>OV121093.1:44207612-45627612 GCA_921293015.1 Phorcus lineatus
ATGGCCTTTGACATTCAAACTATCATGAAATATTCCAAGAAGATATGGTACAAAACTTTGGTTTAGATAACATGTTTTCAATGTGTACATAAAACACATCTAACGATCAATAAACAGAATGTGTTTGGACGTCATTGCAAATCGTATGAATATTCATTGATGCGGGATTTAATCTGCATGAAAACAAAGGGTACTAGCTACTTTAAATTTGCTCGTGCGTTTGTTCTTTCAGTGAGTATATAACCTCCGGAAGAAGAAAATAATGGACCATTACGAAAATCAAAGTGCTCCTTTGAGAAACACAAGAAAACGGTAGACTCACCTTTCATATTCTTTCCCCCTCTGCTGTTTTTTCCTTCATCCTCTGCTCTCCTCTTCCCACTGCTTCTGCTTCCTCCTTCCTCTCCTCCCTCCATTCTGTCACTCACGTCTCAATATGAATCTGAAATTGAGTCGTGGCTAGTGAAAAGGTGAGACAATATCGCAATAGATACGATGAGCACATTTTATCGGCGCTGATAATCTAGCGGTGTCACTCTCTCTTTTAGAAGTGTTTCACTCAGTGTAAAATCATTCACTCCTCATAAAAAAAATCGTCTGTGAACAATATTTTGAGAAGACAATAATTCATACATTTAAAACACAGGGTGTTCCTTCTTTCTAAAAACTCCACTTAAGCAAGATGTTAGATTAAGTAAGAAATAAAATAAACAAATCTAGACAGAAACGTTAGTTCATATATACTGCCAGCAAAGGGGGTGATTGAACTCGACTAAAACCCTTTTCTCTTCCAAATGATCCATAAATGCTCTTGCAGTTCGATCTATATTGATTAAAGGCTTTGAACAAAATCAAATCAGCGATTTGACATCATTAACAAATTACAAAACAAACAAATTACCGTTATTGATTCAGAAGAAATCAACGATCGAGAACTAATGGCATGGAACGTAGCCAATGATAAGTTACCGTAGCGTCGTCTTCCCTGCATGCTGCTATCAAGTGTTTAACACCTATTGACGTTATAATATATATCGCAGGTTCTCTAGGAGAGTTAACAATTCTGAGACAGTAGTGATGATAATGATGCAACGGATCGGAATTTAAACTAAACAGTGAAACCAAATACAGGCCATCAACACAAAATGTAACTGCTATTATCATCATTCAACCTTTTGAATGGGACAATGTAGTATAACTTTCACTTGTTTAAGTGAAAACTTGATGAAGAAGACAGAGCTAAGTTGTAATAAGGGGTGTTTTAAAATGCTTTAAAATGTGTGGTAGACTGTAACCATATGGCCATATCTGTTTGTCTGCCTTTTTCACGTTTGCTGAGGTTATCTTCCCATAAACTAGTGCAGTTTATAAAGTATTTTAGCTGAACCATTTTAACTTCTTTCTTCTCGAATTCCTACCTCGGAACAGTATAATTTTTCATCATTCCAACTTTGGACAGTTGATTTAATTTGGTAGAGGTAGAGAGGTAGAGAGGTAGAGAGGTAGAGAGGTAGAGAGGTAGAGAGGTAGAGAGAGAGAGAGAGAGAGAGAGAGAGAGAGAGAGAGAGAGAGAGAGAGAGAGAGAGAGAGGTAGAGAGAGAGAGAGAGAGAGAGAGAGAGAGAGAGAGAGAGAGAGAGAGAGAGAGAGAGAGAGAGAGAGAGAGAGAGAGAGAGAGAGAAGAGAGAGAGAGAGCTTTACTATCATGGATATCATTTGCTGTCGGTTTTTGTAGAATGATGCAAAATGGCTGTGGAAAAATCAGAGCATGTAATAACGAGTTACCTGTGTGTATCTTATATCATGTAATAACGAGTTACCTATGTGTATCTTATATCATGTAATAACGAGTTACCTGTGTGTATCTTATATCATGTAATAACGAGTTACCTGTGTGTATCTCGGACTAGTTGATATACTAAACGTACTTGAACAATATTAATCATATTGTAGAGGTAGCAAGTACCGTTGTGGATTTGAACACGATATGAACTACAACTATTTTGACTTATAAACACCAGAATATAGGGGAAGAAAGGACTTTGCTTATCAACAAACGATGAGCTGATTTCACTTTCCACTTTGACCTCACTTACAATCACTTTCAGCACAGAAAAGTATTTAAAATTCTACGTATCATTTGATATACCTGATAAACTCACATTCATCCTATTGGGAACAAGACACATATAGAACTCTCTGTAGGAGACTAAGCATGTCTCGTCATGGCCGCCATTCTCAAAACCGGTTTATAAGAGAAATTGAAACTAGGGGATTCCCCTTCACATTTGCATTGGAGGTTTACATTAAGATTTGAGTTGGTTATCTTGTATGCTAATTTGGTCTTAATGTCTTTGCCCTTATCACCTTCAAGTGGTAATGTTATTCATAAAAAGTTAACAGATTCAACTGTCGCAAACAAAAACACGAAAAACAAGAACAGTGCTTGTAAATACCACTCACGGACTGTGAATGAAAAGAAAACACTTCAACTGTTATGCAGTCGCCCTTTGATTACAACA
The DNA here is from genome assembly GCA_921293015.1 of Phorcus lineatus. Classification (NCBI taxonomy): domain Eukaryota; kingdom Metazoa; phylum Mollusca; class Gastropoda; order Trochida; family Trochidae; genus Phorcus; species Phorcus lineatus. The sequence continues at coordinate 44,210,133 of OV121093.1, forward strand.
CAATAACGTGCTAGATTTCACCTTCCAAACCCACCCAACTGCCATTTTATCATTTTCATTCACGTATTCAAACATCTGCATAACAGTATTAACTCGATATACTCACGCCCAGCCTATGTAGAACAATAGGACTGCCTACCCGACACTAGGTTTGTCTCGTCATGGTGGCCTTTCTCAGAACCGGTTTACAAAGAAAAATTGAAACAAGGGAATTCCCCTTTCCAATTGCGTTGTAGGTTAATGTCAATTTTGTTATCGGGTGGTCTCGTGAATTATTTAAAAAAACTATATAATAAGTTATATCTACAGTTTTTGCCTTTCTCAAAGTCAGTGTTTGTGCAGTTGTATAAAAATTATTATAGCTGTAAGGTATTGTGTTAACCATAGGTATGCACATGCCAACATTTACTGTATTTAGCCCTATCTGAAATGACACAAGAAGTAGTAGACTGTACATGTCATCCGACAGCTAATCATCCCAACACCTTGATGCTCCTGACATTGCATCCGACAGCTAATCATCCCAACACCTTGATGCTCCTAACATTGCATCCGACAGCTAATCAGCCCAACACCTTGATGCTCCTGACATCGCATCCGACAGTTAATCACCCCAACACCTTGCTGATCCTGACATTGCATCCGACAGCTAATCACCCCAACACCTTGATGCTCCTGACATTGCATCTGACAGCTAATCATCCCAACACCTTGATACTCCTGACAATGCATCCGACAGCTAATCATCCCAACACCTTGATGCTCCTGACATTGCATCTGACAGCTAATCATCCCCACACCTTGATGCTCCTGACATTGCATCCGACAGCTAATCAGCCCAACACCTTGATGCTCCTGACATTGCATCAGATAGCTAATCATCCCAACACCTTGATACTCCTGACATCGCATCCGACAGCTAATCACCCCAACACCTTGATGCTCCTGACATTGCATCTGACAGCTAATCATCCCAACACCTTGATGCTCCTGACATTGCATCCGACAGCTAATCATCCCAACACCTTGATGCTCCTGACATTGCATCAGACAGCTAATCATCCAAACAACTTGATACTCCTGACATCGCATCCGACAGCTAATCACCCCAAAACCTTGCTGCTCCTGACATTGCATCCGACAGCTAATCACCCCAACACCTTGATGCTCCTGATTGCATCCGACAGCTAATCATCCCAACACCTTGATACTCCTGACATTGCATCTGACAGCTTATCATCCCAACACCTTGATGCTCCTGACATTGCATCCGACAGCTACTCACCCCAACACCTTGATGCTCCTGATTGCATCCGACAGCTAATCATCCCAAAGCCTTGATGCTCCTGACATTGCATCCGACAGCTTATCATCCCAACACCTTGATGCTCCTGACATTGCATCAGACAGCTAACCATCCAAACAACTTGATACTCCTGACATCGCATCCGACAGCTAATCACCCCAAAACCTTGCTGCTCCTGACATTGCATCCGACAGCTAATCACCCCAACACCTTGATGCTCCTGATTGCATCCGACAGCTAATCATCCCAACACCTTGATACTCCTGACATTGCATCTGACAGCTTATCATCCCAACACCTTGATGCTCCTGACATTGCATCCGACAGCTACTCACCCCAACACCTTGATGCTCCTGATTGCATCCGACAGCTAATCATCCCAACACCTTGATGCTCCTGACATTGCATCCGACAGCTAATCATCCCAACACCTTGATGCTCCTGACATTGCATCAGACAGCTAATCATCCAAACAACTTGATACTCCTGACATCGCATCCGACAGCTAATCACCCCAAAACCTTGCTGCTCCTGACATTGCATCCGACAGCTAATCACCCCAACACCTTGATGCTCCTGATTGCATCCGACAGCTAATCATCCCAACACCTTGATACTCCTGACATTGCATCCGACAGCTAATCATCCCAACACCTTGATGCTCCTGACATTGCATCTGACAGCTAATCATCCCAACACCTTGCTGCTTCTGACATTGCATCTGACAGCTAATCAGCCCAACACCTTGATGCTCCTGACATTGCATCAGATAGCTAATCATCCCAACACCTTGATGCTCCTGACATTGCATCAGACAGCTAATCATCCCAACACCTTGATGCTCCTGACATTGCATCCGACAGCTAATCATCCCAACACCTTGATCCTCCTGACATTGCATCAGACAGCTAATCATCCAAACAACTTGATACTCCTGACATCGCATCCGACAGCTAATCACCCCAACACCTTGATGCTCCTGACATTGCATCCGACAGCTAATCACCCCAACACCTTGCTGCTCCTAAAATTGCATCCGACAGCTAATCACCCCAACACCTTGATGCTCCTGATTGCATCCGACAGCTAATCATCCCAACACCTTGATACTCCTGACATCGCATCCGACAGCTAATCATCCCAACACCTTGATGCTCCTGACATCGCATCTGACAGCTAATCATCCAAACAACTTGATACTCTTGACATCGCATCCGACAGCTAATCACCCCAACACCTTGCTGCTCCTGACATTGCATCCGACAGCTAATCATCCCAACACCTTGATGCTCCTGACATTGCATGCGACAGCTAAACATCCCAACACCTTGATGCTCCTGACAATGTAACTTTTAATGAATTAATAACATGTGCTGCTGTATCTGATTATGCCCTCATATTCATAATAATGTAATGCTGGAATAGGATTATTACCTTATGTATTTATTATTTGCAATGACTGCCCTCATGCTCTGTTGCCCTGTACGAGATAGGGAGGATGGTCATCCAAGTCTAACGGTTCCTGATGCACATCGATGGACAGCATCTATCTGAGAGTACGGTTGAACTGGGGCCGATATGGTGTGGTCCTACTCTTAACAACTCCTAACAATCTGCATACTTTTCCGAACAAATTGGATTCTAAGTCCCGCCCTTGATCTGTATGCAGCTGATTTGGACAACCAAACCTGCAGTAAAATTCTGTAACTACTTTGTCTGTTACCGTTTTAGCTGTGTGGTCAGGAATGGGATAAGCCTCCTTCCACTTAGTATAGTAGTCTCCTACCACCATTATGTACTCATTTCCATGACGATATCTCGGCAAAGGACCAACAATATCCATTGCCACGCACTGCATTGGAGACCGGACATGAAACTGCCTTAAATGTGACTTACCCGGACCAGGATCAGGTTTGCAGCGTGCGCAGAAGTCACAAGCCTTGCACCAGCGTTTTATATCCATGGACATTCCTGCGATATGTGTTTCTTCACGTTAAAGTTCGTCAAGCCAGTCAAGAACTGATCAATTAAATGAACCTTCAAAGACATATATGGAATATCTGGGTATGCAAAATGTGCTAAGCTACACCCCTAATTCGAAACTGATTCCTCTTTGGCCTGCTTTCTATTTCTAAATTCACTTCTGTACGTGAGAGACCTTTTAGTTGATTAAATCTCTGAGATAGTACACCTTTGACAGCAGCATATCCATTCCAACTCGCTACTCTGTCTGGCCAGTCGCAGGGTTTTCCATCAAACCAATCTGGTCTAACTTCTCTTCTAGAGACTCTAGATGGTGTACTAGCAATAATGGATTCAGCAGGATCACTATGCTACATGTCATTTCAAACTGCACCGAAATCTGAACCTTGAGGTAAAAGAGGCCTTGGATCTAAACCCAGGTCAGTGAGTGAATCACCTCTCATGCTATAGTTTCGACCTAAATGGTAATCGGGTACATCTAAACGAACTGATCTACTATCCCCTCTTCAACTATCAAACATTGAACTACCCTCTATCCGACCCAGATTCAAACCCGGAAGTGGCAGTTGGACTGAACCAGTCGCTGTTGCACACTGTGACGGAGCTAATCCTAAGTATTTTTTGTCGCAGAAAATATCTTGAGTACCCCAAAAATTAATCATGTGCGTCCCCGGTGAGGCAGTAATTTTTTGGGTACAAATATCTGATGTGTTCATGATGTAATCCAAAATTATTGAAAATACTATTAAGTAATTTTTTTTTTAGCTTTCACAAAGAAGTCTCAAAACAAATCGGAATGCCATCGAGTAGCAGCAACTGTTATGGCTCTAAAAAGACAACAGGTTTTTTTTCTTACAATATGTGCAAAATAATAAATAATTTCATCCTTCAATAAATATATTCTGAAAAAAATATAGCTAAAATGTCAGCTGCTACATCGGACAGTCAGCAAATCCATTTAAACAGTATGATGGTTAAAACCACTTGTTCATAGGGTAGAGAGGATATGGGGTCGTCTATTGAAAAATGGAATAAAATAGCAAATAAGTATAAGACAATTGTTAAATGTTCAGCAATCTTTTCAAATAAAGTTTAGTACATCATACAACAAAATCTATTATTTTCAACTTGAACCCATGGCATTTCAAGTCATTGGGAACAAAAACTTCCTATCACCTCTTTCACACTAATAGGTTCTTCCCGCACTGTTTTCAAGGAATTAGGTCAAGACATTTCCTGTGTCAGTTGTGGACCGATAGGTATCTGTTTTTTTAATAGCTTAACTATATTTAAATGAAGTTAGAATAACAATAGATATTTTTTTTTTAATTTACCCATTCTGAATTTACACATACTAGTTAAGAAACACTTATGTGTTCTTGTGGGAATTAACAATGAAAATATAAAAATGGAATCCTTATGTTTAGAAATTTATGATATGTTAACTATACTTTGTTGATTAGTGCCACTCGGAGTCATTTTTCTTTAATGCAAATTTTATCATTTAAGTCATATAATTTTGAGAACAATTTATCTATATTTGAACCTATATTGAACAAATATTTGCATGGAGAATGTAGAGAGAGACTTAATTCAAATGGGTAAGTAATAAAAGGTCTAGGAAAACCGACAGATTAATCATTTGTCTTGACTGTAAGAAAACATTTTGTGTGAGAAAACATTTTCTGCAATCATATGAAAAATTTTCAAGATAGTCAGATGATCAGCAATTATATATCAAGATTTAACCTATATTTGTTTCAAATGATGTCAATTCAAAAGTGAAAAAGAAATTATGACCAGGATTTCATTCAATTTAATGTTTACAAATACAGCGGAAAGTCGTGTTACTAAAATACTAAACAGTAGAAATATGAAATGACTAATCTTGCTCATAATTCATAATCACCTTATAATGTTATTTTTCAAACTAAACAGGTTTACCACTTCATGAGAAATATAACAATCGGGCAGTTTCCCTGGACATCACAAAAACTAATGAAATTAAAGTACTGAGATCGACAGTTAATGAATTGAATAATTTTCAATCTCCAAGACTTGTTTTCCTTGCTAGTTTCGTGATTGAAAACCGTGAATGAAGTTTACGCTAAGCAGTAAAAAATTATGAATGGAAAAAGTAGTCCCTCGTCCCGTTCACAGAGGTCAAGGCCATATTTCAACCAATCAGATACGCCAAAAGTGATATGTGCACATGTGCTCGTATCGAAAATATTAACTTGCTTATCATCAACCATATAGTATAGACCCGCTCCCCCCTCTATTCTATATAAGTATGTGCATCAAACCCAGTATAGATTCGCCTCCTCTATTCTATATAAGTATGTGCATCAAACCCAGTATAGATTCGCCTCCTCTATTCTATATAAGTATGTGCATCAAACCCAGTATAGATTCGCCTCCTCTATTCTATATAAGTATGTGCATCAAACCCAGTATAGATTCGCCTCCTCTATTCTATATAAGTATGTGCATCAAACCCAGTATAGATTCGCCTCCTCTATTCTATATAAGTATGTCCATCAAACCCAGTATAGATTCGCCCCCCCCTCCCCTCTATTGTATATAACTATGTGCATCAAACCCAGTATAGATTCCCACTCTGTCTTTTGTATATAAGTATCTGCAACAAACCATGTATAGATCCCCCCATCTTTTGTATATTAATATTTGCATCAAACCAAGTATAGATCCCCCCTGTCTTTTGTATATAAGTATCTGCAACAAACCATGTATAGATCCCCCCATCTTTTGTATATTAATATTTGCATCAAACCCAGTATAGATCCCCCCTGTCTTTTGTATATAAGTATCTGCAACAAACCATGTATAGATCCCCCCATCTTTTGTATATTAGTATTTGCATCATCAAACCGAGTATAGATTCCCCCTGTCTTTTCTTTATAAGTATCTGCAACAGACCCAGTATGTTTATTGTTATGCAGATCATACCCAGTATAGATTCACCTCCCTGAAATGTACTAAGTATGTGCATCAAACCTGTAATAGATTTATCCCTTTAACTGTATGTAGATATATGCACATAATCACTAATCTAAACGGATTTAAGTTTGTCATGTAACCCACTTGATGACTATGTCTCAAATCTTGAAAGAAGTAACTGTTGTTTAGGTCAACTTCGAAACATCGGTCATATTCGTCAATGTCTCACAACTGATGCTGCCAAGACCCTGGTAATGTGCTTGGTCATTAGTCGTATAGACTATTGTAACTCACACCTTGCTGGTGCAACCAAGGCCCAAATCAATAAACTGCAGCACATTCAAAATGCCACAGCCCGGATTGTTACTCAATCCAAGGAGTACGATGATGTTAAACCTCTCCTGAAATCTCTACATTGGCTGCCAATTGAATACAGGATTCAGTTTAAGCTTCTCTGCCTCCAGTGTCTCGCCTTCATATCTAACTGATTCTCTAATTGTCCATAGACCTTTACGAACACCGCGTTCTCAAGACAAAAATCTTCTTGTGCCTCCCTCAGTGAACACCTCGGCCTATTGAAAAAGATCGTTCCCATATGCAGCATCAATAACCTGGAATCAACTGCCTCAATATCTGCGCGATTGTCATGAACTCTCCACTTTTAAATCTCAACTAAAGACTCACTTGTTCAGAATTGCTTTTTTACATGTATCTCAAATATCCTGCTCCCCTTTATTTCTTGCATGCTCTTTGAGCATGTTGGCACATAGATATATGTGCATTATAAGTATGCTATTATTATATTTTAGCCGCCTCTTTATCAACTTTTAACAAATATATATATGTGAAAACAATTAGTACAACTAAATACATTCTTTACAAAATCTTTTTTAAAACAAAATATATTTCAACCAATCTTTAATCTCATTATTTCAAAATAACTATTAGTCTAGGTAAATTGAATATGATTACAATCAATTCTGAAACTATTTCAGATGCATGTTGAGGGGGGAGATTTTATTCATAGGGGGGCGAGAAATAATTCCGCCGGGGGGAGATTTTATACAGGGGCGAATTTATACCGGGACACCGGCTCTCGACCTGGTAGCTAGGGTGACGCTATCTTACTTCCTGGTTTAAACTAACTTATAAAACAACCCCTTATAATGTGTACAATGAGGCCGTATCGTTTGCAACTATTATGTATAAATGATTCAACAATGTTAAAGGTGGATGATAATCATGTATTGGCCTGACTCCACGTGAATAAAGGCTAGTATCTTATGGCGAAAAATCAGACTGAGACGATAACGGGGTCTGAATTCAAAATCCCATAAAATGTTAATGACAGTTTAAAAACCTACCTTACATTCGTAGTTAAACCATTTGTCAGCAAGTTCATATATTTTTAAACAGCAACGCTTCTCTTGTTGTGGTGATTGAGGCTCTTAAAAATACTTCCTCAACTTGCCACTGAACTGAAGACAGCCATGTTCTCTATCCCACAATGCAATGCGAGGCGGGTAATTCAAAACGTGAACTGTGAATAAATGCGATTTGAGCACTAACAAAATTAGTGTGTCATTGACCCTATGGCAAAATATTAAAGAGCCACTCCGTGAGTTAATGGAGTCATATATGCCAAACTTAATCAATGGTGTCATTTGATCGTGAAGTATCGACTGTTACCAAAAAGAATCATTTTAAAGCTAATTGGTTTTGCACAGTGACAATACGAAAGTAGAAAGTCGCAATTATGATCGAAAACCGGACAGTGGCACGCGTCAAACAACCAAACGTATTTTTGAAGACTTATCAAAAGCCGCCAGGAGGTCAGTTTGGAGTTGGTAGTTTTTTTTAGGTTATATAACTAGTATCCATGTAAATTGAACGTGTGATCTATTTATCTTTTGCAGAGGAAAAGTTAAGATGTTTTGAATTTATATCATAACATATGACATCTAGTTTCGTATCAAAGCCAAATGATATGTTATGAAAATTCGCGGCATAATTTAAGTGAGATTAATCTCTTTCAAAAAGTAAATAACCGTATTTGTTTTTATGTGTTAACACGGAGAGAGCAAATCTGTTTAAGTATATGTTAGGGTAAACTAAGCTTTCGCTCCTTCGGATACGGCAACACAACAATGACGTCATTTCGAGAGTGCTTCTGACGTCATAGTCCTTATTACGGCGTCATAGTGGTTTACTGTTTGAGTCATCTATTTGCTTCAAAGGGATGTTGCGGTCTTTGTTTGCTATCAAAACAAGAAAAAGTACTTCTTGAACGATTCGATATTAACATCTGCACAACGAACTGTAAAATAAACATTATTCGTGAACATGCAGTATAAGCTTTAACTTTGTTAACGGTTTAATTCATTTTTAGATTTTTAAAACTAAGACGCAAAATCCCCGATACAGACGAACAGACGAGTTCATTTTTCTCTCCTGAAGTCGGAACGGTTTACACTGTGCGTTTCGCTTGGAAAAAGAGTTCATCATTAAAATTAAAACTTCATTGATACCGTTCGGTTTCAAGTTTAAATTTACTCACTATCAAGCCAGTATAACATGTCTCTGATTTTCAAACACTCTTAAATGACCCACCTCCAATTTAAAAGTGGAATAATGTCTATGTCTGACATTACTTCAATCAGTGAAAGGCGAGTTTCATGGCGTCATCGCAAGACGGATGTGCCCAGATCAAGGTTTAACAGCTTCGCTCAATCTGCAACCTCCCTTCTCATTGGTGCATTTCCAAAACACAACAAATGTACGTGTCAAAGCGTAACATTCATAAACAGGGTGCTTGTTATTCCATTGTTATTGTATATTTCAGGTTTACCTATTCTCAGTGCCATAATCAGAATGAGAATTCTGTAACAGAGGTTCTCTAGGGTATTGAAAGTACACCACGATATGCTCTCGGATTCATTACACAGCCGATAATCTATAAGATGGAAAGCGAAAATACCCTGCAAAGCGAATATCAATATCTGTACATGACAAACTGATATACATGACATGAGTATGTATAACCAAATAAACAATTGATGAATACATTACATACTAAAGTTTCATTATAGCTTTACAATATTATCAGTAAAAACATTCGTTTACTTTTGTTCTTTTTTTAGTTGTATTCTTGTTTTAAAATTATTATTATATTAATTTGGTGTTGAATTTTACATAGGTAATATGATTATGAAAATTTCGACCATCTTTGGCTAGATTCTATGGAAGCACATTGCTGCAAGCATTGAGAAAAAATTACAAAATAGATTATGCTCTTTATGTAAAGATAGCCTTATTTAAAAGAAATGTCACGTCCTTCTTGTATGTAAATGTTACCAACATCTAAGGTGATTGTATTTACCGCATTATTTCTATTCAAATCCAACTATTCAAACATTTAAAATGCTCAAGTAGATTGACAATCACGATGTTGTCAAAAACTTATTATTAGTTACTAGTATACACTATGCTATTACTAAATTTTCTATCCCGGGCATGATTGGTGTCTGAAAATAAGAATATTTGACATTTCGGAAGACGGTCAAGGCCATAACCTAAAAACCGTAACCTTCATGGAACAAAAATAAAAAAGGTTTCATATTTTCATATTAAAAAATATATATACAAACTTACTTTAAAGAGCCACTCACATAGTTTCATATTTTCATATTAAGAAATAGATATACAAATTTACTTTAAAGAGCCACTCCGTGAGTGGATGGAGTCACATATGCCAAACTTAATCAATGGTGTCATTTGATCGCGAAGTATCAACTGTTACGAATAAGAACCATTTTAAAGCTAATTTCTTTTGTACAGTGACAATACGAAGGTAGAAAGTCGCAATTATGATCGAAAACCGGACAGTGGCGCACGTCAAACAACCAAACCTAATTTTGGAGACTTATCTCAAGCCGCCAGGAGGTCAGTTTGGAGTTGATAGTGTTTGTTAGGGTATATAACTATCCATGTAAATTGAACGTGTGATCTCCGCCTCTGTGTATTAATAAGGCGGTTTTTAGATGTTCATTGAAAAACAGTGTTTGTCATATATTTGTCTTTTGGAGAGGAAAAGTTAAGACAAGGTTCGTATCAAAGCCAAATAATATGTTATGAAAATCACGGACTGTCTCTATAAAGACCAATTTCGGCATATATATTGTTACGTATGTATTGAAAAGTAGTTTTGTGTCATCACAGGCGCACAAGAACATAATGCCAAAACGCAACCAATGTTTTGACATTAGCAAGAAATGCACAAAAACACAATTTAAACTGGTAGTGCACGTGCATTTCATGTAAGTTCTCACTAGTTACAATGACTATAAAAGACACAAGTCGTGCTCATCAGTTTATCACTCGTTTGAGTCACACTTTGAACCACGACTGAATGCTACTAAATGAAATATTGCTATTGGACGCCTTGAAGCTGGAGAAACACAGATTTCAGTAGCGAGGCAGTTCCAGGTTCATAAGAGCAAAATATCTCGTTTATGGGAACGATACAGACAGCTACAAACAACCCAAGATAGACCCAGAACTGGAGACCTCGAGTCACTACTGTGGCCCAGGATCGCTACATCCGGTTGCGCTACTTCCGTGCTACGTATACTTCAACTACAGCACAAGTGCCTGGGGTACGAAGAATATCAAACCAAACTGTAAGAAATGGTCTTAGAGAAGCAGGAATTCGTGCAAGAAGACCTGTTGTTGGACTTGTGCTGCGAATACGACATCGACCTTAACGTGTCAGGTGGTGTCGTAAAGTACGGGCATGGGATCTGAGGAACTAGCCGCATGTATGGTTTACCGATGAATACCCTTTTCATCTTCAACGTCGACACGGAAGGCAACGTGTGTACCGACGTCAAAATGAACATTTCGCGCCAAACTTCATCAGACAGCTTGACAATTTCGGCGGAGGTAATGTGATGGTGTGGCGCGCAATATCCTACAACCGTAGATCCGATTTGGGATTAGTGCAAGGGAACTTGAACGCAGATCGGTACATCAACCAAGTTCTGAGGCCTTACCTGTTGCCGATCATAAACCGCCAGAGGGAGCTTCTTCAACATGACAAAGCCAGACCTCACACTGCGCTTGCTACAGTGGCCTATCTAGCCCAGTAAAACATCAATGTCCTCCCATGGCCTCCCAAATACCCTGATCTTAATCCTATTGAGCACATGCGGGATATACTCGATAGTCGATACACGTGCACGTGGACGTCAACATCAACCTCGAGCAGACGTTACCCGAGTTGGGAAATGCTTTGCAGGAGGAGTTGGCAAGAATTCCACAAGTTATAATTCAGAGACTCTTTCAATCTGTACCAGGCAGGTGTCGTGCAGTGCTAACAGCACGAGGTGGTCATACCAGATACAGACTTCAGCTACCTTTTATAGACACAAATGACAACCTACATGGCGTGTTTTGACATGAACGCTAGTGAAATAAATCAGATTGTGTCCATTCCAAATTTCATTTCAATAACTGTAATGTAACTGATCAAATGTTATCTTAATTCCACTAATAAAATGCTTTAAAATGTTGCGTTTCTTATTTGGAGGAGTTTATGCTATTCTGAAAAGCCAATAGTGTTTCGTTTATGTGAATCTCTATACGTCCCATACGTCCCAGTATTAATTTATTAATTAAAATTATACATTTCAGTCTCCAGCCTAAAAGGATTAGAATTTCAAAATTTAAGATGCCAAGCATTGGTGGCTTCTTAAATTAACAAAAGAAGATTACCGGATGGACACCCAGCCACGCCGATTTTTTAAGGGGGTTGTAAAAAGTTAATATATTTGATGAACGTTTCGCGTGAATATGACCTTATAGCAAGGCACATTATGAATGAAAACTTAAATCATCGTTTAAAAGTTTAAAATCAAGCCCTAGTGAAAATGACAAATGAACTTTTTTTTTTACGACTCTTAATTGACGCCAATCACCATCAGAACACAAAATACCGTGACGTAATGGACTGTGGTTTGTAGAGTGAGGTACTTTGTCTAACAGATTCTGATTTTGATGTCAAAATATTGTTCATGAAAAAGGCCTTGATAGGAATGCAAACCTGATGAAGCATATATCTTTAAGAGTGGCCTATTTGATAATTTCTAGATTATCTAGTTTCATAAGCACAAGCAACTTTTGAAGTGGACATGGTACCAAAACGTAAGGGTGTTTGGGCGGAGATACCTGAGAATATGGAAGCTTTCAGAGTTCTCCCGTCCTCATGGAGAAACTGATCATGAATCTATCCAAATGGTCAGCAATGCAGAAGGGTCAGTGAGGGAAGAGACAGTTCCGGAGACTAAACTGGAGAGTGTTACATCAATTACAAAATTTTTACATGCTAACACGACATGCAAATATAAACTTGTAGAAGTTGAATAAGTAGCCATTTGTATTTTTTCTTATCTCAAATTATGATTAGTCTTATTTTCAATAAAACACATTTTCCTCACAATTCCGACGATTAGGTAACCAAATCCATTTCCTCGATTTTTGATTGGGAAATGATGCCAGAATAGTGTCGATAGATTCCCCAAATGTCTCCAAAGAATCATTTTAGGAACACTCTGCGATAACTCAAATGTTATCTTCTAATTGCTTTTTAAAAAATCCAAAATTACATTTAGATTACGTCGTTGTCCAGTTTTTGATCAAGATCGCGACTTTATTACTTAATACAACAGAACTGATGAGCATGGAAATCATACTTTTTATTACCCATATGGTTAATCATAAGTGGTGACATATTTTCAATATGAGCACATGTGCACATATCACTTTTGCCTAGCAACGATTTTATGTAAAATAGCACAAAACTAAACAAAAAAACAACAACACGAAAAATTACAAACGTCCATCAAAAATACGACAATATGAATTGATTTTGAACTTTGACGATTCGAAAACATCATGTTTATTACCGATGGCACATATTCAGGCTGTAAAAAAAATCACCAAACGCAGTATTCTGTTGAATTACCCCTTTTTTGAAAGCAAAGCATTTTCTTTTTATTCCTTTCCGAAAATGGAAAAGCTGCTAATACTGAAAATAATATTGAGCATGGATGTACGTGAAGACATTTTCGTTGCTAATAGCAGTAACGTCATGTCTCTGGGGACACGGAGACCGTCTCTGCTGTGATAGTAGCAGTGTAACAAAGCTATATAACTTTCTACTATTAGTAACTAAAGTTTGCTTCATCCGGTGCCGTCATGCCATTGCCTCGATAAATTGACGTTACTAAATTATTTTGACAATTAACTTTAAAACCCAATTTTCAAGTGATGTATAACATTATACAAACGTAACAATTTATCTTTGAAATGAAATTATGTACGTAGAGAGGAACGTCGCAAAGCCGGTAACTGCTACAATGAACTTTAACAGAGGTCATATACTATCTCACTTCCAGAGCAACGAAACCTTCGAGGCGGATAGGTTTGTTTTCTTAAAATGCATTAATAGCATAATAATGCATAAAACAGTTTGTATGGCTCAATATAGATCTGAGAACATGTTATGGAAATATTCAATCCATTAGTAGTTTTGGATGTGTGGACAATCTCGCCCAAATGTTCACGTTTTTCTTCTTGAGAATGATTGAAAGTAAGAATATTGACGTTTTGATTCAAATCGAGCATACATAAAACACCTCTGTGTGACTATATGCAGTAAACGTCATGACTTTATCCAGAGTGTCCAAGACATTCAGTTTGTGTTTGTTTGTTATCGTTCTAGACTTATATCATTATGAACTACGAATCATTCATTACAGTAAATCCGATACCAAGCACTAATCACGTGAAAATATCTCAAGCATTGATAGACTATTACAGACACGGAATGATTTTTTGATAGATGTCGTCAACTTTCGAGGGGTTTCCCGCAAGGAGTGATTCGATGTACTATGAAATACTTATCATCTCTTGACAACCAAAATGGGCGTTCTGCACATCAGGAATGTTCATATGTAAATTCATGAAAAGCATGAACTTTATGCATAAGGTTGTAGGCATCACACCACAGTGAAGATGAACAGATCTGAATGTAGGGAGGTTATGAGGTATTTCCATGATGACAAATCCCAGACTTTGGTACATATCTCCCTTCCTATAATCAGTGGGTGTGATCAATTGGTTACAGACAGAGGAAGCAGGAGGTGTATCGCTGAGAGGCTACAGCCGGGGAAACATTCAGTCTGTCCGTGATTCAACAATATAAGACAGGCAACACGCTTCTATCCTACACACTGGTATCTTTAAAACACAATTAAAAGGATCATCATTTGGTTGTAAACAAGTTGTCCATCCGAGGGAAACCAAAAATGCTTTCTGAGGAACAACAGCAGGGAAGACTCCAGGTCCGTCATCAACTCCTACAATGTCTCTCTATTATAGCAAACCTTTGGCCAGCCTTCCTGTCACTTCCACATAAAATCCGTAGACACCAGATGAAATGAATTCAGCGGGTGTTATCTTGTGGACTCAATTCTAATCACAATTTATGTAGTTTGTTTAGTGAGGCTCACTACTTATTGAATACCCAAATGTACCTAAAATAACGGAAATACCATGCTTGGTTTAAAAGAAATAATCACGAAACAAGGTAAAGTGTACCCTATTTAAAATTTCTTGGGCCGTTTTTACCATGCATCTAAATTTCCTAATGCTTTATAATATACACATTTGATGATGCAAGTGGTTGTTAGAGCTATTTACTATATATCAAGACATCTGAGATGTTACTCTTCTAAATTCAAACAAACCCTCTGAGAATGTCCGAGTCATATATGACAACCGTTATCAGTGGTGTATGTTGCATCACGTTAAGGGTAATCTGTTCAGTGTAATGACACCATGTAAGCATTACGTGTTCATTCCGTACTTCTGATGGCGCCTTTTAAGGTTAGAGATCTAGAATTAATGTTAAATGGACGTATATAAAGACATATACAGCTCTTACACACCTCGGTGTGATATGTTCCCATTCTTTTAACATTGGTTCATTCTCATATCAACTTCTTATGACGTAATCATCGGTTGTTTCTCCATTCGCCCAAGGGCACTATCACATATCATTCAAATCAGTTGTTATGTCCTTTGATTTTATTTGAAGGTTATACGCCGTAATCACCAACTACCAACTACGCAGGTGGGTGTTATTAGTTGTTTAGCCTACACTAACGATTAGACTTGTAAAATTTTGATAGTTTTACAAATTTAGTATATAAGACTTGACATTGGCGAAAGTGGGATACGAACCTGGGACCTCTTTGCTGGCGAGCCTTTAGCATTTGAGCTAACAAGGATCCCTGCCTGTAACTGTACATTTTATTGTGTCATGTCTGTACTGTTTTCCCCTGGTATATATATATATATACACGAAAATGTATAGGTATAAGGTTATGTCTATTTCTAACCTTAAGAATAAAATATTTCGCTTTAAAATCTCAAGCAGCCAGATATTGTTAATATCCTACTGGACTCG
The DNA here is from genome assembly GCA_921293015.1 of Phorcus lineatus. NCBI lineage: Eukaryota > Metazoa > Mollusca > Gastropoda > Trochida > Trochidae > Phorcus > Phorcus lineatus. Next base: position 44,225,912 of record OV121093.1, read on the forward strand.
TTCAAACAGGACACATAAACACGCAAAGTAAAACGTTTACAAATTAATTTTATGAAAACTATTTGGTTTGAAAACTTTGTAGGAATGTTCCGCGGGAGTGTAAGTCAAATAATGACCGGATTGCCTCGCGTTATGGCGAAAAAACTCAGCTCCGTACGGCTCGCGCGTTCATTGCTATATCCACCTCAGCGGAGGTTGCTACTTACTACTTATTCTTTTTTCATTTCAATAAGTATTAACTGTCATAGTTTAGGCGATTAAAGATGATTGTGCGAGATATTTCAAATTTGGTACGGGGGTTGTCACATAAGTAGTTAGCCTCAAATAGAAAAACATTGAAATGTAGCTGTTTTGATGTTTTTATTTTACTGATAGTATCTTTCAACCGACAGGAACTTGTTCTTATTATAAAGATGTATCATGATCCCCATTTTCTGTTATTGTTGTCTTCTAGCTGGTGGGTTATGAACTTAATGAGATTGAGGTCGAAAACCGTCTTACCTATTTGACACATAAACAATGACAACTGATTGAGAAGTTATTAAACCTGTTACAACTTTCGATTGTATACGAATACAAGTTTAAGCATATAGATGTATGAGTGACTAGAAAGCACATTGGAGGGGGAAAAGAGGCTTTTGCTTTGCGGCTCGTTAGTCTTTGTTCATTTACAATATGAAATAAAAAACTTTTAACCCGCCATGACTCTTCATCACACATGCAGTTGTAATCTGCCGATCAAAGTATGCCCAAACAAGATTCTCGAGATTAACTGAAATATATATGCTTTTGTCTCAAATCTTATGAAAGTGCTTAGACCATACTCAAAACCACTAACGAGCTGCCTTCAAGAAACACTCCTCTCACTCCAATAAAAAATTTTTTTATGAAATTAATATATCTTAGTCTTAAAATAACAAATATCGTATTCTGAAAATTTCAGACTCCAAGAATTATTGGTTCATGATACGAAGTTGAACAGAATGTTGTGTCAACACACATTGCCTGATTACTTATATTCATACATTTGGTGACACTTTGACCAAAATGGCCACACCCCTCAAACCTAATTTCAACGTCTTCACCAGAAGCAATCACGCTAAGAGCTGAAAGCTTGTTTAGCGACCCAAAGGCTCATTGGGATAATAGATACTGTCACACTTTGACCCCAAGGGAAACCAAATTTGCCACGCCCCTTGTAATTTGATGAGTTACAGTGCCAATTGATCTGTTTATGACTACTTCGTAAGAACCGTTCGCGATTCAGAGCTGAAGTCGTATGAATGCTTTGGCTGTTTGGCTTTTTGGTAAATATAGGTTGTCAATGGGTCTTTATGAAAATAATGAATATACGTGTAATATACTACCTGGCAATAGGGAAAAGATTGCTAATGTTAGCAACATATGATCGACTATTAGTCATTTAAGGGTGTAATATATCCTCATTTTAAGTATTATGAACATATTGGGACATTCTTGAATTGCCTACAATAAACATAAACATATACTCAATCTCTTATGTCTAAAAGAAATAGATGCTTTTTGTTTTAAACAGGGTCATCAAAGCTGTTAATAGTCTAAGAGGTCAGTGTTAGAGCAGGGTATGATGTTCGGGGAAATTCTGTTCTGGAAACAACCATGCTGAAACAACCATGCTGAAACAACCACACTGAAACAACCATGCTGAAACAACCATGCTAATATACACAGAATGTGAACATTCCAAATCCTTCAATATTTCATCAAAAGTTTAGCAAAGGGGATTGGCTTTTTTATCCCTCCCCCCCCCCCCCCCCCCCTCACTCCTTTAATGAATTCCTCTCCATAATCAAATAACATGGGTGACTCAAAGTCTCAGATTAACGGCTTTGTAACCAAAAAACCGAAGTTTGTTAATTTTGAAAAAAACTTTTCAAACTAATGTTCACGAACAAATTTTATTTTTGTTATAAAGATCTCTTGAGCAATTGGTAAAGTTAGTTATGACTAATGAAGATACTTCTAAAGAGACAATAGATCTAATTATTACTGTAGGTTCCCTGCTTGATTGTCACTTAATTTTTTAAATTTAATTTTCCTACCCCGGAAATAAGGATGGGACGGTGGCACAGGTTCAGAGTGTGTGGTTCTTTTCCGGCTTGAGAAACTTTTAGGCACAAACAAGTTTGATGGCCAACGTTATTTCAATTGAGCAAAAACCACAAGAGAGGAGGTGTTGGGTCGATTTATTTCGATACAAAATGAAGAGCTTACACTGGGAAACATCTGTAGACTAGTACAATAATTATCAAATACATTTGATAAGCAAGAGAAAGTAATTGTTTTGTTTTCTGTTGATAAATTTATTATAAAAAAGTATTTTAATTGTGTTTAGTTTGAATATTGATTCGAAGCATTAAACAGTGACTATCGCTTTTCCTGGGTCTGACAAATGTCCATTCAGCACGAAGAACTGCAGAAACCCAAAAGGTGGATATTTCAGGGAAAATTTTTGTAATTTGCAGGTCATGATTTGTAGATTGTGTCCCTGTTTTCCCTCCAGTTTGGCCGTGTCGAGCATTGTCCCTATAACCTTTATAGGATTTCTTCCTCAAAACCAAAGCCAATCAGCACAGGAATCCATGTCCTGAGTTTATCTAGCGCACTGTGAAGATAGTTCATTTTAGGTTCGAAGTTCACCCTTCTTCAAGTATGGGACATTTGTCCAACAATATGTCATCTCCTCTCAACGAACCATTATAATAAATCATCACATATATCTAAACATTTATAGGCACTTTTAATTGTCAAGTGACGAGGTCATCAGATCACCAGATCACCAGATCATGTTGTTAGGAGTCGAGCAGTATCAGTTAGCCTAAATGAGAGGACTGTTTAACAATAAGCAATACAAACATAATATTACTCATACCGAAGGGCATAATGCTGAAAATGTAATAGAAAATTTAACATCAGGTACAATATGAATTTTCTGATTTTTCTCAACAACGTTCATCTGACAATTCCTGCCATTGCAGACGATACGTCTTACAAACTACGATACGTGTAACAATTGGAAACCAGTTTGGTATGCATCACAACACTGCGTGCGACACTTTTCGATGTGCAGAGCAATTGTTTCCTTTCAATATGTGGCATGTTGACTTGTATTATAAGCAGTCCGCTTCGATGTTTTCTATGACGATTGCAAGTGCATACTTAGTATGGATTTTGTGCTTCAAAAAAAGGTTCACCGAGTACATATGCCCTCTGCCCGTTGATTACATATTCATGAAAACGCATGCATGTGCCTCTAAGGATGAACAGTCAAAAAGGCATGTCAAGCTACAGACTTATAATAGTACATGCCAATGCTTTTAAACCGGAGATTTGGATTTCAGACAAAGTCTTGAAAAGGATTTTTCCACTTTGTCAGCGACATTCAATCACTTCACACAAAGTAATCCATTGCGGTCAAAAGGACAACACGTGATCCTAAAATGATTAAAATTATAGCAGGAGATCATTTGCGTAGTTTTCACCTAGTCACCATTGGTTACCCAAAACGCGTCATTTCGGGGACAACCTTGCTAGAAGACACATTTGACTCGGATTAGGTACAGATTGAGTCAAATTAAGAGTCTAAAGGGCCTGGAATCCTTGAAGGTGAACTCAACCTTCCTGCAAATATTATGAAATTCTTTATCACGTTTGTGAAGCAATTACTCTTCCAAGAAGAAGATATTCATAAGTTTGAATCCTTAAAGTGACACAGAGTACGTTTTGGGATTTTATATGTTGCTAAGATATGAGCCAAAATGTTCGCAGTAAAACACACTATAGCACACCCTTTTTTCGTTTAATAGACTTACGCGTAGATTACGGCCATCTTGTGATGAAAGAATCTATCAGCCTCAAGGTACTCTTTCATTTGGTTCATTTGGAACAAAAATGCGTATTCAAATTTTAAAGATATTTAATAAAACTCAAATTTTGTATTGCATCGATGCATTAATTCGACTGTCGCGCCGTCTGTCGGCCAACCCTCTGTAAAACGAAACCTAGGGATTTCTCTCCCTTTGGGGCGTCTCAACGAAAGTCACTGGAGTTTGGTTTTCATCACAGCACCGCGTGCGACACTTTCCGATGTGCGGAGCAATTGTTTACATTCCATATATGGCAAATGAAGGCGTATTTCAATCAGTCCGCTACGATGGTTTCATTATCGAATGCAGGTTCATTCTAACGAATAATAAGTATTTTATATCATCAAAAGGAAGCTTAAGTGACCATTTATACCCTCGTAGCCCTTAAAATAGCTAGTTTGAGCCCGAAGACCTGCACAATAGTGCCTTTAAGTTCAAATCGCCTACCTAACTCGCAGCTTTATCTCTAAAATTCCCAAATTGTACTATGTTCATGCCGCGTACATTTTACATACATATAAGTTAAAAGTCCTCAATACTCAGACTCAATACTGCCAACCCATATTTGCAATTGTCTCAGCTGTAAATAAGGTTCCGACAACATACTCTGTGGCCCTTTAACATCTTAAAAAGTTTGTTTCTTACTGATGTTTCGTATAAAGATTTAAGCCTAGATTGTTTACTTGAGAATGTATGTCCATATTTTAAATCCTTTTTGAAGTGAACATTTTCAAAACGATGAATTTTGCATGTTACATGCTAATATCCTTAATAAAGATTCAAATAATTTCCGAATCTTTATTTTTTTAAAGAATTAAGAGGACTTTCAAAATTAGGCTCCGAGCTTGACTATGGGTAAAATATCACAAATGAGAGCTGATTTACTGTTTTTTTGCCCATTAAGTTTTGATGGAAAAGCAGGAATTGCATTGTAACAGAAAGACTTTACAATGTTTCAAAATATTTAACTTTTATGAAAGTTCACTTTAAGGGGCTGTGTTGGGTATCAAATATGCCACATCGATGGAAATTTACGAGGGTGTCCCAAAAGTAGTTAGCATAAAGTAGAAATCTGTGGTGGCACGTGGTCCTGTGCATTGCTCAGTTGACCGCTATCAGTGAAGTTAAGCAACATCAGGCGTGGCTCGGATGGGTAGGTTACCTGATGCCTTGCTGGATAAACTGAAAGTTTGAAGGGCTATTCCCTGCCCCATACTGAGACACGGGTTGTGAAACTTGTGGTGTCCCCTTAGGCAAGAGACTTTATTCGAAATGTGCCTCTATTCACCCAGCAGTACAATTGGGTACCTGGTTTGGAAGTGATGCCAATGTAACAGATAACCAGGTGCTTAATCGGCAACTGGGTTGCATACTCCTAAGGAGTTGAGATTGTAAAAGAGGAGTGTTTGTCCTTACACCAGGGTAATAATGTGTGGCGCTTTGTGGTGTGGAGTCCAGCGCAATATAAGTATACCCTCATTATTATTAAATCTATAGAAATGTACGAGGGGTGTCCCATAAGTAGTTAGCCTCAAGTAGAGAACGAAGGAATTGTAGCTGTTTCATTTTTACTCAAACTATCTGTCAAACTACGGAAACTTTGTTCTGTTATATTTAAGTATCTTGATCCCAATCTTGTGTTATCTTTGTCTTGTTGTGGGTTATGCACTGAATGACATTGAGGTCAAAAACCGTTTTACCCATTTGACCACATACAAAATGAAAAAGTTTATTTGTAAGCATATAGATATATCAGTGACTAGGCTCCCTATCTGCAGAAATAGAGTCACTGGCTCTGCAGCTCATTAGTCTTTACTGATTTAGTATTTGACATTGCAGATTTATGTGAAATAAAATATTATCAACACGCGATGACTCTTCAGCAAAAATGCAGTTGTAACCAGCCAGTCAAAGGATGGCTTAACAAGACATTGTCGCGATTTTCGTCAGATTCTGCTAGCAATAAATATATCGGCTCTTATCTAAAATCTTATGAAAGTGCTTACACCATACTCAACACCACTAACGCGCTACAATCAAGTAATATAAATTACACTCCTGTCACGCCCCTAACTTTTATGAAATTGATAAATCTTAGTCTTAATCTGACAAATATCGTATTTTGAAATTTCAGAGACCAAAGGGTCCAAGTTTGAACATTTGAGCTTCCAACACCCAATAGTTTTGGAGAAGTCAGTTACAGGTTTTAGAAGTATTGCCTGTCACGCGCGTATTTTAGGGGGTAAGGACCAATTTTACAACTTTTAGTTTCCTTAATACAAAAGTAATACTTTTAAAATTTGAGCTTGCTACGTCCAGTTGTTTTAGAGAAGGACTCTGTAAAAGGCTTTAGTCTTAATATTACATTAATGTTCTTCTGAAGGTATTTTCTTCAATTTCATTCCTGTCACGCCCATATTTTAGTAAGGTAAGGACAAAATCTAAACATTTATTCTCAATATCTCAATATAAACGAGCTTCCAAACTAGTTTGGTGATGATGCTGCAAAGTTTGAGAGGCAATGTCTGCAACGCCTAATTCACGGGGGAGGGGGCAGGTTTTAAACCACAAAGTTTCATCTCCTAGGTACAACGTACCTCCCCTAATTTCGACTTTGAAAGTACAGTGTTTATGGAGGAAAATGTGAAAGGTTTACAAACCAACAGTTTGGTGATAAAGGTCTGGCGAGTTATTCAGCAAGTGCAGGTCTCTATTTTGGAGAAGATAACACAACACAATTTACCAGTGTCTATAGTGTTTATGTATCATCCCAACTTGGGATCGCGTCCCATCTTAAGATGGGACGCGTCCCAACTTGGAATTCCAAGTTGGGACGTCCGATCTTGAGATGGGACGGCAGATACTTTAACATGTTTATAATATCCTTATTCTAATGTTGAATTTAGTAATAACATGATAACATGTATCATTTAGATAAGTGCTTCAAGGACATCGAAAGATATTTTGATTTTATGTTAATTTTCATGACTTATTGGCTATATATATCTCTCATCGCAAAGGAGTCTTTCATCATAGCCCAATACGATTTCAAAAGTAATTCTTACACAAAGTCTTATAAATTATTTCATTATATTCTTAAATATTATTAATTATGAAAGCATGTTAAGCAAATAAAAAAAGGATTTATATTCAATTATACACTCAAAACCTACTCTAAGCGAATACCAAGAATGCTAATCTAATGCCTTGAAATCAGTTCAATTTCTGACACATAAACCGTTCCGTTAAGCAAGATTCCAATGTACTTATATATTGTGTTTGATAGTCGAATCTAAAAGTGTATGTATGTATGTAACATAATTCACAAACACTAACCTATAAGTGGTGTTCCCTCAATGCTTATAAGATGTCCAGTAAATAAATCCAGTTATGTCTCCTCATATTTCCGATCGAACCTGATCGGATCAGTGTCGTGATGCAAATGGCAAACATACCTGCTTGGTAGTTCAGAGATGGGTGTGGGTTGGGTGGGAAGGGGGGGGGGGGGGGGTGTCCGAAAGAAGGGATTTTGGTAAACATCCGGTTCGGTTATGACACTAATACCTGTGTGTCACCTTCCAATTAGTGACAAGAATGGGTACCAATTGCACATGAGCATGCTTGTAACACTACAAAGGTACACGCCGAGCGTTTGTTGTTTTAGTCAATGTTCATCATTCATTTTTATCAAGGCATTTGCCCCTATCGGCAATATCTCTGATAGGTGGAAGCAGACGTGATCAAACCCTAACCAAAAACAACAACAAATATAATGTTTAGTGTTATTGTATTGTTATTCGATGAAAGTTGTTTTGCCACACTAAATATATTCAAAATATGTTTTTCATTAACAGAACGATTATCATGTCACGTAACCAAAATGAAATCTAACATCATCCATTGATTATTTATGGGGAAATAGCACGCTTTTCAATAGATTTTTTAAAACAAGATAACTTAGTTTCCAAGATTTGCGAAAGAAGATTATGGTTTCAACAAATTTTTTTCATTTCTATAAAAAGAAATTAGATTTGGAGGCAAGCTGGAAGCTTATATTTATATTAATGCCGCTCCAATAAAAATCATATTTTGAAACCATCCAACATGCAACACAAAGTCAAACAAATACGATGTACAGTTGCAGCACAATACGTTAAGATATTCAATATTGCAAAGGCGATTTCTTCATGCTAATTTAGAAATGCAATATTTCAACTCATTTCTTATCAATATTACAAGAAGATTTTAAACGGATCACTAGATTTTTTTACACAAACCCTTGTTGAGAAAAATTATTCTACTGTTTTCTACATAGCCCGAGGTAACATATGATTTTGATCAGTATTAAAAGGTTGCTTTTTCATATGTACAAGCGTCTATCTAGGCTTGTTAAAAGCGTTGAAATGAGAGAATTGTTGTGTGTTGTTACTGCTAATACGTTAATCAACTGATCCGTACATAAGTCAAATAAGATGAGTAGGTGAGAGGAAAGAATTACATTTCAGTGTAATATTGTTATTTTACAGCTGAAAGTTTACTTAACTAATCGTTTTGTTATCTTTAAATATGCTACTTAACATGTCCCCCCGAAAAAAGGCATTAGGTTTGTAAATACACATCAATGAAGTTTATTGATATACTAAGACTTATCGAGTTATTTTGTGCTGACATACATGTACTAGTGTAATATCTTCAGAGGACTAAGTGATTCATATTGTTATTGCTTACACAAATCTGATATAGAAACTGTCATTGCTTATTGTAAAATATTCGATATTTCATTGTATGAAAATATGCAATATGTGTAATCATATAATGGTTAGTAAGTATATTTCTATGATTTAAATGGTATTCTATTTCAATAAAACATGTGTTACACAAAATTCAGAATTTATATACAAAAAGAAAAAAAGGATTGGCAAACAGGCAGCAAATGCTTATATAAATTCTTTTCCTGAACCAAACATAAAACTATTTAGATATCAAGTACATTGGTGGAAATATACATTTGCAATTATTCTTACTAAACTCAAATTCATATTATGCTTTGTCTACCTTACATTTTTTTGTACAAATTGTAGGAAAGAGCTTTAAAAAATGATAAATATATATTATTAGGAGTTCGTTAACACTCTGTGACAAAGATTTGTCGCCGTTAAGATAGATTTTAGTATATTGTTATGAGTTACGAGGGAATATTCAAACCCAAAGGTTGGCACTATTTGAAAATATCTAAAATGTTGGGGAACCACACTTCGATAATAGGAACTTTTAATTATTTTTATATTTGATACAATCAACCAAGTCGCCAATTTGATGAACAAGATAGTACTCTGTTAAAACAACATGGGGTTTTGGTGTCTCCATATGTTGTTTTAGCCTAACAGTTCCTACGGTGGGAAAATTGGTGTCCAATCATCCGTTCTCTGTCACGCCAAGCTGACACATTAACAAATTCAGTCTAGTCAGTGCTGCATTGTAACGATGGAGAGTACCTTAATTTCTGTTTATACATATATAGGAGGTTTTTGCATGGATTATTCATTTCTCTGTATCAGGTACGTTTTTTAATTATATATTTTTGAAAAAGCAATTTATCACTAGTATTGTAAAACTTGGATCTGTATTAGAATAACTTCATATCTGTGATTGTTAATAGTTTATACCACCTTTTTGTAAAGAAACTAAGATACAAAGATGTCTCTGTGATGTCAGCTGTTCGATCTACGCATGTATTGTTCGTTTGAAAAATGCTGAAAACTACTATCTAAATATAAATCTATACATTGATCTGATTTTGTTATGTCTCTTAACAAATGTGATTCAATCAGTAATCAAATGTGACTTTAGATAAATGTTTGAGGTGTGTTGAATCGTTCTTACTCGATAACATATGAAACCGAGTGAAAAAGTGAAGTAAATGAACATCAAATCAAATTTTCTTCTTAGGTGTGAAAAGAATATAACAAAACTATCTAAAACATGTTTTACTAACACAAATTATTATAAAATATGAATATTATTAACATGTTTAAGTATCCTCCGTCCCATCTCAAGATGGGGCGGATCCGCAGTTGGGATGATACATTTATACGTAACATAATATACTACAATTTGTAATGTTGTTGAACAAACACATTTTAGTCTACCATTCAAACTTTAACAGCTCAATACAGGAAAGTAGAGTTAAAGTTGTGGCTATTGAGAACAACATGAACATTGCCTGAGTAAACCGAGCTGAATAGTGCTGAGTTGATTGGACGTTTCAATGTAAATGATCAAACACACTGTTCGTGCAGACGTTAAGGTAGAAAGCCTAAACGACGATTTCAGCTTCCATGGTCAAACACGCTGTTTATGTACATATATAAATAATACAACAAGCAGTTTCATTGGTCAAATAAGCTGTTTATGTACATATATAAATAATACAACAACCAGTTTCATTGGTCAAATAAGCTGTTTATGTACATATATAAATAATACAACAAGCAGTTTCATTGGTCAAATAAACTGTTTATGTACATATATAAATAATACAACAAGCAGTTTCATCGGTCAAATAAACTGTTTATGTACATATATAAATAATACAACAACCAGTTTCATTGGTCAAATAAGCTGTTTATGTACATATATAGATAATACAACAACCAGTTTCATTGGTCAAATAAGCTGTTTATGTACATATATAAATAATACAACAACCAGTTTCATTGGTCAAATAAACTGTTTATGTACATATATAAATAATACAACAACCAGTTTCATTGGTCAAATAAGCTGTTATGTACATATATAAATAATACAACAACCAGTTTCATTGGTCAAATAAGCTTTTTATGTACATATATAAATAATACAACAAGCAGTTTCATTGGTCAAATAAACTGTTTATGTACATATATAAATAATACAACAAGCAGTTTCATCGGTCAAATAAACTGTTTATGTACATATATAAATAATACAACAACCAGTTTCATTGGTCAAATAAGCTGTTTATGTACATATATAGATAATACAACAACCAGTTTCATTGGTCAAATAAGCTGTTTATGTACATATATAAATAATACAACAACCAGTTTCATTGGTCAAATAAACTGTTTATGTACATATATAAATAATACAACAGCCAGTTTCATTGGTCAAATAAGCTGTTTATGTACATATATAAATAATACAACAACCAGTTTCATTGGTCAAATAAACTGTTTATGTACATATATAAATAATACAACAAGCAGTTTCATTGGTCAAATAAGCTGTTTATGTACATATATAAATAATACAACAACCAGTTTCATTGGTCAAATAAACTGTTTATGTACATATATAAATAATACAACAAGCAGTTTCATTGGTCAAATAAGCTGTTTATGTACATATATAAATAATACAACAACCAGTTTCATTGGTCAAATAAACTGTTTATGTACATATACAAATAATACAACAAGCAGTTTCATTGGTCAAATAAGCTGTTTATGTACATATATAAATAATACAACAACCAGTTTAATTGGTCAAATAAACTGTTTATGTACATATATAAATAATACAACAAGCAGTTTCATTGGTCAAATAAGCTGTTAATGTACATATATAAATAATACAACAACCAGTGTCATTGGTCAAATAAACTGTTTATGTACATATATAAATAATACAACAACCAGTTTCATTGGTCAAATAAACTGTTTATGTACATATATAAATAATACAACAACCAGTTTCATTGGTCAAATAAGCTGTTTATGTACATATACAAATAATACAACAACCAGTTTCATTGGTCAAAACAACCAGTGTCATTGGTCAAATAAACTGTTTATGTACATATATAAATAATACAACAACCAGTTTCATTGGTCAAATAAACTGTTTATGTACATATATAAATAATACAACAACCAGTTTCATTGGTCAAATAAGCTGTTTATGTACATATACAAATAATACAACAACCAGTTTCATTGGTCAAATAAGCTGTTTATGTACATATATAAATAATACAACAACCAGTGTCATTAACAAAACGAAGTGTTCTTGTACAAGTGTACACCTTCATGATATAAAATTAAGTTCCTTTGATTGTACAGCGTTCCTGTGAATACACATTTAGTTACAAACATTCAAGATGATGCTTCAGAACAATTGTTGAAAATCCGGGTGATACAAAATGCTGTTTATTTTTGGCCAATCATTATTCCTGCTACAGACTTCATCTTCTAACCGATCAAGGATAACTCAGAACAGTGTTTATGTGCGATAAATTTCCAGTTACATAGGCAAAGTCGCCAATACAGAAATAATGGAAGTTGCAAAATAGTCGTAATTACTGAGGCATCATTCACTGTCATTTAAAAAACATGTTCATGTACACAAGGCGCTTTTACAAACATTGATAATATTCTGCTTAATTTGTTCATGTACAAATTAACTATAAATATAAAACATAAATATAAACAAAATAAAAGTTACAAACGGTAAAGAGTTGGTTCTACCGGTGATGAAAGATTAGCTGTCGTTTACTATTTTACAACTCATGAGACATAATAAATGTATTAATATAATATCTTGAAATTGATGAACAGTGAAATCCTCTGACTGATCGAAGATCGACAATGTATGTGCACTTTTCTTTGTCAAAATGTGAAATATAGGTCAACCAAAATAGTCACCCCTGTGACATGCTTCAAGTGAATTTTGTTATATAATTTGTCATTACAAAGTTAGAAGCCAAAACATACCTCAAAAGAACCATCTCTTTAACGAAATCACAATCTGCATAATTGTTCAAACCCATTAATTATTTACATATGTAATCAGTAAAATATCTGATACATTATTCATGTAAAACATTGCACTAAGGCTACCTTAGTGACTTAAAGTTACTTGATTGTTTTTGCAAAGTTACCCAAGCTAATAGCAACATTTTTAATGACCAAATGACAAAAGTACATGGCTCAACAATATCTAATCAATAGAATTACAGGTAACCTTCTCAGTCATCATTGTCACCCAATAACTCAATTAGTAGATGTCTGTATTAAGTAACTTGTTATCGACTCATTTTCTTCTTGAATAAAGTCTCACTCATAGATTTGGACATAAAAGATATGGGTCGGCAAATTTGGATTTCCGAACATAACTACGTATAATTACACTGCAAGGCATGACTTGCGAGAGTCCAAATCACTGACTAATCTAAGTCTTGCTGCTGAGTGTCAAAATTCGTGGTTTGGACGCAATCATCATAAGGCATGAGGGGACCAGCAAGGTCTGCCGCAGTAGCCTAGAGGCTTGGCACAGAACATTTGAGGGAATGCTGCAAGACTTAAATGAGGTACTGAATGAAACCGGCGCGAGTTGTGACCTGCGGGGGAAGTTGGACTATGTATTATATAAGGAAACGTACACATATTTATCATCAACGAAATCGCTTGAAATTAAGGATTGCACCTCTCTTAATGAAAGAGAAAATAAGTAGACAATGTGAAAAGAAAAGAAAGAATTGTGTATTTTTGTATAAAATTCTGACAGAGGGAAATAAGTTCAAAATATAGAGCTTTTATAAACTTTTAAAACGAACCAGATGAATAATTATTTTGCAGTGGGTCGGACATGTTCTGATCCTAAAAACATGGCAAGTTTAAATCTGAGATATTTGTAAAATTTTAAAAAATGCAAATACTTTATTTATGGCGCTTAACCCCTCCTAATAGGATAGAAAAAGAATTGGAAAAAAAGTTTTCTGGAAGACATTCACTAAAATGGACTAAAATCGGCGTGGTGTTTGTTTGAATGTTTTATACCCACAACTGTTGGTCGCAGGTAACATGATATCAATAACTTCTTCAGCCAATCAAAAATTTTACTCTTTTGAATTTACTCAAATGCTTACTTCGATATTATTTACGTAAATCTATTCAATACCTTAACGGGCAGGTTTCTTAAATTCTGACTGTCTTTCCAGAACTTGAAAATGTCCAATGTGTAAAAAACGACCTGAACTTCTTATTGATTTGTGTGTTAGACTTCATGACAATTATAGATACGAATATATATGATTATATAATTGTGAACGCCCAACAGTATTAAATCTTATCTATTTCATAATTAACAATTTTAGGTTGTGTAACTTAGGTAAAATTTTGGCATTTCGTTTATGGAAAAATATAAAAGTTGATAAGGGCACAAAATCGCAGGTAATCAAATTACTATCATGATTATTTAAATTCATAATGTATTCTTCCGTATTATAAATATTAGAGAACACATGCATGAATCACGGCATGGTTGAACGAAAGAATACTCTCATGGAGGAGGAAGAAATAATAAAGTCATTTAAAACTTTAATAAATTAATACACTGCGAGTTTTCATTGGAATATTACTGACCATGATATTGAAGATATATCATTTATCTAAGTTTTCTGTTTGGGGAGTGAACAAAACAGATGTAATCGGAAACGTTTTGTATTTTGACTAAGTAAAATCCACCCGTTTTTAAAAACAGCATCAGTCCTGCTGGTTAAAGATTTACAAATCAATACCCATTTCTCTGTAAAAAATCAACTGAACTATGGGCCACAGAGTCTTCCATTCAGATTCAATTTATTACTTTTATAGTTAATGAACCGAACCTTTACAGTTGCACAAGTTAAGCAATTGAATTAAACATGGACCACTCACTCAAACTAAATTATTTAGTTGGTAAATTTATCAATCAATATACATTTTTCAAGAGATATTTGGCAAACATATCCAAATAATTGCAACTGACTTTAGATCTAAACACAAATCTGCAATTTCAATAGTATATCTATGAATTAACAGCACAGTTCATGCATCTCCGTAACAAGGCTACTTCTAAATCTCAATGCATATGATCTTTTAGGTTTCACATCACCAATTCAAGAAGTGTAATCTACTGAAATCTCGTTTCCCATTATCAAATGGTTTATTCGTTCTGCAACTCAGATATTACCGTCATATACTATACTAACGATAACAATTAGGAAACATTGTTACATTTGGAATAACACTGTCTTCACTCCCAGTTTCTTCTGTTTTTAGTCCAGTCTTTTGCGAGGCCTGGTGGTCGTGTGGGTAAGCTGTCATTTCAATGTCGCCTTAAATTGTTGCAGCGAATTAAACGATGTCAAACCGCTTTGTATTACTATTTGCTTAGTTTATTTTACATGCCCAAGAAATGTTCACGTCCGTCATGCCTGCTATTTTGTGAAAGGAATTTTCCTTGCGTCATGCTGTTTGGCGCCAAAAAGTAATCTAAAAACACAATATGTTTATCCCTCAGTCTGTCCAGAAACATATAATTTTACTAAAACTTTTCTATTTATAATGCATACAATTTCCATAACACTATAGTCTTTTCTAATTCTATATCAATTGACGACAAAACTTAATTAAGATACAGCTGAAATACGAAAACGTATCAATTTTTCATGACGTCACAGCATTTTATCTGGCACGGGGATAGCGTCAACGTTATTTTTATGAAGCGCCAAGGGGGTTAAGCTTGATCAGTGGCTTAGAATTTGACATTTCAATGTCGTCTTAAACTGTTGCAGTGAATTAAACGGTGTAAAACCGCTTTGTATAACTATTTGCTTAGAAATGTTTACGTCCGTCATGCCTGCTCTTTTGTGAAAGGAATTTTCCTTGCGTCATGCTGTTTGGCGCTATCCCTCAGTCGGTCCATAAACATATAATTTTACTAAAACTTTTTCTAATTACAATGCATACAATTTCCATAACACTATAGTCTTATCTAATTCAACTGCCGACATCAATTGACGACAAAACTTAATTTCCCCCAAAACATACCCCGGGGGTACATTTAACCATAAACCTGCAGTTTATATTGAATGTTTAGCGGTTTGAAATTATAATTTCTTTCAATTTTTTTTATGTAGAGTGAGTATGGTTAATCTAAAAAGGATTATAGGCAACAAGTGTATTGCTGAGATTATAGAGTCGGATTTCACTTGATGACTTGACTGTGAACTTATTCTGAAGGAGCCGCACAGTAAAAAGGCGTTTGCTTCTTTAATCTTCGGTGCCGCCGACAGGATGTATGACCCTGTTGGAATCTTGAAATAGTCAAATTAGAAATGCATGAAGGGGGGTGGAGCGAAAGGGGCGGGAAAATGATAGCTTCATTCAATATAATTGAACAGGCAAAACTATATATGCACGCAAACAACAGACAACTCTCGGAGAGAAAGATTAATCGTAATGAGGCGCACTTTGGACTACCCTCATGAGCGGAATTACCAAGATCTGCAAAGCAGTAGAAAATCTGACTGGAAATCACCATTAGTGTGTCAGTTTCGTTCAAATACGATGACGTCGTCAGCACGAGCAGATATGACGTCACAATGCGTTATGAACCCGGTAAAGTGAGCGGGAAACTTTGCCGTACGTTTATGAACACTGATATGTCGGATCTCTTAGATTTGTAATTGTTAAGGTATTTCGATTTAATTTATATACACGCGAAATAAAACAACATCCAAATTAGAAAGTGGGATCAATGAATCATCGTACGGATTTTTTTTCTTTTATCAAAGTCTGGAAATATTAGATCTCGCTTTCAGTCACTCGACCATTAGTTAGCCAAATGTTTGAACAAAATTTAAAATATAACAAACAATATCTTGAAATATTACACAACAATTTCACATTAATGTTGTGTGGAAAAATTATACCTGAGTATATTAAATAATAATTCAGGCCGGCCACTTTGATGTAGAGTTAGTGGATCTAAATTTATGCTATAAATTGTCATCCAAATTGTGAAATTGGGCCTTGTTTTCCTTGAAATCTAATGATAAATACAATGACAATATTTTCAAACAGATATTTCATACTTTTTAACAAATCGTTTGTTTGTGTAGAGAGTGTTGAGCGGTTTCACCTTTAAACACATTAACTTAGGTTAAAAAACACAATTACTTTACATAGAAACTATCGTCTTAGATTCTTATCAAAATATGGTAAATGGCATCTTAATATTCTTTTCCGATAGTTTAATGGTCATTGTTGATAATTTTATATAAAATTTTGAAAGAAAATTTTCACGAGGTTGAAAAGTAGGTTTTGATCCGTGTCGGCCACTTTCATATTACAAGATCTTGTCACGACTCAAAATGTTAAACAATGTTTCAAAGTATGCAAATGTGGTCTTCTTTTTCATATTATGTTATAACAAATACAATTATAACACTTTGAAACAAATATTGGACAATTTTTTAACAAATCGTTAGTTTGTTACAGAGAGAAGAATGTCGCCTTTTATGGCTGCTTCACTCAACAAGTTCACGCAAACATTCTCAGTGATTAGAATTGAGATTTTATTTCTTTAATATGATTTAAAAGTGTACAAATGTATGTTTGTTCTTCATATTATATCAAAAGAAAGACAATAAGAGGATTTACATGCAGATATCTCTTACTTTTTTAAAATCTTAGTTCATTCAACATTCGGCTGACAAGATGGGTTTCCCAAGTTCTAAAAATAGACGACTATAAAATGCTATAAAATATCACAAACTATTTTACCAAATTGACAATATTATTCTTATTTACAAACAAACAACATATACAAACAATATCAACTAACTTTGTTCAGTCTGACAAGGCCTGCTGAATGAGATGTATTTTCCTGTCAGTGACGCAGATCTCGCGGCCACTGACCAGTCTCATTCTTGTAGCACAGTTGTTGTTGTATGGATCAACGTGAAACATGGGGGAAACCTCTTCTTTCATCTGCAGATCTAGTTTACACAAGAGTTGCCCCCTCTCCACGTCTATGAAGCCCACCCTCCCCCTCCCCACATCCAGCACCAGCCCGAAGGTGAGGGTCAACTCTACACCAGGTGTGGGGCGAGACAGAGAGACACACTCACCAACCTGATGTCCCCACCTGTCCTCCTGATCTCTCCTCAACACCTGGATACAGAGACGGTTGTGGTGATCGTTACAGTAGTCCGTCACAGACACACAGACGGAGTGGGGGAGAGCAGAAACAAACCACCCCTCGTCCATGTTGATCCTCCCCAACTTTAACCCCATCTCCAGCAGTAACACGCCTCTCTCCCTCCATGTCAGTGTGGAGCTGGTCTCCCAGTAGGAGGGGGGAGTAGTGAGAGGGGAGGGGGAGGGAGGGACGGGGACGGGACTGCTACAAGTCCCCCAGAACCTCGAGAACCGACCCGGACTATTTCTGTGTCCACTTCCCTCCAAGTTTGTCAGGACTCGACCGAAGTCTTCAACTTGTAGCCACCCGTGTACTCTCTCTGAGTTGAGAATCATCGCCCGGCCTGAAATATACAAGTTTATTGTTATTAAACATATACAAATGACATCTTGAAATGTTTATTTTTGTATTTTAAACATTTTGATGTAAGAATAATTGGTAAATGTCAAGATTTTTTAAAACTTTGTTTAACCGCTCGAACTAACAAATTTTTAACACATTGGGAGCTTAGTGTCGACTTTATTAGCAAAATATATTATTAAAACATATACAAATGGCATCTTAAAATGTCTATTTTTATATTCCAAACATTTTGATGATAAAAAATTTCATAATTGCTTAAAAAATTTAAATTTTGTTTTAACCGCTCAAACTAAGAACATGACTGACATTTTTCTAGAGCTGATTATCCTGAAAAGAAACAATTATTGTTTTTAAAACATCGACAAATGGCATCTTGAAATGATTATTTCAATGTTCGGAATAATTCTGTAAGAAAATTATCGATCTTTGTGACAAAAAATATAAACTTTGTTTCACTCGGCAATACACAATAAATCTACAGTTGATTTTACCGACAGCCGGTTTTCAAAATGGATCAGTTTTCATTGAGCGCAGGACAAATTGTTGTTATCAAAACTTATACTAATGGCATCTTAAACTGTTTATTTTACTATTTCAAATACATTGATGACAAAATATTTGATAATTGGGGAAAAAAATTAAAACTTTGTTTGGCGCTCAAACTGACAGATAATTCAGTTGCTTTCTCAGAGCCGAGAGTCGCGGTCTGTAAATAACATAAATTATTGTTGAAATGTGTTGTCTCAATATGTACAAATGCTATCTTAAAACGTTTATTTCACTAAATTTAATGAAGCAATATATAATTTCCGGATTTCTTTTTAAAATGTTTGTTTACCGCTTAAACTGACATATTAGCTATTTTTCGAAAGGTTATTGTCCTGTAATAAACACGTCTTGCTATCCAAACATAAACAATTTAAATTGTTCATTTCACCATTATATATTATAAACATCACTGGGGCAAAAAATATAAACTTTATTTTCATTCTCTAATTTCCAATTGGCTTTTTATTGCCGTCAGCTTGGTTTTTAAAACGAATTCTGACGTTTCCGACACATAAAACAATCACTGCATACCTACAACATTAAAATGATAACTAAGAATTCATATTTTAATAATCAAAATAGAATTAAAATAAAATATATGAATTATATGAAAGTTGTTACAATTATTTACAACTTTTTTATGACCATTTTTATAGATCTGACTGTCCTGTAAATTAAACTTACCAATATATATGAATGCTATTATTAAATATTGACTTTATCATTTAGAATATTTTTTTTAAAATATCGGATATTTGCAACAAATTTGCCACTTAAACTTATTAATAATTCAGCTTTCTTCTCAGTTTATACAGTGTCAATTTCTAATATCTTTGTTTTCAAATTTCAAATCACTCATACACGATATCTTAGAGCTTTGAATGAAGACAATATTTTCTCCAAATAGATACAAAGGGCATTTTAAAAAGTGCATTTCAAGATTTCAAGACTGTTTTGATGAGAAATTCATCAATAATTATGACCTAAAAACGTAAACTGCAGTTGATTGCCGCCTCCGCCGCTTCTCAAAATAGATAAGTTTTCATTAAAGATTAAACAAATTGTTGTAATTTGTACACAAATAAATGACATCTTCAGTTTATGCTTCACTTTGCTGAAATATATTGATAATGTTATATTTGATAATCGCAAATTCTTTCTAAACCTGTGTATTACTATAAAACAATAAAAGTAACACAAATTAACTCAATTTCAAGAGCAGAGTGAACACCGTTTGTTTTTCTTTTCCCTGAATATATACCAATGTAACCTTGAAATGTACTATATATTTCAATAGTTCAAAATAATACACCAAATCAAAATTGTTATTCATCGCCACAAAACTTTGCTTAGGGGTCACTTGACAATTCAGTATTTGAATCGATACAGTGTCCGAATTCTCGGTCACCTTGCACTACTGCTTTTTTAAACTTTTCAACCCATCTGAAATGTTACTTCTTGTATTATTCTGCCAAATATTCTAAAGTTTTTTTATATGGATACTTAAGAGCATTTGACTTTATTCCAGTGCAAAATTATTGATAAATAATCATAATAATGAATACCCTTCTTAAGCAAATATATCAGGAAAAACTTCTATTTCCGAGAAACAATAAACGCCAGCCAATCAAGAACGAGCTATCCTTAAGTGAAAAATTTGTCATTCCTCTATGTCCTTACTCATACTTCAAATGATTAAAAAGTATTCACACAAATGTGGATTTTGCTTGTTATATTCTTATTCCATTAACAACTACGGATGATCAGGTTTGATAATGAGATGTTTTGACTATCTGAAGATAATATATTTTGCATAAACTAATGATTTTTGGGGAAAATAAAAATCGAGGAAGCCAAACTGAAACTAGCACTGCTCACGGTAAGTAGACAGTCTAATTGGCGCCAAGACATTGCAAATTATACATCCTTGGAAAGAGTTGAAAAAGTTGTTTGAACGATAGGTGGACAGTTAATGCTTAATGCTTTTACAGTCGACAGCTATAACGAACATTTATTTTCGTATCATTTGAATTGACCTTAGACCTTAGTGTTCCATGACAAACCAAGCTATCAGAAATCTGAACGAGAATTACTTCATTTGAATTTTCTAAATCATCTTTCAAAAAACGTGCTACTGCCCCTTTGTTCATGAGATGGACAGATCAATTGAAAGTTTTCCGTGACGCAGGTGAATTCCTGTAATCAGTTTTTACTTTTAACCTGTTAATTTTCACTATAAATGCGTTTTATGACGAGTTGGATATTTGTGTCAAAAAGAGTCAAACGTCTGGCTATTTTTTAGTTTTGGTCGTCTCTGGCCACTGAACGGCGTCATTTCCTTTGATCTCTGGCTACAAGCCGAGTGTGCAACAATGTTGAAATATATCCCAAGGTCGTCTGCCACATGTTGCTAGCTCCGCTCTAAACTGGCCCGTCCTTCATGATTACTGAATGAGAATGTCGACAATCGGTGTTGCGCGATACATTTGTGACGTAATTGATATCGGCTGAGTTTTCTATAAATATCATTTACCATTATGAAAAGATCATAGTGACTTGGGTCTGACTGTCAGTAGCACTATCATACTCATGCAATGATCGGTTTTCAAAGTGAAGTTTAAAGAAACAAGTGCACGCTTTTAAGGTTTAATTGGCTTTTTTAAGGTTAAAGAGGACTTATGCATTCACTTAAGCTTTCTATCGATGCAATGAAATACTTAAAATTCTTTACCTGACCTGCAATCAACAATTAAAAAATTTAGACAGCCGCTGTCGGCTTGGACATATAACAAATCTAAGGTCAGCTGTGCACAAAACGAATAAATTATAGACAGTTGAAAGCGGTTGAACACTTATTATGTGCAGCTTTTGAATTTACCTAAACTCTGAGAACTGAGAACAAAGAATGAATTATGTTTTGTGAACGCAATGTTGTGAATAAACCGATTTAATAACACAGCATAAGCATTGCTATTAGATTGACCAAAGCGGCTGCCGTTTCCGCTTTTTTGTTATATAAGCAAAATCTTAATATTTCCTATATCGTAGTTCATGCGGATTTATTGTAACAATATTTCCGGTCTTTAAAAATCAACTTAACTACCTGAATACGTAAATATTTGTTAAATAACTTACCAGGTATATTACTTGAGTGAGAAGCTTAAATAACATCGAGAGATATGCAGTATCTGTGCATTCGTTGT
Organism: Phorcus lineatus; assembly: GCA_921293015.1. Classification (NCBI taxonomy): domain Eukaryota; kingdom Metazoa; phylum Mollusca; class Gastropoda; order Trochida; family Trochidae; genus Phorcus; species Phorcus lineatus. The sequence continues at coordinate 44,247,942 of OV121093.1, forward strand.
GTTAAAAAAAAATTGGTGTGCACTAGTGCGTTTAAGTCATCATTCCATACATTTCCCACCTACAGTTTTGCATCGTATAAGATATACATTATTTTGATAGACATGAGTGAATGTTTGAGTGATTGAGTGCGTGAGTGAGTAAATCAGGACAATGTTTTAGCAACTTATAATTAATATTTGGATTTAATCATCGTCTTTTCCAATGCAAAATTTTTAATGTATTTGTCAATAACTTGATGGCTGATTTATTTGAGTGTAGTACCTTTATACCACATGCCGGTTTGAAGTTTGAAAACTGTATTCAGATATTAACATCTAATTGTTGAAGGTTAATCATTTTGATTTTTATAGGTGGTGAGGTGCTGCTTCCAAAAGTATTTCACTTATATTACGGTTGCTAGTATAATTGCAGGGAGAAAGGCTGCAACACCATTGGGCTATGCATTGCGGTGATACATGCGAGCATCGGCTAAATTAGCCAGCCCTAAAAATCAGTGTAGCATTGCACCCAAACCTTGCTGCGTGTAGAACAGTTTTCTACTGCAGACAAAGTTGCCGAAGCCATTGAGATGTTTTTATTTGAAAATAACCATGTAACCTATGTGTAAACTGTTGTATTTAGCTACTATAAATCTTGTCAGCTCAAATTATTCATTGAGTTGAATAACAGATATAAAATGCATTGCCACCCGTTAGGTCATTACTCGAACAACTTATTTCATCACAGAAGGGCACAGGTTCTGTTTGACGTATTTCTGTACAGTAAGAACAAGGTAAGACAGACATGCACACACTGGCGATGTGTCTTTACAGCATGCCCTTGCAAGTGCAAGTGAGAGACTGTTTTATATTACTTTGTAAGCGACGATGAAGTTAATGCAAATGGAAAAATAAAATAGTGGGCAGGTACGGCTTTAACGGTGTTTATATTGGTACAGAGAACCTAGACTGTATCAAAAGTTTAAATTTAATTTCAACGAATTGTAATTGCTTTCATTTTTTATTCAACTTAAAGTTGCTAAATAAATCAGACAATTGATCATTTATATTATGGGTGGGGCTCATGACGATATGACGTGCGTAAGCTGGCTCCGACTCTAATCCATCTCAATCTTTATTAAATGGCCACAAAACCAAAACCAAATAATAAGAAAGGGCTTAATAAAGGCGAACCAAAAGGACAGGTTGAAAATTTAGACAATTATATATTCACAAGAAGTAAATCAGCTACTTTGAGTGCGGCCATATCCGAAAGAGGTGACGACGAGTTGAAATCTTTCATCCGTGACCAAACACTTGAGATTTCGAACAAAATTGATTGTGTGAACACAGAAATAAATAAACTTCACGTGAAAACTGAAGAAATCTTACATTCTGTGGAATTTAATGCCGCCAAAATTCAGGAAAATAAATCTGAATTTGACCAATTAAAACTTGAGCTAAAGCAGCTGCGAGTTGATACGGAGAATAAACTTTTGATACAAGAGCTCTACCATCGCAAGAATAATTTATTAATCTACGGAATTCCCGACTCTCGCGAAGCCGAGCCCGCATGCCGCGAGTTACTGAAGACGCTAGGTGTGACTGGCAGTGACGATACGCATTTTATGAACATTCATCGGCTGCCTCGGCAAAGTACCAATCCTCGGACGGCAAGTTCACCAAAACCTATTGTTATTAAGTTCATCGAGATGAACGACAGACAACAGGTACTGAACTCATCTTTCCGTAATGGAGCGACTCTCAGGGAGAAGAAGATCTCAATCCGGACGGACTTACCGGTCCCACTCAAGAAAATACCAAGGTAAGCTCGCTGCTAAGGCTTTCAGCATGAGACAATCTCTGAAGGTACAAACTAGAATTCTTGAACGAGGTCTAGAGATAACACTGCAGTACCGAAAGAATGCCACTCAACCGTGGAAAAATATCGATCTTTCGGATGATATCGACAAAATCGCCGTCTAAACAGTGCTAAAATGGATATATTTGAACTTGTCGCAGCCCAGCATCGAACACTTTTGTATTGTCTAAATTCATTGGCGTAGGAACGATTTGAAGGGGGGGGGGGGGGGGGGCCAAAAACTTTTTTTGTGAGTGGGGGTGAGTCCTCAAAAGATATTGACTGAGGTTCACGTGGACTCCAAAGGGGGGGGGGGGGGGGGGGGGAGGAGAGGGCTTACAAATTCACTGAGTGGGTTTTTTTATAGGTGGGAGGGTGCGGGCGGAGGATGCATTCATTCTGTCCGTGTGTGAGTCATAGAAATAACGCATATTGAAGCTTTTGTTTTAAAGCCTAATTGTTGAATCATAGTTTTTATTCAGTAAACGGTTTTCAAGCACTTAGCTTCAAGTACTCATACAAAACATAATCATTCATCACATTGTATCTCCTAACATATCAGACAATGGCCTTTTAAAAAGCTTTCTTTACGTAACATTAGGTTGCAGCTTAATCACAAAGTGCATCCATCTTAAGAATAATATTTCTCATGTTTTAATGAATAATGCTTAGCTGTCAATGGAACATATATTGTCATCTATTCTAAGTTACAACATTTACCATGAACACTTAAATCTTTTTAAATGTTTCTCACAGAGCTAGAAATTCCGTTAATGCCATTCTAAAATCCAGCAAAAGACTAATCCAATCCTCACTGCATATCAGAGTTCAACTTTAATCAAAGGTCCCAAAGAATCAGTGATCAGTGCATCCCAGCTAACATGTGATGCCTTAAAGTTTACAAAACCACAAACATATTTCTCTGTTTTCTGTGGAATATATGAATGTCTGATTACAATATTGTATAGTGCGCCAAAGGTCGCTACTCAAATATGTTCAGTTTGGTAATGAAAGCCGTTTTTGAATGCCACTTTTGATGGGCCGGTTAGATCTACTTGGCCAAAAACCAGTGAATGCTAGTGATGTCATAAACAGAATCATTGCCTCGTGATCTATACATCTATCGTAACAATATCACATGAAAAAAACAATAATCAACGATTTTATGAGAATGTTTTCCACTCAATTAGATAAATCATTTGACGATGTAACACTATTAAGCGTTTGGTGTAAGAAAGATATCCACATCAATGGTATTTAAACAATTATTTAAGGCGGTATTTCAGTTGAAATAATGATGCACCACTCTGTACAGTCACTTTATTACGTCACAGCTGCGTGAAGTTTATGGCCCCTAGCTCAGGTGGGTTTTTCACAGCCGATAAATTTGTTGTCTAAAATAAAGGCTAATTAAAGTTGTTTATTGGACACATTTAAAAAATCAAGCCCAGTTCTTATTTTGTTGAAAAATCTTTGAATGAAAATTGAAAAGTGACAAAGTCGAGGTTAGGGGTTGTATAATGAGTTTCTCTTGGAGGTTGTTATAAGCTTTTATTCTCTGTAGGTCCACCATTTTGAAATGTTACTTTTGGGAACTGAAAAAGACATTACACGTTTATTTATATTCAGCAATGGACAATTCATTAAAAAGCAATTTTAAGATCAATAGCTCCAGAACGCTTTGAATGTCTTTGTTAAATACCAAAAATAGACTTATAAAGCCAAACACATTTTAATAAGTGTTAAATTAGCATTAGATGGTCGTAGTGTTTCAATTTTTGGAACACCTTGTTTCTCGCCCCGATATGCACACTAGGTTCAAATTACCAGTTTCACACAGATAGTAATTCTAAAGTATCACAGGCGCAGATATACTGAATAAATAATAATTTGATTGATAATCTTAGTAATGTATCCGTTATAGGGAACCATGGAATAATAGTAACTTAAAATAATTTCGTACCGCTCTAAAGTTCCAAATTTAGAATGAGCTAATTCCTACTTCCGGTTTGAACATGCAAATGAAAGTCATTGTTGCCTAATTAACCTGGGTTTCTCTATTTGGATGATGAATAGACATACTTGTTCATACACAAGCCTTTGCTTAATTCTATGATTTACTTTCATTTTCTGTCATTATTATGCTTACTTTTGAAATGGCATGCCACTGTCATCTGTTTGGTTACCCCTGAAATTGGGTTTTGAAGATATTTTTTCTCTATAAAATCGTGTCAAAAGTAGGGGGGCCGAGGTAAACTATAGTAATCATGATGATAATCGTTTTAATATTATTGAAACTTTGAGTTGTTTAAGGTTTTCACAGTAATGCGAGTTACTTCCCTTTGTTACTCATTTCCCGTTTACTAGATTTTGATTGTTTCTGACATTTATAAACGTCGGATGACTTTGATTGTTATGAAAATCTCGGTATCAGGATTTTCGTAAGCTACAGAAACTTAATTTCCTTTGAACGCCGACATTTATGATTTACAAGTAAGGTGATGTGCTATATTGAACATGTTGAAATGGCCTAACATAAACCCTGTTTATTATTTCCATGATGGAGGTCTTCAGAAAGAACGCCACCAATTTTTCTGTTTATGTTTTTATGCAACTATTCTATTCTTCTATATTCTGAAAAATCTTTCTTTTCGGTAGGTGTGATCATGTCTGTTTTTAAAAAAACCCATTTAATCTCATTCATACCCCAATATGACAAATAAAGTCAAAGTAATCTCTGCTTATTGCAGAGGGTTAGCCCAAAAAGCTAAACGAAAAGAAGTAATTAATTTATGTTGTAAGAAACATTTTTCAATTATATGCCTCCAAGACATACAAATTAAAAAGGAGGATGAAAATGTAATGAGAAATGGGGTGTTAAGAGTATCATTGCTCCTTATGCTTCAAATTCAAGAGGGGTTGCTGTTTTATTTAATACTAATATAGAACTAGATATATAGAGGTTATCATGCTCGTATGTTTTGGGATGGTAAATATCCTGCATTAGGAATAAACATTGTATTTTGCGAGCCTTGGCGAGCTAAATACATAGTGTTTATTCCTAATGCAGGATATTTACCATCCCAAAACATACGAGTATGATAACCTCTTTATCATACAATGTCATTCTGCATTCATTTTGCCAAAAAAGGTCTGCCGTCATAATACTGGAGCTGTAAAAGTTATCTTCAAATGTGCGCATTGATATATGCAAATGAACAGCGTAATGATATCCACGGTAAAGTGACATTAAATTAATCCTCCATTCTTTGCATTTGAGGCAACAGAGCTGTTGTGTTGGCATGATCTAAATGTTCCAGTTGGTCTTAGAATTTGTTTCTAAATAAAAAAAGATGTAAACGAAAATAAATTTCCGTTTCGAAAGTATACGTATATAGATTTGAACCCGAAAGCTTTCGCCTTTGCATTCACACGTATATTCAGGCGGCGAGCGTATCTCATTTAGAACGAGAGTTCCTTCCCTTTTCTAAATGCAAATGGCAGCTTGTGTAAACGCAGCGTTACGGATAGATTAACTAATACTTACTCTACTTAATTTCCAAAACCCAATAAATGATGAAAACATGTATGATACATCGAAGCTAAGTATGAGGTCATTGAACATGTGATTCAATCTGCCTTGGGTTCCCGTGAGTAAAAGATAACTCAGTTCATTCATTGAAATAGCTAGGCCTATATATTTCGGTTGATTTCAACCAGCGATGTAATTAAGTTATTTTGCACTGCTTGATCATGAACTTCACGAAACAGCTGCACAACGTCCGTTTGTCATTTCTTCAACTTAATTTTGATGCATTAGATGACGAATAATTTGCTGAAGCCATCCTAATGTGCAGGCATTACAAATGATAAAGCGTGTGACGTCATAGTAATTTTCTGAAAAAGTTCCGGCACTTGACCTCTGTAATTTGCATCGGTATCCGCATATGACCCCAACGGATATCGAAAATATCCGTTGACTTTATTATGCCGAGAACACTATCCATTGTATGATAAACATAGATATAAAACAGACCCAAATGGAAATTACATTGTGACTGATATTATTGTGGCGGAAAATTACAAAAATATTAATAATCCAAAAGCTAGAAAGATTGTAATAGAAAACATGGAGTCAAATAACTTGATTTATCATACAATGGATAGTGTTCTCGGCATAATAAAGTCAACGGATATTTTCGATATCCGTTGGGGTCATATGCGGATACCGATGCAAATTACTGAGGTCAAGTGTCGGAACTTTTTCTGAAAATTACTATGACGTCACACGCTTTATCATTTGGAATGCCTGCACATTAGGATGGCTTCAGCAAATTATTCGTCATCTAATGCATCAAAATTAAGTGGAAGAAATGACAAACGGACTTTGTCCAGCTGTTTCGTGAAGTTCATGATCAAGCAGTGCAAGATAACTTAATTACATTGCTGGTTGAAATCAACCGAGCTATTTCAATGAATGAACTGAGTTATCTTTTACTCACGGGAACCCAAGGCAGATCGAATCACATGTTCAATGACCTCATATTTAGCTTCGATGTATCATACATGTTTTCATCATTTATTGGGTTTTGGAAATTAAGTAGAGTAAGTATTAGTTAATCTATCCGTAACGCTGCGTTTACACAAGCTGCCATTTGCATTTAGAAAAGGGAAGGAACTCTCGTTCTAAGTGAGATACGCTCGCCGCCTGAGTACGTGTGAATGCAAAGGCAAAAGCTTTCGGGTTCAAATCTACACGTACTTTCGAAACGGAAATTTATTTTCGTTTGAATCTTTTTTATTTAGAAACAAATTCTAAGACCAACTGGAACATTTAGATCATGCCAACACAACAGCTCTGTTGCCTCAAATGCATAGAATGGAGGATTGATTTAATGTCAATTTACCGTAGATATCATTACGCTGTTCATTTGCATATTTTAATGCGCACATTTGAAGATAACTTTTACAGCTCCATTAATGACGGCAGACCTTTTTTTCAAAATGAATGCAGAATGACGTTGTATGATAAAGAGGTTATCATACTCGTATGTTTTGGGATGGTAAATATCCTGCATTAGGAATAAACACTATGTATTTAGCTCGCCAAGGCTCGCAAAATACAATGTTTATTCCTAATGCAGGATATTTACCATCCCAAAGCATACTCGCATGATAACCTCTATAGATCTCTGGAGAACAAGAAACCCAAATGTAAGAAAATATTCTTGATGGAAAAACAATCCCAGGCAACAAGCCAGATTAGATTTTTTTCTAGTATCTGAAGATATATCTAATTTAACTGTGGAAACTTCAATATTGCCTGGATACAAATCAGATCATTCAGCAATTTCATTTATTTTCTCAAATGTTCACAGTAGGGAAAGAGGGAATGGATATTGGAAATTAAACACTTCTCTTCTTTACAATAAAGACTATAACAGACTTCTGAAAGAATTATTGGAGGAAACTAAAGAAGAATATGTCTCTGAAAATACTAACACGAAGGACAGTGATGACCTAAAACTTAAGCTTTGTATTTCTGCTGAGTTATTTTTGGAAACCTTTCTTATGAAAGTCAGGGGAAAATCTTTTGCATCATACCTTAAAAAAATTAAAACAGAAAAAACTAGTTGGTTAGAAAAAGATATGCAAATTCTGGAGGATGAAATCAGGGAGAACTTTCAAAATGTCAGCGAAGACACATTTGCTAGATTATCCAAATATATTTCAGAACTTGAAAATATTAAAGAGGAAGAAGAAAAAGGGAGACAAATAAGAAATAGAATTCAATGGTATGAAGGTGAAAAACCAACAATATTTTTGTCACTTAGAAAATAGAAATTATACAAGAAAACTCATCAACTCCTTAATTAATGAAAAAAAAAGAACTTCTGACTGCCTTCTGGTATCTCACATCTGACTGACGGGAGAGCTTTCCTCAATGAACAAGAACATTTTTATCATAAACTTTATGCTGCTGATAACATTGATTGTGATACAGAAGGAATATTAAATACTGTTGATACCCCTTCACTTAACACCTCTTTTGCGAATAAGCTTGACGAACCAATACAAATTAAGGAACTTTCTGAAACAGTTAAATCCTAGAAAAATAATAAGAGCCCTGGTTTGGAGGGCTTTCCTGTTGAATATTTTAAATGGTTTTGGAAAGACCTGAAGTTTTGGGTATTCAGATATGTTCAGGAAGTTTTTGACAAAGATCAATTATCCTATACTATTAATAGAAGTGTAATAATTAAGAAATAAAGTTTGCTCTACCCCAATGTGTTTTGTAATAAAGTATAGTTTTGCCCTGAACTATTATAACGTTAAAGCACTACCGTCCGAGTGCTTTAACGTTATAATAGTTCAGGGCAAAACTATACTTTATTACAAAACACATTGGGGTAGAGCGAACTTTATTTCTTTTCTAAGATGCCAAAATGATCTTTACAGGGACCACTCTGATTTTAATATTCTCAAAATAAAATATAGTGTTTACATCGCTCAAATTAATAATCCATGAACAGGGCTAACTGTTGGCTATTCCAAGTATAGAACCCAACCCCTACTTTAAAACGACATTTAGTTGGGTAATGCTCTGATTACTGCAGTTTTGCACTTTAACTTTTTTATTTATTCAATTTTGAATTATATTTTCTGCTTATTTTTTTCTTTAAAAACTTAAACAAACAAATTAACACCTCTTGGTTTTTAAAAAACCTTTACTTTTACAAACTCTTATCGTGCGATTATGCAGTGCTGGCCACATTGCCCATATAAGGCTTATCACGTGGTCAACATTCCACAAAGAATTATGGGTAATGTTTGTTTTGGAAGCGTGATGGCGACTGAATCCTGACATCTATGTTTTTTTGCTGCTGTCATAAACGTTGAAGGTGATGCTTTAATCTCTTATATAAGCAGACTGTTGGGGCTGTACACCCAGATTATTTAATCATTAGCTTGACCGTGTCACATTGAACGTGGTAGAGACGGTTAACGTGAACCAACGTCACAGTCCCACGGGGCGCCGTGACCTGACGCGAAACAACGCGGTCACTCGACAGTCGACAAGCATTTGCTTTCCTTTCTTATTTCCGGTAGATAGAACTAAATGATTCGAAACTAGTCACCATTAAAAGAAACATTATCGGCAAAAACGCCAATACGATAGACATTGATAGGGACAAGCCATGTTGATCGAAAGAACCGAGATGAAAGGTTATCATGGACGCGTGATCACGAGGGGGCAGCGGGGAAGAGCGGATATAACGTCATTCAATTGTTACGTCATGAAAAAACTATACCTTTATTGTCTGATAAAGTACTTTTTTTTCGATTGTTCTAACCGCTAGGCATCTTAGAACATGCATTCCAAAACAAGACAAAGATAGAAGATTTATGAAGAATTTACGCCCTATTTCACTTCTGAATACCATGTATAGCTCTTGTATTACTAACAGACTGAAAAAGCCTTAGATATGCTCATACATTCGGATCAAACAGGTTTTATACCTGGTAGATGCATCAGAGATAATGTTAGATTAATGTATGATATCATGTTTGAACTGAAAAAAGAAAATAAACCAGTTTGCCGTTTCACAAAGGCCTCCTAAATTTAGGAGGTCGTTGGGCATACGACCTTGTTTACGACCCTCTTACGACATGCCTTACGACCGTTTCACAACGGGGTCGTATCAATGTCCTACAACGGTGTCGTAAATCCAGGTCGTAAATCATGTAAGAGGTACTTGGTTGCATAGCAACATATGATCTCGGCAGGACGGGCACCTGTCTCCGCATTCGTACAATTCATATCCTGTCTATGCCTATAAATTAGTGTTTGTAAGTATTTGAGTTTTATGATGTAAAAGTAGCTTACACAATTCAAAAGGTAAATTCATGAATATACTACAATCTTTACATTCTAATAGAAATTGCAGTACCTAAAACTAATCATTAACGGGCAAAATCAGAGAGATTTGAACATGTGATTTTAGTGCCTTATAAACAATTTTTGATCATGACCCAAAAGCATGAGTTACTTCCCTTTAACACTGTCGCGTACAACGTGACGCCTAGTTGAGGCTACCCTGACCCCGTTGTGTAAAGCAAGTTAATAAAGCGTATTGTTTAACTTTTTAATTAATATCGGGATATATTGTCCTTTGAGACGATACATCGATGTATCATGAACTCTCACGATATAACTACCCTGATATATTGTCTAAATGTGTTATGTATCGATGAATTGTTAAACCACTAAACACCGTGAAAGTTCCGCGAGTGGGCGGAGCTAATACGATTACGGACAGGCGTCAATCAAGTCGGCCGGGTTTGGTTTTTATATTTATATTTGTCCGTGTGAAGCAAGAACATTTTATCCATATGATAGCTCAAATAATTCATATTCTTAATTACTTTTCTTCTTTAAAAGATATAGTAAGACCACCCTGAATTTAATTTACGAGCAGAGGTGACCGCTTTTGACTTATGAGTTTAATCAAACTAATCGTCAAATGAATGTTTTCTTTTTATATATATAACTATTTGATTGAAGATTATACTCTATAAATGTTTTCCATAATTTAAACTGTGATCATGAGTGAATATTCACGCTAAATACACATTTAATTTGCTGAAGGGATGAAACCGAACTGCATTGCTAAAACTGTTGAGATACGTTCCCGATATTTTTTATTCCGTTTTTGTCTAAATGATTTTGTTGAATTGTCACTCCAAAAAGTAGAGCAAATCTATTCAGTAGGATAGTTTATGACTTCTATTTTTATAATTCATAATTATATATTGTATGAGATGATAAGACAACATCTTATCTGCAGTTTTGTATGCATTTCCAAATAGGCTGCTCAGACTAAGATTTTACCTACCAGAAACTGATACTGTGTGCGGGCAAAAGAAAGAAACCGTATTTTTTTTGCAAAGTTGCCGAAAGTTACATTTCAAGATAGAAACACTAACTATCAGTGGATGAAATTTCAGTCACTATGCCTTTATTGTGAGGTATTTCCATGCACAGTCCATTTTCCGCACTTTGTTTGTCAGTGACGTCACGAGAAACAATGTTCAACAAAATGATTACAAAAAGATAACTCGTATTATTTCGTGAACAATCGGTCGCAAGTAGAATGCGACAGTAGATTGTTTCAATTCTATGTATTCATTGTTTGTGATATTGCGATATCTTCCGGTAGACACATCATAAACAAGGACAAAGACAACTGTCAAATTGGAGTACGGCACGAATTTTCTAAGAAACTGGAAAATTAAAACTTGAGTCGGGCCGGCAATAGTGAAAATGTTGTATCAATTCACGGTGATTCGCCTTTGCTAATTTGCGGGTATTCATTGTCATTCAACATTGGATAATTTTTTCGAAACGACCAATCAGAATCGAGGATACAACGAAGTCATGTGACAATAGGCTATTCAATATCACAATGGGCTTTTCAATATAACAATGACCTATTCAAAATCACAAAGACCTATACAGTACAATAATACATTTTCGTTCATTATAATTAGTGCTATTGTATCTGCCAGTTTCAATAGCGAGGTTATGTGAGCTAAGTCGAAATTTCGCTAGATATTTTCTAGACAAGTAGGGAACCGATTTACAAAGATAATATTGCAATGTACAGGTATCAATGATATTTCAATAAATGACACATTTTGGAGAAGAAGCTAAATTACTAAAGATATTTTGTGATGCCTGATCTAATATTCGTTGTTTTACATATCATCGTGATCACAGTCGTTTTCTCTCTTGTCAAGAAAATAATATTTATTTACAGTTTTAGAAACAACAATTTAATTACAATCTATGAAACAACCGTTGATAATCAACGCGTTATCATTTTAAACTTCATTTTTTTCACACACAAAAATAAATTGACCCAGTGAAAAACATCTCAGCATTCCACAGTTAAAGTTTCATTAATTTCCGAACATTGATTTGTACGACGTTGACCTATATCTTGTGTTTCAAAAGATGTTAGCGGCACTGAGCGAGTGCATAGCTTCAACTGCCGGGCATCAAGAGGGTTTTAAAACTCAATTAGTTATTGGTACAAACACATTTACTAAAAAAACATTTTGGCATATCTGAAAATAATATATGCGTTCACAAAAAGGTCAAAGGATATAAACTAACGAAATGGTCTTCAAAATATCTTCTTTTATTAATTTCAAAGATTTTGATAATGTATATGTAGATTGTTTATTTAAGGCTTGACATTAATATACCAGCAGAAATGAATAAAAGCAGTTAGTTTAAATATCAGGGCGTATTAAATGTTTGAATTTGAAATGTGTGTTTGAATTTTTTCAAAACAAATTTTAGTTTAGAATATTGACATCTTCTTTAAATGTTCATAGATTGACAGGAAATTATTTTCAAGTACCTCTTTTAGATATTAAGAAAATATCATCTTATTTCAAAGACAAAATGTCAACAATACGAAAAGGCTGTTTGGGTTGTCGCAAGATTAATGCAATGAAATGATGATTTTGAAAACTATATATATTGACAAACAAGAGCCCACTCAAAGTCTAGAAAAATGATTGGCGATCAGACGTTTCGTCACAAAAGTTTGACGAAATTTACCAGTTATATACTTATTTTTTCCCTTGCTTATTATTTCCCTGTTGGAAAACTTGTTAACTATCTATGAATATTAAAAGGTGTTTAGATAAGGAAGCGATAAGGAAGGGCTGTAATCACAATTATATGTTTATTACAATCATCGCTAGTTACGAAGCATTGTTGACATCCCGCAGTAAAGGTGAAGGTCACAGAAATGTAACTTACCGCAGTTTTGCAGTGTTCACCTCATTGAGCTAAATGTTGATGTATTAGTATCCTTTCGTGAATAGAGTGTGCAAATGTATCTTGGTGAGGGGCTAGAGTTCTTGAGGTACGTGTGTTGCAGGTGAAAACAAATAGCGGTACGTCTATGGCTTCAAAAAGTCTACGCGATTTTTCGGTAGGACGGTCGATCCTTGTCAGGCATGTTAGGTCTACTCTCGGTCACAGTCTAGGACACTAAGAATATTTGACAGATTTGATAAAAACACATTTCTCAATGATAAGGTAATCGACCCCTAGATTGACGAATTTCCATGTATCTATTGGACTGAAGAGATTTAGTTGAGTGAAATGTGAAGTGATCCGTTATGTCATTATTGAAATAATTGAATCGCTGACGAATTTGTTGACCAAAAAGGTGTTCGGAATCACTATGAAAAACAAGCTAATTGCTTCCTAATATTTCTGAATGTATGTTTTTTTATTCGAAGCGGAGGATGGCCGCCATGTTTAGATGATTTACGACGTCCTAAATTATTTACGACAGGTCAATCGGGGTCCTAAATTTGAGGCTCTTTACGACGCAGTGTAAATATACGAGGCCGTTGTGAAACGGGTAAAAAATGTAAGAGATGGGGTACGACCTGCTTTACGAGGTCGTACCGGTAAGAGGTCTTTGTGAAACGGGTTACAGGCCTTTTGATTCTTATTGACTTTGAGAAAGCTTTCCACCCCCCCCCCCCCCCCCCCCCCCCACCAAACCCCCCCCCCCCCCCCCCCCCCCCCCCCCCCCACCAAAAGATTTTCTCGACCATTTGAACAATATTATATACAACTTCTTGTGGGATGGCAAGAAGGATAAAATCAAAAGGACAACTATCTGTAGAAAATATGAAGTATGTCAGATCCTTTATAAGTGCACACAAACTATCTTGCCTAGGGAGGTATATTAAAAAAAACTCAACATATAATCCAAGTTAATTTCCATTTAATAAGATATTTCTTATTGAGGCAAATATAGGAAAGCACATATCTGTAGATAACCCTTTTTGGCATGAAATATTAACTTTATGGGGTAAATACTATAAACAACAACATGTTATAAATACATCTCAGGTAGAAGAAATATTAGCTGAACCCTTATGGTTAAATCATCAGTTCAGACACAGCAATTTCATAATTGAAAGCTGGTTCAGTAGAGGTATTCACACAATTAGAGATATTTTGGGAGATAACAATTTTTTGCCTTTCAATGAAGTTAAAACTCTTTATGGCATAAGGGAACAACCCTTGAGTACAACAAGATAATTTTGAGTATCCCCAAAATATGGAAACACACTCTCTTATTGAATAATTTGTGTAATCAAAATCTCTCAGTGAGCCAAACTCTTCAAGTTTTACTTTCTCAACTAAAAGGATGCAGAACTTTCTATGACCAACTGATTGCTGATGACTCTCCACTGAAAGTTTGTCAAAAATGGCAAAATGAACTTAACTCAAATATTCAATGGAATGTTGTTTTCAGAAAATACAGAAATTGTACTAAAGATGTAAAACTTTTAGATTTTCAGTATAGATTTATCCATAGAGCAATTTACACTAGAAAAGAACTGATTGAAATGAACATAATTGATAAAAATATTTGCTCTTTTTGCAAATCAGAACCTGAGAGTCTGCAGCATGTTTTCATTAAATGCAAATTAGAGATGAATTCTGGAGAAAAGTTGAAAATTTTATGAATCAGCATATAACACATCTAAATATCTTCATCTCTGACTTAGATATTTTATTCTGTAACAGTTCAGCCAGCCTTCTGGTATCTCATATCATACTATTTGCTAAAAAGTATATACATATATCAAGTATTAAGAGAAACAAACTATCTATTGAGTGTTTTATAAGTGTTGTCAAGGATGTTTTTAATGTTGAAAAAATTATTGCATGTAAAAATAATGCATTACCATCTTTCAACATTAAATGGAGAGGCTTAAATAATGTTTTACATTAGTTACCTTCATCTATATTTAATGACTGCTTTATCATTTTCCAAACTAGTGTTTGCTATTTGATGTCTATGTATGCTATCAGATGTACACCCACCGAACTGGAATGAATAAAATTATTTGAAAAAAAAAAATTTGATCATTTATGCCTACAACATTGTGGCTATCATCGATTTTTTAAGATGTAGCCAGATGCTAATGTGTCCAAACTACAACCCGGTTACAGCAATAATTGTAATCATGGTTGTCATGTTCAATGCTGAAATCTGTGAAACTGCAAATTTTGAAGAGTAAATGAATAGATAATTTTTTTAACTTTGTGTTTATATTACCTTGTGGAGTTTGAATAGCAATCGGCGAACTAAAAGAAATTTATTTTCATAACTTAAACTTTAAATTGAAATAAACCGATTTATGACTTTAGGTGTTTTTTTCTATATAATTCAAATTAATATTTTCCATGTAATTGCAACAATGTTATTATACAAATTCCTTAGAAAGAAATAGAACAAAGAAAATTAAAAGCTGCCATTTGAAAAGTTGATTTTCTTAAAGAATTGAAAAAATTGAAACGTCAGACAAACTATCTAGCATAGAAAACAATATGGCTATTAAGTAAAACATTATTATCTAAATATTAATGAGAAATGGTTATAAATTCATATTCGTTTCTTT
The DNA here is from genome assembly GCA_921293015.1 of Phorcus lineatus. Lineage (NCBI taxonomy): Eukaryota > Metazoa > Mollusca > Gastropoda > Trochida > Trochidae > Phorcus > Phorcus lineatus. Next base: position 44,263,294 of record OV121093.1, read on the forward strand.
CAGAAATATCTAGATCTATATTTTAACAGTTAAAATTGAGTTTTTAAAATTTCAGCTGAATGTAAAATCATATTATTAATCAAGTTATTTCTTAAGTCGTTATATGAACATACCTTGTTCTACGTTAAAAAAACCACAATCGATAAATACAATAATCTATACTTCTTAATCGAAGTTACCTAGAGCAAGGTTCTAGTTCAAGGGAGACAACCCGGCTTGTTCTAACCATATTTCATTGTGAAATACAAAATAGATCATACACTTTTATTTGAGTCATTCAAAATATAGATCAGTCAATAATGTTACTTAGTTTTCCATGGAATGATTTTAAAAATTTGAAAGTGCGTTTCTCATCTTTATTTATCAAAAGAATTTTCGAAAAAGTTAGATATTCATTTAGAAATCATCCAAGGATTTTGACGGTCCATGATGATTTGACTCCTCAAGGCAAATTATAAATGAAACTTTTTATTGCAAAAAGCGTATTTTACCCCATATAATGTTCATTTATTAGTTCTAACTTTTCTTACATTTGAAGTCTTATCAGGTTATGATATAATACTGAAAAACCAATCTGTTAGAAAATTCAAGTGGAGGCAATAGGATTTCAGGCATGTAATACAGGTAGTCCCCCATAACCCCTACAGCCCATTACCCCTACAGCTTATCAAAACAAGTTTATGGTCCACTGCACTGCTTATGTCTAGCTTGTTACCTCTTGCAACACAATGGACTCACCCAGACTGATTCTTTATAACCTTTATCTGTATAGATAATTGGTACATAATGAAAACGTTATTGGTACAGGATGTGGATGTTGAACATGGTGACAATAAAAAAAGGATTTCTTCAAAGGCATTTAGAATTTGGTGTAGTCATTCATAATATTGTCTGTATCAATAAAATAAGAGTACTAAGGAGTATGTACAATTACAATTTATCATAAATTATTTATCAAATTATTTCTCAATAAAGTAGCCTTATATAAATATTTACCCAAGTTACACAATATCGTTACATTATTACAACTAAAAAGGGGTATAAACTTTATTACTGATGGACATGTGTAATAATAATTTTAATACGCATGCATAAAATAATATACTGCCGACATAACAATCAAAAACGAATAAAAGAGATTCGGGATTCAATGACAATGACCTAGCACTATAATATATGGAAAAGAGCGCCTTCCTACCCTGATCGGACAACTGCGATGTAGCCTTCGAGAATAAGTTATTACAGTTAAAAACTATTCCTAAATATGTAAAAGTATCGACAACATCAATAACCGTACCATTATAAAGCCAGTGTTCGGTCAATTTAACTCTACCACCTTTTCTGGTACCACACTACCATTTGATCGAGAGTCGAACTCTATCTGTCTCGGCTATCCTCTCCCCATAGAGTTCGAATCTTGATAGAGTCAGTATTTTGAAATTTTTACTCCTCAGAACACAGTCGATTTTAATAAGACTGACTTCTACTGTGCACTTAATCACCTGTTAGGGTGAGTCCATTAATCCAGATAGGTAACTGTCTATGTTGTTTTAACAAGCTGTAGGGGAACTGGGGTGTAGGGGTAATGGGCTGTAGGGGTTTTGGGATATAACCGTAATACAGTATCTTAGTTCAAATTCAACAATACTGAGCTTTTCTGTTTTCGAAACATAAGCTCAATATACTTTAACAATATTTCTATCATGTTACATTTACCTCAGCAATAATCATTACTGTTGTAATTTATATGTGAAACTCACTTTAAAAAGTAACTCAATTTGACCTTAGATGACTTTAGTTAAAAGTTGGCTAAAATATGTCTTAGTTCCAACTTATGCACCTATAAGCTTTAATGATTTCTTTAATTAAAATCTATTTACCTGGATAGATAAAAGGTTATTTCTATTTTAGCAATGTAGGAATTCCAACACCATGAATGATATTATAAATGTTGATAACAATATTTAATTTATTCCTATATTAATTTCCAGTAATGTAGATTTTTTAATTAGATTTGGTGTTCATTTTTACATATCTTACTTAAATAATCATATTTGTCAATATTGTTTTGAAATATGATAATGAAAGGAGACGCTAGTATGATTAGATTATATTACTTACTGTCAGTACTTGAAGACAGTGAATTTCAAAATTGTAAAAAGGACATTGAGTTGTTGTCATTGTGATTTGTACTGAACTTTGCCTTGATGTGGCTGAGAGACCAATGGCTGAGTTTTACATCAGTTTTTATCATAATGAAAAACTTTCACAATATTGTTTGTTTTATATTATAATCATTTTTAGTGCATGAGTTGCTACACTCAGATCATCCTAAACTGACTGTAAATGTTTAAATAAAATAGATTCGAAGTCAACAATTAAAAATGTTAATAACGTCTTATGTCAGAGTGATAACATAAACCTTCTTGCGTGTATAAAAATTTCCCACTAAAAAACAATTAGAAGAATGCAATAGATTTGTAAACATAAAGACAATTAATTTAAGTTAATTCATTTTGCATTATTTTCATGCATTTCTGTGTTAACTACGACTAACTTCTGCATTGCTGTCTTCCAATTTATGATGAATTAAAATACAACTTCAACATACAGGAAATTAATGGATGTTATTATCATATACAAATATTTATAATGATATCCTATCCTCTTTACCATGGCGGGATTGATTCCAGTCACGATATACAGTGTTTCTGTTCTCCGAAAAATTCTGGTCATTGACTGGTGAACAATATGACTGTCCAGTGTTTTAAAAGACTGTCAAACGTGATTTCCAAGTTTAAAAAATCCAGTTTTCAACTTTCCCCCATTAATTATGATGGTAAAAATCTATTGAGTTTGGAAAAAACCCTGATTGCTTAAATAGAATGTTATCATTAAGATATATTCATTCGGATGCTAAAAGCTGAATTTATTGTTTTCGGAGCCAGTGGTTAAGTTAATCGTCTATGAAAATTAATGCAATTTATCTACAAATTCCGAATCAAACACTTACTCATTCAGATAACTTTACATGAGGTCACTGTTCTTGGTGACTGGTTACATCAAAGAGGAGGCAAAACAAATAATTTTGATTATTACAAATTATCTCTATACATATCACTTCTAAGAATAAAAAAGCCAAAAACTTATAAAATATATGCTTTAATTCAACTACTAGGACACCTGTTTTGGATAACCGTCTTATCATCCTGGTGAAAGCTTTCACAAAATAATCGAAGCATGATTTGAAGCCATGCCCAGTGTGTGTTGGTTAGCAGTCAGCTTAAACTCCAGCTCTTTGATTTTCTCTGTAACTGGTTACGTTAACTGTTTACGAAAATTCATTCAATTTACAGATCAGATCCAATTTCAAACAAACTTTCAATAGAAGTGAAAAAGTAGAAAAATCTTTCGGAGGAAAAACATTTACCCTAAGGCCTAAGTGATGGTAGAGAAAGAAAGTTTTATTTATTGATTGCATTTAATGTACATGACAAAATGTAAATGTCCAGGATTCTGTAAAGCTATCGGATATGGTGACTGTATAGTGATAACTTAAGGTTATGATGTTGATAAAAATTAACCTAGTTAAGTACTATATTTACCAAGCACAATGGTCCAGTTGTCTCCATGTTTCAACCTACACAGCACCAGGTCAGCAGCACATCTGGCTATCATCCCGTCTTGCCAGGGTATACTGTCATCTGGACAATACAGAAAGGTACATAATATCATTCAGTAAAAGTCAAAAAGGGTTTTATTTAAGGGGTTTTTAATAAAATAGAGCCATTGGCTCTGTCGCTCATATCGCCTCTATAACTCATTTTACAAATGGTCACAGAGTCACCATTTTGGAGCCATTAGGTCAGCAAATCTATAAATCAGAATCCCCATCAGCCGAGTCTGCACACACTGTTTAAGCTTTCTTAGACCTTATGCTTCTGGAGAAGAAGATGAAAATAGGTTTTTAGGGTGTGACCCATCACAGGAACACAAAACATGGAGGTAAGAAGAAACATCAGTAAAGGAGTCTTGGCACATGGTTTCAGCTTTCTAGTCATCTGGAGAAGAAGATATACTGTAAAATCATTTATTCTCTCGGGTGGGGGGCGGGGGTTTCCCGCAAACATAAAAAATGACTGATTCACGGGGTTTAATTTTCGTGCATATCGACTATCAACTAGGTTGACAAGTTTTTTGTTACAAAACTAGTATAAAATGGTTGCATGTACATTTTACCGAATTCTGTATACAGGATGGCATTATGTATGTGGTTAAAGAAGGCACCTAAACCCAAGATACCCGGGCTCTCAGATCCCAGTGACACAGATGACTGTGACTTGTGATAACTGTGTTTGCACAACAAACAACCACGGGCCCGCTAACAGAGTCCCCTATGTATATACTATTGACAGGGTAATTCACCCGCCATCTTCAAACTCTAGCGTGTAAAATGCTCTTTAAACGCAAATAAAAACTAAAAGTATATCACGAAATGATCGGACATATATCCTTTGATACTCCGCCGCTAATCTTACCTTAATTTCTTTTTAATAATGCCTATTTCTGACTTAATTTTCGCAAAGCGAGCCTGGTTACATTTACCTTACCCGGAAGTTGTCAATGGCGGTCCACCAGGCCCGGGCCGAACGCTGTCCTCGATTCTCATTGGCTGCTTCGTTTGAAGCCACAACAAACACACGTGTGACTACGAAATGATGAATATGACTGATCCAACGTAATATCATACATAAGAAATGGGCCCTTTAAATGAAAATCAATCTGTTGCCTTTAGAATAATAGATGATGGTCATTATTTGGTAGTTTTAGGCCAAGCTGGCACAGGGAAATCAACTTTGATTAAAGAAACACAAGCACGTTTGCTTCAGAAAGGCAAGTCTGTAGCTGTTGTTGCAAGTACTGGCATTGCATCAACACAGTTTTTGAATGGATCAACACTTCATTCATGGTCTGGAATTAAGAATGGATTTTTTGAAGGAGATGTTCTCATCAAAGATATCCTTAAGCAAGAGGGTACAACTAAGAGGATTCAAGACACCGATGTACTTATCGTCGATGAAGCCAGCATGATAAGTGCCAAGCTATTTGACAAGGTATCTATATTGTACACTCACTTACATGTTTTGATTAATATTTTGATGATAATTTAGTATCAAGATATATTTATTTATTGATATATTTTCATATTAAGTTATGTTTAACATCTTTATTTCTTTTCTTTTTTTGATATTAGATTGTTTTCTTAAAATTGATAATATAAAATATGCAAGTCGATTAGACACAAAAGAATTTCTTTTTTTAATCATTATTATTTATAACAAACATTATAGTTTAATTGTTTGAATATAAACATTAATTCATATGCCTTGGCCCAATTCAGGTGTTAAATATAACAATTATGAAACTTAATTAATACATAGAGAAATTCATGGTTATTTTAATTACCAAATGAACTCTTAAATTATTTACTATTGGCTTCTTATATGGATATAATTTTATTTATAACAAAATCCATAATAAAACACTGACAATATGTCATGTTATTTTTGCTGAAAATTTCAATGAAAATGCATCCAAAAAGATATAATTTTACTTTATTTTGTTTGTTTTTTTAAGGACCAAAACAAACATTTGACACTAATTCGAAAAATTACTGTTATTAAAACATAAGCTCTATCAAAAACTAGTTCATATTTTCAATAGCCTACCTAATGCCCCTGATGACCACCCTTGAAAGAATATTTTTTAATGCTTTTGGAATGACAAAAAAGAAAAAACAAACAAATGAAGCATATTTAAGAAGGGGATTTACCTATGTTTGGCATAAATTTTCTATGAAATTGGCAATAATCATTAGGGCTATTGAAGCAAGCCAAATATATAAAATCATTCCACTGAATGGCATATTGAAATTTGGAGCATATTTTCAAAATAGTGTACCGAATGACAATCCTTATTGAAAAGGTGTATTACTGGCATGAATATTATATTGTGAAAAGAATATTCAGGAAATATTTGCACAACCCTTGTGACTCAATAATTTAAAAAAACCAAATCATTTATATTAGGAACTGGGCTGGAAATGGAATTTAGGCAATTAAGGATCTTTGTAATAAAAATGAATATCTGTCTTTTAAATAGTTGAATCTAAAATATGGTATTTAAGGTACATTTTTAGATCTTGGATATGATTTATATAACTTTCCTAAATCATGGGAAATGACTGTAAGAAAATATTGCAAATAAATTCTACTGATCTGGATAAAATTTCCTCATGTTGATTTTATGACTTGAATAACAGGTTCAAGACTATTTTATGACTAACTCTTGTCTGACAATATTTAACAAGCCTGCCAAAATGGGAATTTTATTCAATGATTGTGATTTGCATATGATATTCATAATGCAATATGTAATTATTGCAATGTTGATAATTAAACTTTATGTCATTGGATTAGGAATGAACTGTAACCCACTTCTTTTGAAAAGAGGTAAAATATTTGATTACCCAAAATGGTATTTTTCCAGCCTTTTTACAAAACAAAATCTTTGTTTTTCTTTGGATTCAATGGATATGGATATAACCCATTGCTAATTTATATACTTCTTTCATCTAAAATATATATTTATTCTTCAATGTTGAACTCAAAATTGTGAAAGATACACTGCTCAAAATTTCATATCACATCAATATGATGAAGCTCAATTTACATATAAATGGTTCCCTCAATTCCCAATGTTTAATCCATAATAACTCCAAAGGTTTGTCATATCTGTTACACATATTTACTTCCTACTATTTAAATAATGTATTCAGTTTCAAATTATTTATGTCAAGTGAATTAATATTGTTTCATGTACAATACAAATGAAAAATTTGGTCAGAGACAAATATTTTGAAAATTAAGGTTATGGAGTGTAGACAAATCCACAATCTGTTCTCCATTTCCCCCACAATCCTATTTTATGCAATCATATCTCAACATTTTTAGAAAGGATATAACTAGGTCATATTTGTTCCATTTGAGGCAAGAAAATTAGGAAAACAGTTGGGTTAAATGATCAAGTTTAGTAACATGGTCATGTAAATTCATTATCTCAACAACACACAGGCATCTAATACAGACATAATAATGTGCAAAAATATGACTGTCCACATTAACTTTGTAATGAAGAAAAACAGCCAAATTATTAATTTCTGTTCCTTTATTAATCTGTTGCCTTAAATATTTGAAGCAAAAGGCAATTTTTAAAAAATAAAATTCATATATTTAGTACAAATGGTGCATTTAATTGCTTCCATTAAACCTGTAAACATAAGACGCACTAATGGTCTTTGTTTGCATGCCAATCATAACATGCTTTAGCAGAGCTACAATTATATACTGATACTTCATATTGTCAATGGAAAATGTGTTAAGTATGATATAATTAACTGTTTATTCATTTCCTTTACAATTTCAGTTGGAATTTGTGTGTCGAAGGATCAGAGGGACAGACTCCTATTTCGGAGGACTACAAGTTGTCATTGTTGGAGACTGGTTTCAACTACCTCCAGTTCCAAGTCCGTCCACTAACGACCCAGGGAACCACTGTTTCACCTCACAAAAATTCAAAGTGATTATGAAACATAAGGTTGTCCTTGACCAAGTTGTTAGACAGAAGGACAAGAAACTTGTGACTGCTATAAATGAAATTGAAAGAGGCTTTCCATCTCATGCGACAAATACATTCATGTATCAGCTGTCACGTGCACTCCCCCAAGACGCCAATCCAACTTACCTATATGCAGACAACCTACAAGTGGATATTCACAATGCAAATGAGCTAAGTAAATTGCCTGGGAGAGCTACAATATACAAAGCTAATGACTCTGGCAGTACAGAAAAATTCAGACATGCCATAGCCAAGGAAAACCTTTTTTTGAAGTTAAACTGTCCAGTTATTCTGCTACAAAACATGTGGAAAGGAATGGTCAATGGCTTACAGGGAGTTGTTACCAAATTGGAAGACAACGGTCCAACTGTACGTTTTCCGAAATCAATTGTAAAGCTTCAGATGAAGAGCTTCCCTGTATACAACCCTACTGCAATGTTGGTTGAGGCAGAACGGATGCAGTACCCAATAACTTTAGCATATGCTCTCACCATTCACAAATCTCAAGGTCTGACATTACCTGAAGTTGTGGTCAATTGTAAGAAGATTTTCAAGGCTGGACAGTTGGGTGTAGCAGTAGGCAGAGCTGTGACTGCAGAGGGACTCCAAGTTGTCAACTACAACCCAAAATGCTGCAAACAACATCCCGATGATGTATACCTGTTTGTTGGACAAGATGGGGAAGCTGCTGAAGCGGACTTGTCATGTTGTAGGAATGTAAGAGCAACAGATATATTTCTAAATTTATTCACGGTTTTAGTCACTCTTAAACTCAATAGTCTAACTTTATCATTTATATTAGTAGTTCTCATAATTTGTTTTGCATGTTTATCTTATTAGTCATGTATTCATTCCTACTCATGTTAAGTGCATAACCTCATTGATGTAGTTACTTGATTTAGTATTACATGCTTGGATGCAATGGCATAAACATGTACAAAAATGATGAATTTTCCAACCAATTTATTTAATATTTTTCTGAAATTAACTTTGTTCATATAAGTGTCAATTACATGTCTGGGTTTGCTTTCTTCAGATTCAATTCACTGAAGACAGGGAAACAGAAGCAGAGAGTGTCATCACAGGATTTGGCGATGAATCAGATTATGAAGAGGATGATCTGAGGGTCATTGAGGCATTAGAAGCAGATCACCTGAAGGAAAGAGAGGTATTGTATTCATTGTATTATTAAAAATATTCAACTTGTGAAATGTCTGTTACATTTGAAGATGTATGTATGGAACTGTCTTAGAAATCCTTTTAGAATTTAGGAATACTTGCACAATTAATTGAATACTGTTAAGTTATCTGACATTTTGTTTGCATAATTAACTGATAAAATGTATCTTGGGTATGTATGCATTTGTTTTTAAGTACTTCTTAACAATCTTGGAGTGTTTGATTAGATTGAAGTTCATCAGCAAACATAGAAGTAATGTGTTAGTTTTGTCCTTCAAAACCTATCATATTACTGTGAAATGTACAGGTAATGAGAATGCAAGAGATTGATACATTAATGACCCGTTACTGAATTATTATTTGCTCTGTTACCTTCAGGAACCAGCTACTGAAGCAAGCACAGATGATGGGGAGAAGGAGGATGCTGATGGGGAGAAGGAGGATGCTGATGGGGAGAAGGAGGATGCTGATGGGGAGAAGGAGGATGCTGATGGGGAGAAGGAGGATGCTGATGGGGAGAAGGAGGATGCTGATGGGGAGAAGGAGGATGCAGAACAAAAAGCAGACCTCGATTAAGGCAGCAGTCACTACAATGAAGAAAGCGTCATTGACATCATAGATTCTCTTGTCAACGAGGAGAATTTTACATTGGCTCAAAAACAATACAATGAGAGTATATCTTATTTGAGAACACTTCCACAAAAAGTGGTATCATTTTTTAATGAAAATCATGACAAAGTGTCAAAGTTCTGGGAAGAGACAAACAAGGGTAAAACTGTCAGGGATAGGACAACTTTTCTGCAAAAGTTCCACCTGCACATAAAGTCTACAGGCTACAAAAACAGCTGTGAATTTGTATTCTATCCAAAAGGCGTCAACAGAATTGTTTGTGGTGACCTCATTACTCGCATACGAAAGACTGTCAGTGCCGCACAGTCTATTGACCCACAAGTACCAGGACAGAAGCAGGCAGAAACAGTTATCCCAGAGTCAGCTCACTGTAAGATAAGATATGTTGGAGGATTTGCAGTTGCAAAGGTTAAACACCACCACACGAGAATGGTACAAAGAACACTATCATCATACTTCATTCTTGACACATGGAGCAAGGTGAAGGTGGACCTACTGGACTCCCAAACAATGTGTATTGAGGATGTAGGGGAGAAGACTAAGTATCCAGAAAGTTTGTCTGAAATATCACGTAAACAAAATGTTCCGTCGGGACTTACAAATGTTTCTGACAAGTTATTCGAGTTTTTTCTGTCATTGGAAAAGTAGAGGATTCCCCTTTACAGTGAGGCAAACTTAAAATTACATAAATGTGATTTGCTACAGTTCATTCACTCAACAGTTGAGAACGATTCTGAGTTGTTTGATCAGTTTGCAAAAGTCTTCTGTGACACAGCTTCAGACTGGTTACCCTCAAGTGAGATAGTGGATGATGGCAGTGTAATTAAGGCATGTCTTTTTGACCTTGTTCAAGCTTCAGCTTTACTGTTAGAGATCTACAAAGACATAGTTAACAGGTACCTGAATGTGACAGATGGAGAATTCCGGAGGAAGTTCTTGGATGATAGGGGGAAAAAGAAATCTATGGAACACAGGAAACAAATCTTGCTGAAACAGTCAGCCAAATCAACAAGTCATTGCTGACCTTCTCTCAATTACAGAGTGACACCACACCAGGAAGAGAGGCATCCCATCTGAAATTGAAAGGTGCTGTGATGCAAGATAGGCAATACCTTAGCTGCTTCAGCAAAGCAGAACTGTTTGTCACCGGCAAAGCTTACAATTTGAAACTCAACAGAGTTGACAAAAAAGACAAGCTTGTTGAAGAGATATCAAAACAAATCTTACTCCGTGAGAAGATGCTGAATCCAGATTCAATGTCTCAGGCTTCGCCAAAGGAAAAGGGGGGTGGAAAATCAAAACATAGCGGAATGGAGGAGGAAGGGCCAAGTACCAGCAAATCGAGTCGAGTTGAGGTGCCTCAGGAGCCTGGAAAAGAAATGTTATGTTCTGGTAAAGCTAAGGGCAGAGGAAGAGGAAAAAGACAAGAAGAAGGAAAGGGAAAGGGTAAATGTAGAGGAAAGGGGAAAGGTAAGGGAAGGGGCAAGAGAAGAAAAGCTAAATCAGGAAAGAAGGATGAGGACAATGAGGAAACTCTTTGTGGTGTGTGTGAAATCATGTATGGTGAAGATGAAGAAGAGCCATGGATTGGTTGTTCTAAATGTGATAGGTGGTTTCATAGAAGCTGTGGTGGCATTGATGTTTCAAACTGGGAAGAATACTCGAAGGAGGATGTTTGTTGGTTTTGCCCTTTTTGTGCATAATGGATATTGAATAGGCTATAAACTAAAAGTGTTGTTAAATCAAGTGAAGAAAGAAAATCTTTGGAAAAGAGAAGCCCCATGGTTTTAACCAGGAGAACTCAGGACTGTTTTTGTGTGATGCAATCTACTTAAACCACATATGAACCATGTCTGTTAGAAAGTGTGAAACATTATTTCATTCTATAGGATACTTACTTTACATCCTCATTTTTTTACACAAACTAATGTAATCAAGACATCCATGATTCTGTTTCTTTCTCCGTCTTGATGCATTTGATTTGCTTGAAATTGTGTTTTGTCCAATTATGATACTGTTCTCAGCCGAGCGGTATTGGTTGTAACTTGGATTGGCACCAGCTCCATGATATATATAACTACAATCGAAGTGAGACGTAAAAACCCAGCTATCAGAAACTGAATGTCCTCTCTGGTCTCCCACGACATCATTTGTTTGCTATCTTTGATCTTTTCTTGGGATTTGAACCATGCAAGGATTTTCTTCAGCTCAAGGATCCGATCATCATCCATCTTGGAGATGGGTCTGCGGTCTACGAAGAAGTCAAGCAAACAGCTTGTCTGTTCAAGCAAAGAGATGGCCCCATCAAGTGCACATCCCTGCGGACCAAGGTGTTGCTTGTACGATCGCAGCAGGTTAAGCATGTCTCGGTCTAGCACTTCTTCAGCCAAGTGGTTTCTCATTACATCAGCCTTGTTAGGTTGAATGTGGTCATGGCTAAGCTTGTGATGAATGGACAAGCCATGCTGTTTGTCCCAGTGATATGCATCCACCCACATTTTCCAAGTGACTGTTTTGCCTGAAATTAACAGACATCTGGAGTGCCATTTCTCAATGCCACTTTTCAAGACAGCTAATCATCCCAACACCTTGATGCTCCTGACATTGCGTCCGACAGCTAACCATCCCAACACCTTGATGCTCCTGACATCACATCCGACAGATAATCATCCCAACACCTTGATGCTCCTGACATCGCATCCGACAGCTAATCATCCCAACACCTTGATGCTCCTGACATCGCATCCGAAAGCTAATCATCCCAACACCTTGATGCTCCTGACATCGCATCCGACAACTAATCATCCCAACACCTTGATGCTCCTGACATCGCATCCGAAGCTAATCATCCCAACACCTTGATGCTCCTGACATCGCATCCGACAGCTAATCATCCCAACAACTTGATGCTCCTGACATCGCATCCGACAGCTAATCATCCCAACACCTTGATGCTCCTGACATCGCATCCGACAACTAATCATCCCAACACCTTGATGCTCCTGATTGCATCCGACAGCTAATCATCCCAACACCTTGATGCTCCTGATTGCATCCGACAGCTAATCATCCCAACACCTTGATGCTATGACAATATAATTTTTAATGAATTAATAACATGTGCTGCTGTATCTGATTATGCCCTCATATTCATAATAATGTAATGCTGGACTAGGATTATTACTTCATGTATTTATTAATTGCAATGAGTGCTCTTATGCTCTGTTGCCCTGTACGCCATGGAGAGATGGTCATCCCAGTCTAACGGTTCCTGATGCACATAGATGGACAGCATCTGTCTGAGAGTACGGTTGAACCGTTCAACGAGACCATCAGACTGGGGCCAATAGGGTGTTGTTCAACTCTTATCAACTCCTAATAATCTGCATACTTCTCCGAACAAATTGGATTCTAATTCCCGCCCTTGATCTATATGCAGCTGATTTGGACAACCAAACCTGCAGAACAATTCTGTAACTAGTTTCTCTGCTACCGTTTTAGCTGTGTGGTCAGGAATGGGATACGCCTCCTTCCACTTAGTAAAGTAGTCTCCTACCACCATTATGTACTCATTTCCATGACGATATCTCGGCAAAGGACCAACAATATCCATTGCCACGCACTGCATTGGAGACCGGACATGAAACTGCCGTAAATGTGACTTACCCCGACCAGGATCAGGTTTGCAGCGTGCGCAGAAGTCACAAGCCTTGCACCAGCGTTTTATATCCATGGACATTCCTGCGACATGTGTTTCTTCACGTTAAAGTTCGTCAAGCCAGTCAAGAACAGATCAATTAAATGAACCTTCAAAGACATATATGGAATATCTGGGTATGCAAAATGTGCTAACCTTCCTAAGCTACACCCCTAATTCGAAACTGATTCCTCTTTGGCCTGCTTTCTATTTCTAAATTCACTTCCGTACGCGAGAGACCTTTTAGTTGATTAAATCTCTGAGATAGTACACCTTTGACAGCAGCATATCTGTTAAGTTGACCCATAGTTAAACTACTAAGTAACCTCTGAGCATCGCCTCTGAGAGACATTGTCAACTGCTGAGCCCTTTCACCATCAGACCAACCATTCCAACTCGCTACTCTGTCTTGCCAGTCGCAGGGTTTTCCATCAAACCAATCTGGTCTAACTTCTCTTCTAGAGACTCTAGATGGTGTACTAGCAATAATGGATTCAGCAGGATCACTATGCTACATGTCATTTCAAACTGCACCGAAATCTGAACCTTGAGGTAAAAGAGGCCTTGGATCTAAACCCAGGTCAGTGAGTGAATCACCTCTCATGCTATAGTTTCGACCAAAATGGTAATCGGGTACATCTAAACGAACTGATCTACTATCCCCTCTTCAACTATCAAACATTGAACTACCCTCTATCCGACCCAGATTCAAACCCGGAAGTGGCAGTTGGACTGAACCAGTCGCTGTTGCACACTGTGACGGAGCTAATCCTAAGTATTTTTTGACGCAGAAAATATCTTGAGTACCCCAAAAATTAATCATGTGCGTCCCCGGTGAGGCAGTAATTTTTTGGGTACAAATATCTGATGTGTTCATGATGTTATCCAAAATTATTGAAAATACTATTAAGTAATTTTTTTTTTAGCTTTCACAAAGAAGTCTCAAAACAAATCGGAATGCCATCGAGTAGCAGCAACTGTTATGGCTCTAAAAAGACAACAGGTTTTTTTTCTTACAATATGTGCAAAATAATAAATAATTTCATCCTTCAATAAATATATTCTGAAAAAAATATAGCTAAAATGTCAGCTGCTACATCGGACAGCCGGCAAATCCATTTAATCAGTATGATGGTCAAAACCACTTGTTCATAGGGGAGATAGGATATGGGGTCGTCTAATGAAAAATGGAATAAAATAGCAAATAAGTATAAGACAATTGTTAAATGTTCAACAATCTTTTCAAATAAAGTTTAGTACATCATACAACAAAATCTATTATTTTCAACTTGAACCCATGGCATTTCAAGTCATTGGGAACAAAAACTTCCTATCACCTCTTTCACACTAATAGGTTCTTCCCGCACTGTTTTCAAGGAATTAGGTCAAGACATTTCCTGTGTCAGTTGTGGACCGATAGGTATCTGTTTTTTTAATAGCTTAACTATATTTAAATGAAGTTAGAATAACAATAGATATTTTTTTTTTAATTTACCCATTCTGAATTTACACATACTAGTTAAGAAACACTTATGTGTTCTTGTGGGAATTAACAATGAAAATATAAAAATGGAATCCTTATGTTTAGAAATTTATGATATGTTAACTATACTTTGTTGATTAGTGCCACTCGGAGTCATTTTTCTTTAATGCAAATTTTATCATTTAAGTCATATAATTTTGAGAACAATTTATCTATATTTGAACCTATATTGAACAAATATTTGCATGGAGAATGTAGAGAGAGACTTAATTCAAATGGGTAAGTAATAAAAGGTCTAGGAAAACCGACAGATTAATCATTTGTCTTGACTGTAAGAAAACATTTTGTGTGAGAAAACATTTTCTGCAATCATATGAAAAATTTTCAAGATAGTCAGATGATCAGCAATTATATATCAAGATTTAACCTATATTTGTTTCAAATGATGTCAATTCAAAAGTGAAAAAGAAATTATGACCAGGATTTCATTCAATTTAATGTTTACAAATACAGCGGAAAGTCGTGTTACTAAAATACTAAACAGTAGAAATATGAAATGACTAATCTTGCTCATAATTCATAATCACCTTATAATGTTATTTTTCAAACTAAACAGGTTTACCACTTCATGAGAAATATAACAATCGGGCAGTTTCCCTGGACATCACAAAAACTAATGAAATTAAAGTACTGAGATCGACAGTTAATGAATTGAATAATTTTCAATCTCCAAGACTTGTTTTCCTTGCTAGTTTCGTGATTGAAAACCGTGAATGAAGTTTACGCTAAGCAGTAAAAAATTATGAATGGAAAAAGTAGTCCCTCGTCCCGTTCACAGAGGTCAAGGCCATATTTCAACCAATCAGATACGCCAAAAGTGATATGTGCACATGTGCTCGTATCGAAAATATTAACTTGCTTATCATCAACCATATAGTATAGACCCGCTCCCCCCTCTATTCTATATAAGTATGTGCATCAAACCCAGTATAGATTCGCCTCCTCTATTCTATATAAGTATGTGCATCAAACCCAGTATAGATTCGCCTCCTCTATTCTATATAAGTATGTGCATCAAACCCAGTATAGATTCGCCTCCTCTATTCTATATAAGTATGTGCATCAAACCCAGTATAGATTCGCCTCCTCTATTCTATATAAGTATGTGCATCAAACCCAGTATAGATTCGCCTCCTCTATTCTATATAAGTATGTCCATCAAACCCAGTATAGATTCGCCCCCCCCTCCCCTCTATTGTATATAACTATGTGCATCAAACCCAGTATAGATTCCCACTCTGTCTTTTGTATATAAGTATCTGCAACAAACCATGTATAGATCCCCCCATCTTTTGTATATTAATATTTGCATCAAACCAAGTATAGATCCCCCCTGTCTTTTGTATATAAGTATCTGCAACAAACCATGTATAGATCCCCCCATCTTTTGTATATTAATATTTGCATCAAACCCAGTATAGATCCCCCCTGTCTTTTGTATATAAGTATCTGCAACAAACCATGTATAGATCCCCCCATCTTTTGTATATTAGTATTTGCATCATCAAACCGAGTATAGATTCCCCCTGTCTTTTCTTTATAAGTATCTGCAACAGACCCAGTATGTTTATTGTTATGCAGATCATACCCAGTATAGATTCACCTCCCTGAAATGTACTAAGTATGTGCATCAAACCTGTAATAGATTTATCCCTTTAACTGTATGTAGATATATGCACATAATCACTAATCTAAACGGATTTAAGTTTGTCATGTAACCCACTTGATGACTATGTCTCAAATCTTGAAAGAAGTAACTGTTGTTTAGGTCAACTTCGAAACATCGGTCATATTCGTCAATGTCTCACAACTGATGCTGCCAAGACCCTGGTAATGTGCTTGGTCATTAGTCGTATAGACTATTGTAACTCTCTCCTTGCTGGTGCAACCAAGGCCCAAATCAATAAACTGCAGCACATTCAAAATGCCACAGCCCGGATTGTTACTCAATCCAAGGAGTACGATGATGTTAAACCTCTCCTGAAATCTCTACATTGGCTGCCAATTGAATACAGGATTCAGTTTAAGCTTCTCTGCCTCCAGTGTCTCGCCTTCATATCTAACTGATTCTCTAATTGTCCATAGACCTTTACGAACACCGCGTTCTCAAGACAAAAATCTTCTTGTGCCTCCCTCAGTGAACACCTCGGCCTATTGAAAAAGATCGTTCCCATATGCAGCATCAATAACCTGGAATCAACTGCCTCAATATCTGCGCGATTGTCATGAACTCTCCACTTTTAAATCTCAACTAAAGACTCACTTGTTCAGAATTGCTTTTTTACATGTATCTCAAATATCCTGCTCCCCTTTATTTCTTGCATGCTCTTTGAGCATGTTGGCACATAGATATATGTGCATTATAAGTATGCTATTATTATATTTTAGCCGCCTCTTTATCAACTTTTAACAAATATATATATGTGAAAACAATTAGTACAACTAAATACATTCTTTACAAAATCTTTTTTAAAACAAAATATATTTCAACCAATCTTTAATCTCATTATTTCAAAATAACTATTAGTCTAGGTAAATTGAATATGATTACAATCAATTCTGAAACTATTTCAGATGCATGTTGAGGGGGGAGATTTTATTCATAGGGGGGCGAGAAATAATTCCGCCGGGGGGAGATTTTATACAGGGGCGAATTTATACCGGGACACCGGCTCTCGACCTGGTAGCTAGGGTGACGCTATCTTACTTCCTGGTTTAAACTAACTTATAAAACAACCCCTTATAATGTGTACAATGAGGCCGTATCGTTTGCAACTATTATGTATAAATGATTCAACAATGTTAAAGGTGGATGATAATCATGTATTGGCCTGACTCCACGTGAATAAAGGCTAGTATCTTATGGCGAAAAATCAGACTGAGACGCTAACGGGGTCTGAATTCAAAATCCCATAAAATGTTAATGACAGTTTAAAAACCTACCTTACATTCGTAGTTAAACCATTTGTCAGCAAGTTCATATATTTTTAAACAGCAACGCTTCTCTTGTTGTGGTGATTGAGGCTCTTAAAAATACTTCCTCAACTTGCCACTGAACTGAAGACACCCATGTTCTCTATCCCACAATGCAATGCGAGGCGGGTAATTCAAAACGTGAACTGTGAATAAATGCGATTTGAGCACTAACAAAATTAGTGTGTCATTGACCCTATGGCAAAATATTAAAGAGCCACTCCGTGAGTTAATGGAGTCATATATGCCAAACTTAATCAATGGTGTCATTTGATCGTGAAGTATCGACTGTTACCAAAAAGAATCATTTTAAAGCTAATTGGTTTTGCACAGTGACAATACGAAAGTAGAAAGTCGCAATTATGATCGAAAACCGGACAGTGGCACGCGTCAAACAACCAAACGTATTTTTGAAGACTTATCAAAAGCCGCCAGGAGGTCAGTTTGGAGTTGGTAGTTTTTTTTAGGTTATATAACTAGTATCCATGTAAATTGAACGTGTGATCTATTTATCTTTTGCAGAGGAAAAGTTAAGATGTTTTGAATTTATATCATAACATATGACATCTAGTTTCGTATCAAAGCCAAATGATATGTTATGAAAATTCGCGGCATAATTTAAGTGAGATTAATCTCTTTCAAAAAGTAAATAACCGTATTTGTTTTTATGTGTTAACACGGAGAGAGCAAATCTGTTTAAGTATATGTTAGGGTAAACTAAGCTTTCGCTCCTTCGGATACGGCAACACAACAATGACGTCATTTCGAGAGTGCTTCTGACGTCATAGTCCTTATTACGGCGTCATAGTGGTTTACTGTTTGAGTCATCTA
This sequence comes from Phorcus lineatus, assembly GCA_921293015.1. Classification (NCBI taxonomy): domain Eukaryota; kingdom Metazoa; phylum Mollusca; class Gastropoda; order Trochida; family Trochidae; genus Phorcus; species Phorcus lineatus. The sequence continues at coordinate 44,281,824 of OV121093.1, forward strand.
TTTGCTTCAAAGGGATGTTGCGGTCTTTGTTTGCTATCAAAACAAGAAAAAGTACTTCTTGAACGATTCGATATTAACATCTGCACAACGAACTGTAAAATAAACATTATTCGTGAACATGCAGTATAAGCTTTAACTTTGTTAACGGTTTAATTCATTTTTAGATTTTTAAAACTAAGACGCAAAATCCCCGATACAGACGAACAGACGAGTTCATTTTTCTCTCCTGAAGTCGGAACGGTTTACACTGTGCGTTTCGCTTGGAAAAAGAGTTCATCATTAAAATTAAAACTTCATTGATACCGTTCGGTTTCAAGTTTAAATTTACTCACTATCAAGCCAGTATAACATGTCTCTGATTTTCAAACACTCTTAAATGACCCACCTCCAATTTAAAAGTGGAATAATGTCTATGTCTGACATTACTTCAATCAGTGAAAGGCGAGTTTCATGGCGTCATCGCAAGACGGATGTGCCCAGATCAAGGTTTAACAGCTTCGCTCAATCTGCAACCTCCCTTCTCATTGGTGCATTTCCAAAACACAACAAATGTACGTGTCAAAGCGTAACATTCATAAACAGGGTGCTTGTTATTCCATTGTTATTGTATATTTCAGGTTTACCTATTCTCAGTGCCATAATCAGAATGAGAATTCTGTAACAGAGGTTCTCTAGGGTATTGAAAGTACACCACGATATGCTCTCGGATTCATTACACAGCCGATAATCTATAAGATGGAAAGCGAAAATACCCTGCAAAGCGAATATCAATATCTGTACATGACAAACTGATATACATGACATGAGTATGTATAACCAAATAAACAATTGATGAATACATTACATACTAAAGTTTCATTATAGCTTTACAATATTATCAGTAAAAACATTCGTTTACTTTTGTTCTTTTTTTAGTTGTATTCTTGTTTTAAAATTATTATTATATTAATTTGGTGTTGAATTTTACATAGGTAATATGATTATGAAAATTTCGACCATCTTTGGCTAGATTCTATGGAAGCACATTGCTGCAAGCATTGAGAAAAAATTACAAAATAGATTATGCTCTTTATGTAAAGATAGCCTTATTTAAAAGAAATGTCACGTCCTTCTTGTATGTAAATGTTACCAACATCTAAGGTGATTGTATTTACCGCATTATTTCTATTCAAATCCAACTATTCAAACATTTAAAATGCTCAAGTAGATTGACAATCACGATGTTGTCAAAAACTTATTATTAGTTACTAGTATACACTATGCTATTACTAAATTTTCTATCCCGGGCATGATTGGTGTCTGAAAATAAGAATATTTGACATTTCGGAAGACGGTCAAGGCCATAACCTAAAAACCGTAACCTTCATGGAACAAAAATAAAAAAGGTTTCATATTTTCATATTAAAAAATATATATACAAACTTACTTTAAAGAGCCACTCACATAGTTTCATATTTTCATATTAAGAAATAGATATACAAATTTACTTTAAAGAGCCACTCCGTGAGTGGATGGAGTCACATATGCCAAACTTAATCAATGGTGTCATTTGATCGCGAAGTATCAACTGTTACGAATAAGAACCATTTTAAAGCTAATTTCTTTTGTACAGTGACAATACGAAGGTAGAAAGTCGCAATTATGATCGAAAACCGGACAGTGGCGCACGTCAAACAACCAAACCTAATTTTGGAGACTTATCTCAAGCCGCCAGGAGGTCAGTTTGGAGTTGATAGTGTTTGTTAGGGTATATAACTATCCATGTAAATTGAACGTGTGATCTCCGCCTCTGTGTATTAATAAGGCGGTTTTTAGATGTTCATTGAAAAACAGTGTTTGTCATATATTTGTCTTTTGGAGAGGAAAAGTTAAGACAAGGTTCGTATCAAAGCCAAATAATATGTTATGAAAATCACGGACTGTCTCTATAAAGACCAATTTCGGCATATATATTGTTACGTATGTATTGAAAAGTAGTTTTGTGTCATCACAGGCGCACAAGAACATAATGCCAAAACGCAACCAATGTTTTGACATTAGCAAGAAATGCACAAAAACACAATTTAAACTGGTAGTGCACGTGCATTTCATGTAAGTTCTCACTAGTTACAATGACTATAAAAGACACAAGTCGTGCTCATCAGTTTATCACTCGTTTGAGTCACACTTTGAACCACGACTGAATGCTACTAAATGAAATATTGCTATTGGACGCCTTGAAGCTGGAGAAACACAGATTTCAGTAGCGAGGCAGTTCCAGGTTCATAAGAGCAAAATATCTCGTTTATGGGAACGATACAGACAGCTACAAACAACCCAAGATAGACCCAGAACTGGAGACCTCGAGTCACTACTGTGGCCCAGGATCGCTACATTCGGTTGCGCTACTTCCGTGCTACGTATACTTCAACTACAGCACAAGTGCCTGGGGTACGAAGAATATCAAACCAAACTGTAAGAAATGGTCTTAGAGAAGCAGGAATTCGTGCAAGAAGACCTGTTGTTGGACTTGTGCTGCGAATACGACATCGACCTTAACGTGTCAGGTGGTGTCGTAAAGTACGGGCATGGGATCTGAGGAACTAGCCGCATGTATGGTTTACCGATGAATACCCTTTTCATCTTCAACGTCGACACGGAAGGCAACGTGTGTACCGACGTCAAAATGAACATTTCGCGCCAAACTTCATCAGACAGCTTGACAATTTCGGCGGAGGTAATGTGATGGTGTGGCGCGCAATATCCTACAACCGTAGATCCGATTTGGGATTAGTGCAAGGGAACTTGAACGCAGATCGGTACATCAACCAAGTTCTGAGGCCTTACCTGTTGCCGATCATAAACCGCCAGAGGGAGCTTCTTCAACATGACAAAGCCAGACCTCACACTGCGCTTGCTACAGTGGCCTATCTAGCCCAGTAAAACATCAATGTCCTCCCATGGCCTCCCAAATACCCTGATCTTAATCCTATTGAGCACATGCGGGATATACTCGATAGTCGATACACGTGCACGTGGACGTCAACATCAACCTCGAGCAGACGTTACCCGAGTTGGGAAATGCTTTGCAGGAGGAGTTGGCAAGAATTCCACAAGTTATAATTCAGAGACTCTTTCAATCTGTACCAGGCAGGTGTCGTGCAGTGCTAACAGCACGAGGTGGTCATACCAGATACAGACTTCAGCTACCTTTTATAGACACAAATGACAACCTACATGGCGTGTTTTGACATGAACGCTAGTGAAATAAATCAGATTGTGTCCATTCCAAATTTCATTTCAATAACTGTAATGTAACTGATCAAATGTTATCTTAATTCCACTAATAAAATGCTTTAAAATGTTGCGTTTCTTTTTTGGAGGAGTTTATGCTATTCTGAAAAGCCAATAGTGTTTCGTTTATGTGAATCTCTATACGTCCCATACGTCCCAGTATTAATTTATTAATTAAAATTATACATTTCAGTCTCCAGCCTAAAAGGATTAGAATTTCAAAATTTAAGATGCCAAGCATTGGTGGCTTCTTAAATTAACAAAAGAAGATTACCGGATGGACACCCAGCCACGCCGATTTTTTAAGGGGGTTGTAAAAAGTTAATATATTTGATGAACGTTTCGCGTGAATATGACCTTATAGCAAGGCACATTATGAATGAAAACTTAAATCATCGTTTAAAAGTTTAAAATCAAGCCCTAGTGAAAATGACAAATGAACTTTTTTTTTTACGACTCTTAATTGACGCCAATCACCATCAGAACACAAAATACCGTGACGTAATGGACTGTGGTTTGTAGAGTGAGGTACTTTGTCTAACAGATTCTGATTTTGATGTCAAAATATTGTTCATGAAAAAGGCCTTGATAGGAATGCAAACCTGATGAAGCATATATCTTTAAGAGTGGCCTATTTGATAATTTCTAGATTATCTAGTTTCATAAGCACAAGCAACTTTTGAAGTGGACATGGTACCAAAACGTAAGGGTGTTTGGGCGGAGATACCTGAGAATATGGAAGCTTTCAGAGTTCTCCCGTCCTCATGGAGAAACTGATCATGAATCTATCCAAATGGTCAGCAATGCAGAAGGGTCAGTGAGGGAAGAGACAGTTCCGGAGACTAAACTGGAGAGTGTTACATCAATTACAAAATTTTTACATGCTAACACGACATGCAAATATAAACTTGTAGAAGTTGAATAAGTAGCCATTTGTATTTTTTCTTATCTCAAATTATGATTAGTCTTATTTTCAATAAAACACATTTTCCTCACAATTCCGACGATTAGGTAACCAAATCCATTTCCTCGATTTTTGATTGGGAAATGATGCCAGAATAGTGTCGATAGATTCCCCAAATGTCTCCAAAGAATCATTTTAGGAACACTCTGCGATAACTCAAATGTTATCTTCTAATTGCTTTTTAAAAAATCCAAAATTACATTTAGATTACGTCGTTGTCCAGTTTTTGATCAAGATCGCGACTTTATTACTTAATACAACAGAACTGATGAGCATGGAAATCATACTTTTTATTACCCATATGGTTAATCATAAGTGGTGACATATTTTCAATATGAGCACATGTGCACATATCACTTTTGCCTAGCAACGATTTTATGTAAAATAGCACAAAACTAAACAAAAAAACAACAACACGAAAAATTACAAACGTCCATCAAAAATACGACAATATGAATTGATTTTGAACTTTGACGATTCGAAAACATCATGTTTATTACCGATGGCACATATTCAGGCTGTAAAAAAAATCACCAAACGCAGTATTCTGTTGAATTACCCCTTTTTTGAAAGCAAAGCATTTTCTTTTTATTCCTTTCCGAAAATGGAAAAGCTGCTAATACTGAAAATAATATTGAGCATGGATGTACGTGAAGACATTTTCGTTGCTAATAGCAGTAACGTCATGTCTCTGGGGACACGGAGACCGTCTCTGCTGTGATAGTAGCAGTGTAACAAAGCTATATAACTTTCTACTATTAGTAACTAAAGTTTGCTTCATCCGGTGCCGTCATGCCATTGCCTCGATAAATTGACGTTACTAAATTATTTTGACAATTAACTTTAAAACCCAATTTTCAAGTGATGTATAACATTATACAAACGTAACAATTTATCTTTGAAATGAAATTATGTACGTAGAGAGGAACGTCGCAAAGCCGGTAACTGCTACAATGAACTTTAACAGAGGTCATATACTATCTCACTTCCAGAGCAACGAAACCTTCGAGGCGGATAGGTTTGTTTTCTTAAAATGCATTAATAGCATAATAATGCATAAAACAGTTTGTATGGCTCAATATAGATCTGAGAACATGTTATGGAAATATTCAATCCATTAGTAGTTTTGGATGTGTGGACAATCTCGCCCAAATGTTCACGTTTTTCTTCTTGAGAATGATTGAAAGTAAGAATATTGACGTTTTGATTCAAATCGAGCATACATAAAACACCTCTGTGTGACTATATGCAGTAAACGTCATGACTTTATCCAGAGTGTCCAAGACATTCAGTTTGTGTTTGTTTGTTATCGTTCTAGACTTATATCATTATGAACTACGAATCATTCATTACAGTAAATCCGATACCAAGCACTAATCACGTGAAAATATCTCAAGCATTGATAGACTATTACAGACACGGAATGATTTTTTGATAGATGTCGTCAACTTTCGAGGGGTTTCCCGCAAGGAGTGATTCGATGTACTATGAAATACTTATCATCTCTTGACAACCAAAATGGGCGTTCTGCACATCAGGAATGTTCATATGTAAATTCATGAAAAGCATGAACTTTATGCATAAGGTTGTAGGCATCACACCACAGTGAAGATGAACAGATCTGAATGTAGGGAGGTTATGAGGTATTTCCATGATGACAAATCCCAGACTTTGGTACATATCTCCCTTCCTATAATCAGTGGGTGTGATCAATTGGTTACAGACAGAGGAAGCAGGAGGTGTATCGCTGAGAGGCTACAGCCGGGGAAACATTCAGTCTGTCCGTGATTCAACAATATAAGACAGGCAACACGCTTCTATCCTACACACTGGTATCTTTAAAACACAATTAAAAGGATCATCATTTGGTTGTAAACAAGTTGTCCATCCGAGGGAAACCAAAAATGCTTTCTGAGGAACAACAGCAGGGAAGACTCCAGGTCCGTCATCAACTCCTACAATGTCTCTCTATTATAGCAAACCTTTGGCCAGCCTTCCTGTCACTTCCACATAAAATCCGTAGACACCAGATGAAATGAATTCAGCGGGTGTTATCTTGTGGACTCAATTCTAATCACAATTTATGTAGTTTGTTTAGTGAGGCTCACTACTTATTGAATACCCAAATGTACCTAAAATAACGGAAATACCATGCTTGGTTTAAAAGAAATAATCACGAAACAAGGTAAAGTGTACCCTATTTAAAATTTCTTGGGCCGTTTTTACCATGCATCTAAATTTCCTAATGCTTTATAATATACACATTTGATGATGCAAGTGGTTGTTAGAGCTATTTACTATATATCAAGACATCTGAGATGTTACTCTTCTAAATTCAAACAAACCCTCTGAGAATGTCCGAGTCATATATGACAACCGTTATCAGTGGTGTATGTTGCATCACGTTAAGGGTAATCTGTTCAGTGTAATGACACCATGTAAGCATTACGTGTTCATTCCGTACTTCTGATGGCGCCTTTTAAGGTTAGAGATCTAGAATTAATGTTAAATGGACGTATATAAAGACATATACAGCTCTTACACACCTCGGTGTGATATGTTCCCATTCTTTTAACATTGGTTCATTCTCATATCAACTTCTTATGACGTAATCATCGGTTGTTTCTCCATTCGCCCAAGGGCACTATCACATATCATTCAAATCAGTTGTTATGTCCTTTGATTTTATTTGAAGGTTATACGCCGTAATCACCAACTACCAACTACGCAGGTGGGTGTTATTAGTTGTTTAGCCTACACTAACGATTAGACTTGTAAAATTTTGATAGTTTTACAAATTTAGTATATAAGACTTGACATTGGCGAAAGTGGGATACGAACCTGGGACCTCTTTGCTGGCGAGCCTTTAGCATTTGAGCTAACAAGGATCCCTGCCTGTAACTGTACATTTTATTGTGTCATGTCTGTACTGTTTTCCCCTGGTATATATATATATATACACGAAAATGTATAGGTATACGGTTATGTCTATTTCTAACCTTAAGAATAAAATATTTCGCTTTAAAATCTCAAGCAGCCAGATATTGTTAATATCCTACTGGACTCGTTCAAACAGGACACATAAACACGCAAAGTAAAACGTTTACAAATTAATTTTATGAAAACTATTTGGTTTGAAAACTTTGTAGGAATGTTCCGCGGGAGTGTAAGTCAAATAATGACCGGATTGCCTCGCGTTATGGCGAAAAAACTCAGCTCCGTACGGCTCGCGCGTTCATTGCTATATCCACCTCAGCGGAGGTTGCTACTTACTACTTATTCTTTTTTCATTTCAATAAGTATTAACTGTCATAGTTTAGGCGATTAAAGATGATTGTGCGAGATATTTCAAATTTGGTACGGGGGTTGTCACATAAGTAGTTAGCCTCAAATAGAAAAACATTGAAATGTAGCTGTTTTGATGTTTTTATTTTACTGATAGTATCTTTCAACCGACAGGAACTTGTTCTTATTATAAAGATGTATCATGATCCCCATTTTCTGTTATTGTTGTCTTCTAGCTGGTGGCTTATGAACTTAATGAGATTGAGGTCGAAAACCGTCTTACCTATTTGACACATAAACAATGACAACTGATTGAGAAGTTATTAAACCTGTTACAACTTTCGATTGTATACGAATACAAGTTTAAGCATATAGATGTATGAGTGACTAGAAAGCACATTGGAGGGGGAAAAGAGGCTTTTGCTTTGCGGCTCGTTAGTCTTTGTTCATTTACAATATGAAATAAAAAACTTTTAACCCGCCATGACTCTTCATCACACATGCAGTTGTAATCTGCCGATCAAAGTATGCCCAAACAAGATTCTCGAGATTAACTGAAATATATATGCTTTTGTCTCAAATCTTATGAAAGTGCTTAGACCATACTCAAAACCACTAACGAGCTGCCTTCAAGAAACACTCCTCTCACTCCAATAAAAAAAATTTTTATGAAATTAATATATCTTAGTCTTAAAATAACAAATATCGTATTCTGAAAATTTCAGACTCCAAGAATTATTGGTTCATGATACGAAGTTGAACAGAATGTTGTGTCAACACACATTGCCTGATTACTTATATTCATACATTTGGTGACACTTTGACCAAAATGGCCACACCCCTCAAACCTAATTTCAACGTCTTCACCAGAAGCAATCACGCTAAGAGCTGAAAGCTTGTTTAGCGACCCAAAGGCTCATTGGGATAATAGATACTGTCACACTTTGACCCCAAGGGAAACCAAATTTGCCACGCCCCTTGTAATTTGATGAGTTACAGTGCCAATTGATCTGTTTATGACTACTTCGTAAGAACCGTTCGCGATTCAGAGCTGAAGTCGTATGAATGCTTTGGCTGTTTGGCTTTTTGGTAAATATAGGTTGTCAATGGGTCTTTATGAAAATAATGAATATACGTGTAATATACTACCTGGCAATAGGGAAAAGATTGCTAATGTTAGCAACATATGATCGACTATTAGTCATTTAAGGGTGTAATATATCCTCATTTTAAGTATTATGAACATATTGGGACATTCTTGAATTGCCTACAATAAACATAAACATATACTCAATCTCTTATGTCTAAAAGAAATAGATGCTTTTTGTTTTAAACAGGGTCATCAAAGCTGTTAATAGTCTAAGAGGTCAGTGTTAGAGCAGGGTATGATGTTCGGGGAAATTCTGTTCTGGAAACAACCATGCTGAAACAACCATGCTGAAACAACCACACTGAAACAACCATGCTGAAACAACCATGCTAATATACACAGAATGTGAACATTCCAAATCCTTCAATATTTCATCAAAAGTTTAGCAAAGGGGATTGGCTTTTTTATCCCTCCCCCCCCCCCCTCACTCCTTTAATGAATTCCTCTCCATAATCAAATAACATGGGTGACTCAAAGTCTCAGATTAACGGCTTTGTAACCAAAAAACCGAAGTTTGTTAATTTTGAAAAAAACTTTTCAAACTAATGTTCACGAACAAATTTTATTTTTGTTATAAAGATCTCTTGAGCAATTGGTAAAGTTAGTTATGACTAATGAAGATACTTCTAAAGAGACAATAGATCTAATTATTACTGTAGGTTCCCTGCTTGATTGTCACTTAATTTTTTAAATTTAATTTTCCTACCCCGGAAATAAGGATGGGACGGTGGCACAGGTTCAGAGTGTGTGGTTCTTTTCCGGCTTGAGAAACTTTTAGGCACAAACAAGTTTGATGGCCAACGTTATTTCAATTGAGCAAAAACCACAAGAGAGGAGGTGTTGGGTCGATTTATTTCGATACAAAATGAAGAGCTTACACTGGGAAACATCTGTAGACTAGTACAATAATTATCAAATACATTTGATAAGCAAGAGAAAGTAATTGTTTTGTTTTCTGTTGATAAATTTATTATAAAAAAGTATTTTAATTGTGTTTAGTTTGAATATTGATTCGAAGCATTAAACAGTGACTATCGCTTTTCCTGGGTCTGACAAATGTCCATTCAGCACGAAGAACTGCAGAAACCCAAAAGGTGGATATTTCAGGGAAAATTTTTGTAATTTGCAGGTCATGATTTGTAGATTGTGTCCCTGTTTTCCCTCCAGTTTGGCCGTGTCGAGCATTGTCCCTATAACCTTTATAGGATTTCTTCCTCAAAACCAAAGCCAATCAGCACAGGAATCCATGTCCTGAGTTTATCTAGCGCACTGTGAAGATAGTTCATTTTAGGTTCGAAGTTCACCCTTCTTCAAGTATGGGACATTTGTCCAACAATATGTCATCTCCTCTCAACGAACCATTATAATAAATCATCACATATATCTAAACATTTATAGGCACTTTTAATTGTCAAGTGACGAGGTCATCAGATCACCAGATCACCAGATCATGTTGTTAGGAGTCGAGCAGTATCAGTTAGCCTAAATGAGAGGACTGTTTAACAATAAGCAATACAAACATAATATTACTCATACCGAAGGGCATAATGCTGAAAATGTAATAGAAAATTTAACATCAGGTACAATATGAATTTTCTGATTTTTCTCAACAACGTTCATCTGACAATTCCTGCCATTGCAGACGATACGTCTTACAAACTACGATACGTGTAACAATTGGAAACCAGTTTGGTATGCATCACAACACTGCGTGCGACACTTTTCGATGTGCAGAGCAATTGTTTCCTTTCAATATGTGGCATGTTGACTTGTATTATAAGCAGTCCGCTTCGATGTTTTCTATGACGATTGCAAGTGCATACTTAGTATGGATTTTGTGCTTCAAAAAAAGGTTCACCGAGTACATATGCCCTCTGCCCGTTGATTACATATTCATGAAAACGCATGCATGTGCCTCTAAGGATGAACAGTCAAAAAGGCATGTCAAGCTACAGACTTATAATAGTACATGCCAATGCTTTTAAACCGGAGATTTGGATTTCAGACAAAGTCTTGAAAAGGATTTTTCCACTTTGTCAGCGACATTCAATCACTTCACACAAAGTAATCCATTGCGGTCAAAAGGACAACACGTGATCCTAAAATGATTAAAATTATAGCAGGAGATCATTTGCGTAGTTTTCACCTAGTCACCATTGGTTACCCAAAACGCGTCATTTCGGGGACAACCTTGCTAGAAGACACATTTGACTCGGATTAGGTACAGATTGAGTCAAATTAAGAGTCTAAAGGGCCTGGAATCCTTGAAGGTGAACTCAACCTTCCTGCAAATATTATGAAATTCTTTATCACGTTTGTGAAGCAATTACTCTTCCAAGAAGAAGATATTCATAAGTTTGAATCCTTAAAGTGACACAGAGTACGTTTTGGGATTTTATATGTTGCTAAGATATGAGCCAAAATGTTCGCAGTAAAACACACTATAGCACACCCTTTTTTCGTTTAATAGACTTACGCGTAGATTACGGCCATCTTGTGATGAAAGAATCTATCAGCCTCAAGGTACTCTTTCATTTGGTTCATTTGGAACAAAAATGCGTATTCAAATTTTAAAGATATTTAATAAAACTCAAATTTTGTATTGCATCGATGCATTAATTCGACTGTCGCGCCGTCTGTCGGCCAACCCTCTGTAAAACGAAACCTAGGGATTTCTCTCCCTTTGGGGCGTCTCAACGAAAGTCACTGGAGTTTGGTTTTCATCACAGCACCGCGTGCGACACTTTCCGATGTGCGGAGCAATTGTTTACATTCCATATATGGCAAATGAAGGCGTATTTCAATCAGTCCGCTACGATGGTTTCATTATCGAATGCAGGTTCATTCTAACGAATAATAAGTATTTTATATCATCAAAAGGAAGCTTAAGTGACCATTTATACCCTCGTAGCCCTTAAAATAGCTAGTTTGAGCCCGAAGACCTGCACAATAGTGCCTTTAAGTTCAAATCGCCTACCTAACTCGCAGCTTTATCTCTAAAATTCCCAAATTGTACTATGTTCATGCCGCGTACATTTTACATACATATAAGTTAAAAGTCCTCAATACTCAGACTCAATACTGCCAACCCATATTTGCAATTGTCTCAGCTGTAAATAAGGTTCCGACAACATACTCTGTGGCCCTTTAACATCTTAAAAAGTTTGTTTCTTACTGATGTTTCGTATAAAGATTTAAGCCTAGATTGTTTACTTGAGAATGTATGTCCATATTTTAAATCCTTTTTGAAGTGAACATTTTCAAAACGATGAATTTTGCATGTTACATGCTAATATCCTTAATAAAGATTCAAATAATTTCCGAATCTTTATTTTTTTAAAGAATTAAGAGGACTTTCAAAATTAGGCTCCGAGCTTGACTATGGGTAAAATATCACAAATGAGAGCTGATTTACTGTTTTTTTGCCCATTAAGTTTTGATGGAAAAGCAGGAATTGCATTGTAACAGAAAGACTTTACAATGTTTCAAAATATTTAACTTTTATGAAAGTTCACTTTAAGGGGCTGTGTTGGGTATCAAATATGCCACATCGATGGAAATTTACGAGGGTGTCCCAAAAGTAGTTAGCATAAAGTAGAAATCTGTGGTGGCACGTGGTCCTGTGCATTGCTCAGTTGACCGCTATCAGTGAAGTTAAGCAACATCAGGCGTGGCTCGGATGGGTAGGTTACCTGATGCCTTGCTGGATAAACTGAAAGTTTGAAGGGCTATTCCCTGCCCCATACTGAGACACGGGTTGTGAAACTTGTGGTGTCCCCTTAGGCAAGAGACTTTATTCGAAATGTGCCTCTATTCACCCAGCAGTACAATTGGGTACCTGGTTTGGAAGTGATGCCAATGTAACAGATAACCAGGTGCTTAATCGGCAACTGGGTTGCATACTCCTAAGGAGTTGAGATTGTAAAAGAGGAGTGTTTGTCCTTACACCAGGGTAATAATGTGTGGCGCTTTGTGGTGTGGAGTCCAGCGCAATATAAGTATACCCTCATTATTATTAAATCTATAGAAATGTACGAGGGGTGTCCCATAAGTAGTTAGCCTCAAGTAGAGAACGAAGGAATTGTAGCTGTTTCATTTTTACTCAAACTATCTGTCAAACTACGGAAACTTTGTTCTGTTATATTTAAGTATCTTGATCCCAATCTTGTGTTATCTTTGTCTTGTTGTGGGTTATGCACTGAATGACATTGAGGTCAAAAACCGTTTTACCCATTTGACCACATACAAAATGAAAAAGTTTATTTGTAAGCATATAGATATATCAGTGACTAGGCTCCCTATCTGCAGAAATAGAGTCACTGGCTCTGCAGCTCATTAGTCTTTACTGATTTAGTATTTGACATTGCAGATTTATGTGAAATAAAATATTATCAACACGCGATGACTCTTCAGCAAAAATGCAGTTGTAACCAGCCAGTCAAAGGATGGCTTAACAAGACATTGTCGCGATTTTCGTCAGATTCTGCTAGCAATAAATATATCGGCTCTTATCTAAAATCTTATGAAAGTGCTTACACCATACTCAACACCACTAACGCGCTACAATCAAGTAATATAAATTACACTCCTGTCACGCCCCTAACTTTTATGAAATTGATAAATCTTAGTCTTAATCTGACAAATATCGTATTTTGAAATTTCAGAGACCAAAGGGTCCAAGTTTGAACATTTGAGCTTCCAACACCCAATAGTTTTGGAGAAGTCAGTTACAGGTTTTAGAAGTATTGCCTGTCACGCGCGTATTTTAGGGGGTAAGGACCAATTTTACAACTTTTAGTTTCCTTAATACAAAAGTAATACTTTTAAAATTTGAGCTTGCTACGTCCAGTTGTTTTAGAGAAGGACTCTGTAAAAGGCTTTAGTCTTAATATTACATTAATGTTCTTCTGAAGGTATTTTCTTCAATTTCATTCCTGTCACGCCCATATTTTAGTAAGGTAAGGACAAAATCTAAACATTTATTCTCAATATCTCAATATAAACGAGCTTCCAAACTAGTTTGGTGATGATGCTGCAAAGTTTGAGAGGCAATGTCTGCAACGCCTAATTCACGGGGGAGGGGGCAGGTTTTAAACCACAAAGTTTCATCTCCTAGGTACAACGTACCTCCCCTAATTTCGACTTTGAAAGTACAGTGTTTATGGAGGAAAATGTGAAAGGTTTACAAACCAACAGTTTGGTGATAAAGGTCTGGCGAGTTATTCAGCAAGTGCAGGTCTCTATTTTGGAGAAGATAACACAACACAATTTACCAGTGTCTATAGTGTTTATGTATCATCCCAACTTGGGATCGCGTCCCATCTTAAGATGGGACGCGTCCCAACTTGGAATTCCAAGTTGGGACGTCCGATCTTGAGATGGGACGGCAGATACTTTAACATGTTTATAATATCCTTATTCTAATGTTGAATTTAGTAATAACATGATAACATGTATCATTTAGATAAGTGCTTCAAGGACATCGAAAGATATTTTGATTTTATGTTAATTTTCATGACTTATTGGCTATATATATCTCTCATCGCAAAGGAGTCTTTCATCATAGCCCAATACGATTTCAAAAGTAATTCTTACACAAAGTCTTATAAATTATTTCATTATATTCTTAAATATTATTAATTATGAAAGCATGTTAAGCAAATAAAAAAAGGATTTATATTCAATTATACACTCAAAACCTACTCTAAGCGAATACCAAGAATGCTAATCTAATGCCTTGAAATCAGTTCAATTTCTGACACATAAACCGTTCCGTTAAGCAAGATTCCAATGTACTTATATATTGTGTTTGATAGTCGAATCTAAAAGTGTATGTATGTATGTAACATAATTCACAAACACTAACCTATAAGTGGTGTTCCCTCAATGCTTATAAGATGTCCAGTAAATAAATCCAGTTATGTCTCCTCATATTTCCGATCGAACCTGATCGGATCAGTGTCGTGATGCAAATGGCAAACATACCTGCTTGGTAGTTCAGAGATGGGTGTGGGTTGGGTGGGAAGGGGGGGGGGGGGGGGTGTCCGAAAGAAGGGATTTTGGTAAACATCCGGTTCGGTTATGACACTAATACCTGTGTGTCACCTTCCAATTAGTGACAAGAATGGGTACCAATTGCACATGAGCATGCTTGTAACACTACAAAGGTACACGCCGAGCGTTTGTTGTTTTAGTCAATGTTCATCATTCATTTTTATCAAGGCATTTGCCCCTATCGGCAATATCTCTGATAGGTGGAAGCAGACGTGATCAAACCCTAACCAAAAACAACAACAAATATAATGTTTAGTGTTATTGTATTGTTATTCGATGAAAGTTGTTTTGCCACACTAAATATATTCAAAATATGTTTTTCATTAACAGAACGATTATCATGTCACGTAACCAAAATGAAATCTAACATCATCCATTGATTATTTATGGGGAAATAGCACGCTTTTCAATAGATTTTTTAAAACAAGATAACTTAGTTTCCAAGATTTGCGAAAGAAGATTATGGTTTCAACAAATTTTTTTCATTTCTATAAAAAGAAATTAGATTTGGAGGCAAGCTGGAAGCTTATATTTATATTAATGCCGCTCCAATAAAAATCATATTTTGAAACCATCCAACATGCAACACAAAGTCAAACAAATACGATGTACAGTTGCAGCACAATACGTTAAGATATTCAATATTGCAAAGGCGATTTCTTCATGCTAATTTAGAAATGCAATATTTCAACTCATTTCTTATCAATATTACAAGAAGATTTTAAACGGATCACTAGATTTTTTTACACAAACCCTTGTTGAGAAAAATTATTCTACTGTTTTCTACATAGCCCGAGGTAACATATGATTTTGATCAGTATTAAAAGGTTGCTTTTTCATATGTACAAGCGTCTATCTAGGCTTGTTAAAAGCGTTGAAATGAGAGAATTGTTGTGTGTTGTTACTGCTAATACGTTAATCAACTGATCCGTACATAAGTCAAATAAGATGAGTAGGTGAGAGGAAAGAATTACATTTCAGTGTAATATTGTTATTTTACAGCTGAAAGTTTACTTAACTAATCGTTTTGTTATCTTTAAATATGCTACTTAACATGTCCCCCCGAAAAAAGGCATTAGGTTTGTAAATACACATCAATGAAGTTTATTGATATACTAAGACTTATCGAGTTATTTTGTGCTGACATACATGTACTAGTGTAATATCTTCAGAGGACTAAGTGATTCATATTGTTATTGCTTACACAAATCTGATATAGAAACTGTCATTGCTTATTGTAAAATATTCGATATTTCATTGTATGAAAATATGCAATATGTGTAATCATATAATGGTTAGTAAGTATATTTCTATGATTTAAATGGTATTCTATTTCAATAAAACATGTGTTACACAAAATTCAGAATTTATATACAAAAAGAAAAAAAGGATTGGCAAACAGGCAGCAAATGCTTATATAAATTCTTTTCCTGAACCAAACATAAAACTATTTAGATATCAAGTACATTGGTGGAAATATACATTTGCAATTATTCTTACTAAACTCAAATTCATATTATGCTTTGTCTACCTTACATTTTTTTGTACAAATTGTAGGAAAGAGCTTTAAAAAATGATAAATATATATTATTAGGAGTTCGTTAACACTCTGTGACAAAGATTTGTCGCCGTTAAGATAGATTTTAGTATATTGTTATGAGTTACGAGGGAATATTCAAACCCAAAGGTTGGCACTATTTGAAAATATCTAAAATGTTGGGGAACCACACTTCGATAATAGGAACTTTTAATTATTTTTATATTTGATACAATCAACCAAGTCGCCAATTTGATGAACAAGATAGTACTCTGTTAAAACAACATGGGGTTTTGGTGTCTCCATATGTTGTTTTAGCCTAACAGTTCCTACGGTGGGAAAATTGGTGTCCAATCATCCGTTCTCTGTCACG
This sequence comes from Phorcus lineatus, assembly GCA_921293015.1. Lineage (NCBI taxonomy): Eukaryota > Metazoa > Mollusca > Gastropoda > Trochida > Trochidae > Phorcus > Phorcus lineatus. Next base: position 44,298,460 of record OV121093.1, read on the forward strand.
CCAAGCTGACACATTAACAAATTCAGTCTAGTCAGTGCTGCATTGTAACGATGGAGAGTACCTTAATTTCTGTTTATACATATATAGGAGGTTTTTGCATGGATTATTCATTTCTCTGTATCAGGTACGTTTTTTAATTATATATTTTTGAAAAAGCAATTTATCACTAGTATTGTAAAACTTGGATCTGTATTAGAATAACTTCATATCTGTGATTGTTAATAGTTTATACCACCTTTTTGTAAAGAAACTAAGATACAAAGATGTCTCTGTGATGTCAGCTGTTCGATCTACGCATGTATTGTTCGTTTGAAAAATGCTGAAAACTACTATCTAAATATAAATCTATACATTGATCTGATTTTGTTATGTCTCTTAACAAATGTGATTCAATCAGTAATCAAATGTGACTTTAGATAAATGTTTGAGGTGTGTTGAATCGTTCTTACTCGATAACATATGAAACCGAGTGAAAAAGTGAAGTAAATGAACATCAAATCAAATTTTCTTCTTAGGTGTGAAAAGAATATAACAAAACTATCTAAAACATGTTTTACTAACACAAATTATTATAAAATATGAATATTATTAACATGTTTAAGTATCCTCCGTCCCATCTCAAGATGGGGCGGATCCGCAGTTGGGATGATACATTTATACGTAACATAATATACTACAATTTGTAATGTTGTTGAACAAACACATTTTAGTCTACCATTCAAACTTTAACAGCTCAATACAGGAAAGTAGAGTTAAAGTTGTGGCTATTGAGAACAACATGAACATTGCCTGAGTAAACCGAGCTGAATAGTGCTGAGTTGATTGGACGTTTCAATGTAAATGATCAAACACACTGTTCGTGCAGACGTTAAGGTAGAAAGCCTAAACGACGATTTCAGCTTCCATGGTCAAACACGCTGTTTATGTACATATATAAATAATACAACAAGCAGTTTCATTGGTCAAATAAGCTGTTTATGTACATATATAAATAATACAACAACCAGTTTCATTGGTCAAATAAGCTGTTTATGTACATATATAAATAATACAACAAGCAGTTTCATTGGTCAAATAAACTGTTTATGTACATATATAAATAATACAACAAGCAGTTTCATCGGTCAAATAAACTGTTTATGTACATATATAAATAATACAACAACCAGTTTCATTGGTCAAATAAGCTGTTTATGTACATATATAGATAATACAACAACCAGTTTCATTGGTCAAATAAGCTGTTTATGTACATATATAAATAATACAACAACCAGTTTCATTGGTCAAATAAACTGTTTATGTACATATATAAATAATACAACAACCAGTTTCATTGGTCAAATAAGCTGTTATGTACATATATAAATAATACAACAACCAGTTTCATTGGTCAAATAAGCTTTTTATGTACATATATAAATAATACAACAAGCAGTTTCATTGGTCAAATAAACTGTTTATGTACATATATAAATAATACAACAAGCAGTTTCATCGGTCAAATAAACTGTTTATGTACATATATAAATAATACAACAACCAGTTTCATTGGTCAAATAAGCTGTTTATGTACATATATAGATAATACAACAACCAGTTTCATTGGTCAAATAAGCTGTTTATGTACATATATAAATAATACAACAACCAGTTTCATTGGTCAAATAAACTGTTTATGTACATATATAAATAATACAACAGCCAGTTTCATTGGTCAAATAAGCTGTTTATGTACATATATAAATAATACAACAACCAGTTTCATTGGTCAAATAAACTGTTTATGTACATATATAAATAATACAACAAGCAGTTTCATTGGTCAAATAAGCTGTTTATGTACATATATAAATAATACAACAACCAGTTTCATTGGTCAAATAAACTGTTTATGTACATATATAAATAATACAACAAGCAGTTTCATTGGTCAAATAAGCTGTTTATGTACATATATAAATAATACAACAACCAGTTTCATTGGTCAAATAAACTGTTTATGTACATATACAAATAATACAACAAGCAGTTTCATTGGTCAAATAAGCTGTTTATGTACATATATAAATAATACAACAACCAGTTTAATTGGTCAAATAAACTGTTTATGTACATATATAAATAATACAACAAGCAGTTTCATTGGTCAAATAAGCTGTTAATGTACATATATAAATAATACAACAACCAGTGTCATTGGTCAAATAAACTGTTTATGTACATATATAAATAATACAACAACCAGTTTCATTGGTCAAATAAACTGTTTATGTACATATATAAATAATACAACAACCAGTTTCATTGGTCAAATAAGCTGTTTATGTACATATACAAATAATACAACAACCAGTTTCATTGGTCAAAACAACCAGTGTCATTGGTCAAATAAACTGTTTATGTACATATATAAATAATACAACAACCAGTTTCATTGGTCAAATAAACTGTTTATGTACATATATAAATAATACAACAACCAGTTTCATTGGTCAAATAAGCTGTTTATGTACATATACAAATAATACAACAACCAGTTTCATTGGTCAAATAAGCTGTTTATGTACATATATAAATAATACAACAACCAGTGTCATTAACAAAACGAAGTGTTCTTGTACAAGTGTACACCTTCATGATATAAAATTAAGTTCCTTTGATTGTACAGCGTTCCTGTGAATACACATTTAGTTACAAACATTCAAGATGATGCTTCAGAACAATTGTTGAAAATCCGGGTGATACAAAATGCTGTTTATTTTTGGCCAATCATTATTCCTGCTACAGACTTCATCTTCTAACCGATCAAGGATAACTCAGAACAGTGTTTATGTGCGATAAATTTCCAGTTACATAGGCAAAGTCGCCAATACAGAAATAATGGAAGTTGCAAAATAGTCGTAATTACTGAGGCATCATTCACTGTCATTTAAAAAACATGTTCATGTACACAAGGCGCTTTTACAAACATTGATAATATTCTGCTTAATTTGTTCATGTACAAATTAACTATAAATATAAAACATAAATATAAACAAAATAAAAGTTACAAACGGTAAAGAGTTGGTTCTACCGGTGATGAAAGATTAGCTGTCGTTTACTATTTTACAACTCATGAGACATAATAAATGTATTAATATAATATCTTGAAATTGATGAACAGTGAAATCCTCTGACTGATCGAAGATCGACAATGTATGTGCACTTTTCTTTGTCAAAATGTGAAATATAGGTCAACCAAAATAGTCACCCCTGTGACATGCTTCAAGTGAATTTTGTTATATAATTTGTCATTACAAAGTTAGAAGCCAAAACATACCTCAAAAGAACCATCTCTTTAACGAAATCACAATCTGCATAATTGTTCAAACCCATTAATTATTTACATATGTAATCAGTAAAATATCTGATACATTATTCATGTAAAACATTGCACTAAGGCTACCTTAGTGACTTAAAGTTACTTGATTGTTTTTGCAAAGTTACCCAAGCTAATAGCAACATTTTTAATGACCAAATGACAAAAGTACATGGCTCAACAATATCTAATCAATAGAATTACAGGTAACCTTCTCAGTCATCATTGTCACCCAATAACTCAATTAGTAGATGTCTGTATTAAGTAACTTGTTATCGACTCATTTTCTTCTTGAATAAAGTCTCACTCATAGATTTGGACATAAAAGATATGGGTCGGCAAATTTGGATTTCCGAACATAACTACGTATAATTACACTGCAAGGCATGACTTGCGAGAGTCCAAATCACTGACTAATCTAAGTCTTGCTGCTGAGTGTCAAAATTCGTGGTTTGGACGCAATCATCATAAGGCATGAGGGGACCAGCAAGGTCTGCCGCAGTAGCCTAGAGGCTTGGCACAGAACATTTGAGGGAATGCTGCAAGACTTAAATGAGGTACTGAATGAAACCGGCGCGAGTTGTGACCTGCGGGGGAAGTTGGACTATGTATTATATAAGGAAACGTACACATATTTATCATCAACGAAATCGCTTGAAATTAAGGATTGCACCTCTCTTAATGAAAGAGAAAATAAGTAGACAATGTGAAAAGAAAAGAAAGAATTGTGTATTTTTGTATAAAATTCTGACAGAGGGAAATAAGTTCAAAATATAGAGCTTTTATAAACTTTTAAAACGAACCAGATGAATAATTATTTTGCAGTGGGTCGGACATGTTCTGATCCTAAAAACATGGCAAGTTTAAATCTGAGATATTTGTAAAATTTTAAAAAATGCAAATACTTTATTTATGGCGCTTAACCCCTCCTAATAGGATAGAAAAAGAATTGGAAAAAAAGTTTTCTGGAAGACATTCACTAAAATGGACTAAAATCGGCGTGGTGTTTGTTTGAATGTTTTATACCCACAACTGTTGGTCGCAGGTAACATGATATCAATAACTTCTTCAGCCAATCAAAAATTTTACTCTTTTGAATTTACTCAAATGCTTACTTCGATATTATTTACGTAAATCTATTCAATACCTTAACGGGCAGGTTTCTTAAATTCTGACTGTCTTTCCAGAACTTGAAAATGTCCAATGTGTAAAAAACGACCTGAACTTCTTATTGATTTGTGTGTTAGACTTCATGACAATTATAGATACGAATATATATGATTATATAATTGTGAACGCCCAACAGTATTAAATCTTATCTATTTCATAATTAACAATTTTAGGTTGTGTAACTTAGGTAAAATTTTGGCATTTCGTTTATGGAAAAATATAAAAGTTGATAAGGGCACAAAATCGCAGGTAATCAAATTACTATCATGATTATTTAAATTCATAATGTATTCTTCCGTATTATAAATATTAGAGAACACATGCATGAATCACGGCATGGTTGAACGAAAGAATACTCTCATGGAGGAGGAAGAAATAATAAAGTCATTTAAAACTTTAATAAATTAATACACTGCGAGTTTTCATTGGAATATTACTGACCATGATATTGAAGATATATCATTTATCTAAGTTTTCTGTTTGGGGAGTGAACAAAACAGATGTAATCGGAAACGTTTTGTATTTTGACTAAGTAAAATCCACCCGTTTTTAAAAACAGCATCAGTCCTGCTGGTTAAAGATTTACAAATCAATACCCATTTCTCTGTAAAAAATCAACTGAACTATGGGCCACAGAGTCTTCCATTCAGATTCAATTTATTACTTTTATAGTTAATGAACCGAACCTTTACAGTTGCACAAGTTAAGCAATTGAATTAAACATGGACCACTCACTCAAACTAAATTATTTAGTTGGTAAATTTATCAATCAATATACATTTTTCAAGAGATATTTGGCAAACATATCCAAATAATTGCAACTGACTTTAGATCTAAACACAAATCTGCAATTTCAATAGTATATCTATGAATTAACAGCACAGTTCATGCATCTCCGTAACAAGGCTACTTCTAAATCTCAATGCATATGATCTTTTAGGTTTCACATCACCAATTCAAGAAGTGTAATCTACTGAAATCTCGTTTCCCATTATCAAATGGTTTATTCGTTCTGCAACTCAGATATTACCGTCATATACTATACTAACGATAACAATTAGGAAACATTGTTACATTTGGAATAACACTGTCTTCACTCCCAGTTTCTTCTGTTTTTAGTCCAGTCTTTTGCGAGGCCTGGTGGTCGTGTGGGTAAGCTGTCATTTCAATGTCGCCTTAAATTGTTGCAGCGAATTAAACGATGTCAAACCGCTTTGTATTACTATTTGCTTAGTTTATTTTACATGCCCAAGAAATGTTCACGTCCGTCATGCCTGCTATTTTGTGAAAGGAATTTTCCTTGCGTCATGCTGTTTGGCGCCAAAAAGTAATCTAAAAACACAATATGTTTATCCCTCAGTCTGTCCAGAAACATATAATTTTACTAAAACTTTTCTATTTATAATGCATACAATTTCCATAACACTATAGTCTTTTCTAATTCTATATCAATTGACGACAAAACTTAATTAAGATACAGCTGAAATACGAAAACGTATCAATTTTTCATGACGTCACAGCATTTTATCTGGCACGGGGATAGCGTCAACGTTATTTTTATGAAGCGCCAAGGGGGTTAAGCTTGATCAGTGGCTTAGAATTTGACATTTCAATGTCGTCTTAAACTGTTGCAGTGAATTAAACGGTGTAAAACCGCTTTGTATTACTATTTGCTTAGAAATGTTTACGTCCGTCATGCCTGCTCTTTTGTGAAAGGAATTGTCCTTGCGTCATGCTGTTTGGCGCCAAAAAGTAATCTAAAAACACAATATGTTTATCCCTCAGTCTGTCCAGAAACATATAATTTTACTAAAACTTTTCTATTTATAATGCATACAATTTCCATAACACTATAGTCTTTTCTAATTCTATATCAATTGACGACAAAACTTAATTAAGATACAGCTGAAATACGAAAACGTATCAATTTTTCATGACGTCACAGCATTTTATCTGGCACGGGGATAGCGTCAACGTTATTTTTATGAAGCGCCAAGGGGGTTAAGCTTGATCAGTGGCTTAGAATTTGACATTTCAATGTCGTCTTAAACTGTTGCAGTGAATTAAACGGTGTAAAACCGCTTTGTATAACTATTTGCTTAGAAATGTTTACGTCCGTCATGCCTGCTCTTTTGTGAAAGGAATTTTCCTTGCGTCATGCTGTTTGGCGCTATCCCTCAGTCGGTCCATAAACATATAATTTTACTAAAACTTTTTCTAATTACAATGCATACAATTTCCATAACACTATAGTCTTATCTAATTCAACTGCCGACATCAATTGACGACAAAACTTAATTTCCCCCAAAACATACCCCGGGGGTACATTTAACCATAAACCTGCAGTTTATATTGAATGTTTAGCGGTTTGAAATTATAATTTCTTTCAATTTTTTTTATGTAGAGTGAGTATGGTTAATCTAAAAAGGATTATAGGCAACAAGTGTATTGCTGAGATTATAGAGTCGGATTTCACTTGATGACTTGACTGTGAACTTATTCTGAAGGAGCCGCACAGTAAAAAGGCGTTTGCTTCTTTAATCTTCGGTGCCGCCGACAGGATGTATGACCCTGTTGGAATCTTGAAATAGTCAAATTAGAAATGCATGAAGGGGGGTGGAGCGAAAGGGGCGGGAAAATGATAGCTTCATTCAATATAATTGAACAGGCAAAACTATATATGCACGCAAACAACAGACAACTCTCGGAGAGAAAGATTAATCGTAATGAGGCGCACTTTGGACTACCCTCATGAGCGGAATTACCAAGATCTGCAAAGCAGTAGAAAATCTGACTGGAAATCACCATTAGTGTGTCAGTTTCGTTCAAATACGATGACGTCGTCAGCACGAGCAGATATGACGTCACAATGCGTTATGAACCCGGTAAAGTGAGCGGGAAACTTTGCCGTACGTTTATGAACACTGATATGTCGGATCTCTTAGATTTGTAATTGTTAAGGTATTTCGATTTAATTTATATACACGCGAAATAAAACAACATCCAAATTAGAAAGTGGGATCAATGAATCATCGTACGGATTTTTTTTCTTTTATCAAAGTCTGGAAATATTAGATCTCGCTTTCAGTCACTCGACCATTAGTTAGCCAAATGTTTGAACAAAATTTAAAATATAACAAACAATATCTTGAAATATTACACAACAATTTCACATTAATGTTGTGTGGAAAAATTATACCTGAGTATATTAAATAATAATTCAGGCCGGCCACTTTGATGTAGAGTTAGTGGATCTAAATTTATGCTATAAATTGTCATCCAAATTGTGAAATTGGGCCTTGTTTTCCTTGAAATCTAATGATAAATACAATGACAATATTTTCAAACAGATATTTCATACTTTTTAACAAATCGTTTGTTTGTGTAGAGAGTGTTGAGCGGTTTCACCTTTAAACACATTAACTTAGGTTAAAAAACACAATTACTTTACATAGAAACTATCGTCTTAGATTCTTATCAAAACATGGTAAATGGCATCTTAATATTCTTTTCCGATAGTTTAATGGTCATTGTTGATAATTTTATATAAAATTTTGAAAGAAAATTTTCACGAGGTTGAAAAGTAGGTTTTGATCCGTGTCGGCCACTTTCATATTACAAGATCTTGTCACGACTCAAAATGTTAAACAATGTTTCAAAGTATGCAAATGTGGTCTTCTTTTTCATATTATGTTATAACAAATACAATTATAACACTTTGAAACAAATATTGGACAATTTTTTAACAAATCGTTAGTTTGTTACAGAGAGAAGAATGTCGCCTTTTATGGCCGCTTCACTCAACAAGTTCACGCAAACATTCTCAGTGATTAGAATTGAGATTTTATTTCTTTAATATGATTTAAAAGTGTACAAATGTATGTTTGTTCTTCATATTATATCAAAAGAAAGACAATAAGAGGATTTACATGCAGATATCTCTTACTTTTTTAAAATCTTAGTTCATTCAACATTCGGCTGACAAGATGGGTTTCCCAAGTTCTAAAAATAGACGACTATAAAATGCTATAAAATATCACAAACTATTTTACCAAATTGACAATATTATTCTTATTTACAAACAAACAACATATACAAACAATATCAACTAACTTTGTTCAGTCTGACAAGGCCTGCTGAATGAGATGTATTTTCCTGTCAGTGACGCAGATCTCGCGGCCACTGACCAGTCTCATTCTTGTAGCACAGTTGTTGTTGTATGGATCAACGTGAAACATGGGGGAAACCTCTTCTTTCATCTGCAGATCTAGTTTACACAAGAGTTGCCCCCTCTCCACGTCTATGAAGCCCACCCTCCCCCTCCCCACATCCAGCACCAGCCCGAAGGTGAGGGTCAACTCTACACCAGGTGTGGGGCGAGACAGAGAGACACACTCACCAACCTGATGTCCCCACCTGTCCTCCTGATCTCTCCTCAACACCTGGATACAGAGACGGTTGTGGTGATCGTTACAGTAGTCCGTCACAGACACACAGACGGAGTGGGGGAGAGCAGAAACAAACCACCCCTCGTCCATGTTGATCCTCCCCAACTTTAACCCCATCTCCAGCAGTAACACGCCTCTCTCCCTCCATGTCAGTGTGGAGCTGGTCTCCCAGTAGGAGGGGGGAGTAGTGAGAGGGGAGGGGGAGGGAGGGACGGGGACGGGACTGCTACAAGTCCCCCAGAACCTCGAGAACCGACCCGGACTATTTCTGTGTCCACTTCCCTCCAAGTTTGTCAGGACTCGACCGAAGTCTTCAACTTGTAGCCACCCGTGTACTCTCTCTGAGTTGAGAATCATCGCCCGGCCTGAAATATACAAGTTTATTGTTATTAAACATATACAAATGACATCTTGAAATGTTTATTTTTGTATTTTAAACATTTTGATGTAAGAATAATTGGTAAATGTCAAGATTTTTTAAAACTTTGTTTAACCGCTCGAACTAACAAATTTTTAACACATTGGGAGCTTAGTGTCGACTTTATTAGCAAAATATATTATTAAAACATATACAAATGGCATCTTAAAATGTCTATTTTTATATTCCAAACATTTTGATGATAAAAAATTTCATAATTGCTTAAAAAATTTAAATTTTGTTTTAACCGCTCAAACTAAGAACATGACTGACATTTTTCTAGAGCTGATTATCCTGAAAAGAAACAATTATTGTTTTTAAAACATCGACAAATGGCATCTTGAAATGATTATTTCAATGTTCGGAATAATTCTGTAAGAAAATTATCGATCTTTGTGACAAAAAATATAAACTTTGTTTCACTCGGCAATACACAATAAATCTACAGTTGATTTTACCGACAGCCGGTTTTCAAAATGGATCAGTTTTCATTGAGCGCAGGACAAATTGTTGTTATCAAAACTTATACTAATGGCATCTTAAACTGTTTATTTTACTATTTCAAATACATTGATGACAAAATATTTGATAATTGGGGAAAAAAATTAAAACTTTGTTTGGCGCTCAAACTGACAGATAATTCAGTTGCTTTCTCAGAGCCGAGAGTCGCGGTCTGTAAATAACATAAATTATTGTTGAAATGTGTTGTCTCAATATGTACAAATGCTATCTTAAAACGTTTATTTCACTAAATTTAATGAAGCAATATATAATTTCCGGATTTCTTTTTAAAATGTTTGTTTACCGCTTAAACTGACATATTAGCTATTTTTCGAAAGGTTATTGTCCTGTAATAAACACGTCTTGCTATCCAAACATAAACAATTTAAATTGTTCATTTCACCATTATATATTATAAACATCACTGGGGCAAAAAATATAAACTTTATTTTCATTCTCTAATTTCCAATTGGCTTTTTATTGCCGTCAGCTTGGTTTTTAAAACGAATTCTGACGTTTCCGACACATAAAACAATCACTGCATACCTACAACATTAAAATGATAACTAAGAATTCATATTTTAATAATCAAAATAGAATTAAAATAAAATATATGAATTATATGAAAGTTGTTACAATTATTTACAACTTTTTTATGACCATTTTTATAGATCTGACTGTCCTGTAAATTAAACTTACCAATATATATGAATGCTATTATTAAATATTGACTTTATCATTTAGAATATTTTTTTTAAAATATCGGATATTTGCAACAAATTTGCCACTTAAACTTATTAATAATTCAGCTTTCTTCTCAGTTTATACAGTGTCAATTTCTAATATCTTTGTTTTCAAATTTCAAATCACTCATACACGATATCTTAGAGCTTTGAATGAAGACAATATTTTCTCCAAATAGATACAAAGGGCATTTTAAAAAGTGCATTTCAAGATTTCAAGACTGTTTTGATGAGAAATTCATCAATAATTATGACCTAAAAACGTAAACTGCAGTTGATTGCCGCCTCCGCCGCTTCTCAAAATAGATAAGTTTTCATTAAAGATTAAACAAATTGTTGTAATTTGTACACAAATAAATGACATCTTCAGTTTATGCTTCACTTTGCTGAAATATATTGATAATGTTATATTTGATAATCGCAAATTCTTTCTAAACCTGTGTATTACTATAAAACAATAAAAGTAACACAAATTAACTCAATTTCAAGAGCAGAGTGAACACCGTTTGTTTTTCTTTTCCCTGAATATATACCAATGTAACCTTGAAATGTACTATATATTTCAATAGTTCAAAATAATACACCAAATCAAAATTGTTATTCATCGCCACAAAACTTTGCTTAGGGGTCACTTGACAATTCAGTATTTGAATCGATACAGTGTCCGAATTCTCGGTCACCTTGCACTACTGCTTTTTTAAACTTTTCAACCCATCTGAAATGTTACTTCTTGTATTATTCTGCCAAATATTCTAAAGTTTTTTTATATGGATACTTAAGAGCATTTGACTTTATTCCAGTGCAAAATTATTGATAAATAATCATAATAATGAATACCCTTCTTAAGCAAATATATCAGGAAAAACTTCTATTTCCGAGAAACAATAAACGCCAGCCAATCAAGAACGAGCTATCCTTAAGTGAAAAATTTGTCATTCCTCTATGTCCTTACTCATACTTCAAATGATTAAAAAGTATTCACACAAATGTGGATTTTGCTTGTTATATTCTTATTCCATTAACAACTACGGATGATCAGGTTTGATAATGAGATGTTTTGACTATCTGAAGATAATATATTTTGCATAAACTAATGATTTTTGGGGAAAATAAAAATCGAGGAAGCCAAACTGAAACTAGCACTGCTCACGGTAAGTAGACAGTCTAATTGGCGCCAAGACATTGCAAATTATACATCCTTGGAAAGAGTTGAAAAAGTTGTTTGAACGATAGGTGGACAGTTAATGCTTAATGCTTTTACAGTCGACAGCTATAACGAACATTTATTTTCGTATCATTTGAATTGACCTTAGACCTTAGTGTTCCATGACAAACCAAGCTATCAGAAATCTGAACGAGAATTACTTCATTTGAATTTTCTAAATCATCTTTCAAAAAACGTGCTACTGCCCCTTTGTTCATGAGATGGACAGATCAATTGAAAGTTTTCCGTGACGCAGGTGAATTCCTGTAATCAGTTTTTACTTTTAACCTGTTAATTTTCACTATAAATGCGTTTTATGACGAGTTGGATATTTGTGTCAAAAAGAGTCAAACGTCTGGCTATTTTTTAGTTTTGGTCGTCTCTGGCCACTGAACGGCGTCATTTCCTTTGATCTCTGGCTACAAGCCGAGTGTGCAACAATGTTGAAATATATCCCAAGGTCGTCTGCCACATGTTGCTAGCTCCGCTCTAAACTGGCCCGTCCTTCATGATTACTGAATGAGAATGTCGACAATCGGTGTTGCGCGATACATTTGTGACGTAATTGATATCGGCTGAGTTTTCTATAAATATCATTTACCATTATGAAAAGATCATAGTGACTTGGGTCTGACTGTCAGTAGCACTATCATACTCATGCAATGATCGGTTTTCAAAGTGAAGTTTAAAGAAACAAGTGCACGCTTTTAAGGTTTAATTGGCTTTTTTAAGGTTAAAGAGGACTTATGCATTCACTTAAGCTTTCTATCGATGCAATGAAATACTTAAAATTCTTTACCTGACCTGCAATCAACAATTAAAAAATTTAGACAGCCGCTGTCGGCTTGGACATATAACAAATCTAAGGTCAGCTGTGCACAAAACGAATAAATTATAGACAGTTGAAAGCGGTTGAACACTTATTATGTGCAGCTTTTGAATTTACCTAAACTCTGAGAACTGAGAACAAAGAATGAATTATGTTTTGTGAACGCAATGTTGTGAATAAACCGATTTAATAACACAGCATAAGCATTGCTATTAGATTGACCAAAGCGGCTGCCGTTTCCGCTTTTTTGTTATATAAGCAAAATCTTAATATTTCCTATATCGTAGTTCATGCGGATTTATTGTAACAATATTTCCGGTCTTTAAAAATCAACTTAACTACCTGAATACGTAAATATTTGTTAAATAACTTACCAGGTATATTACTTGAGTGAGAAGCTTAAATAACATCGAGAGATATGCAGTATCTGTGCATTCGTTGTGTTAAAAAAAAATTGGTGTGCACTAGTGCGTTTAAGTCATCATTCCATACATTTCCCACCTACAGTTTTGCATCGTATAAGATATATATTATTTTGATAGACATGAGTGAATGTTTGAGTGATTGAGTGCGTGAGTGAGTAAATCAGGACAATGTTTTAGCAACTTATAATTAATATTTGGATTTAATCATCGTCTTTTCCAATGCAAAATTTTTAATGTATTTGTCAATAACTTGATGGCTGATTTATTTGAGTGTAGTACCTTTATACCACATGCCGGTTTGAAGTTTGAAAACTGTATTCAGATATTAACATCTAATTGTTGAAGGTTAATCATTTTGATTTTTATAGGTGGTGAGGTGCTGCTTCCAAAAGTATTTCACTTATATTACGGTTGCTAGTATAATTGCAGGGAGAAAGGCTGCAACACCATTGGGCTATGCATTGCGGTGATACATGCGAGCATCGGCTAAATTAGCCAGCCCTAAAAATCAGTGTAGCATTGCACCCAAACCTTGCTGCGTGTAGAACAGTTTTCTACTGCAGACAAAGTTGCCGAAGCCATTGAGATGTTTTTATTTGAAAATAACCATGTAACCTATGTGTAAACTGTTGTATTTAGCTACTATAAATCTTGTCAGCTCAAATTATTCATTGAGTTGAATAACAGATATAAAATGCATTGCCACCCGTTAGGTCATTACTCGAACAACTTATTTCATCACAGAAGGGCACAGGTTCTGTTTGACGTATTTCTGTACAGTAAGAACAAGGTAAGACAGACATGCACACACTGGCGATGTGTCTTTACAGCATGCCCTTGCAAGTGCAAGTGAGAGACTGTTTTATATTACTTTGTAAGCGACGATGAAGTTAATGCAAATGGAAAAATAAAATAGTGGGCAGGTACGGCTTTAACGGTGTTTATATTGGTACAGAGAACCTAGACTGTATCAAAAGTTTAAATTTAATTTCAACGAATTGTAATTGCTTTCATTTTTTATTCAACTTAAAGTTGCTAAATAAATCAGACAATTGATCATTTATATTATGGGTGGGGCTCATGACGATATGACGTGCGTAAGCTGGCTCCGACTCTAATCCATCTCAATCTTTATTAAATGGCCACAAAACCAAAACCAAATAATAAGAAAGGGCTTAATAAAGGCGAACCAAAAGGACAGGTTGAAAATTTAGACAATTATATATTCACAAGAAGTAAATCAGCTACTTTGAGTGCGGCCATATCCGAAAGAGGTGACGACGAGTTGAAATCTTTCATCCGTGACCAAACACTTGAGATTTCGAACAAAATTGATTGTGTGAACACAGAAATAAATAAACTTCACGTGAAAACTGAAGAAATCTTACATTCTGTGGAATTTAATGCCGCCAAAATTCAGGAAAATAAATCTGAATTTGACCAATTAAAACTTGAGCTAAAGCAGCTGCGAGTTGATACGGAGAATAAACTTTTGATACAAGAGCTCTACCATCGCAAGAATAATTTATTAATCTACGGAATTCCCGACTCTCGCGAAGCCGAGCCCGCATGCCGCGAGTTACTGAAGACGCTAGGTGTGACTGGCAGTGACGATACGCATTTTATGAACATTCATCGGCTGCCTCGGCAAAGTACCAATCCTCGGACGGCAAGTTCACCAAAACCTATTGTTATTAAGTTCATCGAGATGAACGACAGACAACAGGTACTGAACTCATCTTTCCGTAATGGAGCGACTCTCAGGGAGAAGAAGATCTCAATCCGGACGGACTTACCGGTCCCACTCAAGAAAATACCAAGGTAAGCTCGCTGCTAAGGCTTTCAGCATGAGACAATCTCTGAAGGTACAAACTAGAATTCTTGAACGAGGTCTAGAGATAACACTGCAGTACCGAAAGAATGCCACTCAACCGTGGAAAAATATCGATCTTTCGGATGATATCGACAAAATCGCCGTCTAAACAGTGCTAAAATGGATATATTTGAACTTGTCGCAGCCCAGCATCGAACACTTTTGTATTGTCTAAATTCATTGGCGTAGGAACGATTTGAAGGGGGGGGGGGGGGGGCCAAAAACTTTTTTTGTGAGTGGGGGTGAGTCCTCAAAAGATATTGACTGAGGTTCACGTGGACTCCAAAGGGGGGGGGGGAGGAGAGGGCTTACAAATTCACTGAGTGGGTTTTTTTATAGGTGGGAGGGTGCGGGCGGAGGATGCATTCATTCTGTCCGTGTGTGAGTCATAGAAATAACGCATATTGAAGCTTTTGTTTTAAAGCCTAATTGTTGAATCATAGTTTTTATTCAGTAAACGGTTTTCAAGCACTTAGCTTCAAGTACTCATACAAAACATAATCATTCATCACATTGTATCTCCTAACATATCAGACAATGGCCTTTTAAAAAGCTTTCTTTACGTAACATTAGGTTGCAGCTTAATCACAAAGTGCATCCATCTTAAGAATAATATTTCTCATGTTTTAATGAATAATGCTTAGCTGTCAATGGAACATATATTGTCATCTATTCTAAGTTACAACATTTACCATGAACACTTAAATCTTTTTAAATGTTTCTCACAGAGCTAGAAATTCCGTTAATGCCATTCTAAAATCCAGCAAAAGACTAATCCAATCCTCACTGCATATCAGAGTTCAACTTTAATCAAAGGTCCCAAAGAATCAGTGATCAGTGCATCCCAGCTAACATGTGATGCCTTAAAGTTTACAAAACCACAAACATATTTCTCTGTTTTCTGTGGAATATATGAATGTCTGATTACAATATTGTATAGTGCGCCAAAGGTCGCTACTCAAATATGTTCAGTTTGGTAATGAAAGCCGTTTTTGAATGCCACTTTTGATGGGCCGGTTAGATCTACTTGGCCAAAAACCAGTGAATGCTAGTGATGTCATAAACAGAATCATTGCCTCGTGATCTATACATCTATCGTAACAATATCACATGAAAAAAACAATAATCAACGATTTTATGAGAATGTTTTCCACTCAATTAGATAAATCATTTGACGATGTAACACTATTAAGCGTTTGGTGTAAGAAAGATATCCACATCAATGGTATTTAAACAATTATTTAAGGCGGTATTTCAGTTGAAATAATGATGCACCACTCTGTACAGTCACTTTATTACGTCACAGCTGCGTGAAGTTTATGGCCCCTAGCTCAGGTGGGTTTTTCACAGCCGATAAATTTGTTGTCTAAAATAAAGGCTAATTAAAGTTGTTTATTGGACACATTTAAAAAATCAAGCCCAGTTCTTATTTTGTTGAAAAATCTTTGAATGAAAATTGAAAAGTGACAAAGTCGAGGTTAGGGGTTGTATAATGAGTTTCTCTTGGAGGTTGTTATAAGCTTTTATTCTCTGTAGGTCCACCATTTTGAAATGTTACTTTTGGGAACTGAAAAAGACATTACACGTTTATTTATATTCAGCAATGGACAATTCATTAAAAAGCAATTTTAAGATCAATAGCTCCAGAACGCTTTGAATGTCTTTGTTAAATACCAAAAATAGACTTATAAAGCCAAACACATTTTAATAAGTGTTAAATTAGCATTAGATGGTCGTAGTGTTTCAATTTTTGGAACACCTTGTTTCTCGCCCCGATATGCACACTAGGTTCAAATTACCAGTTTCACACAGATAGTAATTCTAAAGTATCACAGGCGCAGATATACTGAATAAATAATAATTTGATTGATAATCTTAGTAATGTATCCGTTATAGGGAACCATGGAATAATAGTAACTTAAAATAATTTCGTACCGCTCTAAAGTTCCAAATTTAGAATGAGCTAATTCCTACTTCCGGTTTGAACATGCAAATGAAAGTCATTGTTGCCTAATTAACCTGGGTTTCTCTATTTGGATGATGAATAGACATACTTGTTCATACACAAGCCTTTGCTTAATTCTATGATTTACTTTCATTTTCTGTCATTATTATGCTTACTTTTGAAATGGCATGCCACTGTCATCTGTTTGGTTACCCCTGAAATTGGGTTTTGAAGATATTTTTTCTCTATAAAATCGTGTCAAAAGTAGGGGGGCCGAGGTAAACTATAGTAATCATGATGATAATCGTTTTAATATTATTGAAACTTTGAGTTGTTTAAGGTTTTCACAGTAATGCGAGTTACTTCCCTTTGTTACTCATTTCCCGTTTACTAGATTTTGATTGTTTCTGACATTTATAAACGTCGGATGACTTTGATTGTTATGAAAATCTCGGTATCAGGATTTTCGTAAGCTACAGAAACTTAATTTCCTTTGAACGCCGACATTTATGATTTACAAGTAAGGTGATGTGCTATATTGAACATGTTGAAATGGCCTAACATAAACCCTGTTTATTATTTCCATGATGGAGGTCTTCAGAAAGAACGCCACCAATTTTTCTGTTTATGTTTTTATGCAACTATTCTATTCTTCTATATTCTGAAAAATCTTTCTTTTCGGTAGGTGTGATCATGTCTGTTTTTAAAAAAACCCATTTAATCTCATTCATACCCCAATATGACAAATAAAGTCAAAGTAATCTCTGCTTATTGCAGAGGGTTAGCCCAAAAAGCTAAACGAAAAGAAGTAATTAATTTATGTTGTAAGAAACATTTTTCAATTATATGCCTCCAAGACATACAAATTAAAAAGGAGGATGAAAATGTAATGAGAAATGGGGTGTTAAGAGTATCATTGCTCCTTATGCTTCAAATTCAAGAGGGGTTGCTGTTTTATTTAATACTAATATAGAACTAGATATATAGAGGTTATCATGCTCGTATGTTTTGGGATGGTAAATATCCTGCATTAGGAATAAACATTGTATTTTGCGAGCCTTGGCGAGCTAAATACATAGTGTTTATTCCTAATGCAGGATATTTACCATCCCAAAACATACGAGTATGATAACCTCTTTATCATACAATGTCATTCTGCATTCATTTTGCCAAAAAAGGTCTGCCGTCATAATACTGGAGCTGTAAAAGTTATCTTCAAATGTGCGCATTGATATATGCAAATGAACAGCGTAATGATATCCACGGTAAAGTGACATTAAATTAATCCTCCATTCTTTGCATTTGAGGCAACAGAGCTGTTGTGTTGGCATGATCTAAATGTTCCAGTTGGTCTTAGAATTTGTTTCTAAATAAAAAAAGATGTAAACGAAAATAAATTTCCGTTTCGAAAGTATACGTATATAGATTTGAACCCGAAAGCTTTCGCCTTTGCATTCACACGTATATTCAGGCGGCGAGCGTATCTCATTTAGAACGAGAGTTCCTTCCCTTTTCTAAATGCAAATGGCAGCTTGTGTAAACGCAGCGTTACGGATAGATTAACTAATACTTACTCTACTTAATTTCCAAAACCCAATAAATGATGAACACATGTATGATACATCGAAGCTAAGTATGAGGTCATTGAACATGTGATTCGATCTGCCTTGGGTTCCCGTGAGTAAAAGATAACTCAGTTCATTCATTGAAATAGCTAGGCCTATATATTTCGGTTGATTTCAACCAGCGATGTAATTAAGTTATTTTGCACTGCTTGATCATGAACTTCACGAAACAGCTGCACAACGTCCGTTTGTCATTTCTTCAACTTAATTTTGATGCATTAGATGACGAATAATTTGCTGAAGCCATCCTAATGTGCAGGCATTACAAATGATAAAGCGTGTGACGTCATAGTAATTTTCTGAAAAAGTTCCGGCACTTGACCTCTGTAATTTGCATCGGTATCCGCATATGACCCCAACGGATATCGAAAATATCCGTTGACTTTATTATGCCGAGAACACTATCCATTGTATGATAAACATAGATATAAAACAGACCCAAATGGAAATTACATTGTGACTGATATTATTGTGGCGGAAAATTACAAAAATATTAATAATCCAAAAGCTAGAAAGATTGTAATAGAAAACATGGAGTCAAATAACTTGATTTATCATACAATGGATAGTGTTCTCGGCATAATAAAGTCAACGGATATTTTCGATATCCGTTGGGGTCATATGCGGATACCGATGCAAATTACTGAGGTCAAGTGTCGGAACTTTTTCTGAAAATTACTATGACGTCACACGCTTTATCATTTGGAATGCCTGCACATTAGGATGGCTTCAGCAAATTATTCGTCATCTAATGCATCAAAATTAAGTGGAAGAAATGACAAACGGACTTTGTCCAGCTGTTTCGTGAAGTTCATGATCAAGCAGTGCAAGATAACTTAATTACATTGCTGGTTGAAATCAACCGAGCTATTTCAATGAATGAACTGAGTTATCTTTTACTCACGGGAACCCAAGGCAGATCGAATCACATGTTCAATGACCTCATATTTAGCTTCGATGTATCATACATGTTTTCATCATTTATTGGGTTTTGGAAATTAAGTAGAGTAAGTATTAGTTAATCTATCCGTAACGCTGCGTTTACACAAGCTGCCATTTGCATTTAGAAAAGGGAAGGAACTCTCGTTCTAAGTGAGATACGCTCGCCGCCTGAGTACGTGTGAATGCAAAGGCAAAAGCTTTCGGGTTCAAATCTACACGTACTTTCGAAACGGAAATTTATTTTCGTTTGAATCTTTTTTATTTAGAAACAAATTCTAAGACCAACTGGAACATTTAGATCATGCCAACACAACAGCTCTGTTGCCTCAAATGCATAGAATGGAGGATTGATTTAATGTCAATTTACCGTAGATATCATTACGCTGTTCATTTGCATATTTTAATGCGCACATTTGAAGATAACTTTTACAGCTCCATTAATGACGGCAGACCTTTTTTTCAAAATGAATGCAGAATGACGTTGTATGATAAAGAGGTTATCATACTCGTATGTTTTGGGATGGTAAATATCCTGCATTAGGAATAAACACTATGTATTTAGCTCGCCAAGGCTCGCAAAATACAATGTTTATTCCTAATGCAGGATATTTACCATCCCAAAGCATACTCGCATGATAACCTCTATAGATCTCTGGAGAACAAGAAACCCAAATGTAAGAAAATATTCTTGATGGAAAAACAATCCCAGGCAACAAGCCAGATTAGATTTTTTTCTAGTATCTGAAGATATATCTAATTTAACTGTGGAAACTTCAATATTGCCTGGATACAAATCAGATCATTCAGCAATTTCATTTATTTTCTCAAATGTTCACAGTAGGGAAAGAGGGAATGGATATTGGAAATTAAACACTTCTCTTCTTTACAATAAAGACTATAACAGACTTCTGAAAGAATTATTGGAGGAAACTAAAGAAGAATATGTCTCTGAAAATACTAACACGAAGGACAGTGATGACCTAAAACTTAAGCTTTGTATTTCTGCTGAGTTATTTTTGGAAACCTTTCTTATGAAAGTCAGGGGAAAATCTTTTGCATCATACCTTAAAAAAATTAAAACAGAAAAAACTAGTTGGTTAGAAAAAGATATGCAAATTCTGGAGGATGAAATCAGGGAGAACTTTCAAAATGTCAGCGAAGACACATTTGCTAGATTATCCAAATATATTTCAGAACTTGAAAATATTAAAGAGGAAGAAGAAAAAGGGAGACAAATAAGAAATAGAATTCAATGGTATGAAGGTGAAAAACCAACAATATTTTTGTCACTTAGAAAATAGAAATTATACAAGAAAACTCATCAACTCCTTAATTAATGAAAAAAAAAGAACTTCTGACTGCCTTCTGGTATCTCACATCTGACTGACGGGAGAGCTTTCCTCAATGAACAAGAACATTTTTATCATAAACTTTATGCTGCTGATAACATTGATTGTGATACAGAAGGAATATTAAATACTGTTGATACCCCTTCACTTAACACCTCTTTTGCGAATAAGCTTGACGAACCAATACAAATTAAGGAACTTTCTGAAACAGTTAAATCCTAGAAAAATAATAAGAGCCCTGGTTTGGAGGGCTTTCCTGTTGAATATTTTAAATGGTTTTGGAAAGACCTGAAGTTTTGGGTATTCAGATATGTTCAGGAAGTTTTTGACAAAGATCAATTATCCTATACTATTAATAGAAGTGTAATAATTAAGAAATAAAGTTTGCTCTACCCCAATGTGTTTTGTAATAAAGTATAGTTTTGCCCTGAACTATTATAACGTTAAAGCACTACCGTCCGAGTGCTTTAACGTTATAATAGTTCAGGGCAAAACTATACTTTATTACAAAACACATTGGGGTAGAGCGAACTTTATTTCTTTTCTAAGATGCCAAAATGATCTTTACAGGGACCACTCTGATTTTAATATTCTCAAAATAAAATATAGTGTTTACATCGCTCAAATTAATAATCCATGAACAGGGCTAACTGTTGGCTATTCCAAGTATAGAACCCAACCCCTACTTTAAAACGACATTTAGTTGGGTAATGCTCTGATTACTGCAGTTTTGCACTTTAACTTTTTTATTTATTCAATTTTGAATTATATTTTCTGCTTATTTTTTTCTTTAAAAACTTAAACAAACAAATTAACACCTCTTGGTTTTTAAAAAACCTTTACTTTTACAAACTCTTATCGTGCGATTATGCAGTGCTGGCCACATTGCCCATATAAGGCTTATCACGTGGTCAACATTCCACAAAGAATTATGGGTAATGTTTGTTTTGGAAGCGTGATGGCGACTGAATCCTGACATCTATGTTTTTTTGCTGCTGTCATAAACGTTGAAGGTGATGCTTTAATCTCTTATATAAGCAGACTGTTGGGGCTGTACACCCAGATTATTTAATCATTAGCTTGACCGTGTCACATTGAACGTGGTAGAGACGGTTAACGTGAACCAACGTCACAGTCCCACGGGGCGCCGTGACCTGACGCGAAACAACGCGGTCACTCGACAGTCGACAAGCATTTGCTTTCCTTTCTTATTTCCGGTAGATAGAACTAAATGATTCGAAACTAGTCACCATTAAAAGAAACATTATCGGCAAAAACGCCAATACGATAGACATTGATAGGGACAAGCCATGTTGATCGAAAGAACCGAGATGAAAGGTTATCATGGACGCGTGATCACGAGGGGGCAGCGGGGAAGAGCGGATATAACGTCATTCAATTGTTACGTCATGAAAAAACTATACCTTTATTGTCTGATAAAGTACTTTTTTTTCGATTGTTCTAACCGCTAGGCATCTTAGAACATGCATTCCAAAACAAGACAAAGATAGAAGATTTATGAAGAATTTACGCCCTATTTCACTTCTGAATACCATGTATAGCTCTTGTATTACTAACAGACTGAAAAAGCCTTAGATATGCTCATACATTCGGATCAAACAGGTTTTATACCTGGTAGATGCATCAGAGATAATGTTAGATTAATGTATGATATCATGTTTGAACTGAAAAAAGAAAATAAACCAGTTTGCCGTTTCACAAAGGCCTCCTAAATTTAGGAGGTCGTTGGGCATACGACCTTGTTTACGACCCTCTTACGACATGCCTTACGACCGTTTCACAACGGGGTCGTATCAATGTCCTACAACGGTGTCGTAAATCCAGGTCGTAAATCATGTAAGAGGTACTTGGTTGCATAGCAACATATGATCTCGGCAGGACGGGCACCTGTCTCCGCATTCGTACAATTCATATCCTGTCTATGCCTATAAATTAGTGTTTGTAAGTATTTGAGTTTTATGATGTAAAAGTAGCTTACACAATTCAAAAGGTAAATTCATGAATATACTACAATCTTTACATTCTAATAGAAATTGCAGTACCTAAAACTAATCATTAACGGGCAAAATCAGAGAGATTTGAACATGTGATTTTAGTGCCTTATAAACAATTTTTGATCATGACCCAAAAGCATGAGTTACTTCCCTTTAACACTGTCGCGTACAACGTGACGCCTAGTTGAGGCTACCCTGACCCCGTTGTGTAAAGCAAGTTAATAAAGCGTATTGTTTAACTTTTTAATTAATATCGGGATATATTGTCCTTTGAGACGATACATCGATGTATCATGAACTCTCACGATATAACTACCCTGATATATTGTCTAAATGTGTTATGTATCGATGAATTGTTAAACCACTAAACACCGTGAAAGTTCCGCGAGTGGGCGGAGCTAATACGATTACGGACAGGCGTCAATCAAGTCGGCCGGGTTTGGTTTTAATATTTATATTTGTCCGTGTGAAGCAAGAACATTTTATCCATATGATAGCTCAAATAATTCATATTCTTAATTACTTTTCTTCTTTAAAAGATATAGTAAGACCACCCTGAATTTAATTTACGAGCAGAGGTGACCGCTTTTGACTTATGAGTTTAATCAAACTAATCGTCAAATGAATGTTTTCTTTTTATATATATAACTATTTGATTGAAGATTATACTCTATAAATGTTTTCCATAATTTAAACTGTGATCATGAGTGAATATTCACGCTAAATACACATTTAATTTGCTGAAGGGATGAAACCGAACTGCATTGCTAAAACTGTTGAGATACGTTCCCGATATTTTTTATTCCGTTTTTGTCTAAATGATTTTGTTGAATTGTCACTCCAAAAAGTAGAGCAAATCTATTCAGTAGGATAGTTTATGACTTCTATTTTTATAATTCATAATTATATATTGTATGAGATGATAAGACAACATCTTATCTGCAGTTTTGTATGCATTTCCAAATAGGCTGCTCAGACTAAGATTTTACCTACCAGAAACTGATACTGTGTGCGGGCAAAAGAAAGAAACCGTATTTTTTTTGCAAAGTTGCCGAAAGTTACATTTCAAGATAGAAACACTAACTATCAGTGGATGAAATTTCAGTCACTATGCCTTTATTGTGAGGTATTTCCATGCACAGTCCATTTTCCGCACTTTGTTTGTCAGTGACGTCACGAGAAACAATGTTCAACAAAATGATTACAAAAAGATAACTCGTATTATTTCGTGAACAATCGGTCGCAAGTAGAATGCGACAGTAGATTGTTTCAATTCTATGTATTCATTGTTTGTGATATTGCGATATCTTCCGGTAGACACATCATAAACAAGGACAAAGACAACTGTCAAATTGGAGTACGGCACGAATTTTCTAAGAAACTGGAAAATTAAAACTTGAGTCGGGCCGGCAATAGTGAAAATGTTGTATCAATTCACGGTGATTCGCCTTTGCTAATTTGCGGGTATTCATTGTCATTCAACATTGGATAATTTTTTCGAAACGACCAATCAGAATCGAGGATACAACGAAGTCATGTGACAATAGGCTATTCAATATCACAATGGGCTTTTCAATATAACAATGACCTATTCAAAATCACAAAGACCTATACAGTACAATAATACATTTTCGTTCATTATAATTAGTGCTATTGTATCTGCCAGTTTCAATAGCGAGGTTATGTGAGCTAAGTCGAAATTTCGCTAGATATTTTCTAGACAAGTAGGGAACCGATTTACAAAGATAATATTGCAATGTACAGGTATCAATGATATTTCAATAAATGACACATTTTGGAGAAGAAGCTAAATTACTAAAGATATTTTGTGATGCCTGATCTAATATTCGTTGTTTTACATATCATCGTGATCACAGTCGTTTTCTCTCTTGTCAAGAAAATAATATTTATTTACAGTTTTAGAAACAACAATTTAATTACAATCTATGAAACAACCGTTGATAATCAACGCGTTATCATTTTAAACTTCATTTTTTTCACACACAAAAATAAATTGACCCAGTGAAAAACATCTCAGCATTCCACAGTTAAAGTTTCATTAATTTCCGAACATTGATTTGTACGACGTTGACCTATATCTTGTGTTTCAAAAGATGTTAGCGGCACTGAGCGAGTGCATAGCTTCAACTGCCGGGCATCAAGAGGGTTTTAAAACTCAATTAGTTATTGGTACAAACACATTTACTAAAAAAACATTTTGGCATATCTGAAAATAATATATGCGTTCACAAAAAGGTCAAAGGATATAAACTAACGAAATGGTCTTCAAAATATCTTCTTTTATTAATTTCAAAGATTTTGATAATGTATATGTAGATTGTTTATTTAAGGCTTGACATTAATATACCAGCAGAAATGAATAAAAGCAGTTAGTTTAAATATCAGGGCGTATTAAATGTTTGAATTTGAAATGTGTGTTTGAATTTTTTCAAAACAAATTTTAGTTTAGAATATTGACATCTTCTTTAAATGTTCATAGATTG
This sequence comes from Phorcus lineatus, assembly GCA_921293015.1. Lineage (NCBI taxonomy): Eukaryota > Metazoa > Mollusca > Gastropoda > Trochida > Trochidae > Phorcus > Phorcus lineatus. The sequence goes on from OV121093.1 coordinate 44,323,812, forward strand.
ACAGGAAATTATTTTCAAGTACCTCTTTTAGATATTAAGAAAATATCATCTTATTTCAAAGACAAAATGTCAACAATACGAAAAGGCTGTTTGGGTTGTCGCAAGATTAATGCAATGAAATGATGATTTTGAAAACTATATATATTGACAAACAAGAGCCCACTCAAAGTCTAGAAAAATGATTGGCGATCAGACGTTTCGTCACAAAAGTTTGACGAAATTTACCAGTTATATACTTATTTTTTCCCTTGCTTATTATTTCCCTGTTGGAAAACTTGTTAACTATCTATGAATATTAAAAGGTGTTTAGATAAGGAAGCGATAAGGAAGGGCTGTAATCACAATTATATGTTTATTACAATCATCGCTAGTTACGAAGCATTGTTGACATCCCGCAGTAAAGGTGAAGGTCACAGAAATGTAACTTACCGCAGTTTTGCAGTGTTCACCTCATTGAGCTAAATGTTGATGTATTAGTATCCTTTCGTGAATAGAGTGTGCAAATGTATCTTGGTGAGGGGCTAGAGTTCTTGAGGTACGTGTGTTGCAGGTGAAAACAAATAGCGGTACGTCTATGGCTTCAAAAAGTCTACGCGATTTTTCGGTAGGACGGTCGATCCTTGTCAGGCATGTTAGGTCTACTCTCGGTCACAGTCTAGGACACTAAGAATATTTGACAGATTTGATAAAAACACATTTCTCAATGATAAGGTAATCGACCCCTAGATTGACGAATTTCCATGTATCTATTGGACTGAAGAGATTTAGTTGAGTGAAATGTGAAGTGATCCGTTATGTCATTATTGAAATAATTGAATCGCTGACGAATTTGTTGACCAAAAAGGTGTTCGGAATCACTATGAAAAACAAGCTAATTGCTTCCTAATATTTCTGAATGTATGTTTTTTTATTCGAAGCGGAGGATGGCCGCCATGTTTAGATGATTTACGACGTCCTAAATTATTTACGACAGGTCAATCGGGGTCCTAAATTTGAGGCTCTTTACGACGCAGTGTAAATATACGAGGCCGTTGTGAAACGGGTAAAAAATGTAAGAGATGGGGTACGACCTGCTTTACGAGGTCGTACCGGTAAGAGGTCTTTGTGAAACGGGTTACAGGCCTTTTGATTCTTATTGACTTTGAGAAAGCTTTCCACCCCCCCCCCCCCCCCCCCCCCCCACCAAAAGATTTTCTCGACCATTTGAACAATATTATATACAACTTCTTGTGGGATGGCAAGAAGGATAAAATCAAAAGGACAACTATCTGTAGAAAATATGAAGTATGTCAGATCCTTTATAAGTGCACACAAACTATCTTGCCTAGGGAGGTATATTAAAAAAAACTCAACATATAATCCAAGTTAATTTCCATTTAATAAGATATTTCTTATTGAGGCAAATATAGGAAAGCACATATCTGTAGATAACCCTTTTTGGCATGAAATATTAACTTTATGGGGTAAATACTATAAACAACAACATGTTATAAATACATCTCAGGTAGAAGAAATATTAGCTGAACCCTTATGGTTAAATCATCAGTTCAGACACAGCAATTTCATAATTGAAAGCTGGTTCAGTAGAGGTATTCACACAATTAGAGATATTTTGGGAGATAACAATTTTTTGCCTTTCAATGAAGTTAAAACTCTTTATGGCATAAGGGAACAACCCTTGAGTACAACAAGATAATTTTGAGTATCCCCAAAATATGGAAACACACTCTCTTATTGAATAATTTGTGTAATCAAAATCTCTCAGTGAGCCAAACTCTTCAAGTTTTACTTTCTCAACTAAAAGGATGCAGAACTTTCTATGACCAACTGATTGCTGATGACTCTCCACTGAAAGTTTGTCAAAAATGGCAAAATGAACTTAACTCAAATATTCAATGGAATGTTGTTTTCAGAAAATACAGAAATTGTACTAAAGATGTAAAACTTTTAGATTTTCAGTATAGATTTATCCATAGAGCAATTTACACTAGAAAAGAACTGATTGAAATGAACATAATTGATAAAAATATTTGCTCTTTTTGCAAATCAGAACCTGAGAGTCTGCAGCATGTTTTCATTAAATGCAAATTAGAGATGAATTCTGGAGAAAAGTTGAAAATTTTATGAATCAGCATATAACACATCTAAATATCTTCATCTCTGACTTAGATATTTTATTCTGTAACAGTTCAGCCAGCCTTCTGGTATCTCATATCATACTATTTGCTAAAAAGTATATACATATATCAAGTATTAAGAGAAACAAACTATCTATTGAGTGTTTTATAAGTGTTGTCAAGGATGTTTTTAATGTTGAAAAAATTATTGCATGTAAAAATAATGCATTACCATCTTTCAACATTAAATGGAGAGGCTTAAATAATGTTTTACATTAGTTACCTTCATCTATATTTAATGACTGCTTTATCATTTTCCAAACTAGTGTTTGCTATTTGATGTCTATGTATGCTATCAGATGTACACCCACCGAACTGGAATGAATAAAATTATTTGAAAAAAAAAAATTTGATCATTTATGCCTACAACATTGTGGCTATCATCGATTTTTTAAGATGTAGCCAGATGCTAATGTGTCCAAACTACAACCCGGTTACAGCAATAATTGTAATCATGGTTGTCATGTTCAATGCTGAAATCTGTGAAACTGCAAATTTTGAAGAGTAAATGAATAGATAATTTTTTTAACTTTGTGTTTATATTACCTTGTGGAGTTTGAATAGCAATCGGCGAACTAAAAGAAATTTATTTTCATAACTTAAACTTTAAATTGAAATAAACCGATTTATGACTTTAGGTGTTTTTTTCTATATAATTCAAATTAATATTTTCCATGTAATTGCAACAATGTTATTATACAAATTCCTTAGAAAGAAATAGAACAAAGAAAATTAAAAGCTGCCATTTGAAAAGTTGATTTTCTTAAAGAATTGAAAAAATTGAAACGTCAGACAAACTATCTAGCATAGAAAACAATATGGCTATTAAGTAAAACATTATTATCTAAATATTAATGAGAAATGGTTATAAATTCATATTCGTTTCTTTCAGAAATATCTAGATCTATATTTTAACAGTTAAAATTGAGTTTTTAAAATTTCAGCTGAATGTAAAATCATATTATTAATCAAGTTATTTCTTAAGTCGTTATATGAACATACCTTGTTCTACGTTAAAAAAACCACAATCGATAAATACAATAATCTATACTTCTTAATCGAAGAATAAAAGGAAAGTAGGCCTAACTCTTCCTCAATGAAGTTACCTAGAGCAAGGTTCTAGTTCAAGGGAGACAACCCGGCTTGTTCTAACCATATTTCATTGTGAAATACAAAATAGATCATACACTTTTATTTGAGTCATTCAAAATATAGATCAGTCAATAATGTTACTTAGTTTTCCATGGAATGATTTTAAAAATTTGAAAGTGCGTTTCTCATCTTTATTTATCAAAAGAATTTTCGAAAAAGTTAGATATTCATTTAGAAATCATCCAAGGATTTTGACGGTCCATGATGATTTGACTCCTCAAGGCAAATTATAAATGAAACTTTTTATTGCAAAAAGCGTATTTTACCCCATATAATGTTCATTTATTAGTTCTAACTTTTCTTACATTTGAAGTCTTATCAGGTTATGATATAATACTGAAAAACCAATCTGTTAGAAAATTCAAGTGGAGGCAATAGGATTTCAGGCATGTAATACAGGTAGTCCCCCATAACCCCTACAGCCCATTACCCCTACAGCTTATCAAAACAAGTTTATGGTCCACTGCACTGCTTATGTCTAGCTTGTTACCTCTTGCAACACAATGGACTCACCCAGACTGATTCTTTATAACCTTTATCTGTATAGATAATTGGTACATAATGAAAACGTTATTGGTACAGGATGTGGATGTTGAACATGGTGACAATAAAAAAAGGATTTCTTCAAAGGCATTTAGAATTTGGTGTAGTCATTCATAATATTGTCTGTATCAATAAAATAAGAGTACTAAGGAGTATGTACAATTACAATTTATCATAAATTATTTATCAAATTATTTCTCAATAAAGTAGCCTTATATAAATATTTACCCAAGTTACACAATATCGTTACATTATTACAACTAAAAAGGGGTATAAACTTTATTACTGATGGACATGTGTAATAATAATTTTAATACGCATGCATAAAATAATATACTGCCGACATAACAATCAAAAACGAATAAAAGAGATTCGGGATTCAATGACAATGACCTAGCACTATAATATATGGAAAAGAGCGCCTTCCTACCCTGATCGGACAACTGCGATGTAGCCTTCGAGAATAAGTTATTACAGTTAAAAACTATTCCTAAATATGTAAAAGTATCGACAACATCAATAACCGTACCATTATAAAGCCAGTGTTCGGTCAATTTAACTCTACCACCTTTTCTGGTACCACACTACCATTTGATCGAGAGTCGAACTCTATCTGTCTCGGCTATCCTCTCCCCATAGAGTTCGAATCTTGATAGAGTCAGTATTTTGAAATTTTTACTCCTCAGAACACAGTCGATTTTAATAAGACTGACTTCTACTGTGCACTTAATCACCTGTTAGGGTGAGTCCATTAATCCAGATAGGTAACTGTCTATGTTGTTTTAACAAGCTGTAGGGGAACTGGGGTGTAGGGGTAATGGGCTGTAGGGGTTTTGGGATATAACCGTAATACAGTATCTTAGTTCAAATTCAACAATACTGAGCTTTTCTGTTTTCGAAACATAAGCTCAATATACTTTAACAATATTTCTATCATGTTACATTTACCTCAGCAATAATCATTACTGTTGTAATTTATATGTGAAACTCACTTTAAAAAGTAACTCAATTTGACCTTAGATGACTTTAGTTAAAAGTTGGCTAAAATATGTCTTAGTTCCAACTTATGCACCTATAAGCTTTAATGATTTCTTTAATTAAAATCTATTTACCTGGATAGATAAAAGGTTATTTCTATTTTAGCAATGTAGGAATTCCAACACCATGAATGATATTATAAATGTTGATAACAATATTTAATTTATTCCTATATTAATTTCCAGTAATGTAGATTTTTTAATTAGATTTGGTGTTCATTTTTACATATCTTACTTAAATAATCATATTTGTCAATATTGTTTTGAAATATGATAATGAAAGGAGACGCTAGTATGATTAGATTATATTACTTACTGTCAGTACTTGAAGACAGTGAATTTCAAAATTGTAAAAAGGACATTGAGTTGTTGTCATTGTGATTTGTACTGAACTTTGCCTTGATGTGGCTGAGAGACCAATGGCTGAGTTTTACATCAGTTTTTATCATAATGAAAAACTTTCACAATATTGTTTGTTTTATATTATAATCATTTTTAGTGCATGAGTTGCTACACTCAGATCATCCTAAACTGACTGTAAATGTTTAAATAAAATAGATTCGAAGTCAACAATTAAAAATGTTAATAACGTCTTATGTCAGAGTGATAACATAAACCTTCTTGCGTGTATAAAAATTTCCCACTAAAAAACAATTAGAAGAATGCAATAGATTTGTAAACATAAAGACAATTAATTTAAGTTAATTCATTTTGCATTATTTTCATGCATTTCTGTGTTAACTACGACTAACTTCTGCATTGCTGTCTTCCAATTTATGATGAATTAAAATACAACTTCAACATACAGGAAATTAATGGATGTTATTATCATATACAAATATTTATAATGATATCCTATCCTCTTTACCATGGCGGGATTGATTCCAGTCACGATATACAGTGTTTCTGTTCTCCGAAAAATTCTGGTCATTGACTGGTGAACAATATGACTGTCCAGTGTTTTAAAAGACTGTCAAACGTGATTTCCAAGTTTAAAAAATCCAGTTTTCAACTTTCCCCCATTAATTATGATGGTAAAAATCTATTGAGTTTGGAAAAAACCCTGATTGCTTAAATAGAATGTTATCATTAAGATATATTCATTCGGATGCTAAAAGCTGAATTTATTGTTTTCGGAGCCAGTGGTTAAGTTAATCGTCTATGAAAATTAATGCAATTTATCTACAAATTCCGAATCAAACACTTACTCATTCAGATAACTTTACATGAGGTCACTGTTCTTGGTGACTGGTTACATCAAAGAGGAGGCAAAACAAATAATTTTGATTATTACAAATTATCTCTATACATATCACTTCTAAGAATAAAAAAGCCAAAAACTTATAAAATATATGCTTTAATTCAACTACTAGGACACCTGTTTTGGATAACCGTCTTATCATCCTGGTGAAAGCTTTCACAAAATAATCGAAGCATGATTTGAAGCCATGCCCAGTGTGTGTTGGTTAGCAGTCAGCTTAAACTCCAGCTCTTTGATTTTCTCTGTAACTGGTTACGTTAACTGTTTACGAAAATTCATTCAATTTACAGATCAGATCCAATTTCAAACAAACTTTCAATAGAAGTGAAAAAGTAGAAAAATCTTTCGGAGGAAAAACATTTACCCTAAGGCCTAAGTGATGGTAGAGAAAGAAAGTTTTATTTATTGATTGCATTTAATGTACATGACAAAATGTAAATGTCCAGGATTCTGTAAAGCTATCGGATATGGTGACTGTATAGTGATAACTTAAGGTTATGATGTTGATAAAAATTAACCTAGTTAAGTACTATATTTACCAAGCACAATGGTCCAGTTGTCTCCATGTTTCAACCTACACAGCACCAGGTCAGCAGCACATCTGGCTATCATCCCGTCTTGCCAGGGTATACTGTCATCTGGACAATACAGAAAGGTACATAATATCATTCAGTAAAAGTCAAAAAGGGTTTTATTTAAGGGGTTTTTAATAAAATAGAGCCATTGGCTCTGTCGCTCATATCGCCTCTATAACTCATTTTACAAATGGTCACAGAGTCACCATTTTGGAGCCATTAGGTCAGCAAATCTATAAATCAGAATCCCCATCAGCCGAGTCTGCACACACTGTTTAAGCTTTCTTAGACCTTATGCTTCTGGAGAAGAAGATGAAAATAGGTTTTTAGGGTGTGACCCATCACAGGAACACAAAACATGGAGGTAAGAAGAAACATCAGTAAAGGAGTCTTGGCACATGGTTTCAGCTTTCTAGTCATCTGGAGAAGAAGATATACTGTAAAATCATTTATTCTCTCGGGTGGGGGGCGGGGGTTTCCCGCAAACATAAAAAATGACTGATTCACGGGGTTTAATTTTCGTGCATATCGACTATCAACTAGGTTGACAAGTTTTTTGTTACAAAACTAGTATAAAATGGTTGCATGTACATTTTACCGAATTCTGTATACAGGATGGCATTATGTATGTGGTTAAAGAAGGCACCTAAACCCAAGATACCCGGGCTCTCAGATCCCAGTGACACAGATGACTGTGACTTGTGATAACTGTGTTTGCACAACAAACAACCACGGGCCCGCTAACAGAGTCCCCTATGTATATACTATTGACAGGGTAATTCACCCGCCATCTTCAAACTCTAGCGTGTAAAATGCTCTTTAAACGCAAATAAAAACTAAAAGTATATCACGAAATGATCGGACATATATCCTTTGATACTCCGCCGCTAATCTTACCTTAATTTCTTTTTAATAATGCCTATTTCTGACTTAATTTTCGCAAAGCGAGCCTGGTTACATTTACCTTACCCGGAAGTTGTCAATGGCGGTCCACCAGGCCCGGGCCGAACGCTGTCCTCGATTCTCATTGGCTGCTTCGTTTGAAGCCACAACAAACACACGTGTGACTACGAAATGATGAATATGACTGATCCAACGTAATATCATACATAAGAAATGGGCCCTTTAAATGAAAATCAATCTGTTGCCTTTAGAATAATAGATGATGGTCATTATTTGGTAGTTTTAGGCCAAGCTGGCACAGGGAAATCAACTTTGATTAAAGAAACACAAGCACGTTTGCTTCAGAAAGGCAAGTCTGTAGCTGTTGTTGCAAGTACTGGCATTGCATCAACACAGTTTTTGAATGGATCAACACTTCATTCATGGTCTGGAATTAAGAATGGATTTTTTGAAGGAGATGTTCTCATCAAAGATATCCTTAAGCAAGAGGGTACAACTAAGAGGATTCAAGACACCGATGTACTTATCGTCGATGAAGCCAGCATGATAAGTGCCAAGCTATTTGACAAGGTATCTATATTGTACACTCACTTACATGTTTTGATTAATATTTTGATGATAATTTAGTATCAAGATATATTTATTTATTGATATATTTTCATATTAAGTTATGTTTAACATCTTTATTTCTTTTCTTTTTTTGATATTAGATTGTTTTCTTAAAATTGATAATATAAAATATGCAAGTCGATTAGACACAAAAGAATTTCTTTTTTTAATCATTATTATTTATAACAAACATTATAGTTTAATTGTTTGAATATAAACATTAATTCATATGCCTTGGCCCAATTCAGGTGTTAAATATAACAATTATGAAACTTAATTAATACATAGAGAAATTCATGGTTATTTTAATTACCAAATGAACTCTTAAATTATTTACTATTGGCTTCTTATATGGATATAATTTTATTTATAACAAAATCCATAATAAAACACTGACAATATGTCATGTTATTTTTGCTGAAAATTTCAATGAAAATGCATCCAAAAAGATATAATTTTACTTTATTTTGTTTGTTTTTTTAAGGACCAAAACAAACATTTGACACTAATTCGAAAAATTACTGTTATTAAAACATAAGCTCTATCAAAAACTAGTTCATATTTTCAATAGCCTACCTAATGCCCCTGATGACCACCCTTGAAAGAATATTTTTTAATGCTTTTGGAATGACAAAAAAGAAAAAACAAACAAATGAAGCATATTTAAGAAGGGGATTTACCTATGTTTGGCATAAATTTTCTATGAAATTGTCAATAATCATTAGGGCTATTGAAGCAAGCCAAATATATAAAATCATTCCACTGAATGGCATATTGAAATTTGGAGCATATTTTCAAAATAGTGTACCGAATGACAATCCTTATTGAAAAGGTGTATTACTGGCATGAATATTATATTGTGAAAAGAATATTCAGGAAATATTTGCACAACCCTTGTGACTCAATAATTTAAAAAAACCAAATCATTTATATTAGGAACTGGGCTGGAAATGGAATTTAGGCAATTAAGGATCTTTGTAATAAAAATGAATATCTGTCTTTTAAATAGTTGAATCTAAAATATGGTATTTAAGGTACATTTTTAGATCTTGGATATGATTTATATAACTTTCCTAAATCATGGGAAATGACTGTAAGAAAATATTGCAAATAAATTCTACTGATCTGGATAAAATTTCCTCATGTTGATTTTATGACTTGAATAACAGGTTCAAGACTATTTTATGACTAACTCTTGTCTGACAATATTTAACAAGCCTGCCAAAATGGGAATTTTATTCAATGATTGTGATTTGCATATGATATTCATAATGCAATATGTAATTATTGCAATGTTGATAATTAAACTTTATGTCATTGGATTAGGAATGAACTGTAACCCACTTCTTTTGAAAAGAGGTAAAATATTTGATTACCCAAAATGGTATTTTTCCAGCCTTTTTACAAAACAAAATCTTTGTTTTTCTTTGGATTCAATGGATATGGATATAACCCATTGCTAATTTATATACTTCTTTCATCTAAAATATATATTTATTCTTCAATGTTGAACTCAAAATTGTGAAAGATACACTGCTCAAAATTTCATATCACATCAATATGATGAAGCTCAATTTACATATAAATGGTTCCCTCAATTCCCAATGTTTAATCCATAATAACTCCAAAGGTTTGTCATATCTGTTACACATATTTACTTCCTACTATTTAAATAATGTATTCAGTTTCAAATTATTTATGTCAAGTGAATTAATATTGTTTCATGTACAATACAAATGAAAAATTTGGTCAGAGACAAATATTTTGAAAATTAAGGTTATGGAGTGTAGACAAATCCACAATCTGTTCTCCATTTCCCCCACAATCCTATTTTATGCAATCATATCTCAACATTTTTAGAAAGGATATAACTAGGTCATATTTGTTCCATTTGAGGCAAGAAAATTAGGAAAACAGTTGGGTTAAATGATCAAGTTTAGTAACATGGTCATGTAAATTCATTATCTCAACAACACACAGGCATCTAATACAGACATAATAATGTGCAAAAATATGACTGTCCACATTAACTTTGTAATGAAGAAAAACAGCCAAATTATTAATTTCTGTTCCTTTATTAATCTGTTGCCTTAAATATTTGAAGCAAAAGGCAATTTTTAAAAAATAAAATTCATATATTTAGTACAAATGGTGCATTTAATTGCTTCCATTAAACCTGTAAACATAAGACGCACTAATGGTCTTTGTTTGCATGCCAATCATAACATGCTTTAGCAGAGCTACAATTATATACTGATACTTCATATTGTCAATGGAAAATGTGTTAAGTATGATATAATTAACTGTTTATTCATTTCCTTTACAATTTCAGTTGGAATTTGTGTGTCGAAGGATCAGAGGGACAGACTCCTATTTCGGAGGACTACAAGTTGTCATTGTTGGAGACTGGTTTCAACTACCTCCAGTTCCAAGTCCGTCCACTAACGACCCAGGGAACCACTGTTTCACCTCACAAAAATTCAAAGTGATTATGAAACATAAGGTTGTCCTTGACCAAGTTGTTAGACAGAAGGACAAGAAACTTGTGACTGCTATAAATGAAATTGAAAGAGGCTTTCCATCTCATGCGACAAATACATTCATGTATCAGCTGTCACGTGCACTCCCCCAAGACGCCAATCCAACTTACCTATATGCAGACAACCTACAAGTGGATATTCACAATGCAAATGAGCTAAGTAAATTGCCTGGGAGAGCTACAATATACAAAGCTAATGACTCTGGCAGTACAGAAAAATTCAGACATGCCATAGCCAAGGAAAACCTTTTTTTGAAGTTAAACTGTCCAGTTATTCTGCTACAAAACATGTGGAAAGGAATGGTCAATGGCTTACAGGGAGTTGTTACCAAATTGGAAGACAACGGTCCAACTGTACGTTTTCCGAAATCAATTGTAAAGCTTCAGATGAAGAGCTTCCCTGTATACAACCCTACTGCAATGTTGGTTGAGGCAGAACGGATGCAGTACCCAATAACTTTAGCATATGCTCTCACCATTCACAAATCTCAAGGTCTGACATTACCTGAAGTTGTGGTCAATTGTAAGAAGATTTTCAAGGCTGGACAGTTGGGTGTAGCAGTAGGCAGAGCTGTGACTGCAGAGGGACTCCAAGTTGTCAACTACAACCCAAAATGCTGCAAACAACATCCCGATGATGTATACCTGTTTGTTGGACAAGATGGGGAAGCTGCTGAAGCGGACTTGTCATGTTGTAGGAATGTAAGAGCAACAGATATATTTCTAAATTTATTCACGGTTTTAGTCACTCTTAAACTCAATAGTCTAACTTTATCATTTATATTAGTAGTTCTCATAATTTGTTTTGCATGTTTATCTTATTAGTCATGTATTCATTCCTACTCATGTTAAGTGCATAACCTCATTGATGTAGTTACTTGATTTAGTATTACATGCTTGGATGCAATGGCATAAACATGTACAAAAATGATGAATTTTCCAACCAATTTATTTAATATTTTTCTGAAATTAACTTTGTTCATATAAGTGTCAATTACATGTCTGGGTTTGCTTTCTTCAGATTCAATTCACTGAAGACAGGGAAACAGAAGCAGAGAGTGTCATCACAGGATTTGGCGATGAATCAGATTATGAAGAGGATGATCTGAGGGTCATTGAGGCATTAGAAGCAGATCACCTGAAGGAAAGAGAGGTATTGTATTCATTGTATTATTAAAAATATTCAACTTGTGAAATGTCTGTTACATTTGAAGATGTATGTATGGAACTGTCTTAGAAATCCTTTTAGAATTTAGGAATACTTGCACAATTAATTGAATACTGTTAAGTTATCTGACATTTTGTTTGCATAATTAACTGATAAAATGTATCTTGGGTATGTATGCATTTGTTTTTAAGTACTTCTTAACAATCTTGGAGTGTTTGATTAGATTGAAGTTCATCAGCAAACATAGAAGTAATGTGTTAGTTTTGTCCTTCAAAACCTATCATATTACTGTGAAATGTACAGGTAATGAGAATGCAAGAGATTGATACATTAATGACCCGTTACTGAATTATTATTTGCTCTGTTACCTTCAGGAACCAGCTACTGAAGCAAGCACAGATGATGGGGAGAAGGAGGATGCTGATGGGGAGAAGGAGGATGCTGATGGGGAGAAGGAGGATGCTGATGGGGAGAAGGAGGATGCTGATGGGGAGAAGGAGGATGCTGATGGGGAGAAGGAGGATGCTGATGGGGAGAAGGAGGATGCTGATGGGGAGAAGGAGGATGCAGAACAAAAAGCAGACCTCGATTAAGGCAGCAGTCACTACAATGAAGAAAGCGTCATTGACATCATAGATTCTCTTGTCAACGAGGAGAATTTTACATTGGCTCAAAAACAATACAATGAGAGTATATCTTATTTGAGAACACTTCCACAAAAAGTGGTATCATTTTTTAATGAAAATCATGACAAAGTGTCAAAGTTCTGGGAAGAGACAAACAAGGGTAAAACTGTCAGGGATAGGACAACTTTTCTGCAAAAGTTCCACCTGCACATAAAGTCTACAGGCTACAAAAACAGCTGTGAATTTGTATTCTATCCAAAAGGCGTCAACAGAATTGTTTGTGGTGACCTCATTACTCGCATACGAAAGACTGTCAGTGCCGCACAGTCTATTGACCCACAAGTACCAGGACAGAAGCAGGCAGAAACAGTTATCCCAGAGTCAGCTCACTGTAAGATAAGATATGTTGGAGGATTTGCAGTTGCAAAGGTTAAACACCACCACACGAGAATGGTACAAAGAACACTATCATCATACTTCATTCTTGACACATGGAGCAAGGTGAAGGTGGACCTACTGGACTCCCAAACAATGTGTATTGAGGATGTAGGGGAGAAGACTAAGTATCCAGAAAGTTTGTCTGAAATATCACGTAAACAAAATGTTCCGTCGGGACTTACAAATGTTTCTGACAAGTTATTCGAGTTTTTTCTGTCATTGGAAAAGTAGAGGATTCCCCTTTACAGTGAGGCAAACTTAAAATTACATAAATGTGATTTGCTACAGTTCATTCACTCAACAGTTGAGAACGATTCTGAGTTGTTTGATCAGTTTGCAAAAGTCTTCTGTGACACAGCTTCAGACTGGTTACCCTCAAGTGAGATAGTGGATGATGGCAGTGTAATTAAGGCATGTCTTTTTGACCTTGTTCAAGCTTCAGCTTTACTGTTAGAGATCTACAAAGACATAGTTAACAGGTACCTGAATGTGACAGATGGAGAATTCCGGAGGAAGTTCTTGGATGATAGGGGGAAAAAGAAATCTATGGAACACAGGAAACAAATCTTGCTGAAACAGTCAGCCAAATCAACAAGTCATTGCTGACCTTCTCTCAATTACAGAGTGACACCACACCAGGAAGAGAGGCATCCCATCTGAAATTGAAAGGTGCTGTGATGCAAGATAGGCAATACCTTAGCTGCTTCAGCAAAGCAGAACTGTTTGTCACCGGCAAAGCTTACAATTTGAAACTCAACAGAGTTGACAAAAAAGACAAGCTTGTTGAAGAGATATCAAAACAAATCTTACTCCGTGAGAAGATGCTGAATCCAGATTCAATGTCTCAGGCTTCGCCAAAGGAAAAGGGGGGTGGAAAATCAAAACATAGCGGAATGGAGGAGGAAGGGCCAAGTACCAGCAAATCGAGTCGAGTTGAGGTGCCTCAGGAGCCTGGAAAAGAAATGTTATGTTCTGGTAAAGCTAAGGGCAGAGGAAGAGGAAAAAGACAAGAAGAAGGAAAGGGAAAGGGTAAATGTAGAGGAAAGGGGAAAGGTAAGGGAAGGGGCAAGAGAAGAAAAGCTAAATCAGGAAAGAAGGATGAGGACAATGAGGAAACTCTTTGTGGTGTGTGTGAAATCATGTATGGTGAAGATGAAGAAGAGCCATGGATTGGTTGTTCTAAATGTGATAGGTGGTTTCATAGAAGCTGTGGTGGCATTGATGTTTCAAACTGGGAAGAATACTCGAAGGAGGATGTTTGTTGGTTTTGCCCTTTTTGTGCATAATGGATATTGAATAGGCTATAAACTAAAAGTGTTGTTAAATCAAGTGAAGAAAGAAAATCTTTGGAAAAGAGAAGCCCCATGGTTTTAACCAGGAGAACTCAGGACTGTTTTTGTGTGATGCAATCTACTTAAACCACATATGAACCATGTCTGTTAGAAAGTGTGAAACATTATTTCATTCTATAGGATACTTACTTTACATCCTCATTTTTTTACACAAACTAATGTAATCAAGACATCCATGATTCTGTTTCTTTCTCCGTCTTGATGCATTTGATTTGCTTGAAATTGTGTTTTGTCCAATTATGATACTGTTCTCAGCCGAGCGGTATTGGTTGTAACTTGGATTGGCACCAGCTCCATGATATATATAACTACAATCGAAGTGAGACGTAAAAACCCAGCTATCAGAAACTGAATGTCCTCTCTGGTCTCCCACGACATCATTTGTTTGCTATCTTTGATCTTTTCTTGGGATTTGAACCATGCAAGGATTTTCTTCAGCTCAAGGATCCGATCATCATCCATCTTGGAGATGGGTCTGCGGTCTACGAAGAAGTCAAGCAAACAGCTTGTCTGTTCAAGCAAAGAGATGGCCCCATCAAGTGCACATCCCTGCGGACCAAGGTGTTGCTTGTACGATCGCAGCAGGTTAAGCATGTCTCGGTCTAGCACTTCTTCAGCCAAGTGGTTTCTCATTACATCAGCCTTGTTAGGTTGAATGTGGTCATGGCTAAGCTTGTGATGAATGGACAAGCCATGCTGTTTGTCCCAGTGATATGCATCCACCCACATTTTCCAAGTGACTGTTTTGCCTGAAATTAACAGACATCTGGAGTGCCATTTCTCAATGCCACTTTTCAAGAGGTTGTTTCTTATCTTCTTGAAAAGATGGGAAGGGTCTGCAAGGAAAACCAGTGACAGGTCACTGTAGGGGTTTACTGTTGCCATGTCATCATCGAGAGGCGATGCATCAAAGTGAGGCTTGATGAAGCTCCTGTTTGTAGAAGCTCCATCAACAGATACATATACAACATGAAATCCCCATTTTTCAAGTGTAGATATTATTTCCCAAAATGAAGAATAGATCTGAGGAGCATTGGCTTGAGATGTAGGAAAATGGGCCACGGGAAACCGGAATCCTGAAAATCCATGATAAACAAATTGTAAGACATGATTTGCAATGGGAACTGGATCGGATTTAGTTTCTGCGTCAGGCAGTTCTGTAAGCCCTACCAGCTTGATCCTCCCACCTGAACGAACAATCTGAATGTCATCTTGGATTGACATTTCATCAAGGACTAAACCTCCATAATATCCGTGATCCGGAATGTTAAGTGATTTTGCCTCCATGAACATCCATTTGAAGACAGAATTGTTTATCCCAGCATGCTGAGACACAGCATTTTTGTATCTGGCAAGTGTTGATGTAGACGGAAGGACTAATGAGCCACTTCCAATAAGGTTTTCGTAGCTTTTAGGACTCCTTGTCCATAAGGAAAGGCACAATTGAATGATGTCAGAATCCCACCGGCGTGAATGTTTGTTCTCCACATGGCTGTTCTTCAGCTGCGATTCAATCAACCTAAATTGGCTCTCACACAAGTAAGGTGCCTTTGACTTCAAAATGTCCATGAGATGCTGATGCTCTGATTGTGAATGTTCAGTCTGACTTGAAGCAGGATGAGGAGGAGCAGTCTGACTTGAAGCAGGAGGAGGAGCAGTCTGACTTGAAGCTGAAGGCGCAGTGACTATAGAAGCAGGGAGAGGAGCAGGATATTCAGATGATGTTCTGTTCAATTGTCTTTTGATGAGTTTACATTTTGTGCATGCTGTTGTTATATCATAGGAATGAATGTTAATTACCCTGGTACAAAAAGTTGACCTCATGTGAAAAGTGTTGTTGCTTAATCTTGTCACAGTTACATTTTCTTTTACTTCAGTGGGGAATTTTTTTGTCTCAATACCGTGACATGGCTTCAGTTTATCAAGAATAGAAATTATTTGATTAAATGAGATTTTATTTGGAACCCCAGGTTCCAACCCCAGGCAGCTAGTGATTGATGTTCCATCATAGGAGATGTTTAATATGCCATTGTGATCTGCATCAATTTCAGCTATTGCAGATTTATTTTGCTTATCAAGGAATTTCCCTAATTTTACTGTCTTTTCATTTCTATCTATGGTGAAGCAACCATGTGGCAAAGGGAAAGGAATTGATGTGAAGAAATTGAAAGGAGACTCAGGGTTCTTTATACAGAGTCCTTTGTAGATTGGCACATGTTTGGTCCAGTCACTTTTATCTCTTTTCTTACTTTTTTGAACCGAAGGGAACCTTTTTTTCATAATTTTTCCAAGGTGAACTTTGTTTAGTTTTTTGCCCTCATGGTGTTCCTCAAACAATGTGCATAGTTCTGTTACTGTTATATTCTCATCAGCGACTTCATAAAAGTGGTTGTGTAACCTGAAGAATGTAAAGTATGTGTTTTTATCATATATCTTATTATGGTGTGATGGCAGTCATAGCGTCTGTCTGTCTATTTGTTTGTAGAGACTTTTAAAAGACTTATACCACAATCTGTAATGGGTTTTCTATTTTCATATTATGTTGATTATCATCAAAATTATTTTAGATTTCTTATTGTATTCAATATTTGGTTATGTCTTTAATGACTCTTATTTAAGGATGTAAAGAGATGTACCGGTAGATGGTTCTCACTGGTTTTTTTGTTTGTTATCAAATTCTAATGTTTAGCTCTTCAGCCCTGATTAGGCTTATGGCATGGTGTCCGGCGTCCATCCATATGCAAAATATGCCCTAAAACCTATTTTCATTTTCTTCACCAGAGGGCAAATCCCTAGAGAGCTGAAATCTAGTGTAATGACATGTCAACAAATTAGGATTATAATTGATTCCTTTTGTAACCCCTTGACTCCTAATAGGGGCCACAGGGACTTAGCCTGTTTTGGCTTTTTCTCCATGAGCAAATAGCCATGAAATTTGAAAGGCCTTAAAAACTTAAATGTTATATACAGACTTAATGAACCTTTGGATCCTTCACTCTTTATTGATTGCATAAGTTGTAGTCTTAATGTTTACAATATTGTGTGCAACTCTGTTACCACTTATTAAATTATATATGTGAATGTTTGAACAATTTCCATTTCTGAATGGATTATTGGTTGCATTACAAACATGCTTTTTTAGAGTTTAGTATAACTATTTCACTTTAGCAGTCAGTGGATGAAGAAATGTTGTGTAGAGATTCCTCAGGTAATACTGATTTTAAGTTGTACATTCAGTGACCCTGTGGCACCTACTAATTTGCATCTGGTATTAGTAATAGAAAGATTGGTAATAAGTAAAAATGTACATGTAAGTAAATACTTAAATATTTAAATTGCAATATTTTTATTACACAGTCATTATTTGGATCAAAAGGGAAAACTGATGAGCTGGACAAAACAAATCTTTCAACCTGGACATAAACAAAATTTTACAATGAAAACTTTCAGAATTTTGTTTATTTGGGGATTTTATTATTCTTAAAAGGGATATACACATTCATATCTAGTTTGAAAATACAATTAAGAAAAGTAAATGAGTTTGTGCTACGGTTATTTCATCCAAAAGAGGGTTTTACAATCTATTTTACTTGTTTAATCATATCTACATTGTAGATATATATGGAATACTTTCATAACTCTGTAAGTTTTTATATTTGCTAAAAAGATCATGATTCATCTATAAAATATATGCTTCTAAATACATTCTCAATGATCAACATCACCAATCTGTACTGGATTACCAACAAATACTTTATGAAGGTGCTGTTGTTTTTGCTTAGAAAGAATTTTTTTAAAGTTATACCCCTGTATGCATTAAAACACATTGATAGTTACTTCTTTGTATACATTTTTGATTATGTCCCCATGAAATCAATATCTTAGCTTGATGTTTCAACATTTTTGTCAATTTTTAGGTTTAATGTCATTTAATAATAAAGTAGAAATATATTTTGTTTTTCCAACAGTTATCAAACACTATGCAGAAGGAGTATATCAATATAAATTGTATGAATTTGTCTTTTTTGTCTTAAAATATTTCCATATGTCAGGTTTTTTAATAAACATAAACCGCCAGTTTTAAAAATTACACCAAAAAAATGACTGATAGATGACTGATAATGAAAAATCAATTTCATTTTAGCTCAGTGTTTTGTTATTATTTTTTAAAAATAATTATGAATAGTCAATGTCAAATCATTTTTTTATGTTGCATTACTTAATGGCCCAAACTATTTATATTGATTATTGGTTAGTAAAATTATTTATTAACCACAAAGGTTATCATTTATTCTATTAATTTTTTTAAATCCATTTTTTATATGTTGTTAAGAAATCTTTCCAAAAGGGGAGTGTGTATATCACTAATATTATAATGATTCTTTCATGTATTAATTTGTCATTGAGATATAGATGGCATGGCAAAAAAAGGTCCTTCTTAAATACTTTAAGTTCAGATAGATTTCTTGCATTTATCATGTCAACATTAACATTTGGATTAAATTGTTTATGTATATGTCCGTTTGATTTATCATCTCTCCAGAAAAAGGATAATCGATACAACACTATATAACTTATGTAAAATTCTAATATTTTTTTAATTTGAAATAAAATGTATTGCTTGTATTTATTTCTTTGTAGTTTTATTTTATTCTATATTAAAGTACCACTCAGGTAAATTTGACTTATTGGTGAACAGTATGCTATGCTGTCTGTCAGATGTCACACAATAATATAATTTAACAATAAATAATAATCAATATTATTTATCAAGCAAAAATGACAAAGAAAAAAAAACCAGATAAAATTTTCATCATGAATGATTTAATATTCATTATTTATTAATAAGTTCATGACGTTGAATTAAATAGTATAAATATTTATTGAATTAAGATTTGGTAAATATTTATATAAAATATATCACTATTTTGGATATTGTGTATGATGAGTTATTGTAAAGTTCGTTTTAAAATTAATGTCTTTAAAAAAATATTACCACTGAGTTAAGTTGACTTCTGACATCGTTGTTATCTCTCACGTGTCATGCGAACAAATTTTGAATTTCCCTCGCTTAATCAAGTGTTTAGGGCATTCTACTCATCAACCAATGAGGTTCAAGAAGCGTGTTGGCTGCGGCCCTGTCGGCAGCCATTGTTAACTTCCGGGTAAGGTAAATGTGACCTGACCGCTTCGCGAAAAAAAGATTAAAAACAGGAATAAAACGGTAAGTATGAAGGAAAGGTTAGCGGCGGAGTATCTCTGGGAATGTGTTCTATCACTACATAATGCAATTTGAGTCGACAATAGCGTAAAATTAGATTTTATAGATCGAAGATGGCGGGTGAATTACCCTGTCAATAGTACATACATAGGGGACTCTGTTAGCGGGGCCCGTGGCATATTCATCAGTCTATCTCTTTGCCGTACTTTTGCGTTCCGCCATTTTGGGTCAAGCTTATGACGTCAAGTTTGCGTATCACGTGACACGGTAAACCCTATAAATAGCGCTGCACATGTTTTGTAGCGCGGGAATTTTAGAATATCACAACCTTTAGGATCTTAAGGAAAGCTTTGTAAGGTAGGGATCCTTGATCACGTCATATATCAAATTTTAGGTTGAATTCCGATTAATTCCAATCTTGTAAATAATTCTTAAATGCTTGCTTAGAGGTCTGTTTTTCTATTCATATAGGTTTTTTATTGCATTTAGAATAACTTAATTAATCTGTCTTTCTTGAATCCGGCAATTCCGATTCCGACGGATTCATTACGTCATTAGCCTTTCAACTAGTCTTACTTAGAATTAGTCTGTAATAAGTACCAAGTCAAAGCCAACAAGTACAGCATCAAGTACAGATTCAAGTTACAGACATCCATAATGTTTTGAGAACAGTTTACTTGTTTAGAATTGTAAATTGATCCCTTGGTTGTGATTCCGACGGATTTGATTCCGTCACTGCCGATAGTTTGTTGTTTGAGTTATGAAGTAATTTGTCTAAGTGGAGGAATAGATTGTTGCATTTCTTAGGAATCAGTATATTCCATCAGGTTGTAGAATTGATCTGATAGTTATTATTCCATAAAATGTATTCCGGCAATTCCGATTCCGGCAAATCCGATTCCTTTGAATCCGGATCCAACGGATCCTACAAGATTTAGTGATAGACGATAGGGCAACAGTCAATCAGGTTTAAGTTTAGTTTTCTTTTTGATATAGAATTCATATAGATAAAGTGCCACATCATTTTCATATTCATCAATTGATCGTGTGTGTAGTGACCTAGATTTAGAGCACATTTCCGATCTCTTTTGTGTGGAGATTATAATATAGGGTTATACTTTGACAGGATAATCATAGGTCAAATAATCCATCGGTTCCATGTGATAAGAAGGATTACCACTTAACGCCAGCTTTATTATTTATATTTGTAGGCCTAAAACATTTATTCATTTCGTGTCCACTTGTTGTATTGGGGTCACGCCCCCTTGTAGGAATCAGCTGGAAGGTCACTCTTAGATTCACTTCCGGGTCAGGGGTCGCCACTTCCGGGTCCTTTCTGACATGTTTACATTTCTCACTTCCGGGATAGGGTTTGGTTATTAGCGGATATAGCAAGTCGACTAAGGGGGCTTTGATTAAAACAATTTCATTATTCGTTATTTTAAGCGTTAGGTGTTTATTAATTTCTTCTAGTAGATTCGTAATCTGTGTGCAGTACTTTATAACTTATTATTATGTGGTAAGTATACAAATACCAAGTGCAACGCAAGTCTACAAGATCAAGCTGAGGCAAAAACAAGTTCAAGCACCGACCGTCTCTACATTGTTATTTCCTGAATAAAATTTATGATTATATTTTCTTTGTTGTGTCATCTCTCTGCGTGTTTGTTTATAGTTTGCATGGTTTGATTCGAGTGTTACTGAACCTGGTGATATACTTTCACTGAACTTCGCCTTCCGAACCTGGTATTTATTCTTTGTCACATCGTTGTGACTGGTGGCAGCATTAACGTTACTAAACTTAATAACATCTTTACCCATGGTCCTTAGCCGTCTCCCGTTACAATATATATATTTTTTTTTTCACTCATATATTACTGCTTCCTATAGTGGTCACATAACCTTTAGATACAAATATTGTACTAGGCTTCAAAATAATTCAAACTGAAGTTTCACCCTTCAGTCTGCGTCGAAAAACCCAAAGAAATTTGCAAATAAGTTATCTAAGCAAACAAAAGGGTCCAAAAAAAAATACGAAAAGGATTGCATAAAGTATGTGAATTAGTACCTTAAAGGTGCAGTCCAGCATATTTTGAGCTTTTTAACAAGGCGTTTTTATGTCAAAATGAAAATCATGGATTTATTCATTTATAACATTTTTAAAAAAATGCCTAAAAATTATATCAATTGGTAGATAATTGTGTCAGCTACAACATGATATGTGACAAATATATATACCAAGACAGGTCGGTGTAATTATATTTCACCCGTAAGAGGAGCACGCCCTACTGAATTATGATGTCATTACGCGGATTTTCATTTCCTGTGTACTACGTAGCTCGGGTTTAAGTTATAAGAATTAAACAAATACAATTTCTTTTCTTAAAATATTACAAACACTTGAAATTCGTGAAAAGAAATAACCATAATTTTTTTTACACAAATAGACCATGGGTCAAAGGTTTTTATTGTTCATTTGAGGTCCGAGTTTTTGGTGAAGGGGAAAACTTCACCTCATAGTATAGAAAAGGGTAATTCTTCACAAAATATCCAATGTTGCACCTAGAATACTTGTTAATTAATAAACACTAATTAAAGTCTCTGCTAAAAGTGCAATTTTATAACCAATCAGAAAGCAGCTAGACCATTCTGACCTGATAACAAAATAAAAAAATGAGTCTGCACATGAGAGAACTGTAGCAATATAACATGTTCCTTTGGGGGCAGTACTTATGAGTATATTAAACACTAGTAATCTATGGATGGATTTCACACATATATTGATTTATTTCATTTAGAATTCTGAAATACAGCAGGTTATAATACTCGTCGAGCAAGTCATCATGTTTAACAAACATAAACAAGGTAGTAATGTAAAGTAAAGTTTAAGCTGTTCAACTGAGAGATTCAGTAGATTAATAAGGTGGATATTACACACATATATATGTAATAACAGTAAATGAAAAAGTGTAATTCTTTTGAGAAACGTGAAGATAAGTATATTACTGTTAGTCAAAATGATGAAACTACATTTTCTAAATTCTTAGTATTTAGTTCAACTAATAATTATAGAAAAGTTAACATTTTAGTAAGCAGTACAGATAGATTTTCAAATATTTCCACAAAGAGCAATGGATACAATGAATTATTTGATTACTATTTAAAAGACTTTATGTTGAAAAAAAATAAACATGTTTTTATTTTCTGTGTTTCATTTTCTTCAAAGGTTAAATCATGCTATACCTGAGCAGTGCATTATAGATAAGGGGCAAACACAATAAAACAAAGAAGTCTGATCTGAAATAAAAATTTGGAATCTGAAATTTATGCGGAAAGGTTTAATTGTGTCGAAGAAAATAAACAGGTCTGGACCCCTGTAAAAAATCTCTCAACCAGTTGTTGAATAATAACAAAACTTGTATTTGAATGTCGTGAGTTAAATCACTATAAATCTATAACATGAAAATACATTTACATTTTATTCAGTATAGAGGCCAAAAGCCTATAATACAAACTAAATTTCCAGTATCTTTACAATCGCACATAAAAGGTTACAGGTTTTATGTATTTACAATTTTAACTCTAGTTTTATTAATAGATGATATTTTTATTTTTACTGTTAAGGAGGTAGTGGGGTTGTTAACAATACTGTACAATAATAAACTTTTTTTTTTTTTTTTTTTTTTTTTCCAATAATAATCAATACAATTTCAGAAAGACATAACATAATCAACAATACGATTAGATGGATAATATACTAATTACATACAGAGTCATAGTATAAATTATATAAAGAGAGGAGATAGACGGAGAGGGAGCTACAAATAAAGAGAGAGGTAGAGAGGGAGTGGGAGATAGTTTGTAAGAGGAAAAAAAACCAAAACATATCAAATAATACATTGGTTTGGTTTTAAGTCAAACTACAATAATAAACTTATTTCTAGCATCACCATATAATTTACAATAAGATAGAATGTGTAATTCGTCTTCAATGCTGGTATATATTGTTTATTTTGCAGTAAGAACATACTCTGTCAGGAATTGATAAATTTTTGTATCGTCCTGTTTCTATGCCTAGCCCAAAATTGCTACGCGTTAATTTTGCTAGGAGAGATTTAAGATAAGGAGATATTGATAATGTAAGATAGCTTTCCACTTGTAGTAATGTGTTAAATTGTTAATGAGTAAATGAATCTGAAAGATTATGAATACTGGCAGACCATGATTGTTTCAGAGTATCAGATAGTCTAAGTTTAAACTGTTTCATAAAAGCCTTGCTATCCCCAACATCTTGTGAGAGCCATACAAATCCAAAACCATATTGATATCCTTTATGTATGTAACCCAAGTGGACCTACCCGAATCATCAAGAGATTTTAACATATTATAACCCTGAAATGGAAGTCTTTGTGAATCTAGTTGAATTAACCTACACCAAAATTTGACCGCTCTAGACATATAATTAAACTGTAATGGAAGCCGACCACATTCTCCTAAAACAATACTGCTACTCACATTTTACCAACTCTTAGGAGCTGCCTATAAACTTTAGTCTGGAGGCTTTCAATAACTTTACAATAAGATTTTCTCCAAACTTCAGATCCATAACACAAAACAGGCAGAATAATAGAATCAAACAGTTTAAATAGGTCATTAGGCAACAAAGTTCCAAAAGTTCTTTGAAAAGAATATAGAGATAAGTGCTTAGTTACCTTGGGAAGTCAGACAATTAGCCTTAGTCCATGAAAGTCCAGGAGTGAAAACTATACCAAGATACCTATAAGATGATACAACCTCAATCTGTTTCCCTTCGAAAAACCATTTTTGATAATGCCAAAAATACATTTAAGCAAGATATAAGAACAAAGGAAGAATTAAGGATATAAACAAGTCTAACTTGTTTCCTTGCAAACAAATGAATTTGAACCAGATTATATTAAGGCTGTTTTCGATGTAACATTCTTCATAAGGAATGTATGGTTTCCTGTTAAGAGTACAAACCCAACAAGTTCAATTGAACGAGAACTCCTTTTTAAAGGTATTGAAAGTTAAGTTTGAAAAAGAAATCATAAAACCGTCCCTATGATTTGATCAGGCTTATTGAGTCACAGGCTTGATGATGTCAAAGCATTGTGATGGCGTTTAAGTTGATGTTTATATCTTGTGCCAAAATCTACTGTCAACATATCATATAAAAAATATTCCACTTGATAACACATACACTTAAGATGAAAATAGGTGCAAATCACTTGATATTAGAGGCAGAGCCAGCATGTAAAATGGTCAAGAATACTTGTCACCTTTCCAATATAAGAATTATTTAATTAACCATTGTGTATTAAATTTTAACCAAGCAGTAAAATTTGATAGATGAAACAAAAGATTTTTCTCTACTAGAAAGGCAAAATTTTAAATTAGACTTTAAGATAATGAAGTAAAAGAGGGGTGGATGGGTGTCAAGGGGATAATGTTTTAAATTGTCATACTGCACATCCCGCAGACTAAAGAGCTAAAAAAAAATGTATACAAACAAATTTAGAAAAATAATATTTTTATTTTTCAATTAATAATGAATTTTAAAAGATGTTAACAGAGGAAAAAGTTTGTACAATCAGATAAAAATAAAAGGTCATAGAAAAATATTTAACAGAGTTACCTCCCTTTGTCAAGAAAAAATGCACATTAATGGTACATATTTCTTAATAACTCTTCAGGAAAATGATGTAGTCTTAAAATTTACAGTTCTTCATGCTTTGAAAACATCATATTTGTACACTATGTATTTGAGTTTGGCTGAGAAGTTCATATTAATATTCTGTGATACATTAAATGAAATTGTTTTAGAAAAAAATTATTTTTTGAAATTTCAATGCATAATATTTCTACCCTTCCATATGATAAAACAAGTTTTTTGTTACTATTCTGTAGAAAAATATATCTTTTTTCATTTTTTCATTTGACATGTGATATGTTTTTATACTTTGAAAACTATTTTCCCAAAACTAGTTTTTCATTGGTAATGTTTGTTTCTGGAATACTGCTGAGTCATCACTTTAACATGCCCTCATATCATAACAAACAAGTATCCAAGGTGCAACATTGCATTTTTTGAAGCAGTAAACAACCAGGATCAAATTAATGTATTGTTTCTGCCTTCACCAAAAACTTGGACCTAAAGTCACTTTAGAGACAAGATACACCTGATGACAAAAACTTGCAAAACAAAAAAGGATGATGTTAGTGTCAATTTAAGTTTAAACATATTCACAGTACATATGCAAATTAAAAAGATCCTTGTTCCGTCGAAGGCTGAGAAATTATAATAAATTCAGTTGTCATAAATTCAGTCGCCTCATGCTCTATGGAAATCAAAAAGTTTATAAGAGTTACTTCGCCATGATCTTGATCATGATGTATTTAAATGAAAACAACGTACAATGGGCGCGCTTAATATGAATAGTCAAGTAACCTGCCCATGTTGAAACGAATCAAACTCAAAGTAAAGCGAGTTTGACTGTAAAATAAATTAAATATTTGTTTCGCCGTTTTGACTTTCCACTCGTATGGCCAGAGCAGAAAGGCTACTAGAGCGTTCCCTGGCTGTTTGTTTTCACTTCATGTTCAATTAGCTTATCTTCAATAAATTCAGTAGTTGGTGACATCTTACATCCGTCTGGAATGTACTACCCAGAGAGCTTATAGGAATATAGGAATATTTAGGAAGAAACGGGGGGATCAGGCTCCCAATAGGAGATCAGTGGATGAGGTCAGGGCTGTGTAATAGTGTGTATGACTGTGTATATGATTAGAAACCTTCATACAGTCTAGGTCCTTGTTCAGAAAGTCTAGCCAATGAAGATTATATGAAGGACTAGTGTCATTTACTTGCTCATAGAGATCAACCGTCCTAGGATTAAAGTATGTTTGTCCACAGTAAATTGTATTAAAATTATTGGGTCATATCATTAGGCTGCTATCAATAATACAAAAGTATAATCTTTCTCTTAGCATTTTGAGAATATTGAAATAGGTAAAGACCTTACTTTTTGCTTTAATAATTTATTTGGGAAAGATATTTTCAAAGTTTACCTACCAAGGTTCAGAATATGATACACAGGGAGTATAATTTCAGTTTTGATTATCAGGATCTGAACATGTTAGCACTATTAATAATGTAAAAAGTATGTAGATTGCAAAAATGAAATGAGTTAAATATCAAAAAAATACTACACGTGTTGTTCGAATCATTGTGCTTTGCGTTGAAAATAGTGCCTTATATTCAAAAGTACTGACTGATGCTGAAAGGTAGCATTGGTATGCAAATCTGTTCAATAGAGTGACCATATTATTTGATGAATAGTCAAATTAGATGTACGTCAGATAGTCATTATTTTATATCGGCCATTCTGTCCGTTCTTCTGTCCGGTAAAGTTTCGCAAAAACTTTTAGGTCTTGATCAACCAAACTTTGCACACTTGTTAACCATAACCTTGTCAACAGTTTTGACTACTTCTGAATTTTCTGGAATTCATTTTTTGTCGTTTCCATGGAAACATCATTTTTTGGACTTAGTTATACGATGTACAGAGGGGACAGATTTTCTCAGAAACTATTACACCTCGAGGAGTGAAATTTTGGTTACGGATACACCTGAAAGCAATTTCCGAAATTTTGTTTTTTAAAGAGTTATGGCCCTTGCTTCTATAATTGGACTTGGAGCAATTAACAGGTCTGATGCGTCAATGGGGACAGATTTTCTCAGAAAGTTTCACACTTAGTTGAATGAAATTTTGGTTTTGGACACACCTGTTGATGCTCTTCATCGAGTTCGAAACCCATTTCAAAAACATTTTTTTTGACAGACTTATGGCCCTTGATTGCGCTATTGGACTTGAAGCGATTAACAGATCGATTAACAGATCGGTTGCTCAAATATTTACTCTTAAAGTGACACAGAGTATGTTTTAGGATTGTTTGTTTCTTAGATAAGAGCCAAATTACCACATGTCCTCAATTAAGTTCTAATCACCTACCAAACTCGCACCTTTATCTCTCTATCGCGTCATTGTCCAGTTTTCGATCACAAATCGAGGCCTGTTTATTGTCACTATACTGAACTAATCAGCACCAAGATACTAATTTTTGGAAAGAATAATCACTTCTCGGGATAAATGTATAACTGAATGTGTTTAAAATGATCCTGGAAGGTCTTCATTTTATGTCTTAAGAAAGATTCAGTCGAAGAATTTCCTGATAATCTTAATAAAGATCTTTACCTTTGATGGCGAAAATTAGTTATTGATTGGTGAGATTTGAATTACTAGAATTTTTTGGGATTCTTTTGATTTAACAACAGGATTTATAATAGGCATTTAACAACCAAATCAAAATAATGTAATTAAATTCAATTATTTGAACAAAAGATGTCCAAAAAATGCTTTCCTTTATCTGAAGTAAAAGTGCCTTTTAGAATTTGGGTTTAAAGTAAGGGTTTGAAATCCATTAGATTTGTTTTAAAATATGTACAAATGTAACACTGAATACATCTTTTGCATAACTTGGTTGATTGAATATAATAAAAAACAAAATTGACAAAATATTTGTTTTGGGATTATCCTAGCTTCGTACCATCAACTTTACATGATTTGTAGAAACGTCTACCTGACATGATTCACATAAAAATCAGATGTTCATAACTTACCTAAAGAAGCCTTTTCAAAAGGGAAAATGATTTTAAAAATTGGGCTATCAACTCTTAAAAAGGATAGACTGAAATGCAATCTATAATAATTATAACAATTAATGAACCGTTTTTTTCTAATTTTGATTTCTTGGTCTTCTTGTGTATAGGTAAATTTATATAAACTAAATGAGAACCTAGACTGTATCAAGGGCTCCTGTTTCATACGCAGTCATGGAGTAGAACTAGAGTGAGACAGAAGATGTTTCCTTTTGTTGACCAACTTGTCTCCCTTTTGGTCTACCGTCGTTTTAACTGTATCCTGCTTCTCTTTTCCGTCCCTACGTGGTTATCTTAGTTTCAAGGATGGGAGCCAACTACGACCACAATGCTTTGCGCAATAAAATAATAAAGTCGATCTATTTATAGACACGGGAAGCACCATTACTAATTATTTACATATCTCTGCCTATTTGGGGTCGAAACAATTGGCGAAAAATTATGAAAAGATCTTTCAACAATATGGATTTTTGGCACTATTTTCTAATTTGTATAAACATACTCTATGGCCCTTTAATTACGGAAACGTTCCCATAAATATGGCAGCTGAACCGGATTTGCGTGACATGCGTGTACACGACTCTCAGTAAATAAACGTTTGACAACAGAGCGGCCGTGGACGTGTTTCACAAAAGACATCAGAAAGAGCGAGTAACAGAGATCGTCGAGGATGAGAGAAGTGTAATCATCAGTAACAAACTAGAAATCAAGTCGACTTGAGAGGAATAACAGGGTCCTTGCCAACAAAACAGTGGACAACCCGGCCGCTTCGTTGATGAAGGCCGATTCGAGGGCCAAGTGAGAAGCTTTTCAGCTTCAGTTGCAGCAAGTAAGAGATCTAATTATGACATTATATAGATATTCAAAAGGTATTGTTTTTTGCTTATATCATATATATTATTTTTTATTCATTAAAATTAATATTTTATAGATTATGATTAAAACCACCATTCTCTCTCGTAATTTCACTCTCTATATTTACCGGAATAAGTTGTCAATATATTTCTATATTGTAATAAATCTATTTATTTAGAATTCATCCATCTTCAACAATTACCAACCCTTTGACGAGAGTCAAGGGAAATTATTATAATCGTATTAAGTTATCTATAAAGTTTATGATTTTTTTTATTATTAATGTTCTTATTTAAAGTATTTGTAGTGGATGACAAAAATAAGCAGTAGTGACTATGAATACATTTTCAATGTCAAGAATTTTTCAAACATAAATCAAGAAATATTTTTGGAATTCAGAAATATATTTTAATTATTATAAACATTTTTGTACAGATATTTTTATCAACATTAGTGCATTGATTGGACTATATTTCAATTATCAAAAAGAGATGAAGATACAAATTGATGTGAAATAAAGAACTGTTTACATAATGATTTAAATTATTTCATATTCTGTAAATTATCAACCTTTTCAGGGATTTAACCATCTTTTGATTTTGAAATAATTAACAGTTATTCCATAGCTCAGTCTTAAAAATCGATAATTTTTCAAAAAGTTATTCTGATAACAAAATGTAAATTTACATCATTCATGATTCCAATTTTATTCTTGTGTATGGACATTGACCTTTTCTCTATTCTGATGACAAAAAAACACAATTAAGTTTTTTAACTACATGACAAAAAAACAGTAATTTTTGTTTTTTTATTGGTCACTTAGTTAGAAAAATGTTAGTAAAAAGTTCAGTGAGGATTAGAAATATTTTGTTTACTTTGGACATTTCAACAAGTCCTCTTCATGACATTTACTCATAATTTTTTAGCCTAAAAGAAACAACCTTCGTTACCTTTATTCATCAATGTCAATGTATCAACAGTTACATTTCTATCACGTGAATCCTAACTTATATTGTCAAGGTAACCTGTAATTTTTATCACCAATATCTTCAATTTATACTTTATACAAGTTTGGAGACCAAACTTAACAAGCGAGGGGAAGATATCATGCTAATCCACTTAAGAACTTAATTGACCTCATCAAATTAATCTTCAAGTTTTCCAAACATGTCAATTTATAATTTCAATGAAAACAATAACTGCCTAGAATATTAGTGACACTGTTAACGAGATTAAAAATCTAACCAATGAGAGATCACCTTCATTTACCTTTATAAACCCAGATAGAAATTAAATCTTTAGTTAGAGTTTGGATATAATCTAAACACATCTCAAATGAAGACTCCAGGGGCTGAGTGTATATATATAGATTGTCATGCCCCTGGAGGGATCATCCAGCTGTTATCTATATATTATTATCATTCTGTTCTTAAAATTGTTCCTGTGAATAAATTTATGCATAACTATTCCATGGACTTTGGATTTCTTCTGCCTAGAGTTAATTCCCCATTAAAAACTCGACAGCAAGACCGTCATCCCGGAATATCCAAAGTTGGGGCAGATGAGGAACACATACAACCCTGCTTCAGCTTTGTGATAATACTATCAAAAAGGTTGACTATTGAATAATCAAAATATTTAAAATCTAGGTAGTATAATCAATAATATATACCTAAATATTAGTGCCCATATCTTGATCATTAGCTTATCAGGCTGTTAAATTTGTAAACCTCATTTCGACTGGGGCAGTAGTATTATAATCCCACTTTGCCATGAGGTATATAGACACATTTCAGCTTTCTTAGCCTTTTCCTTCTAAAGAAACTCTTTTTGTGTGGCTTGCCTTCCCTCACTTACAGGGTGACCAAATCTTTAAATGATAATTAACAGCCCCTTAGCTAAGGAGTCTGTACACAAAATTCAGCTTTCTAGAGCCAATGCTTTTAAGAAAATGAGGAAAATATATTATAGGGCATGGCCACTGTGATCTTCATTATAATCCTCTCTAATAAAAGAGGCTATACAAAAAAAAAGCTTTCTGGAGAAAAAATGAAAAATGAGTTTCAGGGTGTGGCCCCTGTGACTAAATCTATGAACTAAAATACTCGCTAGTCTATGTGTTTGTAGACAAACTTTCAGATTCTTAGTGTTATTGGTAAACAAAGTAAAAAAGGCAGACCCCATATCAGATCAAAAGCCCTCTAGACCTTTTAGCCCTGATTATGTTAATATACTCTTGTTATGAAGATTTGATAATTTTATTTTATTTGATACACTTACATTTTATTGGACCACTTGTCAACTTTTAAAAGATGATGTCAAAATGCAGAGTGAAACCTAGCAGCCAGTAGGTTATTTTCAATTTCTGTCAATTACTTTTAACTGATGCTTATTCATCTTAAGCTGTCAATATGATTTTTTAAAACTTTCTTTTCAGGAATCCATCAGAGTTGAATCAAATCCAGAATTGTCAGTTGATGGCCAGTGTTTGACTTTTGACAGCCGACTGTCCTCAATGCAGCTAGGTGGTTGGTCAACTATTTTTGAAGAATTGTTCAACTTGAGTCACCAAGTAAAAACCCAAAAAAGAATGAACATATGTGTTTGAAAGCAGTACAGTGTGATTATTCCCATCAAGATCTTTAAAATTAGAGCCATGTGCTCTGTAGTTCATCAGGCTGATAATTTTAACTAATGAGGATTATTATTAATTGATTTGGCAGCTTTGTTGCCCCTGTCACAGTTTTTAAAATAAATTCTGGATAGCTTGGCGAGCTACAGAGCCAGTGGGTCTATTTAGTAAACATTTTTCATTTTAAACGGTTTATAGGTTGATTTAATGAGATATAAAATGAAAAGCTGAAGGCAATGGCTCTTTATTTTACTTTAGGTATCTGCAGAATGCATAGCACTTAGTTCAGTAGTCTGGATTGACAGCTAAGGGAGATAATTTAAAGGTGTTAAATTTGCAAATAATTGCTTGGGTTAATATGTTGATTCTTTCAAAACATTTTGTGTTTTCTTTTTTACCCAAGATATCAATTAAATGAATGTTTGATAAATGAATCCTGTACTGGGCAATTTAGAACCTCTTTTTTCTCTTTATGTCACAAATTCTCAGTAGAAAGGTTTACTTTTTCCCATGATAAAGTTATTTTTAAGTGAGGATCAACATACAGATTATCTCCCTATGTTATGAGATAAATGTTTTAAATATATTTTAAACTATGTGATCATGATAATTCATGAACATAAAATAAAGATACATCATTTCAGTCTCCTTTGTTATCTATTTTATGTTTTGTAGTTCATTATTCCCACGCTACGACGGGTAGTCTGGGATATATAGCAGCCCTCGTGTTCGTCTGTCCATGCGTCTGTCCAAAAATCATTTCCTGAGCATTACTCGAAACTTATATGACTTGGAAACTTAACATTTGTATGAATGTTACAAAGGGGTGTTCATGTGTTTTTTAGTGGTTATTATAAACTCATGGGTTATGAAACTTTCACCAACAAATTTTTTTTAATAAGATGTAACCTGTGTGTTTACATTTAAGTGTCCAAATATGTAACATCACCTTCTCCTTCCACCTGAAGGTAATCTTTAATCACTGATATGACTGACTACATGGTTTTGAAAGAAGAAATGATGGTTAAAGGCGATCAAAATACAGCTCGGGGTTTGTGAGCTACTGTATGGCTTTGGCTCTTACAGTCAAATGTCAAGCACCGAACATATTGCAAGATAATAATTATTTCTATATGTTACCGACATGAATATTCCAAGCAGGTTTAGATATCTGAAATTTTTCATATTCTTATCACTATCTAAACTAAACAAAATACGAAACAAAACATCAACCTACCAGATCAATCTCGTCAGATAAAATATCCGTGACGTGACGGCATCTTGTTATAAGAAACTATGAGTACGTATTGTTACACGCGAGTAACGGAAGTCGTATGACATCATGTTCTAGAATTATTAGTTTGCGGACGAATAAACGACATGAAAAACACTTTTTTTAAAAATAATTTAAAATTTGATATTTTCGGTTCTTTTGACTTGAACCCGTTAGGTAGGATAAATCATTAAGGATTTCAAACAGTC
Source organism: Phorcus lineatus (assembly GCA_921293015.1). NCBI lineage: Eukaryota > Metazoa > Mollusca > Gastropoda > Trochida > Trochidae > Phorcus > Phorcus lineatus. The sequence goes on from OV121093.1 coordinate 44,357,122, forward strand.
AAAATTCAAAAAAGTCAAAAACTTGCCGCACTGCTCCTTTAAACGGACAAAAGGCACACCTACACATCAACTTGATTTCGTAAGTTTCGTAATTAGTCTGTGAGGGGTGAGCAAAATATAATTTCATTGAAAAAATAAGAAAATTTGCAAACATTATGCATAATTGGGACTGAAACATGCAAAAGGCCCATCTACAGATCAAAGTGATGACTTATGTCAAGATATTTACATTCAAACAATTGGTCTTTGAGTTGTGAACGAAAAGTGTGACCGCGGGATAAAAGTACAGTGCGGTGATGTCATACCACTGTGACGTCATCATGTTTAAAATATAAAAAATAATTGTCACCCTGGAGTTTTGGTTTTGATTTCGGACGCTCGGACAAAAAGTTTATTAATTCCCCGTCAATTCTTGACAAACAAACATTCATATCGCAAGTTGGGGCAAATAAGGATTACAAGTTGAAACACTGTCCTAGCCAGCGATGATAAAATCAACAAATTTCAATCCACCTATTTTCTTAAAAAATCAACTTAAGTCAACATTATTTACATGAATACATAGATTTTGATATTATTTTGCAGTTATCAAACTGAACTAATGACATGTAAACAGTTTAGTAGAAAATAACACATTGCAGAATATTACCTTGGTCAGTGAGGTAGTTCAAGGGTGTGTATCCGAGGTTGTTTTGTTTCTCCATTATTGATTCAGGGAGCTGCTTCAGCTGCTGTTGTAATACTTCAGCATTGATTCCTCGCCTCCTACACAGGTAGTGGAGTGGAGAGTTTCCGTACATGTCAGCCTTGTCCCCCTGTTGGATCAATGTCAGAATATTCTCTATTGGAAGTGATTCCTTGCAAAGAACATGAAGCGGTGTAATGCCATTGTCATCTTGCTTGTTGATGTCTCCCTTTGCTGTGCTGACAATACGACGGACTACATCATGTTCAAGCTTTCCATTTTCACAAAGATGATGTAATGGTGTAGTTCCATGTTCATCACCTTTATTGAAGTCACCTTTCCCTTCCTTGATCACTAGATCTACAGTGTCCAGTTGAAGACTTGAGTTTGCACAGAGATTGTGCAGTGGGGTGCTCTTATTCTGCTCACATCGGTTCAGATCACCTTGACCTTTGGTGGTAATCCATTGAATCTCATCTGCAGTAAAGGTGCTGAATTTGAAAAGATAGTGAAGAGGTGTCTGTCCATACTGATTGCAGGTATTAATGTCTCCTCTTCCTTCAGTGATCATCACTTGTATAGTCTCCATGTGAACATGATGTTGATCGTCAGTGTTTGTTTTGAGTTCACAGATGTAATGTAGAGGTGTCTGTCCATCCTGATCATAAACATTAACATTTGCTCTTCCTTCAGTGATGATCACTTGTATAGTCTCCATGTGAAGGTGATATTGCTGATCATCTGCAGCAGAATTCTTGAGCTGACAGAGATACTGCAGTGGTGTTCTCCCTCTCTCATCCTGCATAGTCACATCTGCTTTACCCTTCGTCACCAGAGTCTGTACAGCAGTCATGCCACCACTCTTCAGAGCTGTCCACAACATGGTTTCTCCTCCTTGTCCTGGTCGATTGATGAACTGCCTTCCATCCTGTAAAAATAAAGTTTACAAATGGATATGTCATTTATCTTTATCGAGTGTCGTCTTGTGAAAGATAATATTATTCGATTACTCTTCATTTAAAAAAACAAAACAAGTAAAATCCTGTTGGTTTACAAATGGATATGACAATTATCTTCTTGTGCAAGAGAATATGATTCGTTTAGTTTAATCCTGTTGGTTGAAGCAACTTTATAATGAACACCTTGCTCTTGTTTTAATGTTTAGATATTTTTGAATTTATGATTGCACCGTGTCTATTCACCTTTGTTGGACAAGTAGATCCAGTAAACTAGTTTTCATTTGAAGCAAATACTTTGAACTTTTGATTGATTAAAAATTATTGACACTGTGATGAGAGGAATTGTGTTTCCTGAGTCTCAGCAGCGAATCATTGAAGTGTTACAGCAATATATAGGGAAAAAGTTTGAAATATACACACACAAGAAGAAATGAGGACATACTGGTGCTTGTAGTTTAACTGTCTTTATCTAATTTGAAAACTTATATTAACATGCAGTTTGTTTTGTACATAACTTTTAAATGTAAATAAACCTTCTTATTTTATCGTTTCTTTCTTTTTCTATCATGCGGGATTATATTCAGTAAGGAAGGGTTGAGTAAGTTTATATCTTTCTAAAGGTGTCGGGTCTTCTGATTCAATCCCTTTGATCTTATGGGCAAATTCAAATCAACGCACATGCCATGTCAATTTCACGTGCACGCCACATCAGTCATTGTAACTCATCACTCGACGGAACAGGACGGACGGTCTGATATGTAATTTTGATTCTATACAAGTGCTTATCTATATATTTATGATATTTGTGGATTATTTAGGATAACTAATAAAGGATTTTTGGCATTATTTTATCTTTTATGATTTGATGATGAAGTCACCATGTTGTTGTGGTTAATTCAATGAGTTACTACTGAACTGCACCGCAGTACCACCCATGGTTCGCTAGTTCCAACCAATGCTCGCAGGTTTCACCGTAACGCACAGCCACAATAGTGTTGCGGGCTTTCTCCCTGCACTAATACTAGCAGCCGCGATATAAGTGAAATAATCTTGACAGCGGCGTTAAACACCAACTCACCTCACCTCAATGAGTTACTAAACTAAACTATCAATCTTATTGCTGAAATAGTTTTCTTTAACTTTCTCTGTGTGATTGTGGTTTGAATGAGAATCGGTACTTAATTAATGTACCCATCATACTTGCATGCACTGATGTGTGTAAGCGCCATTGTTTTATTACTCTTGCGTGTTATGTCCACCAACTTATTAATTTAAATTTGAGAATGGGAATTAGGACATTAAATACCTCTGCTCCACACGACGGGTAGGCTATTTTGGAGATGTACATACTGAAATGTGGAAACATCATGACAATATTTTCACAAATGCAATACTTTATCTTGATTTCAAAGCAATACATTTTCTATGAAATATAATGAAAATAGAAAAATAATGAAAAAAATAATCTATTCTTCTCTCTTCTGGAGTGACCTAAACTTTCAAAAGTATTTGTTATAGTTAGAGATTATCAAAGTTGAATTTTTTGTTTATATATATATATTTACTTAAATTGTTTATTGTTGCAACTTCTATATCTTCTTCTAGGTCACAAGACAAAATATTGATTTTCTGATAAAATCATTTTAAAGAATAGTCTATTTTATTTTTGTTGTTGATATTTTTATTAGTTGGGATAAAGACTAATACCAGAAGATAATCTAAAACAGAAAACCAGCAATAAAAATAAACTGGTAACGTGTATTTCAAGCATATCAAAACATACTCTTTGGCTAGTTTAACCCTTAGAGTGCCCTGTGACCATACAATGACCCCTCCCCTCAAATACCATACAACGCCGCAGGACCATAAATGGTCCCATATACACCACGATTTAAACAAAGAAATCAAGGTTTTCACACAAAACTGTGATCAGGACACCTATTGTCCTCGGCCATGGCCACTTGGGTTAATTCTCTACAATGCATGTTAAAAGATATCTTTACAAAATCCACAGGACAACCATACTTAAAGAATCCCTGTTAACTTATCTCCATTTTGATTACTATAAAACCTATTATAAACAGAGAAATCAAGGTTTTCACACAAACTTGTCCAGGCCACTTATGGTCCTTGGCCATGGCCAATGGAGGTTCATTCCCTACAATGCATGTGAAAATATTCACACCAATTTTCCTCGCTCTTCTTCTCTTCTCTCTATTTCGTGAAATCCTCTTTGACAATCTACTTACGTTCACAACTTTCATCTTCACCTACAGTCACGGATACCTCTGTTCAAACTCGGCGTAAATCTACGTAGCGGATTTACACAGTTTTCACAGGAGTTTTTAAGTTTAAAAGTCCATGAACTTAATAAATTTTGTCCTCAATTGTAACTTGTATCATTTGGGAAACAATAGGTTGCATGAAGGAAGTGACAACAGCATCTTGATCACTGTCACTTTCTCTCTTGAAAATAATAATTGATATTGAATTATAATGTTAAGAATAACCATTAGATAATACTCTATGGCATATGGGGTGCTGTGTGAGATTTTAAAGATCGACTAAAATAACCCATGGCAACTTTCATGATTCTTTGAAATGTATTCCGATTTGACAGCGACTTAAATTAAAATTTCTGAAATCGCCGGTAAACAACTTAATGACAGATTTTTTCAAAAGACCAGCTAGTTAGCATCAGTAAACAGAACAAAAAGGGCCTGTGGTCACTAAAAGCGCGAGTCCTGCCACGTGATGCGATAGCATTCGCCCAATAACAACATCATCCAAACAACTCAAACGTTAGATTAATTGATATGTAAAGTATGTTTGGTAATTTGTATTGTTGCAAGTAAAATGAAAATGCTTTAATACGCTGTTATGCGCACTATCCTTCAGCGTGTGCTCATCAGTTATCAAGTCAGCCTAATGTTGTTACAACAATCAGACTTGGTTAAAAAGACTAATTATTATGACAAACAGGTGCTCATTATGTAGTCCCATCGCATTCAGATTTAATGTTTAATTCAATGGTCTCTAATAACATCTGTTGGATTTGCGTACAATATTAAGGCCATGCACTGTAGTGAGCAAAGATCGTCTTGACGTAAAGAAATAGCGTTCGCCAAACGGATTACTTCCCTGGTTATAAAGTGATTAAAAAAAATTACAATAAATATCTACCCTAAAGGCTGGAAAGGCGGATTTTGTCACTTTTTGATGTGCATTCTTAAGGTTTGATCAACTTTTGTTGCCATGAGAGGGTTAATCTTTCGATGAGCTGAAAACTTACAGCCAGGTTGTGTACCGTATCTCCTTGACAACACAACTGATATCTATTTTTCATTAACTGTTATTTACTTTAAACTTGTGATACTGGGGAAAGAGGTTATAAACCTACAGTTCTGCGGCTAAGTAACCAAACAACTTTGTCTGACCTAATTATACATATAATTCAATATTTCTGGCACATTTTCAAACATTATAAACGCCCTAATTCTGTAATTCATCACAACATCTCTCTGTTTTAGCTGTTATGAGAGATAGCGAAATGTCGCTTCAACCTGGAATGACGTATGCAATTGAAATAAAAATAGACACAGGATTTCCTTTAGAGTTTCTGTGGAAAGAAGAATCAGTGATTCATAATTATGCTGAAATTCATCTCTATACCTTGCGAAGTTAACAAACGCAATATGGAAAAAACTCCTTGTGAAACGCAATCCCCAAAACATTATGATTTCTGCGTACTACATTATGGCCACGCACTGTACCTCCCGTCCACGCGTGCGAGAATACGTAATTATTAAACAAACCGTTAGCATTGCACCCTGGATTCGAATTTACAGTTAGTTTCTTTACAAATCGGCCAACAAACACTAGTGTTTATTTTCTGTCAAAACAATGTTGACTTTACTGCATTATGAAATTGATCATACCTTTATTCAATTTTTATATGTATTTGATAGATATCATGTCATTATGCACCATTCCATATCATATCTTGAAAGCAAGTAAATGATTAAAAAGAAGTTTGATAAAGACAATGTATTTACGAATTAAGCATCCACCTTATCGCTAACCATAACAGATATCATGCCAAATAAATGTGTTTCCCTTTGCAACCGAACTGAAAGGCAACAAATTCAACAATTATTATAGGTAATACCCTTTAACCAAAGAGTCTGTACACATCATTTCACAGACCAACACACAAACTGAAGCCATTTCTATATCTACTGAAAAGTTGTTGTACTGTGAATGGAGAATATGAAGATAAAGATATTGAATAAAAACACCAAAAAGAAGTGAAGAATTGGAATGAACTAATGTATTGAAGTCTATTGAAGAATGCGCACTGATTTGAATCGAAACACATTTTTATTATCAGAGGCTAATTTCAAGTGTTTCATTTATTTTTGGAGTGAATATTTATTGATATTTCTCTGTTATCAATTTAAGTTTTCTTTAATAGGGTTAAGGGATTTTTCTACTATTACTAGTCAGAGCCAAGTTTCTTGTGCTACGCGCATCACTAATTATTTGGTTTTCATGAAAGATCATTTCTGGTTTTGGTTGCAACAGACAAACAATGTTGTCGCTATGTAGAAAGGTACTGATGTTTGAATGTGTTTGAGAGTATTTGGGAGGTTCACGCTTCAGGTAACTTTCATTTCTTGTTATAGTAACTTAAAGTATTTATATTTAAGATAAAAATTCATTTATTAATATTTGTTAGCAGTAATATTTTAAGTATTTTCAAAGTGTCCCTGGCAAGTTCATGCTTGGTTCAGTTTGAGCTATTGGGTTTTGTGTATGAAATTAGATGATTTACTAGGATTTCCTTTAAGACAGTAGATGAAAAAATAGGGTGCATTTTCCCGTTCAAAAGTATTTGTTAGGTCTAAATTGTATTGTGTAATGCAAATGTTATATACTTTTCACATGAGATATTTTCAGATATTGTTTTACCCCTTTTGAGTAATTGGGCCAGTCCATTAGTTGAACACAGATTTGAAATTACCAGTAAATACATTCATTTCTATTTAGAGACTTTTTTTTCTATTATTTCGAGAAAATATTATACCTCATGTTTTGAATAAAATTATTGTTTTTTCGCATCACACTATCATCTTTTGATTTTATGATATGTATCACAAGTTCATCCAAACAACCACACAGTTTAAATTTGTAGAGATATTGAGACTTTCCAAAAGTTATTCAACTCATAAACATCTGGCGATCTTATCTACGTCATCAAGATTTCCTTGTTCAATGTATTTTCCTTCGTCTTTTTTAAACAATATCAAAAGTAATAATTCAGAGCAAAGAATTCCAACATTTGACACCTATCTTTATCAACGTTCAATATTAATAAAGATAGGCGTAAAAAGTTACAATTTCTTGGCTTGAATGTGTGTGGAAAATGGGTCTGGAGTGAAGTTTTCAAGCAGATGAACTCCTATCTTGTTGCTTAAACATATATATTTCATAGTATATACTCCTAACAGTGTCATAAAATCACATATGACAGTTTAACAGCAATTTATCATCGTCACGCAACTGACACTTCGGATGCGTATATGTGCACTTTAAAAGTGAGCAAATGACCTTCAACAATCTGGAAGTAGAATTTAGTAACATACGGTAAAACGGCCAGTGTTCCCCCTGTTACCTGGTGATTATCCTTTTTTTTACCTCAAAATTATGCGATGTACTTTCAAAACTTCATACCCTGTCAGTGCAGTTAACCGGTAAACCTTAATCAAATATAATGTATGCTGTAAATGTGAACAATAAAATAGTAACCTTTAAAACATCTTGATTTGTTTATTATCATTGTAACTTTTAATGTTTACAAAAGTGAGTTTGTAGTTTTGATAAGCAATAGGAAAATAACAAAAGCTCTTGTGTGATATGCCACTCTCAGTAAGAGATCTAATCTTCTTCTCTTAATTTATTGGTTGAATATATATTCTACAAGTTCGTTGGTTAATAATGATTGGACGTCGTGACAATAAACTAAGTAGCAGTTGAATGCCAAGAGTTACGCCATTGTGACAGGAAATATCTTCCGCTTGACAGGTCCAAGGTGTGAAATTCCAATAGGTATAATAAGAGACCATCAAATTAAGAAATATAATTGAATGCGATGGGATAACTTAATGACCATCTGTTTGTCATACAAAAATTTGACTAGTTAAACAAGTCTGATTGTTGTGACAAGATTTGGCAGTCGTCGTAATTGATGTACACATGCTATGGGATAGTATTAAAACACTGTCTTACACTTGGAACAATACAACTACTGTTATTTTTTCCATAAGTAGGTTATAGAGGCGCCAACTGTCACGTCACGTGGCAGGACACGCTTCAGTGACCACACTTCTATGAACTGGTGCTTATTAGCTGGTGTTTCGAAAAAGCTGTATTAAAGTTGTTTATCGGCCGATTTCGAAAATCTAAATTCAAGTCACTGGCAAATTGGAATACTTTTTAATGTATCACGGGTCATTTCAGTCGATCTTTAACCCTAAGGCTTAACCCTTAACATTCATCTCACATGGGTGGGGTATAGGAAAGGACAATAGGCATGGAAAGGCACATTCCTAATCACATGATCCCTCTCAACTTGACGCTGTCTACCTCCTCACTCACAAGTCAGATTTCACTCCCTGGCCCGTAGAAGACAACAATGAACTGATAGGCAATCTGTACCAAAGACTGCGCATAACAATGGCTGGCCAACAGGTAGAATAATAAGTAGAATAATAGATAATATCCCAAGACCAGATGGTAGGGTTAGGATGGCGACTGTGTTGTGGTGAATCAGAAACCGAATGATTTGACAAGGCCTGTCCCAGATATGGCCTTGCTTGTTTCCAGTATGGACTGATTCCACTGACATTCCAAATGAATATTAACCCTAGGCTTAACATAAAAGTGTGAAGAGTTTCACATTACACACAGAGTGTTAAGTTTTCTATAGGCATGTAAGACTTACAACTCAAATATTTGTGATTGGATACTGTCAATTTCAGGAAGGACATAGAGTAATAATGACCTTTTAGCTTAATGATGAGCGGACGACTTTATTTCTATAATTTTCTCACAATTTTTTAGTTGGTTTTGTATGAATCTTATAAATCAGGTAGTTATTTCAGTTGTTGTTTCAAAGATTAGTGATATTCTTATATTTTTGGCCCTTTTTCATCAGATATTGGGTGGGGAGTGTTCTTTTGCATTAGTAAAAATAACTTTATAATATTGTTTATGTTAGCGGTATTATTTGGGTTTGGGGTTTTAGAATTATCGCCCTTCGTACTGGACCTGATGTTAGATTTAGCAACTGCATGGTTGATATTTTAGTGTAATAATTTACTAATTCATGTTTTTACTTTGGAGTATTTTACCCTTTAAGTAGCCATTCCATGACAAGGGTTATCTGTTATCTGTGAACAACAAAACAAACTCACCTGTTCAGGAGCAGCGGTACCAGAATACACACAGGACGCCACCAGTTCCTTACAGAAGTCCTCGTTATCACAAAATCTGAGACTAAAAACCGTGTAGTCTCTCTGCAGAATATCTTGTCGGAACCTGTCTGCTAGAGCTTTTAGTACTGCTGGTACAGGTTTCACATTGATATGTGTTGGTGACTTCTGTTTCTCATCTGGTGTGAGAGTAAGTTTCTGTCTTATGACGGAGACAGTTGCATACTTCACACAAAACAACGGGTCTGTATCACAGATAACACTCAGTACACTCTCATAGATTGAGGGATGAGCAAATACACAAACACCATTCTTCCACACAGTGATGTAGCTGCCTTCTTGCTCACGTTCAACTTTCAGTAGCGACTCTCGTTTAGCATCATCCTTGATGGAATACGCATCAAACTCTCCATCGTTCTCTATCATTAGTTTAAAAAGATCTTTGCAGTTTTCTGCATACAAAACAGCCGTTGTTATATCAAGGAATTTCAGTGGCGTCTTAAAAAACTCCTCAATGTCAAGGTCACTTTTCTTGGCTTTCAGTTTCGGGTACATCATGCTACAGTGGGGAAAACCGTGAGCAATGTCAAGGTCAGCTACTCTCTGTTTAACTTCTGGACTTACGTTGAGTTTACTTTGTGTCAGATAGTAATCAAGTATTTTTAGTCGTTCATCTATGATTTTAAATGAGCTTAGGTCAACAACGTTGTCAGGATCCAGGATTGAGTCTCGGAAATGTCCAAGATAATCCCGGGCTTCATTCACCACATTCTTTCTGCTGATAAATATTACTTTTATTTGGTTTCCATGAGTAGTGAAATGTTTATGAATATCGTTCATCACATTCTTCCATTTATTAATGAGGACCTGGTCGGACGTGAAGGCACCGAATCTGTCGTCCAGCAGTATCGCACTATTTTTATTCAGCCTCAAAAGTAGTGTGCATTCTTCAGGCTCTTCTATGCTGTATACTCTAATCTTTCCTCCAAGGTTTTCCTGTCTCTGTGGTTTGTTCTGAAGTTCTTTCAGCACGAGGTAACCCAGTGTTGTCTTCCCATCACCAGCGTTACCTGTTATAGTCACCCAGTTCCTCCCACTCTGCAGCATGTCAACCACTGTGTCTACAGCTGATACGTGGATCATACCAGACGTCAGGGATTCAATTGTCTTTTTTGTTTTTTCTGCAAAGGGACATCATTGTATGAACTATCATAAATGATTCTCAAAAAAATCTTCAGTCAAATGAATTTGAATTAAAAGGAAATTTGATGTTCTAAATGCAACTATATAATTCATTTGATGACAGTTTTGATAAACATGCCATCATGTTAAATTATTCAATCCATTAACTCTTAGAATTGTTTTCCTAATGAAGAAAGTCAAGGAGGTTACTTACTCGTAAGATCTTTAATCTGTTTTTTGGCCGTTTCTGAAAAACAAAGTCATTCTTGTAAAAACCTCGTCAAACCTGAATTAATCTTGTTAATCTAAGAGACGCTGTTTTTAATCTAGTTTGAATAAGATGAGAAGAAAATTGGAGAAGTTAAATGATAATCCCTGACATACCCTGTTGTCATTCACATCTTATTATCAATACATGCACAAAGGTTATACACTGACTAACTTACCGTCCAAGTCTGCTGGCATCAACGGTTCCTGAAGTTCCACTGAAAATAAAGTTTGAATGTTTTGAAAAAACTTGGTTATAGCCTAACGCTAAAAATGATGTTTAGTATTTGATGAATATTCATTTGTTTCATTAATCATTTTCTGAAATTAGACTTGAAAGTTAGTCAGTTAACCAAATACAACGGACAGTGGTAAGATCGTTAGTCTCACTGTCCTTTGTCCTCAGCTAATGTTTAGTGTCAGCCAGCTAATCGATTCCTGGAATAAGTGACTATAGTCCTAAGACTTGTTCCTTAATTAAACTTGACAGAATTATATGAGTCATCAAAATCAATGTTCAAATCCACTGGTGAAAACTAACAACTGGGCACATATCACTCATTGGTTGAATAGCAAGATTACTGCGTCAGAATATCAGCTTGTCACATTGACCAACGTGCAATTTTGTTTCGTTGATAGATTGCTCATAAGATGTATATTTGAAAATAAAAAAAACAAAACTTCTGATGACACTTGTTGTAAGTGTCATTTTAATGATGACCGGATGCGCCGCAGTTGGAGCTTTTACAAATATACATGGCAAATATAAACGCTGTTACAAAGTAAGATAGACTTTGATTAATTAGCAAATGACAATTGGTTAGCTTGAATAGTGTACAAATCACTATCAATAAGGGATTAAGAGCCACTGTTACTGCCTCTTCCCGGTTGGTCCCAGTCTATGAATTGATCTTTTGTTTTGATAGCAGAATTGATATTTCTTGTGAATGAACATACATTGTTAAAACAACCTGCCCAAAAAAAGCTATCCCTTAAGCAGTCACTTATAAAATGAAATGCGTTAATCTGCACCTACTTTCACTGATTTTATGAACGCTTGAAAAATAAATTTCTTTGACATCATGCTCACGACGCACCTACCTCTATACATAAAGAGTGCCACGTCATGTCACAGTCAACGTGACTGACATTCACAGTTTAACCTGGAGAAAGTGTTTGTTAGCAAATGAGAATGTGATTATGTACCTAGTTCTACAATATATAATATATATAAGAAAAAGTAAACATCAGATGGTTCCAGTATGCCATGCAATGGGGTTGTCATATAAGTCGCCCATATCAACTGTTACAATTGGCCAGTTATTGTCATACACATGATACTTCTAACAGCAGTGTATTTCCACATTTTTGTATAATAGTTCAGGGGAAAACTATTCTTTATTACAAAACACATTGGGGTAGAGCGAACTTTATTTCTTCTCTAAGATGCTAGAATGATCTATACAGAGACCACTCTGATTTTAATAATCTCGAAATAAAATAAAGTGTTTACATCGCTCACATTAATAATCCATGAACAGGGCTAAATGTTGGTTATTCCAAGTATAGAACCCATCCCCAAGTTATAAACGACATTTAGTTGGTTAAAGCTCTGATTACTGCAGTTGTGCACTTAAACTTTTTCATTTATTCAATTTTGGATTATATTTTCTTCTTATTTATTTCTTTACAAACTTAAACAAACAAATCAACACCTCTTGGTTTTTAAAAACCTTTACTTTTACAAACTCTTGTCTTGCAATTATGCAGCGCGGGCCACATTGCCCACATAAGGCTTATCACGTGGTTAACATTCCATAAATAATTATGGGTATTGTTTGTTTTGGAAGCGTGATGGCGGACTGAATCCTGACACGTATTTTTTTTTTTGCTGCTGTCATAAACATTGAAGGTGATGCTTTAATCTTTTATTTAAGCAGACTATTGGGGCTGATTCGAAACAAGTCCCAATTATTAGAAACATTATCGGCAAAATCGCCAATACAATAGACAATGATTGATAGGGACAACCCATGTTGATCGAAAGAACCGAGATGAAAGGTTACCATGGACGCGTGATCACGAGGGGGCAGCGGGGAAGAGCGGATATAACGTCATTCGATTGTTGTTTCATTAAAAACAAGTAAAGAAGTGAGCACAGCTCACATACCCCCGCTTCAAACTACAGTCTGGCTTTCTTTGTTGGTCTTACCCTCAAAAAGCTCACTTAGGGATCATGGTTGATAAGTGTATTAAGTTTGTTGAAGCTAGCATGTATAGTTTAGAAGATATGCTCAGGAAAAAGCACTTTGTCAGATAGTCATTGTTTTAGTAACGTTTCCATGTAAAACGCAAAAAATAAAAATAATTTTTTGGTCTTACCCTCAAGAGACGCACCAATATGGATAAGTGTATGAAGTTTGGTGATGATAGCATGTACGGTTTAGAAGATATACTCCGGACAAAGGACTTAGTCATAAATTCACTGTTTTAGTCATGTTTCCATGGAAAGCGCAAAAAAAATAAAAATCATTTGTTGGTCTAACCCTCAAAAGGCACATCAATGGATCATGGTTGATAAGTGTATGAAGTTTGGTAAAGATAGCATGTACAGTTATGAAGATATACTCCGTACAAAGGACTTTGTCACTGTTTAAGTCATGTTTCCATGGAAACCGCAAAAAATAAAAATCATTTGTTGGTCTAACCCTCAAAATCACATCTAGGGATCATGTTTTATAAGTGTATGAAGTTTGATGAAGATAGCATGTATAGTTTAGGATAAATGCTCCGGACAAAGGACTTGGTCATAGAGTCACTGTTTTAGTCATGTTTCCATGGAAATCGCAAAAAATAAAAATCATTTGTTAGTCTAACCCTCAAAAGGCACATCTAGGGATCATGGTTGATAAGTGTATGAAGTTTGGTGAAGCTAGCATGTATAGTTTAGGAGATATGCTCCGGACAAAGGACTTGGTCATAGAGTCACTGTTTTAGTCATGTTTCCATGGAAACCGCAAAAAATAAAAATCATTTGTTAGTCTAACCCTCAAAAGGCACATCTAGGGATCATGGTTGATAAGTGTATGAAGTTTGGTGAAGCTAGCATGTATAGTTTAGGAGATATGCTCCGGACAAAGGACTTGGTCATAGAGTCACTGTTTTAGTCATGTTTCCATGGAAACTGCAAAAAATAAAAATCATTTGTTGGTCTAACCCTCAAAAGGCACATCTAAGGATCATGGTTGATAAGTGTATGAAGTTTGGTGAAGCTAGCATGTATAGTTTAGGAGATATGCTCCGGACAAAGATTTGTGACAGACGGACAGACGGACAGACAGACAGACGGACAGACGGACAGACGGACGGACAGAATGAACGCTATATACCCCCGCTTACGCTGTAAGGCGGGGGTATAAAAACCTATACCTTTATTGTCTGATAAAGTACTTTTTTTCGATTGTTCTAACCGCTAGGCATCTTAGAATGACAAGTACTTTCAACCGTAAGGCCAGGTCTCATCAGGTGAATGACGTTGAGTCAGTTATGACGTCATGAGTAACAATTATGACGTCACAATACATTGCATAGATACATATGTTGCGTAGATACACTTATATAATATGTAGACCGCTTTGGCTTTAGTTTATCAATTAATAATAATTCCTTTTCCGCCAAGCAATAAGATTCAATGGAATCAACTTTGTATATCGCGAAAACAGAATACATATTTTTTCCACAAGTTTCTAGATGCGCACTTAGAGCAGTGATAAACCTAGGATTTTTTTGGGGTGGGTCAATGCCCCACCTGGTCAAATTTGGGTGGGCCTTTTCAGAATATTTTTCTGCGACATGATCCATTTGTATATTAGTGCGGGAAATGAAACCGAAAGTGAAAGCGAGATTAGACAGCGAAGTTACAAATCCGTAACTAACACGCTTTTCCATTGGCTGAGAATATTACAATGGCCAATCAGGGACGTTGATGCATATCGTCGTCGGTCGATAAACTGGTTCACTGTCTGAGCGCTTGCGGCGAATGATCGTGATTTAGTGACGGAGTTTTTAGATTACAATTTACTTTCATTTATAAATATAGGCCGCATTCGGATTTTATAGTTGCGTTATTTTACAAAAGAATGCGTTAAAGGGGCGCAGCTTCAATTTATATGTGCGGGAATTTTCATTTGTATGCGGAAATGCCGCAGAAACGCATCCTAGGTTTATCCCTGTTAGAGGGATTGTGCGATTATGCTTTTGTTTAATTTGTGAACGATGAAGAATCATTCTTCTTTTTAACTTTAGCTCTGTTTGTCAGATATTTATTTCCTGACATCCGACCATGACATGAAATCATGTAAATAAAATTTTTTGAGTCGCACGTGATATTTCTTTTCACAGAAAACGTTTTATTTTCGGACTTCTGGTTTATCAGTATTAGAATCATATTTAGAATTTGTCAATATTTCCCTTAGATTTCGGGGCTGTATTCGACTATTAACAATATGATGATTTTTCCATATCCGTTTCATCCTTTGACTTTGATGTAAAACAGGTAAAGTTGACTTACCAAGCTAAGGGTTTTACTGTGATTTGGATTAAACGTTGAAATAATTGGAGGCAACTCCTATCTGCATGTTCAATTTGATTGGTTCCTAAGATGGAAGCGTTTGCGTTAATGCCTGTTCAGGAAGAGGGCTTACTATCATTGGCTGATTCCCTGAGTTTCTCTTGATCCAGACCAACTCCCCTAGTTATACCATCATTAATAAACTCTACAGGATAGTTTTGATTAATTAAAAAAAGTTTTAATTCGATCTTTAATGTCTTTATCCGACACACTAGTGAAAATAAAGAGTATGGGATATTGCGCTTTGTGTGTCTGGGATTGCATGATCCAAAATCCAAATATTGGTGGGTATCAGTACTCTTGAAAAATTTATCTGTGTGTATATTGGTTCAGAAATCAGTTTGACTTTTACGTCCAGGAAATTCAGTTCACATTTACTATTGTCAATGGTAAAAGCAAGAGAAGGATCTGGACAGTTTAGAATGCTGTGAATTTCATCTGATACTTTTAATAAGGCAAAACAATCATCAAGAAATCTTTTCCACATGTTTTCTACGTGTACCTTTGTCTCTTGTCCAAGTTTATTTCCCAATTTTTCATAAAATTGCTTTTCTAGATATCCAAGAACTAAGGTTACTAGGTTGGAGCAACTTTAGTGCCACTAGCTACACCTTTCTGTTGTGAGTTATAGCAACCATCAGAATAAAACATGTTATTGGTCAGTACCTAGCATCTAGTATAAAGCTTTCTGAAAATCTATCCTGAATCTCATTCCTGTATTCTTTTAGCCAGTATGTTATAGATTTAATGCCAGGTGTTGTGTCGATATTGCTATATCAGCTGACTACATCAAAACTGACTAGGGTAGAATCACCCCTGTATTATTTTAGCCATTATGTTATAGCTTTAAATTAGGCCTAACTTTAGAATCCCTCACCAAATTTACCTCTCGTGAAAATAATGTTTTTTTAATTCGAGAACACTTTTCTTAACGGACATGCGCAGACGCCATTTCTCATTGAAGCGAGAGGTGTTAGACTTGACGCCATTTACGTTTACCGTGACTGAGTTTTGCCAGGTTGGCGGTTTTGGAAATTTTTAGCCCTTTTGGTACAAATTGTTGATCTTATTTCGCTTAGTATTATTGCTCAGGGATCGTCACAGTCATGATTTCAATAAATATTGTTACTTTTTTGTCAGTAGGCGAAGGTTCGTTATGATTTCGACAACATATTGTTTTTTTCCGGGCGTCTGATTGACGGTTTGCAAAGCCATGGATACATTTCGACGATGTTATTTAACCTTTGGATCCCCTTACAGATACTGCATTTAACAGAAGTTAAGTAGTACTGTCATTTTAGGTTGATGTCAGTCATTTTGTGTAAGAATCGCCATATTTATTTTCTAACGTGATCGAGTGATTCGGTGTTTGATTCGCAGTACATATAGTTTCGATTACTGACAAAAGGTTACGAATTAACCCCCGGCTACATCATGATACATATGATTAGATACATTTTTGTTTCAAGGGTAAAGTTAAATGTTGAGTAATGTAAGCCTAGCTTCATCTTGAATAGTAAATATCCCGGTCCGGGACGTAAATTTCCGGGCCTAGCGTTGTCACAAGTCACCAAAGAAAGAAGTATGATTAGATCTTAAATAAAATTTACCACAAGGTAAGTTTCAATGAAAATTAATTATATATCTATAAGTATTTTAACAATATCTTAAATGCATTTGGTAGCATGCGAATTTAGTTTCATTTACCGTGGAAGTTAATGAAAACTCGACATTTTCACTTAGGCTAGGTCTTTCCTGTGAATCCTTCCAAGTTTTGTTTGAAAATATTTATGTTCTTTACTATGTTCATTCAAAAAATGATACACAAAATAATTGCTTACAGATAAAATGACACATGGTCTCATGTGACCGATATAGGCAGCTAAATAAACTGAAAATTACAAAAACATAACGTAAACAAAACCATCACCGTTTCTGTCATGAGATTTTCCCCAAGTAACCTGGGGGCTGTTGCACAAAACACTAAGGTTACCTTAAGTCACTAAGGCAGCCTTAGTGCAATTTTAAAGGATGGCACTAAGGTTAACCTTAGTGTTAAGTTGCTTTGTGCAACGGACCCCTGTTCCTTATTTGGAAACATTCGTCACGTGAGGTAAGAATTGACCAATCAGCGACCAGATACGTCATCGGGATTTTCCCTCAATTGCCAAAGATCGGATGGATGTTTTTAAGTAATACTAAAATTCGTGTTTAAAACTATCGCCTTTCAGACAAAGTTTTAAATTAAACTTTTGCCGATAGACACGAAAATGACGTCTACTTTCGTCTAAAATGTCTCCTTACGGAGATCGGCCCGCTATCGCGTGCTTCTCTTATAGGGCGCCGCGGGTGCGTGGACTGCCTTCAAGGGCGCGTGCTTTTATAAACATACACCACGAGAATTTTATGGTGAGGGATTCTAAAGGTGCTCCTCTTTGTTAACCTTTGTTGGCAAATTACACAAAAAATCTATGTCATCTCGGAGATAACTTTTGACATGTTTACACGATGGTTTTAATATTATGTCTAGATAATTGCTAAGACGTTGTGTACAACTTTAATGTCCACCAACTATGGGTCTAAAGGGTAAATCTTCGAGATTTAAAACACTCACGACTTTTTTTTATTATCACCCATTACTTTCGACTGAATGAGCTTACTTTTGTGTACTTTTGGTAAGCCATAGAAATTTTCCGTTCTGGATTCAAAGTTAGTTATATAATCTTTCTCTTTATCCAGGATTTCATTTGAGTACTTCTCAATCAATTTCTTACCTGCGATACCTGATGAGATTGAATACATTATAAATATATATAATCAACACAAACATAGAAATTAAATAAATAGATTGTATACTCACATTCCTCATCCTGCCTGCTATATCTGAGAAAAAAATTCAGAAGTCAAAATATGCATTGAGAAACTGTGGCTTATACAATTTAGGGAGATTCATGTGTAGACTGTGTAGCCTTCATTAGAGCTAGGGCTCAAACTAAAAAGTAATAATCCCTAGAATCCATACACAATCAACAAATCAATAAATTACAAATAGTTTTTCTAAGGAGTGTACCCAAGATTAGAGTTTTATCAGACATTTCCTCCTGGAGAAAAAGACAATCATCGGTTTTGAGGGACAACAAAAGTCAACAAATCTATAAATGTAATCCTCAGTACCCATCTGTCCACAATACTGCAGCATGCTTAACTCTTAAAAAAAAAAATTTTAAATTGAAAATTCCAAATAAATGTAAATATGTGTAATTGATTTTTATGAATACTGATTATATTTGTTATAAAGGTTACAAATTCATTTCATCATAAGAGATGTTCGGAAATCAATAACTTTTAACACAGTTAGGTAAAAGTGAAAAATCTCACAAACACAACTGCAGTCGAATACAGCCACTTATGCAACAGCATGTTATGCACGTTCAAAAGGCACAACAAGCACTGTACAAGTGCAGGGTTCTCGATATGGCTTCACCTTGCTTCACACTGATTTTAAGGGGGCAGTGTCATGATGTGGGCAGCCATCTCTTACAACGGCAGGAGTGACTTGGGGCAACCAGACAGCACAGCTTTACATCAATGAAATCTTGCGTCCTCACGTCATCCCCATTATGGCCAACGTCAACGCTGTTTTCAGCAGGACAATGCCCGTCCCAATTCAGCACGTATCACAACAGCCTTCCTAGCAAACAACGACATCAACGTTCTGCCATGGCCATCTAGATCCTCTGATTCAAACCCAATCAAGAAACCCTGAGATGAATTGGATAGACGTCTGCGACAGCAACAACAGCAACCTCAGACACTTCAGCAACTGGCCGCCGCTCTGGTTGCTGAGTGGGCTACAATTCCCCAGGCTGTCATCCGAAATCTGATTTCGTCTATGAGCAGGATGTGCCAGGAAGTGACTCTCATGAATAAAATTGTTGGTTTTTAAATCTAAATTTTAATTACTTTTGTATTCACGAGACAATCATGCTGTTTTAACAGTTACCATATATAATTAAGTTACTATTAGAGCTTAGTTGGTAAAACAAAATCTATCAAAATATGTGTGTCTGTTCTAAATGAATAACGTCAATTCGCAATATATTGACTTTGTTGCTTGACGCTTCAATGGGCTATTGACATGGTCCGACGTCAATATGGTGACTTTGTTGCTTGACGCTTCGATGTGCTATTGACATGGTCCGACGTCAATATGTTTTAAAAAATTATTCATAATAACAATCAGTCAGAATCGTTCATATTCATCACCATGTATATATCTACCGCCATGTATATATCCACCGCCATGTATATATCTACCGCCATGTATATATCTACCGCCATGTATATATCCACCGCCATGTATGGTTGGTGTCACACCTGTGGTCTTCTTCAGGGTCGCCATATTTACAATTTATTATCCCCATGGAGTAAAAAGTGTAAACACAGTATTTCAGCTTTCTAGCCATTTTCTTTGTTGGGAAGATGAAAATAGAGTGTCGCCCTTGTTGCTCCTATCAGGAACCAGGGATCGCCGATCAGGTAAGGAGTAAGTACACAACAATTCAACCTTCTAAGTTGTATTGTTGTTGAGTAGTCGATAGTTCAGAAGGAAAAGGGCTTAGATGTTTTTTTAGGAAGCGGCCCTTGTGGCCCTCATTAAGGTTAAATGTTGATGGTAGACTAGTAATTAATTCGCTTACATAATCACCAAATCTACAAAAGTTAATCAAGGTTACTGAGTCCTACACAAGGTTTGAGCTTTCTGGGCCTCTTTCTTCAGAAGAAGAATTTGAAATTTGGTTTTAAGGGCGTGGCCCCTCTGGCAGAATTTTAAAAATCCTAAGTATCTGTACACAAGATTTAAAGTTTCTAGAGTCTGGGATGCTTAAGAAAAAGACAAAACGCACACAGTTTACAGACGTATGGACAAATAGTTTCACAGACTGAGGATGACTTAAGGCGATATATTGGACATTTTTGGAGGCGCTTGGGCTTGTCATTTTGATTACATTCACAGCCCTAAACAAACCTTATTTAGGCTCACCACATTAAAGTTGCACTCTAGGCCCTGACAGGACCTTCTTTCAGAGTAGGACAGTGAAATTTATACAACTAATTTTCCATTCTAGTAAGATGATATTTCAAAATTTGAGTTTTAATGAGGATGGACAGATGGACACCTAATGGACGCATTAAAGGATGTTGAAATTGAGATCCTGAAATGTTGGTTCTCAGAAAAAAAGAAAGGTGTGTTTGTGAAAAATTCATAAGTGAACACTTTAGGCTTAAAGACTAAACCTACTTACATATTCATATATATATATATATATATATATATATATATATATATATATATATATATATATATATTAAACATTACCTTCGAGATAGACGCCTTCTCCAGATAACAACAGCAGTCACCATCCCAACAACAACACTGAAACACATTCCATTAAAGTTCTTTTGAAAGTTATGTCAAGATACTTCAGATAACAAAATAGAGAACATGCTTATCAACAACATCAACAAATTAAGATTATTTGATACTTCTAAGCAAAGGTAAAGTTACGTTGAATTCAGACATGGTGACATCATCCATCTGACTCACTCGGGTGTTGACACAATTCTACCATTTCCAGTTAAAGTTAAATATTATGCTTATAAACCTCCAACAAATTTATATAACCTTTAAGAAGCTATCTTACCAAAGTTCAGATTCTTGAAAAGGATATGAGAGAAAGTCACAATAAAGTCGCATCCCCTTCAGGTATTCAAGAATTGTGACAGTCTTATAAATATTGAATTTTGAATGACAGATCTTCTTGTCACTTTACGTTTGGTTGTCTACATAAAATATGTTCACAAGAAGAAATAATTGCAACTCACCAGATTAAAATGATGATTGGTACGACAATAGCAACAGTCGTGTTGAATCCTAAAACAATGGAAATACTTAAAGGCCCTATTGCAAGGTAAGTCATCCTCAAATCATTTAAGGCATACAAGGGCAAATATATCAACTCACTTGCCTGTTACAAAAATGAAAACATCGAAACAGATTGCTTGAAATACATTATAATTAGCCAGAAATGTGAAACGCACATGTCAAAAATCAAGTCTCAGTTTTATCTTACGCGACTTGCATTCTACAAACGTTTAACATGTTTACCAAATGAAAAATCAATTCATGCCATTTTGATCTTAACCGAGTTTTGACCGAATCATGTTCGTAAAAATCAGCTCAAGGGAGAGAATGAATAGTTTTGTTTCGGCTAAATGTTACCAGGCAAAAAGCGAAATTTAATGCAAAGTTTCATTAATTTGAAAACTAACTTTTCAACCTAACTACGTAGATTTCATTGACATAAACAATACAAAGGTAGATCAGAGCTCAAGATAAGCTTTTGCCTACGCGGGTATTATACCAATATTTTGAGTATTCAAAGTTTCAAGTGGGCACTCATATTTTCTATACCCATCACCTTTCCGGCTATTTTTTTCAATCTTAAAAGTATGTAATAATAATCAACATACATGCTGTATATACTAACGTATGGTCAGTCATGTGTGGAAAATATTCCAAAAGTATATTACAACGAAAAAAGATGGAGCCTAGACTTATCTTAATTAAAGTACTGGGATAGATTATATTTATCATACCGCAATTACATAGATTTGAGTATCTTTAAGCTCAATAAAATTATAAGTGTGTCTTGATATATCATGTAATAAAGACTGATATGTATTGGAAATTGCAGTTATTGAATTCCAAATTTCATAGCTCAATATATGGACACATGTAAGTTCTTAAATAACATAGATAATACTTGAAAATTCATGATATAGCAAAGAGGATGATATTGAATAGTGAAAGAAACAAATTCTCTTAAATCATAATTTCACAAGAGAATTAGTGAGAAGAGCTCACACATACTTTACCCTGCTCACTAGAGTATTCACAGTAGCTTCAGATATAGATGATGCATTAGAATAATGTTCAATTTAATGTAGGTCGAGAGGCTCCACCTGCAACACCATTGGATATAGTATGCGGCTGGTTTGCAGGATAGAGCATTTTGCGACAGAAAATTTGGTCTATAACCAATAATAATCTGTCGTTAATAGATTAAATCTGCTTTGCGAATAAATTGACTCCTTAAATGGTAACAGACTGCAAAGTAGAAAATATATCCGAATTAGTAAACTATTAACTCATTAACGCCGAGAGCCGCGAATATGCGTCAAAATAATGAGATCCTCACAGCGAGAGTCGCATATAAGCGTCCGTTAATTAGCAGTTTCTCACAGCGAGAGACGCTTATGTGCGTTAATTGAAAGCACCTCTTATTCAGCGAGAGCCGCGTATGTGCGTCTGTCGTATAGTATAATAATGAACTTATTTTTTTAATCAGTTTAGCATCCATTAATGTAGATAACAGTTTCGGAAATAAGATGTTATCCTCAGGAACGCAATAAACAATGAAAATCGTTGCTCTTTGTGCAAAAATATACTGCGTTTGGTAAATGAAAACATTTTGAATATGTTGATTTTGGAAGGGAAATATAAATACTTTAAAAAGAAGGTTTATTAAACCAGATGAAACTATTGGAGTCTTTGTGAAGTTACCAATTTTGTAACATTGTTAGATATATTTTATTTCTAAAACGCATTGAATTCATGTATCTAAGACTAAACAAAAGGAAGGGTTATTATAAACATTTATGTACATGTATTCACTATCAATTTGATAGTTGCATGTAATTAATACTAGTATCTTGAACAGCGTCTGTGGTCAGTGGCCCAGGCGTTGAGTCGTGAAGCTGTCTGGGCGTTGATGAGTTAACTAAAAGTAACATAATCCTACACAAAGATAGATAAATAACTCGTGTTAAAATAGGCACCTATTTTATTTTGAGATTTAAGGGTAGCTTCTATCAAGTACTTCCAGCCTGCTGCAATGGGTAGGTTATTTATTTTAGGGATTTGGTTGGGATTTCCTAGAAGGTTATTTATAGTTGGGGCAAGCTACCCAAAGCAGGGTGCGAAATCGTCATTTAAACACTGCACCAGTGCAGGTGAAAATCGTCTTGTGCAGTCTAAATTAGTTACTGGACTGCACCGGGTGCAGTTTGAAAAATAACATATTTTCAAATACCTTTCGCATATAACTGTTCCAATCATGAATGTTTTTCTTAAATTTCACAAACAGCTTTAATCATTCCAATATTTTATAAAGGCAAACTTCCGAGAATCGTCAGTGACGATCGCCATGTTGATATTTTATGCTCTTACTATTTACTCCCTCTGTAAATTTCCCATTCTCCGGCATGCTGTTGACAGTGTTATGAGTTTGTTTAACGAGGGTGGCAAAAAGAATAGCCCCTCAAATATGCCATGTGCTCTGTCGAAGTGTAAACAAAAAGTTCTGTCGGCATTTCAAGGGTATAACAAAATTTTGTTGACTCTAAAAATACACTATATGTACTATGACTGCTTGGAATAAATGATAAGATCGTAAGTTTTTTAATTTTACTCTGCATTTTACAATTTTGCCATCGCTATTGAAAATATCAACATCGTTTGACTTGGTCTATATATTCGTTTCTGGACTGCAACCAGTTTGAAAGATCAGCTTATTTCTTATTTCCAAGATTAGTTTTAACTTTATTCAATTGAAAACGATAACAAAAAGATTTAAAACGTTTGCAACACCAAAACAGTGATTTACTTCCGCATTTTAACAAAAATAGCTAAATTCAGACTCTTCGGATATTTCCGTGAGAACTCGTTTTTAACTTCAGTGAAAACATTGTCGCTTAGCAACCATATCGTCCTGCTGTCACACGTGGCCAAGATGTCAAAACAAGCTGGTCAATCGAAACTCTTACAGTTTTTTACGAAGACGGACAAAACTGATAAGAAAGATAGAGACAATCTGAATGAAACAGTGCCGGAAGCAAGCTCAAGTTCAGCCGAACAAATTACAGAGAATTTTACAGAAATTCAAGAAAGTACGAGTCTGCCTAGGTCAAGTGAGAAACGTGCTTCTGAACATATTGACGTTCAACCAAACGTAAAAAAAACAAAAACATATTCATTTAGATTTTAATATGTAAAACTAAGTCACCCATTGTGATGATCTTTGGTGCAGCCAGAGAGACACAGGTGCAGTCTGGTAAAATCAGTTGACTGCACTTGGTGCAGGGCATGAAAAAAAACGAATTCGTACCCTGCAAAGGGGTTGCAGGTAGCGCTTCTCGACCTAGACCATACTATAGGCACTTGCCTAGTGGGTCATTACCCCTCCAGAGCTAAATGAACGGTCCAAAGAAGCTTGCCCCAACTACAAAGCGTATTAGTTAGTCTAGGTCACTGTGTCTTTAAATACAACTAAGGTGAGAGATTCAGAGCTTTTAGTTTAACAACTTTACTTGGTTTGGACTGAGTAGGGAGCAACTATAGAATTGGTTCGCCACCTAAAATACATATCCTAACCCTAACCCATACCCTAAAACTAACCCTAAAAATTAACACTTACCCTAATCCTAAACTCTAACCCTATCAAATGAAAGGAAAATAATATCAGATATGCTGTATTGAAGATTATATAGGTATGTATAGTAATTATGAAAACAGGTGGCGAACCAATTCTATAGTTATACCCAAAACACTCTTTACGTGGAAAATACAATGAGATTACATTGCAAATTTACCCAAAAGTCCAAATCTATCACTAACAAAATCAAAAACAATAAACCAACCTGTTGGTAGGCCTGTAACTCCTGATAAAGATGAAATGCTTTTCAAACAGTGAGACTATGATCATGCGCCCGCCAAATCTAACATCCGCCCAAAGGGCGTTAACTCTCAGAGCCTAAGTGATACCGCTAAGGCAAACTCCTCACAGTGCTGCAACGTCTCTCCTCGAGCTCATACCTGGGAACGATGCTACCACTTAGGTTACTAATGTTAACATTCACTTGAGAAACGACGATGAAGTTTATACAAATATAAAAATCAAACAGGTGTGCAGATATGGCATATAGGGTTTGTAGATTTGTAGAGCCGAAACATATAGACTCTATTAAAGGTTCCATTTTTTTCCAACGAATTTCCATTGCTTAAATTTTTAATTAAGCTTAAAAGTGTTAAAATAACACAGCTATTTTTTATGTTCTTTGAATAAGAGCCAAATAACTATATGTCCTTAATCAAGTTCAAATCGCCCACCTAACTTGCACATTTATCTCCCTAATTCCCAAACTGCGCCATTTTTATGTTTTCAATGATGAACAACTGTCATATAAATGTCAGGATGTCGAAATTCTGCGTACATTTTGCATGTATATTAGTTTAAATTCCTAATTAATACTACCAATTATTACATAATTAAATTAATATTTGTGTCTGCTGTAAATAAGTTTCTAAAATTACGTTTGACACATTGAAGCGCGACTTTAACCTGGTTTTTTGTCACTATATTGAACTAATAAGCACTCAGATGCTAATTTTTGGAAGCAACAACCACTTCTCGATAAAATAACACCAATAATGAAGTTTCGCACATTTGCCTCCACCAACATAATCTGTGGCCCTTTAAATGAATCAAAAATAGGATTGATTATGTATCGATTATGCAAACGACATCGTGGGTATGAGTATCTTCGACTTTCTAGATAAGATGTAGCCTCAAGAGACAGAAAACATTTTAATCATGGTTGTCAGGTTCAAATGCTGAAAACTGTGAAAATGCGAAGTTTCTTAAAGTAAATTGTGTATTTGAAAATTGTGTTTAACTGGATTATGATATTAGCTTGCGGAATTTCGTTTCACAAACGGCCTACTATGTTGGCAAGTGAATATTTTCAAATAAACCATGAATCTAAGTGCTTGTTCTTTTATATGATTTAACATGTCATCAATATAAATTCCTTAGGGAAATAATTTAAAATTTAAAATGTTGATTTCCTTAATGCGTTGACAAACGTAAGTTGAAACATCAGACAAACTATCAAGTACGGTGAACCAAATGCCTATCAAGGATAACGATATTTCATTCCAAAATACAGATATACGCAGATGAATAAGTTAAGCGCCATGAGTACAATTGAGTATTTCTTTTCAACAAGTTGTTTGAAATGATATCGAAGATGTTTTATGGCATAAACCACTCCCCATATATTGATGCAGACAATCAAAAGTGCTCGTGAAACTCCGACTTTACTCTCATGAGCTCGTTTGGTTGGAGAAAATAGTTTTTTAGGTGGCAACAATATCGTATGTTATCTTGGACAAACGATTGCATATGAGTTTGAGATTCGATTATGGCAAGGCGTAGATTATCAATAGGAGAGAGATGGCAAATAATTATTATGCGGAATAGCGGAATGTCCTTCACAGCTATTACTAGACAGTTGGGGTATCACCACAGTGTTATCACACGTTTGGTACAAAAACACGTCCAAACCAATGACGTGAAGTCCATGTGACATCTGGACGCCCAACAGTAACCTCTGTACGTGAAGACAGAGCACTGATTCGGAACGTTAGACACTTCGCCTCAACTAGTGCCCCAGTAATGAGGGATAACTGGACAACCCACAGGAGGAGTTCTTATCAACCGTTAGGAATCGCCTTCGAGCGACGGGTTATAGGGCACGTAGACCTCTCAAACGTGTGGAATTAACACATTATTTCGAGAATAACATGTCAACTTTCGTGAGTGAAATTCAACTCTTGTATCTTAGCAGTAATCTTATATAATCCTGAATACACCAAACTTTCTATCACTGTATACTAACTAACTCCTGCTGTCCAACTGGGTTATAGGTGGAGTCTCCCTACCTGAATCTTATATAATCCTGAATACACCGAACTTTCTATCACCGTATACTAACTAACTCCTGCTGTCCAACTGGGTTATAGGTGGAGTCTCCCTACCTGAATCTTAGTAGGGCAATTTTAACCTACTCACTGTACATTCAAGTCAATCTCTCTGTCTAAGTTGTTTGACGGCAACAAATTGAATGGAAAACTAATTTTAAACCGCTAAAGGAATTGAGATTTGAATACTAGAAGAACTGCACTTCATCAAAACCTTTCTTCAGGATAATCGCTGTCTACTTCAAAATGAGATGAAAACTTGAAAACACACGAAATTAACCGAAATGGGGAAAGCTATTTATTAAACATATTTTCTCAAGAAAAAGAGAAAAGAATTTTCGAAAACGATTTTTTTGACTTGTATCTAATTTTTTAAAGTAGAAGAAACTGTTCACATTGAACCATACATGTATGTATATATTTAATCAAATTAATACAAAATTGAGCCAATAAAAACACATAAGACGAAATGATACAGCGGTTGTTCTTTAGTTTCCTTCGCATCAAGAGGTCCGTGGTTCGATTCCCGCCAGGGGCTCGGCAACTTTGTCTGCAGTAGAGAACTGTTCTACACGCAGTCAGGTTTGGGTGCAATGCTACACTGAGTTTCAGCACAGTACCACCCATGGTTCGCTAGTTCCAGCCGCTGCTCGCAGGTTTCACCGCAATGCATAGCCACATTGGTGTTGCGGGCTTTCTCCCTGCAATAATACTAGCAGCTGCGATATAAGTTAAATACTCCTGAAAGCGGCGTTAAACCCCATTTCACTTCACCTCACCTTTAGTTTCCTGAATGTTTCTTAGTTATGGACAGATATGTTTATTCTTATCTACTTATCCAGATTCCTTTTTGTCTCCAGGCAACATTACCCAAGAAAATCCTCTAACAATCTATGAGCTATGAGGAAGTGGTCATATTTAGGACAATTCAAATAAAGTAGCGAAAACATCTTCAAACCTAAAAATAAAGGGCAAAACTGACCAACACAAAGCGAATGAATAGAGCTGTTTATTTCAGTACATCAAAGAATAAGGCGACAGTGATTTGACATAATCTAGGTTACTGACCAAGTCAAGTGTGGCTTGTGAGTGGTCAATTCTTTTATCTGAAAACGTAGCAACAACATAATTTTATATCAGGATATTTTTCACATCTTGCGGCATTGCAAACCAACACAGCCAGCACTGACAGTACGAACATTCTATCCACACGTCTAGCAGGCCTCGCTGTTGTACTATGGAAAGTATTTTGATCTCAGATGTAATGTCTAAAGCTCAGGCAAAAATGACACCAACTTCCTTTTCCCTCCAGCTTTTATTCTGAGTTCTTGAAGAAGTAAGAAGCTGTAATTAATGAAAATTAATGATACATTCTTCATAAAACAGAAATTCCTGATTGCACACATGCAGGTTTACAGACAATCCTAAAAAATATCAGAAATATCAGAATGCAGGTAATTACAATGTTCATCAGCAGAAAACATGAAGTAATGCTTTAAAGTTAAATGTTCTCACTTTTAAATCATTATCAGAGCATGAAGGGTCCTATTTATAACAAACATGAACTTTCAAGTACAGACCATGTGCTTTCCCAATGAAACTATTCTCAGCTTATTTTACATAAAAATAAAGATTGTCATGATACAAAATCATATCAAAAGGTTACAGCAATGAGTTATGATATATATAAAACAAGAATTCTTACATTATGGTTTCTCTTGGTTTAAAAGAAACAGCAAATATCATCAGAGCAGACGACAGAGCTTAGCACCGGAACAGCCATTGGTGTAAACAAGAGTAACATATGCGAATCAGCAACGTGCAAAAAGAGTTTCTAAATTGAACAAAACGGCAGTTATACAGACTGTTACCAGAGAATTTTACAGAAATTCAAGAAAGTACGAGTCTGCCTAGGTCAAGTGAGAAACGTGCTTCTGAACATATTGACGTTCAACCAAACGTAAAAAAAACAAAAACATATTCATTTAGATTTTAATATGTAAAACTAAGTCACCCATTGTGATGATCTTTGGTGCAGCCAGAGAGACACAGGTGCAGTCTGGTAAAATCAGTTGACTGCACTTGGTGCAGGGCATGAAAAAAAACGAATTCGTACCCTGCAAAGGGGTTGCAGGTAGCGCTTCTCGACCTAGACCATACTATAGGCACTTGCCTAGTGGGTCATTACCCCTCCAGAGCTAAATGAACGGTCCAAAGAAGCTTGCCCCAACTACAAAGCGTATTAGTTAGTCTAGGTCACTGTGTCTTTAAATACAACTAAGGTGAGAGATTCAGAGCTTTTAGTTTAACAACTTTACTTGGTTTGGACTGAGTAGGGAGCAACTATAGAATTGGTTCGCCACCTAAAATACATATCCTAACCCTAACCCATACCCTAAAACTAACCCTAAAAATTAACACTTACCCTAATCCTAAACTCTAACCCTATCAAATGAAAGGAAAATAATATCAGATATGCTGTATTGAAGATTATATAGGTATGTATAGTAATTATGAAAACAGGTGGCGAACCAATTCTATAGTTATACCCAAAACACTCTTTACGTGGAAAATACAATGAGATTACATTGCAAATTTACCCAAAAGTCCAAATCTATCACTAACAAAATCAAAAACAATAAACCAACCTGTTGGTAGGCCTGTAACTCCTGATAAAGATGAAATGCTTTTCAAACAGTGAGACTATGATCATGCGCCCGCCAAATCTAACATCCGCCCAAAGGGCGTTAACTCTCAGAGCCTAAGTGATACCGCTAAGGCAAACTCCTCACAGTGCTGCAACGTCTCTCCTCGAGCTCATACCTGGGAACGATGCTACCACTTAGGTTACTAATGTTAACATTCACTTGAGAAACGACGATGAAGTTTATACAAATATAAAAATCAAACAGGTGTGCAGATATGGCATATAGGGTTTGTAGATTTGTAGAGCCGAAACATATAGACTCTATTAAAGGTTCCATTTTTTTCCAACGAATTTCCATTGCTTAAATTTTTAATTAAGCTTAAAAGTGTTAAAATAACACAGCTATTTTTTATGTTCTTTGAATAAGAGCCAAATAACTATATGTCCTTAATCAAGTTCAAATCGCCCACCTAACTTGCACATTTATCTCCCTAATTCCCAAACTGCGCCATTTTTATGTTTTCAATGATGAACAACTGTCATATAAATGTCAGGATGTCGAAATTCTGCGTACATTTTGCATGTATATTAGTTTAAATTCCTAATTAATACTACCAATTATTACATAATTAAATTAATATTTGTGTCTGCTGTAAATAAGTTTCTAAAATTACGTTTGACACATTGAAGCGCGACTTTAACCTGGTTTTTTGTCACTATATTGAACTAATAAGCACTCAGATGCTAATTTTTGGAAGCAACAACCACTTCTCGATAAAATAACACCAATAATGAAGTTTCGCACATTTGCCTCCACCAACATAATCTGTGGCCCTTTAAATGAATCAAAAATAGGATTGATTATGTATCGATTATGCAAACGACATCGTGGGTATGAGTATCTTCGACTTTCTAGATAAGATGTAGCCTCAAGAGACAGAAAACATTTTAATCATGGTTGTCAGGTTCAAATGCTGAAAACTGTGAAAATGCGAAGTTTCTTAAAGTAAATTGTGTATTTGAAAATTGTGTTTAACTGGATTATGATATTAGCTTGCGGAATTTCGTTTCACAAACGGCCTACTATGTTGGCAAGTGAATATTTTCAAATAAACCATGAATCTAAGTGCTTGTTCTTTTATATGATTTAACATGTCATCAATATAAATTCCTTAGGGAAATAATTTAAAATTTAAAATGTTGATTTCCTTAATGCGTTGACAAACGTAAGTTGAAACATCAGACAAACTATCAAGTACGGTGAACCAAATGCCTATCAAGGATAACGATATTTCATTCCAAAATACAGATATACGCAGATGAATAAGTTAAGCGCCATGAGTACAATTGAGTATTTCTTTTCAACAAGTTGTTTGAAATGATATCGAAGATGTTTTATGGCATAAACCACTCCCCATATATTGATGCAGACAATCAAAAGTGCTCGTGAAACTCCGACTTTACTCTCATGAGCTCGTTTGGTTGGAGAAAATAGTTTTTTAGGTGGCAACAATATCGTATGTTATCTTGGACAAACGATTGCATATGAGTTTGAGATTCGATTATGGCAAGGCGTAGATTATCAATAGGAGAGAGATGGCAAATAATTATTATGCGGAATAGCGGAATGTCCTTCACAGCTATTACTAGACAGTTGGGGTATCACCACAGTGTTATCACACGTTTGGTACAAAAACACGTCCAAACCAATGACGTGAAGTCCATGTGACATCTGGACGCCCAACAGTAACCTCTGTACGTGAAGACAGAGCACTGATTCGGAACGTTAGACACTTCGCCTCAACTAGTGCCCCAGTAATGAGGGATAACTGGACAACCCACAGGAGGAGTTCTTATCAACCGTTAGGAATCGCCTTCGAGCGACGGGTTATAGGGCACGTAGACCTCTCAAACGTGTGGAATTAACACATGTCAATGGCACATTAATGAACGTCTCAGGTGGTGAAAAGCGAGAATGGGTTGGAATTTGACATCATTGCGCTGGATCGATTGGTCTGATGAGAGTAGATTACTATTGCATATTGTGGATGATTGTTTAGTAGCTGATTACGGACCAGCATAAGGGGTGCAGGAGACCTCGAGCTCGCACAGTGATTGCAGAAATAGTGTCACTTGTGCGCTCAGATGTCTCAACTTACTGAATATGACTACTTCACAATTCTTTAAAACAAGTTGGGAAGAGCGTGGGTTGTAAAAAAAGGAATATTGACTCTGATTCTTGAATTAAAGATCGAACTTCAACAAATGTATACTCTTATTTGTGTGACGTTATGACTATTTACATGTGTATCGGCATAAATAATATAAGATAATTCTCTCAAAATGACATTTTAAGGGGACTCAAATTCCACATTTATGCAAGCAAAATGGTCTCTTGGTTCATTTTGCTAAAGCTCTTCATTGGTCATTCGATATGCTGTGATACAAATAGAACAAATAGCATTGGCTAAAACTTCTCTTTGAAATTCCCAACTGTATTATAGAGCGAAATATGGTTAATTAGGGATTTATCAGCAGATAATTACCTGGGGGTTTTGACTCCCAAGCAATAAAGATGGGGATTTATCAGTTATATTTCGAGACTACTTTCGTGACAAGATTGATGCAATACATCACAGGTTGTTGAAAGAAATCAGATTCTGTACCACAACCAGTGAGTGAAGAAATTTAAGAAAGTGATTGTTTCTCTTTCTTTAACCCTTTTGCAGAAGGAGGTAGATTAAAATCATATGACATATGAAAACCCAGGTCCGATTAAAAAATCACTTCTGATTGGTTGCAGTACCAGTACCAAGCTCATAGATATGTGACAAATTCTTTAAAGACTGATATAGAAGACCCTGCTTAAAATTAAAAGGAATGATATGAATATCTTAAAAACCACAGGCCTGTGTCGGATTTATCTTGTTCACCTTACATAAACGATCTATGGGTGATACAGCGAGCGACCGTAGTCTTTATCAGCGGAAATATGCAGCCGACAATCAACTCTGTACAAGCTTCACATCTAACTAATTTAAAGGAAATGCCTCTGAGATCATAACTTTCTGTAGTGACATCAAATACTAAATGAATCGTCACATGCTCAAACTGAATCGGGACAAGACTGACATTTAAATTCGTCTACCCAACATAAATAAAAATCACTGAACTTCAAATTGACAATTCCTCCATCTGTGCCTCCCAAAATATTTTTAAAACTCTTCGTTACGTATACTGGACCAGCAACTAACGATGAAACGATCAAATCCTCCACCTTTTTCAAAATAACGTTTTCTGACGCGGCATTAGCGAAGTTTAACATGCTGACAGCCTTACTGCTTTTAAATATCAACTCAAGACATACTATCAGTCAATTCTATCTGTGAATCATTGCCCAGTCCAAACGAGCCAAAAGAGAAAGTTTTTCTTGTGAATTTGAGCGCTATACAAATAAATGTATCATTATTTTGTGTCAATTTTTGTGACATTCTAAAAATGTATGTTTCAGTAATGAGGGAAAGAAATGTGACGGAAGAAAACTGAGAAACTTCAATGCAAATAAAGCACGCAAACATGCAAACATGTATGTCAAGTTTCATTACACTCCAACTATTAGCGGCGTGAGATTGGCTTCTCGGTGGAACATTAAGTGTAACGGAGGAACAAACAGACGGTCGCATACACTGACCGATAAATCTCCCTGAATGCTTCATAGCAGGGATATATTCAAATTTGATGAATCAGCTAAAATAAATTGATAACTAGTGTGTAAAGGGCTTTCTATTTGAGTGCATAGGGCTTGATTGTGAAGGATGTTGGGTATACCTAGCATAATGACAAATCTCATTACTATAGTTAGAGTTATTTTATCTGTATTCAAATGTGTTATGTAAACTTTATTCCGGATAAAACAAGCGTTAACTTCTCTGAGGGTCAGCTTCCTCAATGTACCTCAATTTTAACTATTGTTTGTCGTTGTTGGCTGTGTGGTTTGTTAGCGAGTTGTTCATGGAATTAACTGGTGTTAGTCGAATTACCACCAGTGAAGTCGGTGTAGCGAGAGTTGGTACTACAAGTGTTATTTACAGAAACGAAGTTTTAAAAACCTAACATAGAAGAATAAAATCAAACGAGCGCCGAGATAGTCAGAGGACGCTGAGAGAGTTATGGGAGGAGACGAATCGCTTAGAGGTTTAAAGAAAAGAGGTGTTACAGTATATATGGTGAATCGCTTAGAGGTTTAAAGAAAAAAGGTGTTACAGTATATATGGTATAGATGCTACAGTAGTGGACAGTTTATATACATTCAGATTTCACTTTATAGTACATTATGATATTGACATTTGGTAACTGAAGTAAAGTTCTAGTACTTGGACTTTAGACAGTTTTTTTTTTTTTTGGGCAAGCTCAAGAACCCCGGGTTTTGAGCTTTATAGTGGAAACAAAGTGCATAAGACTGACCATATTTATATACAACTGATAAGTGATAAGTTATACTAAGCCTGATGATGCCCATAGAGTTTAATGCGTCAGGCTCATATTCAAGTTAAATATTTTCTAAAGTCAATGTCATCATTATCGTTTGTGCAAATTCAAGTATCCAAAAAGTGTATTTTCTTGTGCTCGCACCAAAGTAAAAAACTTTCAGAACGTTTATCGGCAGGTTTAATGACACTACCACGTCGTATCGATCCTCTCTAAAGATATGTAGCAAGAACTTTAATCTAATTGAGGAACTCGGCTTACAATTCCAACACTTTGCTCACACGTCACAGCCAATCAAGAGAGAAGTTTTCTATTCAAATTCAAAATATTAAAATGTGCATCTTGGAGGCCGATTCCTAATTAAGAAAGACTTGAATGGTCATCAACTGCCCTTAAAGATATGACAAGGTTATGCGAACTGAAAATAATGTGTTATTATGCGTTTTCTTTTGTTTATAAGTCAATTCTAGAGGTAGAAATACAAAACAAATCTTCTCATAATACTAAATTTGCATTCTCATAGGTTATTTGGAAAGGGTTCTTTAGGAAATATTTGTACACGAAGAATTAGGCCTTGTATTAAAACCTTCCATGGCTAGTTCCTGAGGGATGAGGGGGATGATTCAATATATAGCAAGTTTCTTTGAGCTGCATGGGCCTTTAATGGTCTCCGAGTTTTGTTTTAGAAACACAGTTTTAACTTTGTTAGTACTAGCCAGGTCACGGTCAGATCTCAATAAAATGACACCATTTATAACATTGGCATATGTCACTCGAAGGACTCGCGCAACTAACTCTAATGGCTGAAATATAGCTGAAGCAGCGGTATAATACAACTTACACACTCGTCGAGAGTCGAATTTAACCTAAACATTTTCACTACACTGTTTCAAAGCGTTAATATGATAACTTTCAAGAACATTCAGACCATTTACAAAGTTTGCAATATTGAACAATTAAAACATACTCCATTTCGCTTCAACTTATTAACCCCTGGACTATCTTTACGGCTCAACACCTTGGCCTGTCACAACTGAAACTGTTCACTCTAGCAAGACTGATTAACTCAAAGCACCGCTTATTTAGCAACAGGTTCGGCGTTCAGACTGTCTAGCCTTGTACCATAAAGTCTTGATTGTTGTATTGTTTCATGGCGATTATTCAGGAAATGGAGGGACTAAATATGAATAACTTACAGAAACATAACATAACATAACATAACATAACATAACATAACATAACATAACATAACATAACATATTAATAGTAAATTAGCAAACTAGATAATTTCATATGGAACTCATATCTAATAATAAATGCATGGAAGGTGCATGAATAACAGGTGAGTGTTAAACAAAAATTATGAAAGTGGGCGTGGCTGTATGAAACATATTGCCTAATGATATAACATGCACTTTCTTCCTACTATTGTTACATGACAAATAATAGCAGCGTGTATACAAGCCTACAGGATTGTTATTTCATGGTCATTAGAGTAGCCCAAGTATATCGTTACTATGATTGGATTGAATGAATAAATAAACAACTATCAATACACTGTACCTTAGCTAATCCTTCTTGTTCAGTAAATTTATCAAACGAGACTTGCCTTATTGTATCGACCAA
Organism: Phorcus lineatus; assembly: GCA_921293015.1. Taxonomy (NCBI): domain Eukaryota; kingdom Metazoa; phylum Mollusca; class Gastropoda; order Trochida; family Trochidae; genus Phorcus; species Phorcus lineatus. Next base: position 44,392,983 of record OV121093.1, read on the forward strand.
ACAAGATCTTTCAGTTTAGTGACTTGAATGATCTAGTTCTTTGGGAAAAAAACAAATGCAAAAGAGATGCATGAATTGCAGTTGTGTATGTAATTATTTCATATTAGACATGTGCGTAGCTCAATGAAGCATGTTGTATAATAAAAAAACCCCCATATACTTGCTTATTCTGTAAATGTTACCAAAGTAATACAGTGAAAAATAATAGGTCAAATAAAAATGAAACTTTTCATAGCTACAAAATATTTACTAAAGAATTAACGAATAAATGTAAATAATAACGCTTCCTCTAGTTTCGTCCTAAATATATGAATTCAATACCTTTTACAGATCAAATTTATCTAAAAGTCTTAGAAAAGTGATAGCTAAAACTTTACAAGACGTCAATCATTACTTCATGTGTTTTAAAAGTATATATTATCAACTTTCAAAGAAGTATTAAAATTCTTGCCTCTGCATAAACTTCTTAAGGTCCTCTTTCTAAACGTAATGTCTTAATCTACCAAACGTTTTATATTTCTAATAAATACTTGTAATTTCTATCCACAAAAAAAACATGATTTCTGTCATGAAGACTGAGGAAAGATTCTCAAATAAGATACACTAATCTTCGTCGATTGGTACAAGTCTTATTACACAAATTAGGTTTATTATAATACAATAACACGGACGCACATATAAGCGGCTCTCACTGAATAAAATGTGCTTTCAATTAACGCACATAAGCGCCTCTCGCTGTGAGAAACTGCTAATTAACGGACGATTATATGCGGCTCTCTCTGTGAGGATCTCATTATTTGGACGCTTATATGCGGCTCTCGGCGTTAATGAGTTAAATGTGACGAAAAGCTATTTGATTTGCGAAAGGTTGTGCACTTAAGCTGAAGAATTTTTACCTTCATTGTGGTATATTTCACACACATCTAAGTTGGTTTTATAGCCGCTCATGCATCCAGATGTACACACCCCATCGTGTTGGTTACATACACCGCCTTCACAGAATGAGCTACACGTGTAGTTACAGGTCAGTCCATGATATCCAGACACACACCCATCAGAACATTCTCCTGTTGCTCTGTTACATCTCCCAGATAGACATCGTTCACTGCACGTGTAGTTACAAGTCGATCCATGATATCCAGACACACAACCATCAGAACATTTTCTTGTTACCCTGTCACATTTACCAGATAGACAGTGTTCACTACACGTGTAGTTACAGGCCAGTCCGTGATATCCAGACACACACCCGGCAAAACATTCTCCTGTTGCTCTGTTACATCCTCCTTGGTTTTTACAGCCAGTTGAACATTTAAGTTCACAGGAGTCTCCATAGAACCCGACCGAACATGTGTCTAGAATTGAGAACAAGACAATCAAACAGGCAAAACGTCTATCAAAAAAGTGGCTGTTCGTCAATTACAACAATCATCTTTCAAATTTCAAAGCAGACAGCCATGCAATCGATTAACTAAATAAGCAAAGGAGGCTTTTTAAATGTAAGAAGCTGCAAGATAGTCAATTGGGTAAAGTCCTTCAACAAAACGGATAACATTTATTTCTCAATTGATTTGCCATATCTAATTCAATTGGTCCTATAATAAATTCAATTAATTATCGCTAGGACACAAAGTAGGGAGTACAAATCGAACGTCATTATAATGTTTGTAATTTTCTTTACGGTTTTTTTAAACAATCTTTCACAAACATTATATCCGGTGAAGCAAATATAACAGACAAGCTAGAGTATCATTACCTTCAGTCTGACATATCTCACACCCAGACAGGCAGGTGTCGTAAAGATTCTCTGCTCGAGTGAAACAGCCCGTACACGCCCGGGTACACTCGTTCCCGTAGTGTCCTCGTCTGCATATGATGCACTGTCCGGTTTCTCTGTCACATTTCCTGTACCTTTCAGTGCATTTCTCACCACAATCAGCTCCATGATGACGTTCAGGACAAACAGTCACATTGCAGGAACCACACTGTCTGTCACAATTCACACATTCTCCTGGACATGCTACTTCACAATTGATATCACAGTAGCCTGGTTCACACCCATCTGTGCAGGTGATTGCACCAGAAACTAGGTGAAAGTGACATGCTTTGTTTAAACACCTGGCTGGACACGCTTCATCACAGTATTGACCGACATACCCAGGTACACACCCGATGATGCACTCTCCGTTGTCATAGCATCGTTCTTCTAGACACGTTGAACACAGTCCGGACACCAGCGTGAGACTGGCCAGCAGAATAAGACAACCTGAAAAGCAAATACATGCATGCATATAATTGTAATCATAATTATTCGCAGTTCCATGTTAGTTTTATACTAAACATGTCTACTCTTTCAATCCTCAATCTTCCTGAATTAAAGATTGCGTTGAGATAAAGTGCCATAGAACCCTGTTAAAAGCAACCATTGTTTCGTACCAGTTAACATTCTTTTAACGGTAAGCGGACCCAGGCGTGAGACTGGACAGCAGAATGTTACAGCCTGGAACACGCAAATGTTTCCTTCCATGAATATTTTCAAATTACGTCACAGTTACACACGTATATATTCGCTTCGGAAAATGCATTTTAAACTTAAACGATTATTTTCGGAATGTCAATATATTGATAGCACTTATTCATCAACAGCAGATATTACATGATGGCATGCAACGTCATTTCATTCGTCGTTTCACAGTTCTTCAACTGTCAGCCAATCATGAGGTCATTCAGCAAATCTCTTGATGACTGATCTTTATAAAGTTTTAACTAGATTGATATCAATGTAAACAAGTTACCACAACTAGCACCATTACACAAACAAATTCATTTCAAATGTTCAAAAGCCAAACTTGCTAATATACTTCCTCATATCATTTATTTTCTGATCTATATCACTTTTTAAAGATTTAATTTGCTTGTAGCAATCAAAAGCCAGTTGAAGGTGATCTGAAATCAGAATTTAGTACAATGCACTCACAATCATGAATTATATTTCTTTGTTGGCATATAGTCTTATATATATTGCTGTAAATAGTAGTCTCGATATCGACATCGATATGTAGCACATATTTAATACAGAGTGCTTTCATAGTTAGTCATGATGAGGAAACAATAAATTAGTAACATTAGTTGGCCCAGTCTCTCCCTGCAGTTAAAACGATGAAGGTGTCAGGAGGAGTTGTGTTCCTAGTTGTCTGGGTCACCTGTGGTAAGTTAATGTACTTGCATACTTCACTCAAGTTGATAAACTTATCTTTTACATATGAAGAATAAATATACTTCACACAATGAATAGCTTAATCACCTCAGAAAAAATGTAAATCTTATATCAATTGACCAAAGGCCAAGTACTGTGCACGTTGGATGCCCAGAAAATATATTGAAAAACTGGTGTCACAATGTGCGGACGAACTGAGGAATGGCTGGATTCCCCAGACTCGAATTTGAATAATGTGTGTATGTTAATAATTATCTTGACTAGTTTGAAATATTTTTTTTATAATAATCAATTGTAGGTGAAAGGCATTAATCCAGCTATATATTAACTCTATAGATACAAAATTAAAAATGTTGATATAAGTCTGAGTATTTTGCAACTTATTTTGAAAAAAAATAATATCAGAGGACAAAATCTGTGCGTTCTTTTATCAAGCTTTATAGATATTTGGTCTCCAATGGATATCCATAGGATGATCTCCTAAGACTACACTATCATTAGACATTAGATCCGTCAGCTGGAATAATTGGACGTCTTAAGTTCTAACATAATACCATCTCAATATAGTCAACTGAATATGACGGTGCCATTAGAGAACTTTGGGACAACAAGGTTAAACAATATCTCCTAGGTGATATTCCTCCGGGGAAATATCTTGATGAATACTAAGATGTAAATTACAATTCATGTTTGACCAGTTATTAACAATGGCTTGTTCCACAAAGTGTTTCTTCCACTCATATATTTCACAACAACTCTTTTTTGTTCCAACCAAATGTTTCACCTAGTTCTAAATTGAAAATGTCCTGCAATTTCGTTTCAGAGTGATCAGAGATTCCCCAATTCCTGATCATGAAATTTCATGGAAAGCTTAGGGTTTCCTGGTCATGATATTTCATTAAACTCTTTTGGTCTCCTGACGTATAATGGGTCAGATAATTCTAAGAGTTCTCATGGCTTCAGATCCTATTTTAGTATCAATTCATTAATAAATCGCAGATATATCTCTTTGCTGCACGGTTGATAAACCAACCTTACTCATAACCTATCATCATCATGATTTAAATACTACAGTTTCTGGAGCCCGAGCCTGTCCAGAGAACTGCCAAGTGATTCAGAACCCGCCTCTCCCCACGTGTAGCAAGGACACAGGAACCTGTTCTCGAGGGTGTATTACTGGGTACTTTGGAGACAAGTGCAACATGACATGTGATGTCAACTGTCAGGAAGAGACATGCCAGCAGCAAGACGGTTCCTGTGCCTGTAAACCAGGCTACTCTTTCAACAACGGCTCTTGTAATCCCCATACAGGTAATATGGTTATATGGTAAATACATATCAGTTTTATATCTGGACAGAAATATGTTATCATACCTTGGGAACGAAAATCGTTGTAAAGCTGAGGTGTGATTTAAAATTAAATTATTGAAAAGGCAAATATGCATGTAAACGATAACATTCTTCCTTCATAAACAAAATAAAGCATATCAAGTTACCGTGAGAAATTCTACAAATGCCACAGATGCTAAGTTGCACTTGCGCATGCATACGTGTATATAAACATATATACATGCTACAATTTGATCATATCTTCATTTTGGAAATTATATGATACCTATACTATATGTTTCCCTTATCTATCTTTCCCCAACAACAAAAAAATAAATAGAAAAAACGAAAATTCAAGGATAGGAGTTAGACTAAATAGCAGTTCGGTCACATGTTGATTGTATTCATCAATTCATTTACACCATATAGTTGTACTATATTCTTGAAAAATAACCATGAATAGCGACTTGTTAGTGAGTTGTGTGCCAAACATCATGACGGTTGCCAGTTAGGAAACATTGCCTGTAGAGTTGGCCTGATACTTCAATGTGTCAGCTACACTATTTGAACAATTCAAATGTATTTTATGAATGCTTTTATTCATATTCAACTTCTTTATTAACAGATTCGTGACGTTTAGGTAAAGCTCCTATATACCGTTTTCAAGCATGTTTCAAGTATCAATTTAAGTAGTAACCCTGAAAATGTACATATGGGATTAGGGTTGATTTTTTTTAAAAATCGTGCAGCTATCAAGCATGGCATAAGAAATTTGCTCAAGACAAAAACTAAGTGAACCTTGCATGAATAGTTAAGGAAATCTGCTCCGTTACAAACAGCCGTCTTATATTCTTTGATAAACATGCAAAACATATGCACATTAATAGATAAAAGATAGCACTCCTAGCTGCATATGTCTATATATATATATATATATATATATATATATATATATATATATATATATATATATATATATATATATAGATAAAATATAACATACTTCACATAGTCGTTTGAAGAATCATTTTAATCCGATACTAGTATTTCGTCAATAGTATTGACTCATCAGGGATGAAACGATATGATCGTTAACATCGCATTACAAGCGTTTTTATAACAAAATATACGCACAATGTACAAGGATATATTGTAAATTATGCTAATCAGGTGACATCATGGTTCTTCCTTGTTGGTCTTCTGATTGACACAATCACTCTCTTATGAGTTTACCCCTTGAGCAATATGTTAATGTGACATAATCCCTTTTGTTTTTAAATAGCTCAATTGTAGTTAGAGATATATGTCAGTGATTTAAGGGTAATCATCTCATTGTTTATTTAGTGAGGGTCTATAGGTGTCAATGAAGGACTCTTCAAGTCGTAAAAGTGCATTTGAGACACTGCCCATGTTAGATTTATGAAATAATTTATAGAAAGGAAATATTTTGAAATCACCATTTGCACAAGTAGAAAGATGTTTATTTACAAATAAACAGCGGTATCTGCTATCGTTATTGTGTTGTCTGTGTAAGGTTACCCTATTTCTTAGGCATTCAGTTTTACCAATATAGGATTTTTTACACTTAGGGCACATTATTGCATAAATGACATTTTTTGAATTGCAATCAAAGTTAGATTTTATTTCAAATGTTTTGCCATTGTCAAATTTGAAAGACGAGCCTTCTAATAAATGGGGACATGTGCCACATCTTTTATTTGAACATTTGGAAACTGAAGGTCTTTCTGTTGGGTTTTGAATACCATCATATTTAGCCCTTGTTAAGATGTGTTTAAGATTTTTTGGCTGTCTTTTGCTTTTAATGATTTTATTTCTTTTCAACATTTGGCCTAACCTCTTGTCTTGACTAAGCATCGGTAAGTTTCGATGTATAACAGGGAATAATTCCGCATTGTTTTTATTATGTGTTGTCACAAAAGCGATTGTGTTTTGGTCCTCATTTATTTTATCTTTAGGAGTACGTAACTCTTCAAGAGCGAGTGCCTGTGCTTTATTTATTCCAGACAGACAGACAGACAGACAAATATTTTATTTGAGTCTCACCTCAATCATGGTAAAAGTAATAGATTACATCTTAAAAAATACATGATATACATAAAATACCTTGAGCCACTCCATTAGGAGTTATGAGAGACTTTAAACAATAAATATAATAACATATAATATGTACAGTTTAAGAACGATCTGTAAATAAAATAGATTTACGTGTATCTAAAATAAGTTTGCAGGCTTTGGCACTAAAAATAGCACAATCAGTATTTGCAAGAATAAAGGCTAATCTATCACAGTCATTTGCATTGTTAAAATCTTGCCATAAAATATTACATTTTTCAAAAAGATCACGACGAATACTCTCATATACATGTGATACAATCTTAGTTAGCTTTGATGTGACTTCCCTATACAGTAATATCCCACATGAGCTAGGCAAAACTGCACTAGAATTCTGGATTGACAAACATCCTGAGTCAATCCATCCACGTTTTAGCAAAGATTTCATCCTTACATCAGCTGAATTTATTCTAGAAAACAACACATTTCAATTCAATCAAAATTCATATCTTCAAATTCTAGGTACGGCAATGGGGACAAAATTTGCGCCAGTCTATGCCAATTTAGTACTAGCGTACCTAGAAGAAAATCTCTATACTACCATAGAGGAAAAATTCGACAAGAATTTTGCAAATGAATTCATCTTAAAATGGAAAAGATACCTTGATGATTGTTTCACATTTTGGGAAAAATCTAAAGGGGACATATACCAAATATATGACATTCTACAAAACATGCATCCCAACATCAAATTCACAATGGAAACAAGTGAGACAGAATTACCTTTCTTAGACATACTTATCAAGAAGGATAATACTCACATCATAACTGATATTTTCCATAAAGCAACAGACACAAAACAATATCTCCATTTCAAAAGCGCACATGAACGACATGTCAAAACAAACTTGCCCTATTGTCTAGCTAGACGTGTCTGTGCCATAATTAGTAATGAAAACCTCAGGTCTCTAAGATTAGAGGAACTAAAACTTCACTATTGCAGCGAGGCTATCCAGAACCTCTTATCAAAGATGGAATAAATAAAGCACAGGCACTCGCTCTTGAAGAGTTACGTACTCCTAAAGATAAAATAAATGAGGACCAAAACACAATCGCTTTTGTGACAACACATAATAAAAACAATGCGGAATTATTCCCTGTTATACATCGAAACTTACCGATGCTTAGTCAAGACAAGAGGTTAGGCCAAATGTTGAAAAGAAATAAAATCATTAAAAGCAAAAGACAGCCAAAAAATCTTAAACACATCTTAACAAGGGCTAAATATGATGGTATTCAAAACCCAACAGAAAGACCTTCAGTTTCCAAATGTTCAAATAAAAGATGTGGCACATGTCCCCATTTATTAGAAGGCTCGTCTTTCAAATTTGACAATGGCAAAACATTTGAAATAAAATCTAACTTTGATTGCAATTCAAAAAATGTCATTTATGCAATAATGTGCCCTAAGTGTAAAAAATCCTATATTGGTAAAACTGAATGCCTAAGAAATAGGGTAACCTTACACAGACAACACAATAACGATAGCAGATACCGCTGTTTATTTGTAAATAAACATCTTTCTACTTGTGCAAATGGTGATTTCAAAATATTTCCTTTCTATAAATTATTTCATAAATCTAACATGGGCAGTGTCTCAAATGCACTTTTACGACTTGAAGAGTCCTTCATTGACACCTATAGACCCTCACTAAATAAACAATGAGATGATTACCCTTAAATCACTGACATATATCTCTAACTACAATTGAGCTATTTAAAAACAAAAGGGATTATGTCACATTAACATATTGCTCAAGGGGTAAACTCATAAGAGAGTGATTGTGTCAATCAGAAGACCAACAAGGAAGAACCATGATGTCACCTGATTAGCATAATTTACAATATATCCTTGTACATTGTGCGTATATTTTGTTATAAAAACGCTTGTAATGCGATGTTAACGATCATATCGTTTCATCCCTGATGAGTCAATACTATTGACGAAATACTAGTATCGGATTAAAATGATTCTTCAAACGACTATGTGAAGTATGTTATATTTAATCTATATGTGACCTTGCGTTTGAACCAATTCAACTTTGCATATATATATATATATATATATATATATATATATATATATATATATATATGTATGTAAAAGTTAAATGTTCATGGTTTATGTATCAAATATTCATATAAGTTCATTACCAACCGGTTTCACAACATAGTGATCATCAGGGTAACTTATACATTGTGTTGCTAATGATATAGCGTTAACAATGGCAAGGGACGTAATTCATGACGTCATATGCATACCACTAAAGTATATATAGTAAATGCGACGTCAACATGATTTAATATTAGTTACAGTTCAATTTAGGGGTATATTCATCAATAAAGAATCGTTCTTTTATTTTCCTCAGCTCTTCATTATCTGTGCGCATTTTGTAAATAGGACAGATTGTGAACTGGGGATTGCAATTCTTTGCGCATTCATCTATATGTGCGCTCAGGGGTATACATCTATAGTTTGGTGTTTTTATCTGTTGTTTATGCACTCGGACTCTCGCCCTTAATGTATCCCCCGTTTGACCAATATACTCTTTGCAACAACCAGCGCATGTTATTACATATATTAGATTTCTTGAGGCGCAGGACATATTTTCCATTATTTTGAATTTTGAATTATTTTTAAAGGTGAATGAATTTAACTCTAAAATGTGTGTACAAGTGCCGCAATTCGGCCTATTACATTTTGTGATACTTCCACCTAATTCAGGTTTTTTGTCTTTAAAGCACGCTTTAGATAACAGTTGTTTCAGGTTTTTGCTCTGCCGTTTACTGTTTATCATTTTGGTATCTTTTAGAGCGTGCTTTAGTTTTGGACATGCGTCTAGCGCCTGTACATAGTTTTTCACATTTGGATAGATATTCGGATTGCAGGGGTTAAATGTAGTAATAATTGGTAGGGCTGCCGAATTGTTTTCCTGTTGTCTTTGTTTTAGAAGATCTTCCCGGTTAAAGGAACGGGCCTTTGTTCTAGCATCCAAAATGATGTTATCAGGGTACCCTCTGGCTTTTAATAATTTCTCTAATTCTTTCAACCTCAGGTTTAGATTATTCGGGTCTGATACTATGGTACATATTCTACGGGCTAGGGAATATGGAATGCTATATTTAATATGGCGCGGATGGCAGGATCTATAGTCTAGGTACTGTTTGGAATCTGTAGGTTTGTAATAGATATCAGTTTCTATATTTCCTGATTTTAAGGTTACCATTACGTCTAAGAATGCTAACTTTTCGGTACTATTTTCCATTCTGAATGATAGACTTGGATGTAAATTTTGAAGCATATTATGTAGGTCTTTCAAGGAATCATTAGATTCAGATTCAGATTCAGTTTATTCAGTATTTAGGGCCATTAGGCCTATAGTACAAGTACAAATGCAGATAACATTTGATTTTCACGTGGTAACAACAGTTCGACAATAGAAAACATGTTTTAAATACATTGCTATAGCTTTGATAACATCGATATTTTTTGAATTTAGAAGACTCGACAATATCTGTTTATCTCTCACAGGAAAAGATACAAATGCTAAATATTTATCTCGAAGAGTATTTTGAACATTCACATAGTACATGGAATTCGTCTTCAATGTTTCCAGAATTACAATGTTTACATATATATTCACAGAAATCGCTAGGAATTTCCTTATTTTTACGTAAAGCATTAACTTTAAAATCATGGAAACCAATTCGAAATTTACACAATGTCCTTATCAATGCCTTTTCTTTCAAGTTCAAAATATAAAATTCTGGCACAAGTAAAGATTTATGCGTTGAGTAGTAATTAAGATATTTAGAATTGTGTATGGAGATAGACCATTCTTGTGCAGACATATCCTGAAGACGTTGCTTAAGTACCGATAAAAATAAATTGTCATTTCCGACCTCTTGAAAAATCCAAACATGCGAAAATCCTGCCAAAAAAGTAGTTCCCTAATCATTATCCTGTGTCCATAATATAAAACAGTCATCCAGAAATCTTTTCCAACTTTTTTTTAATTCGTTTTCGATTTCAACTCCAAACTTTTGGCCAACCTTACGGTATAATAACTCTTCTAGGTATCCTAGTACAAGTGTGGCGTAAGTTGGCGCCATTTTCGTTCCAAAGGCTGTCCCCTTTATTTGTTTGTAATATTTTTCATTAAAATGAAATTATTATTTGTAAGGATAAATTTCACACTTTCTTTAATGAAATCTTTTGATACTTAGACATTGACACGAAACAATTACTTCAACATGTATATGTATGTATGTATATTACAAAGTTTATCATAATCATAACATATTGACGGACGCATTGATAAGAGATCCAAAATACCGACTCTTTTCAGAAGCCTTTTAGGTGAAAACAAATATTCTTTCTGATTTGTTTAACAAGCGGTTAATCAAGAAACAGATACATTGCTATTGAGTATTTTCCGGGAATTTATCCTTATATAGCGAATGACCTTACTAAAATTATTGAGTAATTTTGTAATCAATGACAACAGATCGGAAGTGATTTTCTACTTGTATTATTAACCAAGACACTCAAGTCAATTAATGAAAGGGTATTGATCAACAGGTGTGAAGTGCAAATCCAACGATCATTGTTTGAACAACGCCTGTGTATCGGCTAGCAGACAAGATTGTTTGGAAGGATGCAGACCTGGCTGGTTCGGGGAGTTTTGTCAGCAACCTTGCTCTCTACACTGTGTCTGTGATGAAGTGAACGAGAACTGTACCAGTTGTATCCAAGGATGGTATGGAGCCGAATGTGAGTCTAGCTGTAATCCGGGTTGTCTGAACAATAACTGTCACAGGAACGGGACATGTGATAACAAATGTATAAGTGGATCTTACGGAGATGCATGTGACCACAAATGCTCCCAACACTGTGTGTCTGGGTGTGATCAGCTGTCAGGAGAGTGTGTCCAGTGTGAAAGGGGTCGGTATGGTTCAACCTGTCAGTCCGAGTGCAGTGATGGGTGTTCAGGTGTCAACAATGACTGTGACCGACACGGAAGTTGTAATAAAGGTTGTAGGAAAGGCTTCTATGGAGAGAAGTGCGATTCCTGTCCACAACAATGTTTTGGTGATTTGTGTGACGTGCATGGCACCTGTAGTGCCTGCAACAACGGATTCTTTGGAATTTCCTGTCACAAACCTTGTGTTAGATGTAAAGACGGAGTCTGTCATCAGAAGAGAGGACAGTGTACACTAGGATGTCAGAGCGGCTTCTATGGTTCATTCTGTAACCTGACGTGTTTGGACTGTGAAGGTGGAGACTGTGACAGGGCCACGGGAGAATGCAGGCATAAAGGTATTGTATTACATCTGTTTATCTTGTAGTTGAAAATTTACAGGCAATTGATAGATTTTCTCTTTTATGATGAAGGTTTTCAAATGTGAATTGAATACACGACATGTAGACGAAATTGTAAAGATAATGACTATTCAAATCACACAAACAAATGCATGAATTCTTTTCCAGAAAATCCGTCGTACATAATTGGAGGGAGTGCATTATTCCTCGTCTTCGTGCTTACTGGATTAACGGCCTGCTGCTTGAAACGGTCAGTATCCAATATCCAAAAATTTGTTAAAGAATGTTAATCTTCTTTTTGAAACTAACTTTGATAATTTTCTTAATAACGGAGAGATAGATGGTTCACTTTCAGAGTATCTACATCGTACATTAACCTGCAATACAATTGTTTAAAGTTAACTGTAATAACTGATTAATAACAAATTTTTCTTCACATTCAGAATGCGAGACATAGTGAAAGATGGCGTGGACACGATTGGTCAGAACACAGCAGTACAGTTTATACCAGGCCATGGTACTCCGCTGAGGTCTATAGATCTAGGCAACACTGACACCAACGCTTCTGTAACTAACCCTGATGACACGTACAACCACCTCGGCGCTTTCAAACCACCAGAGGCCACCTTCTCTCTAGCTAATGACGATATAGAAACAGCATCCGGCTACTGCGCCGTGCTCCCCTTGTTCAGTGGTCTATCTTGTCAGCATCTGGATGAGAGCGTTGATGGAAGTGGCGGAGGAAGTGATCGAGAAACTGAATGTGGAAGTGATGGAGGGACTGCTGGAAGAAGCATGATCTCACTCTGTGACAAGGAGGCAAGTGAAATGACGCTGGAACAAGCTACAGCCATTGTCGAAAAATTTCATGTTCTTAAACAAATTCAGATAGTGGCCTTACCATCTGATAAAAACGACATTGTTCTAGAATCAAACAATGTACCGCCTGTAAGTCTTCCCGGAGAGACCCTTATCCCACTACCTATACATATAGTAGATATATGTCCTGACAGTGAGAAACGTACACCAGAACCTATCCAGATAGTGGATATACGTCCTGAGCAAGAGAAACGTACACCAAAACCTCTCCAGATAGTTGATATACGCCCTGACCGAGAGAAACGTACACCAGAACCTATCCAGATAGTGGATATACGCCCTGACCGAGAGAAACGTACACCAGAACCTCTCCAGATAGTTGATATACGCCCTGACCGAGAGAAAAGTACACCAGAACCTCTCCAGATAGTGGATGTACGCCCTGACAGGGAGAAATTTACACCAGAACCTCTCCAGATAGTTGATATACGTCCTGACAGAGAGAAACGTACACCAGAACCTATCCAGATAGTTGATATACGTCCTGACAGTGAGAAACGTACACTAGAACCTCTCCAGATAGTGGATATACGTCCTGACAGAGAGAAACGTACACCAGAACCTCTCCAGATAGTTGATATACGCCCTGACCGAGAGAAACGTACACCAGAACCTATCCAGATAGTGGATATACGCCCTGACCGAGAGAAACGTACACCAGAACCTCTCCAGATAGTTGATATACGCCCTGACCGAGAGAAAAGTACACCAGAACCTCTCCAGATAGTGGATGTACGCCCTGACAGGGAGACATTTACACCAGAACCTCTCCAGATAGTTGATATACGTCCTGACAGAGAGAAACGTACACCAGAACCTATCCAGATAGTTGATATACGTCCTGACAGAGAGAAACGTACACTAGAACCTCTCCAGATAGTGGATATACGTCCTGACAGAGAGAAACGTACACCAGAACCTCTCCAGATAGTTGATAAACGTCCAGTCAGAGAGAAAAGTAAACCAGAACCTATACAGATAGGGGATTAAGAGAAGTCGACTGGGAGGGGAGAGACAGCTGATCTAGTCGAGGTGTGGCTGAACGGAAGACTGAGGGAGATGATCTGTCTACAGTCAATGACTCCCAATCTGCTCTCGATGGTATTGAAAAAGATTCCGTCAACTATGAAGCCTTGATATAGCTATCAGACAATAAATAACTGCGACAAATTTCTAATCATATGTCGAAGTTAAATTTCGGAAACAGTTTGAATATTTAGGTTTATACAAGATGTTGTTTATGTTTTTATGTTGTCTATGTTTTTAAATATTTTTTTATGTTTTTATTCACGTCACATAGTTTCTCACCCTTTCACCCACGCTGCTTTGCAACTTCACTGTGTCATTGGTTGATATTGTATGGTGGTTTACAGGTTTCCTAAAGCTTTGAACTTTCGCAGAAGATGCTTGCGCGTGAGTTGGTAATCACTTATAATACCTTCATTTATTAAGATATGAATTGCTCTGTAAATATAAACAATAGATTTTATAATGAAAAGGTTGCATGATTCCTGGTAAAGTTCTGTTTTTTATGCCATCATAATAATTTCTCTCACTGTTAAGTGTTAGATGTTTTTGTTAAACACACACTTCATGATTCTATATTATGGTAATACATGTAACACTGTCTGGCTCATTATATTTTTATTTCTATTTTCGAATTAAGATATACTGTCTAATTTTCAAGGATTCTAAATGATCATCGAAATATTGGAGTTAGTGGGAGTAGTTGAGTATGCCCACAATTATCAAGGATATGTCACTTATCATATCTATGATTTCTGATAAGGTATGCAGTATGCCATTAGACGTGAGCAAAGGTTTTTATCATTAGAATGCAGAATTTCTTTTCAAATAGAAAATATTTATGTAACTGATTGTGCTCTTTAAAACGGTAAATATTTCAATAAGTTTTTTCTTCAACTTCTTTGCATCTAACAACAATTTAAAAGATTGGTATCACAGATGCACAGTGAAGAACAGAACATACATTCCTTTGCATTGTTCTTTTTAAGTCAATAAATAATCAATACAATTGGTACGTTTTATATTTTTATTCCAGTTCAGAAAGATTTCATTTCATAGTCTAGAAAATTTTCATTTGAAATTGATATATTTCTAAAATACAGTTCTAATAACAGTATAAGTATTTAGCAATGATGATAAGTATTCCAGGTCCTTTGAAGGTAAATCTTTGGAATAATGAAAACAAAAGTTGATTTACAACTGTGTCCATCAGACATTTGTTAAATTTGACGTCATCCAGATGTAGCGATACTATGATAAGTTGATAACTTATATAGCGGCTGGTACCCCTAATGCAAATGATACACATAAAACAAAATAAAAATTCATATATACATAAAAGGGGCAAATTATTTTGTGGTTCGAAGACAATCTGTCGTAATTAAAACAAAACGAATGTGCCATAATCAGATACGTTCAAAATACGAATTACTTTTTCAAGTGTTCACATAAAAATGGCCCCCAATGTTTTTGCAGTTAAACTACATTGGTTTGAGTAATGAGTTGTTTTAAGCCACTAATGGTATAACTTGTTGTTTTTTGGGGATATCATGAAGGAATGAATCTTTCAGAAAATGTGCTACTGCCCCTGCAACATGAACATGGGCGGGATATTTCTCTACTCATTTCTGTCAGTTACTATTTGTCTAATGCCACTTTGTCATGAGCACACTAAGAAAAGAATCTGTATTGAGTCTGTAGAAGGTTATTAGGGCTGATTTATTCTTTAAGAATATCATATTCTTGAAAACATAGTTACAGCTATGCCACGTTTCAAAATGCAGAATCATAACGTAACGTAACGGCTTTGTTTTAAGATATGTGTATAAAACATAAGTTGTATTTGGAAGTGATTATAGATTTTAAGATATAAAGTTATGACATAACATACGTGGCAGAGAGGTTTGAAAAAGAAAATTGGTTCAATATGTAATCTTTTACACACACCTCTCCTTCGGTTACTTCTTGTTCACTGTGCCTTTCTGTGAAAGTTGATACATTGTGAGACCCTGTGGTGATATCTCCTTTACATCTTTTATTTAGTAACTCAGATTATATATATTAATGTTGCAAATTAAAGTAACATTTTTTAAGTAACTTGTACATAAGCTCCACAGAGTATACTTTCATACTTGTGGCAAATCTGACACTACGTACAGAGTACTTGGTAAATATTTCCTGTAGTAAACAGTGGTCATGCGACCATAGGGTATTGTAACATGACTTCGTTGTATCCTCGATTCTGATTGGTCGATGCGAATAAATTACCCTATGTTGAATTACAATGAATACCCGCAAATTAGCAAAGGCGAATCACCGCGAATTGATACAACATGTTCACTGTTGCCGGCCCGACTCAAGTTTTAATTTTCCAGTTTCTTAGAAAATTCGTGTCGTACGACGATTTGACGGTTGTCTCTGTCCTTTTTTAAGATGGGTCTACCGGTAGATATCGAAAATACACTTTAATATGAAGAACGAAAATATTTACAACTGGCTTACTTAGTCCATGTTTACTGCAAAGTTTCATGCGGCCGCCTTCTTTCGAATACCATTCCCATGGTATGACGTCACAATGAATCCCGGAAATTTTACAAACGCAACTATTCATCTTCTAATGAGCGCAGGGATGAAACACTCTATCACAGCTTTGATCTATGAGTAGAGTTTTAGAGAATAACCAACGAGGTACGATTGATTATTGGAAATATGCACCAGTTGAAATGATGTTCACAGTCGCGAGCGTTGTCTTGGTTATTTTCTAAATCACACAAATTAAAGCAAAATAACTGATTACAGATGAAAATACTTGTCATTTATAGACGGTAGTGACATTGAACAGTTGATCTGTATTCAAACGCATTAAAAATAAACATTTCAGGAAGTAAATGAGTCAAGAAAACGTTTTGTAATAAAGTATAGTTTTGCCCTCTACTATAATAGTTAAAACACGAGGACGGTAGTCAGAGTGGAATACTATCATCTTTGTTTTATTTTCTTTTGAACTTGCATAATTATTTTCAATGTCTTGTCATTTTGATTTGGGCCTGTCCCAAAACATCCCACTTGTGAGACATCATGTGGTTTGCCGAAATGTAATTTAAAACATCTTCTTAGATATTAGCAAAAGTTTTAATTCAAATTAGACGTCATGACTTTATTTATTGCTCTCAATTCATATGCGCATGATCTAACTGTGAAAAAAAGTCTTGACATATGTTAAATTAAAATGTGATACGACTTATGTTATTTGTATCTAGTCCAAAAGCCATGTACCGTCTCTCATAAATGACTGTGCGAGTTGTTGTTTACAATGCGCTTGTAATGTATGTGTTTCTTTTAACAAAGAGTGTTTACAAGCAAGACGCTCATGAAACGAATATTTCTCACATTTAATTAATCCGTCGACAAATAAGTTATCTCTCTCAGTCGACAAGCATTTGCTTTCAATTCTTCTTTCCGGTAAATAGAACTAGATGATTCGAAACTAGTCTCCATTAAAAGAAACATTATCGGCAAAATTGCCACTACGATAGACATTGATAGGGATAACCCATGCATGTTGATCGACAGAACCGAGATAAAAGGTTACCATGGACGCGTGATCAAGAGGGGCCAGCAGGGAAGAGCGCATATATCGTCATTTAAGCCTAACAATTGACTTGTTACGTCATGAAAAAACTATACTTTTATTATCTGATAAAGTACTATTTTTTCGATTGTTCTAACCACTAGGCATCTTAGAAATTCTAACATGGGGTAAAATGTGACGGGGACATGTGTCTTGCAATCATTCAGAAGTAGAAAGAAGATTTCAGGTCAAAAGAAACGTATCTGACAATATTCAAAGAGTAATACATGTTACACACAAAAAACAGAAATTAGTCAGAAATGATGTGTTTATGATATGTTTTCAGACAAGTGGAGTTCAGTGCAGTCCTGGGTTGTAGGGGGCGTGGCTGTCCTCATCCTCATCATCATCATTGCAGTTGGGATCTACAATTCTCGTCGCTTGAAACGGTAAGTGCTTGGAAAAGATTTCACTCATAGCAATAACCATAAGAGGTTAAACACATAAGTAAAATAAAATAAAATAATTTGCTGTAAAATGGCATTGTCAAAGCTGAATATGTTTATTTTGTTTAAGTCAATTTAAAAGGGTAATTATATTTATATTTTATTTCAGAGAAATGAATTATGAAATTAGAAAAGTCAGTCTGTAACTTGAATGTTGCTTTTGTCATTAACCTTTTACAACATTAAAAATGGATTAAATGTTCATAACTAGCTTGCTTACATGACGTTTTATTCCTTATCAAACATTTAATACAGGGGGAAGGGGGCTGGGGTGATTGATTTTTTATCAGCTTTTATCATTCACCATCTCATGTGATCTATTATTAACCATTGATAGGCGTATCTAATACAGTGCATCATTAGGACAGAAAGGTCAGCGCTTCTACATACCATCATACATACCATATGGTGCGGACTATCGCAACCAAGACAATTCCAACGCAAGACAGTTTTCATCCACACAAAATGAAATGAACATATTTTGATAACATTTATTTAATTTCATGACAACGAATTAAACAGACCCATGAGGTTTTATTTTTATTTATGTTGAATCAAAATGACCAAAAAACGTGCTATATTTTGTGACGCTTGCAAAAGAGTGGACAATATAATCAATCTAGTGGTAGCTTAAAAAGAATATAATCTTACACATGCAGACTTACATGTACATGCGTTTATATTTCCCTCTTCCTACGAAAAGCTGAACTATCTCCATTATCGAACTGTTCAATTAAACCCTTGCTGCCGACCTCAGACTTTTCTGTGCATGCTGTCTAGCTTAATGCAAAGGAATTAGATAGTCCAATCAGAAAGCTCCTGGTAAAAGCTACTCGAACAAACACTGCCGCCTCAGTGTCGCAGTTGGTCGATTGAATGATTTGTAAACAGAAAGTGCCGCCGTTTCATTTGTGCATGTTTAAAACTTATTGAATACTTGTTGAACCGAAACATAAATTAGATTTTACATACATCAACCAATAAAATTTTAAGAAATCTCGATGTCATACCAGTGTGGTATCCTGCGACCTTGGATGGTGGTAGTAAATGTTTCTTTCAACAAACTATACTTCCTGCAATCAAATTGAAGATATTTTGATGTGAACCCTTTAATTATCATGCTGTCCTTAAAAATGCAAAATAATTTTTTAAAATGTAATATCCAGTTATATTTTCTTTCACGTTCACTGATTCGTAATTTTCACTGTATGTGCCTTAATTGAAATATTATTCTCTCTTCATAAAATATGCGTTTGGCTTGTACTTTAGTTTATGAACAGTTGGATCAACAATGATAAAACTTGTGCACATGACATATGCATTAAAGGTTTCACGTGTATGTAATGTAGTATTTTATTTACTACAAAAATAAGAACCTAAAAAATAACCTTTCAGCCAAATATAGTTGTTGATATTACAAGGTTTAGAATATTTAAAAAAAATAGTATGAACTAGTTGAAAATTATGTTCACATTATTCCGAAATAAATTATTTTGGATGTTATCAAAAGATTCATTGTAAAAAATACAAATTTGTTGAAAAGCTTACCCTCGCCCAGTAAAGTTGAGATAAGGTGCCTTCGTACCGGAATTGTTTTCAAGTTAGAAAAACCTTAACATCAATCAACATTACATCTAATTCTTTTAAATAAATATTGCTTTGTTTCGTTCACAGATATCAATTACATTTTAAATACTCTAATAAATACGCTTTTGTTAAAATAAACTGCATAGGGATTAAATTTTCATTGTATATCTAAAATTCTTCTCTGAGAGAATTTGATTTTCACATATTTTATTCAGGATAATTGTGCAGCTATCTAACAAAACTTAACCATGTGTTAACTGTACTATTTTTTAAAAATGAAAATATACATGTATATTTATAAGACCCAGCATAATAAGGAGCTCCTTCATTTATTTTTCACAATCGATCTGACAACAAATAATGACAACAAAATAACATCTTCTTTATCGCTCTTTTAATTCACAAACTCTAACTTTTTGTACTCAAAAAGGGTCACCTGCAATAGTAACGGCCATTTTGATTATATCGCAAAGGACACGGTGTCGCCAATTGGCCATGGTTAGGGGAGTAACTGGAGATTATATCATTAAAAGTCGCCAGAAAAGTCTGAGGTAGGAAGATGATATCTTTCAAAAGGTGACGGACAAACCACATAACGGCAAAATGAAAATCATGGACTAAAATTCATATGTAATGTTTCTGTACACTAATCAGCACTTCCATTACCCGATTGATCTTCATGAAGATATAAAACAATAAAAAAATTCAGCTCTTTAGATGACAGACCGAGGTGTTTACACTTGAAGAGTGTCTCAGTGTGTTAATGAGTTAAGCGTGTATGGGAATTCCTTTTCTATCGGTTTGAAATTGAAATAGAAAGTTTAAGATATGCAGTGAATCGTCATAAAATAATAAACAATAAGCTGGTCAAGGTAATTCGGTGCCGATACAGGATCTCTTTGCCAGTTATTTTTAATTATAAAACTCAATTGGTTATACAAAATTAGATTTAAAGAAACAATAGCTTTAGTTACTACTCATAAAAAACAAAGATAAAGATTCTCTACCTGACAATCATTTCTCATATTGATATTCTCTTAACTTGGATGGCGCCATATCATAAGCGCATTTGGCCTTATAGCTAATTTGTTTTGTATGCCACATCTGAGAGAGCAAGTATATAACCACGTTTTCCCTGCAGGATTCAGGGCGTTGTCTACAACATTGAGAAGAGGAGGGGAGGTCCTGCCTCTGCTGAACAAGATGTCCGACCAGATGCTCCTCAAGGATACTTTGAACTTGAAGAACAGGTAACAATAACTCCTCGAAGGGTTTGCCCAAGTGTTCCAATCAGACAAACCAGCTATATCGAACCCCGACACAGTGGCAACTTCGGAAACCTTCAAATACAACCTCAGTCGCAGGCTGCTGAAGTGTCTGATCAACAGAACGACGAGCCACAGGTGGCAGCTGCTCTGCCTTCAGACAGACTTCTCCAAAATGTTCAACGACGCTCTGATGAATGGTCCGAGAGGCCTGATAGTTATGTTTTACCTCACTATTGTGAGGTGAACGAAGAGGGGATGGCCACACCTCCACAACCTACTCAAGGAGCTCAAGCGCCAACTCTTGAATTGAAAACAAACCTTTTCTCTGTAGCAGCAGATGTACATGCAACTCGAGGAGAAATTAGGATTCCACCTATTGCAGAATGCTTCGGGCCAACTGGAAGTGAGGACTCGTCACCGGATTTACAACCATTAGTTGAAAACTATGATCATCTCAATAGAGGGCACATACCAAGGATCAGTGGAGGTATTGCGTCCAGTTCCACCCAAGATGATGAAGTTAGAGTTAGCCTGGCAACGTTCAGTCAAGTGAGCACAGAAAGACCTGACGACTATATCGAACCTCGACACAGTGGTTGCATCATCCCACCCCAACAACAACTGTTATCTGCTGGGGTGTCTAATCAGCAGGAAGACGAAACTCAAACAGCAGATGCTCCACCCTCAGACAGATTGCTTCGTGAAGACCTGATATTCAAAGTTCCACAACCCGCTCAAGGAGCAGAGAACTCCTCCTTATCTGATGTAGCTGATGAACATACCAATTGAGGGGAGCCCAGCATTCTCGTCATTGTGGATGTTTCGGGCCAACTGAGACTGAAGGCTCGTCATCTGACAACGATACAAAACTATTAGTAGAAAACTAAGATCCTCTATTTGGAGACCACTACATGGAGCATTAACTGCAGCTTGCATTTTGCTGACAGTAACATACGAAACGCCATAAAACCTTTTTGGTGACCCATAAGAATTGCCACAATGATAGAGTTGAGCCTTATAACGCATTTTCAATTTCTTCTCAGGGACTTATATTCTTAAATTATTGTTTACAGCGTCCTTGGTCAACTAACCATATTTTACAATGTGATCCTTGACAGTGGTCACGCAATAAGAGCCAATGTGGTCATCTTCTTTTGGCATAGGTAAAAATGAGCCATGCCATAAGTTGTCATCTTCTTACGAACAAAGAATACTTTATTTTTAGACTTATTTGAAAAGAATGAAAAGCTCCATATAGCCTAAATCAAACAGATTTGTTTGCTTTTACGATTAAGAAATGTCAACTACATGCTTATGTAAATGACATTTACAAATTCGTCGAGCGATTCAAAGATCATGAACCTAATTTGAGTTCCACACAAGTACAAGATAACAAATTCCATCAGAACGTTTAATGTTCTAATGAATTCCAAACTGACTACAATGTTTGTAAAAGTGTCAAAAGGTCAAGTATTATCCATATCAGTATATCACTCAAATATTATCTGTGCGTACATATTGTCTGGGTAGTTTTGTAACCCTACCATTTGCTATCATTTTGTCTGAAAATTTTTTTTGGGTCCTATATTTAAATCATTTTGAAAGATCCTTTCCTAAAAAATAATTAAACATTGCGTATTTTCCATTTATAAAGAAAGATATTTGCAACATTTTCTTGCATTTCAAGGTATAAGGATACGGTATAGATAAAGGAGTGTTTATTCAGTTAGTCAGTCATTCTGACCCAAAATTAGATGACATCCAAAACAAGAATGTAAGAAGCCAATAAAACTTGAATATAAGACAATGCATAAATCTACGATGGTCCCTTTCATTTTATTCCATTTGATTTATGTTTAACTCTATTTAAAATATTCAACTTCAGAGCTTAGCTTAGCTATCATATGCAAATGTATGGTGACTGGTGCCATGGTGTTCAGATAGAGTCGATTTTAAACTTGTGCAACTTGTGCTGTAACAACAGCCAATCACTATGTACATCAAGCCTTTAACTGTATCAATCTAATTATCTCTCTGTACTTAAACCTATTCAATTTTTAAACCTATTCCCTTTTATGTGGAGCACAGTGGTGTAGTGGTAAGCTTGCTTGCTTGCTTGCCTCTCACGCCAGAGACCCGGGTTCGAATCCCGGTAGAGACACAAAAAATTTGTGACTTGGGTCTCTTCCTGTGTTGTGTCCCTCGGCAAGGCACTTCATCCACATTGCACTCAGTCAACTCAGCTGTATAAATGGGTACCTGAATAAGGGAAGAACGGAAGAGCTAGGTAGCTGCTGTAGTACAATTCCTTCAGGGTAATAATGTACCGCCAGTGAGCAGTGCCTCGCACTGGATATTAGGCGTTAAAATGTGTATTATTATTATTATTATTATTATTATTATTATTATTATTATTATTATTATTATTATTATTATTACTATTATTATTATTATTATTATTATTATTATTATTATGTATAAATTCCCTCTCGAATCATGTCCAATAATACTTGCTTAAGGACGGTGTTACTATCTACAACGAAACGTCGAAATTGTGCATTTAAGAAGTTGTAAACCGATAGAACTTGTTCTCTATTCAGAAGTAGAAACGTAAATATTGCTATAAGCTAAAATGTTTGTATAAGTTTGTACAGGTACAAACGGTGTTCTCTATCTCATTTGACAATTCAAATACGTTCTTGTGTACATATTGTCTTGGTAGCTTTGTAGCCCTACCATTTGTTATAATTTTGTCTGAGTGTCATATTCTTTAATCAATTTAAACATATTTTCCTAAAAAACATGTAAACATTACGTTTTTTCTCTTTTTTTCTATTAATAAAGAAAGAAATTTGCAACTTCAATTGTTGATTTTATAAATGAACACTAACGATCAAGGCTTTAAAATTCAGGATAAGGTGCAGATATGTGGTTGTGGGAATTTACGTAGTCAGCCTTTCAGACACAAAATAAGGTGATACCCAAAACAAGTCAAAGGAAAAAAAAAGAAATTTGAATTTATGAAAATTAATAAATCATCCTTTTCATTTTATTCCACTGGAATTTCGTTTTCGCAACCTACAGACTTCAAACTTTATATGTCGCTGTGTCTGCTCTAGATATGATTCTACATTATGTTGAAAATGTTTTAGCGCGTCTTCGTAAGCATTCGATATTTCGTTCTTTACCACTATACTGAACAGATAAGCATGGAGATTTTAATTTTTACAGTAAACCAGTGAAATTACATTAGAAAGAGGATAGTCATATTTGATACAACATACTAAAGGTACAACATACTCTGTGCCCCCTGAACTTGCAACAAATCAACTTAGGAACTGTTTGGGTTGTGGCTAAACACTGCTCATTAAAGTAATTACTTGCATGGCAGTCGTTATGCACTTGCCGTAATATATGTTTAAGTGTATGTTCAGTTTGCAATTGATATCAAAGTACTTATATGTACTTATATTCAAAAAGACTAGATGACTTCCATGCCTGTGTCACGAATATACTAAATATCTGAAACTAACACTGAATAACATTTCCCTGTGAATACAGACTCTGACCGGCCCTGATTACACACATGATATCTGCACATCTATCCAGCTGCATGTGTTAGAACACCAACTGATCAGTTGATAATGTGTCACATGAAGTATGACACATATCAAGTATACACACCAATGGTACGGACAGATCAGGGAAGCTAGAGGCAACCTTTGACCCGCTCTTGGCACTCCTTGTAACAAAAGATCAAAGCTGTAGCAATTCATCATTCTTTCTATCATCAGTAAACCTTTTTCACAAATATTTATTGAATGAATATTTTTAAGTAACTGAAATAACTAGGGTTCTCATGAGGCGAAGACTAAATATTGTTGTAGTTTCAGCCATAAAGTCTAACCTGTTAAGACAAAATGAAGGACGAAGGTCAGATAACTTTTTTTTAATATGATATAACCAACATTGGAAAGATGTTTAATCATCCGCCCTCCATGTTTGATAGGTGACCGGTGACACTTGAATGTTAACTATAAGTGGTATACTCACAGGTGTAGAAGCCCATGATTATGCTGAGAGTAAACTACACGTGGAAAGCAAGCCTCTGTATGATATAGTGGCGAAAAAGCTTCTCATTGAAATAAAAATTAAATGTCTGGGACCTGCGTTTATGAATAACCTTTTATGTATAAGTAAAAACCACCTTAATAACACCGCCTGGTTTAAGGAAATTAGAATCATGATGACCTATTGACACATCTATTGATTAATAACGTTTAATGTAAAATTTAATACCACCTTAATAACACCGCCTGGTTTAAGGAAATTAGAATCATGGTGACCTATTGCCACATCTGTTTATTAATAACTTTTAATGTAAAAGTAAATACCACCTTAATAACACCGCCTGGTTTAAGGAAGCATATGATTACGACAGAAACAGTTATAAGAATTTAGCCAAAAGGACATTTATAAGGACTGAAGATGTAAATGCAGACAAGATCATTCTAAACATATTGACAATTTCTGAGCTAAACTAATCTTTGGTTTATTTTTTGATATTTTTAAAATGTACATTAATCAAAAACAACGCAAAAGTATACATGTTAATGTATTGAATAAAGATTTTGTATTTGTGATAAGATGAACATTCATGGATTCAGGTTATGGATGATTAATGATTAAATAAATTGAACCGTGGATACACCTTAGCTCAATGATCACGTGACTAAATAATACTATATACTCTGACCCTTTATAGTGTATTCATAACTACAATCATGTTTTTGAATCTTGTTGGTCATGTTCAGGAGAGGGCGGGTTGTCCTAGTGAGCAAACTATGGACAGCCTCGCACTTAACAGACTGGAAACTACCACTGAGTTACAAACAGTAACCTCTGACCTCTGACCTATGTCAGATTATTTGTAGCTGGGAAAGCATGCCGTTTATTGTATAGACTGATGGTGCATATGTAAAAACTAGATATTCCTCAGAACATGGAGACGCACTTTGCACACTGACAGGTCTCTTACATGAATCAACAACTTCAAACAACAACATAGTGAATCATAAAAACAGATCAATGAACTGAGTTCGTGTGAACATGAACTTGACTGTGTGAAAAATGTAAACATTTGATTTGTGCTTTGATTTCAAACCTGCTGAAACTAATTCTTAATAAGACTACTCTTTATATAAATAATTGTACTTGAACAATCAAGCAAATCGCATCATTGAAACCATTACTGCACAACTTTTGAAATCATTGCAACTTTGCAAACAGATAGTGTCTGTTCTACTTTATCATGATTCGTCGCAGGCTTCCACATGTCTGATGGATGACTGGTGACACTTGAATGTTAATTCAAAGGGTTATAGTTCAGCACATGCGTAGAAACAACTGATGACATTTATCACGATGGAAGCTTTAATATGTAAACTTGATTATTCTAAACATATGCACATTGTCTGAGCTTAACTAATCTTGGTTTTCTTGGTTTATATTTCTAAAAAAACGTTAACTAAATGAAATCAACGCCAAAATATGATTAGATAGTATATAAAGTTTTAATTAGATTGGTGAATAAAGAATTCATACTGTGTACTTTGACCCTCGCTCAGTGTAACCATCACTACAATCATGTTTTAATTTTGTTGTTCATGTAAAGGAGAGGGCGTGTGAATATATAGAGGATACTAAACGACCTTCCATTTAATACTATTTTTATTAAACGAGTTGATGATTATGTATTAAACGAGCGAAAGCGAGTTTGATACAAAATCATTAACGAGTTTAATAAAAATAGTATTAGATGGAAGGAAGTTTAGTATTCTGTTCATTACTTGACCTCAGTAACCAAGCATGATTGCCGAAAGTGTACTTAACGAAACAGTTCCGCGACTTAGCCGCCATTATGACGGCAGTACCAACATTGTGACGTCATAACCACACAATATTATGACGTCATACGTGCAGCGTTATTACACTAGTTTAATATCATCGTATAAATATTACACTGCGGTATCTTACACGGGCGAGTAATAAGTTGTGATATCTCAGCATACCGTGGATAGCCTCGCACTAAACATACTAGACCTCTGACCTATGACAGATGCCTTGTATCTTGGAAACTATGTAATTAATGAAATTAGCTGATGGTGTATAAGTAAAAGTCGATATTTTCCCAGAAAATGGAGACGTACTTTACACTCTTACTGGTCTCTGACATGAATCAACAACACAATCAATAAAAGTGAACAGGTCGAAACGTTACCAGATCAATGGACTGAGTTTCTGTGAAGTTGAACTGGTGTGAAAAATGTGAATATTTAATTTGTTGTTTGATTTCAAACGTGCTAAAACTAATTCCTTTGGACGATCGTCATAATTAACATTCTCGTGAAAACCAATCATGTCATTTACAGAAGGAAAGATAAGAATCAGTCATTTCCATCAATACCATTACAATTCAAATCTGATATTTTTTTCATCAATAAACAGGGCATGTTAACACATGGATAAAAATAAAACAACTTCCAATTCTGTAAACAAAAAAGGCCTCTTGTGAATTTTTTTCACACAATCACTTACTTGATTATTTTTAATCTGCACTCACTAAAACTATTATCTCTTTATAATGATTATTTCAATGTATTTTCAGTTATTTTCAAGTTTGTAGAAAACGTACGTTTAATAAAGTCACGATAAGGCTGCCTTCATTGCGAAGTGCACACCGTGAGTTGGAATGTTTTTAAATGAGTAAGATGAATTCATGTAGTGCTTGTAAAATCTTCTCGAAATCGTACTGATTACATTTAATAACTAGATGCATATTTTAACTGTTTTATATGTACGTGTGTACGAATACCATGACGAATATTCTCTAGAAACATGACTATTTCTCTTTAAATTATGACGATTATTGTACTTGCATTGGCTGCACTAAGGTCACTTGGTGGTATTAATTCAAACTAAATATTAGTTTCATCTGCTTGTGTGTTTCAACTTTCGTACATTAATACTTCTGCCTTGTCTTCCATGTACTAGCAACTTCAAAAATGCCACTCACAAAAATGATTCATAGTTTGATTCCGTCATTCCATGTCAGTGAATGTATAGCTGGGAGAAAGGAAGTTAGACTTTGTGAGTGAGTAAACATTATCACGGATCAGTTGAAATAACTTTTGTGTTCATATTCAAAAAGTTCCTAGAGTTTCGTTTCATTCATATCAGGTTCATTTTTTTCATACGATGCCCTGGGCAAAATATCACTTTTACATTGTGACGTCCACATGCTCTTATTTGTAACAAAACCTTTGAAACGAAGCAGCGTCATCTCTAATGGTCACGAGTTACCCCCCTTGCTAGCTGACAAACACTTATTCACCTCACACACATTGGCTGGATGACACATATTTTGGATTCCAGATATCATCATCTTCATATCAACAATCAGTTGAATAACCTGACACATTCCATTGTTAGTGAATGACTTTCTATTTTTCTATTTCCTTGATTGATAGCGCGTCTTATTCATGTAATACAATACTATACATGTTTGACAATGAATGCTTTGCAATTAATTTCTTCGAAACCGGCTACATTTCTATGAGAAACATTATTCAAAATTGATGATAATGATAATAATAATAATAATAATAATAATAATAAATGGCTTTTTACAATTATAAAAGTCCCATCATTTCATAGTCTGATTACTTTACAAACTCAACAGTAAATGTCGACAACACAGTTCTACTTTGTTTAAAACTAAGATGGATGTATCCGTAGGTCAATGTTAATGTATGGTTCTTACAACTATGCTAGTGATTTCTAGGGTTAGAGTTAACCTAAAATCCTAAAGAAGCTAAAATCCCAGCACAGGAAATGTTGGTCATAATGTCAAGGGCAGAGTGGAAAAACCTGGAAATATTTTCGTTTTGGTCATGTTGTTGTGAAGGTGATCTCATGTACACACATTCTAAATCAATTTCATTCCCATTTATAGACAAAAACAATGTAATGTTCTTCTTTTGGCAGATTGTACAATTTCGAATTAATTAATGTATCAAATGGCGAATTTTTTATACACTTCACTGGGAGTATGAGTAGAAAATTAAACTTACCTAGACAGTTCATGCCAACATCTGTAGATGTCCCCTAGTAGGCGTTGTGGCTCTGAGTCACGTGACTATCCAGTAGAGCGAGCTCCATGGAATCTGTGTACTCATCATCCTGAACATCTTCATATTTCTTAGGACATCCTTAGCTCGATTCACGTAATCGTCTTCAGTAATGTTGACTACCCTGCAAAGATAGAGATAAGTACTGAATCGTCATGCTCTCAGTTAATGAGGTCATTCTCTTTCATGTGATATACTGTAAGGGACTCTTCTTCTTCAAATATGAAAAGGTTTTCATTTGCCACAGTCTTTCAGGATTGTTATCTATGAACTCATTAATCTATTGTGAGATTCAAAACTGATTACCTGATTCATTGATTTCATAGGAACTGTTCGGTTAGAATAACAAAGTGTGGAATTTACCAACTGACAAGTCAATCTACTTATAAAAAAACTGTGACATGTTCATGAATATTCTGTTGACTGAACTAAAGTTTTCTTCTTATCTAATGTTTCTCTTCGTCACTTGTGATAATATTTTCTAACATGGTACATCAACTAAAATGTTCATAAAAACTTATCTAACATGTTCATGGAAGGAGCTAACTGATGCATGTACATTTTCGTTTGCAAAAAAGACGAAGTTGTGAATTTCATTAATTACATTGTGGAACGATTATAATACGCCCTCACAGATTAATGAAGAAGAACGTTTCACTCACTATTGGAGACATCAGCCAATTGAGTAACTGATCAACATTTACCATTACACCAAGGAAAAGTCCTTGAAGAGATTGAATGAAAACAGAAATCAGAAAAGTGTACCATGTCATTTGTCGTATATTTGTAGTAATGTTTAAAGAAAGCATCTCACTTAGTTTTCCTGCAAAGTTATGATGATTTTGTAAATACATTTAGTCTTCAAATGCGAGTTCACTTTGTGTTTTGAATATTGTAGTTTTCAACTTCTGTCACCACATTTTACATCAAATGACACGACCAGCATGGGAAGCAGTAATGAGAGCCAAGTGCTGAGTGGACCTCGTAACATAACATAATAACTGAGGAGCATCCTGTATGTTGTACAAGCTTTCGAATTCTGGCATCAATTGATACAGAAGGATAGCGGATGTTTATATGACGATGAAGAGAGATGTTTCCAAAACCTCTCTGGAAGATCAAAATATGTTGTTGTTTTTTTTGTACACTGAGCAAACTTTGTACAAGTAACAAGGAGATTATTCATAGAGAACTAGGTATGTTTTCTAACTAAACTGTATTTTTGTTTGCCAATAGATTAAGAAATACTGTATCATAAACATGAGGTCAGGCAAGGTCAACTACACATATTCCATCTTTGGTCACATCACTCTGTGATCACGACAGTAACCGCGGACATTTAAACACACTGCAGTTTTTCAGTTTTTGTTCCTGGTTTCTTTCATTCTAAGTTTCGAAATAATAAGAGACATACATTTATTATTAGTTTTTAAAGTATTTCGATTTTTCCTGTAGAGAAGCTAACTAAAAAATGTAACCATTAAACATAGGTTTAGGCAAATTAGGTAAAATTATTATGCTTACTTTAGACGTTTATATGTGTTTTTCGTCAGATCAAATTTAAATACTGTTAAAACTTGTAACAAATATACATGCATCACAGAACCAAGTCCTGAAAAATATTTCCCTGTTGGTAAAGTCAAAGTCTGATGGGTCCTGATCACAGACATAAAATGATAAATCAAAGCAGTGTTAACATTCACTGATCAGATGATTATGGATCAAAGAGAGTGAGACAACTCAGCACGTCACCGATAGTGTTTGTTCTGTGCAGTTGATAAATTGTTGAAATAATTGCATTTAAAAATCCATCGATTTCTATCATTTATCATTTTACTAGTATCTAATATTATAAATAATGCGATAAAGAACTTCTATCCACGTCACATCACTGAAACTGATAAAAGAGTTCTGAATGAGAAATCACCACTAAGAATGGATTAAAAGTAATCTCATTGTCAGTGCGTTTATAAGATGTTAATTGCACTAAGGTAAAATTATATTATACAATAATTTTCACGATCTTCATTGTCTGTTATGAAGTGTATTCCCTGATGCACTATTGTCGATGGAACATTATACCATTGCATGCGCACGTGTCTATTGCTACACAATGAGTAATATCAACATTCAATGAGATAGTCTTATATCATATCGCCTGTAAACAATATGTAGAATTATCACACCACCAGTAAATAATATTAAGATCATGGCGAGATTGTGTCAAAGTGCAACGAAACAAGTTGTTTTCTCTCTAATTTCATTATTAAATTCTGAACAAGACTGTACTAAAAAAAATATATCTAAACATAAATACTTGTACTCGACGAATCAAGCAAGTTGAATCATTGATACCATTACTGCACTATTCTTGAAACCATTGTAACTTTGGACACAGATACTGTCTTTTCTACCAAGTCATGATTTGTGCCAGGCCTACACAGAAAATGCCTCAAATTTACAAACAGTACCCTCCGGCCTCTGACTTTTCGCTTGTATTTCACTAATTTGATATGATAATCATATTTATGTGATTAATCGAGACCAAATACTTCCCATTACATTGATATCTTCAATGAAACAACAATATCAAAGTTTTATATGTCAGAATGTTCCACATCATTTGACCAGCTTTTACATAGATGAATACAAATGTGTGAATGTTATACTAGTCAATGATTCTGAAAACCAGACGTTTCATTTGCAGTTTGAGCTTTTATACGCCTTAATGTCTTAATGGGAAATTGTTTACTTAGAAAGCTTTACAGCTAAATAAATTGAATGGTTCTATCAGTTGATATTAGTAGTGAAAGTTGTCACTGTGACAGTTGGTTTCAATATCCTTGTATACAGTGATCCTGATGTATGATGGGATAGATCCCAGGTCATGATGACCCACCTGTTGTAACATAGATTGGTGGATGTTTGTTATTGGGTACATCTTAATTTGTTTATTGTCTACTCAGTATATCATAATCTATTTCAGGTTTGTAGATAGAGTATTTTGATAAACAGCACGATCAGAGCATCTCCGTGTGGAGAAACAAAGCGAGACAATTGTTTTATCTGTGTGTACTGAGGACTGTGTCTATAGTATAGAAGCGCTTGTAAAATCTCACAGAAGCTACGAAGTTGGTACCCTTTCTGTTCAAGAACTATAGAAACATACATAAACATGCACAACTGTTAAGTTTATGTACAAGTCTAAAGATAAAAACAGGTCAAACAGGTCAAACAGCCGCCACCTAAGACCTCATATAAAAATCTTAAGTTGAATCGCGGGGATTTATTTTACACATGTTTTCACTAGTGATATGAAACATACTAGGTTAGCATTGTATGTGTGGTTCATACACATCAAAACATGATTTTGTATGAACCTTCTGCCAGTTCATACAAGTCAGTGCTATAGATGTGAGAAAGGAGATTAAACACGTTGTGTGGTGTAGATTGTAAACATCAATTTTGTTCTCATCAATCAGCATATATGAACTTTAACTTATATATATTTTAAATATATCTTTACTTTTTTAGTTTTACTTTTACTTTATCAAGAATGTTGATGACTGAACATTCCCCACACCTAATGAGCATCTATTAAAACCAACCTTATTTTAATATAAAAAGATCTGTAATGGGAAAATAATCCAGATGGAATTTCTTTTCTTTGTTCAAAGGGTTTTCATAATGTATTTCAAGTTGTCATTTCGACTACACAAACGTATAATTTGTTTAAGTAGTACACTGTTATAGTCTTCGGTACAAAAAAAAGAAACTTGGCATCTTCTAAACTTCTGTTTGATTGATTTCAGCTTATAAAATGATTTCACAGCATTGGATATTTTGTACTGGACAATAGTGTCAGGAATAATAAGTTATTCAACGTTTTTTGTCTTGTAATCTTTGGTATTCCGTTTTTAAATTAAACCCTTTTTTGTTGTGTATATTATTTTTTATTCACTGTTTTGCTACTCTGCTTTCAACTTTTTTTGCCTTGTAGTCTTTGGTATTCCGTTTTTTTTAATAAACCCCGTTTAGAATATCAAATAAAGGAATAGACATTTACTACAACTGATGTTTTCTAACAAAAAATATGACTTTAGAAAGACGATATACATTAAGTTATATTAACTTATGAAGTGAAAACTCATATTTTTGAAATTTTTTAAATACATATCGTCAATCTATATCAGTCATATTTATGAAAAACTGATATATTACTTATATTCAATATTTTTGTTTCAGTAAATTATGAGGTTTGTTTTCTAAGGTATTGGATTCAATATTTTAGCAAATATAAACTTACGATAGATTTAAATTAAGCAAACCCTATTTTTGTCACAGAAAAAATTGTTTTGACAATGATAGAACACGTTTATTTACATTAAAAGATCGTAGCTTGCGCATGAAATATAATCTTGTTGACATTTTTTTTAAAAACTACATGAGTCTGAGCATTCCAATTTAATTTTGTATCTATTATTTTGCCAAGGTTTTTGTATTTATCTAAAATGTCAACCTATACACATAGGGCTTCTAACGTGTAAGTTATTCCTGAAATTGAGCTCTTGTAACATATAACGTAAGGACATTTTTCTCACACCATATACTCACTAAAATAAGTTCATTTTCTTGATTGAGTCTAACTAACGCAGTGTCACCAGCAAATTTGGCTGTTGGATTATTGGTGTAGTGAGTTAATAAAACAGGTGAAAGGACACGACCTTGAGGGGCTACTGTATTTGTATACAAGATAGAAGACCTGGCAGCGTTAACCTTTCCAAACTGATGTCTAAAAGTAATAAATTATCAATCCATTATATTATATTGCAATTAACACCCATATCAAATGGTTTCTCAAACGATATGATATATGTGCGGCTGGATGGTATTGAAACCAGAAGGGAAGTCTACAAATAGTCTCCTCACACATGGTTTTGGAAGCTCTACACGCAATTAAGAACGGTTTCTTCTTTTTGATATTTGCATTTAAAAGTTTTTAGTATATGATGTCCAACATCAAGTCATGTTCCACTGAAAAATGAAAATCTACGTTTGTTGTTGTTATTTTGAAATGTCCGTCAAGTGAACTGGTTATAATTATTCAGTAACTAATTTTTACCAAAAGTCACTTGTTACACCAATATGAGCCTTTATAGTCGAAAAATTTGAGGCAATTCTCTCAAGCTAATGTTGTGTAGTGACTCTATATGTTAGCTGATAACCCCACAAGAAAAGTAATGTTTCATTAATGAAACAAAATGAGTATCATCTATCTCTCTTAATCGTTCCATTGTAACCTTTTTGCCAAAAAAGGAAAAAGGGTGATACCTTTTTAGGTACGATATAAGATAACTTTCGTACAATTTTGTTTTTGACATTTCTTTATTGTGTTGTTATGGCACAATCGCAAAAGCTAGTTTTGGCAAAACAATCAGTGCCAATGAAGTTGTAGACTTTTTTCACTACATTTCACAGTGATTAATACAGTCAAATAACCCCAACATTTCCACAGCATGTCATTGTACATAGTTCTGCAAAGCTGAACCGGGATTGCTAAACTTTATCCGGATGATATACCCTACGAGTATTATGAGCATATAAAACTTACCTAGATACTTCATGCTAACATCTGTAGATATTCATGTGTAGTCTTGAGGTCACGTCGTCTTCAAGACTCTGAGTAGACATCTGAAGATCCTATTCGGACATGCTCTTAAACTTTAGAAATTATGACTGGCCTGCAAGAATACAAAAATACAGATAAATGCTAAATGAAACAGAATTCTCTCCCCATGCTCTTTCAGCTAATGACGACAATACCCAAGAAAGAAATGTTCCTATTTTGATGAGAGGTACAAGTGTATTACTATATGAATAGGTAGGTATTTTTATCAAAGCAAGTTATAACATGTTTTCATATGCTCTACTAAGCTGTCAAATGCCCGACTCCTTCAACTAACTGTAAAAGTCACCCTTGTTTAAGAGAAAATTTGATTAGAATATGCGATACAATTTGACTGCAAGGAGACATTTTTTTATGAAATTATATCAATTGAAGTGTGTTAAATGTCGCGTCCATGTTTCTGAAATCATACAATCATGTTCAATCAATCAATGGCATTATGTCATGATGAGTTAGCTTTGCTTCTTCATTCAAGACACATTACCAACATGTAAATTACCAGAGCTTGATATTGTTTGCTCTGCTGGAAAATGACAACTTAAATTAAATAACACTATTAAATCTTACCAGTATAAATTAACTTTATTGTTATGTATAGCATAATACATTAAAGTTAGCCTTACTCTTTAGTCAAACCTATTATAAGTATATATCAGGTATTTTGTTTTAGCTCTTTGTAACAAGACCCGATCAGCTTGTTTAACATCGATGAGAGCCGATAGACGAGTGGATTTCTTTTGAGTATATTTGTGTGGGTTCTACTATGACAAGTTAAAGTATTCATTTTCAATGCTCCTGATACTCGCTTGGCAAAGGCTTTAACTTCTCGTCTCCTTTGTGATCCTCAATATACTCTGTCATAAACACCTCTTGAAACACAACTGGCGATATTTATTCAGACTATTCTCACCTGTGTTAATATTCTACAGGATCAAATACATCCGCGATGATGATTATTCATTGTTTTTCTAATATTCAAGGCTTAGGGTAAGGGTTAACCTAACTATTCACACCTATGTAAATATTCTACAGAATCAAATACATCCGCGATGATGATTATTCATTGTTTTTCTAATATTCAAGGCTTAGGGTTAGGGTTAACCTAACTATTCACACCTATGTAAATATTCTACAGGATCAAATACATCCGCGATGATGATTAATCATTGTTTTTCTAATATTCATGGCTTAGGGTTAGGGTTAACCTAACTATTCACACCTATGTAAATATTCTACAGGATCAAATACATCCGCGATGATGATTATTCATTGTTTTTCTAATATTCAAGGCTTAGGGTTAGGGTTAACCTAACTATTCACACCTATGTAAATATTCATAGAGCTGAGTGGCGAGTGGACTTCATTCAATATGTTTGTGTGAGTTCTCCTATGACAAGTCTCCTTTGTGCTAACAATCTAAAATTTCTACATTACACTTACATTTCCTCAAAGTATTCCCTATTGTTCTTTGCTGTTGGTATTCAAGAACGCCTT
This sequence comes from Phorcus lineatus, assembly GCA_921293015.1. Classification (NCBI taxonomy): domain Eukaryota; kingdom Metazoa; phylum Mollusca; class Gastropoda; order Trochida; family Trochidae; genus Phorcus; species Phorcus lineatus. The sequence goes on from OV121093.1 coordinate 44,429,191, forward strand.
TCTCATTGTTCTGTAGCAATGGTGATATCTTTTAACTGTTATGTGTGTAATTGTGTTATCGGCATGTTGAAAAGAAAAGCTCAAAATGTACTTAATTAAATATATGATTTACTCACAATCTTCCAGCTTGTCCCCTTGTGTATCAAAAGGTTTTAGAATAAGAACGTCTTTGGCTTGTGTTTTAGAAATCACATTATTTCAAATGAAACGTAAATAAACTATTTACTGGCACCCCAATACAGTTAAAATGTCCAGACATTTTGTGGTCTTGGTGTTTGTTTCATAGATAGATTTTGTTTAAAAAGAAACGGTACGAAATGATAGAAAATGCCGCTTTTATTTGATTTAAAATTGAGTCTTCACAGGTATTTTATTATTCATGACTCATTGCAGTTTCAATATAAATATTCATTTGATCAAAAAAGTTCTCAGTGCCAATGTTATCATTTATTTTTACTGACTCTCTTGGAAGTAGTACAATGTACAATTGTCGATTTCTTTTATTTTACTCGTTTCGCATTCGTATTTCGAAACAGCATCTCTTATCCTTTTTGTCACTTTTAAGGCATAATTGTTCCAGAAAGAAATATTGGTTTGGCTAAAGCTAAAAACGGATGAAGATGAAAATAATTGTTCAGTTTTTAAGAGATGTTGACATCAACAACGTAGTTGTTAATAAGAAAGCACAATTACAGGTTTGCTTCAAGTGGCTGTATACAATTAGTGTAACCTCAGGTGCTTTCATGACGCTCAAGGGCTTCATCTCTTCTTTAGCGCAATGCTCTGCTGTATTTGATATGAATTGATCATAGTTAGGTCACGACGACTTTCTCAACACTTATTCCTTGCCTTGTATGTGTTTGTCTGGGATATTTATGTTCAAATATTAAGCCTGCCTTTCATGACTCCTGCTCTCTTTCTCACTATTGAAAGTAATCCATGTATTCCTCAACTGTTATTCTATACGTGTTAGATCCTTATTCACCTCCAACAACCAAATCGTTTGGGGCGGATTATTGAGACTATTTCACGTGTGTCATGGCGACCACTATAACTGCAAGGGGAGAGCTGGCATTGATAAGGACATGCAGGCTGAATAACCATGGAATATTCTTTCTATGACACACTAAGCTTGCTGCAAAACTCCAAACCTAATCACTATCACTAATGGTACAATGGAACATACGTTTTGATCAACATCTTTAACCTCCGGTATTCAATAAATCATTAATATTTTTTCAATGTTTCTGCTTTTTCTAACAATTCTATTTTGAGGACTAATTGTTGAGAAATCTGCAGGAAACGAAACCTCATTTATGTTAACTTTATGTCGATTTGGTTGTCGACAATTACTGTAGCAACTGATAAGCAACTTTATCAGTTTTTGGAAACTTATTGGGTTTTTTCAGGATTTGTTTTATTTGAATGACATTGTAATTTAATATATAGGACACACCAATTTAGGCATTTTCATAAGTAGTATTTGTATCTAACTCGCTTTCGCTCTCTCATTCTTTCATAAAGACGTAATAACGGGACTGAGTTAAGTAATTAATTCATTATTCTCTTCAATGCAGGCATTAGTTACTACTCCCCTCTATATCTTAGATCTTACACACAGCCACATCACCATTATTTAGTTGAATGGAATCCAGCTATACTGTACAGCTATTAGAGTTTCAGCATTCTTTCTCCTCAGTGACGGTTGCTTAGTGCAGTCCAGCACTTGTCAATCAGCTTTCAGGTAACAGTAACTGAGACTGTTGAGAGATTACATGTGACGACTTGCTGATTTCCAGTGACGATATTCACTACTACTGCCCCCAGATTATTCATATTAAATCCAAACTGCAACACAGTCACACATGTCATTGAGCTGTATTGAATCGACGAAGAATCAATTTGCTATTTGATTTGCGCAATTCTTTCTCGTCACTTACGGTTGCTTAGTGCAGTCATGGAGCAGTAATTGCGACTCTAGTGAGACAACCGACGTCTTAGTTTTACATGGATTAGATGAATTACATTATAATGACATGTTACATGAAGTTATTTGCTTAGGCTTAACACTGATTCACATGATCCAGTTTAGTTCATTTAGAGTCATGCTTGAAGAAGCTTAAATGATTCAGAGTTATGCTTGAAGAATGTTCAATATTTCTGGGTTTTGCCTGAAGAATCTTCAATGATTTAGGTAATTGCTTAATAAGAATGCCCCTGTTTAGGCCCACGCGAAATTAATTCTTACCGTTATTAAGCCCATTGGCTTTCATTGGACTTATTTTCTGTGTGTTTACAGTCTGGTCCCTTCCAAATTTGATGGTCATTGTAGACATGTTAAACGTTTATTGACTGCCTTTCAATGTTTGTTCTTTTGCATAATAATAGTGTAATGATATCATTTTATTTTTCTATGACTAACTATTATTTCATAATGTACTGAGTTGTTTCCCTCATAAAATTTGTTTCATATCTAACATATGCCTAATGATAATCTTTTACATGCACTGTTCACCCACAGTAACTAACAAAACACGATTGATAATAATCGGTTATTAATCAACTAAAAGTATATAACATTTTCCTATATCACAATTGTAATAATTAGTTTTCAATGATCAAATATCTCTACACACGATCTCAGGCTATCACTTTGCAATCTTCGTTGTGCATGTGAAGGACAAAAAACATAAAAACATAAACATAACAGTGAAATATTTACAATGCATTGCTTATATATTTACTTAACCAACATGAAAGTGGAACCGTTGAAATATGAAAATCATATGCTGGTTATTTTCTCTAAACCAATGTCATTGAGAAGGCAATGTGAATGCATGGTGGTTCCCGAAACTTAATTTGTTTACGTAAGCTTGTGTTGTTATCCGCATTACCTTTTCCACGTTCTAGTAAATTCTAAAAGTATAATCTCTTACATCTTGCTGATTCTCTTCTAGACACTAAAGCTATTTATGATAATTGGATTAAAATGAAGTAACAGTATTAAATTAGACTTACCCCGACTGTTCAAACACGATTTCTCTTCACAAGTACAGGAAGTAGCCCTGACTTAAACTACAAGCGGAGAAACGACGGGTTGGGACACAGACATGAGACATGAGTGGCGAGGAGATGTCTTTCAGATTCAAATGTGTTTGTTCTACAAAGAATCACACAATCAAGTATTCACTTCGTATTCTCCTGTCAATTTCTTAAGGAACGTTTATAACTTTTCGGCAAGACATGCGTGAGCATGAGAGCATAAAAGATTCGAACTCTTCTCTGAACACCTTTTGAAACGGTGAAATGTTTCACACAAATTGAAACGCTTATTCACTAACGCTTCCTCTCTCGCACTGGCTTAACGTCTCCTATACTCAATTGATCTGTTCACTTTATATCCAATGTAAAACGAATGCTCCTTTCAAAATGCTTCTCAAGTCTTAATTTTCGCAATCGTAGATTTCATCTATTGTGTAATTCAACATTATGTAAATCCTAATTGCCTATTAACTTTCCTTCACAAATGTATTATTTACAACATTCAAATGACTCATTTAGAAATATTACATTTCATACTTAATGTGTTCTAGTTCCATTGATGTCAAATTCAACAAGGCAGTGGAGCGTATAAACCAGTAATATAAATTGTCTAATATCATAAATGCATTCATATACCAAAACAGCAAATATTTGTGAGATGTTCTTATCAAAATAACTCCTGTTGTTGGTATATGTTAGCTCCTTGATATCGTTTTAAGATTTAAGCATCGTATAACCATATCCTTGTTTTTGATATTTCAATCAGAAAATGGTATGGACAGGGTTACAATTGTGGCAACTCGCGTGACAGTCGTCTAATAAGTTCATGACCACTTGTGTTAGGGTTTTACACAGTTTGCACATCGGTTTTTAAGTTTATATCAACTTTGAAGTAAATTCTTAAATATAACGATCCAAGTGCAGTACTTATCCTTTCAATGCTACAATAAGCTTTAGACCCGTTTATGAACAATAACTTTAGGTTGCAAATGCTTTGAATGGAGCTCCTTCTATTCAGAAAACGTTAGTATTTCACGACAGGCGCAATCAAGTTATAACTAGCTGTAATATAATATGTCCCGAACTCCGTTCTTACATCTAGAATTACAAGCCTATTTCGTGTCGCGCAGGCGCAGGCGCGGTCATCGACCAATAAAAAGACAACTGGCCCAGCTCTTCGAATCACTGGTCAATGTGATTGTTTCGCCGTTTTTAGCACCTCGATAACAAAACCCGAATGTTACCGATGTATCGCAGTGAATTGTGTTGAAAAATATGATGACAGATTCAATTCTGTGAAGATAATTTTGACGGAATCTTTGTTGCATATTTGTTCATTTGTACAAAAGTAAAACAACAAATTAGATTAACAAAATGACAAAATAAGTTTTAAAGGATAAATATAGACAAACGTAGGGAAAAAGTCAGCAGGTGACATTAACCAAGATGCAAAAGAAACTCGTCTTTGATTGGTTGAAAGCTGACTTCCTGCCCTCGTTCTATTGGTCGGTTCATGACATGACCTCAATCAGTAACTCTCTACATTCAATTCAATACATCTTGTTTAACTAGATTGCGACAGGCGTCAGCGTTTGAAGTAATTTCTGCAATATTATATTGCATGCTTCATTCCATTGATATTTTAGATAAAGTTTGAGGTAAGTGCATTGGGTACTTTTGTTCTGTTTCGGTATGATATTGTGTCCGTTTCAACTGTTTAAAGACTATCACTTATCGAATGCCTACATAAATCATACTATTCATATTGTATAATGTCAGCTGTCGGGTTTTGCCAGATCCGACTGCGGTAAGTCTTTGCATACTTTTTAAAAATGTGATTAGTGATTTTTTTCTGAGTAAGCTGAGGTAAACAGAATATTGTATATCCAGATATTACGAACTCTGATTTTTTACATCAGCCAATTAGAATTGGGTTTGTTGCACAGTTATGGTAGAATGAACATTGAAAATGACATTTTAAAATGTTTCCAAACGCAACGTTAAATTAAAAGAAAACCCTTCACATATAGGACGGAATTTACATAGCATTTATTATTTTGTTCTCACTGCATTTTACAAGTATCAGATTTGTGAAAGAAGACGCAGTTAAAATGTTTAAGCTACAGTCATTAATTTTGGTTCTTCCTTTCTGTTGAAGAGCGAATGGAACCAGTAATTAGAACCATCTTTTGTGCATGTATTAACTCTAAATATAATCAAAAAGAGATAAGTAGTTTATTTTCACTGCATTTAACAACTATAAGATTTGTAAAAGAAGACTTAGTTACAATGTTTAAGTTATTGTCATAATTTTTTAATTTTCTATTCTGTTGAATAGAACCAGAGATTAGAACCATGTTTTGTGCATGTGTAAACTGTTTATATAATCAAAAACAGTTTAGTACAAACTGAAATCTGTGACACAAAACCTTGATGCATGAAGCTCTTTATTTATTCTTTGTTATCCAACGACACATTTATCATTTAACATTTATATTGGTTATTGTATTTGGTCTGTCAAGTCTCATTTATAGTTGTGTCGTTGCGCATAGTCAACGCGAGTCCAGTCAGGGGTGGTTAATTCCAGCTGATTGTCACATGTGTCATGTGAATGTCAAGTCAAGTTCATAGTTTAGCTCTCAAGTTTAGAGAGCGCTTCAAAAACGGTAAGATAAAGAATAAAATATATATAATGAATATGAAGAATATATTCAACTTATAAAATAGATAAACTTTAGAATATAAAAGCCTATCGTTGTAAAGAACATATAGTATGCAATTTCGGCTGCAAGTACATGTATGCATGTAACAATGCCAATTGACTGATGCATTTAAAATATATAAGTTTGTTTATTGTTTTCAGACAATCTCACACTATCTCTCTATAAGAATAAAGAAGTGACGTCGCTCTCCATTGATCGTTCGTTCACTCGTTACAGTTTTTGACGTCGTTAACGTTAACGTCCAATTTCGGTCATCCATTTTTCATACTGCCTGTAACCACCTTCATTCATCCAGTGCGTAAGTTCGAGCAAAAGAGGTCGCGTGACCTAACTAGATGTTCCAACTGTACATGGAAAACAAGAAGTTGACATGCCAACAGCCGTAAACCTCAAATGAATCACGCCAGCCCCCTAATGCATGTTATAACATTAGATATGTATCACCTTCACTGGAAATTAATTATATACACATTTTATCAAGAAAAGCATATGGGCAAATAAGAAGAGTTGGACCCAGATGTTTTGAAGTGTTAATTAAGATTCATTGTATTATATATTCAGATTTCTGACACCACTAACAACACCAACCCGTTATGACTATCTATGATATCAAATGATTCATTAACAAACATACAGTCAAATAATTGGTCACAGTTATTTTGCACCAAGTGAACAGAAGTCAAGAAAAAATTAACTCACCCAAGAGCATATTTACTTTGCCTTGAGGACATTAAGCAGACATGTAGAAGATGTCAGGAATTAAATACGAGTACCGAACCTTCCCCGCATTGGAAGACTATCGAGATCCATCGCAACAGCCTGGACGAGAAGCACAAAAAGTAGGGGAAATGCGGTAAGGCCTATCTCAGCACGTCATTTGAGCTTGCGCAAGTATGGGACATGCGAGGGGAGATGACGAGTACATGACTATAAGTTTTTGCCGGGCAAGAGACAGGGACAGACACTCTAAGAGCTTCCTAATAAACTTCTGTTAGACTACTCAGCTTCATACTTCAAGTAGATCTTCAAAGTACAAACAATATACAAAGTAGGATTTTTTTACCTATTACTTTCCATATGAACAATAGAAAGCAATTAAATAAATTTATTTGAAAACGGATAGTATTTATAGTAGTATCTTGACTCTCAACGGACACCTAATGAGAACCAAACGTGTTATATTACCAATCAAAGACAAAACAAGAAGACAAATTTTATACAAGTTAGCATTCTAAGTAGCATAAGTTATCTTCTCTGATGATATTCCAAGAATGGCGAGTCGTAAAGACAACTCGGTGGTGAAGCCATTTTCAATTTTATTTTCAAAAAGATATACAAGATTAATCTTCCATCTTTATCTAAAATGTTTTCCTTCTAAAGAGAACGGTTAGGCCACACGTATGATTAAAAATCATTAAACCCACGATAACATGTAATGCAGGAAAGAGTTGGGATTGCTGCCAAACTCTTACATTAATCCTTAGGTTTCGGATGCTTCAATATCTCTTTTAAAATGTTCTGATATTGAAAAAATTTGAGTATTTGATTCATGGTTGTGTTCCATATGTTTTTCAAATGATTTTTTTAAACTGTTCTTATATTTATATTGATAGTAATATGAAAATATTCAAGCATTCTTAATATTAATAAAATCACTTATAATGGTATCATGTGAAAACTTTGGACAATACTGTTCTCTGGTGTTAAGTGTACAGTACCATAGGTTTATGTCTGTTAACCTGTCTCACAGGACCAAATCAACGCAACCTGCTTGTCAGATGACAAGTGTCTACTCAAGTCCTAATCAACGCTGTACATTGAAAAAAGGCAATCAGCCTCTATCAGTTCTCGAGATGTTTGTGTTGGTTAATATAAAGTTTACTGGTATTGAAAGCTCTCTTTCAGGTCAGCTATCTGGGAAATTGCTTCAAGTCACTTTTCTCAAACGTCTGATATGCTTATTTTGTATATAGTTTTGTTTCTTAATCACTTGAGAAGTCAACCTGGAAACTGAACATACTTAGATCTGACGTGGCAGGCAAAATCTACATGACTCTTGCTTTCTCAAGATGAAATATATATACCTTGAGAAAACCACATGTTTACATAAATCTATCGATTAATCCAATAGTCCAGTCCACAAACTAGGTAAAGCTGTGTAACCTTCAACGACTGAAAGGAAAGGTTCAGTACATTTCCACAATCTGTGCACTAACAATGTACATGATTGGATTGTTACTGATACTAGGGGTGGTCTAGGATGCGTCAAGGATCCTTAATACCATGCTTGAATGATGAAATGTAATGTTATTTACCAGTTTATGGATCTGAGAACGGGTTTAAAACATAAAATCAAGTTTGAGTCAGCTGGGAAAAAATAAATCCAAACTTATTGTTAAGCAGCTTTTAAGATGTAGGCGTTGTTTCATCAAAGAACATCAGATGTTCTTGAGCTACATGGGCCTCCTCGTAACTGCTAATAACAAATTATTTAAAGACCTATTTATCCATTGATGCATGTTGTTAACCTGTTTCAAAGAGTTTTGTTATAACAATGATCCACCACTTGGACTCAATAACTTATCGTGCCTCAGAGACCCCAAAACCTATAGCCTACCGGAGCTTACATGCTTCTGAAAAGGGCAACCAAAGCTGGTCGACGGGTAAAAGCCAGACCAAACGTGAGTCCTTCTAAAACCTGCATTCTCTCTCTCACTATGTCTTTACTTCCCTCTTTTTTTTCTTATCCTTTTGATCCCTTCTCTCTCATCTGCCCTATCTCTTTTAGACCCTTGTCATCCACTGGTTTAATGACTGAAATAATGTTCAAAACACGTTGAACCACAACCCACTCACTCAAACAATGAAACATTGCTATGTGTGGTAAATAAAACATGAATAACACTTCAAGCAATATGTTTTGTGTCAATGGTATGTTTCGTATCTAAATCCTCCGATCAAAGATATCCAAGAACTAACAAATTGCCAGTAGCGGAAAGAATGATTCAAAAAGAATTTTTGAAAATTGATTTAGCTGTCTGCTTTTTTATCTATAAAATATGCAAAAAATATTCTTAACTGTTAATATCAAAGACTTACCGATCCATTGATTCACTCCGTTGCCTTGTTTCAAATATGAATCTTGTTGTGTTTTTCAGTTATATGTTTGATGATTCATTCAATACGTTTAATGTATACATCCTCTGACCAAAGATATGCAAGAGCTGAGGAAATTGCCAGTCAATACTTATTTCATGCTGCTGCAAGTGAGTGTTGTTCATCTGCTGCTTCTTCAGATCCCCAGCTCTATGGAAATAACATCAAACCACACAAATATCATTCATCTTTAATGCTAAAGTGTGCCCTCAAACCTCATCCTACACACATGGTTGATTGCATGATAACTTTTACTCACAGGAAGCTGGTGTGGGTAAGCTGATAACATAATGAATTATACATGCAACTGCTCTGGTCTCGGAGATAAAAAGTTAACTGAAAATATCATACTTAATCCCTGCGTGGTAGATGAAGGAAGGTTCCACTAATGAAAGTATATTTTACCACTTCTGCTTTTGTCGAGATGTATTTGCTACCATCAAAACAATCTCTATGCTCTATAACCATTTTCCTCTTTGAGCAAGCAGAGAATAAGTTCACATGTCTGTTGTACACAAGTGATAAAAGGTCCTCCAGTGTAATTTCATTTAACTTTCAAATTTTATCTCATTTTCGTGATATTTCAGGGTAGCAAACGATCATATTCGATACAAACTACAATTTACGATTTACATTTTGTGCACATTTTCTAATGAGATATCATTATCCTTAATGACAATGGCGAGGAATGTAAAGATGAAACCAGAAAAAAGTGAAGTGATAAAGTTCTCCGAACTAGATTTACCTTATGTAGATTGAGTGGATGATATATATAGATGTATATGTATATAGATGTATATGTATAGGTATATAAGTATACAACCGCTCAATGAGCTTATTCTAGCATAAGCCAGACTATTTAGAGTGAGAAGTTATTTTGAGATGTGTTAGTTATTAATTAGCTTTCATTGATCCTACTCAGAAAAATAAAACGGATTAAAGCAATGTTAAAGATTCATACTGATTGTCTCCCTTAGGGTTAAGGCTGGCTCCAAGTATTCGTTGAGACAAGTAAAGTGTTGTCTTCAGGCTAGTGCCACACACTATCCTTATGTCAAAATACTTCTTAAATGTAGAATATTATTTACAGTACATTCAATTGGAAACTTGTACATTCTTATCAGCTCCTCTTGTCCATAGGCAGGAAGTCAATAAGATATTGCGATTACATATGTGATTTGGTTGCAAGTGGTTGTGGTTAACAAAGATCGCTCTTTGTAAATGTTCTGGGCTAAGATTTTGGACCACACTGCACAAATTATGAGAATGCTCAAGACTAAATAAATTAATTGTGATAAAGTATTCTCAGCCTCAGTGTCCATAAGAGAGTAAAATCAACCCTTCGCATCCGTTCAGAAGAGTTATCTATTACCTAATTATAATGTTCTTCTTATGAAGATGATAATAATGAAATACAAACTTGAAAACTGTAACTAAAACAATTAATGACCCTTCCATATGAAAGGGTTTTATTAAGCTCCGTTTCTTTTGTACAAAGAATTTGTTTTATCAAACAATCTTATTTTGGCCATAAAATCCAGTATCAACAAACGGGTATGTCAAATAAATTCTCATGGATCTTTTTTTTAAGACGAAAAGAAATTTCAGAAATGAAGCCTCCACGGCAATTCATGATCAAAGATTGGTTTTTAGACCGCAGGTTGTTTACAACAACGGTGCATCTCAATTAGTGCCCTATGTATTATATTTTTAGCTGTTCATGATAAGGATACTTAATACCGTGCTTGAATGGTGAAATGTAATGTTAATTACCTTTTTATGTATCTGAGAACGGCTTTAAGACATAAAGAAAGTTTGCGTCAGCTGGAAAAAAATGAATCCAAACCTATTGTTAAGCAGCGTTTCATCTGTAGGCGTTGTTTCATAAAAAAAAGCCCATCAGATATTCTTGAGCTACATGCGCCTACTCCTAACTGCTAATAACAAATTATAGGCAGGAAGTTTATGTGATTTGGTTGCTAGTGGTTCTGGTTAGAAAAGATCACTCATTGTAAATGTTCATGATAAAGCCCAGTCTCTCCCAACAAAGTCAGCTCCGTCAGTCATTCATTTACCACCTCTGTCTTAATATGAAGGTTTCTCGGTCTAGAAATGTAGAAAGCTGACTGCAGGCAATCAGTTACACTGTTTCAAAAGTTATCATTTAAAACGCCTAACTTATTTTTGGAAGCTTTTCAAAAGTTAAACTTTATTCGAATATGCACTTGAGCCGTCATTACATACGCCTAATTTTGTGAATGCATCATTGCACAGGCCTGTGTGACAACAAACATGTTCTTCATGCATTGGATGTTTTCACTGGCTGAAATATTACCAGGTAGGTGTAGTTGCAATATTGTGACCGTGCGGGAGAAACCTTAGTACTAAAAACAAGGTTTATAGGAATTTATGACGGAGCTGCCTCTGTTGGAGGAATATGGATAAGGCTATATATATATTAATTGCGATAAACATCATGACTGAGGGTACGATTAAATGAAAGTTATACATCTGTAAGCATTTGGAAATTGCCAAATAGATGCCAAAATATTTGCAATGATTCCAAAAAGGCAAGATGTAAATTCATTGTAATGTTGAAATTTTCATTTCAGTGAAATTTACTTTTCCAATATCTCCGCCAATCTCTGCCTAATGAATCACTGTAAAAATGATCTGTTAACCCTACATAAAGAAATGGCAATAACAAGGTTAAGTAATATTGCCGTTGAACACTTAATTTCTCATTAAAGCCAATAGTACAACACGTAACAAGGACTGAGGCATTCTTGTGCAGTGGTAGCTCGCCTCACTCCTCGGTCTATTTCTCGATTTTAGCGGCAGAGAAGGACAAATTGTGCTTCTATAAAGAAGAGTATTTCGAGTAAGACATCATCTGAACTTACGACCTTCTAATAGTATCAGAGTAACTTTACCTGGTAATACGTGAAACTTAACCTGTCCGAAGTAATTAAGTTATTATTGCAACAAAAAGCTGGTTATGTTAAGAAACAGCCAGATTCAGATGACGTTAGCTCAGCGCTAGTTCAGTTTGAACTTGATGAGTACCAGTCATCACAAGATTTACTATGGAACGCAGGTGAAAGCACCAAACTGATCAAAAAAGTAAAGAATATGTTCCCATTAAACTGATGCAAGCTGATTTGTCATAGTTGGTTACTTATGAACATCCACGCATGTTGTCAACTGGATACGGCATAAAGAAAATTCATTGCAGAAAAATCACATGTGATGTTTTGGTTATTTATCCATACTCAGTGCCTCCATTTCCTGTTTCGTCATGAAACAATCAAGACTTTATTGTTCACGATTAGATAGTTTCTGTTCCTATCGCCCCATACGGCCTATTGCAATATAGGCACAAACAATAGCAACAGCACGGCAGCAAATATCATAGCAGCAACAGCTCTTAATATTCAAACAAAGGAACGAAACAAAACAGCTGTTGTTTGATTTAAATCTGAACAATATTAATTATGATATTTAAGTCGAAGATAAGTATGCAATATATTTCCAATTAGTATTGGTATTATAGTATTAATATTAGTATTATACAAGGATTGTCCCGTAAGTTGTGAGCATCAAATAGAAAACGATTGAAATGTTTAAATATTTTGATTTTACTCACAGCATCTTTCAAACAACAGGAACTTGGTTCTGTTGTATTCATATATCATGACCCTCAGTTTGTGTATCTTTCTCTTCCAGCAAGTGGGTTAGGAACTGAATGAGATTAAGGTCGAAACAGCTGTACCCATTTAATTGCATGCAACATGAACAACTGTGTGTGTATAAATTTAAAACAGTAAATAGCCTTGTGAAGAACCAGAATGCAAGTTAATTTGCATGCATAACGCTATACTAGTGACTAACCTCCACATCTTAGAAAAACAGAGTCATTCGCTCCGCAGCTCATCAGGCTCTACATGATTTATTATCTGAGTTTGCAGAATTATATGAAATAAAATATCTCTAACATGCGATGACTCTTCCTGCAATTATAATCTACTGGTCAAATAAGTCTACACAAGATCAACAGTGTTTATGCAAAATGTAACATAATACAAATTATTGCGCACAAGTTTTGCAGTTAACAAAATATGAGTAATCCATTTATATCCAGGCAATTTGTAGTGTTGTTAAACAATCTCATTTCAGCCTACCATTCACACTTTGATAGCTGAATGCAGGGAAATATAAATAACGTTCTAGCAAGTGACAACCAAATTGCATGGGCATGAAACTTAGTAAAATAGTACGGAGTTGAAATATTACAACTTCTTTATTGCATGATTGCGACGTTTGCGTGTAGATATCACTTGCTTGATAACGGTGTTAGTATCTACATCGAAACGTCGAAATCGTGCAATAGAGAAGTTGTAAATCAATACAACTTGTTCTCTTTTCATCTCACCAATTTCTAAATGACTCTCAAAGAAGTAGTACGGGGTATAGTGCTGAAATTAAGCGTTTATTTACAATTTCACATTGAAAAGGAATGATACATTCAGCTTTGATAATCAAACACGCTGTTTATGTACATCTATTACAAAATCAGTTTCATTGACAAAACGTATTGGCCAGTTGTTCAAAATGTTTAGCTTAACTAATAATACACCGTGTCCTTGTGAGTAAACTCTTATTAAACAAACATTCATGATAATACATTCAGTTTATCTGTTCAAAATCAGGGTTATTATAATATGCTATTTATTTTTACAAAAAAATGTTTCCTGCAACACAATTTGATGATAAACCAATTTATAAATAACTCAAAACAGTGTTCTTATACAATATATATCCAGCAACAACTAACAAATCGGAAGTACAGAATAATGGAAATTGAAAAACAGGATTCATTTTTGAATCGACATTCACTGACAACAGTGTTTACTACACAAAAAGCTTACTTGGTCTATGTACAAATCAACTAAGACGTTAATATAAACAAAGTTACATAGAGTGAGTTCAATTGGATTTTGGGTTGTTGTTTTGCATAAAGTGAGGAAAGAACACGCTTTCGTCTTACCATTCGTACAACTCATGAAGACATAATAAATGTATTGGTATAATAGCCTCAAACTAGTGAACAGTTAATCCCAAGACGAATCAAATCTTTCAATACTCATAGCAACAACATCGCTGTCAAAGCGTGACATCTGAGTCAACCAAACTATTACCTCTTGTGACATGCTTCAAGTGGATTTTGTACGTTGTTGGACAAATTTATATTCCCAAAACATACCTAGATGGAACCCTCTCTTTAATGAAATCACAGTCAGCTATATTTACCAATCACAATGATAATGTACATACATATTCAGTAAAATACTTGCTGCAATGTTCGCGGAAAAAGGAAAACATAACTCAGGTACAGATAAACAAATCTCCACACGATACTTTCAACAATTGGTACCGTGGAATCAGATTCTGTCTGGTTATTTCAAATTCAGTATGTAACATTCTGTTTGATAGTTTGCTTTACACCAAGCTCGTTTCCACTGGCCCAACACAGTAGCTATCAACTATACATCATTGCATCAATTGCACCAAATGAATCGGTTGAAGATAAAGTGTTTAGTCTTAAAGAGCACCCCGCAAGTTGTCTGGGCTTCATAACATAAACGTTATCAATCGAATACGTATATCTTTATTTGTTGACTTTTTCTGAAAAGCGTCATCAAGCTATCTCAAACTTTAGGAATTTGAAGTATATATAGGTTAACAAAAATAATAGGCATTCCCGCACAAATAGACCATAGTACCTTCCAATGACATTGTACTATGGCTGTCTTTGTGACTCTAGTTAACGGAGTGTTTTACAACAGGACCAAGGCTCCTAGCAGCCCTGGAGACCAAAGTTTACATGTTACAAACAAAAATTGAACATGGCTCAATATCACCTGATCTATACGATTACAGGTAACATCCTTTTTTATCTTAGTCTTAAAATAACTCAAATAGTAGGTGTCGGTGTTCAGCGCCAATGGATCAAGTCATATTTCATTTCAATAAAGTCTGTGCTTGAAAGTAAAAAACAAAGGGGAAAAAACAAACAACTGTGAAAAGTGTTTTTTACAACAAACATCAGTTTGATACAAATGTATAGCCTTCAGTGTGCCAAACACCCCATAATAGAACCAGGTCTTCCGTCCGTTTAACAACTCCTTTTTTCAATTATAAAGCATTGTCTTGCCATTGACTGCATAGAGAATACTAAACGACGTCTTGTTTAATAACACTTTTATGAAACGAGGGAATGGTTTGGTATTTAACGAAAAAAAGCATAACTGCATAAATGATAAGACCATAAGACTTGCAGTGACAATATACTTTTTGAGTAAAATTTAATAATATGTCCCTAAAAGACCCTTCAACTAATTCATAATTTCATTTTATCTGTTCAAATTAATCCTGTTTTTTTAATTGGCGAACGGAACGGAGATTTATGTACCGCAATACGTACCGAACCTCGGCATGGGCATACCCTTTCGTCCCCTACAACAAGTCAAAACATTATTTTTGTGTTTTAAAGATGCTTTTCAAAATTGTTGAACATTAATGTTTTAAGAAAAATTAACCTTAAATCGCACAATTTTCACACCGGAAAAACGTCTATGAACTCTGAATCAACTAAAACTGGATCATTCATACCAACGTCAGAATAATCGCCATTTTCCCTGCACTATTGGGTACAGTTTGGGAAAATATTGAACGATAGAATTAATCGCTCTCATGTCATTATCCTTTAAACCAACATGGCGGACCGTTTCCGATAGATATGTCTCTTTCAGCAGTTCAAATAACATGGATCACTCTTTCTAACTAGATTGTTTATTCGGTTAATTAGTAAATTATTGAAGAGAAGTTTAGCAAACACTACTCAATAAATCCAACTCACTTTAGATCTTTAACACAACTGCGCTTATTCTATTTACACTTTAATCACACACAGATAAGGGATCTCCGTTACACTAGTGATAAATATTGCAAGGTTATATCAAAATCTGACTGAAACATGACTGACATACATAGGTTTATCTACTGTAGTCATATTTCCCAACATTAACATTTCTTCTAACACTTTTCGTTCTGCAACACAAGTATCGCCGCACATACAATAGATAACTAATATCTTTATATCTGATGTGCTGTTACTTGGTAACAGTCTGTATAACTGCCGTTTTGTTCAATTTAGAAACTCTTTTTGCACGTTGCTGATTCGCATATGTTACTCTTGTTTACACCAATGGCTGTTCCGGTGCTAAGCTCTGCCGTCTGCTCTGATGATATTTGCTGTTTCTTTTAAACCAAGAGAAACCATAATGTAAGAATTCTTGTTTTATATATATCATAACTCATTGCTGTAACCTTTTGATATGATTTTGTATCATGACAATCTTTATTTTTATGTAAAATAAGCTGAGAATAGTTTCATTGGGAAAGCACATGGTCTGTACTTGAAAGTTCATGTTTGTTATAAATAGGACCCTTCATGCTCTGATAATGATTTAAAAGTGAGAATATTTAACTTTAAAGCATTACTTCATGTTTTCTGCTGATGAACATTGTAATTAACTGCATTCTGATATTTCTGATATTTTTTAGGATTGTCTGTAAACCTGCATGTGTGCAATCAGGAATTTCTGTTTTATGAAGAATGTATCATTAATTTTCATTAATTACAGCTTCTTACTTCTTCAAGAACTCAGAATAAAAGCTGGAGGGAAAAGGAAGTTGGTGTCATTTTTGCCTGAGCTTTAGACATTACAGTAAGAAGATTACGACCTCTCTTCAAGTTACAACTGATGCTGTTAAAACTCTGTGAACTGTTAAGGTTATCTGTTTCCTTGTTACCGGTGGACCTACATGCTTAGATGTACCAACAAATACATACCTGTTACCCTGCTGCTGACTAACCTGCTTCTACGCTGAGACTCACCTGCTGCTACACCGTGACCCACCTGCTGCTTAAACCGTGACCCACCTGCTGCTACACCGTGACCCACCTGCTGCTACACCGTGACTCACCTGCTGCTACACCGTGACCCACCTGCTGCTACACCGTGACTCACCTACTGCTACACCGTGACTCACCCGCTGCTACACCGTGACTCACCTGCTGCTACACCGTGACTCACCCGCTGCTACACTGTGACTCACCTGCTTCTACCCAGTGACACACTTGCTTCTACACCATGACACACCTGCTGCTACCCCGTGACATACCTGCTGTTACGCCGTGACATTCCTGTTGATACGTCTTGACATACTTTACAGAGACTTGCCTTTATTGACACTTATCTGTGACTCATTTGTGTTACTTAAGACTTATATGTTTATCTATGCCTTGATTAATATCTGCCTTTCAGGTAATAATGTCTGCAGATTCTGAGGTAGAGTTAAAAAACCCTGAAAACTTAGGTGCTGCTAGTGTTCCCCAAGTAGAGCTGAAAACCCCTGAAAGCCAAGGTTCCGCTAACGAATCGAGAGTGGTATCAGAATTCGCTGAAGATCCAGGAGATGGAGCGTCTCGACACACTCAAAGGAGTCGTTCGTCACGAACTTCCCAGCTGACCCAAAAACGAGCTAAAGCTGAAGCAGCCAAGGCTGCACTGGAGTTTGCAGTGATGGAAGCTGATGTCAAGCGGAAACAAGCTGATATGGAAGCTGAAGTCAGAAGAAAGCAAGTTGCTTTGGAGGCTGAGCTAGATATTCTTCATCATAGAAAGGAGGCTGCAATGGCTGAAGCTGAAGCAAGAGTATTGGAAAACTCCCAAGATGGCTCAAGGTTATCACTGCCAGAGGAAAATGTAATTGATAGAACCAGAAGATTTGTTGCTTCTCTACCAGATAACCAACCTGTAAAGCAAACAAGCCCTGGTGTGCCTATACCTTTGCGCGAACAAACTTCATCTGGACAGATCTCTAGTAATCAAGATGTTGAGACTCCAAAGGAACTGGTGAGATTTCTTCTGAAAAAAGACTTGATGATGTCAAGACTGACCACCTTCAATGATCGTCCTGAGTTGTACAACGCATGGAAGGCAAGTTTCAAGGGATTTGTGTCAGAACTTGGAGTCAATGATGTCGAAGAAACTGATTTACTTGTTAAATACCTGGGACCAGAATCATCCAAACATGCTTTAAGTCTTCGTGCTGCTAACCAATGTCACCCAGACCGTGGACTGCAAAGAATCTGGGAAAGGCTTGATGAACGATATGGGAGTCCTGAACTAATTGAGGCTGCACTGAGAAGAAAGTTGGACAACTTCCCAAAACTGACAAATAGGGACAGCGAGAAGCTTTATGACCTTGTTGATATACTGTCCGAGATTGAATCAATCAAGGAAGATCCCAAGTATAACTGTCTTTTGTCATACTTCGACTCCTCATCTGGAATTCTTCCGATCATAAACAAATTGCCTTATGGACTGCAGGAAAAGTGGACTTTCCATGCATCTAGATATAAAACTGCCAAATCTGTCTCTTTTCCACCTTTCCCAATCTTCACAGAATTTATTAGAGACATCATCAAGACCAGAAATGACCCAAGCTTCAAATACGACCATACTGCCCCACTACCTCCAAGGAAAGTCAGTGCAAAGAAAACTGTTGGCACTGAATCTGCAAAACGACAAAGTACTCCTCTCTGTCCTCTTCATAACACTGCAAGTCACAACCTTAACTCTTGTGGAACTTTCAAGGCTATGGGTCTTGATGAAAGGAGAGACTTCTTAAGGAGTAAAGGCATTTGTTTTCGATGCTGTGTATCAGATCACTCATCAAGGCTGTGTACTGGACCTGCAAGATGTAATGAGTGTGCCAGCCATTACCACCCTACTGCACTTCATATCGGCAAACCACGCCATGGCGGGGAGAGGGCACAATCTGTTAATGCAAAGTGTACCCAAGTCTGTGGCCAGCGTTTTCCTGGTAAATCCTGTGCCAAATATGTTCTTGTGAATGTATATGGTCCTGAGAACTCTAGGCAACCAACTCAAATGTATGCAATCTTAGACGACCAAAGTAATTCAACCCTGGCCAAGCCCCAGTTCTTTGACATGATGGGTATTGATGGAGAAAGTCTGCCATACAACTTAGTTTCCTGCACTGGAAGTGTTCAAACATCTGGACGTCGCGCTCGAGGTTGTGTGATTGAAGCGCTGGACGGGAGCTGCCTGCTTGACCTACCTACTGTCATAGAATGCTGTGAGATACCGGATGTGAGAGAGGAAATCCCAACTCCAGAAGTTGCGAGATACCACCCACACCTGAATGACATTGATGAATGCATACCTCCACTGAACTGTGATGCTGAAATCCTACTGCTGATTGGGAGAGACTTGATTGAAGCCCACCATGTGCTTGCTCAACGTTTTGGTCCAAAAAAGGCACCGTACGCTCAGAAATTACCGCTCGGCTGGGTAATTGTTGGAGAAGCTTGTTTAGGTGATCTGCATGAACCAGACTTAGTTAACATGAACAAACTGTATCTGACCAGAAGTGGAAGACCATCACTGTTCAAACCTTGTTCTAGTGTCTTCCAGTGTAAAGAGAGTGTTATTGAGAAACCTGTAAGTAGAGATGGAGCATGTGACCTGAGTTCAGATATCTTTTCTATCACCAAGGAAGATGAAAAGTCTGGACTGTCAATTGAGGATAAGGAATTCATTAAAGTAATGGAGGATGAATTCTACAAGGACCAAAACGGTAACTGGGTAGCTCCACTCCCTTTCAAGACTTCCAGACAGTGTCTACCTAACAACCGACCACAAGCTGTGAAGAGAGCCATGACATTGGATCGTAGTCTCCGAAGAGATGCTGAGAAGAAAGAGCACTTCACCTCTTTTATGAAGAAAATATTTGACAACAATCATGCTGAAATGGCTCCAAAACTGCGCCCTGAAGAAGAATGTTGGTATCTGCCCTTGTTTGGCGTGTATCACCCCAAAAAGAAAGACCAAATTAGGGTAGTCTTTGATTCGTCGGCTGAGTACAATGGACTGTCCCTGAACAAAGTTCTGCTACGAGGTCCTGATTTGACAAATTCCCTCGTAGGAATTCTTCTTCGCTTCAGGAAAGAGCCAATAGCTATCACTGCAGATATTCAACAAATGTTCTACTGTTTTCGAGTGAAAGACGCTGACAGAAATTATCTGCGTTTCCTATGGTACAAGGACAATGACATGAACAACAAACTTGTTGAGTACCGTATGTGTGTACACGTGTTCGGAAATAGCCCCTCTCCAGCTGTTGCAACGTATGGCCTGAGACAGACAGCACGTGTCGGCATTGAAGAATACGGTGAAGACGTGCTTAAGTTTGTAGAAAGGAATTTCTACGTTGATGATGGACTGTCATCGAAGTCTACTGTAGATGAAACAATTGATCTCATGAGAAGGACACAGGAATGTCTACTGAAGAACGGTAACCTGCGATTGCACAAGATAGCCTCAAACAGTGTCATGCAAGCATTCCCTTCAGATGACAGGGCAAAAGATTTGAAGGACCTTGATCTAGGAGCTGACTCCTTCCCACCACGGAGAAGTCTTCGGCTGACCTGGGACTTGAAATCTGATGTGTTCACTTTCAAGGTATCTTCTACTGGAAAACCGTACACGAAGCGTGGAGTCTTGTCAACTGTGAATAGTCTGTTTGACCCTTTAGGAGTTGTCGCTCCTGTTGTCATCCAAGGAAAACTTCTTCTGCGGAAACTTGTATCTGAGAACACTGATTGGGATGCCCCCTTACCTGAACCCTACCAAAGAGAATGGGAAAACTGGAAAATGTCACTCAGCTACCTGGAAGACTTGCAGATTCCGCGAACATACATCTCTGGATCCCTGACCAATGTGCCTAAGATTGAGATTCTTGTCTTCTGCGATGCCTCGGAGAAGGCAATTGCTGCAGTGTCATATCTACAAACTGTAGATACTGATGGAACGACTAACTGTGGGTTTGTCCTTGGCAAAGCTAAGGTCGCACCAAAGCATGGCCATACAATTCCAAGATTGGAACTCTGTGGTGCTGTTCTAGCTGTTGAGATAGCAGACCAAGTGTGTGACCAGTTGGATTTGCAAATCAATGCCGTTAAATTCTTCACAGATAGCCAGATTGTACTCGGATATATCCGGAACGAGTCCAAGAGATTCCAGATATACGTCTCCAACAGAGTGGAAAGAATAAGAAAGACGTCTGATCCAGGACAGTGGTTCCATGTTGCCACCGACATCAACCCTGCGGAAAAGATGAAACACTGTAGTTGGCTCTTTGGCCCAAGTAAAATAATTGAGACTGAAGGACTCAATACTGTTGTCTCAGAGGACCAACTAGAAGCTGACCTATTGGTAGAAAACAACAGAGAGGCAAGCAAAGATAGAGTAGTCGGTGGCCTGAAAACGGATCGCTTTGAACGATTCTCTAGCTGGCAGAAATTGGTCAAGGCCTTGACTTTGCTGAAAACTGTTGCAAGAAAATATTGCAAAATGACTGTCCACACATGTTCAAGCCTAGAATCAAGAACTGAACAATTTATCATCAAGGAAGTCCAACACAAAGTATTTGGGAATGAAATTGAATCACTGAGACATGGCAAGGTTCTTCCTAAGCGTAGTCCAATTCTGTCACTGAATCCGATGCTAGATGAAAATGGTATGCTAAGAGTGGGTGGACGGCTCAACAAGGCTCAACTGACATCTGAACTGAAAAATCCTTTGATCATTCCAGGTCAGCACCATATAGGCACCCTCCTGGCACGATACCATCATGAGAATGTGATGCATCAGGGACGACACTTCACTGAAGGTGCCATCAGATCTGCTGGTCTTTGGATTACAGGAGGAAAGAGACTAATCAATTCATTGATCTATTCCTGTATCAAGTGCAGAAAACAAAGAGGTAATCTTGAACATCAGAAGATGGCTGACCTCCCAACTGATCGATTGGAACCAAGTCCACCATTTACTTTCGTAGGAGTAGACACCTTTGGTCCATGGACAATCACAACCCGCAGAACTAGAGGAGGCCAAGCTAATAGTAAGCGTTGGGCCCTGCTGTTTACGTGCTTGACGACACGTGCCATCCACATTGAGGTGGTGGAAGAGATGAGCAGTTCTGCATTCATCAATGCGATGAGGCGTTTTATGTCAATCAGAGGAAATGTTTCAGAATTCAGGTCTGACTGTGGAACCAATTTTGTTGGTGCTGTACATGATCTAAAGATCAACTCTGTGAATGTTGCAGATGGAGCTGTAAAAGACTTTCTGACAGAAAAGAGAACCAAGTGGGTCTTTAACCCTCCCCATGCTTCCCACATGGGAGGATCCTGGGAACGTCTGATCGGTGTGACACGTAGGATACTGGATGCTATGATGGCTGGAACTGCTGGGAACAATTTAACACATGACATGATAACTACTCTAATGGCAGAAGTATGTGCCATTGTCAATGCAATACCGATAACGCCTGTATCAACTGATCCTGAGATGCCTTGGGTGCTGAGTCCATCGACGCTTCTCACTCAGAAGACTGATCATGCCACTCAACCGATGGGCGACCTGGAACTAGGTGTCCTGTACAAGTCCCAATGGAAACGTGTCCAGGCAATGGCAGACCATTTCTGGAAACGTTGGAAAGATGAATACTTGCACACCTTGCAGAGTAGACCCAAATGGAAGCAAGACAGACCCAATCTCATGAATGGAGATCTTGTGCTATTGAAAGATAAATCTGTCCATCGAAACCAGTGGCCTATGGGAGTCATTATTGAAGCTGTCAAAAGTGATGATGGTAGATTTCGTAAAGCTGTTGTCCGAATTATGAAAGATGCAAAACCTGTGAATTACACCCGCCCAGTTACTGAGCTCGTGTTACTGTTGTCATCAGAGGAATGACTTTTGAGTTATCACACCCTTGTTATAGTGTTCTCTGTTTTAGAAATTACTTCAGTCATTTTTAATTTACTCTAGTTCATTATAGTTTATATGATATCCTTGAGATATCAGACGGGGAGTGTGCTGTTACATGGTAACAGTCTGTATAACTGCCGTTTTGTTCAATTTAGAAACTCTTTTTGCACGTTGCTGATTCGCATATGTTACTCTTGTTTACACCAATGGCTGTTCCGGTGCTAAGCTCTGTCGTCTGCTCTGATGATATTTGCTGTTTCTTTTAAACCAAGAGAAACCATAATGTAAGAATTCTTGTTTTATATATATCATAACTCATTGCTGTAACCTTTTGATATGATTTTGTATCATGACAATCTTTATTTTTATGTAAAATAAGCTGAGAATAGTTTCATTGGGAAAGCACATGGTCTGTACTTGAAAGTTCATGTTTGTTATAAATAGGACCCTTCATGCTCTGATAATGATTTAAAAGTGAGAATATTTAACTTTAAAGCATTACTTCATGTTTTCTGCTGATGAACATTGTAATTACCTGCATTCTGATATTTCTGATATTTTTTAGGATTGTCTGTAAACCTGCATGTGTGCAATCAGGAATTTCTGTTTTATGAAGAATGTATCATTAATTTTCATTAATTACAGCTTCTTACTTCTTCAAGAACTCAGAATAAAAGCTGGAGGGAAAAGGAAGTTGGTGTCATTTTTGCCTGAGCTTTAGACATTACATCTGAGATCAAAATACTTTCCATAGTACAACAGCGAGGCCTGCTAGACGTGTGGATAGAATGTTCGTACTGTCAGTGCTGGCTGTGTTGGTTTGCAATGCCGCAAGATGTGAAAAATATCCTGATATAAAATTATGTTGTTGCTACGTTTTCAGATAAAAGAATTGACCACTCACAAGCCACACTTGACTTGGTCAGTAACCTAGATTATGTCAAATCACTGTCGCCTTATTCTTTGATGTACTGAAATAAACAGCTCTATTCATTCGCTTTGTGTTGGTCAGTTTTGCCCTTTATTTTTAGGTTTGAAGATGTTTTCGCTACTTTATTTGAATTGTCCTAAATATGACCACTTCCTCATAGCTCATAGATTGTTAGAGGATTTTCTTGGGTAATGTTGCCTGGAGACAAAAAGGAATCTGGATAAGTAGATAAGAATAAACATATCTGTCCATAACTAAGAAACATTCAGGAAACTAAAGGTGAGGTGAAGTGAAATGGGGTTTAACGCCGCTTTCAGGAGTATTTAACTTATATCGCAGCTGCTAGTATTATTGCAGGGAGAAAGCCCGCAACACCAATGTGGCTATGCATTGCGGTGAAACCTGCGAGCAGCGGCTGGAACTAGCGAACCATGGGTGGTACTGTGCTGAAACTCAGTGTAGCATTGCACCCAAACCTGACTGCGTGTAGAACAGTTCTCTACTGCAGACAAAGTTGCCGAGCCCCTGGCGGGAATCGAACCACGGACCTCTTGATGCGAAGGAAACTAAAGAACAACCGCTGTATCATTTCGTCTTATGTGTTTTTATTGGCTCAATTTTGTATTAATTTGATTAAATATATACATACATGTATGGTTCAATGTGAACAGTTTCTTCTACTTTAAAAAATTAGATACAAGTCAAAAAAATCGTTTTCGAAAATTCTTTTCTCTTTTTCTTGAGAAAATATGTTTAATAAATAGCTTTCCCCATTTCGGTTAATTTCGTGTGTTTTCAAGTTTTCATCTCATTTTGAAGTAGACAGCGATTATCCTGAAGAAAGGTTTTGATGAAGTGCAGTTCTTCTAGTATTCAAATCTCAATTCCTTTAGCGGTTTAAAATTAGTTTTCCATTCAATTTGTTGCCGTCAAACAACTTAGACAGAGAGATTGACTTGAATGTACAGTGAGTAGGTTAAAATTGCCCTACTAAGATTCAGGTAGGGAGACTCCACCTATAACCCAGTTGGACAGCAGGAGTTAGTTAGTATACGGTGATAGAAAGTTCGGTGTATTCAGGATTATATAAGATTCAGGTAGGGAGACTCCACCTATAACCCAGTTGGACAGCAGGAGTTAGTTAGTATACAGTGATAGAAAGTTTGGTGTATTCAGGATTATATAAGATTACTGCTAAGATACAAGAGTTGAATTTCACTCACGAAAGTTGACATGTTATTCTCGAAATAATTATGAACTTATTTTGAAGATGCTAACCAGCAAAAAGGCGTTTGGTTCTTTGATAATCGGTGCTGTCGGTAGGATGTGTGGCCTTGTTGGAACTAGAAACATTCACATTAAAAATAGGAAGTAGGGTGGAGCGAAAAGCGCGGGAAAAAACGTTTATTTAGTAAGACTGAACTGGGAAAACTATATACACAAACAATATATAGACACAAACACTACAGATCACTCTCGCAGAGAAAGATTAATTGTGACAAGGCGCACTTTGGATTAAACTCATGATCAGAATTACCATGAATGATCTGCAAAGCACGACGAAAAGCTGCCTGGAAATCTCCATTGTTGTGTCAAGTTTGGTTCGAATACGATGACGTCTTAAGCACGAGCAGATGTGACGTCACAATGCGTTATGAACCCGGTAAAGTGAGCGGCAAACGTTGTCGGAGCTTATGAATGATATGTCGGATCGCTTAGATTTCATATTTTTCAAGCATTTCGATCCAATTTACATATGAGCAATAAAAGCATTATCAAAATAAGGAAGGGGAACATAAAATGGTACGAGAAAAAAAAAGTTATCCAATTCTGGAAATACAAATCTTGCTAAAAGTCACTCAACGGCTTTCTAGCTTTCAGATTTAACAAATGAAATCTTGAAATTATTCTCTGAATAATTCTAGTGTGTGATAACAATTTCACATCAATGTTTCATGGAAAAAAATCATGATTCAGTCCGGACTCTTTGATAGTATTTGATTTTTGATAAGTATATCTAAAAAGATAAACTGTCATTGAATTTATGAAAATGGGGTTTTGTTCCTCATGAAATATTATGATAAATACAATGACAATATTTTCAAACAATTATGTGACATGCACACCTTATAACAAATCATTTGTTTGTGGAGAGAATTATTAGCGGTGTCGCCTCTGCACACATTAACTTAGGTAAACAATGCAATATTACTTTACATACAAACTATCATCTTATATTCTTATGAAAATATGGTAAATGGCATCTTAAAATTCTTTTCGGATAGTTTAATGGCCATTGTTATGTAAACAATGTTATGACTATACGTACAAACTATCATCTTATATTCTTATCAAAATAGGGTAAATGGCATCTTAAAATTCATCTCTGACAATTTAATGATCATTGTCGATAATTGCATGTCAAATTTTTAAAGAAATTCTTCACGGTGTTGTTTGAAAATTAGGTTTTGATCTGAGTCGGCCACTTTCATTTTACAAGTTCTTGTCACGACTCAAAATGTTAAACAATGTTGAAAAGTATGCAAATGTGGTCTTGTTTTTCATATTATATTATAACAAATACAATTATAACACTTTGAAACAAATATTGGACAATTTTTTAACAAATCGTTAGTTTGTTACAGAGAGAAGAATGTCGCCCTTTATGGCCGCTTCACTCAACAAGGTCACGGACAGACATTCTCAGTGATTAGAATTGAGATTTTATTCGTTTAATATGATATAAAGTGTACAAATGTATATTTTTTATTCATATTTAGTCAAAAGAAAGACAATGAAAGTATTTTCAAGCAAATATCTCTTACTTTTTTATAATTTGTTCATTCAACAGGTTTGGGCTTTTCCCAAGATTAAAGATAGACAACTGCGATAATCAAGATAAACTAAGATAATAATAACTTGCTAATATTTCTAACTAAAAACTTTATTCTTATTTACAAATTCACAAAATATACAAACAATATGAACTAACTTTGTTCAGTCTGACAAGGCCTGCTGAATGAGATGTATTTTCCTGTCAGTGACGCAGATCTCGCGGCCACTGATCAGTCTCATTCTTGTAGCACAGCGGTTGTTGTTTGGATGAACGTAAAACATGGGGGAAACCTCTTCTTTCATCTGCAGATCTACTTTACACAAGAGTTGCCCCCTCTCCACGTCTATAAACCCCACCCTCCCCCTCCCCACATCCAGCACTAGCCCGAAGGTGAGTGTGAACTCTACACCAGGTGTGGGGAGAGACAGAGAGCCACACTCACCAACCTGATGTCTCCCACTGTCCTCCTGATCTCTCCTCCGCACCTGGATACAGAGACGGTCGCGGTGATGGGGACAGTTGTCCGTCACAGACACACAGACGGAGTGGGGGAGAGCAGAAACACACCACCCCTCGTCCATGTTGCTCCTCCCCAGCTTCAACCTTCTCCAGCAGCATGGGTATCAGGGGTTCATTCAACACCAGCAGTATTCCGACTCTGTCACTTTTTAGTATGTTTAACAATATGATTGTGATATTTACATACAAGGTTGCTGTTTGAAGTTTGAAACTGAAATGCACTGACTAAATTTGTAGATGTAATTTGTAACTTGTAATTTTGAGGGACTTTATTTGATAATTGTAAGGTGCTTTATTGTCAATTTGGAATATTTATGCTAAAAGTGTGTACTTATTGGATTAGTAACTAAGATAATTATTTTGTTTCTTTTAGTTCATTTAACCTCATCGATGCATGGTTAAGTGTCACATCAACGCCTTAACGTCAGTGACTTCATGACTTTCAAACGTGTAATATATTTGAGAATTAAATCCCTGTCGATGTGAGTAGGGACTTGTGTTCTTGCATCTACAATATATTTTACCTTATCTCAAATCTTATGCAAGTGCCTACACCATACACAACACTTTTATCGAGCTTCCATCAAGAAACACTCCTGTCATGCCCTTGTTTTTATGAAATTGATAAATCTTAGTCTCAATCTAAAATATATCGTATTCTGAAATTTCAGACTCCTACTGGTTCATGAAGAGAAGTTGAACAAAATATTCAAACTCTGAACATTTGAGCTTCCTTTACCCCCAATCGTTTTGCAGAAGTCAGTTACAGGTTTTAAAAGTATTGCCTGTTACGCACGTTTTTAAGGGGGTCAGGACCAAATGTACAATTTTTGTTTCCACATCACAAGAATGTTATTTTGAAAAATAGAGCTTGCTACGTCCACTGGTTTCAGAGAAGGAGTCTGTAAAATGATTTTAATTTTCATATTACAGAAAGGTAATGCCTGTCACGCCCATATTTTAGTTAGGTCGGGACCAAATGTAAACATTTACATCTAACACGCTGTCTATGCACATGTGAACGTAGAAAACCAAAGTGGTACATTAAGCTTCAATGATCAAACACGCTGTTTATCCACATGTGAACGTAGAAAACCAAAGTGATACATTCAGCTTCAATGATCAAACACGCTGTCTATGCACATGTGAACATAGAAACCCAAAGTGGTACATTCAGCTTCAATGATCAAACACACTGTTCATGCACATGTTAACGTAGAAAACCAAAGTGGTACATTCAGCTTCAATGATCAAACACGCTGTCTATGCACATGTGAACATAGAAACCCAAAGTGGTACATTCAGCTTCAATGATCAAACACACTGTTCATGCACATGTCAACGTTGAAAGACTAAATAATACAATCAGCTTCAATGATCAAACACACTGTTCATGCACATGTCAACGTTGAAAGACTAAATAATACAATCAGCTTCAATGATCAAACACACTGTTTATGTACCTATACAACTAATACAACAATCAGTGTACACCTTCATGATACAAAATTAAGTTTCTTTGATTATACACAGTGTTCCAGTGAATACAAACTTAGTTACAAACATTCATGATGATAATTCAGAACAATTGTTGAAAATCCGGGTGATACAAAATGATGTTCTTTGGACCAAACATTATGCCTGCTACAGACTTCATTGATACACCAATCAATAAATATGTAAAAACAGTGTTCATGTACATTATGTACATATAAGTGATAACGACTGACAATATATACATAAGGAAAAAAGTTAAGCACCCCCAATTTTTTCACCAGTAAGTTTTGTCTGAGAATAAAGAGGACCACATTGCAGTAATTGTATGATACGATAGAATCATAATTTTGCAATTTAAGAACGTAATTTCATTAAAATATCATTTCGGATATTTTGAATAATTGCAGTTATACAAATTGGTAATTTTGAGATCAAAAGGTGAATATGTTCAGAAACTCAATATGTTTTGTTTTAATGTGTATTATTCCTGTCGCCGACAGCCTTCTATTTCCCTTTTATTCCATCAGAAGGTTGTTTCTCCACTGTCTTCATGTAGTGAGTCGTATTTGCTACCCGTATTTGGCTACACGCCAAATAACGTGCGTTCCATGCCTGTGACGTGTGACACTTTCATGACACCACCCGACCATGTCGGATGTGCTTTCAACATCTTTCTTATGTTGAATTATCGTCTTTCTGCAGGTAAGCACCCTCTCTACATATCTTTTCATATCTTTGCTAGTAATCTTAATAATAACCTTAAGTTAGTAATTGATCGCGATCACGTATGTAAACTTATTCTCGCGCGTAGCACTAGCATAGCACGTATGGCAGTGTATGCTTGATTATGAACTTATATTTCAAACATATCTAATCATCAGTTTTTATATATTTTCGACCGATCGCTAATGCGTGACGTACTTTCAATTGTAAATATACCGGACTTAACGCTAAAGCGTGACGTCACCCATATTTGATCAATTATGCAATCATAGAATAACAATCGTTTATAAAGCTTTTATATTTATAATTGTATGTTTATTGCAAGTATATATATGTATTTCATAACATAAATGTAAAGACAGAGACTTTCATGTCACCACCCGACCATGTCGGATGTGTTTTCAACTTCTTTCTAATGTTGAATAATCGTCTTTCTGCAGGCAATAAACTGGTTTTAAGAACTGAAGCGACGTTTCCCGTCTTCTTTATTGTCCAGGGACGACAAATGACCTGAACCCGTGACATTCCATTATTCCTATTCTACTGATCAAACTTTATTATGGAGCTCTTAAGCAAAAGTCACTAGTTGTAGCAGTATGGACCTCCAAAATCTAATATTTTGGAAAATGACCCATTTATAAAAAGGGACCAAATGGGGCAGTTTTAACCGTAACAACGACTGTAAAGCAAAAAGAAGTATAGGGTTACTGAGTCAAAGTGAAAGAAGACCACCTTTATTCCAATATCGTCTTGTTATGGCCATTTTCTAAAAATTATCGAAAATTCTTATCAAATTTCAAAACCCAATTATGTCCTTATTGTGAAGGATACGTGTTTTTTTAAAGTGTAAATTTGTACCCTATAACAAAATTGTTGTTCATGACCACTAACATCAGAATCCATCGCATACTTTTGACAAACAGACGATAGTTATTTTGGGTGAAAAATCAGTACAATTGCGTTTTTTATCTTATGTCCTCAAAATGTCATCATGTATGATGATTTTAAAGATACAAAGTCACGAAAAACTTTAGTTTCTATGTCAAGGGGATCCAATTAGTCATATTGTCGTGTTTTTCTCCACAGATGCATTTTGCAATTTTGAAAATAGGGGGGTGCTTAACTTTGTTCTCTATGTATAGTTTAAGTGACAAAGACAAAGTCGCCAATACAGAATAAAGGAAGTCTTCATTACTGGAACATAATACACTGTCATAAAAAACAGCGTTTATGTAAACAAACGTAAGATTAGCTCTCGTTTCACTTTTTACAACTCATGGCAAAATAAATGTATTAATAGAATAACTTCAAATTGATGAAAAGTTAAATCCTTCGACTGGTCGAAAATACCTTGTAAAGCCGTGGCAAATCTTCCTTCACATGTAGCAACAATATTGCTTCCTTTCAATGTATGTGCACTTTTCTTCATCAAAATGTGAAATATAAGTCAACCACAATATTAACCCTTGTAACATGCTTCAAGTGAATTTTGTTATGTTATTTGTCATCACAAAATTAGTTTCCAAAACAAACCTTAAAAATACTCTCTTTAACGAAATCACAATCCACATAATTGTTCAAACACATTCATATTGCACATACTTATTCAGTAAACACTTGTTACATTATTCATGATAAAAAACCCATATCATTGCACTAAGGCTACCTTGGTGACATAGTTACTTTATTGTTTTTGCAAAGTTACCCAGGCGAATAGCAGCATTTTTTATGACCAAATTTTACAAAACACAATATCTGATCAATAGAATTACAGGTAACCTTCTTAGTAATCTTTGTCACCCAATAACTCAAATGATAAATGTCTGTGTTAAGTTACTGTTTATCAACTCAAATTATGTTTGAATATAGTAGTTTAAAACATAGATATGGCCATAAGAGATATAGGTCGGCAAATTTGGATTTCCGAACATAACTACGTACAATGACCCCGCAAGGCGCGACTCGCGACAGTCCAAATCACTGACTAATATGAGTCTTGCTGTTGGGTGTCAAACTCCGTGGTTTGGACGCAACCTTCATCAGGCATGAAGCGACCAGCAAGGTCTACCGCAGTAGACTAGAGGATTGGCACATGAAATTTGAGGGGATGTTGCAAGGCTTAAATTAGGTACTGATTGAGACCGGCGCGAGTTGTGGCATACGAGGGAAGTTGAACTAAGTACAAAATAAGGAAATATGTACATATATTTTGCATTAATGAAATCGCTTGAAATTAAAAAATAGACCTCTCTTAATGAAACAGAAAATATATAGAAAATTTGAAAAGAAAAAAAAGGATTTTATGTTTTGTAATCGGTCGGAAAAATTCTGACGTTAGGAAATAAGTTTAAATATAGAACTTTCTATATTTTTTTAAATGTACCGGATGAATAACTATTTTGCAATCGGTCGGCCATATTCTGATTCTAAAAACATGGTAAGTTTAAATCTTAGATATTTGTAAAAATGTTAAAAAATGCAAATACTTTGTTTTCGGCTCTTCATCTCTCCTTATCGGAGAGAGGACTTTTGCAAAATTATAAAAAGAATTGGGAAAATATTTTTTTCTGAACTAGTTGACTAAAAAATGGACGTGCGGACAGAATGTTTGGTGTTATTATAATTCCCCGCAGCGGTTGGACGGAGGTAACATCAATGGTCATGACATCAGCTAATCGAAAATTGGAATCCTTCGAATTTATTGAAATGTTTGTTTCAATATATTTTACATAAATCTATTCCATACCTTAACGGGCAGTTTTCTTAAATCCCGTCTGACCTTCCAGAAACTTGAAAATGTCCACTGTGTAAAAACGGTGATGAATACGACTTCAACTTATTACTGATTTGTGTTTAGACTACATGACAATTATAGAAACGAATATGTTATACAGAATTATTGTGAACGCCCATCAAAATAATCTAATCTATTTCATAATTAACAACGTAAGGATGCGTCACTTGAATAAAGTTTCATATAGGGCTTGTTAATAGAGAAATGATAAAGTTGATAAGAGCGCTATAATAGAGAAATGATAAAGTTGATAAGAGCGCTATAATAGAGAAATGATAAAGTTGATAAGAGCGCTATAATAGAGAAATGATAAAGTTGATAAGAGCGCTATAATAGAGAAATGATAAGGTTGATAAGAGCGCTATAATAGAGAAATGATAAAGTTGATAAGAGCGCTATAATCGGTGATAATCAAATGACGAACATAATAATAAATAATAATAATAAGGGTATTTGTATAGCGCTGATTTCCACCGCACACTGACGATGCTCAAAGCGCTGACATCGTCCATATATACAAGACACTGTTCACTGTTCATATATACACAGTCAGGCAAAGTTTGGAGAACTAGATGTAGCGCTGGAAAAGAAATGTTTTGAGTCTGCTTTTGAAAAGGGGTAGTGTTGGGGCAAGTTTAAGGTCTAGAGGTAGAGAGTTCCATAGTTTGGCTGAAGCATATTGAAATGATCTAGCACCAAATGATTTGAGTTTATATGAAGGAATTGAGAGGAGAAACTGATCATTGGAGCGGAGACATCTGGAGGGAGTATAGACAGTAATGAGGTCTTGTAGGTAGACTGGTCCCGTCTGGTGGAGGGCTTGAAATGTTAGTGTCAGGATCTTAAACTCGATGCGTTCACGGATGTGTAGCCAGTGGAGAGATCGGAGAATAGGCGATATGTGGCAAGATGGTTTGCTTCTGGTAATGATTCGGGCGGCCGTGTTCTGTATCTTTTGTAATTTTTGGAGAAGTGTGTTGGATATGCCAAACAGTAAACTATTACAGTAGTCCATTCTGGAAAGAACCAGAGTTCTCATGAGACATGCTGTTGCATCTTGTGTCAGCAGGTGGCGAATTGATCCAATGTTTCTTAGGTGAAAGTAACAGATTTTACAAATATGTGACACCTGTTTAGCCATGGATAGGTTGCAGTCAATATAGACTCCCAAGTTCTTAAGTGAGGAAGACACTTTAACGTCTGCATTACCGATTCGAAGGTACTCAGTTTCACACTTCTTCAATCTTGAAGGTGGTCCTATGAATACAATTTCAGTTTTATCATCGTTCAACTTTAACATATTTGATGACATCCATTGCTGGATAGTTGAGATGCAATTTTCAACCTTAGATATGACATTTGCTTCATCTGTGTTGAAATGGTCTATGAGCTGTGAGTCATCCGCATAGAAGTGGTGGGCTACTTGTTGTTCTGAGATAATAGACATGACTATTTACATTCACAAAGTATTCTTCCTTAATATAGGAAATTAAAGAATTATACTTTTGGCTAAGTAACACTAAATTATGACATTTGGCATGATTGAAATATATTTATAACATTTTGTGATAAACAAATGTTTTGAAAATAACTCATTGCTTTAAAAACTATGACAAATCTGATACAAAATGAAATGTGCATGTTTCACCCACTATTTAAGAGCTTCACAAACTTGCATAGAAGCACACTTTTACAAGGTAATCTTATTCCACTCACATAGAGCCTCACGTCTATACAGATGCACATTTATCTTATATGCATTAAATACACAAAGTAAAATGAAATAATTAACCTAAAATTACGAAGAATGATTTCTTTATCATACAAATCCAAACTTACGTCTTGGTGGAGGCATTAAGCTAAGGAAATTGACAATAAATGAGTTGCTACACTTGTTGCGAGCAACTTTATGGGCGATGCGCTAATACGCGGTAAAACAAAGGGAGATAACAAAGTCTACTTGAATAACCATTAAAAAAAATACAAAGCTCATCAGAGTGGTCAAAGGGAAACAGCTCTGCTTTAAAGTGACATTAAATCATTAATGTCAGTGCATGACATGACACTCCCCGTCTGATATTAAATAGAATATCACTTTAAAAAAACAGCTGAAAACAATCAAATCAAACATAAAATTGACACATATATCAAAAAACACTGGAATACTATCAGATCTAACACGTTGAAAAAAAGTCAACAGTCATTCAGAAATCAACAAAACTACTTCCGTAACTGGTCATGTGAACACAACAGACTTATTGTCTTTGAGCACTTTGACTTCAATCTTCCGCACAATGTTATCATCACTAGGGAAAACGTTCGTTATGCGTCCCATTGGCCAATAATTCATTTGTGTCTATTTGTCCTTTAATAAAACAACGTCACCAATCTTCAAATTTTGCTTCACATCAGTCCACTTCCTGCGGACCTTTTTCTGCTGAAGATACTCTCTCCTCCACCGTTCCCAGAAGTTGTCAGCCAAATGTTGAACACGCGCCCACTGATGTTTATACATAGTAGGCAGAGTGAATTCACCTGAAGGTATAGCTTCAGAATCAGTTTTCTGCTACAGAATCATCGAAGGAGACAACACCGTTGCACGCTCATGGTCTGAGGAGACTGGCGTGATAGGTCTTGAATTCACAATAGCACATATTTCTGCCATGAATGTTACGAGCACTTCATGTGTGAGATGATGTGGGTTCTGGGAAAGAAGAGAATCTAAAATCCTCCTTACAATACCAATCATTCTCTCCCACACTCCACCTATGTGAGAGGAATGGGGATGTTGAAGATCCACTGACATCCAGAATTGTACAGGTAACGCTGAACTGGGCCATCCTCCACATTAAAGGCATCAATTTTTAGATTGTCAGTAGCTCCCACGAAGTTAGAACCTCTGTCTGAACGAAATAATGTTACTTCACCTCTGATGGATTGGAAGCGTTTGAGAGCATTGATAAGGGATGAACTGCTGAGATCCTCTATTACCTCAATGTGGATTGCTCTGATAGTTAAGCAAGTGAATAAAACTGCCCAACGCTTACTATTTGCACTACCACCTCTAATTCTTCTCGTCACAACCTGCCATGGTCCAAATGTATCTACTCCTACAGATGAGAATGGTGCTCCTGAATTCATTTAGTTACATGCTAAAAATAATGTTCAAAAGATAATAACCAAATGTATCTAAAAAATCAACCTCCATCATACACATACATCAGCAATTGACTTTAAAAAAATGATTTTCTCAGTTTTATATCAGCATGCGAAATTGTATTACACCATACATATTTTTTACATACTATCAAATTGTGAATAAACCTATTAATAGAACGTCATTCTAGTGCATTTTATTGATGGTATTGAACTCGTAGATGTCACAAAGAGCAAAGAAACAACTCATTCAGCGAACTCATTGTTTCTTTGCTCTTTGTGACACCTACGTGTTAAATATAAACGAAAAAATGCACTAGAATGACGTTCTATATTTATAACAAAACCTCTTTTCGTTAATTTACTTCAGATAAAGCCGAACACAGAAGTTTGTTGTTGTCTTGACCTAAAGAAATTACTCCACCAACCCTTTCACGAAATATTACGTCATCACATTCCTCCACCTATGACGTCACATGGCACGGAGAGATGACGTTACAGAACAGTTCAACGAGAGGAAATAACAGTAGTCTCTCAGAATTTTAATCACTATATATATATTTATTCTGATAAAACACACAGGGAAGTCTGAATCAAATTTATGTGCGTCCGTTCACCTGACCTAAGTTATAAAAAAACAGCTGACATGACACCTCTCTCGCTGAGAAAGTAGTTCCGTGAGAAGTGCAACACGGAGTGCAATACGGATTGAGGAGTGCAATACGATATTCATTGTAATTCATTACGTATCACTATCGTAAGATTACATGGGTATGTAATAAATGTTTATATGAAATGAGTTTGAGCATCATCCACATAATTTACAACTAATAATTTTTGTAACAAATATTACAATCCTTGTTAAGAGAATAACCTTATAATAGGAGTGAACTTCTGAATGAACACTTCTTGAATGTCCTGCAAATCTGATCTTTCTTTTGAAAGTTCGAAAACATAAATTCAGTAATATAAACCTGCAACCATACGGTGTTTGTATTCATGAAAACATCTAACTCTGATATTTAGCATTAAAAACTACCAGGCAAAAGTAAGTTTCACTCATTTTCGAAGGCTATGAAATAAAAACAAATGCAGTTATGAGAATTCAGACAATTGGTTGTTAAACAAATGATTTTCCATTATTTTTCATGAAATTCTGACGATTGGTTTACCAACAAATAATTTTCCATTATTCAATTTAAAAAGTATCGAAAATCGGTATATAATTTGCCCCAATACACAAGATAAAGAGACAGGGAGTAAATATTAGAAATTACACAAATATGAAGTTTCATAGTGCACAGAAACTCTCGCTTTCTCAGGACTCACAGAGTTTGTCATCAGAAACAAGTGTGACCACCCTGGGCATCAATGCAAGAAAGTACACGCCTCCTCATTGAAGTCGTCAGGCGTCGGATGAGGTAAGCAGGGATTCAGTGTAGTATGCTTAACGGAGCTTGCACAAGTTCCTGCTGGTTATTTGGAGGTGGCACATTATTTGGTGGTACAAGCTGTCTCAAATGGCCTACAAGGGGCTCATATCTGGTGAGATGGCTGGCCACGGCAAAACAGTGACGTTGGCGTTCTCGAGGCAGTCTCTAACGATTCGTGAGGGAGTGAATGAGTTTGGGTTTAACGTGTTTTGAACAATATTTAAGTTATTAAACACGTCGATGACATAGAAGTTGTCTTCCATAACATTGTCTTATATCACGATAAAATTCCCCTTTGACAATTGACGGCAATTTTTAATTATTGTTAATTGTATAACACAAATTATCATTCTTATTTACAAATTCACAACATTTACAAACAATATCAATTCACTTTGTTCAGTCTGACAAGGCCTGCTGAATGAGTTGTATTTTCCTATCATTGACGCAGATCTCGCGGCCACTAACCAGTCTCATCCTCGTAGTAAAGTTGTCTGGATCAACGAAAAACATGGGGAAAAACCTTTTTTCTAATTCAAGATCTAGTTTACACAAGAGTTGCTCCCTCTCCACGTCTATGAACCCCACCCTCCCCCTCCCCACGTCCAGCACCAGCCCAAAGGTGAGGGTGAGCTCTACACCACGGGTGGGAGGAGACAGAGTGACACGCTCACCAACCTGATGTCTAAAGCAGCCCTGCTGATCTCTCCTGAACACTCGAATAGAGATACTGTCAAGGTTAGGGAAGTCATCCACAGACACACAGACGGAGCTTGGGAGTTCAGAAACAATGTCGTCCTTGTCCATGTTCCTCCATCCCTGCACCAACCCCATCTCCAGCAAGGGCTTAACGCCCGAACCACTCCACGTCAGTGTGGAGCTGGTCTCCCAATAGGAGGGGGGAGTAGTGAAAGGGGAATGGATAGGAGGGACGGGGATGGGACTGCTACAAGTCCCCATGAAGTTTAAGAACTGACACGGACTGTATTTGTCTCCTCCGGCCGGGGGCAAGGTATTTCTCATGACCCGACCAAAGTCTATTATATTCACGGCTGCTCTCTCTGAGTTGAGAATCATCTCCCGGCCTGAAATATAAAAGTTTATTGTATCAAACATATATGTGCATAGTGGAGACTTGCATTGCGCAAGACAATTTCTTCAATTATAAAAAAGGTGATTCTGTAACTGCTATTCGACATCATTCGTCTGAGATGCTCTTGAAACGTTAGGGCCTCTAACTTCCCCATAATGGAAAATTGCAAATTCCGAGTTGGAATAACATTAATTTAATTGATGTTTCCTTGAGTCGATTCCTTCTTTCGGATTCCGTGTCCATGGTATGAAGTCAAACCGTCTTGACGTCACAATATTTGTGTCACTGTTAAAATGGTGTGGAGCTAGTTCAAGACTTTTGCTCTTTGGGTTAACGATATTTGTCGCTGAGCTTTATGCATCTTTATTTTGGTTTGAAATAAAACATTATGTTCCAAAGATCTCTTTGTTACAGATATTCATGACCGCGGTTTTGATGTAAATTATGTCTGCAATTAATTTTTAGTTATGTAATTTTGTTACTCCGTCGGTTTTTGCGGGTGTAAAATAACAAT
This sequence comes from Phorcus lineatus, assembly GCA_921293015.1. NCBI lineage: Eukaryota > Metazoa > Mollusca > Gastropoda > Trochida > Trochidae > Phorcus > Phorcus lineatus. The sequence continues at coordinate 44,467,536 of OV121093.1, forward strand.
GTCTTCCAGAACTTTTACAAAGGTAACTATTTATCTTCCTATTGAAATGCAACTGCAGAAGTATTCATGAATGTGTGTCAGGATCAATTATTTTGAAATATCTTCATGAAAATATAGTTTTGTTTGTTTTTTGTTTGAAACTATATTTGTAAAATTGTGTGTTCTCCTTTAACAAGTGTTGACTTTGTTGAAACATTTTTAACTATTCCTATGCCGCTTAACACATCTTAAATAATCATAATATTTTTTTTATAAAATTTGATCTTAACATACATAATTACATGGGGAAGTAAATACGTTTATAGAAGTGATTATTGATGCCCCTGAAGACATCACTTTTTTTTGCATAATTGAGATAGGCCATCTGACGACAGTTTATACACATAAATAACCCTTTGCGATCATTTACTTGTGATTTCCAGCCAGTTGAACACAGGTACCCTCCGATAGCCACAGAAAGTTTTATAAGAAAGCATTGTTCCCGAAAAGAAGGGGTGAAGCGACCGAAATACATAAACATATGACCAAAGTGTGAGAGAGACACATCCCTCAATATTGTTGCAAAATGTATTGTTAATTGTTGCAGACATGTCAGCTGAGTTGAAGCGGGATCGCGATCACCCAACAGTCAGGAAGGCCTGTTGAAGCAATTAGAGATGATATGGTTGCTCGGATCCAGGGCTGCAGGTGGGCAAAATATCAGCAGAAAGCGTAATTTCTCATGAATGTGTTAACACCATAATTCATGGGCTCTTGCACATGTCCAAAGCGTCTGCAAAAGATCGACACCACAATTTTCATATTTGCAATGGAAGCATAAACACTCTTTTTACACTCAATAAGTTCAGAACTCAGCCTTCTGATGGCAAAATCATTTTTTGTGATTAAGGAGCGTCATACTTATAGACTATAACCCACCTAAAATACAATAACAAGAGCCTATAATGCTGACTTGTAGCAATATCGAGCGGCAAGCAAAACGAAGAAGCACAGCATGTTGACTGTTGGAGTTATGCTTCTATATGACAACGCTCCAGTGCTCACGAGTCGTATTGCACACCCTGCAATAGAACGTTGTGGCTTTGAACAACTTTACCATCTCCCCTACAGTTCAGATCTGGTCCCAAAGTGACTTCTATCTCATTCATCGCTTCTAAAATCACTAACTAAACATTTTAGTCCTAAGATAGTTAAATTGAAGAGTGAAATGCGTATTTATTTTAGAAAAGTTTTGTGTTTAAATCTTGCGTTTGTGGTCATGTTTGGATAATAATTTAGCTATTTTCGGCTTTTTAGCAAATTCATCACTTACATCAAGAAAACCATGAAGCGTAATTCTAAATTACATCGTCAATGGCTCATATCTTTTTCTACATTGGCTTAGGTATCATCACATTTAGCAAATTTGAAGTGCACATGTTAGAACTGTATCATGAAATGATTTGATTTTTGCTTAAAATATTGTGAAATGTATGCCCATCAGTAAACTTCAGGGTGAAGCAGTGCCAGAGTAGATGACAAAATTGTGAAAAGTTTACAGACGAACGCTGTCATTGCATACGCCTATATGGCCAAACCAACTCTCTCGTATCCACACAACGAACTTTGAATGTCTAATGAATAAGTATAGGTAGCAACACTGAAAATATTCTTGCAACTGACCATAAGTGAAAGAAAATCAGTTATCTTAGTATCTCTTGTTTTGAGAATCTGCTTTTCCTATAAGTAACAGATACACACATAAATCGAAAGACATGGAGTGGATATCACAAAAAAGTTATCTACAATATCATACATTTAAGTTTTCACATTATCAACATTTTAAGCAAGATTTTTTTCCCTTAGCTATCATGCTATTTTGTCCAATTAAGAATGTTCAAGAAAAAGATGAGCTTTATCAACTGTGTATGTTTGCACAAAAATATGGCAGCACTAAGGTTAAGGAAACAGCCATGAAATAAGCTTCTGTAACGGAAAGAAGAGTTACGTTTTGGGATACCACATAACAATACAATTCTCAGATCAGATTAAGTATGACGATGCTTAATACAATAACATATCGTAAACTTTAATGTATTTTTAATAACCAAAACTCTAAGGAAGAAAATCCTTCTTTAAGTAGTTTGTTTTAAAAGGAATGAGTCGCTTCACTACTGACATGAGAACCGATCATATCGAGAATACCACGTGTCTAATGGTTATGGGTGATAACATGTCTTCTAAATATGTGATTCAGTAAAAGGATCAACCAACTTCCTTTCCTTTTTTAAAATGTTTACTGAGGCCTCAAGAAGACAAGCCACCAATAATCTGTCAATAGAGGGTACACCTGCGGTGGGTCCAGATGATCGCATGAACCCTTGTCCCAAGGCTTCGAGCGAATCTATAAAATTTGCTCAAAAGGCAGCTTCTAACACTCGTATGGCAATACAACCTCTAAATTAGTAAGATTATGTTGATCAGAATCCAGTCTTTTGGTTCTACGCCCAATGATGTCCCATCATCAATGACATTGCGCTGGCATTCAGCCATTAATAAACGAAGCTGCAGTGGTCAACTGGTAAGTTGTGATAAGATTATCGAGGCTTTTTCTCAGTTATACCTTTTAGCACATTTTATTCGGAAAACTATCACCAAATTGTTGAGGTGCATGTCAAATCATTCCTATGCTATATATATATTGATGAACGTAATCTTTTTATGCATGCCTAATGAGGTACAATGTGTATCTCCACTTTTCTACCTTTTGCAATGTGTACATGATTGTCTTTTTAATTGTATATAAATTGTATCCCTGTATGCCCAGTTGCCTACATTGGAAAACAGGACATGATGATGATGATGTTATATACCTTGTAGTACGTCAGTGTAATTTGGTATCCAAAGAGCTCCTACATTAGCCTGTTGCTCTATATGAATGTGATTATTATTGAGGATATATTGTGATTAAAATTACCCAGAACAACGGTCCGATTCTCCATATGGTTCAACCTACACAGCACCAGGTCAGCAGCAGATCTGGCTATCATCCCGTCTGTCCAGGGTAGACTGTTATCTGGACAAAACAGAAAGGTATCATCTAGAACATTGAATTGACAAAAATATCACTAGGACGATCTATGTTCGATTAAATATTAGACCACTACTTATATCGGTGACTATTCCCTGACTATATTTGGGAGTAATGTATGGCTTCAGGTTATAAAAATACTTTGTTATTTAAAGCTATGGGCTCTACAACTTATCGATAACTATCTATTAGCAAGTAATAGCATACATTTAATCTGCAAAATAGCATTTCTCACCTGGCTACTGCGAGTCAGTCCTTAGTAACTCAGTCACAAATTACATTGCTGACCATTCAATATTATGTGTATATTTTGCTGATCAATTGTGCTACCGAAATTAATTTTGTCACGTGTGGATCCTAATTGCCACATGATTATAAATACATTGATACTTTCACGAAATGGTTTGCGTCTTTCATTTGCAATCCAGCCACATCAAATGAAGCCCGCCACACAGACTTCAGATCCTACTCTCTCCTACTCTCCTAAACTTTATTCTTCAATAATATTATTTCAATTATATTGAATCGAAAAAAACCCAATGCAAACATATTTTTGATTGGACGCATTGATGGTTATTCAACATACACAAAAATTGTTTTTTCAGTATGGACACTCTGACACGCTCTTATGTAAAGCTTGGTCAAAACCAAAGATGATTATGAAATATGGTCTTCCTATCAGACAGATGTTACTCTCAGGATCAGTTCCAAATGTACAAATTCGGATCTTCTAGGTGTAATGTGCACAATGCAGGTCCTTACAAATTTCAGGTTATCGGGTGCAGCAATTATATAGAGGAGAAAATGTGAAAAATGTACGGATGACTATCAACGTACGATTGAGCCTGGACATTGCTCACTGTCTTTTACAACATATACATTAGCATGTACTACATTGAGATCTTATTGAGATTCTCCTTCAAAATTAAAATGATCACATAAAGAATTCAAATTATCATATCCTTTTACCAACTCCAATATAGGCACAGTTTCAAAGTACTGGGAGATGTTACTAGAATTAGCATTACAAAATTCTGATACAAAAAATCCTAATCGAAATTATTAACTTTTTTATATGACAATTTAATAATTAATTATTTATACAATAATCGCCATTTTAGCTTGAAAAATATTCTTTGAATTAAATATATATTTCATAAATGTCTAAACCGCTACCTTTTTTTGGACAAACCATTAATCCAAATCATTCAATTTAAAGCAGCCCAAAACATTAAATAACCTGTGTAATTGCATAATATACCCTACAAAATACCAATATACGCAAGAAATTGATACTGTTTGCATAATGAAAATCACTAAGCAATATACGTTTATTATATTATAAAAAACAGTGCTGTTCAAAGCAGTTTTGACGACTTTTGCTCCATAAATACGCTTGAGTGTTAACCAAATCATTCTTTTGAATTTTGAGTTGAACAGTAACATTCTTAAACACTGTTGGCATGTTAACTGAGTTTAATTTTGTTTAACCATTTTTTAAAACATCTTTGTAAAAAAGTTGTTGTGTTGTAAAAATGTTCATGGGGATGACATTATTGGTCGTGTAAAAAAAACACCTGTGTGTCGACGATTTGCTGCCTGAATCATGTTATTTTCTATTGTCCTCTCCGCTATGTCACAAATCTTTCAAGAATTATCAATGTTGATAGATTTAAACTATTTAGTATCCTACTGAAAATATATGAATTAAAATAAAACAGAATAATTTTCTCCTGTTTCTCAAACCTCATCGTATTCTAAGTATCTCTAAGTATCAACGCGTTACGCATTTACATCACATTAAGCTATGATATTTGGAATAGAGAACTCAGCAATTTTAAAAGGTTTCAAGTCTATCATATGATAAAACAAGACAAACTTATACTTGTTTGTAGTTTATTATTGGCTGTCAAACTGTTTAACGTTTTTGACATTAAATTCATGCTTCGGTCAACTTTCATTAGTTGTGACAGCGACAGTCAGTTTCAATGTTTGGAGAAGAATTGGAAAAATATTCAAATTGATGTAATTGTAGTATGATAAGCATAAACTATCACAGTCTTCCAATGCTAAAAAGTTCCACCTTTGTTTGTTCAATGTCACATACTTTTGAAATGTTTTCCAATCCTTATGTTGCACAGGCAATTCACATAACATGCTAATGTTGTACTTTATTTGAATGTTATTTAACCTGAACAAAAAAGCAATATTACAAGTCAACTGTCAGCATTTTGATGAAGCTTATTGTTGAATTCTAAACTTATTTCACAAAGTGTGTACTTCTGAATTGATATATTTACAAGGGCAATGAGTCTCCAGCTTGTCTGTTGATTATTTATGGTTAAAAAGTATGACATGTAAACTTTTGAAAAGTGGTGGTTATCAAAAATATAATTCCCCTCTAGATAATTTAAATACCCAATAGGCAAACGCTTATCCTGAGCATTGGGTCATTGCACTCATTAGCAGATGCTTACTAGATATCCATGAATAGGAAGGAGAACAGGTTGTTTTTTGGTTCTCCAAACTTGAAATTGGGTTCATTTAAAAATTACACAGCTACATTTACACATTCAGCATTATTTCATTCCCAAATGAAATTAGCAGCTGGACACTACACTGAAGAAAGAATTCTTTTTTTTAAATGTTGGCGCTCTATTCCTCTCTTTGCTTTATGAAGAGTAGTTGAATGCAATTAAAAGGGATAATGCCTGCCTTGCCCATCCTTAAGAATGAATCAGTCCCAAAGGCATTAATCTGATTCCTTGGGTGCAAGGAACAGTCACAAAAAATTCAGCAGTTTTGGAAAAGCCCAAAAAGTGATGAGCTGAAAACTAAGAAATCTTGCCACCTTACGTTGTATTTTTTTTTTTTTTTTTTTTTTGCCATTCCGTGATTTTTATTACACATTATTTGCCTTTGATACGAACCTAAATGTCATATCTGGTGATATAAAATCAAAACATCCTAACATTTTATGTCCAAAAGACATATATATGACAAATACTGGTTTTCCATGAAAATCGAAAACAGTCTTATAAATGCGCAGAGGTGTAGATGCCACGTCCATTATATGGATACTAGTTATATAACCTTACAAACGCTATTAACTCCTAACTGCCCTGTTGGCAGTATTAGATTAGTCTCCAAAATTACGTTTGACTATTTGACGAGCGCAACTGTCCGGTTTTCGATCATAATTGAGACGTTCCACCTTCATATTGTCACTGTAGACTGTCACTGGCGCAGAAGAATGATCACAAAGTCAAATGAATTAACAAGGAAGTTAGAAATGTGTGAGAATTTTCGTCTACAATCCTTACAAATTGATTATCGCTGAAACCATATTCCTCGCTTTACCTCAACCCTCCGCGTAACAATGGTAGATATCGTTTAACTCTCTGGCATGATTTCTAGTCTTTTCTTTGAATTAATTCAGCAGTTTTGGAAAAGCCAAAAAAGTGATGAGCTGAAAACTAAGAAATCTTGCCACCTTACGTGGTATTTTTAATCCTCTGACAAGTTAATCCTCTGGCAAATGAGAAATACCAGTTGAAAGCTTGCCCTAGCTTGTAAAAATAAAATATCCAGACCGTTAATGTAATAATACTGACAGTGTTTTAATGTACATAGAGTTTGATAACATTATATGGCAATTTGATACATTTATATTAAGATAATACTTAATAAGTGAGATAGTAAGTTCTTGAAAAACCGTTAGTAATTCATTATCTCTTAAGGTGGATATTCGGACATGTAAATAGCCTATCATCATCTATGACAATGCAGGATATTACCTTGGTCAGTGAGGTAGTCAAATGGTGTGTATCCGAGGTCGTTTTGTTTCTTCATGTCTGTTTCAGGACGCTGCCCTAACTGTTGTTTCAATATTTCAGCATTGATTCCTCGTCTCCTACACAGGAAGTGTAATGGAGTGTTTCCGTACATGTCGACCTTGTCTCCCTGATTGATCAATGTCAGAATATCCTCCATGGGAAGTGATCCCTTGCAAAGAACATGAAGTGGTGTTATTCCATTGTCATCTTGCTTGTTGATGTCTCCATTTGCTGTGTTGACAATTTGAACAACTACATCAAATGTAACCTTTATATTTTCACAGAAATAATGAAACGGTGTTGTTCCATGTTCATCACCTTTACTGAAGTCACCTTTCCCTTCCTTGATCACTAGATCTACAGTGTCCAGTTGAAGACTTGAGTTTGCACATAGATAGTGCAGTGGGGTGCTCTTGTGCTGCTCACTTTGGTTAATATCACCTTTACCACTGATTATGAACTTGATTGCTTCTGCATGAATTGTTTGATGCTTCAACAGATAATGGAGAGGTGTTCTTCCATACTTATCACACACATTAACATCCCCTCCCCCTTCTTTGATGATCATTCTGATTGAGTTAATATTTACAAGGTGTTGATCGGCATCAGCACCGGAGCCATTTATCTGACAGGAGTGATGGTTATCTTTATCACCTTCATCATCACCACCATCATTATCACCATCACCATCCTCATCATCTTCTTCTTCTTCATCATCACAATCCTCATCATCTTCTTCTTCATCATAATCACCAACCTCATCTTCTTCTTCTTCATCATAATCATAATCATCATCATCATCATCATCATCATCATCATCATCATCATCATAATCATCATCATCATCATAACCAGCACCACCACCACCATTAGAGTCCTTTTCCTGACAGAGGTAATGAAGAGGTGTTCGTCCATACCAATCATGTACATCCTGTATACTTGCTCCCTCTCTCATCAGAACACACACTGCGACTATGTTTTCACTTCTGAGAGCTGTCCACAACATTGTATCTCCATTCTTTTCTGGTTGGTCGATGAATTGTTTTGAACAGTTCTGGAAAAATAAAGGGATTTAAAAAAAACTTCTCAATAATCTTTATACCAAAGCTTTGTTTATACAAAAAACAAATGGATTGATCGAGTAGATGTTATTTTCTTAACATGGCAGAACAACTTATCAGTTATAACAGAACAAATGGCGTCTGCTAAAACATGTGCCAATAGGGCCTGATTTCTGATGATTGACCCTCTACAAGCTGATTTGGTATCTCTTATATTTAACGGTTTTAACAAAGCTGTGAAATGTCCATGTACTGTAAACATGCACATGTAATTTGTCGGCGAGTGTTAGACGTGAAATGAATATAGGAAAACAAGCAAAGTGTATTTCCTAAGCTTCCCCCATTGGATTTTTTGTACTTCCTTACTGACCAAAAAAAAGTAAACATAAACTAACAACCGAATGAAAATCGCATTTCATAGAACAACAAATGTGTCAAGCGATTCGATAAGTTATGTTAATGAATATACTTTATCTGAAACACGACATGACGTTCATCTAATAAAAAAAGACTTATCTGTAAATTGACAATTTTACTAATGAGAGGAGGACTCACTATCGAATTTAACATACACAATTTTTATAGAGAGAGACAGATTATTCATTAAAGTCTCACCTCATACAAAAATATTGGCAATACATACAAAACAATAAAATTTGAGCCACCCCTGTAAGGTTTTAAGGGACCAAACTCATAACGATGTACAAAAAGAGATACAACATTGTATAATTAAAACTAAATATGTATATAGACATATATTCTTTAAAAAGACAATGTTATTAACTATACAAGATAAGAATTATATTCAAAAATAGATTAAGAATTGTATATATATATATATATATATATATATATATATACGATGATGAGGACAATTTGAATAATTATCACATTCAAGATAACAATTTTTCAATAAACGAGACCTCTCATCTCCATATAAAGTATTTTCATGAAAACATGGTAATCATCTTCCACCTCGTTTTTCACGAATTAATTTCTGGTCCCATCAATTATCAACTCCTATCAGGGTAACTCCACACGTAAGACATTTAAAAAATAGCAGTACAATTAACCAGATTAACACAATTAGTCTGTGATTCACATAATGATGACTTCTACAATGTATGCTATATTCTATGCCCTTGTTCCTTCTCTCACAATTAGTCTGTGATTCACATAATAATGTGATATATGATATATGCACTATTTTATGCTCTTGCTCATTCAGTCACAATTAGACAGTGATTCATTTAATTATTGAATGTATAATATATGCTCTATGTTATGCTCTTGTTTCTTAAGTCACAGTAAGTATGTGATTGATAAAATGATTTAATATTTAATTCAGAACCAAAGATGTATATTACCCCAAGGTAGATCATTGTAAACAACTGAGATATTAAATCGAAAGTACTTCCGAAGGTTAAAAACGCAAACAATGTTATAATATATGGAAAAAGCCTATGATCCTTTCACTGTAGTTGTCTTGAACGACCCGATATATATTTTCCAAAAGTCCGTATTGAAGTCAGACAAATGGAAATATTTACTGGAAATACATTCAAAATGGTAGTTTATAATCAAACGCAGAACCTATGAGGTTATATCTATATATAAAACAAATCAAAAGAAACAAAAAGTTGTCAGTGTGAGTTACAGTATAAATGGAAACCAGCCAGACCCAGGATAAGTGTAGAGAATGTTCAATTATTGCATAGGGGTTTATGGACAGAGTTTCCTTAGTATCCCAGAGATGTTTTTTTTGCATGTTTAAAAGCAATTAAATTTAAACTGAGAGCCATGAGGAGACACAGATTTAATTATGAAGTTTGAAACGTTTGTCACTTGCTAATCCCTACACAAGGAATGGACTGCAAGATAACTGAAAAACAGGAACATTCTTATTGATTTCCTTAAACTGTCGCTAAGTTTGATAATAAATCTAATTATTACCAGAGCCAAAGATGTGTTTTGGTATGTTTCAAAATATCATTGAATATATAGGGGGCATTTAATTTCTAAGATGTCTTAGTTTATTTATCTCTCATATTGATTAATGTCACCGTTTATGATAATAGACACAAGATATCAAAATGAGAAACTAAGCATACTATAGCAAACTACAACCTTAAGGACTCATTTCTATCTAAAGACAGAACATGCAAGTTAATAATTATACAGAAATAGTAGATGGCCATGTCAGTTTGAAATCTGTGAAATGTTTAAAATATTTGAGTCAAATAATCAAGTTAATCTTTTCATATAAATCAATCAACAATTTTAAAAAGCACATGATAGACAAAGGTGTAATCAATACCACTTCTTACCTCCCTTTCATCTTTGGTGACACAGCAGGAGACAATAGCTTCACAGAACTCCTTACTCCAACAAAGTCTGAGTTTGAATACAGAGTAATCTCCATTAAGTATCTCTTCACGGAACCTCTCAGCTAAAGCATTCAGTACAGCAGGGATTGGTTTCACTATGATGTAACACGGAGATCTTCTTTTGTCTTCTTCATCATATGTTGAGATGATCATCTTCTGTCGTATAACAGAGAGAGTTGCATACCGAACACAGTACAGAGGGTCAATGTCATTGATGACATTCAGTACACTCTCATACACAGAGGGATGAGCAAACTGACAGATTCCATTCCTCCACACAGTGATGTAGCTGCCTTCTTGTTCCTTCTCTACTTTTAATAGATCATGCCTTTCATCGTCATCATCTATGTCATAAATATCAAGCTGACCATCGTTCTTTATCATCAGCTGGAAAAGCTTTTTGCAGTTGTCATTGTAAAGAACTTTTGTTGTCTTGTCCAGAAACTTCAAAGGTGATTCGAAAAATTCTTCAATTGGTACATTATATCCCTTTGATCTAAGCTTTGAAAACATCTTACAGCAATGTGGGAAGCCGTGTGCGACTTCCATGTTGCAAACTATTGTTTTTATTTCAGGATGTATAGTGACGTTCTCAAGTCCAAGATGATAGTCCATGATCTTCCTTCTTTCTTCTGTCAATTTACCTTTACTCAGGTCAACAACACATTCTCTGTCAAAAATGGTATCTGGAAGTTGTCCTAGATATACCTTAGATTCATTAACAACATTTTTCCGACTGATGAAGATGACTTTGGCTTTTGGATTACCTCTTTCGATTACTCTTGAAAGTTTCTGTATGACGTCAAGCCACCTCTTAATTAACTGTTGATCAGCAAGAAATGCACCGAATCTATCATCAAACATGATCACCTTATCTTCTTTCATCTTTTCTATCTGATCATACTCTTTAGGTTTGTAGAGAGTGGAGACTACAACACCCTTCTGCAGGAACTCCTTCAACACCAGATAGCCGAGTGTTGTCTTGCCGTCCCCAGCGTTCCCTGTTATAGTGACCCAGTGTTGTCCTGAACTCAGCTTCTTAACAACAACGTCCACAGCAGACACTCGGATCATCCCCGCCGTCACGCACTCTACGTCTTCCTTTGTCCTTACTATGAAAAAGAAAACCCATTTAACATTTTATGAATTGCCTAAAATCATATGTGATTTATTGCGATACAACACTTGAATGACGTTCAAACGAATATTTTCAGTGAGTTTACTTACAACTTGAAAGAACATTCATTGTTAAACATTTCCATGAACAAAAAGCCTTATGCCAAGAAGTGTTTTAGAACATTGTTATGTGGAATCATTGTGTGATAATGAACAAATTCACAAATACCTGCAGACCATCACTTTCAGGGCTAATTCCTACTGGAGATAAATCACACATATAGAATTCTAAACTAACATTTGAAAATGACATAAAACTATTAGTTTGTAAAAAGATCAGCAATGACAAACGTTAAGTATATAAATAGACAAATATTTCCAATTAAGAAAACTTTAAACTTCACTTAAAATAACAACAAGCGGTTATAAAAGCCCTATTTTTACATTTATATCATAATAATCTTTTGACAAAAAAACAATTTTGATAATTTAAACAAATTGCAACAATATGCATTTTGACTGTACAAAACTATTCCGTTTTACTAGAATGGCATCACAGGCGCTAAGTAAGGTGCAATATGTAAAACTTTGGTTTCAAGCACCACAACTGAAGTAAGATAAACAAAATAAACTACCTAAAATGTCATGGAGAGCATCTGGTCCTATCACTGAAAAACAATACAAATAAATAAATAAAATACAGATAAAATAATTGCATTTTATTGATTGTGAAATTAACATACATTACAAGTACTATTACAAACAAATTTAACTGGCTGCAGAATTGGACTTGAAAACAGTACAGAAACTAGTTTCCTAAAAACTGCAGTATTGGAACCTTGAACCTTACATTTAGGTCAATATTTAAAAAATCAAGAGTCAACATAACGCCCACAGATTCAGCATCACAATATTCTCCCTTACAAAAACAAATGTCATTAAACTTGTCCCTGCTGCGGGCTCCCTATGGAGCCGAGCAGACTTTGACACATTGACATGTCAATGTTATTTGTCCCTTCCAAATACATTTGACAAAAGTGAATGACAAAGTCTCTTTAGTCCTAAAAAAGTAAACATTTTCTGAATCACTATTCAATGGGCTTTCATATGATGAAAATATTATTACTCTCAAAATTTATCTTATAAAGAAGTGATGAATTAAAAATCTTCAACGGGTTTGTAATTACAAATCAACGAGCAGGTGCTCGTTTTTTATCCCAACAGTGATTTTACAATCAAGTTCATTGTGATCAGATGCATTTTCAAGTGCGTGAAATATACATAGTTGTTGTATCATTTTGTTCAGAATATTCTATTTTAGCTTTCTGTCACGTTATGAGAGCAAATATTTCTTCGTTAGAAAGTTGTGGAGATAATATGACTTTGTTGGTAAATCAAAAGATCAAAAGATTGCTTTTTCATAAACATGCATAAAATAATCACCATATTTCACTTACGATTTTAAGGATCTCACATTCTACCATAATAAAAAAAAAATCATATAAATGAATTCTTTATCGATTTTTCTTCTGAGATATCACAATAATTCCAAAATGTCATAAAAATTACTGCCTCAATAAGCAATTGTTCATAAAAATTACATTGGACGGTTCCCGCCATATGCTGTCAACACGTTATTTCCGTGACGGCAGTGTCGTAACTAACTTTCAGTATTTTGAACAGTTCGTTGAGGAAAATAACGGGTCTTATAAATTAATACAATTTCATAAACTGAAACAAAAAAAGTGAAGTTTCCCCCAATAAATCAAAAACAAATTATTATGTCGTAATATTACCTTTACAGCAGTGTTTCATTCATTGCCCTTGACCCGATTAATTTGCATAATGTCAACAAGCGATCACGTAACAGGATTCAGTCATGAATACAATCTCAGTGAATAATTTTATCAAATTGATTTGATTTTTATACACAATGAAACTAGAAGACATTTTTTACCAGATAATCTAGAAATTAAATGATAACTGTGTTCAAATTTCATGCATGAACCGTGTTGGACATGAAAAAATAATACGAGATTTGATTGGCTGACAGACCTATTTCTAATCATTCGTTCAGCGAGTCGAGCGTTCCCGTGTCATAGAGATTTCAAAACAAACATGGTTTTTTATTTCGTATGTCAATGTAAAATGTTTTATATGGATTGTTTTACTATTTCGTTCATCTAAGATTGTCTTGTTTAATGAATGATTCACTAACATGTAGTGAATTGTAGAGACTGCGCCATGACATAATCGTTGTTCGTTGCGCATGAATACAATGATCGAGGTCACTTGCAACTCGCCTTGACGAAGATATTTTCCAAAAGTACCGTAAATATTCTTAGATTTGACTTGGGTAAGAAAAAGAATAACCAACTCGAAGCTCGGAATTACGGTTTATCTGTTCCTCGTGAATTATTGTGATAAATTCCTCGCTAAAGGTCGGAATTTATAACAATAATCCACTCATGACAGATAAACCGTAATTCCTCGCATCTTGTTGATTATTCTTATATTCTTTTGATCTGATATACCAGGTAAACAGTTTACTGTTTAATGGTTTACAGTTACCCGTGATACATAGTCTAAATTTAACTTAAAACTTTAATACTTACTAAGTTAGTTAAAGTTTTAAGTTAAATCTTAGTCTACTTTAAAACCCTTTCATTGCTTCGGGCAAACACAAGTTATCTGTTGTTTATCTTACTTACAGCGCATGTTTTAGTTTAAGTTATATTGATTCAAATAGTTGAAGTGAAAACGTCAATGATTTTGCTTAATAAAACTTAAGATTTCCTTCCATCATGAATAGGATTGCAAGTAGTCAGACAAATACAAATTTTTCGGGAAAGAAATTTTTAACCATTCTGGGGGACTTGGGAACATAATAGAGAGTAAATCGGATGATTGACAATAGGTTGGAATGTGGGACCAACAATCAAAAGACACAGTCACCCTGTGAACAGCAAACAGTGCCGTTTGAAATGATTCAATGACAAAAAAATGTCTAAAACTGAAAAGATAGAAACTAACCCTTGTTCAAGATCCCTTCTGGAGTTAGCATGAGTTTAATGCGAAATACCTTACAAACTAGGCATATAATGAACATTGTTTCCACTTAGCTGATTTTAATTCATTTGTGGTGATCCATTTAATCTATAAAATCAAAGGCACACTTTTACGAAATCTGTATAAATGTCTATTCCTAACAAAAAAGCACAGCTAGACTTCCTTCAAAGATATCCCTACAAAAAAATCATAGTGTAATTATCACGTCTAATTTGCCTGTCTTGAAATATTGATCATAATTGTTCTCATCAAATTTATCAATTAAATTCAAATACGTCATTTCAAATTTCTGTAAAATGCCTTTATCATAGGCCTGATGTTACTTTTCTGAATAAAACATATAAATCTATACAAATCTATGAAATTAGTCTCTGAAAGTTTAGGTCTACTTTTACCATATCATGCCATGAGCAGGATGAAGGTGAATAACAGTTTTGAGAATCAATACTTGTAATATTGTTTTAAATTGAAAAGCGTTAAGGTGGCAATTTTCAGTGACAACTACTACTTCTCCTTACAATAAGGCCAGTTCACGTTTGACTCAAACAACATCAGCCGTTAAATTGCACGTCGTTTTAATAGAAAATAAAATCTACACATGCTTGCTGTGAAGATTTTCAAATATTGGGAGTATAACTAACCAATCAGATAATATCTGATATCCTAGGATTAAAATGTTTGTTTAGCTAGACCTGCTATTAAATAGGTTTAAGTTAGTTAAATATAGACTATCTTAAACCCCTTTCATTAATTCGGGCAAAGACAAGTTATCTGTTGTTTATCTTACTTACAGTGCATGTTTTAGTAAACGTTATATTGATTCAACTAGTTTAGTTTGTTGCCAGCATCAATGATTTTGCTAAATAAAACTTAAGAGTCCTTGCATCGGGGACTTCTGGTAAAACAGTCCTGATATCGATAATGAAGACGAAAGATTAATTTTATAAATTGTTACCATGGACTACGAGTTTGAAGTGGGATGTGATACTAAGTTATCAGTAAGAATTATTTGTATGGACATGCTAATTTAGATCAAATATTACCTTGCTATATCATTGACCAAATTATCTGCAAATGTAAAATTTCACTAATGTCCTCAGAACTAGTGAGTTTCATCAATTTCAGATGAAACTTGGACGCTGATGCTATTGAGATATTGGATCCAGACAGCTTGTAGATGAACGGTTGTGAATTCTATTGGACGAAATCAAGAGCGGACTTAAATGCAACACTGAACAGTGGACACATCTACTTAACAGATATCTGTAAATTGTAATTGTGATACCAAAGTTAACAATATCTTATGAAGCAAGTTAAGAATTTTGGTAATGTTACTTTAAATTCACATCATATGACTTACCATATTTGTTCATCACTCCCACAACGTTTGAGGTTTGCACATTCCCCCCTGTAACGCCAGTCACATTGATGGACGGGTCAGCCATGTTTCTAGGTAGAGACATATTTCATATGTAACACAGGAATCAATACAAATCAACATGGTATAGGAATCAACAGTGACGGTACAGCAGTTCTCAAGTATAAATAAAGAATTTGAAAAGTTTATAGACCATGACCTCGCTGGATGATGGGCCGGGCCATAAGCCCAAACAGCCCTGATGAGAAAAATATTAAATTCAGATAGAGGTTAAACCCACTTCTGGGGATCATGGTTGACATGTGTTGACAGTATCAAGTTTAGTGAACATAGCGGTATAGTAACAGTTAAGGAGATATGCATAGGACAGTGCAGTAGGAGAGACAAAAACTAAAGGGGAAATTACGCGGTAGAAGACTAAAACACCATAGCTAGTATCTCTGTCTTATTTCATGATGTCAAAAGTTTTGAGAAGAAGATGCCAGTAATGGACAGATGGATGGGTCGCTATGTACTCTCAACTACCTTCTAATGTCAGAAACCTTACAAAATGCACATCTTTATTGATACAAGAAATAAAATCACAAGAGGCAAATTTGAATAATAGCATCTAGAAGTAAAACCAAACACTAATGCACAGACATATTTTAAGATAGATATGATTGGGATAAGTTCTTACCTGTAGATAAATGAGTAAGGTACAAATATGATGTAACAACAAGGCAGACAAATGTCCTGACGCAATAATAATAAAGAATAAATTATGTATAAATCACTCAACTAAAGTCTCCTACCTTTCACTCTCTCCCCCGAGAGCAGAATAATTCTTGATGCGTTTTGACTCGAGTTCTCTGCTGTCTTCATGACGCCTCTTTATCCCGGCTTCACGTGAAGAGTCAGCTGGTGTCTCATCTTCTCCCCCGCCTTCTCCCTCCATCATCTGAAATACAATATTCTTATTAAACTAAATATGTTATTGTGATGTGATTCTACTCATTAATCCGACCAAAAGCCAACTTCAATAGTTAAAGCTTTCAATACCATCAAAAGATTTAGAACATGTCTAACGTTGCCTAATAAACCGATTGGGTCTGTGGCCACTGACGGTAAGTTTCTCTCAACCATTTTGATTCTTTAGTTAGATTTATTAAACAAATCTAAAGGAATCCACACTTGCACTTAAAAAGGTAAGATGAAAGCCTTTTGATATACAGTCAGACCTCGATAATCCGAACACTTCCGTTTTTCATCAAAAACGTTCGGATAGTGAAACGTTCGGACTACTGAAACGAACCAAATCTACAGACGAATATTACGAATATCTAATGAGTTTTATTTCATTTACACACCTAGGTGTGATATGTTCCCATTCTTTTAACATTGGTTCATTCTCATATCAACCTCTTATGACGTAATCATCAGTTGTTTCTCCATATCGCCCTAGGGCACTATCACATATCATTCAAATCCGTTATTACGTCCTTTGTTTTTAGTTGAAGGCTATATGCCATAACCACCCATTTCGCAGATGGGTGTTATGAGATGTTCAACCTACACAAACGATTAAACTTGTAAAATTTTGATAGTTTTACAAATTAAGTATATAAGACTTGACATTAGCGAAAGTGGGATTCGAACCCGGGACCTCTATGCTGGCGAGTAACGCCTTTACCATTTGAGCTAACGAGGATCCCTGCCTGTATCTGTTCATTTTGTTGTGTCATGTCTGTACTGTTTTCCCGCTGGTATACATATAAATGTATATGTATATATACATGAAAATATATAGGTGTGAGGTTATGTCAATTTCTAATCAAATATTTAGCCTCGCGTTATGGCAAAAAAACCTCAGCTCGGGCGACCGCCCTCGCGAGTTTTTTTGCCTTAATCGCTCGTCAACCGGTCATTATTTACTACTTAATTATTTTTTAATAAAATAATTTCATTTCTTAACCACGATGTGTAAGGCAAATAGCAACCTCCGCCCTCGGTTGATATAGAAATGAACACGCTCGCTACCGCTCGCGCGTTCATTTCTATATCAACCTCAGCGGAGGTTGCTATTTACTACATACACATAACAACTGGGATACATATATGAATAAACAATCATTGCACAAACGCATTTCTGGACACTCGCTCAGGTTTCAAGAATTTGCCGATTACAGATCAATTTATTACAATCACAAACTGCTGACAAGTTCAACTCTCGTGTCAATCCACTGTCATTGATGTTGATTACCGAACGTTTTGATGAACAGCCGGATTAATGAAACAGAAATAGCTGTAATTAGATAATCCGTTACAGGTAATTAGCGTTCGGATTCGGAGTCTGAATCAACGGATTAATGAATCAACATTTAATGGGTTTATATAGAGATTAGTTTGGTTACAGTTTTCTACCGTTCGGATACTGCGAGATTCGGATTATCGGTGGCCGGATTATCGGGGTCTGACTGTATTGAATAAACAAAGTCCCTGCCTCTGAGTATGTAGTTCATCAGGATGTATGACATATTCCATGAGGCTAAAAACATAAAAGGAAGTTTTCCAGATTAGTTATCAAAGACAGTGATACACTATGCATTTTATATCTTTCAACTACACGTTAATTGGACACACAATTTTGAATTCGTAACATTTATAAGGCCCTTTCATTGATAATCAGTGAAAACAAGAAAATATCATTATTTTGTAATTTACGGATAAAAGTGAAAATTGAAGGGCGATCTTAACTTAACCCAAGTCATAAAAAATTTTGGCTCTTACCAAAGCCAAATTAGAAATCATGAAACGTACTCTGTGTCACGTTAAGCTAATTCAACAGACAAGTTTAATACGATTTATTACTAAGGATGCGCAGTATCATCGTTATATTGCAAAACAGAAACAACAATATACGTATCAGTACACTGCTCTGAAAATATCCAATATATATATCGCAGGTTTTAAAATTGAAATTCTGTGTAAAAGTGCAGAAAAACCTAACCAAAACACATGATTTTATCGAACATTTTGTAAAGAATGTATATATATACAAAATCTTTTTTAATGCAAAATATTATTTCAACCAATTTTTAATCTCATTATTTCAAAATAACTATTAGTGTAGGTAAATTGAATATGTTAACAATCAATTCTGAAACTATTTCAGATGCATGTTGAGGGGGGAGATTTTATTCTTACGGGGGCAAGAAATAATTCCGCCGGGGGGGGGGGGATTTTCTACAGGGGCGAATTTATACCGGGACACCGGCTCTCGACCTGATAGCTAGGGTGACGCTATCTTACTTCCTGGTTTAAATTAACTTATAAAACAACCCCCTATAATGTGTACAATGAGGCCGTATCGTTTGCAACTATTATGTATAAATGATTCAACAATGTTAAACGTGGATGATAATCATGACTTGTATTGGCCTGACTCCACGTGAATAAAGGCTATTATCATGGCGAAAATTCAGACGGAGACGCTAACGGGGCCTTCATTCAAAATCCCATAAAATGTTAATGACAGTTTAAAAACCTACCTTACATTCGTAGTTAAACCATTTGTCAGCAAGTTCATATATTTTTAAACAGCCACGCTTCTCTTGTTGTGGTGATTGAGGCTCTTAAAAGTACTTCATCAACTTGCCACTGAACTGAAGACAGCCATGTTCTCTATCCCACAATGCAATGCGAGGCGGGTAATTCAAAACGTGAACTGTGAATAAATGCGATTTGAGCACTAACAAAATTAGTGTGTCATTGACCCTATGGCAAAATATTAAAGAGCCACTCCGTGAGTTGATGGAGTCATATATGCCAAACTTAATCAATGGTGTCATTTGATCGTGAAGTATCGACTGTTACCAAAAAGAATCATTTTAAAGCTAATTGGTTTTGTACAGTGACAATACGAAGGGAGAAAGTCGCAATTATGATCGAAAACCGGACAGTGGCACGCGTCAAACAACCAAACGTATTTTTGAAGACTTATCAAAAGCCGCCAGGAGGTCATGCAGTTTGGAGTTGGTAGTGCTTTTTTAGGTTATATAACTAGTATCCATGTAAATTGAACGTGTGATCTATTTATCTTTTGCAGAGGAAAAGTTAAGATGTTTTGAATTTATATCATAACATATGACATCTAGTTTCGTATCAAAGCCAAATGATATGTTATGAAAATTCGCGGCATAATTTAAGTGAGATTAATCTCTTTCAAAAAGTAAATAACCGTATTTGTTTTTATGTGTTAACACGGAGAGAGCAAATCTGTTTAAGTATATGTTAGGGTAAACTAAGCTTTCCGCTCCTTCGGATACGGCAACACAACAATGACGTCATTTCGAGAGTGCTTCTGACGTCATAGTCCTTATTACGGCGTCATAGTGGTTTACTGTTTGAGTCATCTATTTGCTTCAAAGGGATGTTGTGGTCTTTGTTTGCTATCAAAACAAGAAAAAGTACTTCTTGAACGATTCGATATTAACATCTGCACAACGAACTGTAAAATAAACATTATTCGTGAACATGCAGTATAAGCTTTAACTTTGTTAACGGTTTAATTCATTTTTAGATTTTTAAAACTAAGACGCAAAATCCCCGATACAGACGAGTTCATTTTTCTCTCCTGAAGTCGGAACGGTTTACACTGTGCGTTTCGCTTGGAAAAAGAGTTCATCATTAAAATTAAAACTTCATTGATACCGTTCGGTTTCAAGTTTAAATTTACTCACAATCAAGCCAGTATAACATGTCTCTGATTTTCAAACACTCTTAAATGACCCACCTCCAATTTAAAAGTGGAATAATGTCTATGTCTGACATTACTTCAATCAGTGAAAGGCGAGTTTCATGGCGTCATCGCAAGACGGATGTGCCTAGATCAAGGTTTAACAGCTTCGCTCAATCTGCAACCTCCCTTCTCATTGGTGCATTTCCAAAACACAACAAATGTACGTGTCAAAGCGTAACATTCATAAACAGGGTGCTTGTTATTCCATTGTTTTTGTATATTTCAGGTTTACCTATTCTCAGTGCCATAATCAGAATGAGAATTCTGTAACAGAGGTTCTCTAGGGTATTGAAAGTACACCACGATATGCTCTCGGATTCATTATACAGCCGATAATCTATAAGATGGAAAGCGAAAATACCCTGCACAGTACAGTTTATTGTGTCATGTCTGTACTGTTTTCCCCTGGTATATAAATATATATACACGAAAATATATAGGTATATGGTTATGTCTATTTCTAACCCTAAGAATCAAATATTTCGCTTTAAAATCTCAAGCAGCCAGATATTGTTAATATCCTACTGGACTCGTTCGACCAGGACACATAAACACGCAAAGTAAAACGTTTACAAATTAATTTTATGAAAACTATTTGGTTTGAAAACTTTGTAGGAATGTTCCGCGGGAGTGTAAGTCAAATAATGACCGGATTGCCTCGCGTTATGGCGAAAAAAACTCAGCTCGGTACGGCTCGCGCGTTCATTGCTATATCCACCTCAGCGGAGGTTGCTACTTACTACTTATTCTTTTTTCATTTCAATAAGTATTAACTGTCATAGTTTAGGCGATTAAAGATGAGTGTGCGAGATATTTCAAATTTGGTACGGGGGTTGTCACATAAGTAGTTAGCCTCAAATAGAAAAACATTGAAATGTAGCTGTTTTGATGTTTTTATTTTACTGATAGTATCTTTCAACCGACAGCAACTTGTTCTTATTATAAAGATGTATCATGATCCCCATTTTCTGTTATTGTTGTCTTCTAGCTGGTGGGTTATGATTTAATGAGATTGAGGTCGAAAACCGTCTTACCTATTTGACACATAAACAATGACAACTGATTGAGAAGTTATTAAAAAAAAACATGTTACAACTTTCGATTGTATACGAATACAAGTTTAAGCATATAGATGTATGAGTGACTAGAAAGCACATTGGAGGGAAAAAAAGAGGCCTTTGCTTTGCGGCTCGTTAGTCTTTGCTCATTTACTATATGAAATAAAAAACTTTTAACACGCCATGACTCTTCATCACACATGCAGTTGTAATCTGCCGATCAAAGTATGCCCAAACAAGATTTTCGAGATTAACTGAAATATATATTATCTTGTCTCAAATCTTATGAAAGTGCTTAGACCATACTCAAAACCACTAACGAGCTGCCATCAAGAAACACTCCTCTCACTCCAATAATTTTTTTTTTTATGAAATTAATATATCTTAGTCTTAAAATAACAAATATCGTATTCTGAAAATTTCAGACTCCAAGAATTATTGGTTCATGATACGAAGTTGAACAGAATGTTGTGTCAACACACATTGCCTGATTACTTATATTCATACATTTGGTGACACTTTGACCAAAATGGCCACACCCCTCAAACCTAATTTCAACGTCTTCACCAGAAGCAATCACGCTAAGAGCTGAAAGCTTGTTTAGCGACCCAAAGGCTCATTGGGATAATAGATACTGTCACACTTTGACCCCAAGGGAAACCAAATTTGCCACGCCCCTTGTAATTTGATGAGTTACAGTGCCAATTGATCTGTTTATGACTACTTCGTAAGAACCGTTCGCAATTCAGAGCTGAAGTCGTATGAATGCTTTGGCATTTTGGCTTTTTGGTAAATATAGGTTGTCAATGGGTCTTTATGAAAATAATGAATATACATGTAATATACTACCTGGAAATAGGGAAAAGATTGCTAATGTTTGCAACATATGATCGATTATTAGTCATTTAAGGGTGTAATATATCCTCATTTTAAGTATTATGAACATATGGGGACATTCTTGAATTGCCTACAATAAACATAAACATATACTCAATCTCTTATGTCTAAAAGAAATAGATGCTTTTTGTTTTAAACAGGGTCATCAAAGCTGTTAATAGTCTAACAGGTCAGTGTAGAGCAGGGTATGATGTTCGGGGAAATGCTGTTCTGGAAACAACCATGCTGAAACAACCATGCTGAAACAACCATGCTAATATACACAAAATGTGAACATTCCAAATCCTTCAATATTTCATCAAAAGTTTAGCACAAGGGGATTGGCTTTTTGATCCCTCCCTCCCTCCCTCACTCCTGTAATGAATTCCTCTCCATAATCAAATAACATGGGTGACTCAAAGTCTCAGATTAACGGCTTTGTAACCAAGAAACCGAAGTTTGTTAATTTTGAAAAAAACTTTTCAAACTAATGTTCACGAACAAATTTTATTTTTGTTATAAAGATCTCTTGAGCAATTGGGAAAGTAAGTTATGACTAATGAAGATACTTCTACAGAGACAATAGATCTAATTATTACTGTAGGTTGCCTGCTTGATTGTCACTTAATTTTTTAAATTTAATTTTCCTACCCCGAAATTAAGGATGGGACGGTGGCACAGGTTCAGGGTGTGTGGTTCTTTTCGGGCTTGAGAAACTTTTAGGCACAAACAAGTTTGATGGCCAACGTTATTTCAATTGAGCAAAAACCACAAGAGAGGAGGTGTTGGGTCGATTTATTTCGATACAAAATGAAGAGCTTACACTGGGAAACATCTGTAGACTAATACAATAATTATCAAATACATTTGATAAGCAAGAGAAAGTAATTGTTTTGTTTTCTGTTGATAAATTTATTATAAAAAAGTATATTAATTGTGTTTAGTTTGAATATTGATTCGAAGCATTAAACAGTGACTAACGCTTTTCCTGGGTCTGACAAATGTCCATTCAGCACGAAGAACTGCAGAAACCCAAAAGGTGGATATTTCAGGGAAAATTTTTGTAATTTGCAGGTCATGATTTGTAGATTGTGTCCCTGTTTTCCCTCCAGTTTGGCCGTGTCGAGCATTGTCCCTATAACCTTTATAGGATTTCTTCCTCAAAACCAAAACCAATCAGCACAAGAACTCCATGTCCTGAGTTTATCTAGCGCACTGTGAAGATAGTTCATTTTAGGTTCGAAGTTCACCCTTCTTCAAGTATGGGACATTTGTCCAACAATATGTCATCTCCTCTCAACGAACCATTATAATAAATTATCACATATATCTAAACATTTATAGGCACTTTTAATTGTCAAGTGACGAGGTCATCAGATCACCAGATCACCAGATCATGTTGTTAGGAGTCGAGCAGTATCAGTTAGCCTAAATGAGAGGACTGTTAAACAATAAGCAATACAAACATAATATTACTCATACCGAAGGGTATAATGCTGAAAATGTAATAGAAAATTTAACATCAGGTACAATATGAATTTTTTGATTTTTCTCAACAACGTTCATCTGATAATTCCTGCCATTGCAGACGATACGTCTTACAAACTACGATACGTGTAACAATTGGAAACCAGTTTGGTATGCATCACAACACTGCGTGCGACACGTTCCGATGTGCAGCGCAATTGTTTCCTTTCCATATGTGGCATGTTGACTTGTATTATAAGCAGTCCGCTTCGATGTTTTCTATGACGATTGCAAGTGCATACTTAGTATGGATTTTGTGCTTCAAAAATAGGTTCACCGAGTACATATGCCCTATGCCCGTTGATTACATATTCATGAAAACGCATGCATGTGCCTCTTAGGATGAACAGTCAAAAAGGCATGTCAAGCTACAGACTTATAATAGTACATGCCAATGCTTTTAAACCGGAGATTTGGATTTCAGACAAAGTCTTGAAAAGGATTTTTCCACTTTGTCAGCGACATTCAATCACTTCACACAAAGTAATCCATTGCGGTCAAAAGGACAACACGTGATCCTAAAATGATTAAAATTATAGCAGGAGATCATTTGCGTAGTTTTCACCTAGTCACCATTGGTTACCCAAAACGCGTCATTTCGGGGACAACCTTGCTAGAAGACACATTTGACTCGGATTAGGTACAGATTGAGTCAAATTAAGAGTCTAAAGGGCCTGGAATCCTTGAGGGTGAACTCAACCTTCCTGCAAATATTATGAATTCTTTATCACGTTTGTGAAGCAATTACTCTTCCAAGACTCAATACTGCCAACCCATATATGCAATTGTCTCAGCTGTAAATAAGGTTCCAACATTACGTTTGAGTCATTGAATCGCGTCATTGTCCGGTTTTTGATCACAAATTCAAACTCTAACCCTTTTATAATCACTATACTGAACTAATAAACACTAAGCTGCTGATTTTCAGAAACAATCACCACTTCTAGATAAGGTAACACTTTTTATGAAGTTTGAAATTTTTAACTCTTACAACATACTCTGTGGCCCTTTAACATCTTAAAAAGTTTGTTTCTTACTGATGTTTCGTATAAAGATTTAAGCCTAGATTGTTTACTTGAGAATGTATGTCCATATTTTAAATCCTCTTTGAAGTGAACATTTTCAAAACGATGAATTTTGCATGTTACATGCTAATATCCTTAATAAAGATTCAAATAATTTCCGAATCTTTATTTTTTTAAAGAATTAAGAGGACTTTCAAAATTAGGCTCCGAGCTTGACTATGGGTAAAATATCACAAATGAGAGCTGATTTACTGTTTTTTTGCCCATTAAGTTTTGATGGAAAAGCAGGAATTGCATTGTAACAGAAAGACTTTACAATGTTTCAAAATATTTAACTTTTATGAAAGTTCACTTTAAGGGGCTGTGTTGGGTATCAAATATGCCAAATCGATGGAAATTTACGAGGGTGTCCCAAAAGTAGTTAGCATAAAGTAGAAATCTGTGGTGGCACGTGGTCCTGTGCATTGCTCAGTTGACCGCTATCAGTGAAGTTCAGTAACATCAGGCGTGGCTCGGATGGGTGGGTTACCTGATGCCTTGCTGGATAAACTGAGAGTCTGAGGGTTATTCCCTGCCCCATACTGAGACACGGGTCGTGTCAAAACATATGGTGTCCCCTTAGACAAGAGACTTTATTCAAAGTGTGTCTCTGTTCACCCAGCAGTACAATTGGGTACCTGGTTTGGAAGTGATGGCAATGTGACAGATAAACATTAAGCCCTTAATCGGCAGCTGGGTTGTATACTCCTAAGGAGTTGAGATTGTAAAAGAGGAGTGTTTGTCCTTACACCAGGGTAATAATGTGTGGCGCTTTGTGGTGTGGAGTCCAGCGCAATATAAGTATACCCTCATTATTATTAAATCTATAGAAATGTACGAGGGGTGTCCCATAAGTAGTTAGCCTCAAGTAGAGAACGAAGGAATTGTAGCTGTTTCATTTTTACTCAAAGTATCTTTCAAACTACGGAAACTTTGTTCTGTTATATTTAAGTATCTTGATCCCAATCTTGTGTTATCTTTGTCTTGTAGTGGGTTATGCACTGAATGACATTGAGGTCAAAAACCGTTTTACCCATTTGACCACATACAAAATGAAAATGGTTTATTTGTAAGCATATAGTTATATCAGTGACTAGGCTCCCTATCCGCAGAAATAGAGTCACTGGCTCTGCAGCTCATTAGTCTTTGCTGATTTAGTATTTGACATTGCAGATTTATGTGAAATAAAAGATTATCAACACGCGATGACTCTTCAGCACAAGTGCAGTTGTAACCAGCCAGTCAAAGGATGGCTTAACAAGACATTATCGCGATATTCGTCAGATTCTGTTAGCAATAAATATATCGGCTCTTATCTAAAATCTTATGAAAGTGCTTACACCATACTCAACACCACTAACGCGCTACAATCAAGTAATATAAATTACACTCCTGTCACGCCCCTAACTTTTATGAAATTGATAAATCTTAGTCTTAATCTGACAAATATCGTATTTTGAAATTTCAGAGACCAAAGGGTCCAAGTTTGAACATTTGAGCTTCCAACGCCCAAAAGTTTTGGAGAAGTCAGTTACAGGTTTTAGAAGTATTGCCTGTCACGCGCGTATTTTAGGGGGTAAGGACCAATTTTACAACTTTTAGTTTCCTTATCACAAAAGTAATACTTTTAAAATTTGAGCTTGCTACGTCCAGTTGTTTTAGAGAAGGACTCTGTAAAAGGCTTTAGTCTTAATATTACATTAATGTTCTTCTGAAGGTATTTTCTTCAATTTCATTCCTGTCACGCCCATATTTTAGTAAGGTAAGGACAGAATCTAAACATTTTATTCTCAATATCTCAATATAAACGAGCTTCCAAACTAGTTTGGTGATGATGCTGCAAAGTTTGAGAGGCAATGTCTGCAACGCCTAATTCACGGGGGAGGGGGCAGGTTTTAAACCACAAAGTTTCATCTCCTAGGTACAACGTACCTCCCCTAATTTCGACGCTGAAAGTGCAGTGGTTATGGAGGAAAATGTGAAAGTTTTACAACCAACAGGTTGCTGATAAAGGTCTTGCGAGTTATTCAGCACATGCAGGTCTCTATTTGGAGAAGATAACACAACACAATTTACCAGTGTCTATAGTGTTTATACGTAACATAATATACTACAATTTGTAATGTTGTTGAACAAACACATTTTAGTCTACCATTCAAACTTTAACAGCTCAATACAGGAAAGTAGAGTTAAAGTTGTGGCTATTGAGAACAAGATGAACATTGCCTGAGTAAACCGAGCTGAATAGTGCTGAGTTGATTGGACGTTTCAATGTAAATGATCAAACACACTGTTCGTGCAGACGTTAAGGTAGAAAGCCTAAACGACGATTTCAGCTTCCATGGTCAAACACGCTGTTTATGTACATATACAAATAATACAACAACCAGTTTCATTGACAAAACGAAGTGTTCTTGTACAAGTAACACCTTCATGGTACACAATTAAGTTCCTTTGATTGTACAGCGTTCCTGTGAATACACATTTAGTTACAAACATTCATGATGATGCTTCAGAACAATTGTTGAAAATCCGGGAGATACAAAATGCTGTTTATTTTTGACCAATCATTATTCCTACTACAGACTTCATCTTTTAACCAATCAAGGATAACTCAGAACAGTGTTTATGTGCGATAAATTTCCAGTTACATAGGCAAAGTCGCCAATGGAGAAATAATGGAAGTTGCAAAATAGTCGTAATTACTGAGGCATCATTCACTGTCATTTAAAAAACATGTTCATGTACACAATGCGCTTTTACAAACATTGATAATATTCTGCTTAATTTGTTCATGTACAAATAAACTATAAATATAAAACATAAATATAAACAAAATAAAAGTTACAAACGGTAAAGAGTTGGTTCTACCGGCTTTGTTACTTTAAGTGATGAAAGATTAGCTGTCGTTTACTATTTTACAACTCATGAGACATAATAAATGTATTAATATAATATCTTGAAATTGATGAACAGTGAAATCCTCTGACTGATCGAAGATACCTGGTTATACCGTAGCAAATCTTCCCACACTTGTAGCAACAATATTGCTTCCTTTCAATGTATGTGCACTTTTCTTTGTCAAAATGTGAAATATAGGTCAACCAAAATAGTCACCCCTGTGACATGCTTCAAGTGAATTTTGTTCTATAATTTGTCATTACAAAGTTAGAAGCCAAAACATACCTCAAAAGAACCCTCTCTTTAACGAAATCACAATCTGCATAATTTTTCAAACCCATTAATTATTTACATATGTAATCAGTAAAATATCTGATACATTATTCATGTAAAACATTGCACTAAGGCTACCTTAGTGACTTAAAGTTACTTTATTGTTTTTGCAAAGTTACCCAGGCGAACAGCATAATTTTTTTATGACCAAATTTTACAAAAACACATGGCTCAACAATACCTGATCAATAAACTTACAGGTAACCTTCTTAGTCATCTTTGTCACCCAACAACTCGAATAATAGATGTCTGTGTTTTTTATCAACTCTTTTCTATTTGAGGAAAGTAATATGAAACATAGATATTGACATAAAAGACATAGGTGGGCAAAATTGGTTTTACGAATATAACTATGTACAGTTTCCCAGCAAGGCGCGACTCGCGACAGTCCAAATCACTGACTAATATGAGTCTTGCTGCAGGGTGTCACAATCCGTGGTTTGGACGCAACCTTCATTAGGCATGAAGGGACCAGCAAGGTCTACCGCAGTAGACTAGAGGCTTGGCACATGAAATTTGAGGGGATGTTGCAAGGCTTCAACTAAGTACAAAATAAGGAAATATGTACAAATATTTTGCATAAACGAAATCACTTGAAATTAAAGAATATACCTCTCTTAATAAAACAGAAAATATATAGAAAATTTGAAAAGAAAGAAAGGATTTTATATTTGTACTCGGTCGGGAAAATTCTGACGTTAAAAAATACGTTTAAATATAGGACTTTCTACAACCTCCAAGTCAGGGCGCCTTCCCTTCGAGTACCTCTACGGTAGTAGCCGAGTATATTAGTGACGTCACGGAGCGGATGCGCGCTGTCTGGAGCTAGGACTTTCTATATATGTACAGGATGAATAATTATTTTACAATCGGTCGGACATATTCTGATTCTATAAACATGAGTAGTTTAAATCTTAGATATTTGTAAAATGTTAATAAATGCAAATACTTTGTTTTCGGCCCTTCACCTCTCCTTATCGGATAGAAGACTTTTGCAAAATTATAAACAGAATTGGGAAAATATTTTTTTCTGAACTAGTTGACTAAAAAATGGACGTGCGGACAGCATGTTTGGTGTTATTGTAATACCCGCAGCATTTGAACGTAACAAACATCAATGGTCATGACATCAGCTAATCGAAAATTGGAATCTTTCGAATTTATTGAAATGTTTGTTTCAATATGTTTTACATAAGTCTATTCGAGCGCGCGCGATCCATACCTTAACGGGCAGGTTTCTTAAATCCCGTCTGACCGCTCAGAAACTTGATAATGTCCAATGTGTAAAAACGATGATGAATACGACTTGAACTTCTTATTGATTTGTATGTTAGACTACATGACAATAATTCTTGAATCATATCGTACACGTCTTTAAAAGTAATTAACCTGAAAACAAAAAAAGTTGAAAACAGAAAGGGGCATTAGCAAATTTTTTGTAACTTCTATCGTTTCAAATTGTCCCTGATCATTTTTTAACAAGTGCATAATCTTCAGTGGGTCAAAAATATATTTTTACAGAACCCGATCATCCGTAGTCGTAGAAGAAATTATCAAGTATGAAGCAAAAACCATTCGTGGCCATTTTTGTGTAAATGTTTACATAAGTTGCGTTAGGGAAATGAAATCGCATAGCTTAACTGAACATGGTACATTCGTTTAATAATTGCTTCTTTTAATCAAAAACATCTTGCAATTGATTACTTTTATTTTAGATTTTGTTACATCACTTTATGTATCTGAAAACACGTGCTACTTCCCCTTTAAAGTTTCAAGAATAATCAACAGAGTTATTTATTCAAATTGCAAAATCGTTTTCTCAACTGATGATTATACAATAATCATGATTTACTGATGCCTGGATTACCTTATTCAAGTTAATAATGAATTGTAAATTTAGATTAATACAGTTGGTTTGATCGTACCATAAGTCTAGCAGTGATTTTATTATCTTTGATGCAATTTGGGTAATTGTTCACCATTCCGTAAAAGACAATTAGAATGATTCCACTTTTAAGATTACCTGTTCAATTTGATACTGTTAATATTATTGTCCCAGTATAGAAATGTTAAATATTTGTATTAAGTTAATAGAAAATATTTCTTCAGTAAAGATATCATTCACTGTGACCTTGAGCATTGTTGTTTCAAAAACTTCTAGATTCTGCAGTCTAACAGATTATGCTATTAAGTGGTGTTCAATTGGTGGCGTATTTTAGTTAGTATTTCTAAAACAAAGATTTACACTATCGTCCTTAGAAGTCATTTATGAGATCTAATACTGTATTTACAATTGGGAACGATGTTATTGATAACTCTAGTTCATATCTTGGGTTTGGTTAGATGAATATGTTGACTTAATTTCTTAAGAAATAGCAAAATCTGGTCACCGTGCACTTGGTGTAATAATTCGTATATCAAAGCAAGTAGGTGATTTTGAGTATAAAGCGTTTTGCAAACTGTGCGGCAATCTTGTCCTGCCAATCTTATCATACGGTATTCAGTGCCAACTTGGAAGTGAGGGAATTTTCATGTATTAATGCGGTACAAAACCGGCAGCGAGGTATATCTTAGGAGTAGGTTGTAAGACTTCTAATGCAGCGATAATGGGTGAAATGGGTTGTGTGTCATTCTTTACTAAACAGAAAAGTTATGAGGTTTTGGATTGAGTTATTATCTCTAGAAGAATTTAGAATTCCTAATGCAATCTATAAATGGTCTTTAAACTTACGAAAATCCTGGAATAATAATGTTTCGAAGATGTTAAATGATATGCAACTTCCTTCCTGTACATGTGTCTAATATTACACAAAATGATTTTCTGTTGTTAAAGCTGACTTGTTGGATGTTGATTATGATGAGGGGTTTAGTAAATTGTGGAATGATGAAGGACTTATAAGCGGAAACAAATTTAGAATTTACCGACTTTTTAAAGATTCTTTACAGGTTGAACCGTATGTCATTAGTGTTTCTAGACATCAGCGTAGTATTATGAGCAAGTTAAGATGTGGAAGTTCACCGTTAGATTTAGAATTAGGACGATTTTCTAGTGACAGAATTAGTAATTTTTGAAATAATAATGCTATTGAAGATGAAATTCATTCCATGATTGATTTTACTTTATTTTCTGACATACGATGTAAGTTATTTGTTGAAATTACTAATTACCTACCTGTGTTTACTTATTTAGATTCAAAAGATAAATATCTTATTTAAATGACTTCTCAGCAGTGAGTCACATCGCTATCCTCGGCAATATCTTCCATGTATGAGCGCCGACTTTTCCAAGTTGTATGAATGTCTCGTGTAGTGTGCAAATGACTTTTACTTTGTTAAAGGATTTTCCATGCCGTTTTGCGACATAGAGGAATCTAAAGAAATAGAAATAGATATATATAGCTGTCCCAAATATATACTTTTATCAAAACGTTTCTTTTTATAATGCCTATACATTATCATTTCCAATTTTATATCACCAGACGCCAACAATTGTTTCCTTTCAAAGCATACCCGTTCCATTTTATGATATCTGTCTAATGTGTTTTATTGGGTAATATTCGTATAGATTTGATTAAATATATACATAGATGTACGGGTGTAAGTGAAAAAAATTCTGCTTAGGGGCAGCATTACATAAGTCAATTAGTCGTGTTTGCAAATTATTTTCTCTTTTAACAAAATAGCTATTCCCATTTCGGATAAAATTTGTATTATATAAATGTGAATATTTCTTTTAGCGATTTAGAATTATTATTCCATTCAGTGTGGGCCGGGTCTCGTTAAAATGAATTATCGGCTGCCTTGCCTTGCTGGGTTTGCTTGAGCATTGTGAACAACATTTTGAATATCACCTTTTTCTAAGTTTTCTGGCTTTTTATAATATATGCATATTTTGAAAAACGGTAAGAGAGTCTATTTCAATGTTTCAATATAAAATTCGCGATGATGATGGCTTCGTTTCATTATTTTCAACATAGAAACATATTATGGTTTCGAAAAAAGAAGAATTGCCTGCCTTTTAAAAGTCAAATCGGTGGTTGAAATTAATAAGCGCTTGATAATGATTAAAGCTGACTTGTTAGGGATATGGGGTTTAGTAAATTGTGGAATGATAAAGGACTAATAAATGAAAACAAGATTCTTTACAGTTGAACCGTATGTCATTTGTGTGTCTAGACATCAGCGAAGTATTTTGAGCAAGTTAAAGAGCCACTCCGTGATTTTCATAATGTATTTTTTACCTTTGATACGAACCTAAATGTCGTATGTGGTGATACAAAATCAAAACATCTTAACTTTTTATGTCCAAAAGATATTTATATGACAAATACTGGTTTTCCCATAAAAATATAAAAAAGCAGCCTTTTAAATGCACCGAGGTGTTGATATCACGTCCAATACACATGGATACCAGTTATAAAACCCAACAAACACTATCAACTCATAACTACCCTCCTGGCTGTTTTATATAATTCTCCAAAATTACGTTTGACTATTTGACGTGCGCCACTGTCCGGTTTTCGATCATAATTGCGCCGTTCTACCTTCATATTGTCATTGTAAAAAAACCAATAAGCTTAAAAATGTGTCTTTTTGGTAACAGTCGATACTTCGCGATCAAATGACACCATTGATTAAGTTTGGCATATATGACTCCAACAACTCACGGAGCTGTGGAAGTTTACCGTTAGCTATAGAATTACGAAGACATTCCAGGCCTGTTACACCTCTTAGTGACAGAGTTAGTAATTTTTGTAAATATAATGCAATCGAAGATAAAATTTATTCCATGATTGTTTGTAATTTCATTTCTAAAATACGATATATAAGTTACTTGTTGAAGTTACTAATTACCTACATGTGTTTACTTATTTAGATTCAAAAGATAAATGTTATTTCAATGACTTCTCAGCAGTTTATTATATCTGTCTAATGTGTTTTATTGGGAAATATTCGTATAGACTTGATTAACTATATACATAGATGTACGGTTGTATAATGTTTCTACTTCATAACTCAACTAGTCGTGTTTGCAAATTATTTTCACTATTAACAAAACAGCTGTTCTGAATTTGTAAAACATAATATCAAATATTTCTTTAAATGCTTTTAGCAGTTTAGAATAGAATTATTATTCCATTCCATCAAACTACATAGAAAGAAAAAATGACTTGAATGTACAGTGAGCATAATTAAACTAAAAGGGATTATACAAGTGTAGTCTGGTTTCACTCACGAAAGTCGAAAGGTTTTCATGAAATATGCACTTTTTTCAGGCCACACAGTTTTCAAGGATTCCTTTTTTTCAAATCGGTGGCACCGATAGGATTTGTGGCCCAGATGGAATCTAGAAACAGTCACGCTAGAAATGCACAATGGAGGTTGGATTGAAAAGCGCATGTAGACAAAACTTTGAACTTAATATGACAGAATGGACAAAACTATGCATAAACTATACATAGACAGCACACTACTGACCAGTCCCAGAGAGAAAGATTATTAAAGAAAGGGCGCCCTTCGGACTACCCTCAAGAGCGGAATTACCAAGATCTGTAAAGCGATATGAAAAAGCTGCCTTGAAATCACTATGATTGTGTCAAGTTTCGTTCGGATACAATGACGTCAGTAGCACGAGTGGATATGACGTCACAATACTTTCTGAACACGGTAAAGTGAGCGGGAAACTGTACCGTACGTTTATGAACACTGATTTGTCGGATCTCTTAGATTTGTAATTTTAAGGTATTTCGATTAAAAATACATTTGAGTTATAAAACACCATTCAAATTAGGAAGGGAACGTCAGGTTATAATCGTACGAAAACCAAAATTTCTTATCTATCTAGAAACATAAGCTCTCGCCTTCAGTCACTAAACAGCTTTATTAATTTGTTGTTAAACATAAGCTAAAACATGACAACCAACGTCTTGAAATATTCTCTGATAATTTATTCTGTAATGATAACAATTTCACATAAATGTTGCGAGAAAAAATCCAAGTTATATGTGAGTATATTAAATAATAATTCAGACGGGCCAATTCGATGTTTTAAAATAAGCAGATCTAGATATATAAATTGTCTTTAAATTATGAAAATGGGATCTTGTTTTCCTTGAAATCTAATGATAAATACAGTGACAATATTTTCAAACAGATATTTCATACTTTTTAACAAATCGTTGTTTGTGGAGAGAGTGATTAGCGGTGTCGGCTTTGCACACAGTAACTTAGGTAAACAATGAAATTACAAACTATTATCAAAATATGGTAAATGTCATCTTGAAATTCATATCTGATAATCTAATGGTCATTGTTGATAATTTCATGTCAAATTTTGAAAGAAATTCTTCACGGTGTTGTTTGAAAATTAGGTTTTGATCTGAGTCGGCCACTTTCACATTACAAGATCTTGTCACGACTCAAAATGTTAAACAATGTTTTAAAGTATGCAAATGTGGTCTTGTTTTTCATATTATATTATAACAAATACAATTACAACACTTTGAAACAAATATTGGACAATTTTTTAACAAATCGTTAGTTTGTTACAGAGAGGAGAATATCGCCCTTTATGGTCGCTTCACTCAACAAGTTCACGGACAGACATTCTCAGTGATTAGAATTGAGATTTTATTTCTTTAATATGATTTAAAAGTGTACAAATGTATATTTGTTCTTCATATTATGTCAAAAGAAAGACAATGAAAGTATTTACAAGCAGATATCTTTTACTTTTTTATAAATTTGTTCATTCAATAGGTTTGGGTTTTTCCCAAGATTAAAAATAAACAACTGTGATAAACAAGATAAACTATGATAAATATAACTTGCTTATATGTCTAACTAAAAACTTTATTTTTATTTACAAATTCACAAAATATACAAACAATATGAACTAACTTTGTTCAGTCTGACAAGGCCTGCTGAATGAGATGTATTTTCCTGTCAGTGACGCAGATCTCGCGGCCGCTGATGAGTCTCATTCTTGTAGGACAGAGGTCGTTGCCTGGATTAACGTAAAACATGGGGAAAACCTGATCTTTCATCTGCAGATCTACTTTACACAAGAGTTGCCCCCTCTCCACGTCTATGAAGCCCACCCTCCCCCTCCCCACATCCAGCACCAGCCCGAAGGTGAGGGTCATCTCTACACCATGTGTGGGGAGAGATAGAGAGACACACTCACCAACCTGATGTTCCTCACTGTCCTCCTGATCTCTCCTCCACACCTGGATACAGAGACGGTCGGGGTGATTGCGACAGACGTCCGTCACAGACACACAGACGGAGTCGGGGAGATCAGAAACACACCACCCCTCGTCCATGTCGCTCCTCCCCAGCTTTAACCCCATCTCCAGCAGTAACACGCCTCTCATCTTCTGTGTCAGTGTGGAGCTGGTCTCCCAGTAGGAGGGGGGAGTAGTGAGAGGGGAGGGGGAGGGAGGGACGGGGACGGGGACGGGACTGCTACAAGTCCCCTCGAACTCCCAGAACTGACCCGGACTGTTTCTGTCTCCACTTCGCTCCCAGTTTGTCAGGACTCGACCGAAGTCTTCAACTTGTAGCAACTTGTTTACTCTCTCTGAGTTGAGAATCATCGCCCGGCCTGAAATATACAAGTTTATTGTTATTAAACATATACAAATGACATCTTAAAATCTTTATTTTTGTATTTCAAACATTTTGATGTAAGAATAATTGGTAATTGTCAGGATTTTTAAAAAAGTTTGTTTAAACTGCTCAAACTAACAATTTTACAACTTATTTTGAGCTTTGTGTCGACTTTATCAACAAAATATATCATTTAAACGTATACAAATGGCATATTAAAATCTTTATTTTTGTATTTGAAACATTTTGATGACAAAATAGTTTATAATAGCTTAAAAAAATTAAAATTTTGTTCAACCGCTTAAACTAAGGAAATGGCTGACATTTTTCTAGAGCTGATTATCATGAAAATAAATAATTATTGTTATTAAAACATAAACAAATGGCATCTTGAAATTATTATTTCAATGTTTGGAATAATTTAATAAGAAAATTATCGATCTTTGTGACAAAAAATATAAACTTTGTTTCACTCGGCAATACACAATAAATCTACAGTTGAATTTACCGACAGCCGGTTTTCAAAATGGATCAGTTTTCATTCAGTGCAGGACAAACTGTTGTTATCAAAACTTACACAAATGGCATCTTAAACTGTTTATTTTACTATTTCAAATACTTTGAAGAAAAAATATTTGATAATTGCGAAAATAAATTAAAACTTTGTTTGGCCCTCAAACTGACGAATAATTGAACTGCTTTATCAGAGCCGAGAGTCGCAGTCGCAGTCTTTAAATAACAGTAATTATTGTTGAAATTTGTTGTCTAATATGTACAAATGGTATCTTAAAATGTTTATTTCACTATTTCAAATAATTTGATGAAGCAATATTTAATTGCCGGATTTCTTTTTAAAATGTTTGTTTACCACTTAAACTGACAAATTAGCTCTTTTTCGAAAGTTTATTGTCCTGTAATAAACACGTCTTGCTATCCAAACATAAACAACTTGAAATGTTCATTTACCATTATATATTATAAACATCACTGGGGCAAAAAATATAAACTTTGTTTCATTCTCTAATTTGCAATTGGCTTGTTATTGCTGACAGCTTTTTTAAAAATGAATTCTGACGTTTTCGTTATATAAAAGTAATTTCTGCATATTTATTATATTAATAATGATATCTTAGAATTTATATCTTACTATTTCAAATAGTTTTAAGATAAAATATATGAAAGTTGTTACAATTATTTACAACATTTTTCTGACCATTTTTCTGACTGTCCTGTAAATTAAACTTACTAATCGTATATAAATGCTATTTGTAAATATTGACTTCATCATTTAGAATATTTTGAATAAAACAATATGCAACACATTTGCCACTAAAAGTGAATAATAATCAAGCTATTTTCTCAGATTATATAGAGTAGCAATTTCTAAAATCTTTGTTTTCAACTTAATCATCAACGATATCTTAGAACTTTTAAGGCAATATTTTCTCAAAGTAGATACAAATGACATCTTAATATGTGGATTTCAAGATTTGAACTGTTGTGATGAGAAATTCGTTATTAGTTGACAAAAAACGTAAACTTTACTCGTCACACTGTAACAATTGCAGTTGATCTGCCGACACTGCCGCTTTCCAAAATAGATCAGTTTTCATAATGACAAACAATACTTCTAGTAATGATATCTGCTGAATTATTCTCAACCATTTTTTACATGGATACCTAGGAGCATTTGAGGTTATTCCAGTGCAATTGTAATCATCAAATCAATCAAACAAACAATCAATAAAAATGAATGCCCCTAAAACAAGTATAAAAATTGTGGATTTCCGAGAGACGAACTTTAAGGACACGCCATGCAGCCATTATCTGGAACTGACAAAATGTGTCACAGGACCAATGACCGCTTATACTGTAGGTCATTCATCTACATCGTCATGTAGGAATTGTTTCAAAATATTACAGATCAATTATTTTTTAACAAAATGTGCTTATCTTTTGGCTTCTTACTTTTTTATAAAAAAGTGTAATTATTTACATACGCTATGTGGGAATTGTATGAAAATATTGCAGATAAAAAACATATTTTCTAAAAAATGTGTATTTATTTTGGCCTATTATATCATTGAAAGGTGTATTTTTGTGCGGGGTATAAGAAGTTGGTTTACATTGCCTACCAGAATCACTTCGTCACTGTCCGATGCCTCTTTTAATTTCAAGAGACAATATTTCTTTTTGTTTTCAACCTATGTGACAGGTCATAGAAACATGATGACACAAGGGGTGTATACGAAATACAAGCGAGCTATCATCAGCGAGTGAGAGATAGCAAGCCAGCTGTTTTATCCAATGGGTAACATTTTGCCACATGCGACCTTTCACCTGACATCGGTTTTCTTCGCGATTATCGGCTTTTAGATTAGCCTGAAGAAATAGCCAAGAGACAAACTACCCTAATTTCCTTAAAGTGAAACAGAGCATGTTTAATAATTCTGTATTTGCTTAGGTAACATCCAACATACCATTTGTCCTTCTTAAAGTTCAAATCATGTCGAAAAAAATAATTTTCAGCTCTTTAAAGCCAAACTTATTATGTTTAGTTGTTTTCATAATCATCAACGAACGGCAATATAAATGTAATAATGTTGAAATTCAATGTCTCATTTGCTTGTATAACACTTATGTGATATGCTTCACTCAACCATATCATATTTGTCGTTGTGTCTGATGTAGAGAAGTTTCCGAAATTACGTTTGACATTGGCGCGCGCCACTGTCCGGTTTTCAATCACAAAACACAACTCGAAGCTGTTAATTCTCACTATACTGAACTAATAAGCCTTAAATTGTAGTTTTCAGATACAACAAGTTGTTTTCGAGATAACAGCACCATTTTTAAAGTTTGATATATTTGATCCAAACAACATACTCTGTGCCACTTTAATGGCGCTTTATTCGAACTTGTAAATAGTTGTAAATAGTTGCGCTGGTTTTGGTAACTTAATCACTCGGCTCCTCTGTACTTGAAAGAACTACTCTCCGAGTGTCCCATCAGCTGCTACCAAACTTGGCGATCTGCCTTCTCAGTTGCTGCCTTGTTCTGAATGCGCTGCAAATTTGAGATTGGGCCACACCCGGAAATAAGAGAATTGCAAAAGTCAAGCCTGGATGTGACATATGAGTGGACAAGATTTTTGCAGGAATCATTGTCAATGTACTTATCCAAACAGGCATCATGTATCTTTGTTTTAATAAATTGATTAATTACCGACTTATCTTTCAATAGCTGTCAATTTATAGATAAGTTGATAAAAAGTGAAATGTTTGTTTGCAGTGTTCATATTATTGTAAACACGTCAAAATTCATATTTTCATATTATATCGATTAAAAATTATTTTGTATATAGCATATTTTTTTTAACTTTACCACATCTGAAAAATGCAAACGCCTGTTCATTCAGCCGAAATCACCTTAGTCAACGGTCAGAGATTTCGTCATTTTATATATTCGGCCTTTCAATCTCTTATTAGCTGTTAAGCTCCCCTTGTCCAACATCCAGCATGTGGCATGCAAAACAAGTTGCATAGCAATAGATTGGGTGTAACGTAATAAATATCTGCTTACAGTGACACACAGCATGTTTCATTA
This sequence comes from Phorcus lineatus, assembly GCA_921293015.1. NCBI lineage: Eukaryota > Metazoa > Mollusca > Gastropoda > Trochida > Trochidae > Phorcus > Phorcus lineatus. Next base: position 44,507,209 of record OV121093.1, read on the forward strand.
AGCTTGTATGTGACTTAAATAGAGCCAGAATATTATATGAACTTTGTTAAGTTTAAACCCTTTATCTAAAGTTGCATCTTTATCTCTTAAATGCCAAATTAAAAAAAGTTCTCGTGTTTGATTGTAACTTAAAAACGATCATATAAATGTAAAGAATTCGACGTTCAACGTCCTATTTCGAGTATATTAGTTACACGACCTATTAAACAATACTAACTATATTTCTCGTTAGGTTTTTTATAAATAAGTTTCCAAAATTACATTCGAGTCATTGTCCGGTTTTCGATCATAAAACTCACCCTTTTCCCTGTTTGTTGCAATTATGCTAACTGATAAGCACTGATATGTTAATTTTTAAAATAACGGCCACTATTTTTGTCGAAGAAATAACACAATTTATGAATTTTGACACATTTGACACCAAGAACTCTGTGCAACTTTAAATACGTAGAGTGGTTCTCGGTTAAGACACAACTTGCTGTCGGACCTGCCTGTGCACCTTTCCTGTAGCCAACTCTGCCACTGTACACCCTATCCTCGACACAGTTTGGACTTAAATCTCCACGACAGGGTCTTCGGGATGGACTCTATTGTGTCGGGGATAAATATTGTACCATGTACCATCACGCTAAATAAAATAAACAAATGATCGACCACAAACAACAGTCTCCAGTCTATTCTAAATTCATCTTCCTTTGTCTCAGAGGTTGCATGTCCAAAATATCAACAATTCTGGTCGTTCCATCTTTTTGGTTTATTGAAGGGAGAGTAGCAGGTTTTATTTCAAGTAATCAAGGTGATCTCAAGAAAACGAACATAAATGTTTTCAATTGGGTGACAATTAGAAGTTGCGTTTGTAAAATTTCCGGAATTCATTGTTATTCAACACCCGCAAATTTAGTGAAAACCGACGGCGTTTTCAAACGCAACTATTTGACCGTTAGTTATTAGGAGTTTAAGAGCGAACTCTGTTTTTGCCTCCTTATTTTTGTGTGGAAAGGACTTTGCGACTATTCTATTTCTGTAAGAGGTGAGTTAAGGTCTCACCAAATGTGATTTCCCGGCATAATTTACATTACAAACATCGTACAGATAATATCAAATTGTGGCATTCGATACAGCGAGATCTTATAAAATACTTGTTTAATTTGAGGCCGAAATCAGCAACTATAAAATTCATAGAAAGATATATCGTAAAACCGTAAGAAAAAAAGTTTTAAACTAGCTTTGACCTTAGACCTTAGTGTTCCATGACAAATCAAGTAATCAGATTTCTGAACCATAATCACTTCATCAATCAATTTTCTTTAAACTTGTTCGTTTTACATTCTAGATGCAGGTTATGATCAGTTCGATTTTTGTTATTTCAAATAGTTGGGAAAGAGGTAAGTGTCTGTTAAAGAGCCAGTCTGTGATTTTCATATTATTTTGCTTTGATACGAACCTAAATGTCATATGTTATGATATAAATTCAAAACATCTTAACTTTTCCCTCCTAATGACAAATATATGACAAATACTGTTTTTCGTTGAAAATCTAAAAACAGCCTTATAAATACACTGAGGCGGAGATCACACGTTCAATTTACATGGATACTAGTTATATAACCTAACAAACATTATCAACTTCAAACTGCCCTCCTGGCGGCTTTAGATAAGTTTCCAAAATTACGTTTGGCTGTTTGACGCGCGCCACTGTCCGGTTTTCGATCATAATTGCGACTTTCTACCTTCGCATTGTCACTGTACAAATCCAATTAGCTTTAAATGATTCTTTTTGGTAACAGTCGATACTTCACGATCAAATTAATGGGGTTTTTTTTGGTCGCCTGTCGTCACTGAGCGGCGTCATTTCCGTTGATCTCTGGCTACAGACCTCTCCACGTCGAAATTCATGGGCGCAGCCATTTTGAGGCAGCCATTAAGCGGCTGCAACGTTAACTGGTCTGTGTTATCTGACACGCTACGGAATCGCGCATTACATTGACAACACGTATAGACGGTGCCTAGTCAATAATAAAAATTTAAAATGATCCATCAGAACATATTTCTGACTTCTGTTAGTAATTTAATTTAGGTATATCTAAGTTATACGAAGTTTCCAGCATTTCAGTTGGTCAATACACGTAATGGTGAGCCACGCCCACTTTTTGCTTGTTTGTAACTAATTAACATTAATCATTAATGACAAAAACAAAGGTGAAGTAAGTAGTCAATTTAATGAAATAGACATGTTCACAATTAGAACAAGTACGTAGAAGTTTGGTTGGAGGAAGATATTATCATAGAATTTTTGTGTATACCCGTTATAAATTATACTCCTTTTGCAAATACAAAGTCGACTTTGCCCATCACAAGTTCTGGTCTAATATTACACAGTGCTGCACAAACTTTAACCATTTATCCAATTGGTGAACAGAATTAATCTGATTCAATATTCTTAAAAACCTGAATGTTCAGTTAAACTCTATGGGCATTCTTTGTTTTAGTTGTGTATTGCTTCACTGCATATGGTGATCAACTGATTTGCTTGTATCAAATTGTACTGCGACAGGTCTGGTAACAAATATTTTCATAGGTCTGTAAGACAGTGACAGTCATGTGGTGAATCGCTATTGTCAACTTCAGCTGCAGATACATGTTTATCTGTCAATTCAGGTTCAGCATGGAAATCCTCTTCCACTGTATTGCTCCCTGTGGTAGGCACATCATGATCAGCCAGAGGGTATCTCACAATGCCCCTTCTTCTCTGTGTCACCTCGACTCACCTGGAGAAAAGAATTTGAAAATATGACAAACTAGTTCAACATTTCAATCATTGAATTGAGTAGCAAAAAAAACAATGTCATAGATATTTTAAACACAATTTTCATAATAAATTGACATTGCAATATTTATTTGAATCACATCAATGAACACAAAATAAAACTGTAAAACATGTGCCAATACATTTCCATTGTAATCCATCAGTCAAACTAGAGATTAGATTAAAAGTACACTGACCTTCCTTTCATATCCCAAATGCAAGACTTGATCAATATTTTGCATGGTTGGATGGCTATCCAAAAGTGAATTGAGAATATCTGGAACAAATAAAAAAATTAAGTAATTCACTAATTTAAAAACCTTGAGACAATGTTATTTGATTTAATAAAATGGATGACTACATATCTCACAAACTCTGACACTGTGAATAACATATTTTGTGAAAATTCTGTAAACACAGTATTTGCTTTTTCGATTTAGGTAATGCAGAATGACAAACGTTCATATTTTTTTCGCTAATTTACATAAAATGATTATTATAATATTATTCCACATATGAAATTCAATCATCAAGGGGGTTAATAATTCAATATAACATATATATCTCGATTTGTTTGTTATCATATGGTAGAATCTATTTTGTCAATCATTATCTTGAAAAATACATACCTAACTGCTACCCGACGAAAATTTTTCCGGTTAACATCCAAGCACGACGTCCATCTTCATCAAGGAGGTGATAGGGAAACAAGCAGGTTCATTCCTTCCGTGGCAATTAATCTTATAGTACATCGCGTTTCCTTCCATATAGGGAGATTTCTTTGGCTCTTTGATGGCACGAATTCTCCCCGATACACGTTCATAAGGTTTGCTCTTGTTCTTGGCCATATTTTCGATTAAAACGTCAAATCACGTTCAACGTCAATGTGTATTTGCAGCCGCTTAATGGCGGACGATGCTAGCGCCACCACAAAGGGGGGTAACTGAGAGCGGCATGACGCACTGCTCTGTGGAGAGGTCTATACATGCCTGAGTGTGCAACAATGTTGAAATATCCAAAGGTCGTCGGCCCTCTCCTTCAAGATAACTGAATATTAAATAAAGTATTAACCTGTCTGCAATACAATTGTCAAGTATAATAATTAAGTGAACTGACCTGTGTCTGACTGTCAGTGTCATACTAATGGGTAATTCCATTTCAAATCGACCAAAATCTGAGGATTCCCCCAGTTGATGTCATGGATTTCAGAATTTTTAGTTTTAATAGATGGTGCTCTATCTTCATTGAAGGGGAAAGTAGGAATTTTGCTTATACTCAAAATAATTTGTGATTGGCATTGTGTTTTAGGACATACGGGTCTATCAAATGTGATGGTTTTGACATAAACCCCTAGTATATTTCGTTGTCTCTTACAATTACAGATTTTGACTTTGAGATTTACAATTTCTGTGTCAAATTGACATTAGAATGACTGATCCAATAATATAATATTTTATTGAAGAAACCTGTATTTATATGGTATAATGACAAGACAAAAAACCTCAAATTTCTTTGCAAAATTTAGAATTTCTGTTGTTTTGGCCATTTTCTCTTTCCTTATTTTCGAAATGTAAGGTTTGTGATGCAACGTTCCTTCTATGATTAGTCTCCCCGGGGTATCAAGAGGTGGATGCTAGAAATTAGTGACAATTTGTGTTGTTGTCTTGTCACAATGGCTTACTTTATGTACTTACTGTTTAGAAAAATGTAAAAAATGCCCCTATTTTAAATCTGCCTGTAGAAAAAGGCGCACCAGCTAGAGGCTTCATTTTTGGCACATTTGTAGATTATTGTCTATTTTACAAAATATCAAAATTTGGCAGAGGTAAAATTTTCTGTTCATCTTCTGTAGGTGATTAAATAAAGCAACCCTCAGATCATTTTACGGACGCTTCACATTGGTTGCCTTGTCCATGTTTGAGAAATTTTGAATGTTGTTGGGAAGTGATTTCATGATAACTTACTTGATTTAAAATCCAATTGGATATCAACTAACCATATAAAATGTCCTGAAGCAAATTAATTACTTCCGAAATGCTTCGAAGCAAACTCTTTAAATTTTTGGCAAATTGACTTGTGGCTCTCGGGAGAAAGCTTGAAGTATCTCAGGCTGATGTCAACGTCAACTTTGGAGATGACATGATCAAAATGCAGTGTCACCTTTGCCTTTCGTCTTGGAGTCTTGAACGTTTGGGGCTCGATTCTACTTGGAATCAGAACATCAATGAGCATGTCCTCGTTGTCTTCATCTACGGATATGACATTTCCAATTGTCCAATCATGATCGATCACGAGAGCAACGTAAGTTCCTGGTGTTATCTTAGTTTTCCTTACTTCTTTCTTTCTAAACGTTACTAGTGTCGATTCAGTGCTCTGTGACACACGTTTAATGGCCAGTTCTGTTGCACCTATCGGAATGAACGCATGGTGGCTTCTTGTCCCTGGAACTGTTGAGCATGTTGAAAAGCGCAAGTCTTGGTTTTCAGTTTCTAACTCAATCTCTTCCTTTGAAACGAACAATATTTTTGTAGCAGGAATGGAAATCACTGCCCAATCAAACAGCTGCTGTGGCGTTGTAATTTGGTTTTGGAGAGGTGCTTGAAGACTTGCTTTTGCTGCAAGTCTTTTAATTGTCCCTCCTATTCCGTCACAAGCATTTTTGCCATGGCTTGTTGCAAAAAAATGCCACTCTGCTTTGAGTCCGAAATCTGCTTCATGAAAACAGAGATTGACAAAGTTTTTGTAATTTTTATATTGACTTGCTGCTCCATCACTGAAGTACATGATCTTTTTGATCCCCGGAAGGCAAGTTTTCACGTGATGTAAGACATGTTTCAGAAACACGTGGACCGTCACACAGTCATGCTTCAAATGGTCACTGATGACTGCTACACTCAAATGCTTCAGTTCGTCATTTTGTCTGTGGTATACGACTACTGGGTGAACAGTTGCTTGGGAATTGTCCCAGTGGAAACCCTGGACTGCGTCTTGTACAACAAAAGAATAATTTTCCGCAAAGTCCAGAAGAATTATCGTTATCCAATTGATCTTTGAGCCTCGCCATGAAGGCTGACTGAGATTTTGCAGTGAAATGATGAACTGTCAAATCATCAATCTTTCGTAAGAGGACATCAAGGAAATCTTGAGGACTTGAGGATGTTGTAATTAGGTTCGTTCTGTCGGTATGTACCCAAACTTTATGGAAGATTTCATCCTCTTCATCTAGACCTCTTTCCTCGAGATGTGACTGGATAACACTTTTCAGTGCATTAATACCAGGACAGTTATCACAACGGTACAACATGCATTCTTGTGCCTGGGTGTTGCATACAACCTTCTGTAGAAGTTCCTGAATATTTAAATTCAACCCTGGCAATGCAGCAAGCATCAGTTTGACATTTTGATGTATCTGACATACACACACTGAATGTGTACCAGGAGCTCCAGAAGAAATACACCATTTCGGTCTCAGTTCACAAAACTTTGAAAATGAAATTTTGTAGAGATTGCTCGTCTCTTCTTTAAAAGAAACATAGAGTTCTTTAAGATTTCCTAAGAGTAATCTTTTCTGTTTGTGAACCTTTTCACCATTAATGCGAACACTAACAAACTCCTTCATACCTGGACACATTCGAGAAATGTTGTCATTTTCAAAATACTGTTGAACTCTCGATAACACGTCTTGAGGAAGAGGGTGGCCAATGTAGGATCTGGGACTTGCCATAAATCCACATTGTTTCCTGAGAGCTCTGCTTTGCTTTACCATATATCTGGTTGTACCAAATTCATTCATAGTTTGTTCTATTGTCCAACATGAAGGAAGCATTGTTAGAATTTGCATTTTGACAGATCGTGAAGATGATTTAAATTTTGTTTTCATTTCTGTTATCAGTTCATTGAAATCTCTGCATTTTGGACATTTGGTTGAAGATGGATAGAGTTCTGATGGGTTCATATCAAATGTTTTTGCAACTTTGGTGACAACAGCTGATTCTACTTGGGCAACTTTCCGTTTGAGATATGTCTCACGATCTCTTTTACTGATTGTCTGTGGATGAAAAGGGGTCAATCCTTCAGCAGTCAATCCAGGATTGAAGGGTTCCAGTTGCTCACTGAGCTCTGTAACATTCTGCTCAACTTCGTAGTTTGGCTCAAGATCGGTCACCTCTGATTGTTTTCGACCAAGTTCGATATAACACGAGGGACACAACTTCTGGCCAGGTTTAACCCTCTTAGAAGCAAGATCATTAATGGCCGTTGCTTTATCAGGCAACACAACTTTCAGACCCTTTTTGCGAACGGTGTTCAAATGCTTTTCTGATGGGTCCACACAGGATGTTTGGTAAAGAGAATACTTCTCCAGGAAGTATGTATGATGATGAAAACATACAGTATCTGTGTCAGTGTTGTTCACCATATCTGCACGAGCACACAGTAGACTGCGTTCATTTTCTGTAAGATTACCAATTGTCAATAAACCTGTTCGTTTTGTGTATGCACTTTTATGACAATCTGTTTTGGTTAAGTAACCAATTGAACATCTCTCCAACGCCATATTTTTAAACACAGATATGTGATACAAAGAAATTATAGTGATAATCAAAGTGATTTGTTAATATTGATTAGTATCCATTGCAACTAAATGATCACAACCATCCCGGCTTAAAAATAAACTTCTTAATCAATAAACTAAAGATTGATACCCAGCATCCGTTTAATCAATTGTCAGTTATTAACTAACCTGTCAAACTAACAAGTTAACAAAACAACGAGACACTGGCAACAAGCGACTGAAGTGAATAGGAAGTGATAAAAGAAAGGTATGTTATTCTCCCGATCCGTGTCAGAGTACTAGAAAAGAACCACACCACAGTGCCTCGTATGTCTTTCATTTGTGCAATTTTGTTTTCCGCGAAGCAGGTTACGTTTGGGTACATTTTCTACTTGTCAGTCAGGAAATTGTTGATCACCTAACATGACAGAAGCAATGTATTTTGAAATATGTAGTTGACAGAAACATTCACTCGAACGTACCTTCCTTCGCAGAAATTGTTTGCCTATTGTCTCGTTAAAAGGTGAGTGAGTTGGGGTTTAACTGCTTGGCGAATATTTCATTTTTTAAGCACTCGGATGTTATCATCCAAAGGAGGGTGAAGGAATGGAAAGCAACCGGAAAAGACGGAAAGAAAGATTAAATTGTATTGTTTGCATCCTACAACGAAGGAACAATACAAAATGAAGCACCCTTAAAATCCCTATTTAAGTTTTAACGGGCTATATCTTTTAACATTTATTTCTTGAAAACAGGAAATTTTACCCTCGGGATTTTTTTATATGTTAGAGCTAATATAATGAGGAATAAACTGTAAAAATTTCATGACTGTGTGAGGTGCGCCTTTTTGCACAGAGACAATTGAATATAGTAAAATTTCAGTGTTTTGCTGAGGGTGGGTATATTTAAATTCACTCAAACTAAATACGGATGGATGAAAGAGTATAGGAATTATGGAATGGGCTGTCTGATTATTACTTTCAACCTTCATACACGTTAATATCACTCAAGCCCTCACATCTTGTTGATATATCTTAAGGAAAAGGGGCCATTTTCTGAAATTGCTTGAAATTTGACCCAATATGTAATATGCAAACTTCAGGTTATTTCTTAAATGTCTGAAAACCATATGTGTACGACGCTACAGTATTATATCTACAACACATTGACCAAAAAATAACTTACAGAAGTAAACAAAATAAATTTTTGTGAACAGTTTTATGAAAGTGGTGTGTTGGCGAGAATTGCGTAGTGTGTCACAAATTTAGTCCCCTTACGGCAAAACCAATGCAAACTGAAAATATTTTGTATTGTTTTTCTAATGTCCTGTATATGTACTCTGTTTGGTGTGAAAACGAAAAAAATCGGTGACATCAACTGGGAGGCTTTGGTCGAATCGACATGGAATGACCCTAATGCGATAATGATCGGTTTAGCAGTTTCATACATTGACCAGTTTTGTATGGAATAAGAAATTTTGATTGACGGAAGAGATAAATACAGTAAAGTGATTTAGTAAATGATATTTAAGGATTAGGCTAAAGTTGTGCATCCATAATATCATTGTCTTCCCCATTCAAAATTTGTGTATTTCAAAAGGCGCCAACTTCATTGGCTGATAACCCAAAAACATAAAGGAAATTTAAGGAAAACACTCTGTCGTGATAAAATGCTCCTCCACCCCATCCCATATCTTCCTTTTAAAATACACACAGGACAGATGTAGAAGTATCAGATTGCTCTTTGTGGCAAGATTCCTTCAAATTGGAGATATGGTCAAAATCTGTGACATGACCAAACGCAGGTATATGCGCACGTGTACGCGTGAAAAGGCGGCCAAGCCCGATCAGACCATATATTATTGCACGGCGCCGTGCTTTATTTGTGATAGGTTTGGGGAAATCTTATGAGGAATGGGGAGCATCCGGAAGTGTGAAATGAATTTCTATTTTGTGATAAAAATATGTTTCACCGCAGTTGATTAATTAAGATATACTAGAAAACTATATAGTATAATTAAAAATGTTTTTTCTTTTTTAAAAGACATGGTTATCCATTTAAGATTGTTTTTTGTTCTCATACAATTATAATAGGGAGACAAAGTTTATAATGTAGCATGACCTATTTTCCGAACAGCTCATCAATAAGCGATTCAGCGACACTGCCAGGCTAAGACAATAAAGTGCCGGTAGAGGGGGGGGGGGGGGGGGGGCTCTTTATCGGATACAGTTTCATTCTAATGACTTGCTCCCCTTTTTGTTGATATATTGCTTTAAAACTTACCCCAACTGTTATCTTTGTGACAAAGAATTCATAAATGTATAAACTTGATAATAAAACATCTTTGAAACATGTATTCAGATCATCAATGCCGATTACTGCCCTTCGTGACTGTTAACTGTTAAATGTTAACTGCATTCAGAAAATAATGGCATGAAGAATACATTAAATGATTAAAGATAAATGTCATTGAATCATGTTCTGGATTTTGAATTTGTTAGTATCAAAATTCCTTTTCAAAAGTAAATTTCTATTAATCGTATGATGTGTATACAAATCTGATGTCGGCCTAGGCATTATATTTATCTAAGACTAATATTCAGTCTCTGAAATATAATGCTCTAAAACGATTTGTAAAAATGGCTCTGGCGCCGTGTTGATGTTGCCGTGTTGATGCTTCGCATCAAGGTTTTCTTGTCTACATAAGAAGGAAGGAAATGTTCCTGTAGTAGGCGATGCACTTGATTCGGTTGTGGTCTTTCTACAAATCATTTTCAAAGAATCTATCACACTGAGCGACCTTTTCAGCGTGCGTTTCCCTCCCATCTAAACTGGCCATAAAAAGCTGAATCTTGTCATTGTCACTTGTGACTATATATATCATTTGGTTTTAATTATGATCGTCTCTTCGGTAAAAATTTAAATTGTATTGTTAATAACTAAATAGCAGGTTTAATTGAGTGCAGTCTCTTTATACCTACATATAGTTGTGTAATGATGTAGTATTATCATTAGTATCGATGTTTGTATCGCTACCACACACACTCTAGACAATATATCTCCTATAGGATATTTATATCGCGAGGGTCCAAGATACATTGATGTAACGCCATAAAGAACTATATATATATATATATATATATATATATATCGATACTAAAAACATTATTTGTCTAAAAAAATAACTATTTAAGCCGGCAAACTTTTTATTCTACTTGATGTGATAAGACAAAGAACAGATTTACAACATTGCTGACTTTCTATCTCAAACAATCATATCGCAGCTTCTTTTGCAATTCTCCCATGATATATCATCTCGTCTCGCCTAATAAAACTGGGGTCGGATGTATCGTCTGGGCATTAAGCCCACAATACTCAGGTCTACCTACACTGCACATAGGTCTACCTAAATGATACACAGGTCTACCTAAATGTGAACATGTCTGCCTACATGATACACAGGTCTACCTGCATGATACACATGTCTACCTACATGATACACACCTAGGGGTGATATGACCTATTGAACAGCTTACAGGTTATATCCCATATCAACCTGACGTGACGTCATCGGAGGTTGATATCTAGATATCGACTTAGGGAGTTATGAGATATCCAACCCTTCTTGACGTCATACATTTGGCGAAATCATATCCTCGTCCGGATACTGAAAATCTCGGCTTCGCCTCGACTTTCAGTATCCTCCCTCGGTTCAAAAAACACGTCAGTGTTTTTTAAATATTACTCTCGTCTTCGCCTCAAATAATATTTAAAAAACACTTCCGTATAAATGTTATGAGGTCTGAAGACGGCATAAAGGTTGATATCTGATATCTCCCTAGGTCAATATGTTAGTATCGACTTTGGGTAACGATTTAATGAATGGTTTCGTATTAAAAAAAAAACACGACATGGTTTAATTTTTTAATCTTAAACGGTACATTGTCACCTCTCGCGGATATTATTAAATCCTACAGTTGGGTTTCCGTCGTGATGACCTTTTGAGTTGCATGATGCGGGATGATCTTCGTAATCCTGGTGGTGGCTGCCAAGTGTATCCCTGGTGTTTTACCTGCAAAAAATATCATTCCACTAAATATACATCGTAAATTTAAAACGTACAAAAGTCCTAAATGGAAAACGCTGAATTTCTATTTTATGCATTCATGTTAATATTCAATAATCATGATTAGTTATTTTGGACAATAATAACAATTCCGTTAATCTCAGCACACCAATTTTTAAAAAGAAATGTTTATTTCAACAATGAGTAAACAATGAGAAAAACCTCAATAAACTAATGTTTTTGAATGTATTATTGCTTGAATTAAAACATGAAAATAACATTCGGTAAAATTGAAAGATACATAACGTAGGTAGACTAAAATATCCTTTACCTTAATTCAACGTGGATAATCCGTGTACACAAGCTGCAGCTGTTTTGTTCCGTCTGGTAAAGCGCGTCCCTGTCCTTTTACTTCCGAGGTGTATCCAACTGCATCGTAACACTGAGCCGAAATGTAATTCAGTAATTAAACATGCACATTCCACTGTTCACACACTTGCCGACGAACAGCATATATCCGAAAACCGTTCCGTCATTTCACAGACGTCTTGAGTTACTGCGTTGAATTACTCTCGATGAATAGTATCCAATTTATGAAATTTTCCTTCTCTGTAAGATTATTCAGACAAGCACGTGTTGGCCATCTTGAGACCATACTGGTCGTTTTCGTCGCTTTGTCAAGTCAAATGGTAAGTGCACGTGCTTTTGGGTGCACGTGCGTACGTCACAGCGACACTGCTTGCTGATTGGATAATGCTGTTTTCACAACTGCAGACGGACTCGTGAATCTCGTGCAAAGTATTCCTCACGGAAAATTCGTTCTTCCTGCCACGCTGCGCTCTTGAGGTGCACCTTGTCTTGCATTCATTATGTATTGGGCGAAATGTTGTAAATGAGCAATTATTTCTTTAATTGTTGACATTACTGAGTTCTAATTATGATTAGAACATCAAATGACGATGTTTTCCTCTGTGTGTATGACAAATAGTAACCTATGCCTCGGTTGATACGGGAAATATAACCCCTCGGTTCCCTCGGGGTAATATTTCCCGTATCAACCTTGGCATAGGTTACTATTTAGTACATACACAGGTCTACCTACATAATACACAGCTCTGCCTACATGATACACAGGTCTACCTGCATGATACACATGTCTACCTACATGATACACAGGTCTACCTACATAATACACAGCTCTGCCTACATGATACACAGGTCTACCTAGATGATACACATGTCTACCTACACGATACACAGGTCTACCTACATGATACACAGGTCTACCTACATGATACACTGGTCTACCTACATGATACACAGGTCTACCTTCATGATACACATGTCTACCTTCATGATACACAGGTCCATCTTCATGATACACAGGTCTACCTACATGATACACAGGTCTACCTACATGATACACAGGTCTACCTACATGATACACAGGTCTACATACATGATACACATATCTACCTACTTGATATACAGGTCTACCTTCATGATACACTGGTCTACCTACATGATACACAGGTCTACCTACATGATACACAGGTCTACCTTCATGATACATGACACTCAGGTCTACCTACATGATACACAGGTCTACCTACTTGATACACAGGTCTACCTACTTGATACACAGGTCTACCTGCATGATACACAGGTCTACCTACATAACACACAGCCTTGCCTACATGATACTAAGGTCTAAATTCATGATACAAAAGTCTACCTACATGATACATAGGTCTACCTACTTGATACACAGGTCTACCTGCATGATACACAGGTCTACCTACATAACACACAGCCTTGCCTACATGATACTAAGGTCTAAATTCATGATACAAAAGTCTACCTACATGATACATAGGTCTACCTACTTGATATACAGGTCTACCTTCATGATACACTGGTCTACCTACATGATACACAGGTCTACCTACATGATACACAGGTCTACCTTCATAATACATGACACTCAGGTCTACCTACATGATACACAGGTCTACCTACTTGATACACAGGTCTACCTACTTGATACACAGGTCTACCTGCATGATACACAGGTCTACCTACATAACACACAGCCTTGCCTACATGATACTAAGGTCTACCTTCATGATACATAGGTCTACCTACATGATACACAGCTCTGCCTACATGATACACAGGTCTACCTACATGATACACATGTGTACCTGCATGATACACAGGTCTATCTTCATGATACACAGGTCTATCACATGATACACAGGTCTACCTACATTATACACAGGTCTACCTACATGATACACAGGTCTACCTACATGATACACAGGTCTACCTGCATGATACACAGGTCTACCTGCATGATACACAGCTCTGCCTATATGATACACATGTCTACCTGCATGATACACAGGTTTATCTTCATGATACACAGGTCTACCTACATGATACACAGGCCTTCCTACATGATACACAGGTCTACCTACATGATTCACAGGTCTACCTACATGATACACAGGTCTACCTACATGATACACATATCTACCTACACGATACACAGGTCTACCTACATAACACACAGGTCTACTTACATGATACACAGGTCTACCTAGATGAGATGGAGCACAGTGGTGTAGTGGTTAGCGTGCTGGCCCTTCACGCCGAGGACTCGGGTTCGAATCCCGGTGGAGACACCAAAAATTTGTGTCTGGGTCTAAAACTGTGTTGTGTCCTTGGGCAAGGCACTTCATCCACATTGCACTCAGTCCACCCAGCTGTTAAAATGGGTACCTGAATATAGGGTTGTACGGACTTAGCGCTTAGTAGCAGCTTTGAAAGTACACTTTCCCTCAGGGTAATGATGTAGGCAGCGCTTTGAGCATGTCTTAGGACGTGGAAAAGGCGCCATATAAATATCCACATTATTATTAAGTGGAGCACAGTGGTGTAGTTGTAAGCTTGCTTGCCTCTCACGCCAGAGACCCGGGTTCGAATCCCGGTGGAGACACCAAAAATTTGTGACTTGGGTCTCTTCCTGTGTTGTGTCCCTGGGCAAGGCACTTCATCCACATTGCACTCAGTCCACCCAGCTGTTAAAATGGGTACCTGAATATAGGGTTGTACGGACTTAGCGCTAAGTAGCTGCTGGAGTACAATTCCTTCAGGGTAATAATGTACCGCCAGTGAGCAGTGCCTTGCACTGGATATTAGGCGTTAAAATGTATATTATTATTATTATTATTTATTATGATACACAGGTCTACCTACATGATACACAGGTCTATCTACATGATACACAGGTCTACCTACATGATATACAGGTCTACCTACATAACACACAGGTCTACTTACATGATACACAGGTCTACCTACATGATACACAGGTCTACCTACATGATAAACAGGTCTACCTACATGATTCACAGGTCTACCTAGATGATACACATATCTACCTACATGATATACAGGTCTACCTACATAACACACAGGTCTACTTACATGATACACAGGTCTACCTACATGGTACATAGGTCTACCTACATGATACACTGGTCTACCTACATAATACACAGGTCTGCCTACATTATACACAGGTCTACCTACATGATACACAGGTCTACCTACATTATACACAGGTCTACCTACATGACACACAGGTCTACCTTCATGATACACAGGTCTACCTACATTATACACAGGTCTACCTACATGATACATAGGTTTACCTACATGATACACAGCTCTACTTACATGTCAGTTTGAAGTGTGAACTCTGTCATCAGGTACTTAAATCTAATTGTTTAAGGTAGATACTTGTACAGCTCATGAATTCCACAGGAGGTGGTAGAAAAACTACCAGGGCTAAAATTTGAAAAGGGACAAGAGAACTAAGGTAAGCTTCATTGCCATTTTGATTCTGTTGCTATCTTAATTTTCTTTTCTGTAAAAAAAACATTTGAAGTTATTGGGTTTATAGGGCTAAATTTATTTGGAGAAAAGTGTATGTTAATAATATGAAAATCCTGTTAAATATTAAAAAACAAAATGTATGTTGCAAGATGTGCCTACAGTGAGGTTAAAATTATTAAAGCAGTGCTTTCCCTATTATTTTCATAGGAAATAAAGAAATGTGACAGTACAGAAATTTCATGAAACAATTGACACACAATATTTCAACTTAGAAATGCTGTTTGTATAGATTTTAAAGAATGCAGGGAGTTAACTTAAATTATGAATTCACTAGACATAACCCTTCATTCCTTGTGATATTTTAAACAAGTAATAAAATATCCTCTTACCAAAACAGTAATGAAATAGAAATCATGTGGTGCCAGTAGACGTATCACAATATATGATCAATTAAAAAAATATACGTTTTATTGATCTGGAATTTGATTATTTAGTTTTATTTTGGATTGAATGCATTGGACTGGATCACTTAGCTATTAGGACAGAGGTTGTATATGACATAATGGAGCAGCTTACTTTGAGGGGAGAAAATGAAATATATCATCTAAACAACAAATTATACTTTTGATTTTTTTGATACAAATGGATTGTATTGGATTAGATTGTTAAGCACTGAGGCTTATATTAAACTCAGAGAAAACCTACCAGTTATTTGGAATTTCATTTTCAAAATTCAAATATGATAATTATTCATGATTTTGTTAAAGATTTCAATAATTTCATGATCTAACTCTGATGATTTTGGGCGCAACAAAAGTACCAAAGCATTAAATTTACATGTTTGATCCAGAGATCTAATGAACATTCATGCATTCAAACTATGTTTGATAGTTCTTCAATATCATAAATGTTTGTTTGATGATTGGGGACAAAAAGGTTTAAAGTCATTTTCATAGACCCAAGGTGTTGCATAATACGTAGAAGCAGACTTTAGAAATTGCGGAAGATAAGAATTTCAAATAAACATTTATTTTTTCTGTAACTACCTAACTATACAGTTGTATTATCTTTCACATGATGATCAACTTTGAGATAAATGAAGAACACCTAATGGTTTATTTATTTTGAACCCGATTATCTCCCTTTAATCATCAGTTTAAATGTTATTTATCTAATGTCATTTGCATAGTATGTATGGTTTATGGTAATATTTATCCCTAAAAGTAAAAACCTGAAATAAAAACATCAAACTTCTCTATTGTTTATTCGTTTAAATATGGATGATGTGTATTTTGATTCTTCACAAAAAATGCTTGTTAATAAGTCTCTAATTAAAAATAATTAAAATATCAAATCTTAATTTCAAAGATTGAACCCTGAAAGTGACAAAAGAATCTTTTTAGTAAAAAGAATTATAACAAATGTTGAAGCATTTGAATGTTAATTTTTTGATAATTTTTAAGTTTTGCAAGCAGTAAGGGGCTGTGTATTTGGTGCAGGTAGGGGGTTGTTGGAAGCAGTAAAGAGTACAACAATTATTTCAGTAAATTTTTGCAAAAGAACTTCTTGAAATGTCAACTTTATATCATGCAAATTAAATTCATGTATAATTTTCTTTCTTAATATTTCACATTCTTTCAAAAGAGAGAATGTAACAATTCAGACAAATTTGAAATCTTTAAACAATTGACAAGGCGTCTCGTGTAAGAATAAGAAGTCTTTCACAAGTTTTTATCTTTCTAGGTCGTTTTCACCTGAAGAAGAAGATGAAAATAGCTTTTGAAGGGCAAAGCTCCTGTGATCCTTAACTCATTAACGCCGAGAGCCGCGTATATGCGTCAAAATAATGAGATCCTCACAGCGAGAGCCGCATATAAGCGTCCGTTAATTAGCAGTTTCTCACAGCGAGAGATGCCTATGTGCGTAAATAGAAAGCATCTCTTATTCAGCGAGAGCCGCGTATGTGCGTCCGTCGTATAGTATAACAATAAACTTATTTTAAAATCAGTTTAGCATCCATTAATGTAGATAACAGTTTCGTAAATAAGATGCTATCTTCAGGAAAGCAATAAGAAATGAAAATCGTTGCTCTTTGTGCAAAAATATGCTACGTTTGGTAAATGAAAACATTCTGCATATGTTGGTCTTGGAAGGGAAAAATAAACACTTTGAAAAGAAGGTTTATTACATTAGATGAAACGATTGTAGTCTTTGTGAAGTTACCAATTTTGAAACATTGTTAGATACATTTTATTTGTTAAACGCATTGAATTCATATATCTAAGACGAAACGAGAGGGAGCGTTATTATAAACATTTATGTACATGCATAAATAAATCATTTGATAAGAATTTTAGGCTATTGAAAGTTACACTTTGATTTTAACTTCACTTCTTGAATGCATCACTTTGGGATGGCATGTCATGAATTATCAATTTGATAATTGCATGTAATTAATATTTAGAACACCAGTGTTGTTCTACTTTGAATACTATTATTGATATGACAGTTTGTTCGAATATTACTTTACTGAACTAGCTGAGCGCATCCTTTATCAAGCACGGTCAGTAGCGGTCCTGTAACAATAATAGTTTTAGCATGTACATGGTTGTTTTTTTAACCTCTACAATATCCTTCATAGATCCACGACCCTGTCTGCCATTGAATGGATACATGCACATGTTAAATTATAATTAGAGTTGACAACGTCCCAACAGAATAAATCACTTGCTTAATATTAATAATCATTACATTCGTTAATGTTACGTGCTTTCTCTTAAATCGGGATATCATCTCTATAAATCATTAATTATAATTCAGATAGTTGAAATACCGACACACCGTATCTACTCAACATGTGTAGATATGCAGTATTTGTATTTACAAATAAAAATGCATATAAATCAACGTTTGTGAAAATATTCTTTGAGCATGTTTATGAATTGAAATCGGACAAACCGCAAAATATCAACTCAATGGTGAAATATCACATGTTATATTCCTGTAAAGTATCAATATCCAGCACCTTCATCTATCTTCACAAAACTATAAAACAATCAAGACTTTATGGCACAAGGCTAGACAGTGTCCGTTCAACTATGGCCCTCAAAAGCCCCCGCGAAAAGACGGGTTCTTTGACCTAATTGGTCTCGCTACAGCGAGCAGCGTCTGTGGTCAGTGGCCCAGGCTTTGAGCCGTGAAGCTGTCTCGGAGTATGAGTTAAAAATAGTCACTGGGTCACAAATCTATAAATTTGAATCCCTAGGAGACTATACATGGTTTTAACTTTCTAGGCCTTTAGATTCTGGAGAGATGAAAATGGGTAATTACTATACTGTTAACAGGGTCACCAAATCTATAAATCTGAATTCCCATCAGCTTAGGAGTCTGTATATGTGGTTTTAACTTTCTAGGCCTTTAGATTCTGGAGAGATGAAAATGGGTAATTACTATACTGTTAACAGGGTCACCAAATCTATAAATCTGAATTCCCATCAGCTTAGGAGTCTGTATATGTGGTTTTAACTTTCTAGGCCTTTAGATTCTGGAGAGATGAAAATGGGTTATTACTATACTGTTAACAGGGTCACCAAGGCAGTAGATCTCCCCTATGATGTAATCTGTGGAACAGACCATAGCTTGGGTCCTGACAGGTGAGCTGAACTTTGGATTGGAGAGAAGTCAGTTGTCTCAGAGGACTTGTGAAGTTAGGCAGTGGCCAAGGTGAGTTGTAACCTATTTTACATTCCTATGGATATTAAGATTTCTTTGGAGTGTTTTGCACCTCTATCTAAATAAAACAATCTGTACAAACAAAAATCACATCAAATGTGAAAAAAATAAGAAAGGCTCATCAGTCAAAACAAATATTAAGTTTAAAATAATACAAGTAATATTTATGTTGTACTCTGACCTGACAGAACTTAGAACACAGCTTATTGTAATGTTAAGTACATTACCAAACAAAGTCACTTTGAGACAATAAATATAGTTTCTCTCTGCATTTTTGCAAATTGAAGAATTTGATAACCGTTTTCAACTAAATGTTTAAAACCCTTCCAACAAGACATATTTTTTTTAATCACAATGCATCTTCCCACGGCAAGGTGAAAACGTATCGGGATAGACTCTCCATGGAAGCAGGAAGCGTTAGAAATCTTTTTTTTTGGCTTTTTGTTATGAAGATTATTATAATGTAAATTGCTACTGTTTTAAAAAACAGTACGCATTAGTTATAACATCTTTCCCTGCATGGCCAAAAATTTCACCAATCTTTTAAAATCACTGGCTTGTCTAAACCTTTCTGCCAACAAGTTAAAATTGTGTTCTTTGGCAAAAAGTTGCAATTCTCATTGGACTATCAAAATCTATGGCACGGCCTGGACGACAAGTAAAGAGAAGTACGGGAAAGGCGGCAAGGTTTATCTTATGTAGTCTTACGCAGAAAAAGTCTATGCATGGAAGATGTAGTCATAAAAAAAACACAAGCCGTGTTAACCGATAACTTAATGCATGTTTTAACAAATCTGTAAGTTTTATCCTAAAAGAGAATCCTCAAATTAGATCTACAAGCCACAACAAGATCTATAGACAATTAGTGAAAAACACAAGGTAAGTTACATGATTATATGTCCAGAGTAAAAACTACCTAGACTCTGAATATACAGATCTATAGCTTCTATACTCTTTCATTGTCAGAGGAAAACATGGATTTTGTTCTTTGAGATATCTATTTCTTTAACACTTATTTTCTGAAATTTACCATAACATAATGTTATAGAAGGACTTCAAATAAAGTTTCAGCCATTGAAACCACTGTCGTCTAGTGGTATGATGATCGACCTACGGCGTAGAGGTGTAGTGTTATGTTGTGAGGTTGAAAATAAGGTAGATTATGGGTTTTTAGGAAATATTCAGTATGTTTAGAATAAGGTTTGAATAGAGATCGAGACAAAAGAATTAATCGAGCAGGTGATGAAGTTTAGCACGATGCGTGTCAGGGAGTTATCAATTAAGAGAAACATGAGTAAGAAAAGAGTTCTTGTCAAGGGTTGTGACATATTGGAAGGATTGTCATTGGAATTAATGGACACACCTTCACTTAGTAATTTCATATGTCAAATACGACTAGGTAAGAAGTGATGAGAGATAAAAAAACATTAGTGTGACGTTATGAATGACTGAGCATTTGCTAAAGTGTATTAACCAAATAGAGAGAGTAATTCGTGACGTCATGGAGGTCAAGGCGCAAAGTTATCGAGGTCATAGGTCAGAGAGCATTTCTTCAGTCGGGTCAAGCAGAGGCAGGTAAGCAGATGGGTAAAGTTTTTTAGGAGTAGAGAAAGTATAGGGGTAACAATAGGTTAGTAAAGTAGATGTAAGAGTAGGAATTGTATGTTCATGTAAAATGCCTTAACTTTTTTTATAATCAAATGATGAAAAACCTTCGTTCGTATTCATTCACTGCCGTGTACTCGGTAAGGAGGGGACGTTCCAAGATGGCGATCAAAACAGTACAACAAAGATAAGTTTAAATGGTTTAATTTTACTGTGAATAGTCAGGAGATGAATAAGCAATATATTGGTGCAGGCTTGGTTGCACAAACTTCAAGACAGCGTAATTGCCATATAAAGTTGAAGTTTATTGCACTTATATTTTCGAAGCAGGGATGACTACTCTAAAAGTGTATTTTCCTATCCTTAAGGAGATTGAATATTATAGATATTTTCACACACTGTTGCTATTGTTTGTAATAAAGATGTCTGTTCAATTAAAAGTGAATTGCTTGAGTAATTAATCAGCTATTGCCAAATTAAAAAATCAACAAGGCAGCGGAGGGAATTCGGTTTTAAATCTGAGGAGGGGAGCCAGAAATAAAGGTAGCGAGGGGACCGTTTTGGATGGCGAGTGGACATAATAGGGTATGAAGGGAATTTAATTTCAGAAAAGTTTTCTGTAGATGAGACAAAACTGCTGATGTTACAATTTTGAACTCGACCACCCATTTCAAACCTAAACAGACAAACTGAATGTTTAGACCCTCAAACTGGCAAAGTTGTTATTTTCACAAAAGACTATCATTCAGTAAAATTTAACCATTTAAACCTCGACAATTAGGAGAAATGAGCAATGGCATCAGACACCCATCTTTCTTGTACTGTTTTTGTCGCAATCTTGGAACACCCCCTCCTTACCGAGTACACGACAGTGTTATTTAGAAGTGTAACCTCTCGCAAGCTCATAAGCGAGTCCCCAACATCAAACCAGTAATTGTGACAGTGGGAACTATTCCAGTCCAAGCTGACATATCATCAAAGCAATTGCAATTTGAAATTTGAGTTATTTTCAGTAACGTTGGTGGAGGTTTAAAGTTATAATAAAACATTTCCTACATTATTTCAGATCTAATTCGAGCAACACTTTATTGAAAAAAGGTATTGGATCATTGTGTAGATTGTGAAGATATCTTTGACCCATCCAACTGTAACATCCAAAATACAAGCAGCTGTCATCATCATTTACTAGCAGCTTTCAACACAATCAATCCATTGACTAAAATATAAGAAATATCATAACTACTGTGGCTGTTGAAGATGATGTTTATCAAAGGTATCCTAGTTAATTACTATATTTACCAAGCACAACAATCCAGTTGTCTCCAAGTTTCAACCTACACACCACGAGGTCAGCAGCAGATCTGGCTATCATCCCGTCTGTCCAGGGTAGACTGTCATCTGGACAATACAGAAAGGTACAAAATATCGTTAAGTTAAAGTTTAACATAGAATTGGTTCTAAGAGACTTTCAAAAAGTAATATATGGAATTTACTCAAAATAATTTAAGGTATCTTGACTATTTCAACCTGAAAATAAATATAACTCTATGTTTGTACACAATAATCTATGTTATATGATGTCTTGCACTATCCAGTTAGTGACAAAGTCTTTACTACATTACCTGAAGTTTGTTTGAAGAATGTCTAGTATACTGTTCACAGTTTGGTCTACACACTTTTGGGACTCACTTTTATTTCATCCTTATAAATTTTCCAATACTTCAATTCTTTTTCAAAAGAGATATTTTATCCATTCAAATATTTAGGAAACCGCAAGTTTTCTTCATATTCATTTTAAAACTAAAAAAATGTTTAGGGTTAACACATAATGGGCTCTGTAGCTCATCAGACATTGCACTGTTTGATATTAAAGAGGAACGATGTTACATAATCCAGGTGAAATACTACATAAAAATAATTGCCAGTGTCAGTGATGTCTAGATGACTGATATCTGAATATACTATACATATTATATATACTGAAAATCTGAAATTGACTGAATTAAAAAATCGTTGTACATTTAGCACCATGAAATAATAGTGATACAATACATTAAAACAATAGGGCTGATGAAGCTTAACGTAAAACTGATATGGTTTGAAGCAGACATAAAATGAAACAATGAAAGTATGATATTCCAGGGATTGGGAAAGGTAGGGGCCATGGGCCATTTTGCACATTGGGTGAAAAAATGGCCCGTTATAATTAGAAATCTTACTATTGCAATGAAGCAGAATGGCCCATTCTCAATTCCAAAATGTGACTGAAAACTCTAAGAATGGCCCATTGCCAAAGGCATCTTTCCAAATCCCTGATATTATCACACATGAACTCAATCTAAACCTGTATCAACAAGAGCATCAGTGAGCTCAGCTCACTCATATATTCCTGCTTCCTATCGTGGTCAAATAACCTTCAGATAGAAATATTGTACTAGGCGTCAAAATAATTCAAATGAAGAATAATAATAACAATAATTGAGTTTGTGACAGAAAAACCAGGCAATTTGCATAAATTATGCAAATAAGGGACCTACGCATACAAAAGGACCCATCTATCCCTTACAACTGCATACCAAAAGTTTGTTCACTTACCACTGAATCGTAGTGCAAATATCATCATGTAATTTGGGTTTTGTTTCAACGTCAATAGAATAACATCAGCAAGACTGACAATGGATCACCCACTGTTCATGTGTGGAATAGCCACTCTTGAACACATTTTTTCATTGTCTGGTCATTCATGCAAAAATTTGAATTTTGGCATATTGATTCAGACAGATGGGGTTTACATTTTCAAAATTTTGATTTCCTTAAATGTCGAATAAAATGATTGAAACCAACATAATCACATTGACTTTGTGCGAAAGAATAAACGTGACTAATGTTTAAATAAGTTTTTATAACTTTATAAGTTTAAAACTACGATACCTCAAAGGCATCTCAAATAACATGATATTTGCACTAGTATATTCAGGTATGTGAACAAACTTTTGGCATGCAGCTGTAAAGTGAGCAAATATAACAAGTTTCTTTACATTACAGCATAAAGTGCCTGAGTTATGAGAGGAAACAAATTTGACAGAAAACCAAAAAATCATACTATTTAAGGACGGAAACAAACAATCAGCAAATTTACACATCAGAGCGATTAAATTGAGTTTCATTCCAACAAATAGTCTTTGAGTAATGACCGAAACAAAATTTGACGGAAAACTACGTAAAGAATTGCATAAAGTATGTGAATTAGTAACTTAAATGAAAATAATTAGTCTATGAGGTCTACAGATCAAAGTGATGACTTGTGTCAAATATAGTTACATTCAAACAATTGGTCTTTCAGTTTCCGAGCGGAAAGTGTGACGGAGGGATAAACATACAGTCAAATGGACGGTCTAGCCGTTACATACCCTACAAATCCTTCATTAAGTTGGAGTTTAAAGATAATCTCACTCTCTTAGTTCAATCTTTTATCAACGAGTGTTGATTTATTTGGAATCAGAAGACACCAGGGTGAGATTCTATTTGTCATTCCTAAGTCATTTTTTATTTTTATTAAGTGGCAAATGTTAATGTCTGAACACTGCCCTACTCTAAGACTCTCAGTGTGGCTGGTGGATATTGCCCTGATTTTCATATTGCAATATATTGCAATAATTTGAGAGATATTGCAATACATATTGCGATATATTGACTGAAATGATTCTGCCTAAATATGTACAGCTCACCGTGTAAAACATTGTTTTGTTGAATTTGTTACCAAAAAGCTGTTAAGGTTGCTCCGTGAAAGGAGGCCTAATATATCTAGAATTGAAACCATATCGCGATAACCGTATTGCATGGTTCTGGACCGGTATAAACCGGTAAACCAATAATATTGCACAGCCCTAGCATTGGTGATGTCATACCACTGTGACGACGTCATGACGTAGTAGCATTTTGATGTCATTATTGATGATGTAAGACAATTGTGATGTCATGAACTTGCCTGTAAAAGGGAATTAAACTGTTCAAAATCTGCTGTCAAAGCGAATTCTCCTGTGGAACACAGTTTTGGATGATAAGTTACATACAATAACAGAAGGAAAGAAAGAATGGAAAAATGATTAATTATGAGTGGATAAGTTCATAAAAAACTCAAATCTATCCATTTCACAACAAAGGCTTTGTTAGACGAAACAAAGCAGAAGAGTGGAAGCATACAAATTGTGACAGATTTAGGTTGAATTAAACTTACAACCTGATAGATTGTTTTACGTTGATACTCTATGGTGGTGTGTTTATCCTTTATGCTTTTAGCAAACAAGAGAGAGTGGCCACTCTGCATGAGAGAAATAGCGTCCATTTAAATACAAAGGGCAGTAACTCTAAAGTTAAATTACACTAAGAGGCCCTAAATGGGATGTGGAGGCCACACAGGGTTATACGCATCACATGACACTATATTTGAAGAAAGCTGAATTTATAACATTATCATAATCATTCTTTATATCGAAATATAAAATGGACAACAAATCCTTATAATAAAAGCAAAAGTTTCTATGTCATAAAGTTTTGAGTAGTGCTCCTGAAACAAAACAAAGTTGTAAAATATGGCCCTTTGGGTAAAAATCAAAAAAAAATTGTCACCTTGGAGTTTTGATTTCTGACTCAGATTGCTCGGACAGAAAGTTTATTAATTCCCTGTATATTCTTGATAAACAACATTCATATCGCAAGTTGGGGCAGATAAGGATTACAAGTTCAGAGCTCCAGATAAGCCTTTGCCTGTGTGGGTATTATACCCATATTCTAAGAAACTAATTGGGTATCTAAATTTTCAAGTGGATATCCATCACTTTTCCAAATTCCGGGTATTTTTCTTTAATGTTAAAAGTTTACATATACTTTTTAAACAATAATAATCATCAGACAAGCTTTCTGCACTGATTGACACTATCAAAATATGAATTGAGCTGAACACACATGTGAAATAGTATATTGTTCAACAGTCAGTTTTATCAAATTGCCGACAATTGACAATTGACTTGTATTACTGGTGTCGGATTTTCTTTCATAGCTTTCAAATATATCCACCTGAAGAAGGGTAAAGAAATCAGACGCGTTGTGTGAAATAAATAAAGAAGATAATTACCAAAAACACATTGTCTTGTAACATACAACATAGGCATTTTAGCATGCATCTAAATTTTCTTTTCTTTTTACCAAAATAAGTTATTATGAATCAGATCATTATCAATCAGATATCATTGAATTGTAGCACAACAGTCATTGAAGAAACAGTGTCCATTCCAGGACTGGAAAACAAGAGGGGATTAGTCGCCCCATGGTGAAAAAAAGAGGGGGGATTTTCAAAAAGTAGGGGGGGAGGGGGTAGTTAATGAGTTGCTTTTGAAAACTGGAAAAATTCAGTATCTGTAACTTCATCAGATTGTATGTACGAGTTTACAAGGTATCGGTTTGTAACTAGTGAACAAACGTTGATCGATTCATGTCAGCGCTTCACCTACATAAATAATTACATGTTTCAGGCGAGGTTGAAAACAGTACATTCATGCAAACATTTATCGGAAATCACAGAAAATATTTTGTTCAAAGAAATCACGCTACCGAGTCTTCAATAATAAATTCGGTCCCATAAATATGATCAACAAAATAAGAACCAAAACAAAATATCACTGACGATAGCATTGAAGAGAACAGTATTGATAGAACCACATTATTATAACATATTTTCAAATGAAACCCACGGTCCTACCTTCATTTGTTAAGAATTAAAATTTGAAAGCTTAGATCAAAACACGAGAAATAAAAAGTACAGCGATTTGGCAGATGTTTGTATCAAGCATTATGATTGGGTTAGATTACATGATTAATTGAATGACGTCATGCAACAGCCTCGCTAGCGAAGCGTTTTAGCTTCTCCATTCATATAGTTAGGGTCATTTACGGGGTTTTGGGAAACATAATAAGTAAAGTAGAAAATCATATATTTACACTCGTGGCTGCGCCACTTGTGAAAATTTAAATTTCTACTTCACTCAATGAGATATCCATGGCATTCGACGAGAAATGTCAAATATCCTCTATATATTTATAAAATACGAGTCAAAATAAATCGCGCACTGACTTTTTTTATGAGGGGCGATTTGATTTTTTTTAGCGTGAATCGCGCAATTGCGCGTCCTAGATTGGACACTGGAAACATGTGTTGTAATAGTAAAGGTGAGGCAGGAAATCAAGTTGTTGACCTAATTCAATAAACTAGGTGCCTTGACATTCATTTGACCTCATAGCCGCAGCAAATAAGCGAAGTGAGCGAACTCCGAACTCTGATCGAACTCCTCGCAGTCCTTTCAAAACCATGTTTGTAAACAACACAACGTGGTCGAAAAACGTTTATGATTTTTAGACGTGTCCACCTTACCACAAGCAACTGGAGCTGTTTTTTTGGAAATTAGTCACACATAGTAATAAGAGAGGCTTTTGTAGGAGTTTAAATTTTTATGTCTGAATCGGCAAAAGAAAAAACGATTCTCCAACTCCAAGTGCTTCGAATCACTTCTCTCCGCTGCTGGCAGTGCTGGGAATAATTAATGGACCGATGCCTTCAATTTGCCAATCCTCCATCAGGTACGTTTCGACGTATACGATGTTTTCACTGATAATTATATTTTTTTCTTTAATTGCCATCAATCTATCATTTTAACATCAATTTATTATTTTACTTTAGTGATTGTTTAAACATCTCTTAAATGTTCTTTATAAATCTAATTACTTTGCATAAAAAAAAACAGACACGCTTCATTGATTATTGATTTTAGATGAAAGTGCCATGTTTTAACATATGACTACAATACCAACTTTATCGATATAGGTATGCATGCCTTTTGAAAATTTGAAGGTTCTATATCTGTATATGATTATAAAATATATATGTGAAACTAGAATAGGTAAATGATTAGATCAATTAAGTTTGAAACCATTTTAACAAAAGTCTAAGTCATGATGTTTATTTTGGTTTTTAGATGAAGGCATGGCACAGAATACTTATAAACAGTAAGTATTTGATTGAGAATTTATGTCATTTTAATGATCTGGTTATCAATTTGATATAACACCATCAAATGTATTTACCAGCACTTCCATTTCTAAGCTGCTCAATATTTGATTTTTATTCAAGACTGTTAGAATACCTGAATTACCGTATTCGACTTAATAACCGCCCACTCCCCTATAAGCGCCCATCAACCACGTTTTTGACTGAACAATATGCGTCCTGATTTAGCGCCCACCTCTCAACATCGCTTACCTTGCATGCTGATTCATTGAGTGAGGTTTTTCAGTCTTGCAATAAGTCTTTCACTTCCACTAAAGTGAAGAATACAGGGTATTTCAAGACCCCCAGGCACCATCAAAATGATAAAAGTTACAAAACCATATTTCAAAGACATGTGTATCATAAGAAAACACTTTTAAGACTGAACTTGAGGAAATTTTTTTATCGTTTTAATAAGCGCCCCCTTTTACCAATTTTTTTAGCGCCCCGGGCGCTTATCAGGTCGAATACGGTATTCCCATTTTGTAATATCATATTTATACATGTAGATAATTTAAAGATTGAGCCTTCCTTATTACACTTACAAATTGGTGACAGCTGGTTAATAGTCTTCTGGCTTTTTGTAATAAATATCAAATATATGATCATGTACATATCTATTCATTAGGGTAAAAGTTTCTAAAGAGAGTAGCATAGCAAGTATGGTTTTAATTTGACAAGCACAAATACATGATGTAGCCTTGAATTATCAAAAAAAAATTAATTCAAGAAATAAAGGGATGAAATGTATATTGTTTATAATATAGAAGTGTTTTTTTCAAAAAAGGTTCTCTCTTTGCAGGCATGTGTCTCAATACAGGAGGAGAGAGTGGAGACACTTTTCCATCATTATTTGAAAGTTTCAGGTAAGCACAACAGCCACAATCTAAAGATTTGGGATTTGCATGATATACTTTTAAAAATTTTTGTTAATGTACTTCAGCAGATAATGTAGAGTTTGAGATAAAAGCATGATCCATTTGAAATATGTTTCTCAGGGTAATGTTTTAGATATATTACTTAATAGTTGTGTTTACCATGAGTGAGAAAAGGGAAGACAATTGTCACAACAGGTTTAATGGGAGGAGAGATAGTGGAAGGGCCTAACCACAGGGGAAAATAAGGAGATAAGGAGGGGGCTTTGGGGTTATTGGTTAGGTACCATGTCTCAAGCTATTGCTAATGCTGTATGAAACTTTTTTAGTGAAAAGTGTCACTTTGTTTCTGGAGTTTGATTGAGCAATTCTGTAAAAGAGGCAAAAGAAATCCAACTTAAATTTAAAACCTATTTATTTCAGCTATCTTAAAAGTAAAATGTTGTAATTATTTACAAATGTTTATACAACACACCTTTACCAATGTAGATTATGATTAACCAAATATTAAGTTCCATGATTGTTTGAATTATGAGAGCAACCACTTTGACTATACTTTGTTATTTAAAATGTTAGTTTGTAACATTGAATACAATAAATATTGCAGTACTTGAGGAGCTATAATGACAATGGAACAATCTTTTTTTGCCTCATGTTGAATTTGGTTCCATTTTATATTTTTCAGTTACTTGTAAGATTCGATATCATGAGGGGACAGTTTAATCTGGAGAATATCCTTGCTGCATACATGGAGAAGAATCTCTAATACATGGACACTCTCGAAAATTTTCTGCTATTGTAATTCAATAAAATCTTCAAATAAAATAAATAAATTGACTATTAATGAATTTATTTGTGAGGATTCTTTAATATGTTTTTCTATATTACAGACATACAAGTGAGTCCCCAATTAAGAAAGCAATACATTTACTTTCATCACTTATTATATCCAATTATATTGATTGTATTGAATTCAATTGATTCTTATTATTTGTGATTTGTGATTTGTGATATGTGATCATTATAGGCAGGCCCGTAGCACCAATTTCAAGAGTGGGGGGGCTGAAAATATAGATTTGCTAGCTCATTGGGGGGGGGGGGGGGGGGGGGGGTAAAGAATAACCTGCAACATCAGAGAGACGCAAATACAGACAAACTTTTCAGTGGCACCAGTGATTTACTTTTAGTGAGGGTTTTTTTTCAATCTGCAGAAGAGGGTCAGATGACTCATGAAACTTATAATATTCTCTTTTTTCATACAAACATTCAAATGAAGAGCAAAAAGAATTTTAGTGCTTGCTACGGGCCTGATAGGTGCCATTAGCCTTCAAAGAACTCAACCTGTGTTTTGAGGAGTGTAAAGATAGATATTTCATGTGTTTAATACATGAATTTCTAGCCACCTATGGATAACACCTCCCTTTTCAAAGTTTAAGTTAAATGCCATTAAGCATGAGTAATTGTTAACACTTTGCACAACTTAGATGATCAGTAGGTTGTACTTCATAAAAGCCTTTAATGACGTTTTTATGAATATTTAAAAGGTTGAGTTGGTAAATTTTAAAGTCATTGTGATGTTCAATACTGAATACAAATATTTTTATGACTATAATATACACATCAATAATAGGCAAGGAAAGTTTATTTTGGCATAATTTGTAATGAGTGCTTAACAGTAGGTGAAATATGGGCTACAAATCAAATCTGTCTGTTTCATGCTTGATATATAACAGGTTATGTACAAAGAATGTGTTTTTAGATTTTCAATTATAATTTCTACATCAAATATTCTATGCCAATTGAATTGAACTGCAACCAAAGAAGTGATTTCACTTTTCACCTCATCTAGCCTGACATGGGATAGTGTCCCAATAAAATTTTGTGTACCAATTCCTTGACTACTAAGGATTTAAATTTATGAATTTGGTGACCTAAGAAAGATATCTGGGGCCACTCCTAAAACCTATTTTCATTTTTTTCTCCTGAAGATTATAGTGAAGAAACTTGAATTTTTTTGTATATTCTAATGAGGATTCTAAACTATATATTATATATCTTGTTTGTCCCTCACTAAAGTCACACAGGTCATGGCCTAATAAATATTTTCTTCTTTGATAATCTTAAAAAGCTTAGAAAGATGAAATATTTATATGCTCCATAAGCGAGTGGTATCATAATACTATGGCCTAGTGATAATAGATTTTAAAGCCTGATGAGCTCCAGGGTCATGGCCCTATTCTTTTAAAACAGAAATATATTACAGAACTGATGTGCATCTGAGCCTGTGAACCTTGTTAAAGTGTCGAGTGTGCATCACTGTTAAGGTTTGTGTTATTTTATCACGCATAACTCAAATTAATTTCAGTGACCATAATTAATTTCTTTGAAGTGTAAAAAAGGTAGAGCTTTCATTTGATTACGATTCTAACCATTACAGACATGTTTATGAAACTAAAGAGTTTATTGCTTGCAACGCAAAAAAATTCAGGACATTTTGGGGGAAATGCCCTCATATGCATTTATTCTAAATAATACAACTAAATCAGATTTATTGCATTTGAAACAGCAATTAAAGATAAAAGTACTGTGCCAGTCTGGAGATCTGTCACTTCAGACATGCTTTTTTTGACCTTATACATGAAAAAATAAACTGATTACTTTAAGAATGAAATTTCTTCTCTTATTTATTGGACACACTGTTAATGTTTGTTCCTTTATTGGGGAGAGACTGGCCTTATTGTAGTAAAAAGATACCTATCATTGCATTCTCTCTGCCAACAGGACTATTTGCTCTCAACTTAATCAAATCACCTTTTCATGAGGCCAAAAAATCTACCTTTCAACTGAAGTTATAAGAAAAGTTAAACTGTTAATAAGTTTTAATGCATCATATTGTAACTGAATATGTTTTTGTTGTTTTAATCATTTAACTATGAAAATCAAAATTGCTTCCAATAAAGAAAACTAAGGTAACCTTCCAAGCGAGGCATTGCATTTATGCCCCTAACCACCAGGGTGGTTGAACAGTATGAATTACAAAACACAAGTCATTATCAATGATTGCTATCCACATCTTTCATGATTTTCATGATCTCACTCCTGAGCCAAGCTAATATTGATAAAAATATATAATTCTGTCTGACCTCTGAAAAATAAATATCCCTTTTTTTGTCGAACACAGTTTTGTTTATTTTGATTATATCACTATATTGTTTGAAGAAATAAAATTAAATCATCTATCTAATGGTAAACTTGTTTTATGAAATAATGTATCTGAACTGCACATCAAATATTCAACATGGAAGTAGTTCATCTAGAATTAGGAGTTGCTTTAAAATTTGCCTTTGAGATTCAAACCTCTTTACAAATTCTTTTAACTTTTGAATATTTTCTTTTCCAATTATAAAACAACTGAGTTTAAAAAATATATGCTTTAAATAAGAAGGATAGCGAAATCTATCAAGTTAATGTAGGTAACAGGTTAATATTATATATGCCATCACTTTTTGGAAAAAGATCAAAAACAATATTTTTAGGTAAACCGAGTAAAAGTTGTTTATATTCATTAATAAAACATGAACAATCATACTAATAAGTATATTGTTCTACATAAATTATAAATAAAAATTTGTCAATTAAATCAGAGGTTATACTGCGATTTTCTAAGATTCGTTTGAAATTTTGACATTTGCCAGTCTAATAATTACATTTTTCTAGAACGTTTAAAAAAAATTATAATTTGGCCCATAGTTATTAAGAACGAGTTTATTTAATATTTTGGACTCATTAAAACACACACGACTGCAGAAGGGAATTTAATAGAAAAGACACAATTTTAATTTCTACCAAACCCTTTAAAGTGTAAATTTGCTGCGGCTACGAGGTCAAATGAATGTCAAGACAACTACAAAGCAGATGATTTTTGATATAATGTCTGCTAGCACTCGTAGAAATAATAATTAGGTGCTGTTCTCATATTGTGAACATGTAGTTCGATGTCGCCGATCGAATAGAGCTCTACATTGGTGTTGTCAACAATTCTGGAATAAATAAACGATGTTAAACAGTGAGTTTTTGCTGTTATTTGTGAGTGGGGATTTTGGCTTGATAATCTGGTGGTAGCGATTTTCGGGGTGTCGTTGCACGTAACTTTTGAAATAATTACCTGATTTTAACAATCCATAGCTTGTTTTGTAGGGAAATCATTTAGCTTTCGAATCGTAGTAAACAATTTGTCCAGAAAAATTATTTTGGATGCGAAAACTGACTTTGTTCGAGCATGGGGTGGTTTGGTCGTTACATCCCTTTCCTTATATATAGTAGAAGGGTAGGGTCTATGGGTATATATGTCTTTCTAAAGCTATTTCTTAGCGATACACGCCCCTGTGTTTGGACTTATATCAACAATATCTTCAGAATCATTATTTACCCTCGCTATATTCACAAAATAATGGTTGAATATATTAGCTTTGTCAGTGTCATCTTCATATAAAACGTCATCATGTTCACTGTGCGGAAATACCTTAGTTTTGAAATGATGTTATCCATGTAGAGATTACTATCTGTGTGCACCTGCGTGCAACTTCAACTTCAAGGGTTATTTTCTTTAGCCTCCTCCCTGCTGGATTGTTTGGAGATTTTTTCAGAGAGGACCAAAACTATAAAATTCTAACAATTACGTCACATGGGCATTCTTCATGTAAAGTTGTTCTCTACTTTATTATAATATTTTTTCATCAAAAAACAAAATATTTCTATGAATGATATATGTTCCTTACTAAATATTGTCATTATTTCTTTTTAATTATTCTAATAATTTTCTGAAGTAGCCTTTACATCCACTTGTCGATTAATGAAATGAAAAAATTCACAGGTCAAGACTTTGTACTACATTTTCTAAGTCAGATTATTTCGTCAATAACCATTTTAAAAGAAATTTGTTTACACCATTTTGTTCAGAATTAAATTTTGCACCAGAAAAAAATTAAGGTGCATGACTGGGATTTCGTTCCAGAAGGCAAGCACTTGTTATGAGCGACGTTCATTGAAATGATAAAAAATATACGTAATTCGCAGCAATGAACATTTCTCACTGAAGGATGCAATTTAATTTCGTGTTGATAATTTCCCAAATAACGTATCAATCGTTAAGAAATTTACACCCAATTTTGGGAAATCTATTTACCTTTCTATGTTCCAAACATGAGTATTTAGCATCACTTATTTCTTATTTTTTAACGTCCATCTTTCATTGTAATAGTAAATAAGTCGGATCAAAAAGACTTGATGACCTCGTTATAACGCGCAAGTAAACGCGCCGATCACGGAGTTTATCAAGTAAAGATATCTGGAAATCACTTTCACCTTGTAAAAAATCCATTTAAAACTATAGTAAGCATACATTTTTGCAACTGAGCGTGGTAGGATTTACGTTAATTCGGTCTGAAATAGTCGTAAAATACAATCCAACATTGAGCTTACACCGCATCGGGGAAACTGTCAACAAAGTCACGTGATCTCTGCGCCGATCATCAGACCTTATTTCGTTTGTTATTTTCGCAATAATTACGTGGTATTGGGCTCACAAAATCTCATTTCATGTTATAAGTGTAATTCTCTACGATTCTTTTTAATTTCATGGATGAAATAACGCGTCAATTCATAAGATATAAACAATTTGTTTGAGATGGTCCCCTTTTCAAAGTGTGTCACTGCGTGCCCTCCATTTGCAATCTCCATTGAAAATGACACCCGCGATTTTGTTTGAAAACGAATATTTTTCAGTGAAAAACAAAATTCGAAACTTAAAATCGTGTTCATGAAGATATCTACATGTGTATTCATACAAGTATTTATTGTTTACGCGATTAATTAATCTGTAATTCACGATTTTAGTGAGCGAGGCAAGAGTCAAATTCGCCGCAATGCAAACTCGCCTAAAATATCGATCGATAATAGTGTCACGTCATGTCCAACACGGTTCATGCATGGAATTTGAACACAGTTATCACTTAATTTCTAGATAATCTGGCATAGAATGTCTTCTAGTTTCATAGTGTATAAAAATTAAATCAATTTGATAAAATTACTCACTGAGATTGTATTCATGACTGAATCCTGTTACGCGATCGCTTGTTGACATTATGCAAATTAATCGGGTCAAGGGTGAAATACTGCTGTAAAGGTAATATTACGACATAATGATTTATTTTTGATTTATTGGGAAAAACTTCACTGTTTTTCGTTTCAGTTTATGAAATTGTATCAATTTATAAGTGCCATTATTTTCCTCAACGAACTGTTCAAAATTCAGAAAGTTATTTACGACACTGCCGTCACGGAAATAACGTGTTGACAGCAAATGGCGGGAACCGTTCAATGTATTGTAACACTAAGTAGGGTAGGGTGTCATGACTAACTCTATAAATAACTAACTAATGTTTTTCTAGTGCATGCAAACCTCTAAACGTGTAAGTTCGATTTGGTAGCGCGACTTTGTTTACTATAGAAAATACTATAAATACTACGCTCCGCCCACTTGTGTTACGCTACGAGTTCGCTTGTTACTCCAAGAAAACTACCTTGTTGATTATTAGCCCTAGTAGGAAAATGTCTTAGAATAACTAATTAGGTGTGTTGCAAAGGTTCTTAATCATTTTAATTTCATTATCTCGTACTTCTGGCATTAACGTTTGGTACTTCGATACCAATGCCAAGTGCCAGTCATTGTGATCGTCAGCCATATTGTCTGAGTTTCTCTAGCTTCTGATTGGCCATATTCTCGCGTGACCACTCTTTGACCTTATATTTATGAATACATAATGAGCTAGCTGACGATCACAAATGGCTAGAACTTTGGCATTGGCACCGAAGCCCGCGAAACTTAAAACTTCTCGTATCTCAAAAACTTCTCAAACAACAAACATGAAACTTTATGGAAAACACAAGAGATTTATATGAGCAACAATAATAATTTATTTACATGACAATATATTTATGAATACATATTTAAACTTTGACTTTTAATAAAACCTAACTTGGTGCAACTTGACTATGACGTCTAAAACTAAAGTACCAACTGATGCCTGATTTAACTAATTAAAAATCCCCAAACTTATTAATAATAATTACTTATGAATCCTGGTTACATTTACAATTAAAAGTATAATTATCCCGGAGAAAACTCTGTCATTCTCACCTCGCTTTACTCTGTTGATTTTAGAAGTGATTCTTAGGCTGCTTAAAAGCTCCTGATCAAAGTGCAAGCCCCGAATGACCACTGCCCAACCCTTTTATAGTAAATTATCATGACGTCACAATCAAGATGAACCCGCTGCAGAAATCACGTGACCATGCAAAGGACAACCTAAACAAAATGGCGGTGCCCATGAAAACCCTAATCATCCCTACGCTATCTGACTATCCTAAAGACTATTGGGCGTATTTATATCTACTGACATAACGGTAAAAATAGTACATGACATTTTAGATATCCTAGCACTAATTTAAAGATTTACATTTGTTTCTAAACATAATAATCTACCCTAGCGTCCTACCGGAAATGAGATGGACATTCGATTTTACAGATTAACCAGTTATGACGTAATGTATCTAACATTATAGAATAAACTAATGATACCCTATTGCGCTTCAGTATTTTTTTATAAACAGTTGCTTATTGTGGCACTAATTTTTATGACATTTTGGAATTATTGTGATATCTCGGAAGAAAAATCGATAAAGAATTCATTCATATGAGTTTTTTTATATTTTGGAAGAATGTGAGATCCTTAAAATCGTAAGTGAAATATGGTGATTATTTTATGTATGTTTATCAAAAAGCGATCTTTTGATTTTTCGATTTACTGAGAAAGTCATATTATCTCCACAACTTTCTAACGAAGACATATTTTCTCTCACAACGTGACAGAAAGCTTAAATAGAATATTCTGAACAAAATTATACAAAAACTTTGTACATTTCACGCACTTAAAAATGCACTTAAAAATGCTCAGTCACTATGAACTCGGTTAGTAAAAACACTGTTAGGATAAAAAACGAGCACCTGCTCGTTGATTTGTGATTACAAACACGTTGACGATTTTTAATTTATCACTTCTTTATAAAATAAATTTTGAGAGTAATAATATTTTCATCAAATGAAAGCCAATTGAATAGTGATTCAGAAAATGTTTACTTTTTTAGGATTAAAGAGACTTTGTCACTAACTTTTGTCAAATGTCTTTCGAAGGGACAAATAACATTGACATGTCAATATGTCGAAGTTTGCTCGGCTCCGTGTGCAGCCCGCAGCAGGAAGAAGTTTAAGGTAGTTTTTGACGATATGCCATTTGCTACCATGTTCTGTATTAACAACATTATCAAGTTTTTCAACATACAATGCCTTAGTTTTACGTATCTCAGATATTTATGTGTTGCAACTTTTTCTAAACTTTTCTTTGCCTTTCTGGGAATTCTATTCTTTATACGCATGAGCTTTCTAATAAATCCATTCATCCATGGAGCATCATGAGACAATTGCTAACGGTTTTGTTTGGGATATTAGAAACACAAAGGTCTTTAAGTACATTCACCAATTTCGGCGCAGTAGTATTAACATCACTGTCTTGTGTTATGAAATCCCAGCCACGTTCTGCCGAAAAGTATCAACATTTATATTTTGATAATTATATATCAGTCTTCTTAGTATGTTTGGTATTTTAAAGAGAGGCAAACACTGAACAATGGTCACTACATAATGGGGGAGCGACACCTGTGGATTTTTCAATTTTAGGACAAGACACAAATATTAAGTCAACAAGTGTCAAACAGTCTGTTTTTATATTTGCAGTTGTACCTGCATATATTGTTTAATCAATAGTAAGATAGTTATTGTGCTAAATACAGGCTTTCAAGTTTATCATCTTTTACTGTTAATGGGCTACAGTTTTACTTATTCTTATTGTTATTGAGTAATAATTGATAAACAGTTCTCTAAATACATCATTTACTTTTATTTGTAAAAATTCGATTTATATACTAGACAAGAATTAGGGATATTTTGTAACTTTTTAAATTATGAACTATGATTTATTTACTTACTGATAAATTGGAACAAATAGTAATAAAAATTCCAATAAACCCAACTTATCTCATCTAGTTTATTTTATATCAAAGAGGAGACGTAACACATAATTTTCATTATTACAAATTATTATCTGTATTCGCTTCACTTACAAAAATCAACAGAGCCAAAAAATGAGAAAATATACGCTTTAATTCGACTACTAGGAGACCTTTTATACCCCTATTTTGGATAACCGCCTAATGAGACTGGCGAACGCTAACACAAAATCATCGAAGCATGACTCGAAGCCACGTCGAGTGTGTGACGTGCTAGTCATCAGCTGAAACTCCAGCCCTTTGATTTTCTCTGTATGTTTAAGCTAATTCAACAGCAAAATAGAGGCAACAGCATGACCGAAAGAATTCCTAAATACGATATGTAACTGCTTCATGATATCAACTTTCCTTCTCAGTCGTCAAATCCATTTTGATTGGACTCCGACAATCCTTGGACACGGTGTTCTTGGGTGGACCACTATGGGATAGCACGTAAGTTCTAAATTGTCTCGAAAAAATGAACGTTTTAGTAATAAACGGGAGACAATGTAAAACACTTTAATGTTTACTGTAGAGAAAATTATTTTCTTTCACTTCACTTTCATGACAACTAAGTACTTAGTGGATGATTCGTTTGTATTTAACTAACACATATTATATTGTTATCCAGTATAACAGCTCACACCGTGTTGCAATATCTCTGTCTTTGAATTAAGCAATCAATAACATGAAAACATAGCTGGCACAAGCGTTAGAAACATCCTATGTAATCCTTATGCATGTTGGTACCCAATGTGAGTGTCATCGTTGGTAGAAGTGCATGAGCCAAATCTCCTTCTCCTAATTTATTGGTTGAATATATATTCTACAAGTTTATTGGTTCCAAATGACTGGACGCCGTGACAATAAACTAAGAAGAAGTCGAATGCCAAGAGTTACAGGACATATATTCCGCTTGGCGTGCCCAAGGCGTGAAAATTCAAAAGGTATAATTAGAGACCATTAAATCAAGAATTGAAATTGATTACGATAAGATTACATAACAGCCTCCTAAGTTTCATAAAAGAATAGGACTAGTTGTTGTGACAACATTTGGCAGACGTCGTAATTGATGTACACATGCTATGGGATAGTGCGCATAGCATCATATTGA
This sequence comes from Phorcus lineatus, assembly GCA_921293015.1. Lineage (NCBI taxonomy): Eukaryota > Metazoa > Mollusca > Gastropoda > Trochida > Trochidae > Phorcus > Phorcus lineatus. The sequence continues at coordinate 44,546,123 of OV121093.1, forward strand.
AACACTGTCTTTTGCTTGGAACAATACAAAGTAATTAAAGATATATTAAACATCAATTTATCGGAGGTTTGAGTTGTTTGGATGACTTTAGATATGTTTAAACAGTTGTTAAGACTGTGATTTCCTGTTGTTTTTTCATTAAGGTGGTTATACTTCCGCCAACTAGAATGTCACGCGGCAAGACACGCGGCAGGACACACCTCAGTGACCACGGGCCAGTTCACTTTTGATCACTGGTGATAATAAGCGGGTGATTCGAATAAGCCGTATTAAAGTTGGTTATCGGCCGATTTCGAAAATTTAAATTCAAGTTACTGGCACATTAGAATACACATTTTATGAATCACGAAAGTTGCCATGGGTCATTTCAGTCGATTTCAGTCGATCTTTAAAGATGTTATCAATTTGAAGTCAATACATTGACTTTATTGATAAAAATGATATACCTTGGAAAAACTATTTTTTATCGACAGTCCAAACTTTGCTAACACACTGAGGTTTTCAGAAAGGGAAAATTGATTGGATGCCGGTATATACAAATAATAAAAGTATATGTTCATTGATTAATACCTGAGTATTTTACCAAGTAGATTTTGCTTCCCATGGCAATATGTGATAGATGAATAATTGTTGTAATATCCCTAAACATCTGTCCAGAATGACACGGGCGTAGGAACAGGGGGGACTTGGGGGGGAAGCCCCCCTACACACTTTATTTCGAAATGTTTTTTTTTCAAATGATTTTTTTCTCCTTTCTACTACATATTTCCCAAAAACTGGTCCAGTATTGTTACAAAACAGTTACTATGCACTACTCTGAGGGTAGAACTAAAACATCCAATCAAACAACACACATTAAGTAACTAGTGAATTTCATCATATGTCAAGGTATGTTGTCTCTTCATCACCTGTTACAACCTCTAACTGTGGCACTTTCAGCCTTAAACTGCAATATGTCCTTAAACTTCAGTATTATGTCCTAATTGATGATAAGATGGGATAAGCAGGCAGCAAGTTTCTTTCTTTTCTTTTTTTGGTTACAAAATCTCAGAATCAGAATCCCTTGTAATGATCATGAAGACACCTACTCATTATGTATTTGGAATAGTAATTTTAATAATGTTAATTTTTCATATTTATTTAGTTAGGCCATTTTTTAAATTTATTTTCTTGATTACTCCTAAAAATTGATAAGGAGTGTATTCATTGATATGTTGTTATGACAAAAAGATTAAAATAGTCAAACAATTCATATATTTTGAAATCACAAATTCAGCCACTAGCATGGGAGAAATACAAAAAACAAAACTTTTACAAATCTTTTCTCATATTTCAACTAGGGAAAAAACGGGAGCTATCCTATTCACAAATAACACTTATCCTATAATTAAAAAAATAAAATACCAAAATTTTCAATCAAATAGCCACGCCATGGCATGCCATTCCATATTTTATTGTTTTTCAAAAATGAGGTCCTTTTGATTTCTGTTGATTGAGGAAAGGCTCTGTATTTAGATGTTTACATTTCCACTTTCCAATTATCAATGTTATTTTGAAAAAAATTACTCTAAGAAATAGTGATGAAATCATATTCCCTTGGCCAAATATTTGGATAAGATTGGTATAGATGGGTTAAATATATATATGACCTGTCAATAAAGAAGTATTCGTGAGGGAACGGCCAAAAAATGAGCACGCGAGAAAGCGTATTTTCGACATGATCATTTCACAATGATTCGTCCTAGCTAATTAGCGGGTATTCATTGCCATTCGACGGAGGAAATATTTCAAATCAGCCAATCAGCAGCAAGAATTCATGCAAGTCATGTTACGATTAGAAGATAAATAATTGTGTCTGTTAAATTTTCGGAATTCATATATACCCGCATATCCAGTTTAAAACCGACGACATAACCCGGATGACTTAAATGCTCAAATTTGCGGGTGTTGAACATCAATGAATCCCGAACAGGAAAATTAAATCTTGAGTCATGCCGAATCCAGTGAATATGATGTATCAATTCACGGGTATTTTTTGTCATTCAACATAGGGAAAATTTTCAAATCAACCAATCAGAATCAAGAATACCAATCAGAATCAAGAATACAACAAAGTCATGTTTCAATAGTTTTGGAAACCTTGTCTTATCTGGCAAAAACAAAATCTCCTTTAATGAAATAAAATTGACAGTATTTACATAAATACATGACTTTGATCACATTATTTTTTAGTTTGATACATTGAGACAAAGAAAAGTCTGCTTCAATGAGGTAGTTCTTGAAACACTGTGGTAATACATGAGTGATTGTAGGATACTCTTAAAGTGGAAATAATGCTATAGCATCAACTATCACAAAGCAGAATATTACCTTGGTCAGAGAGGTAGTCCAAGGGTGCGTATCCGAGGTCGTTTTGCTTCTTCATGTCTGTTTCAGGGATCTGCTCCAGCTGCTTTCGTAACACTTCAGCATTGATTCCCCACCCTCTACATAGGTAGTGGAGTGGAGTGTTTCCATACTTGTCGGCCTTGTCTCCCTGATTGATCAATGTCAGAATATCCTTCATTGGAAGTGATCCCTTGCAAAGAACCTGAAGGGGTGTTACTCCATTGTCATCTTGCTTGTTGATCTCTCCCTTTGCTGTGTTGACAGTTTGGACTACATGACGTTTGACCTTTATATTTTTACAAAGATAATGAAATGGTGTGGTTCCATGTTCATCACCCTTATTGAAGTCACCTTTCCCATCCTTGATCACTAGATCTACAGTGTCCAGTTGAAGGTCTGAGTTTGCACAGTAGTAGTGCAGTGGGGTGCTCTTATTCTGCTCACATAGGTTAAGATCACCTTTACCTTCAGTGATCATCAGTTTCAACAGATCTGTACTGATATTCCTTTGTCTGCATAAGCAATGGAGTGGTGTACTTCTATACACATCAGGTTGATTTACCTTTCCACCCACAGAGATCATCAGTTTCAGCAGATCTGTACTGAGGTCTTCATGTCTGCAGAAGTAATGGAGTGGTGTACATCCATTTATATCACCAAGGTTGATGTCACTCTCCATATCCCTGATCATAAACTTGATTGCTTCTGCATGAATTGTTTGATGCTTCAACAGATAATGGAGAGGTGTTCTGCCATATTTATCACAAACATTAACCTCCCCCCCCCCTTTTTTGATGATCATTCTGATAGAGTCAATATCAACAAACTGTTGATCCGCATCATCAGTAGAGTCCTTCTCCTGACAGAGGTAATGAAGAGGTGTTTTTCTATACACATCGTGTACATCCTGTATACTGGCTCCAGCTCTCATCAGAACACACACTGCAACTATGTTTCCACTTCTGAGAGCTGTCCACAACATTGTATATACCTTAGACATGCCCGGATCATCCCATCCTGTATTTTCAGCCTCTCCTGGTTGGTTGATGAATCGTTTTGAACAGTTCTGGAAAGATAAAGGATTAAAACATAATTTCTAAATGCTTTTTTTACACCAAAGCTTTGTTTATACATTTTATAATTTTAGGATCATATTTTGGACATTTTGACAAAATTGATAGAATAGATGAATACATTAGTCTTGAAGAAGCAATTTTTACGCTTTTTATGCTCAAACAAAACGTACATTTTAAAGTTATTCATATCTTTGTTTCATTTTATAAGTATTTGAACAGTTTCATGCCATTATGCACTGTTACAAATCATTTAAAGAAGCTAGTTTATGATTTCCCTTAAAGGATTTTAAAACCCTATTCTGTGTTATTTAGTTCACTATTGTGCTAGATTTCAAAGGTAAATGCAAGAACCCCATGTTTTTACGTAAATTTTGCAAACCCGCGCTGACACTTGTGCGCAGCTTTTCAAATCCAGCTGGCCGGTATGCAAAAAGATCGGCAGCTTTCGGCACCTTCCGTAATGTGACGTAATAGTGGCCCGTCACTCTCGCCCAGGCGTGAAGAACTGCAGTAGGCCGATGTCAAGCAATTCAAAAACATGCTTTTGGTTGGTATATTCCGACACTTGTGACATGTTTCCCCCCAAAATATATGTCAAAGATATCAAATAAATGTCGGACGAAGTAAAAAGATTGTTTTTTAATATTTTTTTTTGATATTTAAAAATAAATTTATTTTGGATACGAATCTACACTAGGCCTACTAGTATGGCTATGGTTCGTCATATCGACTTTTAAAATTCGTTTTGCCTTTGTCGTTGTTTTTTTTCATATTTTTATTTGGTTTAAGGTAGATCTCTATTTTCAATAAATACAATAAAATGAATGTACATATTTACTATAGTTACAAACAAAACAAGTGTTTGCCACTAACATGGCAATGTCCCCCGCCATTATGAGATATTTGGCATAATGAATATTATCGCGTTAACAATGTATTACAGTGGTCAAAGTGTCATGGTGACCATGAAAATGAGGTCAAGGTCATCAAAGTCAACTGGCGTCTGAGTCTTCCGCCATTGAAAGCTGTCAACAAATATGAACACGAGGTGCACGTTAACAATGTATTAGAAATTGGTCAAAGTGTCGTAGTGACCTTGAAAATGACGTCAAGGTCACCAAAGTCGACTGGCATTTTAATCTTCCTCCATTGACAGCTGTCACCAAATATGAACACTCTAGGTGCTCAGCTTCATGAGTTTGTTGTTTTTACCTTGAAAATGACGTCAAGGTCACCAAAGTCAACTGGCGCCTGAGTCTTCCTCCATTGAAAGCTGTCACCAAATATGAACACTCTAGGTGCTAAGCTTCATGAGTTATCACGTTAACAAGAATCCAGACAGACGTAGTGTCGTGGTGACCTTGAAAATAGCATCAAGGTCACCAAAGTCGACTGGCGTCTGAGTCTTCCTCCATTGAAAGCTATCACCAAATATGACCAGTCTAGGTGCTATGCTTAACAAGTTATCGCGTTAACAAGAATCCAGACAGATGTAGTGTCGTGGTGACCTTGAAAATGATGTCAAGGTCACCAAAGTCGACTGCCATCTTAGTCTTCCTCCATTGAAAGCTGTCACCAAATATGAACACTTTAGGTGCTAAGCTTCACGAGTTTGTCGTCGTGACCTTGAAAATGACATCAAGGTCACCAAAGTCGACTGGCGTCTGAGTCTTCCTCCATTGAAAGTTGTCACCAAATATGAACACTCTAGGTGCTAGGCTTCATGAGTTATGGCGTTATCAAGGTTCCGGACTTACGTGGTGAAGTGGTGACCTTGAAAATGACGTCAAGGTCACCAAAGTCGACTGGTGTTTGAGTCTTCCTCCATTGGAAGTTGTCACCAAATATGAACACTCTAGGTGCTAGGCTTCATGAGTTATCGCCTTAACAAGAATCCGGACGTACGTACGTACGTACGTACAGACGCCGCTGAATTCAAAGTCCCCCCCGTTCCGCATTGCGGCGGGGGACAATAAACAAAATTCTAGGGCTTGAAATTATACTTACTATATACTGTATCAAGCCCCGGAAGTAAGACAAAGACTAGATACATAAAGTCACAAATATTTTTTTTTTCAAAAACAATAATTTACATTAGATGGGGGGATGTTATTGAAGTGATTTGTTTTGTAAAATATCTAAAAAATATTTTTTCTAATATTTTAATTCAACATGGAAATTACCTGAACATGACTTCCACTTTTTGGACCTGCAGTTATTATTGCCTGATTAAATTGTTAGTCTTCTGACTTGAAAACAGAAATATCTTCACAAATTTGATTCTTTGCAAAACTTAAATCACAGAAATCAGATGATTATGTAGATGTAGCAATAGACAGGCATATTGAATTGGTATGCTAACATAATCATCATTTAAAACAAATTTACAAATCAAACAAACTTACATGATAAATGTCAAACATATTTTCCCTATATGTAATATTTTTCTATTAATACTATACTAATTACTAATTAATATTATACTATAAATATGGAGAGAAATAATTCATTCAGCTTAGCTGTCTGATTCTGCAAACTTGAAAAAATTGATTAATGATATTAGCTTATAAAGTATCCACCTAATGACCGTAGTTAGAGACAGTTACTGGGACCCCCCTTACAGTAAACGATCGCAGTTTCAACAATAATAACATATAATAAAATCCATTTGTCATAAAAAAATTCATAAAGATATTTCGTCACAAACTGTTAGTTAGACAGTCGGACCTTTCGTCACATAGATCTAGGCCTTGATTCCAAACAAACGCAGGAACTATATATATAAGGCGTCCAAACTTATTTCAAAAACATTTGTAAAAAATTGCTTTAAAGATATGAATTTGCTATGGTTTGTTGTTTTCAAATTGTAGTATAGTTGTACAAAAATATAAACCCATAACCCAAGTTTCGGACTAAATGAAATGAAATGCTGATTCAAATACGATTCCACTCGCACGTAGTCGGGTAATGGCCCGGAATACTGATTATAAAATGGTAAAATAATGTATCGAAAAGAATAAAGTTTTTTGTCGAATAAGTTCATAATTAGTTTGTGATAGAATATGTAGCATTACATGTTTATTTCTAATGACAGTTACATCAAAATTCGGCTTTATAAACACACACCGAAAAACTCTCTCTACGTTTACATGTGAAATTTTGATGATGTCTGATTAAATGTACATCAAAATTATCAAACGTAATATTTTTACGACAACCGTAATGAAGTAACGATAACTGATTAATCCGACCGATTGCACATAATAAGTGAACAGTGGGAATAAACAGAGGGGGCCAAGTCTCAAGTTACAGTCGCATGTGTTTTCACATTCGCCCTCAAGTTAAGTTCCCGGTGTGTACAAGTGTTGAAACATAAGATGTCATGTCACTAAATTGAGGTTATGAAGCTACCTAAAGGTATAAATGAATTTACAAACCCCGTGAAGCAATGCAACATTACTCCTTGGCAAACATCGCTAGACACCGCCGAATCGCGACATATGAATTTTCTCAATTCATTGTTGAAAATGATGGGGGAATGATCAAGCTTCCCCTTTTATATTCTGTCTTACAGTGGCAGCAAAATAAACAATTCTGCTAAAAACTGAGAAGCAAGAGTCAACGAAGGTCATGCTAGTCAGAGATTGTCCGCTATTGGAAATAGGTCATGCTTGTCAGCTGATATATACCGATGGGAGGGACAAGGCGAGGCCAATATGAAACAATAACAAACCACTTGCACTGGTATGTATAACATATTGCCAACTATTCATAATCTAAATCTTCTTTCTTTGCTGTAAACATCAATTCCACTTATGAAGTAACTTATGTTATTCCTTTCATAGTAATTATCTATTTCTGATTGTAAACAAATAACCTAGACTTGCTGAAACAATATGCTTACAATGGGACATGCCTTTATTTATCACATTTATCTCACTGCATACACTTAATGTAGATTTTGTTGTAGTCTTGATTTTCATTATTCTTTTTTTAGAACCTGAGAAATTGAAATTGAGGTAAATAAATTGATAAATATCAAATATATAAAACACATTAAAACTGTATTTAATTGATTTATTCTGATCATAAAATACAATCTGTAATGACATTTATAAGCGATAAATTTAAAATGATGAGGATATATTATTTAACCGCAAAGTTATATATGTTGTTGCTACAAAAAGTAGAATTTGTAAACAGAAATTGAATTGAATGTATCAAAAAATTTCTTTACAGCTGTGTTAATCTGACAAATTCTTAAATTGTCAATTAATCATGATGAAAACATCTATAAGCATCGATCATATCAGATTTGGCAATTCCAGTTTATTTACATGCTTTTTAAAACCCTAACTTTAATTCATAAACTCTTGTTGGCAGGTATTTGAAGCTATGGATAATGTTATGTGAGGTGTACAATGTTCTTAAAAACCAGATGACAATAAGTCACATCTTTCCTTCAAACTTATTTATCTAATTCAAAAGGATAAATTATTTTTATCATTGAATGAATTGTAATGGAGTTTAAAAAGATATGACAATATCAGATGTTTTCCTTTTTAATGTAGTTAAAAAACTTATCCATCTTTTCAGATACACGTGTACTTACATTCAATTCGGAATAGAGGATAAACCATTTTAATTGATACAGTGACATACAGATCATACAAACCTAGGATGTGTTCTGACCATGTAAGTTTGTCTGTGAATCTTAGTTATCTTGACACATTCCGATTGGATAACATTAAAAAACTAAGTATTTACAGTTGCTAATTGAGTTAAAGTTTATGTGTGTACCAGACAAGACACATTTCTCTAGGAATTTTATGTGCGCTTCATGTTGACCAGTTGCTTCCCTTCATGACTTTTACTTGCTGTACCTATACACGTTTCTATTCGCAACTTCATGGGCGTCGCCATCATTATTGTTCAAAATCAATATGTATAGTAAATTAAATGAAAATATAAATAAAGGATTAATTCAGAAAAACAACACTATGTCGGCGATGAATAAAAATCATAACTGAGTAATTCATATTATTTTCATTAATTATTCACGCAACATGTAAGAAAACGTTTTTTCATTTGTCTTTATTCAATATATGATTATCATAATTAATGTCACTAATTCAAGAAAATCGTTAAATATCGCCTGCATTTAAATATTCTAATTGCGCAGGCTTTGAAATGTAGATTTTAAAAAAAAGAACGCTGAAATACAGGCAATAGACTGAAACGGGTTTTAATGTTTCAACTATCATCTACCAAAGCGTGCTACTCAAATGCGAATGGTAGGCTAAGTTTTGCCATAAACTTAAATATTGAATTAGCAAAACATAAATAATTTTACGCACGTTCCTTTTTGATTACTGGAAAACTTTGCGAGTTGAACTCATTTTAGCTTGAAGAACATGATTTATAAATAATTATCGGATTAAAATTATTTGTCTAAAAACTATTGTCATTGGTTTTAAAGATATACATGTACATAATCAATCACCGATATACAAGTTTTTGAAATCATAGGCAAGGGGAACGGAAAATATTAATAACTTCGTATATAGTACTTATATATTCACATAACGCATTTAATTAAGTTAAATGTATTTTATTTATATGATTTGACATTCACTGATACAAACATTGTCTATGAAAACACCTTATACGTACGAAAAGCTTTTTGTTAGATATATTAGGCGCAAATAAGTTATCTCCCATATTTTTATTCTTCCGTCAGAACTTTGCAAACACATTTGTAATTAACTCCAAGTACGACATTTTGCTTGTTTTTTTTAATACTTTCATTTCTTGCAATTCTTCTACGCAAATTTCATCTTCTAAGCAACACAAGTTCACGTACCTATGAACGTGTATGCATGTTCTTGTCGCAGATGTCTTTGAAGATAATGTTCATTAGCTGAGGTTGAGGTTTTTTGATGTTTGACTTCATATAAAAAATGCTTTTTTTCCAGTATTTGATTCATGTCAACCATGGAATGTTTTTAAATAAACTTGAATAAAAAGGGATTAAAACTTGACTGATCTATAGACAGCATTTTACTTTCAGCAATTCCAGAAATATGGGCTACGGCCCGATGTGTTTCCTACTTTTTGGAAATTGTCCTTTTTAGTATGATTCAATGTAACGTTGACCCGTACCTAAAGTAGATGTAGAAAAATTGAAATAAATCAAATTTTCGTTACCTTATAGCCCTATTATTTAATGACATACACCCGGTTAATGTTAATTAGGCCTACTTTTACCAAACCAGTCTGTTTTCATGATATTTTAGATTAAATCAAACCTCAAGCACTCAATACTATTTAGAAAAAAATACTATCATTTTCCGAACTTATATATTCTAAACCACTTAAAAATCATACAGACACGGCTTTGGTAAGTATTTAATTTCTCTTTTCCTTATAAGGCTTACGTACGTATTGTGTAATATTTTTTAAAATGTGGGTTTTTTTCAACTTCAAGTTCCTTGTTTTTCAACATTTAAAAAAAAAAGCCATGGGCTCTGTAGCTCATCAGACTTTTGATAGAAATATAGGTGTTTGGGTTTTGACCATGGGGTCATGGGCAGTGTAGGAAAGATAGCCTGTCCTAACGTCCGAGTTATTCACAATCAAATAAAAAAGGCCCATTGCCACTTTGGGGTCAAGGGGTCACCGAACCTACAATTCAGAATCCCCATTGTCCAAGGAGTCTACACACAACTATTAAGCTATCAAGACCTTTTGGAACTGGAGAAGAAGATAAAAGTAGGATTTTAAGGTTTTGACCCCTGTGACCCCATTTGGGGTCAAGTGGTCACCAAACCTACAATTTAGAAACCCCAGTGTCCAAGGAGTCTTCACATAATTTTTCAGCTCTCTAGACCTTTTGGAACTAGGGAAAAAGATGAAATTAGGTTTTTTAGGTTTTGACCCCTGTGACCGCATTTGGGGTCATGGGGTCACAAAACCTACAATTTAGAATCCCCATTTGCCAAGGAGTATGCACATAAAATTTCAGCTCTCTGGAGTCATTGGTTCTGGAGAAGAAGTCGAAAAAGTGAAAAGTTTACGGATGGACGGACGGATGGCCGGACGCCGGACGCCTTGCCATGCCATAAGCCCATCGGGTCTTTCAGACCTGATGAGCTAAAAATATTGAATTCAAGTAAATAGAGCAATAATTTTTAATTATTATGAACTCATGAGGAACAGTAAACAATTTTTTATATTGGAATTGGTTAGAGTTAAGAAATGCTTTACATTTTAATGCTTATTGCATATACCAAGTACAAGAATTATCACTATGAATGTATAAAAGCCATTATCTACTACCAAAGTATAGTCTTTCTCATTTCATAATGAAATCAAATTTAATAATTATACATATGTAGAGCTGTAATTTTCAATTATTAATAATGAATTCATGAGGAACAGTAAACAATTTTTATATTGGAATTTGTTACAGTTAAGAAATGCTTTACATCTTAATGCTTATTGCATATACCAAGTAAAAAAAATATCATTATGAAGGTATAAAAGTATAGTCTACTACCAAAGTATAGTCTTTCTCATTTCATAATGAAATCAAATTTAATGACTATACATATAAGATATTCAAGAAGAGTTCAATAAAACCATTAACATTGACATATGCTTATTTTGCACCTTAGATGTCATGACAAAGATCATGCTTATTTCTCTTTCTATGATATGCACATATGAAGTCAATATGCTGCTGCTGTTCTTTTTTTTCTTTTTTTTGTATATACTATATAACATTGTAAAGCATGCTTAAATTAGCATCCAGTTATTTTCAATTTTACCAACTTGTACATACCTAAAGTTTGTATGCTGTTTATACTGATTTACTATTAATGTTATTCTCTATAATTGTCAATTCATTAACAATGTTTGTTAAATTTTATATTTTGCTCACAGTACAGTTTACCACTATAGTTACAATGTCATAAATACTGTATATAATGATATAAATATGAAATTAGGCTTTTGACATAAACACATTATTATTCTACAAGAATTAACAGACTATATATTAAAAGTAATACCAAATCTTAGGATCAATATCAGAAACTATATTGCCATAATAAGTACAGGAAATATATAAGAATTAATTTTGATATATCTGTAACCAACAATTCACAGTATTCTATACTTAAAATCACTGCCATGATAGCTAACATCTAAAGGATGAATATAATACTAATTAATAATAAATAATGTTACGGCTACATGTATGCTGTAAATAATGTTATGATCATATAAACATCAAATAAGAAAGCATAACCAAACATACTTATCATATTCTTTATATACAGAAGCTTGATAGCACATTGAAAATAAGAATAACCATCAAAAGTTATATAACCTTGTAAACGTATTATAAAGATCACATGTAACAATGCTGTACTGAAATTAACAAGCCAATCGCACGTGCGACATGCATCGCCACGACTAAAGCAAGACACCCGAGTCTCATATAAAGCTAAGACAAGCAAACCACACCATCTCTTTCTCGACAGCCTTTAACCATACAGGATTACACATCAACCGGACCGACAACAACAACAATATGAAGGTAAAAAGTTACATCTTTACCTACTATCTTGATGCTCTAATCTCCTTTTCTATACTCTCACCTCTCAATCAACTAAAACATCTCCATGCATTTTTTCGTAACATCAGTTCATACATAATAGTTCAGATTAAATACCCACCATAATGCTCGATACCTTAAAAATTCTATCAACAAATTGTCAAGGCCTGAATAATAAGCGTAAGCGCACAGACGTGTTTCATCATCTTAAAAGCAAACGAGCACACATCTATTGTATCCAAGACACGCACTTTACAAAAGAAATAGAAAGTAAAATAAAAGACGAATGGGGATCCAAATATTGTTTCTTTAGCTCTTTTAAAAGCAACTCCAGAGGGACAGCCATACTTATGAATGATAATTTTGACTTTTCAATTGAAGAATCTAGAATTGATGTAAATGGAAACTATGTAGCATTGAAAATGAAAATTATGGATAAAACATTTACTTTGATAACACTATACGGACCAAACACTGGTACACCCGAATTCTACCACGAAATTATATCGATAATTACTGATTTACAATCAGATAACTTTTCTATATGCGGCGACTGGAATTTTGTACAAGATCCAAATTCAGACTACTATAATTATAAAAAAATTAATAATGCCAAAGCGAGAGATATCTGGCTAGAATTTACAGAGGAAAACGATATATTAGACCCGTGGAGAGAACAAAATCCAGAAAGTAAACGATATACTTGGCGTCAGAAAAATCCAGTTAAACAAGCAAGACTTGACTATTTTTTCATTTCAAAAAATCTCGAAAGCTCAATTCATGATACTGGTATTGATGCAGCATATAGATCAGACCACTCTATTGTTTGGATTGAAATAAAACTGAGCGAAATCGAAAGAGGAAAAAGCTACTGGAAATTCAATAATTCTTTACTTTATGATAAAACATATGTAGATGAAATCAAATTGTTGATCAATGAAACAAAAGAACAATATAAATCATATGTAAATGAAACAGGGGAATATATCTTCAAAATAAATGATCAGTTGTTCTTTGAAACCCTTTTGCTAATGATAAGAGGACATTCAATTAAGTATGCATCACATAAGAAAAAAGAAACTTTGAAGGCTAAACAGACGCTTGAAAAAAGAATAGAAGACCTTGAAGTACAAATTGATACATCAAATGACAAAGACTTAAAAACGTCATTATTAAACCAAATAAATGATGCAAATAAGGATTTAGAAACGATAAATAAAAATAAAATAGATGGCATATTATTAAGATCTAAAGCTAAATGGAAAGAAGAAGGAGAAAAACCAACGCAATATTTTTTGTCATTAGAAAATAAAAACTTTTTGAATAAGGCAATATATAAAATAGAAAACAAATAGAAAGAAACTCTTACCAAAAAGGAAGATCTCATTACCGAAACTAGATCCTTTTATCAAAATTTGTACCAATCAAAGCAATGTGAAAAAGTAAACTAAACGGAACTATTCAAAGATATTGATGTCCAAAAACTATCAGATGTGCAACAAAGTAATCTTGAGGGGAAACTTCATTATAAAGAAGTATTGAATACTCTTAAGAAAATGAAAAACGAAAAAAGCCCGGGCTCATCCGGTTTTACTGTTGAGTTTTACAAATTGTTTTGGTCAAATATTAATGTAAACTTATAAGATCTTTAAATCTGGCTTATGAGAAAGGAGAATTATCCTTGACTCAAAAGCAAGGAGTTATAACCTGTTTTCCCAAAAAAGGTAAACCAAAACATTTGCTCCAAAATTGGAGACCAATTTCTCTTCTAAATGTAGCATATAAGATCGGTTCATCATCTATTGCAAACAGAATGAAAACTGTCTTGCCCTTTATAATAAATGAAGATCAAAAAGGATTCATGTCTAAAAGATATATCGGCGAATGTACTCGACTGATTTACGACATTATTGACTACACTGAATACATGAAAATACCCGGGGTTTTACTTCTCATTGATTTCGAAAAAGCATTTGATTCTGTTGACTGGAATTTTATTCAAGAAGTTTTGAATTTCTTTAACTTTGGACCATCCATTACTAGATGGATAAAGACTTTCTATAACAACATTCAATCTTGTGTAGTAGTAAATGGTTTCCTCTCAAATTATTTTGATATCTCAAGAGGATGTAGACAAGGTGATCCCATCTCCCCATATATATTTCTATTATGCGCAGAAATCCTAGCAATAATGATCAGAAACAATAATAAAATAAAAGGTATACAAATCGGTAATACAGAATACCTTATTTCTCAATATGCCGATGACACCTCGCTTGTATTAGATGGAACAGAAAAATGCTTACAGGCGACATTAGAAACTCTCTGTCAATATGCATCGTTTTCAGGCTTAAATATCAATGTTAACAAAACGCAGGTGCTATGGATAGGCTCAAAAAAAAACTCGGATAAAAAACTTTGCACAAATTGGAATCTTGATTGGAAGAATGATACATTTACCCTTTTAGGAGTTATTTTTACTCACAATACCGCAGAAATGGTAGAACGCAACTATAAAGATAAACTTAAGACTCTAAAAATATCTATGAACCAGTGGTTGGCCAGAAATCTCACTCCTTTAGGTAGAAATACTATATTAAAAAGCTTACTATTACCACAACTTAATCACTTATTTGCAGCTTTACCAAACCCGAATGAACAAATGATAAAAGAAATAGAGCAACTCTGCTTTAAGTTCATATGGAGAAACAAACCTGACAAAGTAAGTCGAGACACTATTACTAAGGATTATGAACAAGGGGGCATACGAGCCCCAGATATAGCAAGTATTATTCAATCACAAAAAATATCATGGATGAAAAGAATTAACAGCTCTGATTCAAAAATAAGGAAATTAGCACAAATAAATATGAAGCACGACATTGATAGCTTTATACAAACATGCGAACAACACATACTCAAAACTGTGATAACTCCACAAACAAACCATTTCTGGAAAGACACCTTAAAGGCATGGGGAAAATTCATAACGAAAAAAGCAGAAAATGCTAAAAATGCAACAGATGTTCTAGCACAACCTTTATGGTTAAATGACAATATTAAAATAGATGGAAAACCAATATATTATAAACACTATTCCTGTAAAGGAATAACTTACATCAACGATATGTTTGATTCCTGTGGGAAATTTCTAGACGCTAAACAAATAAAAACATTATTTGGATGCAAAACTAACTTTCTAGAATGTCAGGGAATAATTGAAGCGATCAAATACTACTGCAAAACTATAAATGTCCATATTGAAAAGAAAATTCAGCTCCCAATTTTACCCTTTCTGTTACAAAACATTATTGGAGAATCAAAGGGTTGTAGAGACATTTACGATTTACTCATAACTAGAAAAAAACAAAAATATTTCAAATACAGAGAAAAATGGCAAAAGGAATTAATTGAACATATTGATGATAAAGCATGGGGAACGATAGAAAAATTGACGTTTAAGTCGTACAACAGTGTAAAACATTCCTGGTTCCAATACAGTATACTGCATAGGTTTCTACCAACAAATGATCTGCTATTTAAAATGAAATACAAAGAATCTAATAAATGCACTTTCTGCAAATCCGAGATAGAATCAATTTTACATTTATTTTATGAATGTAAGGTCATCAAAAATATTTGGGAAAAACTTGGAGAATGGATTTTGGAAAAAACAGGAACTCATATAACTTTTACTAGGAAAAACGTTATTTTAGGTTATTGCGAAAATAGAAACTATGTCCTTAATCTGTTAATGATTGTCGTAAAATACAATATATACAAAATGAAACAACAAGAAAAAATACCAAACATTAAACACGTAAAAGAAGACATTAAGACAATGTACTATGTTGACCGCTTTAATGCCTACTCAAACTGTAAATATGAAAACTTCATAAAGTTCTGGTCGGTATGTCATGACCTCTTTTGATATTCTTTTTTGTACATTTCTGTTTAGAAAGTACTATCTTTCCAAACAATTGCTTGTAAATCAAAACTGTGTTAAAGTAATCTTGCTGTGTATTGAACTGAATATGTGATTTATCTTGTCTTGTATGGAGATTCAAAAATAAAAAAATTTAAAAAAAAAAGAATTCAAGTATAAAGGTATTGTCTTGGATTTCCAACTTTTTAAAGTATAATATAGCCTAAAATAATAATTGTTATAGGCTGTAGAGGTCTTTTTTTTATTATGACATTTATTTCAGGACATTTGTCGTCTATTCTAGTACAAAAATAGCTTCAATGTTGATAATTTGATTGAAATGTTTCATTACATGTTGTGCCGCTAAAAACCCACACTACCATAAATATTTTACACTTTTCTTTTAGAAGAAAATTATGTTAACTATAACATAATATATACATATGAAAAAAAGTTTAATACAGGATCTAATTAAAATTTCAGGTTTCTCCGAAAAGGTCAACATTTTCCCATAGACTCCCATGTTAAAACTCTGAAGGGATCTTTGTCTTAAAATATCTCCAAAAAAAACAACACTAACCCCCATTTTTGGGTGGATATTTAAAGCAAATACACTAAACCTTTGAAAAATATAAGTTAAAAAAAAAGTTTATTACTTTAAATTTGAGGTACCCACATCCTTAAGTTTGAAAAAGACATTATATATACATTTCAGGTCTCTAAACTTTTAGCGAACACATAGTCTATTTTTATTCACATCACATAATTGTTTTTGTATAATTCATTCATCAAGCCTTTTTTATCTTTGCAGTCGACCTTTCAACCTATACTCCAATCATTGTTAGTCCTTTTCAAATGAATCAAGCAGACAGCGTTTGCTGTCTCTCTTGCCAAGTGGCAAATGTGTGAACTATAGTGAACAATAGTAATGAAGCTGTATTCTTGATAAAATCCAATAATTTAATTCTATACTACTAATAACTTATTATAGTACGAACAATTCTAAACAGACCATAGCTTATAAATTTATCCGACACAGGAAAATTTTTTTTTTAAGCCCGTGTTCATCGCATAAATCCTTCACTCTCAATAAACCCTTATTTGCCCAATGCCTAATAAAAAATTATGTCATATAAAAGTCTTGTGATTTCGCAAATAGTTCTGCCTGGAATAAAGCCCGTTTGATTTCCTTGAATAAGAAGGTCTAAAGTCTTTTTTATACGGTTTGTGATACAAGCACTAACAATTTTGTAGAGAGCATTTAAGAGGGTGATTGGTCTCCAATTCTTCAACTTAGTTCTATCTTTATTAGCTTTTGGTATACATGTTATTATACCTCTTTTTAATGTCAAAGAAAGTTCATTATTGGCCCAAACCTCCTTAGCAAATCTACAAATCCATGTTTTAAGGTCCTTCCAGAAAAATTTAAAGAAATCAAAGGGGAATCCATCAATACCAGGGCTTTTGTTGTTTTTCATGTTTTTGACTGCAAATGTAATTTCATCAATGTTAATTTCTTTTTCAAGTTCATCTCTCATATCATTATTCAATATTGGTGTTTCTATATTCTGTAAATTAACATTTTCTTCAAATCAAGGTTATTGTTTGATGAATAGAGAGTTTTATAAAAATGCCTAAGCTGATTTAAGATAGAAGTAGAGTCTGTTATCTCCTCATTGTTATCAGTAATAATCTTGTTTATGGATCTACTGACAAAAGATCTATTCTCTAAATTAGAAAAATATCGAAATATAGAAATATAGAAATAATATAGTTGGTTTTTCTCCTTCTTCATACCATGTAATTCGATCTCTTATCTGAATACCTTTTAATTCCTCCTCTTGGAATTCTTTTCCACCATGTATATTTTCTAACATTGGTGTTTAGTTCTTCCATACATCAAACAGATTATGATTTTGTAAGTGTTCAACTACAACATCTCTTGATTTCGGATTGTTTAGATTTGTGTAGTTTTCTAGATCAATACTTGGGTCCTAATCAAGATTCCAATCTCCTACAATTATCAATCAGTCATTGTCAAGGGAAATAATATTTTCAAATAATTTAATATAGAAATTTGTGTCATCGTTGGTTGGACCATAAAGGTTAGTTAATGTAAATCTTTTTTCTTCAATAATGAAATTTCCGTTTTTGTCTTCTATTTTTCTATGAATAGTAAGGTCAACATTGTTGTTAAAAAGTATGCCTGCCCCTGTCTGTTGTCATTATTGGCAAATAACAGTGTAGTCTAAATAATATGGATACAAGATATGAAAAATGATCATAGATGGCATTGTTAAAAATTAATGCATTTTTCTGAATGAGAATAGGCTCATGGTATAATTTTCAAAAACTGCAGTTTTCTACATAAATAACCAATCTAAAAAGATTTTCCTTTCAGGTTAAATCTAGATGCACAGATTTGAAACATTTACACGGGATACAATAAATGGGAACGTTTGTTTTCGAGATAGATATTTACAAAGGAAGATAAAAAGAAAATAAGAATAAAAGCAAAGAAAAAGGTGACATACTGCTGCAGTGCACACCAAACCCAAAATATTATGCATCTAAGTCATAGTGCTTATGTGTAGTCTATACGTCCTTCTTATTTGGAACCATTAAGTTTTTAAACAAACAAAACATCAAAATTCAATGACATTTCTGGTCAGTAAACATCAGTGTCCATCAGGCGAAAGGGATATTGCAACGAGAACAATCATTAGAATCAATATCCAGGGGTTTATCAACGTAATTGTAAAGTTGATTGATGGAAATAAGCAAGGAACTCATTTCAAACCGAATATTGACACTCACATGGTCACAGCATAAACATCCCATCGAGCGTCTGTCAACACATCCGGTTTATGTTATAGTCCAATCCCGCAGTGAATGTCTTATAATAATAGAAACCCACGTGCACCGTGTTTGTAAATATGACAAGGTACGTGATTACTCCAAAAGGACAATTTCAGAGTTGATATCCTCACAGGCACATATGACAGTTCACTTAAATGCCACGAGACGCTGACCGGTAAATAGGCTATTACACCATGTTCTCTAAACATACCAGTTAGAGTTTGTTGTTAACGTCGACTGTCTTCCATTTATCCTGATTACCAGAGTCAGCTCGATTCCCCGTTCCAAGATCCTGGTCTAAACTTTTTCAGACTTTCGCAGTTCAAATGCTTTGTTTGCGAGGCGTACTCTCAGCTTCTTCAGAACGACGGGGAGATCTGTTCTAATGCTTATCTTGTTGTCTCGTAGGTAGGTAGAGCTTTTCATAGAGGCATTGTACACACGTTGTCTGTCGGCAGCAAGAACAAACTTTACAACGATTGGCTTTGGCATGTTCGCCCTGAAATTTGTCGGGTCTGTACTATTTCGAGGCAGTCTGTGGACGTTAGCAAATAGGATAGAATCAACCTGGGTAACTCCTAAAGACGCAAACACCTCCTTGACTCCGTCGGTCCTTGTTATCCTTAATTCTGTAGACGAGTAGGTTGCATTGTCTAGAGTACATCTCCTGCGTCAAGAGTTTTGTATCAAATTCTGCTTTCATTTTGGCCATGCTAGTCTTCATTTGTTCAATTTCACTTGAGTTATGTTGAATTTCTTAGGCATTGGTATTCACGGCGTGGAGAATCTCCGTTGTTTTCACATATAAATCTTTAATATCACCTGTCACCGTGTCCATTCTGTCCACGAGCTCTGCAGTCTGAAGCGTCAAAGACTTTGTGATGAACGACTTCAATCTACTTTCCATGTCGGCCGGTGTCATGGCGGACGCCGTGGTCTGTTTGTTGGGTGAACCTGTCGGTTTATCCAAGCCGACACAGGACCGCGTCTGCATGCCGTCGTCACCTAGGGAAGTTTCAGTGTTACCCAGAACGTCAGGGTTTTGCCTACCCTTTTGGTTTTTCTTAGTGGACATTTTATTTAGTTAAGTTGTTGGGTTTAGGGGAGCGAGCTCTACAAGCGTCTTGCCATACGCGCAGCGCCACCAGAAGTTGATACAGGATAATTGTTTATTTATTCATATGAAAAGGATTAGGAAGAAGTTCTCCAACCTAGGAACTTGAAATGTACAAGGTTAATTTTCATAGCAAGTTTCAATGAGCTAGGCCTGATTGTTGATGAAAAATAAATTGTAGAAAAATGTTGAAAATCCAAAATGACACAACTTTTTATGATTATCATTCCACAAACCAAGTTTCCATGAGCCAGACCTTATGGAGTTCTGGTCTGGAAAAGAACAGTCTGTACAGAGGAACAGACAGACAGGCATACATACAGATCAAGGTCATTTCCCTATCCCCTGAAAACTTTGTTTTGGTGGGGGAAAATTACTAAGAATGAAAATCATTAACAAAAAGACATTGAATAAAAACATGAACCAAAGCCGTGAAGAACTGTTATGAACTCTTAAATGGAAGAATATTGAAGTTTTATTCATTTGAAGAATTATCACTTAGGCACGCTACTGTAAAAATTTCCTATCAGAGCTACAGAAAACTTTACAGTGATTGAGTAATCAAATGTTGAGTAAAGTAACTCCCTTGTGTTCATATAAATGATTATCCACATTTTTCTTCGAGTACTTAAATAAATTGTTCACAACTAATCAAATATCTTAGGTATTTTATCCATCAAAATATTAATTGTAGATATAAAATACTGTTATTTAATTAGCTGCTATGATTGTTATATGCGAATTAATAAGAAATAATAAAACATCCTAAATTACTAACCTTAAATTTGTTGTGCAATTGCACTTACCATATTTGAATGGTTTTCCAAAAAAACTTACACAATCAAAATAATGCTTGATTTGCCTCATATTTGAATAGAATAAAATATTATTCGTGTAACACTCTGATATATATCACAAGTTCATCAGCACAACAACACAGTTTACATTTGTAGAGATGTTGAGACTTTCCCAAAGTATTCCATCTCAGAAACATCTGGCGATCTTTAGGTTTAATCTATGTCATCAGAATTTCCTTCTCCAATGTCGTTTGCCTTCGCCTTTTTTACATCCAAGGTATTCAAGAAAAACATTGATCAAGACACACATTAATGTTTGGATTTCCTGGGCTTGAATGTGTGAACAATGTGTCTTGTTAGAATCTCTCTTGTTGCTTAAACACCATAATAATCATGGTAATATAATACAAACAGGACCATACGGTTACGGTTAAAATAAAGGGTATTTTTCAAAATATCAATGAATGTACAGGTGGGCATTTTATTTCTATTGTTCATATTTATCTCTAATATAGATTTACTGTGACTGGTTATGATTACAGACACAGGATATCACCCTGAGAAATTGAGCAGCCTATAACCTGAAGTTTTCACTGGCTGACAATATCTTATCTTTTGTGTACTGGCCTTCAGATGTAAAAAATGTTTGCCCGGTACGCAAGCTAAACATTTTATATTCTCTCTGTACAAATAGGATGTAAACCGAATTGAGTATTTCTGAAAATTAAATCGTAAGTGTACAAAATAGAATCAAAAGGGATGAGGTTTACACCTAAAATTATGTGTTATTACCGTATTCGACTTAATAACCGCCAACTCCCCTATAAGCGCCCACCCACCACGTTTTTGACTGAACAATATGCGTCCTGATTTAGCGCCAACCTCTCAACATTGCTTACCTTGCATGCTGATTCATTGAAGAAGGTTTTTCAGTCTTGCAATAAGTCTTTTACTTCCACTAAAGTGAAGAATACAGGGTTTTTAAAGACCCCCAGCCACCACCAAAATGATAAAAGTTATAAAACCATATTTCAAAGACATGTGTATCGTAAGAAAACACTTTCAAGACTAAACTTGAGGACAATTTTTATCGTTTTGATTAGCGCCCCCTTTTACCAATTTTTAAAGCGCCCCGAGCGCTTATCACGTCGAATACGGTAACTGTAATTCGCACCTTATCTGCAACTCTTTCCATATATAGATATGAGAAAAAGAAATGTCAATTGTTATAGAATCTCCATCAATATCCAGGCGGTCGTTGCACAAAGCAAAGGTTAACCTTAGTGCCATCATTTAACATTACACTAAGGCTACCTTAGTGACTTGAGGTCACCTTAGTGTTTTCTGCAACGGGACCCTGTTCACAAGAACAATTTTCAGGAATCTTAGGAATCATTTTCATCTGAAGACAGAACAACAAGGCAATCAATGTACAGAAAAAGTAGATGTCTATATCCATTGGAAGTCTGTGTAAATGTTCATTTTGAAATTTTAGTCCTATAATCATATAAATCAATCAACAATTTAAAAAAATGCACATGATTGGCAATGGTATGATCAATATCACTACTTACCTCCTTTTCATCTGAGGTGACACAGCAGGAGACAAGAGCTTCACAGAACTCCCTACTCCAACAAAGTTTGTGTTCGAATACAGAGTAATCTCCCTCCAGTAGCTCTTCTCTAAACCTCTCAGCTAAAGCCTTCAGTACAGCAGGGATTGGCTTCACTATGATGTAACATGCAGATCTACTTCTGTCTTCTTCATCAGATGTTGAGATTATCATCTTCTGTCGTATAACAGAGAGAGTTGCATACCGAACACAGTACAGAGGGTCAATGTCATTGATGGCATTCAGTACACTCTCATACACAGAGGGATGAGCAAACTGACAGGTTCCATTCCTCCACACAGTGATATAGCTGCCTTCTTGTTCCTTCTCTACTTGAAGGAGTTTCTGTCTTATGTCTTCATCCTTTACATTGTAAACATCAAACTCGCCATCATTCTTTATCATCAGCTGGAACAATTCCTTACAATTGTCTTTGTACAGAGCCTTTATGGTCATATCCAGAAACTTCAGGGGAGATTCAAAGAATTCTTCAATATTAATGTCATGTCCATTTGATCTTAACTTTGAATACATCTTGCAACAGTGCGGGAAACCATGAGCAATGTCTTTATTGCACACTTTCTTCTTGAGTTCAGGATTTACAGTCACTTTCTCATGCTGCAGATGGTATCCAAGGATCTTCAGTCGTTCTTCTGTCACTTTTCTTACACTCAGGTCAACAACACATTTTGGGTCAAATATCTTATCAGTAAATCGTCCAAGATAAATCATAGATTCATAAACAACGTTCTTCCTGCTTATGAAGATGACATGATTATTTAGTTGATCATTTTCATTGATGCTCAATAATTTTCTTATTACATCTAACCAGCTTTTTATCAGCTGTTGATCTGCAAGAAATGCACCGAATCTATCATCAAACATGATGACTCTGTCTGTTCTTATCTTTTCTATCTGATCATACTGTTCAGGTTTGTATATTGTGAAGACTTTGACATTTTTCTGCAGCAACTCCTTCAGTACAAGGTAGCCGAGTGTTGTCTTGCCGTCCCCAGCATTCCCTGTCAAAGTGACCCATCGCTGACCAGCATTCAGTTTGTCTAGAACATCCTCCACAGCAGACACTCGAATCATCCCAGCTGTGTATGACTCTATTTCCTCCATGGTTCTAGCTAAAACATTGGAGTATGTCATTAACAAGCTTGTAAGTGGTGAACAATGTTACAGCATTCTTGTTTTCAATAAAATCTTGCCTAATTGATTTGGAATATTTTTTGATAAAATCTCCTTTTTCCATCCAATGTTGCCCTGATATTTTCATCTAAAAGTCAGGTTTCGCATCTAAAATATTTTTTCTGGCCAAATTGTCATTACGATTCAAAAGTTGATTTGATGTCGCCGACCTAATCGTGCTCTACATTGGTGTTGTCAATATCGCTGGAACCAATAAACGAAGTCAAAAAGTGAGTTTTCGCTGTTTTTCGTGAGTGGGGATTTTGGCTTGAAAATCTGGCGATAGTGATTTTCTGGGTGCCACTTTTGAAAACTATCCATTTCTGACAATTCATAGCTCGTTTTGTAGGGAACTCATTTAGCTATTGAATCATTGTGAACAATTTGGCGAAACCAGACTTTGAGCACTTTTATATAGTAGGCGCTATAGGTATGTCTTTCTAAAGCTATTTCTAAGCGATACACACCCCTGTGGTGTTTCGCAGGTGGACATCCTGTCATGCCAATATTTAAAGGGGCAAAGAGTACATATTTTGAGTCAAAGTGTTGTTATTGCATCGAGAAATGGAGGCTCTTTCTGAAAATTAGCAACCAAATGCTTATTGGTTCAGTCTCATTGGCTTCAATTTTGATCACCTTAGTCCAAGGTACACCTAAAAACAATTTCAGCTTAAGGGTTGTAGTTGCTTCTGAGGTGAAGTGACAGTTTATTTTAAATTATGCCGAAGGACGACAGGGCATGCCAAAAGCCAAGCATCAGTCAGAAGAACAAAATATACTACCTTGCATGTCAGGGAGAGGGTCTGGTCCTGTCACTGCAAAAGAAAGTTTAGGCTATAAACATCAATTGCAAAATATAGTCGTAAGAGACTCAAACGGATTCAGGGAAAATGATATGATGTATCAGAAATGTTATGTTGCCAGTCGTGAAATTGGGAATCTTGAAAAAATAGTGTTTTAATAGACTGTCATAATTGATATAATGATAGAAAAGAAACTCTAAAATACATTAGATCTGCATATTTTATCACATCAATCCAATGGCTACTATCTTTTATAATACACATCTATCATGAAACATAAAATCCTAGATTACGACAAGAAGCCAATAAGTTCATAGAAGTGAGTATTGATGCGCCCCTGAAGACATCATCGTTGACGTCATTATTGAGATAGGCCATCTGACGACAGTTTACAGAAATAAACAAGCCTTCCTGATCATTTACTTGACATTTACAGTCTGTTAAACACAGCTGACCTCCTGTAATCATGGAAAGTTCTGAAACTGAGCATCATTCGGTTATCAAGTTTCTAAAGGAAAAAGGGGTGAATACGTCTGAAATGAATAAACATATGACCATATTATATTCTACTGTTGCAAAATGGTCAGTTTATCTCCTTGGATGACAACCAACGGTTAGGAAGGCCTGCTGAAGCCGTTACAGATGAGACTGGTGCATGGGTCCAGGGCTTAAATATGTTTGATTGTAGAATAAAGGTGGACTTGCTCATGTCCAAGGTGTCTGCAAGATGGTTGCCATGTAACTAAAATGCACATGATCAACACCAGAGAGTTGAATCCAGTCTTGAGGTCTTCGACATCTACAATGATTAACTTTCACGCACGTCTTGTTACAGGGGATGAAATTTTGATTCATCCCTGTGATACTGACACCAAGCAAGAATACATGCAACGAAAGCCTAAGCACTCTGCTGCACCCAAGAAGTTCAGAACTCGGCCTTCTGCTGGCAAGATCATGGCGACAATGTTCTGGGATTCAAGGGGTGTGATACTTAAAGACTACAATGACAGGAGCCTACTATGCTGACTTGTTGAAGTGATTGAGATCGGCGATGAAGAAGAAGAGGTGCAGCATAATGACTGTTGGAGTTATACTTCTTCATGACAACGCTCCAGTGCATAAGTGTCAAATTGCACAGGCTGAACTTAAACAACTTAATCATCCCCCTACAGTCTAGATCTTGCCCCATGCAATTTCTGTCTGTTTTGCAATTTGAAATCACAGCTGTGTGGTACAAGATTTGGCGATGATGATGTACTCAAGGTAGCTACTAACCCTGGCTTAGAACCAGTAAGAAGAAAAGGGCATAGACAGTTTCGAAGACAAATGGGCAAAGCGCATGGAGGTCCAGGGTGATTATATTGAGAAATAAAATATCACAACCATTTCCTTCTTTTTTATACCCACTTTTACGAACTTCATTATAAAATCACTGTCCATTATACAAGTTTCACAATTGTATAACTAAATGTTCATCAAATAGGTATAGGTACATGACACGAAAACCAAAATGAAAATACTGCTTTCTGATTGGTTCCTAGTATCAATTTTGGAGTAATTATTTCGCTGATAATTACCTCTAAATATTTTCGACCGATTAACTTTCATTCGTGCATATTTGCAAACTCCATTCGCTGAACTTAACGTTTACATAGACTAACACAGATAGGTGATTAACAGGTGATAATTTCTTTTTATTTATATTCGAATATTTTTTATATGCTGTGGGGACTTGGACTATAAGGAGTGATGGACTCTAATCTGTTGGAAGGAAAGTATGGGCCTAACATGGTACAAAGTTAAGATAAGGTAGTTATAAGAACATTACCTTGATAATTTAGGAAGTCCAAGGGTGTGAAGCCGAGGTCGTTTTGCTTCTTCATGTCTGGTTGGTGGATATCCTCAAGCAGCTGTTTCAATAAGTCAGCATTGATTCCTCGCCTCCTACACAGATGGTGGAGGTGAGAGTTTCTGTACCTGTCGGTCTTGTCTCCCTGATGAATCAATGTCAGAAGATTCTCTATCGGAAGTGACTCCTTGCAAAGAACATGAAGCGGTGTTATTCCATTGTCATCTTGCTTGTTGATGTCTCCCTTTGCTGTGTTGACAATGCAAAGGACTACATCAAGTTTGACCTTTCCTTCATCACAAAGATAATGAAATGGTGTAGTTCCATGTTCATCCCCTTTATTGAAGTCACCTTTCCCTTGCTTGATCAACAGATCTACAGTGTCCAGTTGAAGACCTGAGTTTGCACAGAGATAGTGCAGTGGGGTGCCCTTATGCTGCTCACACTTGTTTAGATCCCCTTTACCTTTGGTGATAAACCACTGAATCTCTTCTCTAGTACAGTTACAATATTTGAAAAGATAATGGAGAGGTGTCTGTCCATAATTATCCAAAATATTTATGTTTCCTCTTCCTTCAGTGATAATCAATCGTACAGTGTCCAAGTCGACAGGAAAACTTTTTTCAACAACATCATCAGTAGCAGAAGCAGCGGTAGAATTCCTGAGCTGGCAAAGATGGTGAAGAGGTGTTCTCCCTTTATTATCCTGAATGTTCACATCGGCACCAGCCTTCATTAAAATGTGTACAGCGGCCATACGTCTATTCCTCGCAGCTGTGCACAACATGGTGGCTCCATCCTCTGCGGGTTGGTTGATGAATTGTTTTGAACCGTTCTGGAAACATAACATTTAACGCAAAAACTTTAGAATGCTCTTTAAACCAAAGGTTTTATCAAATAATTTGATAAGTGCTACTATTGGCAAAATCACATTTGTTGAAAGATCTGTTAAATGAATACCTAAGTCCTGTAAGAGTATGTCTAATTGTGTGATGACCATTGTTGTAATTCGACATCATTGTAACAAATTCATTTTTATACAGAGGAACTCTGAGAATGCTTGATATATGCTTATATAGTGCTAACCTGCTCTACTCCTTGTTTACAAATATATACATGGAAAATAATTAACTCCCCAGTTGTTTCACCTGCAAATTTTGTCTGATAACAAAGAGGGCAAAACTTTTTCTAACAATATCTATAACAGCGATAAACCACTGAGTAGTGTTAGTGTTTTTACTGAAAGTAACACAAAGGATTATTTGATCAGTTGATGGGTTATACATATGCCGACTTTAATGCAATGAGTTGTGTTTGAGTTCTACTCCGAATTGAATTGTTGACAGACGCACAGAAAGACAGGAAGATGACAGACTATTTATCCATTAGTTGGGTTAATGAAAGCAACCTTATGACATATCCAGGCAGAAACAAGGAGATGTGCTTTGTAAATAGTGTGTATGTCCTGTACTATAGTAACTAGTTTCACAAAGAATTTTATGATTACTTTCGGAGATCAAAAGGCACCACTTTAGTAGGTGAGTAATACTCATGCAAATAATAAATAGGGATTTGAAGAGTTTTTTTAGTTTGGCTGGGAAATGATGACGGACAAATGAACGGAAGGTTGAACAAGGCAATGACTTTATCAATGCTATTTCATACTGGTGGGATAAAGATATGAATATATCTGATCTAATCATTAAAGAATAAACATGCCTTGATGTGTAAACAGGCTACATGTACGTATTGACAAAACTAGTTAATCAGAATTTCAGCACAAAAACAAAGATTTTGTTCTAGATAAAAAATATTATACCATGACATTTTAAAATCCTTGTTTTTGATTGGTTTATTTCATCGTCGAATCTACGTTCGACCACGGTTTTTATACAGCCGAATTACCCCGCGTTGGAATACATCGTCCTGAGGTTCGATGCAAAGAAGAGACGTAACAGCACTGCGCGGAGTTTGACGCTCTACAGCTAAACATGATGAAAACGTGCTTTGATAGCTTTCTGATACCAATTACCATTAGGCAGACATATTTCTTCACGCTTATAAAAACACTCCAGGATTTACTCAATCATATGACTTGTTTGCATTAATGTGGACAAACGTTTGATTTCAAGCCGCAATGATCAGACTCGGCAACGATAGTTTTCATTCTAACAGTGACGTCATAGGCTTGTGCAGTGTTACGTCACAACCCTGGTCAGGTGTTCAGGTAAAGGAATTTGGTATCGGCCATTTTGTTGGAGGTGATTCAGTACTTTTTGGAAGTCAAATTGTCATGTTTTGTGCTGACGTCATGAGTGTCAAGACAAACTCAAAGCTGTAACGTGTTAACTTGACAATTCTTTTATTTTCAACGTTCCCTTCTCTGTCTTTTCACTTCTTCAATATAAGTTTTAATTGTTACCCATTATACCTATTTCAAATGGAAATGCCTATGACCGCGTCACACCTAAACTTTCGCGACATCAAAGAAATGTAATTTAAAAGTTTATTTACTCGTCATGGTAGAATGGAGATAAACCAATTGTATTTTAATGTTTTTTGTGATTCGAACATAGATTCGTGTTTTGCTCCGAATGAAATCAACAGGTTTCGAATCTACGTTCGAATCACAAAAAATTAAAAACACAATAGGTTTATCTCCTAATTCTACTCAATCACAATTTCATTCAAAGTTTCTAAATTGTTCAAATGAAGCATTTAACTTCAAGACAACTATATTCCCAGAATAACATGTGGATCAACCTTAAATATTGACTTTTGCCACACGTAATATCACGTTATACTTCTTAAATTTAGCAAAAAATTTATTTCAAATTGTTTTATTTTAACTTCTAAAATTTGTCAATAAGAAGATAAATAATTGCGATTGTAAAATTTCCGGAGTTCATTGTTATTCAACAATCATTATTACGCCGCCAGTTTCATACTAAATTTGCAGGCGTTGAATGACACTGAATCCCAGATATTTTACAAATGCAACTATTTACCGATACTGTAACATGACCTTTAGTTAGTTTAAGAGCAAGGTGAGGTGAGGTGAGGTGGTGTTTAACGCCACTTTCAAGATTATTTCACTTATATCGCGGCTGCTAGTATTATGGCAGGAAGAAAGCCCGCAACACTATTGTGGCTATGCATTGCGGTGAAACCTGCGAGCATTGGCTGGAACTAGCGAACCATGGGTGGTAAGGTGCTGAATTTCAGTGTAGCATTGCACCCAAACCTGACTGAGTGTAGAACAGTTCACTACTGCAGACAAAGTTGCCGAGCGCCTGGCGGTATTCGAACCATGGACCTCCTGTTCTGAAACCAAACGCTCTAACCACTGCGCTACCCTGCTCCCTGTTTTAGAGCAAAATCTGTTTTTGCGTACTGATTTTTGTGTGGAAAGGATATGGTGACGGTTCTATTTCTGTAAGAGGTGTGTTAAGGTCTAACATATTGTGAATACCCACAGAATTTACACATACATACTAGTTTAATTTCAGACCGAAATCAACATTTATAATGCTCATAGAAAAATATTGTCAACTCCATTGTGACAGCGACGCAAACATTGTGACCTTTGTCAGTAATCGAAAGAAGGCAGCCACATGAAACACAGGGGCTAACTTGGACTAAATTAAATCGTAATCGTTCTTCATACATAAATCACAAATTAAAATTAATTTGTAATATCTACCAATAGTCACAATCTAAAAATGACAAAGACAACTGTCAAATTGGAGTACGGCACAATTGTTTTAAGAAACTGCAAAAGTAAATATTGAGTCTGGCGCGATCTAGTGAACATGTTGTTTCAATTCACAGTGATTCGCCTTAGCTAATTTGCAGGTATTCATTGTCATTCAACACAGGGTAATTTTTCAAATCAACCATCAATAATTCAACAAAATGATGATGTCTTTCTTATATTTACTGAACATCTATTTTCACAGACTGATTGGAAGCAAAGTGCTATATCTAACATAGATAGGGCCTTTGTTCAGAATATTCTCAAAGCAAAATTGTTCAGAAATTATAAATTATTACCAAATGAATTAATCATAATCTTGTGATTTTTATAACTTTCATTTTCAAGCATTGATAATTTGTATTTGTTCATCTCCACTGCTAAAACAAATGTGATTATTGCTTTTTGTATAATTTTTGATTTATCTTTTATTTAGCAGGGCACAAATACAGGAAATTAAAAATTGGGATAGAAATTTCATTGTAAAGACATTTTATTAAATGAATTTGTTATCACAAATTTAATTTAAGATAGAATTAATGTTAATGTTTTTTAACAAAATAATTCGTAAAAAATAAACATGTACATATGTATCATACTGAATGGGGAAATATCATTATGATAATTTAAAAAATGTTCATTTACATTCTATAAAATATATAGCTGAATATAAGGTGGTTACTGGGTCAATGATAATTCGATTAAATGGATTGATTACAATAAGGATATTTTAGGTAATTTCTGGATGTAAGGAAGGTAGGACAATTTAATATGCATTCCAACAAGTTTTCAAGCATGAGTGAATGACCTCAACTGCCAAGCAATCAGAAACATAAGTCAACATATTAATATACGTATAGCAGACTGTCGGTACATAACTAGAACAGTTGGTATCTATGATAGATATTCATTTTGAACATTAATTTTGAAATGAAAATAAACATTTAAATAAACATTGATAAGAATGCAAAGATAGTCACTTTTTACCTTCTTTATGTCTGTGGTGACACAGCAGGAGACAAGAGCTTCACAGAACTCCCTACTCTGACAAAGTCTGATTGTGAACACATAGTAGTTTCCTCTGAGTATCTCTTCTCGGAACCTCTCAGCTAAAGCCTTCAGTACAGCAGGAATGGGCTTCACAATGATATTACATGCAGATCTACTTTTGTCTTCATCATCAAATGTTGAGATGACCATCTTCTGTCGTATAACAGAGAGAGTTGCATACTGAACACAGTTCAGAGGGTCAATGTTATTGATGACATTCAATACACTCTCATACACAGAGGGATGAGCAAACTGACAGGTTCCATTCCTCCACACAGTGATGTAGCTGCCTTCTTGCTCCTTCTCCACTTGAAGAAGTTTCTGTCTTTTGTCTTCATCCTCTACAGTGTAAGCGTCAAACTCTCCATCATTTTTTATCATCAGCTGGAACAAGTCCTTACAGTTGTCTTTGTACAGAACTTTTGTGGTCATGTCCAGAAACTTCAGGGGAGATTCAAAGAATACTTCAATATCCACATCATATCCATTTGACCTTAGCTTTGAATACATCTTGCAACAGTGCGGGAAACCATGAGCCATGTCTTTATTGGAAACTTTTATTTTGAGTTCTTGATTTACAATTACATTCATGTGCTGCAGATGGTATTCAAGAATCTCCAGTCGTTCTTCTGTCACTTTTCTCACACTCAGGTCAACAACACATTTTGGGTCAAACATCTCATCTGTATATTTGCCAAGATACATCTTTGATTCATTCACAACGTTCTTTCTGATTATGAATATGACATGATTATTTAGTTGATCATTTTCACTGAAGCTTAAGAATTTGCTTATAACATCTAACCAGCTCTTTATCAGCTGTTGATCTGCAAGAAATGCACCGAATCTATCGTCAAACATGATGACCCTTTCTTCTTTCATCTTTTCTATCTGATCATACTCTTCAGGTTTGTATATTGTGAAGACATTGACGTTCTTCTGCAGGAACTCCTTCAACACCAAATAGCCGAGTGTTGTCTTGCCATCCCCAGCATTCCCTGTCAAAGTGACCCATCGCTGACCAGCATTCAGTTTGTCTAGAACTTCCTCCACAGCAGACACTCGAATCATCCCAGTTGTGATAAACTCTATTTCTTCCCTGGTTCTAGCTAGAAAAATGAAAATGAGAACCGGGCTCCAGATAATTATTTGGACACAGGGGTATTTCACTCCTCAAAATATAAATTGAGGAGTAAAATTACCACAAGATCCTCATTCCAAGTTAGTATCTTTGTCGATGTAAGTCGTTGATTATATTTTCAAAACATTTAATCTGTAAATATACAAGTGATTTCTCTTTGACGAAATATATTATCGGTAATCTTTGTTTTCATGCAGGTTGGTATCAAGGTGACTACCATTCGAGATGTAGGCCTAAAGATAAAGCATGTTGAAGTGAAACTTTATTTTGACATGTCATGATTACTCCTGTAAACAAATATCTAACTCCTATTCTGGGAAAGTTCTGCGGATCTGGCACTCATTGACTTCATTTTTAATGCGTATATCTAAAGTACCTGTGCGTATTTTACGCAGATACGCATTTTGTCTGGAGCCCTGTGAGAATAGGCTTTTTAAGACACTTTCAATGAATCTTTTATTTCAATAATATCGGAATTTATAGATGAATGGTTCACTTGGTACTATATCAAAATATATCATGAAACAGATCAGTTTCATTACCATTTTATCTTTATTTATTAATATTCAAATTTTGTCGATCATTTCACATATTTATATAAATTTTACAAACAGTTTACAACTGTCAGGTCTTACATAGACTTAGACAAATGTTAATATTTGAATCTATCCACATATATGAAATGATAAATTGAAAAGATATTGATATGTTTATATATGTACTAGATGAAGTTATAATAAAAATCCTACCTTCCAGACGCTGTAGTTGAATGTATTCTTCAGGCAGGAGGTGGACAGCATCACCTGCAAAACCATGTGAATCAGTGATAAGGGTAGGTCATATCATTTGTTACTTCATTAATATACTGACCCCTCCAGGGATAATGTCAGTGAACACCAAATAAACTTTACCAGCTGTTCCATTATAAGTGGTAAAATGTTTAGACTGAAGATGATACTTATAAACATAGTAAAAATGGAGCTGCTCAACTAACGTTAGATTAGCTCTTCATAAATTTCAATGTAAAATCCTCATTTTGGTTAATTTTGAATTTGTTGTCATTTTTTTAGCAGAGTTGTTTACAGACAGTACTTTTGAATAACAAATTATTGGTTCATAACTTCACTACATGTACAAGGTACAGATTAGTTGTATGCCGAAAACAATCCTGGCATTACATAAAATGTCCAAATTATAAAAAGTAGAATTTCTTGTTTTTTTTACCCGAGTGTTTCAAAAGCTCTGTCAAGTATATTTCTGTATCAATACAATCATATCTAATTAAGATAAATAAGCTAATAAGTAAACCTTTCAGAGAGAAATAAATGACTTTTGAAATTCAGGGCCCTTTTTCACAAAGCCCTGAGGTGATCTATTATTAATTGACATTTAAATATTGTTTTAACTTGTGTCTTTTGAAAGTGCTAAATGAAACAATTGTCTTAAAACTGATGATGAAATATACATCAATCATTGAACTTAAAAACTTCCAGATAAGCTTCGACATTTTACTAAGTTAATTACTCTCTTCAACAATGTGTGAGAACTGCGCCTATCTTCATTCTGGAGATGTATAATTTTTGTGAACATTTTTATTTCATAACTATTGACATATTTCTTTTTCTTCTAGTCAAATTCCTGTTTTGACATTCTCTCTCTTTTGATGTGACCAGAAGTACTTATTTACAACTTAGGCTATAATATTTTCCATTTAAGATTGATGTCCTATAATTTTGCTTATTATCCAAAAATAATTTTTTCAAAAATTGTTTAGTTAATTAGGTTCACTTCTATTGACATAGAGTCTTTTATCAATGCTTTAAAATTATCATCACTGAAATGCCACTTGAAGAGAAACTCCAGCTTTGTTAACATCTTTAATTTCCTTTTGACAACTTTGACTCTCTTGGCTCCAATGCTGTTGATTGCTTATCTGAAAATGTTAATCCTTATTGGAAAGATGTATCATCAGCTTGGAGAATATTCTATATAAATACCCTTTTGACAATGATGACATAAGCCAAATCTTGGCCCTGCCATTGTGGCTTAATCATTTCTTTAAGTCTTCATTTATAATAAGAAACTGGTATGACCACAGTATACATTGCATCAAAGATATTTATGAGGGAAATGGTTTTCTCAGCTTTGAAATTCTAAAGCAAAGATACAATATTAGAGGAACATTTTTGGATTATCAACATTTGTTAAATAACATTCCAAAGAACTGGAGACAGCAACTGGCTAACAGAAATCCTTTCTATAATCATGAAGCCACTAACAATGTTTATGATTATATGATTTCTAATAGTAAAGGTTAACGGATATTTTATGACAAATTAAGTGGTGACAATACTGTCCCAAAGGTACTTGATTATTGGCATAATGTCTTTCAACATGATATATGCTGGAAAGATGTGTTTAGATTTTATAGGAAATGTACAAGTTATTGTAAACTGTTAGCTTTTCAATACAAATTTATTTACAGAACAATTTATACAAAGAAAGAATTAATGAAGATGAAGTCAATAAATAATGATTTATGCATATTTTGTAAACATTCATCAGAAGATGTCTCGCATGTTTATTTCGACTGTGAATTCGTGAAGAAGTTTTGGAATACTTTGGAACTTTTTCTAAATACTCATCTTAAATCTAACAACACACTTACAAAATTTACTATTATGTTTGGACTTTTGTCACACAATAAATTATTTAACCATGTCATACTTTTGGCCAAACGATTTATTTATGTTTCAAGTATTAAACAACATGTTGTTTCTTTTGAGGGATTTGTTAAATGTCTTAGGATGACATACAATATTGAAAAATGTATAGCTAGAAAAAATAATAGGATAGAATCTTTAGATAAGAAGTGGAAACAACTACCTGCTATAATTAATTGAAGCACTCGTAAAATACTAATATCTCACTGCCTGCATTCTTATTTTATCCAACCGTATACAATTATATGTATCAACATTATCAAAACATTTTCTGTGATGAACATGAAGTTTTTTGTACTCCTGGTTCAGTGAGAGCTAAAAATGATATGTACATTGCCTTTTCATGTAAAATGTATGATATGAAATGGAATAAAAAAAAAACAAAAAAAAACTTATATTGAAATTTATGTGTAATATGTCGGTGTGTTTGTGTGTGTTTAGAAGGTATCAGCGTCAGGTACTTTCATGTTAGAATGATTGTGTGTATGACTGTAATCATTACCAGAAGGGTATGTGTGCCTATCACAATTATTCACTCCTGAACAATACTTGCCCCATCTTAGATAACAGTTGGTTTCTTTGAAGTTGTCCTCAATTCTATTGCTTCATTAGTCATGAAGGAAGTGATTTCAAATGTGAAGAAGCAATATGCAGCACTTGTTGACAATTTTATTCATTTATGCATTCCCTGACATTGATCTTAAACTAATGGACCCCCTCTTTTTATGAAACCCTGTTTATGGAAATAAGAGGAAAGTCAGTAGCATGCTCTTCACATAATGAAATCAATATCAACTTCCCATTATTTAGATTCCCTGGATGCCATCAAAACACAGTAAAGAAAATAGACGGACTATTTGTTATATCAAGGGTAAATAGATGAGGGAGAGAAATACTTTGTAGTTAAGAATATAGAAATTGTGTCAACAAAACTATGGATGAAATTGAAAGACCTCATAGATCTGTTATTCATAGATCTGTTATTCATCATGTTACTCTGAAGATATTCTCGAGGAGTCAGGTACTTTTATAGTAATCTATATGCATGTAACACGGAACTTCATTCATGATGTTTATGTAAGGAGTAAAGACTGTTGATACACTACTTAAGATGAATCACTGACGGCACTGAGAAGTATGGAACAACTCAAGTCCTGGTAGAGATTAAGACTATTGATACAATACTTATGATGAATCACTGACGGCACTGAGAGGTATGGAACAACTCAAGTCCTGGTAGAGATTAAGACTATTGATACCGTACTTATGATGAATCACTGACGGCACTGAGAGGTATGGAACAACTCAAGTCCTGGTAGAGATTAAGACTATTGATACCGTACTTATGATGAATCACTGACGGCACTGAGAGGTATGGAACAACTCAAGTCCTGGTAGAGATTAAGACTATTGATACCGTACTTATGATGAATCACTGACGGCACTGAGAGGTATGGAACAACTCAAGTCCTGGTAGAGATTAAGACTATTGATACCGTACTTATGATGAATCACTGACGGCACTGAGAGGTATGGAACAACTCA
Organism: Phorcus lineatus; assembly: GCA_921293015.1. Lineage (NCBI taxonomy): Eukaryota > Metazoa > Mollusca > Gastropoda > Trochida > Trochidae > Phorcus > Phorcus lineatus. The sequence continues at coordinate 44,582,574 of OV121093.1, forward strand.
AGTCCTGGTAGAGATTAAGACTATTGATACCGTACTTATGATGAATCACTGACGGCACTGAGAGGTATGGAACAACTCAAGTCCTGGTAGAGATTAAGACTATTGATACCGTACTTATGATGAATCACTGACGGCACTGAGAGGTATGGAACAACTCAAGTCCTGGTAGAGATTAAGACTATTGATACCGTACTTATGATGAATCACTGACGGCACTGAGAGGTATGGAACAACTCAAGTCCTGGCAGAGATTAAGACTATTGATACCGTACTTATGATGAATCACTGACGGCACTGAGAGGTATGGAACAACTCAAGTCCTGGCAGAGATTAAGACTATTGATACAATACTTATGATGAATCACTGACGGCACTGAAAGGTATGGAACAACTCAAGTCCTGGTAGAGATTAAGACTATTGATACATTACTTATGATGAATCACTGACGGCACTGAGAGGTATGGAACAACTCAAGTCCTGGTAGAGATTAAGACTATTGATACCATACTTATGATGAATCACTGACGGCACTGAGAGGTATGGAACAACTCAAGTCCTGGCAGAGATTAAGACTATTGATACCATACTTATGATGAATCACTGACGGCACTGAGAGGTATGGAACAACACAAGTCCTGGCAGAGATTAAGACTATTGATACCATACTTATGATGAATCACTGACGGCACTGAGAGGTATGGAACAACTCAAGTCCTGGCAGAGATTAAGACTATTGATACCATACTTATGATGAATCACTGACGGCACTGAGAGGTATGGAACAACACAAGTCCTGGCAGAGATGGTTTTACTGCAGAGTTCTTACAGATGTTTTCATTTGACTTGGGCTATTTTGTTTTGAGGTAAACAATAGTGCTCTAGCTTGACGTTAATGAATGATCTGTTACATGAAAATAGGGGTTATTACTTGTATTCCAGAGGGATATAACACCAAGCGTTTTCTCATCAACTTGGAGGCCCATTTCAATTTTCTAATGTTCTTCATAATATATGTACTTAAAAAAGGCTTTTAAAAAGTCAGTATATCCAAGGATTGCTGATCAGAATAGATCTTGTTAAAGTATTTGATTCTGTTTGATAGACATTGATACAGAAGACAGTGTTTGAAGAATACACAGAATATCCCAGGAATGCTGATCAGAATATATTTTGTTAAAGTATTTGATTCTGTTTAATAGACATTGATACAGAAAACATCATAAATTATAGTTATACATTAAAGTTTTTGACCAAACATAAGATGAATTGAAGTGTTCTACTAGGATATTAAATCTTGTATGTCATAAATGAAAAAATGTCCTCCTCCTTTGATGTTCTAAGAGGCTGTAGACAGGGAGATGCCTTGTCATCATATTTCTTGCTGTGTGTCGAGATACCGTGTACAATACAGAGTATTTAATGTCACTGAATCCAGACAATACTATTTTTTCTTCCTTATGGCAGCAAGCAGTGTCTTACAGCTGTTAATGATTCTCTTGAAATGATTCCTTTGCAGATGTTAACACGTGATGAATAAATGGGTATCAGAATTTAATGCTGCTGTGAAAGATTGCATTGATAAAATCATTATTAATTCCAAAGTAAATTATTTCTTTCTAACTTCACCTAATCGTCTGGAAACTTTCTCAAAGAAGGTCAAGAAATGTTGTTTAAGTTTGAATTTTAAAAGACTGATAGAATAAAGAGTGAAATTCTATGGAGACCAGTTAAGGAAGGTGAAGTGGTCATCTTGTAAATGACCACGGTCAAATGGTAATCTGTCACTGGATGATTCTAATGGAATTCGTCATTTGAATGTATACTTTTTAGAGTATTATGGTGTTACAAGGGCTATTAGAAAATATCTGGCTGGTTTATCAATGTTAAAAGAAAAAGTTTCAATGAGATTTTAACTAAAACTGTATCTTTTTAAACGGTCTTGGTTAACTCGAAATGCTAAATTAAGATGGTTTCAATACAGGAAAGTGTGAATGTTTTGTCTTTTTGTCTTGTGAAAAAACATGTAACCCTGATTATTTTTTTTACTTTTGACTGAGGTAAATGGCTGGTAATTTGAGAAATAAACGGAAGAAAAGGTTTTAATGACGATAAATTTGTAGCCAAAGTGTTAATCCTGCTGATGGATGTAATAAAATATGATGAAATATTAGTCAAATTTTCCAATAAAAACACCTTATTGTCTTTTTTTTTTATAAAATAAGAGTTTGATATGACTTATAACAAAACACGCCCAAATGACTTAAGATAGTTTCTAAGCCCAGCAGACTAAATAACAAGGGTCCCGGGGATAATTTAATATCCTGTGACTTATCTTGTTCCTAAACCTACCTCGATCTGATGTAACATTGCCAGGGACTGTGTAATTCAGATTTCAAACTGAGCAGAGTTGTATGGAAGGGGATGTGTGCCAAAAATGAAATCATGTAAACTCGTAATTCGCAAGTTGTAACATGTTGTTCTCAACCATGCACTTCTCGAAAAGACAAGTCCAAGTCTGCAAACCTAACATTTCATTCCTGTAAAAGTCAACTTTCTGGTCTCAACTTTACAAAGTTTAAATGTAATTTTAGAAATGTTAAAGTCGAAACTCATTTTTGTATTTCAAATACGAGGGATATACACATTTAGCAATGCTACAAATTACGTTTTACAATTGGTGATTGAATAATGAAGAGTTGTAAAATCACCCTTTGGAAACAGACTTTTGCATCTGGAGTTTTACATGAGTTGCATGGTTATGATTGCAATGTTCCGAAATACATCTGTACACGATTTCGCATTGACCATATTTGGAAGTTTAACGAAGTCTGCCGATGATTTCCGAAGATGATCGGTATTTGACAACAACGAGACCTCCCTGATCCAAGCTCCATGCAACGCTGTGCAAGCTTTCCGGATAGTGTTGAGTTTAGTCCACCTCAATGCGCGGAGCTTGGGCATGCCGTCACCTTTTGTAAACGATTATACTTTATAGGTAATGACAGATTGTTTATTTAAGAAAAACTCCCGCGCTTACAACGTTGTAGAGACCAAATACAGGCAGTTAACGTTCACGTCACTCACAAAGTCATTAGTGCCTTTTGTCAGATGGCGCATGAAACTTATGATTTTCTATTTTTCACACAAACATTAAAATAAAGAGCAAAATTATTTTTTTACCCTACGGGCCTGAAACACACTGGATAAAATTCAAGATATACACTACGTGAATTGATAATTAACTATCAATTACGATACAATAGTCGTGTTTTTGTTGCTGTGCCACTTGTCTTGATGCGAGAAATCTAAGCTGTACACCCCTATGTTATACCTATGGAAATGTATAATCTTGTATTTCAAATAATTGTTAGAATTTTAACATCTTGATGATAACAAAGATATTTGGATTTAAATTGTATCTGATATCTGAATTTGCAAGAGCTTTTCGACTTAAAAATGGGCAAAATAGCCTACGTATCAACAATGACCTGATGTTCTCTGGCGGCCTGCCATACCAGGCAAAAATTGATAGACCGTTCGCTTAAAAGACGACCCTATAATAACTGTTGATCGGGTGGAGCGTTAAAAATAACATGTCACATGATATGCCAGTCATTTGATTTTGACATGTTCTTCAATCAAATTTGTTCAAACTGTTAAAAAAACGTCTGGTTTAGAACGTTCATAGCTTTAAAAACATGACTTTAAACGGTATTAAATAAATGTTTCTTTTAACGAAATAATATTTATTGGTTAAACGACCGAATGAAAGACTAACAAAAGAAAAAAATATTCTTTTCAATGATTTGGAACTTTCCCCTTACTTTAAATACGTTGCGTAGTTATTTTTCTAACTATCAATTTGAAAGAATAACATGCCCGTGTTTTAAGGGTAACGTGGGTGTACATAGATATATTTTTTCTACCGCTATTTGTCTTTGCGAGACAAGTATGCCGTTGTTTCATTATTCTAAATCCAGTCTCGTAATTTGGTGATCAAGTTTTTTAAAAACCCAACCTAAATATCTAAAACGATATTTTTTTATAGTGAATCATCTCGATGCAGTAAGTTGTGCAGAGATTTAGTGTCCAGTAAAGTCTAACCCAGAATTAAAGTTCATAATATTCTTTCGAGAGATAAACCTCGTGAAACCCTTACGAATACAGTAGAAACAAATTATCTAGATCAATAATTGACTAAGAACTTTGACAAAACGTGAAGGTCGCATGCCCAAGCTCCGCGCATTGTTGCGGACTCAGCTCAACACTATCCGGAAAGCTTGCAAAGCGTTGCATAGAGTTTGAATCAGGGAGGTCTCGTTGTTGTCAAATACCGATCATCTTCGGAAATCATCGGCAGACTTTGTTAAACTTCCAAATATGGTCAATGCGAAATCGTGTTCAGATGTATTTCGGAACATTGCAATCATAACCATGCAACTCATGTAAAACTCCAGATGCAAAAGTCTGTTTCCAAAGGGTGATTTTACAACTCTTCATTTTTCATTCACCAATTGTAAAACGTAATTTGTAGCATTGCTAAATGTGTATATTCCTCGTATTTGAAATACAAAAATGAGTTTCGACTTTTAACATTTCTAAAATTACATTTAAACTTTGTAAAGTTGAGAACAGAAAGTTGAGTTTTACAGGAATGAAATGTTAGGTTTGCAGACTTGGACTTGTCTTTTCGAGAAGTGCATGGTTGAGAACAACATGTTACAACTTGCGAATTACGAGTTTACATGATTTCATTTTTGGCACACATCCCCTTCCATAGAGTTGAAACCACATTCAAAGAGTTAACAAATGCATTTTCATAACTCCTAAAGATAAATCTTCTTTTAAGGTTGACAACATAGTTAGTATTCATATACATATGTGTTATAGATAAAAATCAGAAGAAGCTTACCTTTCAGACCCTGAACCTTTTCGCCAGGTTGTTGAGGAAAACTCACTGTAAACAGAGACAAACACACTGACAGCCGAGTAAGTTATTGAATTAATTTTGTCGTTGCAAAAATATACAATCAAAAAAGCAAATATTCCAAACTTTTAAATTACTTCTGTTTAAATTAGCATTCATATGTCATTACTTTAATCTGGTTGACTTTACACAATTTTGATCTTTTTTTAGTAATTTTAGAAATTGTAACTTTTAACTTGAATGTGAAAATGTCAAAAGAATTCCCAGGAGATATTATCAAGAAATTATGTTCTTAATTTCATCCTGGACCATTGCGTAAACCGCGGCTTGAGAGTTAAAAACCTGTTTCATTTATCAAAATAAAGGGTGGACATGGCTCTTACCCATATCTCATGACTTTCAAGTTCATAGAAACATTGACCATTGATTAATGATCAAACGTGTTAATAGTCAAAATAAAACGTTTCTGCAAAATCATGCTGAAGGCGTGACCTCGCTGTAACCATGACCTTTGACAGATTACAGGGGAAACATTTTGGTAATTGTCCATCCTGATCGTTCATTACATTCTGAAATTACAAAGTTTCTTCTATTGATTTAAGAACTCATGACCTTGAACTTTGACCCTGAATGTGAACATGAACAAGTATTCCCATGGGATATAACCAATAAACAAGATTTACGAGATTTCAAAATCAAAAAGGGTGAACATGGCCATAGACCATATTTCAAGGTCACACAATAAATTATCACTTTTCATTGAGTATAACAATCATGTAATAATTAAAAACGTTAGTATTGAAATAAAGGATTTGGCAAACAATGGTATGCTGTAACATGGCTGTGACCTTTACCTTTAAGTTTGTGCTGAAAACTTTTTAATTCATGGTTAAAATCAAGTTATGTTTGCAAGAAAGATTTCACCGAGTCTATAATATGTGACCTTTACCCTTGAACTTGATTGTGAACATGTCAAAAAATTACAAAGGTGCAAGAATAGGAAATCCTGTGTTTTGAAGTGGGAAACGTTACAGCCTAAGCAAAACACACGGCAGAGGCGTTGGAAACTGTACATAAACTGATAAGCAGCCCTGACTTAGGGTAACTAAATACCCATTATCACGTAGTGTCCAATAACGAGATGTACTTCATCATGCACATCATATCAGAGGCGTTGGAAACTGTACAGAAACTGATAGCAGCCCTGTCTTAGGGCTACTAAATACCCTTTATCACGTAGTGTCCAACAACGAGATGTACTTCATCATGCACATCATATCGGAAGTGTGCAAAACAGTGACACGTTATGTTCAATTCAACCAGTTACAATTGCAAATCTCTAATAGACAATCTTCATTGAACTGTATTAAATGTGGACAATAATCTAAAACTGTAATAGGGGTTATCATTGACACTTTGCCTAAAGTTGTTAAACTTGGGGTCAACCCCACTGAGACAAAAAAGAAAACTGTCAAGTTTCACTGGTTGGGATCTAAGTTAGTTTCAGGTACTTTACATTGTTCGTGAATCTAAAATCAGATCAAATTACATGATTTCCTTCTTTTTACAATAATACTTTAAACATGTGTGCATGCATCATGTATTTAACTCAGAGGTCGTTTAACGGTAAACATGAAATTTTATGATAAACTGAAGTACAAAAGAGAGTACACACCCAAAGATTTTCATATTCAGATTCAGATGCATATCTGGACTTTTTCAGAAATCATGATTTCTTTTTAAATTCAGACACTTGAGGTGAAACAATCCTGATATCAATTAAAAAACAGCAAACATTTATAAATGGCAAGCATGAACAACCAGGTCGAAGTGGGATGTATTACTGTACTATTGGTAAGGACAAGCCAATTTAGATAACATTATCTGCAAACTTAAAATGTTATTATTGATTATTGGGATGTTGGGTACAGCCAACTTCTGGCTGACTCTGATAGCCTGAATTCTGTAGGACGAAACCAAGGGCAACTTACCATATGTGTTCACCCCTCCGTGATTTATGCCAACAACGGTTGAGTTTTTCACTTGTCCCCCTGTAATGCCTGTCACAGTCACATTGATGGGAGGGTCAGCTATGTTTCTGGGAAGAGACATATTTCATATATAAGACAGGAATCAGTAAGAATTAACATGGCATCAATCTATCAAATATTCCAAGACAGGAACGCAAATTATCTCAACTGTCTTCTCAGCTGACCCGGGGCAGTTCAATTCCAACTAAAAATGAGAGGTTTTACTAAGCTTTAAAACTTAAAATCTTTTTTAGAGATATCAGTAGTTTCAGGTGGTTGTTATATAAATCATTCTTGTTAAACTTGCCCTTTTTCTGAAAGGGGGTCAAGACAAAATCTATAAACTTGACTCTCCATTTAACATAAACGTTATTCTGAAAATTTCAACTTTCTATACCAACTAGTTTTGGTTAAACACCCTTAAGTTGCACCCCTGTCACACCCTTATTCTTGAGGGTAGAACAATGAAATTTACAGTTCACAGTGATCGCACATGTATCAGTTCCGGAGGAGAAGTAAAAAAATAACTTAACAGACAATGATTTGCAACAGACAGACACTGGATGACAGGCCATGACATTAGCCCATCTGGACTTACAGACAAGATAAGCTAAAAATTAAATTCAGATAGAGGTTAAATGAGTAAGGTACAAATATGATGTACCAACAAGGAAGACACATTTCCTGACCCAATAATGATAAAGAATAATTATGTATAAATCAATCAACTAAAGTCTCCTACCTTTCACTCTCTCTCTTTCGAGCTGAATCATTCTTGATGTGTTTTGACTCGCGTTCTCTGCTGTCTTCACGACGCCTCTTTAACCCTGCATCACGTGAAGAGTCAGCAGGTGTTTCATCTTCTCCCCCGCCTTCTCCCTCCATCATCTGATATACAATATACTTATTAAACTAAATCTGTTATTGTGATGTAATTTTACTCATTAATCCGACTAAAAGCTAACTTCAATAGTCAAAGCTTTCAATACCATCCAACAAACAAGACTTAGAACATGTCAAACGTTGTCTAATAAACCGATTCAGTTTGTGGACACTGACAGTAAGTCTCTCTCAACTATTTTGATCCTTTAGTTGAATTTTTTTTAAAAATCTAAAGGAATCCACACTTGCACTTGAAAAGGTAAGATGTAAGCCTTTTGATATATTGAATAAATAAAGCCCCTGCTTCTGAGTATGTAGTTCATCAGGATGTGTGACATATTCCATGAGGCTCAAAACATCAAAGGAAGTTTTCCAGATTAGTTATCAAAGACAGTGATAAACTATGCATTTTATATCTTTCAACTACATTATTATTGTATATCTTCTTTAAGTCGCAACAGAAATTTCTGGTTTATATAGTTGAGAAGGTTATTCAATTTAAATACACGTTAATTGGACACATAATTTTGAATTCGTTACATTTATAGGGCCCTTTCATTGATTATCAGTGAAAACAAGAAAATATCATTATTTTGTAATTTACGGATAAAAGTGAAAATTGAAGGGCGATCTTAACTTAACCCAAGTCATAATATATTTTGGCTCTTACCAAAGCCAAATTAGAAATCACGAGACGTATTCTGTGTCAAGTTGAGCTAATTCAACAGACAAGTTTAATACGATTTATTACTAAGGATGCGCAGTATCATCGTTATATTGCAATACAGAAACAACACGATACGTATCAGTACACTGCTCTGAAAATATGCAATATTTATATCGCAGGTTTTGAAATTGAAATTCTCTGTAAAAGTGCAGAAAAACCTAACCAAAACAAAAAAATTTTTGTAAAGAATGTATATATATACAAAATCTTTTTTAATCCAAAATATTATTTCAACCAATCGTTAATCTCATTATTTCAAAATAACTATTTGTCTTGGTAAATTGAATATGATTACAAACAATTCTGAAACTATTTCAGATGCATGTTGAGGGGGGAGATTTTACAACCTGGTTCCCTGGCCTCGTTCCGCTAGCGCTACAGTTAGGCCATGGCACTGGCTGTATAATGGCGCTGCGCAGAGCAGCGATCCAAGATGGAGGACAAGGCAATTTTATGCATAGCGATCACAAATTCACTTCATTCTTGCTTTTTAGCCACGACATATTGAAAACAAGCATCAACCTAGAATGCAAATAAAATTAGAACTCGGAATATCGCCACATATATTTTTTGTTGCAAAGGGATATTGCTAAACATGATAATGTTTGCAGCGGAGCGATAGCCCCGCCCACCTGGAAATGTAAACAATATAGTGGAAGGCTTCGTGCACTGTTTTAAACTATGACACATCACAAAATTGAAGCAATTGTTGTTTATTTGGTGTGGTGACAGCTTGTTTCAAATACTGGTAAGGAAGGAGTAAGGCGATTTTGCAACGTTTCCCCAAATCTACCCAATCAAAACCTGTCAACTACGACGCTCAGTACCACCGAGACACAACAACGACCAGCTAAATTACAGCAATCAATTGCTAGTCGTATGTTCCAATTTCTTATGTTTGACCTTTTTTAGAAGTCACATTTTTATTCTATAGAATATATTGAAGTTGTAATTTTAAGAATAAGACTATTATGAGTAGAATTCAGCAGGAGAGATTTGAACAATTTTGGTGTACGAAAGCGTATACAAGGACACGATGGCTTTTTCTCAGGTCTGTATACAACGGATGACTTAAAAGAAATTTTTATTCAGACTTCCAAACAATTAAAATTACTCAACCAACAAATTCTGTATTCTTTTGCTCTATCTTCCAGTATGTATTGTTAAATAGTGCGATGATCACCTGAAGCGTGCAAATGCAATGCGGGATTTCCTTATATTTGATACATTTGGTATAGTAGTATAAGCAATTGTTTGAAAGCTGTAGGGACGTAGCCCATTTGTGCGTGGAAACATCTTTCAGTCTCTGCGTAAAATTATTAAAAAGATTTGAATGAAAATTATATATATATATATATATATATATATACATATACATATATATACATATATATATACATATATATATACATATATATATATATATATATATATGTATATATATATATATATATATATCGAATCGTATTTAATAACACCGGAATGTTTGATACCCAATCCGTCTTTCCTCCGGCTCTTATCATACGAACTAATCATATCGTAACATTGCCTTGGATATCTATAAGAGGGCATTTGTAAAAGACTCATCCAAAAAGTTATTATTCTTGCTTCAGCAAAAATGTGAATCTGAAATCTTCTGCATTCTCCGTATACCATATTACTAGGGCCCTTTGCCTTCACCTCTAGAATTTTTATAAGCAATTTTTGTTTTATCTGCCAGATAGTAAGAGCATGATTCATTTTTAAAGAAAACACATTTTCTGCTGTTTTTTAGCATTAAATTCCATTTGACTATTGGAATGTAGGAACAAATTCAAAATCAGTTGCTCAAATGTGTCCTTTGATGCGAGTTACGACTTACATATTTCGTTTTCAGGAGCTGTTATCATCATCTCTATTAGCTGAATACAACCGTTTACATAATACATTTATATCACGCTTCGGCAAGACGAATCTCAAATGTGTGTTATAATGGGAGATGTCCTTGCTATATTGCCAACAGTTATGGAAGGTCTACAATTTATGAAATTTTGCAAATTCTTCAAGCCTAACACACACACACAAGAAAAAGCATTCATTTTTTCATTGTGCTTCTTAATGTCATTAAAGAGTTACAAATTCAGAAGTTAGGGGACAGATGTTTTAACCCTACAATTACTGTTCTTCGTGAGCTTCATCACGGTTCTACTGAAGATGTAAAATGCAAGTTTAAAAATTCGAATATCGGAAATTGGAATATACGAGTAGCAATTGATTGCTTTAATTTAGTTGGTCGTTGTTGTTTCTCGGTGGTACTGAGTGTCGTAGTTGACAGGTTTAAATAGGGCCAATTTGGGAAATGTCGCAAAATCGCCTTACTCCTTCCTTACCAGTATTTGAAACAAGTTGTCACCACACCAAGTAAACAACAATTGCTTCAATTTTGTGATGTGTCATAGTTTAAAACAGTGCACGAAGCCTTCCACTATATTGTTTACATTTCCAGGTGGGCGGGGCTATCGCTCCGCTGCAAACATTATCATGTTTAGCAATATCCCTTTGCAACAAAAAATATATGTGGCGATATTCCGAGTTCTAATTTTATTTGCATTCTAGGTTGATGCTTGTCTTCAATATGTCGTGGCTAAAAAGCGAGAATGAAGTGAATTTGTGATCGCTATACATAAAATTGCATTGTCCTCCATCTTGGATCGCTGCTCTGCGCAGCGCCATTATACAGCCAGTGCCATGGCCTAACTGTAGCGCTAGCGGAACGAGGCCAGGGAACCAGGTTGGGAGATTTTATTCTTAAGGGGGCAAGAAATAATTCCGTCGGGGGGAGATTTTATACAGGGGCGAATTTATACCTGGACACCGTCTAGCTCCAGACAGCGAGTATCCGCTCCGTGACGTCACTAATATACTCGCTGCCATCAGAAGGCTTCAAGGTGAAAAAGCTCTAACACAGCGCGTGCAACCAACGATTGATGTCACGCTCTAAAAGTGAAGCTCCTAACTCATAGGATTCACAATGCAACTCCGAACAACGACTCAAGAAATGAGTACGGCAAACGAAACTTTTTGTTATTTTATTAAGTTGTCTTTGAATGTTTGAAACATAACAAATTGTCCACCATATACTCATCAATTACAAAATTATATTTGAAGCAAATTACACCAACTTTTGTAATTTTCATAGAATTTCATACGCCTAACGTTTAAAACATACTCTCGAACCAAATTATTTGTATGTAAAATAACAATTTGGTTCGAGATTATCGATGACGTCAATTCCTATTGTTGTCAAGAATCCTGACAACAATGCCCCCGCAAGTGAAGGCAGGGCAACTACCGTAGAGGTACTCGAAGGGAAGGCGCCCTGACTTGGAGGTTGGGACACCGTCTCTCGACCTATATTAGCTAGGGTGACGCTATCTTACTTCCTGGTTTAATTTAACTTATAAAACAACCCCCTATAATGTGTACAATGAGGCCGTATCGTTTGCAACTATTATGTATAAATGATTCAACAATGTTAAACGTGGATGATAATCATGACTTGTATTGGCCTGACTCCATGTGAATAAAGGCTATTATCATGGCGAAAATTCAGACGGAGACGCTAACGGGGCCTTCATTCAAAATCCTGTAAAATGTTAATGACAGTTTAAAAACCTACCATACATTCGTAGTTAAACCATTTGTCAGCAAGTTCATATATTTTTAAACAGCCACGCTTCTCTTGTTGTGGCGATTGAGGCTCTTAAAAATACTTCCTCAACTTGCCACTGAACTGAAGACAGCCATGTTCTCTATCCCACAATGCAATGCGAGGCGGGTAATTCAAAACGTGAACTGTGAATAAATGCGATTTGAGCACTAACAAAATTAGTGTGTCATTGACCCTATGGCAAAATATTAAAGAGCCACTCCGTGAGTTAATGGAGTCGTATATGCCAAACTCGTGAAGTATCGACTGTTACCAAAAAGAATCATTTTAAAGCTAATTGGTTTTGCACAGTGACGATACGAAAGTAGAAAGTCGCAATTGTGATCGAAAACCGGACAGTGGCACGCGTCAAACAGATTTTGAAGACTTATCAAAAGCCGCCAGGGGGTCAGTTTGGAGTTGGTAGTGTTTGTTAGGATATATAAAAAGTATCCATGTAAATTGAACGTGTGATCTCCGCCTCTGTGTATTTATAAGGCTGTTTTTAGATTTCCATGGAAAAACAGTATTTGTCTTATATTTATCTTTTGCAGAGGAAAAGTTAAGATGTTTTGAATTTATATCATAACATATGACATTTAGTTTCGTATCAAAGCCAAATAATATGTTATGAAAATTCGCGGCATAATTTAAGTGAGATTAATCTCTTTCAAAAAGTAAATAACCGTATTTGTTTTTATGTGTTGACACAGAGAGAGCAATTCGTTTTAAGTATAAGCCAGGGTAAACTAACCTTTCCGCTCCTTCGAATACGGCAACAAATCAATAACGTCATTTCGAGAGTGCTTCTGACGTCAAAGTCCGTATTACGGCGTCATAATGGTTTACTGTTTGAGTCATCTATATTTGCTTCACAGAGATGTTGCGGTCTTTGTTTGCTATCAAAACAAGAAAAAGTACTTCTTGAACGATTCGATATTAACATCTGCACAACGAACTGTAAAATAAACATTATTCGTGAACATGCAGTATAAGCTTTAACTTTGTTAACGGTTTAATTCATTTTTAGATTTTTAAAACTAAGACGCAAAATCCCCGATACAGACGAGTTCATTGTTTGTCTCCTGAAGTCGGAACGGTTTACACTGTGCGTTTCGCTTGGGAAAAAGAGTTCATCATTAAAATTAAAACTTCATTGATACCGTTCGGTTTCAAGTTTAAATTTACTCACTATCAATCCAGTATAACATGTCTCTGATTTTCAAACACACTATAGGTTTATCTCTTAAATGACCCACCTCCAATTTAAAAGTGGAATTATGTCCATGTCTTACGTTACTAGTGAAAGGCGAGTTTCATGGCGTCATCGCAAAACGGATGTGCCCAGATCAAGGTTTAAAAGCTTCGCTCAATCTGCAATCTCCCTTCTCATTGTTGCATTTCCAAAACACAACAAATGCACGTGTCAAAGCGGAACATGCATAAACAGGGTGCTTGTTATTCCATTGTCATTGTATATTTCAGGTTTACTTGTGTCAGTGCCATAATCAGAATAAGAATTGTGTAACAGATATACTCTATGGTCTTGAAAGTACACCACGATTAGCACTTGGATTTATTTAGAAGATAAATAGTTGCGTTTGTAAATTTTCCGGGATTCATTGTTATTCAACACCCGCAAATTTAGAAACCGACGGCGTTATCGATATTGTACCATGACCGTTAGTTATTAGAAGTTCAAGAGCGAAATCTGTTTTTTAGCGTACTTACTTATGTGTGGAAAGGACTTTGCGACTGTTCTATTTCTGTAAGAGGTGTGATCTTGTTTAACTTAATGTGAAATCGCGGCATAATTTAAATGACAAACATCGAACTGATAACACCAAACAGCTGCATTCGTAACAGCGAGACTTTACAACATGCTTGTTTAATTTTAGACCGAAATCAACAATCATAAAACTCATAGAAAAATATCGTAAAACCCCAAGAACCAAATACTTAAACTAGCCCAAGAGCATTGTGGCAGCGACGCAAACATTGTGACGCCAAAACGGTTGGCCTTTGGGAACGGCATTCGAAAGAAGACGGCCGCATGAAACAAAGCGGCAAACTTGGACTGAGTAAGCTAGTTGAAAATATTTTCATTCTTCAAATATAAATCATATCAAGATTTATTTGTAATATCTACCCGTAGACACAATCTAAAAAATGATATAGACAATTGTCAAATCATAGTAAGCCACGAACTTTCTAAGAAACTGGAAAATTGAAACTTGAGTCGGGCCGGTGTCCCGGTATAAATTCGGCCCCGTATAAAATCTCCCCCAGGCGATTTTGTACCGGTACAAACCCTCCCCCGGAGATTTGATACCGGTATAAAATCGCCCCCCCGGCGGAATTGTTTCTCTCCCCCCTTAGAATAAAATCTCCCCCCTCAACTTTTTTCTGTATTAGTTTCAGTATTGATTGTAGACATATTTTATTTACCAGGATGAATAGTTGTTTTGAAACAATGACATAAAAGATTGATTGAAAAAATATTTTGTATTAGAAACGACTTTTTAAGGATTTATTAAGTTGTTCTAATTCGTTTTTATAACCTGCTTTAAGTATGGGTTTGATGCACATACTCATACAAAAGAGGGGCGATTGTATACTTGGTATGATGCACATAACATATATAGGTAAAGGGGCGATTCTGTACTGGGTTTGATGCACAAAACATATATAGGTAAAGGGGGCAATTCTATACTGGGTTCGATGCACATAACATATTCGGGTAAGGGTTTGATGCGTATACTCATATACAATAAGAGGGGCGATTCTATACTGGG
Organism: Phorcus lineatus; assembly: GCA_921293015.1. Taxonomy (NCBI): domain Eukaryota; kingdom Metazoa; phylum Mollusca; class Gastropoda; order Trochida; family Trochidae; genus Phorcus; species Phorcus lineatus. Next base: position 44,597,624 of record OV121093.1, read on the forward strand.
TTTGATGCACATAACAATGTACATTTAAAGGGGGCGATTCTATACTGGGTTTGATGCACCTGCTTATTTGTAATAGAGAGGCGATTCTATTCTGGGTTTGATGCACATAACATATATAGGTAAAGGGGGCGAATCTATACTGGGTTTGATGCACAAAACAATGTACATTTAAAGGGGGCGAATATATACTGGGTTTGATGCACCTAGTTTTTTTACAATAGAGGGGGCGATTCTATACTGGGTTTGATGCACCTACTTATTTACAATAGAGGGGGCGATTCTATACTGGGTTTGATGCACCTACTTATTTACAATAGAGGGGGCGATTCTATACTGGGTTTGATGCACATAACATATATAGTTAAAGGGGGCGAATCTATACTGGGTTTGATGCACCTACTTATTTACAATAGAGGGGGCGATTCTATTCTGGGTTTGATGCACATAACATATATAGGTAAAGGGGGCGAATCTATACTGGGTTTGATGCACAAAACAATGTACATTTAAAGGGGGCGAATATATACTGGGTTTGATGCACCTAGTTTTTTTACAATAGAGGGGGCGATTCTATACTGGGTTTGATGCACCTACTTATTTACAATAGAGGGGGCGATTCTATACTGGGTTTGATGCACCTACTTATTTACAATAGAGGGGGCGATTCTATACTAGGTTTGATGCACATAACATATATAGTTAAAGGGGGCGAATCTATACTGGGTTTGATGCACCTGCTTATTTATAATAGAGGGGGCGATTCTATTCTGGGTTTGATGCACATAACATATATAGGTAAAGGGGGCGAATCTATACTGGGTTTGATGCACAAAACAATGTACATTTAAAGGGGGCGAATATATACTGGGTTTGATGCACCTAGTTTTTTTACAATAGAGGGGGCGATTCTATACTGGGTTTGATGCACCTACTTATTTACAATAGAGGGGGCGATTCTATACTGGGTTTGATGCACCTACTTATTTACAATAGAGGGGGCGATTCTATACTGGGTTTGATGCACATAACATATATAGTTAAAGGGGGCGAATCTATACTGGGTTTGATGCACCTACTTATTTACAATAGAGGGGGCGATTCTATACTGATTTTGATGCACATAACATATATAGGTAAAGAGGGCGAATCTATACCTTTACCTGTATATGTTATGTGCATCAAACCCAGAACAGATCTAGATTCGCCCCTTTACCTGTATATGTTTTGTGCATCAAACCCAGAACAGATCTAGATTCGCCCCCTTTACCTGTATATGTTTTGTGCATCAAACCCAGAATAAAATCGCCCCCTTTACCTGTATATGTTATGTGGATCAAACCCAGAACAGGTTCGCCCCCTTTACCTGTATATGTTATGTGCATCAAACCAAGAATAGATTCGCCCACTTACCTAAATATGTTTTGTGCATCAAACCCAGTATAGAATAGCCCCTCTATTGTATATGAGTATATGCATCAAACCCAGTATAGAATCGCCCCTTTAGCTGTATATGTTATGTGCATCAAACCCAGTATAGATTTGCCCACTTTACCTGTATATGTTTTGTGCATCCAACCTAGTATAGAATCGCCCCCTCTATTGTAAATAAGTAGGTGCATCAAACCCAGTATAGATTCGCCCCCTTTACCTGTATATGTTATGTGCATCACACCCAGAACAGATTCGCCCCCTTTACCTGTATATGTTATGTGCATCAAACCCAGAATAGATTCGCCCCCTTACCTATATATGTTTTGTGCATCAAACCCAGTATAGAATTGCCCCCTCTATTGTAAATAAGTAGGTGCATCAAACCCAGTATAGATTCGCCCCCTTTACCTGTATATGTGTTGTGAATCAAACCCAGAATAGATTCGCCCCCTTTAACTATATATGTTATGTGCATCAAACCAAGTATAGATTCGCCCCCTTTACCTGTATATGTTTTGTGCATCAAACCCAGAACAGATTCGCCCACTTTACCTGTATATGTTTTGTGCATCCAACCTAGTATAGAATCGCCCCCTCTATTGTAAATAAGAAGGTGCATCAAACCCAGTATAGATTCGCCCCCTTTAACTATATATGTTATGTGCATCAAACCCAGTATAGAATCGCCCCCTTTACCTGTGTATGTTAAGTGCATCAAACCCAGTATAGAATCGCCCCCTTTACCTGTATATGTTTTGTGCATCAAACCCAGAACAGATTCGCCCCCTTTACCTGTATATGTTATGTGCATCAAACCCAGAATAGATTCGCCCCCTTACCTATATATGTTTTGTGCATCAAACCCAGTATAGAATCGCCCCCTCTATTGTAAATAAGTAGGTGCATCAAACCCAGTATAGAATCGCCCCCTTTACCTGTATATGTTATGTGCATCACACCCAGAACAGATTCGCCCCCTTTACCTGTATATGTTATGTGCATCAAACCCAGAATAGATTCGCCCCCTTACCTATATATGTTTTGTGCATCAAACCCAGTATAGATTCGCCCCCTCTATTGTAAATAAGTAGGTGCATCAAACCCAGTATAGATTCGCCCCCTTTACCTGTATATGTGTTGTGAATCAAACCCAGAATAGATTCGCCCCCTTTAACTATATATGTTATGTGCATCAAACCCAGTATAGAATCGCCCCCTCTATTGTAAATAAGTAGGTGCATCTAACACAAGTTTAGAATCTCTAAACTCACATGTCAAATCAAATATGGATTCGCTCTCCTTAGCATTAAATCAAACCAAGTATATATTCGCCCTATAGGTTTATCTTGTAAGAATGTGCATCAAACCCAGTAGATTCGCCCCCTTTAATCCATCTATATCAAAGTATAGATATGGCAAATAAAATTTATTTAAGTAGTAAGTGTGGAGTAAGAATTTTCTATTAAGCACAATTTAGACTTCATCACTCGTTATCAGCGTTCCAAGTGACAACATTATCTGCACAAAAACTGTTTATTGTAAAAGTCTAAACGTTTTGCAATGCATGCTTATTCCTTGATAAAGTGGAAAAATAGCTAGATGTGCACTCAACCAGCCGCAAGGGAGTTTACCGCAAACATTTTAAATGCAACAAATGCCAAATCCGTTACAAATCCCCACTTTTAGTGTACAAAAATACAAGTTCACCTTGGGTCTTGTTAATAATTCATTTATATGATTACATGTATCTAAGTAATCCAATAAACTGATTGTATTTCACATCTCCTCTTTTACGGGAATATAATTAGGTTTACTGGAATCGCTGAAATAACTCCGATAATATTCGTTATCAAGCATTAAACAATACATTATATACATCTTACTCCCCTTTCATGCAATTAAAGATGTAAAAAGTATTTTAAAAGCATTTTTGGAGGGGGGCGAATCTATTCTGGGGGGAGATTTTATTTCGTGAAGGGGGGCGATTTTATACTGAGGGGGGCGGTTTTGTACCGGTACAAAATCGCCGGGGGGGGGGGGGGGGAGATTTTATACCGGCGGCGGTTTTATTTCGTGACACCGGCACTAGTGAACATGTTGTATCATTTCGCGGTGATTCGCCTTAGCTAATTTATGGGTATTGTCATTTAACATCGGTTGATTTGAAAATTCAACAAATTAGAATCGAGAATACAACGAAGTCATGTTACAATATACAGCCGACAATCTATAAGATGGAAACAAAAAATACCCTGCAACACGAATACAAATTTCAATATCAGTTCAAATAAACAATATGACAAACGAATGCACATTAACAGAAGTGGTTTTTGAGATCACTTCCCACGGGATTCGAACCCGGGACCTCCGGGTAGAGTCCTACACTCTACCCATTCAGCCAAAAACATACATAACTGGCCAATGCCAATAGGAATGCTTTTACTTCACCCTGCCACATGTGCATAAGCAAGTCAATCGATGAATACATTGCGCTCTATAGTCTCATTATAGCCTTACAATTTTGTCAATAAAAAAATTAGTTTCGTTTTATTTTCTTTGTTTTCCTTGAATTAAAATGAATTTATCTTTAACATGATTTAAACTACATCTTTGGATAGATTACTTCAGATGTGCTTCATATCTCCTTCAAATTGTAATCTGTCGTTACTCTCATCAACCCAGACAAAATAGATTATGCTTTTATGTAAAGAGAGCCTTATTGAAAATGGATTTTACTTATAGCATGTTTGTAAATGTTACCAACAACTAAGACGATTGTATTTTCCGCATTATTGCCATTCAAATCCAACTATTTGCGAATTCAATATGCTTATGTCAATTGAAAATCACGATGTTGTCAAAAACTTATCAATATTTATACACAATGCTATGGTTAATTGAGATTCATTGTTGTGACAATGATTTATTCAAATGTGTCTGTTTATCATTGTTATTAACTTATTGTTGATTATTTTTTATGCATATGTGTATTGCTCTGTGACGCTGAAATGTTGACTTGGCCTATGGTCGCTACCACGAAGGAATAAATATTGACTAAAAAAGGCACAATCACATATAATTGCAAATTATAATTAATTTATAAAACTCATGTCAAAAATATAGATTGTGTGTCATATGACTTTTATGAAACCAGTGTGAATTTTTGTATTACCCGAGCGAGAGAGAGGGTTATACACAAATTCTCACGAGTTTCGTAAAAGTCATATGGCACACTGCCGAGGGTAATAATTTCTTTATTACCGAATCTATTCCATTTCAAACGCATCAAAATATTCAGAAAATTGCCTGCTGCCCTTGAGATGGCCCGCTACAGTGACGTCACGAACAATGGTTTCATGACGTCACAGACAACTAAATACGGTAACTCGCGCTGAAACATTCGTTACTAGGCAAAAATCTATATGTGCACAGTGCTCATATTAAAAATTTGTCACGGATTATGATTAACCATATGGGTAATGAATCCTATCACATGCGCGCTCAAATGGTGCGACGGAGAGCTATCGGATAAGACTGAGACTTGGAGAGCACTGCTGCACAGAGGAAAATTATTTCGGTACACCTCTTTAAATGCATAAGATCGACAAAAGACAATTGAATCCAGTCGTGAGCTCTTGGACGTCTATATAGCTAATGTCGATAACTGTCATGCCCATCTGGTTACAGGGCTAAAACGAGGATTCATCAGTGGGATCCTGACATCAAGCAAGAATCCACGTAATGGAAGCATAAACACTCTCCTGCACCAAAGAAGTTCAGACCACAGTCTTCTGCTTTCAAGACGGGAACTGGAGAAAACGGCCAACACCGAAAACGAAAACGTATGTGGGGATACGTCTTTAAAGACATAAGGTGTTGTCTTGTGATAGATGTAATCTGACAAAAACTCATGAATGTTGATGTCAGACGTCTTCTTGCAACTACTGGTTATGTCCCGACGTAAATATTTCCAAATTATAAAATTTGTTTTAAATAGTAAAATTTTCGCGCTACTGCATTTCAAGTAATTAAAGATACTCCTTATCTAATTAGTCTCTTTTTTTTCCCAAATTTTTTTATTCACATCTGAGTGGGACATTTAAAGGTACATAATTTTTTTACATAGAATGTGTAGAGGAAAACATGAAACAGGTAAGTTCATCAATTTAACAAGATGTACAAAAGGTGTTCAGTTTGGTACATTTTGCAATGGCAACCATTTTCTCATGAATTCATTTGACCGATTTTGCATTCTGGCGATATATTTTTCCACTTGAAAAATATTTTTCAAAGAAGCACTAAAAGCATTAAAAAACAAAGATTCGTTTCTAATACAACTTATATATATATATATCGTTTTGCCGCTCAAAGAATATGATTTACCAGCTTGAAATTCTCAGACTCCTGAATACCAAATAAAATGGATTTTAGACTGAAATGAATTTCATAACACAGATGCAGTGTAAGAAAATGTTCAAGTTCAGACCAGAATAAAGCAACCAATGGACATTCATAGTATACATGGACAATTGATTCGGTTTCATTGTTGCATCTAGTACAAAGACTACTGTCAATCAGTTTCATTTTAGACAACTCAAGTATAGTATATATAATACGATGTAAACATTTAAATTGAAAGTCTTGAAGTTTAATGTCCTTGCAACATTGTCTTGGAAGTTTAAATATTTCTTCCCAATTAAGGTCATTAGGGAACATTTGTTGCCATTTATTACAAATATTTGGCAGGTTGTCGCTGTGCTTCACTTTATCATTGATCTTCCGAAAACCCATAGTAGGTTTAATCCATTCCATTAAAAAAGTGTTAATGTGCAAATCATAAATACAGATTAGACTTGAGTTGTCTATCACATTTTTCCATTTTTTAGGAAGATTGCTGACAACACGGTAATGGTCTAAATATGTACCCTTCAGATTAATTTTTTTTTCAAATCTGGGAAAGGAAGGAAGCCTTTCTCACAACATAAGTCCTTAACATTATGTATTCCCTTTCGAAACCAGTCTTCAAAAATAAATGTTGGATCCATACAAGTGGGTGCATTAGAAAGACAACATCTTAAATCACCATATCCCGGATAAATAAAAGATTTTATTATGATTTTAATGGATTCATTATACCAAAACTGTTTTGAAGATCATAAAACAAGAAGCATCCTACCATGTGGCTTATGACTGAAATTCCGTATCATTGGTTTAAAAAATACTTCTATCAATCACTCGCTATAAGAAATCTTAATCATATCAATATTTCGTTTTTCATTATGTTTAATAATAGCTAGCATTCCTTTAGCCCATGAGTTTACTTCGACACTTGTCACACAGTACTACCATTTTTCAGATATTCATTTTCACAGCTGGTTGGACTGAGTGCAATGCGGGTGATATCCCAGGCCAGACATTAGAGGTAAGCATGTTAACCACTAAACCACCAGATCATAAAACCCGCAATTAAAATTCTTTAATGCACAAAAACAATCAAAATATATTCGATATATCGTCAGGATTTGAACTTCAAAAACTAAAAATCCACATTTTAGCTGTTATACTGGTCTTCTACATTATTTTGGGGGACATGCCCCCAGACCCGCCTAGATGCCCCCAGTTCCGCCTAGATGCCCCCAGTTCCGCCTAGATGCCCCCAGCACGCCTAGATGCCCCCAGACCCGCCTAGATGCCCCAAGATCCGCCTAAATTCCCCCAGATCCACCATAATACCCCCAGACCCGCCTAGATGTTCTAGAACTGCCTAGATGTTTTTTTTGCCACTAACCGATTGCAATGGAAACGAAATGACTTATCTTTTCCAATTTCTTGTATCAAATTTTGCACGTTTACATTTGCAACCAGTTCATCCTGTGAAAGAGCAGAATCAATATGAATCAGGGAGAACTCTTTGGACTTTATTTTTCGGTTCAGAGTTTTGCACTGCACAGACTACCACACCTAGGTCCGTGTCAGTACGAGTCTTACGTGTCGCACTGACCACCTGAACATCCATCAGTTTGAGTCCACCCGTCAGTGATTTACTCTATAACACTATCTAATCTAATATAATATTAAGGTCGTCAGCTTCTCGTCTACCCTACGGCAGTTTCAAATGATGACCTTTCTCTGTACTACTGTCTCAGAGTGCTTCTAGTCTCCAGATCTTCACCACTGCGCTGCACTACTGATTTAGTCGGTGTCAAGGACATCGCACAACTCTCCGACAACAGAGTTGCAAAAATCCCTTCCCTGGCCATTAAGTAGAACTATGCAGGCTCTAAACCTGTAGAAATGTGAAAGAGAAGTGAATAAGTGTAGTAGGCATTTACTTGATATTGTCGGACTAAGTGTTTTAATATGGTTATTGACAAGACAGCTGGAAACATTTTATTTTTCTTAGGTAGGTTTCGACAGGATAAAATTTACAAAATGATAGAAACTTAAAATCTATCTCTAATTCTACATGTCGTATAAAACGGAAACAGCAAAACAATAAAATTAAAAAACCCATTTCAATAGACGAAAATGAGGACAGTACAAATAGACAATAGAGAGAACTGAAGCAACTACGAAAAACTAAAAGTAACTCGGTAGCATAAGTTCTTGACTACTTTCAGAAACTTCTTAATTCTACTGAATATCAAACAACCTAGGAACATACAGCCTATACTGAGCACACGATAAAGAGGACCCATAACCTGGTGTCGTGAAATGTGTCGCCAGGAAACGATGCACACTTGAAGCGGATGCACATTTGAAGCGGTCTTGTCGGGGAGAGCACCCACTTCCACGATGTACGTCGGTCCGGAAGTCGTCTCATTTAGAGGGCCGATCAGACCAACCAACCAGCGGTGGAAAATATTCGTCACAGGCATTTAGAGCGTTTACTCAATAATCAGTTTTGAAAATTAACTCAAACATTAACTTTTAATCTGCAAATGTTGTGGCGTTAAGCCGTCTCGAACTCATATACTTCATTCACATCTACGCCGAACTCCGACGATCATACTGCTGGACCATTGTTGACAAATATGCAATTTTAGAGATTGACATAAATGTATGAGGTATGATTTTTATACAATTAACGTAAATATGATTAATTCAGCCCAAAACAGTCCATACCCCTTAATCGGTCAAATTAGTTGACAGTTTACAATAATGATAAAACTCATCACAACCACCTTCCATCCCCCAACAGGTGCCACCAGGACCCCCTTACCCTTTTAGATTTTAAGTTAAGTCAACGTATTCAGTTTATAAAAGAAAACGTGACCCCACACCCCACCTCTTCCTTTACCCCAAATAATCGCATCGCCACTTAAAACCTCAACTAAGACATTTTTGCGGCCCTCGAAATGTGCATCCCTCTCAATTAGAAAAGGTCCATCTGCCTCTGCCTTGACGTAACCAAATATTTCTATGCAAGTCAACTTTCTAAAACTTTTAATTACTCGGAACATAGTTGATTTTAATCAGACTGTCGAAATCCATAACAGTTTTCATTTATTACCTTTCTTTAACTTTTCGTGTCTAGCCTTTTAGTATAATGTGGTTATATTTTTAAATTCTTCTTACGCCTTTTCTGTAAATTAAGCTGTCATGGTATGATTGATATTGAAAGTTCACTTTTGTGTCCAATGTAAGAGCAAACGGTGCAAGATTCGTATCCGACTTTACTTCAGATCTTTTCAAAGCTGTTGTTTTCGACAAGATGCACCCAAATTCTTACAACAGCTGTGTTAAAGACTTCAGTTTCAGGGTCTCGACCCTGTCCAGAGAACTGTAAGAAGAACCCACCTCTCTCCACGTGTACCACAGACACTGAAGCCTGCTCTCGAGGGTGTGTTCTGGTTACTATGGAAACACACGCAACATGACATGTGATGTCAACTGCGGGGGGAGGTTATGTCAGCAAAGAGAAGGTAATGTATCTGTAAAGCTGAATACACGTTCAACACTGGCGCTTGTGATTCCCTTACAGGTATCGAACATGTGGTAAACCGTTTAACAGATAGTGTTATCCATCCCCATACAGTGCAATATGGATCTTCATAATATTAAATCATGAAGGTCAAACCTGGTAGAGTCATCTGTCTTTTATCATTCATTATCTTTAGCTTAAGAGTTATATACAGCTGCATACGGAGAGTTTGTTAACATACCTGCGTTTCCTAGTGCAAATATAATTTGGGATATCTTTGAATATTCGTAACATTGCGAAATAGAAACTGATGATAACGATGAAGTTCACCATTTAATGGATATTCAACGTCTTTATTAACAGATTTGCGACGTTTCGGTATAGCTCCTTATACCTTTTCAAACGTCGCAAATCTGTTAATAAAGAAGTTGACAAAGTTGTATGTTAACAAACTCTCCGTATGCAGCTGTATATAACTCTTAAGCTAAAGATAAAGAAGTTGAATATACATAAAATCATGTACTTCATTACTAATACAACTTGAATAAACGAAATTTCAATACAGAAATGAAGATCCATTGCATAAACGCAATTGTATATCATAGTCCCACTTTGCTAAGGAATGTGTATTGGATATTTACACTACATGTGGTCAAGGATGGAGTCCGGATTCTGCTTTGATCAGCGTAATTTTGCCACAAGTGAATGACCTAGTATTGTATCGACAGAGTTCGGGTATGAGCGGCAGTAGGTCGTTATCAGTTTACAATAGCTCTAAGATGTGTAATAATGTTGTAAGACATGACTCTGAACTTTATTACCTACAAATGTACTGACGTAAATGCTGTTAGTAGTTGTATCGTTGTTTGATTACTAAATAAATGTACTGACGTAAATGCTGTTAGTAGTTCATCGTTGTTTGATTACTAAATAAATGTACTAAGGTAAATGCTGTTAGTAGTTTATCGTTGTTTGATTACTAAATAAATGTACTAAGGTAAATGCTGTTAGTAGTTGTATCGTTGTTTGATTACTAAATAAATGTACTGACGTAAATGCTGTTAGTAGTTGTATCGTTGTTTGATTACTAAATAAATGTACTGACGTAAATGCTGTTAGTAGTTTATCGTTGTTTGATTACTAAATAAATGTACTAAGGTAAATGCTGTTAGTAGTTTATCGTTGTTTGATTACTAAATAAATGTACTAAGGTAAATGCTGTTAGTAGTTGTATCGTTGTTTGATTACTAAATAAATGTACTAACGTAAATGCTGTTAGTAGTTGTATCGTTGTTTGATTACTAAATAAATGTACTAAGGTAAATGCTGTTAGAAGTTGTATCGTTGTTTGATTACTAAATAAATGTACTAAGGTAAATGCTGTTTGTAGTTGTATCGTTGTTTGATTACTAAATAAATGTACTAAGGTAAATGCTGTTTGTAGTTGTACAGTTGTTTGATTACTAAATAAATGTACTAAGGTAAATGCTGTTAGTAGTTGTATCGTTGTTTGATAACTAAATAAATGTACTGACGTAAATGCTGTTAGTAGTTGTACAGTTGTTTGATTACTAAATAAATGTACTAAGGTAAATGCTGTTAGTAGTTGTATCGTTGTTTGATTACTAAACAAATGTACTAAGGTAAATGCTGTTTGTAGTTGTATCGTTGTTTGTTTACTAAACAAATGTACTAACGTAAATGCTGTTAGTAGTTGTACAGTTGTTTGATTACTAAATAAATGTACTAACGTAAATGCTGTTAGTAGTTGTATCGTTGTTTGATAACTAAATAAATGTACTGACGTAAATGCTGTTAGTAGTTGTACAGTTGTTTGATTACTAAATAAATGTACTAACGTAAATGCTGTTTGTAGTTGTATCGTTGTTTGATAACTAAATAAATGTACTGACGTAAATGCTGTTAGTAGTTGTACAGTTGTTTGATTACTAAATAAATGTACTAAGGTAAATGCTGTTTGTAGTTGTATTGTTGTTTGATTACTAAATAAATGTACTGACGTAAATGCTGTTAGTAGTTGTACAGTTGTTTGATTACTAAATAAATGTACTAAGGTAAATGCTGTTAGTAGTTGTATTGTTGTTTGATTACTAAATAAATGTACTGACGTAAATGCTGTTAGTAGTTGTACAGTTGTTTGATTACTAAATAAATGTACTAAGGTAAATGCTGTTTGTAGTTGTATTGTTGTTTGATTACTAAATAAATGTACTGACGTAAATGCTGTTAGTAGTTGTACAGTTGTTTGATTACTAAATAAATGTACTAAGGTAAATGCTGTTTGTAGTTGTATTGTTGTTTGATTACTAAATAAATGTACTGACGTAAATGCTGTTAGTAGTTGTACAGTTGTTTGATTACTAAATAAATGTACTAAGGTAAATGCTGTTAGTAGTTGTATTGTTGTTTGATTACTAAATAAATGTACTGACGTAAATGCTGTTAGTAGTTGTACAGTTGTTTGATTACTAAATAAATGTACTAAGGTAAATGCTGTTTGTAGTTGTATTGTTGTTTGATTACTAAATAAATGTACTGACGTAAATGCTGTTAGTAGTTGTACAGTTGTTTGATTACTAAATAAATGTACTAAGGTAAATGCTGTTTGTAGTTGTATTGTTGTTTGATTACTAAATAAATGTACTGACGTAAATGCTGTTAGTAGTTGTACAGTTGTTTGATTACTAAATAAATGTACTAAGGTAAATGCTGTTAGTAGTTGTATCGTTGTTTGTTTACTAAATAAATGTACTAAGGTAAATGCTGTTTGTAGTTGTATCGTTGTTTGATAACTAAATAAATTAACAAATGTTTCATAATCACCAGAAATATTATTTGGAGAATATTTTATAAAATCATTCATGCAAATGTCGCATCAAATAGGAAATTAGTTTCCTTTCAGTGTCTATTACCTTATTTGTGAGGAAGTTATTATTTTTAGAAATAAATTGTATTTTCCCTTCTGTTTGGAATCAGACTAACCAAGGTTATGAGGGGTGAAATATCTCTGCATGCCTGCAGTACTCGATCAGCTGTCACCTGCATGTTTTTCTTTTTCCGGTTGAGAAGTTTAAAGATATAAAAAGTATAATCGCCATGGTTACAAATCAACTCGCCATGATCCAAATTCATCTTAGTTGTTGTAGTCAAACCTTCATATGTCCTTGTTTGTTCAAGTAAACATTGTTCTAGCTTTGTCACTGCTAATTTATGATTGAGTTTCAAACCGGTAATAGATACAATGTCAGAAACCTTTCAGATTTAAATTGCAGTTCTATAATGATGTAAGTGAGAAAAATAACTTAAAAAAGAAGTGTTATGTGATTCTGTATGCACCCCAATACATATACAGGATGACCTGTACATTAAAAACATTAAGATGACCTGTACATTTAAAGGATTTCAACGCCAAGGTTGTTGAAGAAGAATGAATAATTTCTTATGGATAGTCAACTTATTTATTGCATGAATTGCGACGTTTCGGTGTAGATACTAACACCGTTATCAAGCAAGTGATACATGTGGTTCGATGACGGCAAATATATACATAAATGAGATGATGTTTTTACATCTAAATGGTTTGATGTACATATTGTTTTGATAAGGAGTGTTACAGTGGATAGTAGTTTATACAAGGAACAAGGTTGATGTACATGATATGATAGGTTGAGTAAACAGATATAAAGTAATAGATTACTGCTGATTGATGTTTATGAGATGATGATAAGCTGGCGGTATAAAGTATCCTTGATCTCTATTTAAAGAAAATAAGTCAAAACTCATCCCTTACACATTCCAAGTTCTTGTCAAAGAGATATCTTGTTCATCACAGCTAGTAAAATGTAAGTAAAAGTAAGAAATTGGTAGAAATCTAATATTAACGGTTTCTTTAATAATAATGCTTTATATTTACGGAACGTAAAAGGCATAAAACATTTTTAGGGTATTTCCATCATAACTGCCGTTTTCATACCTTGTATACGTGACATAACAGTAAGGCGAATGCTGGCTGTTTTCTTCGTATTTGCCGGGGAAGGGGGATGGTGACTGAAGTCTGATTGTAATATAGGATGTAATTACGTGATCCCTAAAAGTGTAAAGTATGGTTATGAGTATTCAATCCAAGCACTGTATTAGTGACTATTTCAACAAAAGTGAGACGATAGTCATACAGTCACAAATAACCAGATTACTAATTTATACTGTGTGCGAGATATTAAACTATGCCATTCTTGAAGTCTTAATAGTGAGATTTAGATCGAAGTGTTGGAACCCCCCAGATCAAGTTTGTAGTCAAACGAGAAGCACCCCCATACCATCATATGCCCCCGCGGTAGAGTTATGACCTCCAGTTCTTCTGGAAAGATCCGCTCCAAGAAGACCTATAATCTGCCTCTTGACAGCCTCTGACATTCTAGCACCCGGCATTCAGGTTTGCAATGGCTAAAACGGCTTGTGTCAACGTGTCTATAACCGAAATTGATCACAATTCCCTACTCCATATTTCGGAAATCGTGGAGAGCAAAGTGCACGTGCGGATTGTCGCGTTTTGATGAAGACTATCCCTACAAAAATAATATAAAATTAAACCTACTTCAAATATGTGCCGAAATAACCAAACTTTTATTTGTGGTCTGCAACTTCTTTTACATGTACTCCATCATGTACATGTACTTCACTATATGGATGTATTACTTCATGATAACAACTGGTAATGTGTAAACTCTCTCTGCATCGAATTTTTTTTTTTGGACGATTTTTCTGTAGAATAGATACTTTGTCCATTTGTCTAAAATTCAAGTTTAAAATTTTCATCAACATCAAATGTGATATTTTATATCATAGTAGTTTGGTTTCATTACAAACACAATACCCTGAATTATTACTATGTGGGAGAGATATTATCTTGGTATACCCTTTCTCAGTTTTATATTTTTACTGTAAATGCAGTTTTTGACATGGTAACAGGATGGAACATTTTTTTTGGAGCTGATTTTTTAAATAATAATTTTTGGCAAAAAGGTGTCATTAAGGTTGCATTTTTCTGTATTGGTATTTTTGACAATCATTGTTATGAATGAGCAAATAAAAGTTGTGTCTCAATTATGATGGCTTTGTCATTTTTGTACCTCTGAAATTCGCACAGATTTTGAAAATGACTCATGTACAATAATTATTTATTCGAGTCATATTTTACTTGGTTGGGCAACATAAGTGTATGACCCAAAATAACGGCAAATTTAGAATTAATCAAGTACTCAGTGCAGAGAACAGTCTACGGGATTTCTCCTGTCAAGGAAGATGATGATGATTTGTATCAACCGAAACAGGTGTAACAAGTGTAAGACATAAGCACTTGGACGCCGTTTTATTTTAAGCACTGGGAAACGGGAATCCCAGACCATGACGTCATTAGGGATTCCCTGGAATTTGTCCTTGACCCTTTGATATGAAATGTTTAGTGTAAACATTGAGAAGTTTGTTGTGACTGAATCAACTATTATGAACCTTGAATGAGAGAGTTTTTTACGTTTTCAAACATTATCCATTGCGCTAAAATGCATATGCTACGTAATGAACGCGATATTCCCGACATTCATTTCAAGGACATTCAATCAAATACAATTCAAAGATAATAAACATTTCGATTGAATTTGAAAACTACCTACAGGTCAGTCCTTCGTACGTTTTCGCGCACCTGCTTCATAATTCGTATTTATCGTTTTACCTTCACCTCTAAAAGAGTTCCACTTTTCTTTACGATTTTATGGTAACGTTGATTTTTTTTACGATCGTTTAGTGAAACGCTCTTATCATTTTATGACAAATTCGGAATATCGGTCGTAACTGCTTACAAACGTTCTTAGCTACAAACGTTGAGTGAAACGGCACACATTACTTGATTCAAAATTACTCTCGCCTTTGTCACCATGTACATTGATTTTCCGTTGACTTAAGAATTCTTAAAACGTTACAAAGTTTAATTGTTGTTAGAGCTATTTACAAAATCAATATTATAATTGTAAGACTAAGTCGATACTGTTTTCTTCGTAATTCAAAGCATCAGGCGCTGAGTTGTTGGAATAATCTTACTCTAAGTATCTTTCAAACTTCAGGAGCTAGCCTCTGTTATATTTCAGTATCATGATACTCATTCAGTGGTACCTTTGTCTTCTAGTTCATGAGTCATGAACTGCATGAGATGGAGATCAAAAACTGTTTTACCGATTTGACAACATGCAAAACGAAGACAGTCTTAGTGTAATGAAATGCAAGTTTATTTGTGAGCATTGAGTTGTATCAATGACTAACTCCCAATCGGATTAAAATAGAGGTATTAGCTATGTAGCTCATCAGTTTACTATCTGAGTGTGAATGTTAACATTTGAAATAACAGATTTGTCAAATACAATGAATTGTCACCAAACATACAGTCATAACCATCGGGTCAAAATATGTCTACAAAAGATAGCAGTATTCTAGTGATTTTCGTTCATCACATACAGTTACCGGTTTGTGGAAGCAGTTGAAAGCATGTTCAAATTCTGAAACTTTAAGCTTCCTGCGCCCACTGGTTTTAAGGAAGCGGTTTGTTAAAGATGTTAGAGGTAGTGTTAGAAACACAATGTTCATGTACACATCTCACTCATATGCCCATATTGTAGTGGGATCAGGACCAATGCTACAGTTTTAGTTTTCATATTACAAATATGTTATTCTGAAAATCTTGGTTTCCTAAGCCCACTTTTTTTTGAGAATTAGTCTGTTAGTGGTTAAAGGAATTATGCTTTCAACGCTCATATTTTAGGGGACCATATCTACCAGCTGCTAGGTGGGATCAGGACTTAAACTACTAATAGCAGTTCTGGTCGAAAATGTGAAAAGTTGACGGACGACAGATGACGTAATATTGGAGGATAAGCTAATGTTAAACCTAACATTCATGTTTTAACAACACAATACAGAAAATATCGTTATTTTTCCGACCATAGAACACAAACTGTAGAACATTGCCTGAGTGTGAAGCAGTGTTGAATAGTACTCAGTTGTTATAACGTTTCAATCTCATTGTTCGACAACAATGTTCATGCACACATTAATTTTAATTTCTAAGGCTATATGGTGCATTCATACAGTTTATAACTTTACAAATGAAACTAACCAAATTTATAAAGATCTGATTTTTAAAGGATACATTCAACATCAATGATAAAAACACAATGTTCATGTACACATCTCAGTCATATAAGAATCAGTTTCATCGACAAAACGAAGTTTTCATGTACAAGTTACAAGCTTATAATGTACAAACTTATTCACACACGTTTATGATACAAATCCAGTTTAAAAGATAATAAACAGTCTCCTTGTGAATACACACTTATTCATTGAAAAACATCCAGATTCATTGTTGAAAATCAGGCTTCTTGGAACACACATACAAACCTTATTGATACAAACGTCAGTCTCGTTCGAACTTACAGTGTTGCTGTAACAAACTTTGATGATGAAATAATGATTTTTTAAAGTCAAATTCAGTATTCATGTACATATAAACACCAAATGAAATTGTAAAATAGTTTTCATTATTGATAAAACAATCAGTGGCATTGATACAACATCGTGTTTATGTACAAACATATCCTCGGTAACAAACACTGATGATAAAACACTTAGTCAAAAATAACCAAATACAGTGTTCATACACATTTACAACATTTGTTTATGTACAAATCCACATAGTAGTTTGGCCGGGGTATTTCAATGCGACCTATCCAAAATAGTAAGAGCATACGTTGAGACGTATTAAACCACCTCAAAGTTCGTAGATTGTCGCTGTTACGCTGTTACGACTACCTATATCGCCCCATTGCTGTGAATACCAGTTAAAATACTCAAAACCCATTAACTTCTCCTTTAAGAAATGAAATCCACTTGGGACACATGTAATAAATCATTAAGTTGCAGATCCATAGATTTCAAAATATGCAGAAGTTTGTTATCACAAGACTTACACAGAGACAATAAACAGCTGTGAATATTGTTAATATGCTATACCTGGCATACATAACTGTAGGCGCTTGCAATAACAAATGTAATTCAACTCTCTGCATGTTTATTGAAGTTTGAAATCCAAACCATCTCTCACCTGACAGTTAAGTATCGACGTAAACGCAAGAAAAAAACGTCAATATCTGTTTTAATTGCATTCCTACAACTAAATTCACTTGATTCCCAAATGACAGACCCTTATGACATTGATATTGATTGAACCTAATTATCGTAAAGTTTATTTTGTCATAGTGGAATCCGCCTTCAAATGTGTTAAACATGCTAATCAAAACACTAAGCGCTCTTCAAGCAGACTTCCTTCAGCGTTTTTCTTGGCTATGAAATTAAGATCAAGATGTTTCAAATTTCCATTGGATATGTTACCACCGATGGTATAGAGGAATGTTTGATGTTTGATAGTAATTTTCGCTGATACAGTTATTTCCAGTATTCCGTTGACAGGCGGGTTGACAATGTTTTGTAATAATTTAACAAATTTTACAAATCGTCAGAAAGAGTTTATAGTGCCGACATCTAAAACATGAACGCCCAACAGACTTCGAATTTTAAGACTAAGAGACTACTGTAGTTAGTTCAACCTAAATTTAGTTGCGCAGAATTTCTAGAAATTGAGAAATTATTTTATGCACTTTACTTCAAACCTCTCCCGCTTTTGTTCTTTCATTGAGTCATTACGGTTGTACAATTCAAGCAGTTGAATTAAACATTGATCACTCAATCTAACTAAATTGTTAACCTGGTAAATTAATCAATCAGTATGAATTACTAAAGAGAAATCTAGCAAAAATAAACAAATAAATGCAACTCACTTTACATGTAAACACAACCATGCAACTTTTGTAAGTTTATTTATGAATTAATCACACAGTTAATGTATCTCCGTAACAAGTCGGACATTTGTAAGGTTAATTCTAAATCTCATAGCAATTGGCTTCCAGGCTTTCACATCGCCAAAAACTGCAATCTGCTGAAATCTCATTTCCCCAATATCAACGGTTTATAATAATACTACTCATTTTGTGACACAAGAATTTCCGTCTTACACTATAAAAAAACGTCTTACACTATAAAAAAACGTCTTACACTATAAATAACGATTCATGAAACATGTTTGTACCTTAAATCATACAGACTATCTTCAATGGTACAATTTCTTTTAGTTTTCGAGTCGAGTACTTTGCGAGGTCAGGTGGTCGTGTGGTTAAAGCTGTCGGTATGTCAGTGCTAAGGTAAATACCCTTTTAGTCCCGCAAAAAAAAGTGATGTTATCCCATTATTATGAAAAGGTTAAATTTGTATAGTAACTTTTAATGCATGCATGTAAAGATGAGCATACTTTATCAAACAAAGACTTCTGGGATCCGTAGTCCAGCTTCTTTACCGACCCAACGATTCTACCCATTCATTTACAAGCGTTCCTCTACAAGTATCTGGATATATGTATAGTTCTATACTTTATCAAACAAAGACTTCTGGGATCCGTAGTCCAGCTTCTTTACCGACCCAACGATTCTCCCCATTCATTTCCAAGCGTTCCTCTACAAGTATCTTGATTTAATCATATATCTTTGGGAAAGCACCTGCATTATCAGGAGAAAATATACATCGTGTCCTAACGAATGTACGCCCACATTTTCTAACGTTTCAGACAATAACAAGACAAAGCTATGCGCGTTATACTATGATGTTATGCATCTGCCATTGTAAAATATTTATCAACCTACGGAATAATGAAAGCTTAATTATTACCGGATGAAATACGGGCAATGAAAAAAAATCAAACTACATCAAAGAAGACTAAATACCATACTTGACTAAACTCCGTCAGTAGCTTACATAAGGTTAAATCATAAACTGTCGCCTTACACTTTGTTGCAGTGAATTAAATGAAGATAAAATTCAATCGCATTGTATTAGAAAGTCATTTCTGTAAAAAAAATTCATTTTGAGGATTCTTTTTTCATAATCTCGTTTGTCATGACTTCTTTTTTGTGGAAGGATCTTCCGTTCGTTCGTCAAGTTTGGCAACAGGAATTTTTAACAACAACTCTATGTGAACATTTCCATCTATTTAGGAGTGGCGTTACGTAAGTCAATTAGGCCTGTTTACAATTTTTTTCTCTTTTCTTAAGAAAATATGTAAAACCAAAAAGTATTTCGGATATTGATCTATGGTTTTAACTTTACATCTGATATTTCAATAGATGGCGATTATCCCTACACAAAATTTATGAACTCATTTATTGAAATTCTAATATAGACCTTCAATTGAATATTCTAAAATCCCTTTAGCGGTTAAAAGTTATAATCCCGAATGATGTGTGGCCGACAAATAACAAAGAAAGAATGACTTGAAAGTACAGTGAGTATAATAACCACATTAGGATGTATTGCTAAGATAATAGATATCATTACACATTAGGATGTATTGCTAAGATAATAGATAACATTACACATTAGGTTGTATTGCTAAGATAATAGATAACATCACATATTAGATTTGATAATTGGTTCAGAGTCGAATGTCAAGTTCTAAAGTTGGTAAGTTTTTCAAAATACATGAACTTTTATAAAATAGCCACACAGTAAAAAGGCGTTTGCTGATAGGATGTGTGGCTCTGTTGGAATCTAGAAACTGCCCCCTCGTGAGATGATAGCTCGCTGATATTTCGTTTACACCCCTTGTGTCATCTTGTATCACTATGTTATAGCTGCCTGGAAATTACCATTATCGTGTCAAGTTTCGTTCGAATACGATGACGTCATAAGCACGAGCATATATGACGTCACAAAGCGTTATGAACACGGTGCAAGTGAGCGGGAAACATTGCCTTACCTTTATAAACACTGATATGTCGGATCTCTTATATTTCTTGTTACTCTAGCTTTTCGATCAAATTTACATACAAGTAATAAAAAACACCATTCACATAGGAAGGGCAACGTCAGATAATTATCGTACGAGGAAGACGTGATAAATATCTTCCTCTAGAAATATAAACTCTTGCTTTCAGTCACTCAATAACTTAAGTAGCCTTTTGATTTGATGTTTTTAAATTAGTAGATATAGATTTAGGCTATAAATTGTCATTAAAATTGTGAAATGGGGTCTTGTTTTCCATAAATGTTTTAGATAAATAGGATGAAAATATTTTCAAAGAGACATGTCACACCTTTTAACAAATTGTTTGTTTGTGGAAAGTGATATAAGCAGTGTCGCATTCACTTAGGTAAACAATGTTATGACTATACGTACAAACTAACATCTTATATTCTTATCAAAATATGGTAAATGGCATCTTAAAATTCATCTCTGACAATTTAATGGTCATTGTTGATAATTTCATATCAAATTTTGAAAGAAATTCTTCACGGTGTTGTTTGAAAAGTAGGTTTTGATCCAAGTCGGCCACTTTCATTTTACAACATCTTAAATGACTCAAAATGTTAAACAATGTTTAAAAGTATGCAAATGTGGTCTTGTTTTTCATATTATGTTATAACAAATGTATTTATAACACTTTGAAACAAATATTGGACAATTTTTTAACAAATCGTGTGTTTGTTACAGAGATGAGAATGTCGCCTTTTATGGCCGCTTCACTCAACAAGTTCACGCAAACATTCTCAGTGATTAGAATTGAGATTTTATTTGTTTAATTTGATTTAAAAGTGTACAAATGTATATTTGTTCTTCATATTTAGTCAAAAGAAAGACAATGAGAGTATTTGCAAGCATATATCTCTTACTTTTTTACACATTTGTTCATTCACCATTCTAGCTGACAGGTTGGGTTTTTTCCAAGATTAAAAATAGACAACTGTGACATGCTAATCCAGGAGAAACAAAAATACAATTATAGCTTGCTTATTTGTCTAAATTAAAACTTTATTTTTATTAACAAATTCACAAAATATACAAACAACATCAACTAACTTTGTTCAGTCTGACAAGGCCTGCTGAATGAGATGTATTTTCCTGTCAGTGACGCAGATCTCGCGGCCACTGATCAGTCTCATTCTTGTTTCACAGTCGTTGTATGGATCAACGTAAAACATGGGGGAAACCTCTTCTTTCATCTGCAGATCTACTTTACACAAGAGTTGCCCCCTCTCCACGTCTATGAACCCCACCCTCCCCCTCCCCACATCCAGCACCAGCCCGAAGGTGAGGGTGAACTCTACACCACGTGTGGGGAGAGACAGAGAGACACACTCACCAACCTGATGTTCCTCACTGTCCTCCTGATCTCTCCTCCACACCTGGATACAGAGACGGTCGGGGTGATCGTCACAGTCGTCCGTCACAGACACACAGACGGAGTCGGGGAGAAGAGAAACACACAACCCCTCGTCAATGTTGATCCTCCCCAGCTTTAACCCCATCTCCAGCAGTATCAAGACTCTCTCCCCCCATGTCAGTGTTGAGCTGGTCTCCCAGTAGGAGGGGGGAGTAGTGAGAGGGGAGGGGGAGGGAGGGACGGGGACGGGACTGCTACAAGTCCCCCTGAACATCGAGAACTGACCCGGACTGTTTCTGTCTCCACTTCGCTCCAAGTTTGTCAGGACTCGACCGAAGTCTTCAACTTGTAGCTCCTTGTGTACTCTCTCTGAGTTGAGAATCATCGCCCGGCCTGAAATATACAAGTTTATTGTTATTAAACATATACAAATGACATCTTAAAATCTTTATTTTTGTATTTCAAACATTTTGATGTAAGAATAATTGGTAATTGTCAGGATTTTTTAAAACTTTGTTTAACCGCTCGAACTAAAAAATTTTTAACATGTTTGGAGCTTAATGTCGACTTTATTAACAAATTATATTATCAAAACATATACAAATGGTATCTTAAAATGTTTATTTTTATATTCCAAACATTTTGATGATAAAATATTTCATAATTGCTTAAAAAAATTAAAATTTTGTTTAACCGCTCAAACTAAGAACAAGGCTGACATTTTTCTAGAGCTGATTATCATGAAAAGAAACAATTATTGTTATTAAAACATAAACAAATGGCATCTTGAAATGTTTATTTCAATGTTTGGAATAATTCTGAAAGAAAAATATTGATCTTTGTGACAAAAAATATAAACTTTGTTTCACTCGGCAATACACAATAAATCTACAGTTGACTTTACCGACAGCCAGTTTTCAAAATAGATCAGTTTTCATTGAGCGCAGGACAAATTGTTGTTATGAAAACTTATACAAATGGCATCTTAAACTGTTTATTTTACTATTTCAAATACTTTGCAGAAAAAATATTTGATAATTGCGAAAATAAATTAAAACTTTGTTTGGCGCTCAAACTGACAGAAAATTCAGCTGCTTTCTCGGAGCTGAGAGTCCGCGGTCAGTACATAACGATAATTATTGTTGAATTTTTTTGTCTCAATATGTATAAATGGTATCGTAAAATGTTTATTTCACTTTCAAATAATTTGATGAAGAAATATTTAATATCCGGATTTCTTTTTAATATGTTTGTTTACTGCTTAAACTGACAAATTAGCTCCTTTTCGAAAGCTTTTTGTCCTGTTATAAACACGTTTTGTTATCCAAACATAAACAACTTGAAATGTTCATTTCATCATTACATACTATAAACATCACTGGGGCAAAAAATCTAAACTTAGTTTCATTCTCTAATTTCCAATTGGCTTTGTTTTGCCGACAGCTTCTTTTTTAAAATGAATTCTGACGTTTCCGACATATAAAATAATCACTGCATACCTATTATATTAAAATGATAACTAGGAATTCATATTTTAAAAATTAAAATAGAGTTAAAATAAAAATATATGAAATATATGAAAGCTGTTACAATTATTCAAAACTTTTTTCTGACAATTTTTATAGATCTGACTGTCCTGTAAATTAAACTTACCAACATATATGAATGCTTTTTTTAAATATTGACTTTATCATTTAGAATATTTTTTTAAAATATGGGATATTTGCAACACATTTGCCACTTAAACTTATTAATAATTCAGCTTCTTTCTCATTTTATACAGAGTGTCAATTTCTAATATCTTTGTTTTCAAATCACTCATACTTGATATCTCAGAGCTTTAAATGAAGACAACATTTTCTCCAAATAGATACAAAGGGCTTCTTAAAATGTGGATTTCAAGATTTCAAGACTGTTTTGATGAGAAATTCATCAATAATTGTGACAAAAAACGTAAACTTTGTTTCACTCTCTAACATTCGCAGTTGATTTGCCGCCTCCGCCGCTTTTCAAAATAGATAGATTTTCAGATTATGCTTTACTTTGCTGAAATATATTGATAATGTTATACATGTATTTGATAATTGCAAATTCTTTCTAAACCTGTGTATAACTGTCAAACAATAAAAGTAACACAAATTAACTAAATTTCAAATGCAAAGTGAACACCGTCTGTTTGTTTTCCCCCGAATATATACCAATGTCACTTTGAAATGTACTGTATATTTCAAAAGTTCAAAATAATACACCATATCAAAATTATTATTCCTCGCCACAAAACTTTGCTTACGGGTCACTTGACAATTCAGTTGATTTTGACGACAGCTGTTATTTTCAATAAATGAGTTTTCATTAACCCTATACTGCTTAAAGTTATATAGACGACTCTACGCGTCCCAAGGTCACCCTTCGGCGACTTTTGACCATAAGGTGACGTAGTAAGTGCGATGTCGGCAATATGATTGTTTTAAAACATTAATTTTCAGTATATTATTATTCATTTCATTAGATAAACATTTGAATGTAAGTAGTGTATCTATCGAACTTTTGCTAAGATATACAAATAAAAGATCCATATAAGAAACTGGCAAAATATTTGTTTCAACATCAAAGTTGACTCTGAGGTTGAAATATAGGAAGCGCCAAAATATCTTAAACTGTATTCATAAACTAAGAGAAACAACCAGTCAATTAAATTTTGATGAATATTGGTACATTTGAGTTTCTAAGTAAATGTTGAGATACTTATTGTATGTCAAATGACATTGGTTCGGACAGTTTTGACCATGGTTCGGACACTTTTTACATTTTCCTTTATAAGGACTAGTAATGCTTTGATTTAACCAATAAAGTAAACGAAACATTGAATAAGATACGACTAAAACATTAACAAAGTGATTGATTATTAACACATACGGTTGAGCGCTCAGGGAGTTTTAGCGCCAAATGCCTACAAAGGTGACCGTGACGTAATACTTCTGTTACGACGCATGCGACCATGTTGGGAGAATTTAACATCGGAAAGCATTCTTCCATACAGATGACAAATTATTTCATTTTTCCTAAAATCTTTGATATTTTTGTACATAGACTACTCATTACATGTATTGGGATGTCTGATATTTTAAATAAAGATTAGTCAGTTAGAAACATTATTTTCGGATAATTGACAAACAATTATGCATTTTAAGATAGAAATCCAAAACAATATTGCCTAAAGATAGTTTTGGTTTGCTGACATTTACTTTCAACAGATTATAAAATACTATGTTTCGAAGTATTTGAATCGATACAGTGTCCGAACCTCACCTTGTTCCTACTGCTTTATACGCCTTTCAAACCATCTGAGAAATTAGTTCTTGTAATATGATTCTGCCAAATTATTCTCAACCTTTTTATATAGATATCTACGAGCATTTGATTTTATTCCATTGTACATTATTATGATTATTCCCCCCCTCCCCGTCACTGGCCACTGAACGGCGTCATTTCCTTTGACCACTGGCTACAAGCCTTAGTGTGCAACAATGTTGAAATATATCCCAAGGTCGTCTGCCACATGTTGCTAGCTCCGTTCTAAACTGCCCCATCCTTCATGATTACTGAATGAGAATGTCGACAATCCGTGTTGCGAGATATATTTGTGACGTAACTGATATCAGCCGAGTTTTCTATAAATATCATTTACCATTATTAAAAGATCAAAGTGACATAAGCTGCCCAACTATTTTTTTTTTAAACATCTTGTTTAAATCCGACGCTCGGATCACCTGGTCCGTGTCAGTTCTGAGGTGGCCGTTAATTGCCAGAGGATACAATATATAATGAATATATAGTATAAACCTTTCTGTAGTACATTTGTCAAAATGTTTTCGAGTGAATATTAATTCAATTGATCCCGCCGTTAAAATATCAATCTAATTTGAGTTAGAGTCGAGACTTGGGTCCGACTTCCAGTGTCATACTCATGCAATGATCGGTTTTCAAAGTGAAGTTTAAGTCATCATTCCATTTCCCACCTACAGTTTGCTTAGATTAAGAAATATATTATTTTGATAGACACAGAGTGAATGTTTGAGTGATTGAGTGCGAGAGTGAGTAAATCAGGACAATGTTTTAGCAACTTATAATTAACATCTGGATTTAATAATCGTCTTTTCCTAGGCAAAAATTTGAATTTATTTGTCAATAACTTGATGGCAGATTTATTTGAGTGTAGTACCTTTATACCACATGCCAATTTGAAGTTTGAACACTGTATTCGGATATTAACATCTAATTGTTGAAGGTTAATTATTTTGATTGTTATAGGTGGTGAGATGATTTGAGGTTAATGCTGCTTTCAAGAGTATCTCATATTACGGCTGCTAGTATCATTGCAGGGAGAAAGGCTGCAACACCATTTGGCTATGCATTGCTGTGATACATGCAAGCATCAGCTTAAACTAGCCAGCCCTCAAAACTCGCCAGTGCTAAAATTCAGTGTAGCATTGCACCCAAACCTTGCTGCGTGCAGTTCTCTACTGCAGACAAAGTTGCCGAGGTCATTGAGATGTTTTTATTTGAAAATAACCATGAAACCTATGTGTAAACTGTTGTATTTATCTACTATGAATCTTGTCAGCTCAAATTATTCATTGAGTTGAATAACAGATATAAAATGCATTGCCACACGTTAGGTCATTACTCCAATATACCGGGACTGCGAAAGGCATAATCCATAACATCACAGAAGGGCACATCTCAGGTTCTGTTTTGACGGATTTCTGTACAGTAAGAACAAGGTAAGGCAGACATGCACACACTGGCGATGTGTCTTTACAGCATGCCATGGCAAGTTCAGGTGAGAGATTGTTTTATATTACTTGGTAAGCGACGATGAAGTTAATACAAATGGAAAAATCAAATAGTGGGCAGGTACGGCTTTAACAGTGTTTATATTGGTACAGAGAACCTAGACTGTATCAAAAGTTTAAATTCAATATCAACGAATTGCAATTGCTTTAATTTTTTATTCAACTTTAAGTTGCTAAATAAATCAGACAATTAATCATTTATGCCTACAACATTGTGGTTATCATCGATGTTTTATGACGTAGCCAGATGCTAATGTGTCCAAACTACAACCCGGTTACAGCAATAATTGTAATTATGGTTGTCATGTTCAATGCTGAAATCTGTGAAACTGCAAATTTTGAAGAGTAAATGAATAGATAACTTTTTTAACTTTGTGTTTATATTACCTTGTGGAGTTTGAATCGCAATAGGCGAACTAAAAGAAATTTATTTTCATAACTTAAACTTTAAATTGAAATAAACCGATTTATGACTTTAGGTGTTTTTTTCTATATATATGCAAAAAGTGTATTTTACCCCATATAATGTTCATTTATTAGTTCTAACTTTTCTTACATTTGAAGTATTATCAGGTTATGATATAATACTGAAAAACCAAATCTGTTAGTAGTTCAAGTGGAGACAATAGGATTTCAGGCATGTGATACAGTATCTTAGTTCAAATTCAACTATACTGAGCTTTTCTGTTTTTGAAACATAAGCTCAGTATAGCTTAACAATATTTCTATCATGTTACATTTACCTCAGCAATAACCATCACTGGTGTAAATTAAATGTGAAACTCACTTTAAAAAGTAACTCAATTTGCCCTTAGATCAAATGACTTTAGTTAAAAGTTGGCCAAAAACTATTTTGGTTCCAATTTATGCAACTATATGCTTTAATGATTTCTTTAATTAAAATCAATTTACCTGGATAGATAAAAGGTTATTTCTATTTTAGCAATGTAGGAATTCCAACACCATGCATGATATTATAAATGTTGATAACAATGTTTAATTTATTCCTATATTAATTTCCAGTAATGTAGATTTTTTAATTATATATTATGTTAATTTTTAGACATCTTACTTAAATAATCATTTGTCTATATTGTTTTGAAATATGATAATGAAAGGAGACGCTAGTATGATTAGATTATATGACTTACTGTCAGTACTTGAAGACAGTGAAAATTGTTAAAGGGACATTGAGTTGTTGTTATTGTGATTTGTACTGAACTTTGCCTTGATGAGGCTGAGAGACCAATGGTTGAGTTTTACATCAGTTTTTATCATAATGAAAAACTTTCACAATATTGTTTGTTTTATATTATAATCACTTTTTAGTGCATGACTTGCTACACTCAGATCATCCTAAACTGACTGTAAATGTTTAAATAAAATAGATTCGAAGTCAACAATTAAAAATGTTATTAACGTCTTATGTCAGAGTGATAACATAAACCTTTTTTATGTATAAGAATTTCCCACTAAAAACAGTTGGAAGAATGCAATAGATTTGTAAATATAAAGACAAATAATTTAAGTTAATTCATTTTGCATTATTTTCATGCATTTCTGTGTTTACTACGACTAACTTCTGCATTGCTGTCTTCCAATTTATGATGAATTAAAATACAACTTCAACATACAGGAAATTAATGGATGTTATTATCATATATACAAATATTTATAATGATATCCTATCCTCTTTACCATGGCGGGATTGATTCCAGTCAAAATGAGCTATTTCTTCACGATTCCTCTATTTAGCTATTGCTAGGTCTGTGATTGTGATTTTAGTTCTCTATCAATGTATTTTGAGTAATCCTCAAAATATAAGCTTTGCAACACAAATAAGTTTTTTTAAGTACTTGATTACATTACACAATATGGAAGATTCAGCCTTAAAACTAATTTCAGCCCTATTTGTACCGCTTAACGTAAGCTTAACTTAAACAAAGTCGCGTTGGCCTTTTGACTAACAGCCATTGGCTGAATTGTATCCTTAAAGAGGTGTACGTCTTGATTTCACAATGTCAAGATTGTTGAATTTACTTGAAATCAGTTATGTTTTCTTTCAAATATATGCCGAGGTCTTCACTATGATATTCACTATGTGCAAATTTGGGATAATACACAGACGGCCGCCTCATCGCCTCGACTTTAGGGAATGCACTTGCATGGCACAGCACTGGTCAAAACACTGCTGGGTTGTGAATATTCTCGATGATCTGTTGCTTGAATAGACTGATGAGAAACTGTTGAGAAACGGTTGTTAGTGTAAGCACAGTCACTCAACTGACGCCATCTTTGCTGCATTTACGAAAAAAATCAAGTTGCAATACCTACTTGGCTGTCGTTATTTTTAACGCAACTTACAAATAATTTATGTCACAAATCATATATAAATCAGCTCACCTTGAAAAAATATCTTCATATGTATAATTAGGGGACCCTTTGTGTGTTGTTTAACAAAGTTGATTACCCTCATAGGGCATACTTAACATTCCATTTGCCGTATATAACATCTGTCTGCGAGAATACAAAGTCACCAAATCTACTTTTTATATTAGCCATTGACAAGATACCTGTACACAGGTTTTCAACCTTCCAGAGCATATTTTGTTCCAGAGAAGAAAATGGAAATTCAAAGGACTTGGTCCCTTATGTCCACTTTAGGGGTCACAGAGTCACCAAATCTACAATTTATAATGCTTTCTGGTAAATCCGTCTGTACACTGTCTGTATTCAGCCTTCTCGGGCTTCAGGTTCTGGAGAAGATGAAATATGCTTTATGGGCAGCCTGGCATTTATATTTGCAGACCGCAGGCCCTCAGTGGGTGTTACAGAGTCACTAAGTCTACATTTCATTGTCTCATTAGGTTTAGGTACTTCGAGTTCTCTAATGGTCATTGAGAATAAGTAAAGGTTCCGAACAAGTTCAACAAGCCATTGAGCTTGTTCCAGCCTGAAAGTCTCAGCGATATCTAGAGAATATTTGTCTTTTCTTGACAAATACCAGGCTAATCTCATTTCATGGATAGAAAGTTCATATTGTCACGAGTGGGCCGAGTGGCACTGCTTGTATTTGAAGGGCATGATTTTCTTCTTTTACACAGTACCAGGGCTCAAGATTAGATGCAATATATGTAAACTACGCACAGATATGTAATTATGTGCAAAAATAATGAATTCAAAGAGTGACAGATATGCATAACTTTCCTAGAATACGAGTCATATATTGATTACATGGTTACTGAATTTATCTGAATGATCTCGCTGTATACAATCATAATCCATTACCTCTGAGTTCTAACAAAGTTACATAATTAACCGCTGTAATTATTAGGGATGTCAAATTAAATTAAAACTGTAGGTTATTCATCGCTGACATCTCTGCATTCATAAAATGATTTTTATGCTGAGTTTGTATTTTAATTATTTCGTTTCAAAGTTTTTTTATGTACATATTCCGATTTCAAATCTTGCCATATTTTGTCAAAAGTAGCATCTTACACTTCCACTTATCGTTACCTTATCATTTCGGGGTAAAGAATCATGAAAATTATATGATAAAATAGAATAGTGTTTTCTCAAAAGGTGTGTGCAGTTTTGATAAGAATTCTTTTGTAGTTTTTGAGAAATTCCTATTTCCGTGACGTTGTTCATTTTACGGCGCTTCTGCTGAAATAAATCCAGATGACAGCGGGAGTTAGGTTCAAACATTCCAGCAAGCTAAAGGTTAAGGGCCACTTTGTTATGATGCTAACCCATATGCAGTGTAACTATTTTATATTTTTTGGGGCGTAAGGGAATAAATGCATATTTCTTATAACAATGAAACTTCAATTTACGCCGGATTTTGAGACATGTTGTCATTCTGTATTATGAATGAACTAGAATTTCCAATTAACATGATACAATACCTCAAGGGGCACGATATACAGTGTTTCCGTTCTCCGAAAAATTCTGGTTATTGACTGGTGAACAATATGACTGTCTGGTGTTTTAACAGACTGTCGAACATGATTTCCAATTTTAAAAAATCAAGTTTTCAACTTTCACCCATTAATCATGGTGGTAAAAATCTGTCGAGTTTGGAAAAAAACCTGATTGCTTAAATAGACTGTTATTATTAAGTGCGCAAGATATAATCGTTCGGATGCTAAAGCTGAATTTATTGTTTTCGGAGCCAGTGGTTAAGTGAACTGTCTATGAAAATTAACGCAATTTATCTACAAATTCCGAATCAAACACTGACTCATTCAGATAACTTTACATGAGTTCACTGTTCTTGGTGACTGGTTACATCAAAGAGGAGGCAAAACATATAATTTTGATTATTACAAATTATCTCTATTCATATCACCTCTAAGAATAAAAAAGCCAAAAAATTAGAAAACATATGATTTAATTCGACTACTAGGACACCTGTTTTGGATAACTGTCTAATCATCCCGGTGAAAGCTTTCACAAAATAATCGAAGCATGTTTTTAAGCCATGCCCAGTGTGTGCCGTGTTAGCAGTCAGCTGAAACTCCAGCTCTTTGATTTTCTCTGTAACTGGTTACGTTAACTGTTTACGAAAATTCATTCAATTTACAGACCAGATCCAATTTCAAACAAACTTTCGATAGAAGTTAAAAAGTAGAACAATCTTTCGGAGGAGAAACATTTACCCTAAGGCCTAAGTGATGGTAGAGAAAGAAAGTTTTATTTATTGATTGCATTTAATGTACATGACAAAATGTAAGTGTCCAGGATTCTGTAAAGCCATCGGATTTGGTGACTATATAGTGATAACTTAAGGTTATGATGTTGATAAAAATTAACCTAGTGTAGTACTATATTTACCAAGCACAATGATCCAGTTGTCCCCATGTTTCAACCTACACATCACCAGGTCAGCAGCACATCTGGCTATCATCCCGTCTTGCCAGGGTAGACTGTCATCTGGACAATACAGAAAGGTACAAAATATCATTCAGTAAAATTCAAAAAGGGTTTCATTTAAGGGACTTTTAATAAAACAGAGCCATTGGCTCTGTCGCTCATATAGCCACTATTACTCATTTTACAAATAGTCACAGAGTCACCATTTTGGAGCCATAAGGTCAGCAAATGTATAAATTAGAATCCCCATCAGCTGAGTCTGCACACAAAGTTTAAAACCATACTGTCCTAATTTTGACCTGATTTCAATTTAAAGTAAATGCAAATCATAATTAAAACCAAGAAACATTTTTCTCGCCTGCAATCAAATTAAGGAATTATCTGGAAT
Organism: Phorcus lineatus; assembly: GCA_921293015.1. NCBI lineage: Eukaryota > Metazoa > Mollusca > Gastropoda > Trochida > Trochidae > Phorcus > Phorcus lineatus. Next base: position 44,629,436 of record OV121093.1, read on the forward strand.
TTCTTCAATTAACGGAAAGGACTTCCCCGCGCTATTTTTAGATATTTGACACCGTGTCCATATAAGGAAAGCGCAAACCGACCTTGACCTTAGAAAAAGTGAATACGGGACCAAGTCTGTAACTTCTGACAGATCACACGACCTCGCGTTTTTTCTCTCAATCAAATGAAACAACACGCCGAAACAAAGGTAAGTAAAGCATATGCATGTAGAAAGATGTTGTTATAGAGATGGGATAGAGAATTAATGCATACTAACAAATCTGGACCCCGTTTCACAAAAAATCGTAACCTAGTTTACGAGTGTTTTTCACACGTATATAAACGTAGATCTACGATTTGGATGCGTTTGACAAAAAAGTGCAGGACCCCGTTTCACAAAACATCGTAACTTAGTTTACGAGTGATTTTCACACGTAAACGTAGAACTACGTTTTGGATGCGTTTCACAAAAAAGCGCTGGTGTAAACTAGTAGCGATATCAGTCGTAAATCTAGGAGTGCCTCTTTCCACTCGTAAGTCCTTACGTGTGAAATTTATTGCTAACATTAGGGATCTTCACGCACCTGCAAACAGGAAGATTTTGTTTTGTTTGGGAGAAAAACTTTCGTCCGAGTGACCGGTGAGATGTAAGTTTGTTGCCTGTGACTATTAAAGGACTTTTGCACAAAACTCACATTTTATGTTGTCGAAAATCATATTTGAGATAAAAGAAAGATACAACAAACCAGTAAATAAACTTATTTTTTTCGTATCTACACTTAAATTGTCCTTGAATTCGTAGTTAGTAATGAAATAAAAGAGTTGCTTCCCTTGAATTCTAGTGCCGTGCGAAATTGAGACCTTTGAAAATTCATACCCAACGCAGACTAGCTCCCTTGCTGCCAGCCAGGACATACATGTACATACACGAAACGCCATCCAGGTGCCGGGATGTACATAAATGTACATTCCATGACATTCCCCAATCAGAATTATTAAATATTTATTTAATTGATATATCAACATAAATTTTGTATTATTTGCATTGAAAAATTACTAAGCATTAATTTGGTACCAAAATCATTAGTATTGGTTCATTCTTATTTGAGTTAAACCTATTTTTCCACAATACATCAACAAAACAGTTTGAAGTTGTTTCGATATCTGTTGGTCCCAGATACCGAGTAAATGACAAACGATGTTGACTGTTCAACATGACGTGTATTGAGGTAGCCGCCATACACAGGAAGTACAAGGGAGAGCACTCTGATTTACTTGAGTACCGTAAAGCTCTCAATAAGCTATCGTAACATCTTTCCTTTTTTAAAGAAATTGAGAAGATGAACTATTATTATAAAGGCATGCATTAAAGTAATTCACAACTTTAAAGGCACTAGTGCACGCTTTTACGGTTTAAATTGGCTATTTTAAGGTTTAAGAGGACTTATACAATCACTTAAGCTTTCTATCGATGCAATGAAATACTTAAAATTCTTCACAATTGACCTGCAATCAACAATGAAAAAATTTAGACAGCCGCTGTCGGCTTGGACATATAACAAATCTAAGGTTAGTTGTGCACAAAACGGATGAATTAAAGACATTTGAAAGCGGCTGAACACTTATTATGTGCAGCTGTTTAATTTACCTAAACTCTGAACTGAGAACAAATAATGGATTATGTTTTATGAAAGCAATGTTGTAAATAAACCGACTTAATAACACAGCTTTAGCATCGCTATTAGATTGACCAAAGCGGCTGCCGTTTCCGCTTTTTTGGTTATAAGCAAAATCTTAATATTTCCGATATCGTAGTTCATGCGGATTTATTGTACCGTAACATTAAATACTTCCGGTCTTTAAAAATCAACCTTACTCCCTGAATACGTAAATGTTCGTTAAATAACTTACGAGGTAGATTATTTGAGTGAGGTTCTTGAATAATATCGAGAGATATGCAGTATCTGTGCATTCGTTGTGTTAAAGAAATATTGGTGTGCACTAGTGCGTTTAAACAGTCTTTGTGTTTTCACTGGTAGCACTGGAACAGTCCGTTGAAAGTATTCTTCAGAAACAATAATGTCAATAGAAGTTAGATAAAAACTGAACCGATCACTTTAGAGTCATTTGATAACACAAACACTGAAAGAGAACACTTTAGAGTCATTTGATAACGCGAACACTGAAAGAGAACACATTTACATTACACTGGTTTGGAGTTCAGTCATTTCACATATTCTCTCAGATATCCTGGAGGTCTGGAGATTCTGCCGCTTCTGGTTGACATAGGAGTAGTCACTGAGGGCTGGACTGGGCGGGTTAGAGACACCGGGGAAGACTGAGTGTGTGTCTCACTGGACCTTGGCTTCACTGGAGATCTAGTCATTACAGTTGGTACTGACTGGTGTGAGTCCGAGTTGGTTGTGCTAATGGTCTTCTTCCTATGACTGCTTACGGGAGATTCTGATGTAACTTTCAGATGTCGGCGATTGCGTCTGAAGACTTGGCCTTGATCAGTCTCTACTTCGTAGGACCGAATGTTGACTTGTTTCCTTACAGAGGCTTTCGTCCACTCCTTCTGCTGTGGATTGAGAGGCTGCATGCGAACTTGAGTACCTTCTTGTAGAGGTGGTAACTCATGTGCAGACTTGTAATTCTGAGCCTGTTTGACGAACTTCTTCTTTTTCTTTTCTAGAATGTCCGTGGGAGTGTTTGGCTTTAGAAGAGTTTTCTTCATTGGAAGGAGAGTCTTTGTCCGCCTGTTGAAGAGCCGTTGAGCAGGTGATGTACTAGTGGATTCCGTTGGAGTATTCCGATAATCCAGTAAGGCTAGGTATGGATCAGACTTGGCCTTGCATGACTTCTTGAGAAGACGTTTCGCTATCTTCACTGCTGATTCAGCTTTCCCGTTAGACTGGGGATAACCTGGGGAGCTGGTCTTGTGCTCAAATTCATACTTGTCAGCAAAGTGCTTGAAGTCGATGGAGTTGAAAGGCGGTCCATTGTCTGATATGACAACATCAGGTATGCCATGACGAGCAATGTGTCCTTTGAGTCTTCTGATGATTTCCTTTCCAGTTTTGTTGGTGATTTGGTCGATTTCAAAGAAATCACTGAAATAATCGACTGTTACTAGGTAGTCCTTCTGGTCATATGTGAAAATGTCCGTTCCGAGCTTTGACCAAGGTCGATCAGGTACCTCATGGGGAATGAATGGTTCCTTCGCCTGTTTTGTCTCAAACGTTCTGCAGATATCGCACTTGGCGATGTAGTCAGTGATTTCAGAATTCATGTTTGGCCAATAGATGCACTCTCTTGCTCGACGTCGGCAGGATTCTATTCCAACATGAGAGCTATGAAGACGCTTGAGGATTTCAGGGCGATGACTTTTGGGGATCACACACCTGGAGCCACGGAATATAATCCCATCCTGGATGGACAGTTCATCCCGGAAATGAAAGTATGGAGCTGCCAGATTAGGAACTTCTTTCTGTTTTTCTGGCCATCCTGACTGAATCATTGACTTGACAACTTGAAGAGATTCGTCTAGTTCTGTTTCAGCCTGTATGGTTTGGAGTCTTTCTTCTTTTATTGGTAAGAATTCAACCATTCTGATTGATTGTACTTCATGTTCAGCCTGTGAGAGTTCAACTTGGAGAACTTCAATCCGATGTTCATCTGGGTTTTCAGCTTGAGGTAAGTATGCACGTGACAGTGTGTCAGCGAGATACATTTCCTTGCCTCGTTTGTAGATAATTTCAAAGTCATAGTTTTGAAGTGCTAGAAGCATTCTCTGGAGTCTCTTGGGAGCTGATAGAAGAGGCTTGTGCTGAATGTTCACGAGGGGTTTGTGATCACTTTCAACAGTTACCTTGCGCCCATAGACATACTGATGGAACTTTGCAAAGCCGTAAACTATGCTGAGCAATTCCTTTTCTATCTGTGCATAGTTTTTTTCTGTCTGAGTTAGGGCTCTGCTACCATATGCAATGGGTTGGCCTTTTTGGAGGAGGGTTGCTCCAAGTCCAGTGTCTGAAGCATCACATTGCAGTGTAACGTCTTCTTCACTGTCATAGTACTTCAGTACTGGAGTTTGGGTGAGAGCTTCCTTGAGCTTGTTGAAGGCTGTGTTGTGTTCATGATTCCAATCCCAATCAGAATCTTTCCTTGTGAGTTGACGCAGTGGTTCACACAAATCAGAGAGTCCCTTCAAGAATTTTGAGAGGTAATTGACCATGCCAAGTAGTCTTTGTATTCCTTGAACGTCAGTCGGTTGTGGCATGTCAATTATGGCTTGAATCTTGCGAGGATCTGGTTTCAGTCCATCTGCAGACAGGAGATGTCCTATGAAGGCAACTTCCTTTGTGCGAAGCTCAAGTTTGTCTGGGTTGAGACGGATGTTCTTGGAGCGACATCGTTCCAACAGCTTGATGAGACGTTCATCATGGTTGCGTACAGCATCCTCTAGAGTGTCACCTTCACCAATTACAAGAATGTCATCAGTGATTCTGAAAGTCCCTTCAAGGTCATGGAGTGCCTGATCTATACGATACTGGAAGATCTCAGGGGCAGGAGAGATTCCAAAGGGAAGTCGGAGCCAGCGGTACCGACCAAATGCAGTTCCGAACGTCGTAAGAAAACTAGAGTCTTCATCAAGTGCAACGTGCCAGAAGCCATGCCGCAGGTCACATTTAGAGAAAACCTTTGCCTTGGAGATATCAGGAAGAAGGTCATCAATTACTGGTAAGGGATAGTGACTCCTCTTTAGAGCAGTGTTGAGAGGTTTCGGGTCAATGCATATCCTTAATCGACCTGAGGGCTTCTTTACGAGAACTAGGCTTGAAACCCAATCTGTTGGCACATCAACTTGCTGAATGACACCCTTTTGTTCAAGATCTTGAAGTTCCTCTTGTAACTTCTGTTTGATGGAGTGTGGCATCCTTCGTAGAGCTTGCTTGACTGGAGTGATTGAGGGATCAATTTCAAGTTTCTGTTCCCCTTCCAGGAGTCCTATGTTTGCACCATCGAACACATCTTGGTACTTTTCGAGTATTTCTGTTTTTGAAATACAGTCTTCAATCGCTGTAGTCTGGAGAATGTTTTCATACATAACCTTGAGGAAGTCCATATTTTGAGCATTTCGACATCCAATCAATGGTATTTGTTTGTCTGGTACAACCACAAACTTCACATGGTAAGTTTTAGAGTTTACAGGATTGGTAAGCTTGAGAGTAGTTACCCCCTCTGCAGGAGTGAGAGTCTTGTTGTACATGCGCAATTTGATATTCGAGTCTTCAAGTTTTGAGTTCACAGGTAAGTCAGACTTGGAGATAACATTACAGGTTGCTCCAGAGTCCACCTGAAACTTCTTGAGAGAGCCATCCACTTTGAGGTGAGTGAAGATTTTGTCTTTGTATTCATCTATACTGTTGACTGATTCCACCATATCTAGAGTCATTACATCTTCATCTGATGTGTCACTGAGTTGTTTTACCTGTTTAGATTTTCTTTTTGAAGATGATTTTATTCTGCACTGTTTAGCAAAGTGAGACATCTTGCCGCAGTTGAGACATTTTTTTCCTAAAGCTGGACAAGAATCCCTGTCGCGAGCATGTTTGGTACCACAGTACTTGCAGTCAAATTTCAGATGTTCAGGTTGAGGTTTCCTTGATTTCTGTTTTGTGACATGTTTTTGAGCATAATGGATTTCTTCTTTTCCAGACATGGCACGAAGTTGTGCAGAAGTTGATTCTGAAGCTCTTATTATATCAAGACACTTTTTCAGAGACAGAGATGATTCCTGTAAAAGTTTCCTTCTTACAGCGTTATCCTTGATGCCGCATACAATCCGGTCACGAATTAGTTCATCATGTAAATCTCTGAAATCACATGACTGAGCAAGAGATCTTAGTTGAGTAGCATACGTGTCAATGTTCTCATGATCCTGTTGACTGCGGTTGTTGAAAATGTAACGTTCATAAATCACATTTGTCTCGCCTAAACAGTGTCTTTCCATCAAATTGAGAATAGAGTCCATGTTTTGTTTTGCTTCAGCATCTGGAAATGGTAAACCATTGTAGATTTCAAGTGCATCAGTACCTACACATGTAATAAAGGTTGCTACACGATACTTGTGGTCCTGTTCTCTTGTTCTTGCAACAATTTCAAACGAATCCCACAATTGTTTCCATCTTTTCCAGTTTGTGCATAAACTTCCTTTCACTTCTAACTTTGGAGGTAGTGGAACATTACTGTGAAAGACTGGCATATTTTGCATATTTTGAGAGTTCGGTGGGGAGGGATTTTCTTCACCATCAGACATTTTTTGAGAATTTTGGCTAAATTCATACAAAAACAGTTGATTTTGAGTTCATTTCTATTATTGAGAGTTAATATGGAAAGTACTAATGTATTATTTCAGTCGATTCTCGTGTCAATCAATCAAGGCGTTGAAAAACACTATTTTCCTAGCTTCGAGATTTGAGCAGTCTATTAGAGGTTTTACGGTAATTCTTGTAGATTTTGAGATTGGAGGAGTGACGGTTGTCATACAATCGAGTTGTTGCATACACAAAGTATCTTCATAAAACATCAATCACAAACGTTTTGAGAGTCACTTGAGCACATATATATGTTTTAGAGTTCAATAGTGTCTGTTTGCGAAGATTAACTTTGAGAAATTTGAGACGTAATGGCGGGCGAGTGGAAACCACGTGAGCGTCACTTCGAGACGTTGAGCGACAATATTTGAGAATACACAATTTAAGAATTCATATTTGAGATACCTCCACGTTCTAGGACATGAGTTGAGACTTCTGACACCATGTTTCGATATCTGTTGGTCCCAGATACCGAGTAAATGACAAACGATGTTGACTGTTCAACATGACGTGTATTGAGGTAGCCGCCATACACAGGAAGTACAAGGGAGAGCACTCTGATTTACTTGAGTACCGTAAAGCTCTCAATAAGCTATCGTAACAGAAGTGGCCGCCATTTTAACTTTCTGATACAGTGGCAAAGTGTACTTCCAATGAGAAAATCGTGTTACGTTATTTACCTTTCAAGTATTAAAAAATAATTGACTGAACATTGTTCCTAGGTCTCTCAACTGTATCTCCATAACATTTAATAGCAATTTTTATTATCAGATATATATGGCACGTAACTGAAAGTCATCATGTAAACTAATTTGATATACTATCAAAAATGACTGGTCGGCTCTTTCGTGATGTCGTGTAAATATCCTGTCCAAAAAACCGATTGACAAATTGTCCCGCGAAAAACAACGAAACACTTGTAGATAATTACCCGTTACTTCATTATTTTGGAAATGCATGCATCTTCATGACTCTGTAGTCGTTGAACGTCCAAAACATTAGACATTAAATCGGGCACCTTGCTCCGCGGTGAACAAATATGGCGGTCGTGGTGTCACTGACCTACTGCCTTAATTGACGTTTCCTAAAGACTGTTAGAATAGTTCTTGTACGGCATCAATCATCCACCGGCCAACGTGGTATACTCATTGTTCATTTAGGAAACTTTAATTATAATGGTTTTCTATTATTGTGGGAAAAATCTATTTTTTTGTCGTATTAGATATGTTTACCTTATTTCAATTAGAGTCTACGAGGGTAATTTTTACACGCGGACTTAGTACTGTAGTACAGCAAATTTACGTTTAGTGAAAGGCAAAATAATTTGAAACACCGTCAGATTTATTTCTCTAACTATAAAATCTTATTTCAGTTGATATTGATGCATATTTGTGATGCTGATGGAGCTAGTAAAATATGTACAGTAATAGTATGTCGTTTGAAATGTGATGAAACACAAGCAATTTATTAAAAATTATATAGTCAAATGTTTTAACTAATTTAAACTCGTAAGACTAAATACCATAATATTGTTGTTTTGAGGCATTGAGCATATTATTTTGTAATGGAAATAATGAACTTGGGCAATAATTATCATGAAACCAGCATTATATTTGGAATGATCCGACAGACTGTTTTGCATGCCCGAATGTGTCGTCTGGAAATTAATCTCGTGATACAAACGAACGTTCAAAACTGGTTCCCTCCTCTCAGATGCGCTGCGAGCCAATGTGTCAAGCCCTGCTGGGACAGTGCTTGTTTTTTCGTGAGTATTCTCTTGTTAAATTGCATCTAATGGCAATGTTCATCTAATTGAAAAAGATAATTCATTAATTCATAAAATATTTTACAAGTTTTTATGTTTATAGAATTAGCCCTAACAATACTGATCAAAACTGATTCCTATATTTCAATAAGGGACCGGTCATTTATTACAGGGGGGGTGGGCCGGGGTTTTTTCACTTTGGATTGTCTATAAAAATGTGGCCCTCCCCAACTTGTCGCAATTTTTTTCATGGCCCTTCCAATTTAAGCCTATTTTTTTTCATGACCCTCCCCCAAATCATATCTACGAAAGTTCTTGAAATTGGTATTTTTAAGGTTTATGGTCGGTTCTACATTCAATTTTTTTTTAAATATTTCCAAAAGAGAAACGTCTTTAAGTAACGCTTAAATTAATGTTGAAAAAACCCAACAGATTTACCCTTCCATTGATGGGTTTAACATATCTGATAATGGTCTATAGTGTTTTAAAATCAGTTTTATTAGAACATCAACTGTATATCAAAATAGGTTTTGAATACTATTGCTTATAATACACACATGTGTTTAACATAGTGTAAATTCTATCATCTTATTTTTAATGCTCATTTTTTATTTATTTTTAAAATTCAAATCACAATGTCTTTTTAATCTTTAAATAACAAAATACTCACTGGTTAGCACTAAGGAAGAGAAGGAATTTTTTAATGGATGATCAACTTCTTTATTGAATTTACTTTCAACAGAGATAAAAAGAGCTATGATATTGCACTAGTTAAAAATTCCATCAAAGAACATATCTTGACCACATTATTCCACTGAAAACTTGAAACAATGATTTCATAAATTGATAAAACCATGGAAAGACCAGGATGGGAGATAAGCTCTTGACATAATAATTTCTTTTAAATACAAAATAAGATTTAAAATCTATCTTCAAACACTTTCAGAGTATAGGACCAAACAATGAAAATGTCAAATCTTTACTTTATAGGAAGTAAATCATCAAATTTCATAACATTTAAACTGTTTGTGTGTGAGTTTGATTTAAACAAATTTAAGTTTAGAACAAGTACATTAAGTTTGTAGAACAAGAAATCTATCAAATTTTGAAGGTACATATTATAAGGATAATAAAGGCACATCTAGGTTTCACAGAAATTACATATGTTACATTTGTTACATGTTACATAATATTTTAACAATAAAGTGTAAAACCCAAAAAGTATGGAAGCTTAAGTATGAATATAGCAAATGTTCCCAATTTTTGGAATATCAACATTGGAATTTATTTTTCTAAATATGCATTTCGATACTTTTCATAGATATGGCTATATTAACAAATTTGCACCAATCAAGCCATCTGCTAAAGTGTTACGGTTTCATAACTTTGTATCATTCATCATTCAGATATTAATAATTTGACTAGCTGTTTTAACTTTATGAGTCTATTAGTTATCAAATATCCATCTTTGTTGTATAAAAATATTCCAAACACCTGTTAACTGCTTGTATAAACTCTCAGTCCAACAGAACTACTTTTCTACTTTTTGTTCTACAAGAATAAAGAACAATGAATTCAGCAGTGAATTCATGGTGATGTTTTTATATGAGCATGTGTTTTTAAGAATATAAACCAGTCTTGCTCATATTCTGGAATTTTCTTTCATTTGATGAGGCTTTATGACAATTTTTCAGCCCCACTTTCAATTGCTAAAGAAGGATGGTTTTATAATTGTCTATTTCAAAATGACCCTCCCCAACCTTTTGTATTTTTTTTCATGACCCTCCCCTGGTGGCTGCATATATTTTTCTGACCCTCCCCTGAAAACCCCCGGCCCACCCCCCCCCCTGTAATAAATGACCGGTCCCTAAGATATAGAAAGAAATAAAATAATTGAGGTGGATGGCTTATTTTTATGAATATTCAACACCAGCTTTGAACATATAGATCTGGTTCTGTACTCTCTGTATTCCACTTGTCAATTAGTGGAAAGTTGAAAAGTATTTACATTATGTAACATCATTCTTTATTCCATGATTGAGTATTTTTTCAATTCAATAATAATTAAACTCTTTTTAAGGTAAATGATAAGAACATGGAAACATTCTCTCAGATATATTGATCACATGGAATTTTTGTGTGCAATAAGTTAAAAGCTGACTGATACTGATAATGTCACTGCAATTTGTAACTTAAATAGCTTTTCTATGTGTTTTTGTGTGAGAATTGTCTAGAGATGAGTTTTTTATGATTGATACGCTTATTCATGTTCGAATCATCACATTTGATTTTATTATCATCCCCAAATACCCTATTTTTTTGCTATTGATTTTTTAAAAATCCCTACATTACCAAACATTAAGTTTGTAAAGGATATATATATTGCTGAAATAAGTTCATTGTGACTGTCATGTAGTGCAATGATGTTGCAATAACAGTCAATGAGCTTTGAATCTACAAATTTCTATGCTTTTTAATGCAGCAAATGCAGCAATGATCTTTCAAACAAATGTAACATTATTCAAAGAGAAAGTTTAAATCACATAATGCTATAATAGATTTTAAATGCATTTATCCTAGCTGATTCTACTCAACTTCTGGATTGCATAACCAAAGTTAATGGCAGATGAACTTAAAGTTTTAATGAAAGGAGATATATATCATGATTTTAATGTACTGATGTGTGAATACCTTGATATCAATAATTTGTTTTATTTGTGTGTCTGATTTGTTTGAATTAATTGTTATCAGAGAAATTAATTTTTAATTTCTATATTTGTAGGTTTACAGTAATTCCTGGTTACAGGGAGGGGATGACAGGAGATTGATGTTAGCTTCTGTTCTGTAAAACTGGTTCTTGGATTCAAGATCTATTCATTAGCTTCAAGAGGAAGAATAAACTGAGAGCAAAATTAAATCTTTCAATTATCTCTGTCCATATAAAATGTTTCATTCTGTTTTGTAAACGATTATTGAATAAATTTGAAATTATCATATTTTACCTGTATTTATCTTCCACCTTATTTACATATACTTGTTTCTCATACCTGATTAATACTGTGATTATACCAGACACAAAAGAGATTTAAATAATTACATTTAATATGGAAAAAATTATGATGTAAAGTTGTAATCATCCAAAACATTTTGTCCTTTTGTGAATTTACTCAAATTTGAAAAAAAATATCTAAGTTTTGAGAGGCAAGAAATATTGTTATCTGACCTTGTATTGTTGAAGGGCACTTTAGTTGTCAGACATTCATAGATTTTCATCAAGTTTTAATCAAATCATAAACTGGGTATATATTTACTTTGTATAAACCCATATCCCTAATGATTTTTTTTAGGTCTGACTTCAGGTTGAATTCATCTTGAAAGCCTCCTGTCCTAACTTTGCTTTGAAAACCCTGGTTTTCAATTAGTTCTTTTTAAGTTTTCATATATTTTCAAATCACGTTTACGTAAACTGATTATCATGAAATTAATTATTATTTTAAAAAAATAACTATTAATCTTTAACTAGAAATTTGGAAATTACTTTATTGTCTGCTTTATCAACAAATGGTTTGTGATGCAGAAAGGAATATCCCATGATATTTCCTCGTGAGTGAGTGAGTTACTGTTTAGCTCCTCTTGATTAATACTTCAGCTAAAAGCAGCTTGATTCTTTTGTCAAGTCATCTAGCTATCGCATAGTCTGTGGCAGTGTATCGCCAAACATAGTCTAAGGGAGACTACTTGCCGTGATTGGGGCGTGGCTAATATAAAGCAAAATTGAAGAGGTTCAGTTTGTTTATTTCATATTTCTCGATAACTGAAAAGGCTGTGTTCGATCTATAAGGCTAAATGCCCACAGGAGAATAATACTTATATATATTAAACTAAGACAAGTTTCCCGCGATATTTATTGCGCGAATGTCATCGTGCTAGCTCGTGAAGGGGGCGGAGCTTATACGGTCATGGACAGATGTCAGTCAAGTTAGCCGGGTTCGGGATACATGCTTTTCTCATGTTGAAATGGAAGACATATTCTTCCGAATAAAGTTAGAATGTTAAGTCCACTTGATATACAATTTGGTTCGAAATTATATTTTATTTATTTGCTTGAAATTGTGCGGTCAATTTATTTCCAGTAGCTCAACGAGGTGACCACTGATCATTTTCAGGAAATTGTTTTCGACCTCGAAGTTAGCCTAGATGAAATACACATCGGACTGTGCTCATTTCGCTTGAATCATTCATGGTTTAGTGAAGGATATCTGTCATAGATGCTAATCATTTGATGAATTGTGTTCTTGCTTCGATATGAACGTTTTTTCAGCGTAGAAATGATATAAGGAATTTGCATAAGTAATGTAGGCAAATCGTACTGTTGAAAGTGACGCGAGACGTTCTCGATTATCTTGTCGGATTTTATACGAGGGATAGAAACACAATTAACATAAAACGTCATTTGGAAAATATCCTATGTGAATGTCTCTGATTTCTTGATTGCTTGTCTATACTTGAAAATGTCTTAATTTCATTGTATACATACTTTACAGACTCATGTTTTTGTACATGCAAATATGTTATTTAGATTCAGTTTTTCCTCGTCGGAAACTGTTAACGGTTTTGGACTGATGAAGGCAATGTTAATTTCCGTTTTAATGTTGCCAAATTTCACATCATGTTCAAGATTGGAGCCATATCAATAAGTGGATGCAATTTCAGTCACCATGCATGTGTGGTGACAACGAACGAAACATTCCAACGAATAGTACAATTTACGGGCATTGTTTGTCAATGACGTCACGATCAACAATGTTCAACAAATTGTCGACAAAAAGATAACTTGCAATACGACCGGACCTAAATGTAGCATGCAAGAAGTAAACACACCAACGTGATCACTGACATTTCCTCTCTTGAAAAATAAACATTTGATTAACATTTGTTAGAAAAGGATTTTTTTCCTAGCAATGAAAAAAAGTGATACTATTCCGTGGTTCGCTAATTTACCGGGAAAACACAAACTTCCATTTTGACACCAACGACAATCGTTGTTCACACCAGTATTTACATTTATTTTACATCTGTTGAAAGCTAATTTAAATTCTAAACTTTCTGTGTAATTTGACAAGATAGGGTTGCCGGACAAAAAAGTTATAGCTGAAATACGAAAAGGTGTTAATTTTTCGTGACGTCACGGCAACTTATCTGGCACGAGGATAGCGCCAACGTTATTTTTATGAAGCGCCAAGGGGGCTAGAGCGAATCGATATTTTTTTTCCAACTAGACCTATACGAAAACATACAATAGTTGTTATCCAAATAAAATAAAATAAATAATAAAATGTTTATGTTAAATAATATCGACAAATTACTGTCCATGAATCATGATAGTGAGATATAATCAAAATTAAAAAAAGGTGTGGCTATTCCTTCAAGTGCATCTAACTTATGTAAATGAAATTTATAGATTTAATTATTTATTTTATATTTATGTTATTTTTTTAACCTCTGTCTACTTGTTCACGTTCTGTCTTCAAATATTTAAATAAATTTTGAACATTATTAGAGGAGAGGTTTTTTAGTTGATACATGTGTAACCTATTCTTTTCAATGTGAATACTATATGAAGACCCAATTCAAATCAATTGTAAATCAAATTTTAAATATTATCTACAAAAACCAAACTAAATAATCACAGGGATAAAGACTATGACATCATTGTTGCATGGAACTGAATACATCTGCAACAAAAAATTACCAGTGCTTATTACAGTGACTGAAGCAGGTTGAAAATTCTTTACAACATTGTTTTCATGTTTCTCTTGATCCAAAAATGCTCTTTTGTTCTGGGAATTGTTTATGACTTAACAGATTTCTGCCTATATGGCATTACAAATATGGGTTAACAATAAACATATATATATATATATATATATATATATATATATATATATTTGAAAATAAAATACTTCAGACGACACTTGCTGTAGATATCATTTTAATGATAACTGGATGCGTCGCATTTCGACTTGATAACAAGTCTTTTCAACAGTGTGGAGTTTTCACAACAGGGCAAATATATAGGTACACATGCTTAACTATGTAACAATATATATATATAATATCACATAAAAAATAACATGGATGGTTGATTTATTAAATCTATTTTATTTCAAAATTCAAATCAGTAAATTTTCCCACTTCATCGATACATATATTCAGCTTTGAAATTATTGTTAATTGACATGAAACTTATTCACCAAAAATGTCACATCTCTAGCTTTGGGGGTGCAGTAGTAGGCTACGTGAGGTGATATGTTTTTTTTTTAAGCCGGTTGCAAGAAAATTTCACTTATATATAAAACAACTTCTAGTATCATTGTGGCTATGCATTGCAGTGAAACTTGCGAGCAACCGCTGGAACAAGTGAACCATGAGTGAAACTGTGCTGAGAACCAGTGTAGCATTGCACCCAGACCTGTACTTCAGACAAATTTTCTGAGTCTGTGGCAATATTGACACCACAGACCGCTTGTTCTGAAGCCCAACACGCTAACTGCTGCGCTATCCAGCCCCCCAGTTGAGTAGAAAAAAATAAGTTCACTGATAATGGATAATGGGCTATGCCATTAACCCATCTGGCTTCATAGGCCTGACAGTGAATTTATTTATTTACTGCTGAAAACATTATTTTACTGATTTAAAAAATAATATACACTTTAATGACATAAGCAGGTTAAGATGACAATGACATGACCATAACAGAGTTGATAAGCTTCGAACCTTGGTCTCCCATAGATTTTCAAATAAACTCTAGGTAAAGTTACTCATCACATTAAGTACTATCTAAATGTCACTTGATCAAATTACACATAAAGAAGTTCATTTTGGTCTCCATGATAGTCCCAAAAGCACATGATGGGTCTGTTATAGGATGAAAGAAAATAACAATCTATCTCCTTCTTCAATACATTTCTTGATGAAAACTTGTTGCAGAACAGTGGTGATCTGCTACTAAGAGCTTTCTTCGAACTTTCTGAAACAAAAACAAGAAAAGTTAGACACTGACTACCATAAGCATGCTGATTTCAGAATCAGGGCAGAATATGAACAAACTCAATGTAATTTTAATATAAAATCTACCTTTGTCTCAACTTACAAATTGAAGTTAATACCTCATCTTAAAAAATTAAAAAACAAGTTTTGATATAAATTCATAGATTTCATTAAAAGGTGACTTTATCAAAGGTCAATGTTCAAATATATTTAGTCAGTATCAATCATTACATTTTTGTGGAGAAATACAGAACTGTCATTGGTGATATGGTACACAAACAAGAAATTATAAGAAATCACACTATTGCTAAAAAAAATATTTTTACCTTTAAAAAGGCCTAGTTGTGAAAAACTTAGTTATTTGAACATCGGTTTTAAATATATAAAAAATGATAAATAAAAAACACCCGCTAAATTCAATTTTATTTTGATTTTCATGAGTTTTATAGTCTTGAGCCTTCATGAGTCATGTTCGGTACTGACAAGATAAAAAGAAACATGCAATGAAAAGCCAATGATATTTGTCAAGAATATATGTGTAACTTATATGTTTAGATTGCCAAAATCACCTTCAATTTCAGTTTATAATGATACAAATATAAACCAAGCAAGAGAATGTAGGTTAATAAAACACGGTTAACTGAATTAAATTAAATTTAATTAATTATTTACCTTGATGATACTATGATTGCCACTTTTCAGGAGGGATAAATGTAAATTAAAACTGCTACACATGATGAACATCTGGAAAATGAATTAAAAAATTTCTAAATGATCAAAACAAAATTACTTTGCTTGACAAATGATTAGAAAGTAGTTACAAATATGACAGAAGACACTTCAATTCTTACTTTCTAAAACTACAACACTTATTTTTGAATTTTCAATTGGGGGTAAATTTCCCTCAAGACTGTCAATAAACATGATTGAATGCAGTATCAACTTTGACAAATTTTCAAATGCCATTGTCAAGACATGATCCTAATATAAATGAGATGTCATCTCAAAAGTAACTATGCCTGAAAGTACAGTAAATTTTTTGCAATTTCATTAATTGCCAATACAGTCAAAACATTTGAGCATACTCAATGTTCATGAACATAATAAGCCTTTAAATTCAATAGTTTACAAAGGCTATTTGAGATTATTTCAATTTCAGTCTTTATTCTTGCAATATTTATTGCACAGTCCAATAATTTACTACACATTTTTACTTGCCAATTGCAAAACTCACCCAAGCTTTGCTTCAGGCCATCCAAAAAGAAGGCCACAGACTCTGAATCCTGGTAGTGTATATGGACATCTGTGGCACTTTCTCTAATTCCCTCACTCATCTATTTGCAGAGATTTAATGATTATTATTAATTTGAAATTCTGCTGACTCAAGAGCATACAAAATTAAATCACAATAAATAAATCTACAAGATAAAGACAAGAATGTTATACCTTTTGTTGATTATTCATATTATATTATTTTTTTAAAGGTTTACCTCATTAATTTTTATATAATCTAGATAAAGTAAAATCAACACATATCACTGAGAATTATATACACAAAAGCATCGTACATTTCGATGAATAATTACAACAAATAGTAATTTATACTTATTTACTAAACAGATTTCTCTTGAAAAATATGTTGCATAAAATATTTTTACTTTTCTACTAATTTGATACAAATTTAATGAATACTAGATAAATAATTTTATTAGTTTTAATTGAGAAAACTAATGTTAATATTCGGACCTCATTATGTAATGTATACGCACATCTGAAGCAGATAAAAATAATCATTCATCCAGTGTGTTCTCATCCCTGAAGCAAGAAGCCCATCTTAGACCTGTAAAAATCAATGATTAAATAATGATTTTGTTATGTAAGTTATGATTAATAACTGAAATGAAGTGGGGCTTTTTTAACAATTAAGAGTGAAATAGACATGAGATTTGAACAACATCATATGATACTTTCTTAATAAAATCTAATCATAATCTGTCCAATATCTTTAGTTCCTAACACAATATATCCTTTATATAAATGTTGAAATAATTAATTTCAAGTACATGAATATTGCATGTGCCTGTATATTTGAATTTAAGCACTGTGGTGATGTAACACAACCAAGAAAAGGCAATAAAGTATTTATTATTATTATTATTGTATTGGATTATGGATACAAAAAACTATCGAGTTTTTACACGCATATGCCCATGCCGACACTTGAGGAGAGAAGTACTTATGAACTATCAGTGTGTAGCCTGTCATTATTATTTGAATAAATCAACTACTTTGAATGAATGATGACCATATGACGACATGGTAAGTTACTCAAACTGACTCGGTCATATTCTAGTGTCAGTCGCTATGAAAATCTAAATTTTGCGACGTTCACAGCAAGATTATCTTTGGAATTTACCAATTCTTACCAGGCATTTAGCAGTTGTTTCCTCGGCATCTCGTGACTAAAGCCCAGCCGTCCTCCTCGGGAAATTACATCGCTCAAAATTCGCCCGCAGACAAACTCAGCAAGTGCAGCCATGTTGTTTATTCTGTCACTGTGCGCAATGAAACGCGCGAACCAGTTACGTTGGTGATTCCATTATGTCCGGACATGCGCACTGGGCTTTGACCTAGATTATGTCAACAGCGAATTTCCGCTGGCCACCAGCGGGATTTTTAAATCCGTTGAAATCGCTGTTTCTGTATACAATCTGTCCGTAAAATCGCGCTAAATATATCGTACGAAGTCCGCTCTTTCATTTTAAAACATATAATTTTTTTCCCATAGGCGTAATGTTAAAGGGGACATTATGGTTTTAAGCTTTCTAGACCTTATGCTTTTGGAGAAGATGAAAATAGGTTTTTTGGGTGTGACCCGTCACAAGATCACAAAACATGGAGGTAAAAAGACACATCAGTAAATGAATCTTTGCACAAAGTTTAAGCTTTCTAGTCAGCTGGAGAAGATGATATACTGTAAAATCATTAATTTTCCCGGGGTTTTTTTCCGCACAAACATAAAAAATGACTGATTTCGCGCATATCGACTGTCAACTAGGTTGAGAAGTTTATTGTTACAAAACTAGTATAAAATGGTTGCATGTACATTTTACCTCATTTTACCGAATTCTGTGTACAGGATGGCATTATGTATGTGGTTAAAGAAGGCACCTAAACCCAAGATACACGGGCTCTCAGATCCCAGTGACACAGATGACTGTGACTTGTGATGACTGTGTTTGCACAACAAACAACGTGCACATCGGCGTGCACACATGTGAGAGCTCTAATTAGTGACTCGTGAGAAATAAAATGTGTCTACCAATTTATTTGTTTGTTATTGTTTTTCTTCTCGTTCATAACTATAATATTTTACAATGTTTTATTTTTCGCAAATTATGGCTTTGCGCAAAAAGTGTGCAAAGTAAACACCCGTGAAATATAATAATTTAACAGTAGATGAGTTTATAGTCAAGTAGTCTGAACACACTTTTTCAGATTTTCTTAGTCAATATTTCGAGAGAAGAAGATAAATTAGTTAAAATTTTACTGATGGACAAATGGACGCCTTGCGACATACCATGTCATAAGCCTTTTTAAGCCAGATGATAAGGGTAAACAACATACTTACAAATTTGAGTCCAAATATAACAATGGAATGCAATTTTCCTGCATACTTGATGCAGAAAATGTCTGGAGTACCCCAAAAAATTATCATGTGCGTCCCCGGTGAAGCAGTAAATTTCAGGTACAATTTACTTGATCTGCTTTTGATAAAATCCAAAATTACTAAGTCACTATAAGGCGTGTTAAGGTTAAAGAGATAATGCCTGCCTTGCCCACATTTGAGGATGGGTCAGTCCCACAGTTACAAATTTGTATCACTTAGGTGCATGGTACATCCGACAATAATTCAGGTTTGGGTGAAGCAGTTCTGCAGAGAACATTTCCTGGACGACAGGCTAAAAATAGCATATCTAGTCTATCTATCTAGTCTATTCTTTATCATCTGACAAGTGTTGGCATTGACAGTATTCTTTCGCATAAGAAAGAATTGAACCTCAATAACAAGTTTCTCCCATACATCAATTGCTTTCCTAGGAAAAATACTCTTAAATGGAAATTATTTTGCCTCTTCTGCCAAATATTACTTTAGCAGTAATATGATAGCGATATGATAAACCACAAAAGTTTACAATAAAAGTGCATAAATGGTCACAATTACAAACTCATATAATTTCACCCTCTAAATAAATACACCCTTCCAAAAGTTACTCAAATGTTTAAATAATATAGCTATAAAATACTCTTTGAGGAAATTTAGAGTGAGTATAAGACAAAAGAAATAATATCACCAAATGTTAGAAATAGGACCAAAAACTGAAAAAATAGAACATTCCAAATCAAAGATGTAAACAAACTTGAGAACAGAAATAATTTATACAAATACTACCTTGAATGGATGAAAACCTACTCTGAAAGAATGTTTATACATATTTCAAAGAAAGAACAATAAGATTATTACCTGGAGATTGATTTCCCCCCATATGTGAATTGTTGAAGTTGAGCCAACATAAACCATGTGTTTCTTGCACTCAAACATCGTGCACTTATCAGCGCAGCGCATCAAGACAGAAGCGATCGTGAACAAAGGGAACTTATTACCAGCATTTAGGCCTAATGCTTGCCGCTAAAGAAATTATGTACTGATATACAGTAATCATAATGAAATGAATAAATTTACTGGATAGTTTCAAAACACTATACAGTACACCCATAAATAAACATACCCCGTATCTAGAAACACACTAGAAACACACTAGATACGCACTAGATACGCACTAGAAACTTTCTAGAACGTATCTAGAAACTTTCTAGAACGTATCTAGAAACTTTCTAGAACGTATCTAGAAACTTTCTAGAAATTTCTAGAAATTTCGAGTTTTCACTCTTTTCAAAATATTCAAAAATTATAATCTTAATTAAAATCCTCATGTTTTCTTTGCCTATTGTGAAATTTTGAACAAGATTGCATCAATAGAAAGAGAGATAATTAATATTGAACTTTAAATCTTCCTCGTTTTAACGCGTCTCTTTCCGCGGCACAAGAAGCAATCTATTTATAGCGCACGTCCTTTATTAGCTTCACAGCGATAGGCGTTAATTAGATCGCTCGTCTTCAAGATGTTCCGACGCATGTAGTTTGTTTTTGTTGTCGTTATATTATTACAATTATATGTAATATAAAACTTTGCAATAAAGCATTAATAAAAGAATAATTTATGCAAGCTTATGAAGAAAGAGGCTTTGGGGACATGTGTTAATCTGTCACTACATGAATTATAATGTAGTTTAAACATATTTTATTTCATTATATAGCGCTTCTTAACAAATATACTATTACATAAAAAGTGACGTACATATGGACGAATGAAGACATACATACAGTAAACAGGACGGAATAGATGCATGATTATGTTGGACACTTTTCAATGAAACAATTAATGTTTACAAACTTATTTCATACCGCTGATAACTACATGTTCTTTGATATGTGCAGGGCACATAGGACAACGATTGATGAATTTCGAAAATCTCTTTGATAAAGTGATAAAATTATTAACAGATTTCAGTAGTCCTTGGTTAGCCTCTTGTGATGAGCCCCGGGTGACAAAATTGAATTGACGACGGATGAAACCTTTTTTGAAAGAAATATGCCTTAAGTCTTATGTCATTCACATTTGGACAGGTGATGAAGGAATTTAAGGCGTCTTCAAAGTGATAGCCACTATCACATACAGGTCTATTAGATATAAATCTAGTGAACCGATCTCTATCAAGATCACTACACCCAACTCGAATATGAAAAGATTATATAGTGAAAGAGAATCCTAGTTGTTATTACGTCTATGCAATCCTTTTGAAGTCCTAAAGCCTTAAGAAAACTGCTTAACATATGATGTTTTGATCATTCAATACTAAAAGGAAAATGCTGACGCTTACCAACTTATAAATGCGAGGTTTTGTAAAAGAAGCATGAAATGCAAGTGTGCTTACAAAAATCTTTTTTTTATGCGAAGTAGAACAATCGTTCCTCAATATAACATTATCACTTGATGGATAAACATTTTATTACATATAAAAACGGCATCGGAATGGTGAACAAGCTTGTTAATATATCAATACATCTCTCAAGACAATGTACTGCAAGTGGTCAAATCAAAATAGTGACGTAAATGATGTTAGCTATTACGCTAAATTAATAATGTTTATGTTATGTCAATAACATTAAGGCGTACATATATACAAAGTTATCTTTAACATGTTTTAAAGACAGGTGTTATGAAAGGTCTGGTTCAGTGTGTCTTACAACGCTGTGTATAAAATCGCATTTAAGTTAAATATTTGTCTGTGAAATTTTAAGGATAATCTTATGATGATACAAAGTACGATAAAAATTATCTCGTCCTAATGCATTTTTCTCGTCAATTCAGAGTAGATGGATACATAATATTGACATTAAAAGATAATGAAATTAAAATATATAGTTGGATTAAGATTGAACATAATGAAAACAGCATACTTTACATTTTGTCATAGATATTACATCATATTCCACCCAGTGATTCAGACACTCTACCCATGCATGAACGAACCGGTTAAGCTTCATTCAACAATGATGTTATCTAATTAATCAACCAGCCAGCGAGGCATACAGCAATAAAACACAGCTGTCTTGGAACAGGAAATGATAATAAAGATATTATGTAAGAGATCGCCGACATACGTAGTTTATAGCACTTCAAGGAAGTTATTTAGTACTTGGAAAGTCTGGTCGAAATAGTAACTGTAATCTCGCTCTTCTCCTGTGTCATCAGTCAGAGATCGTATAGACATGTGCGGTGGAGCTTGACCTGCTAATGAGCGAGGCGAGTTGTGTAACCCCCGGGTAGCAGTAATGTAGTACAGTCAGTTATTTGTTTCATATCCCTGTCTATACGATCCCTGCTTCAGTTGACGAGCTGGAATAAACATTGTCAATACACTTCCTCTCTAAGTCTGTTTAATTTGTTTATGAGTGTATGAGGAAAACTTTTAGGTGCCCAGTTAAAAAATAATGTCTTCTCACAACCCGCTTACCGCTCGTTATTGAACTAAGCTTTTCCCAGTGTTTATATATTCCACCGATCGGCACAAAATCACACAAGTGCAAATCGATGGATCGCCAAACAGTATTTATAACCAAACTTATTAAAACCTGTCGGAACGTAGATATGTCTAAATTGACAACGTTCTTTAAAAGTAAGAATAATCCCGCGCCTGAATATCAATGTAACCTTCTACCTACAACAACTAACAATAACGACATAGAAAATTCATCTGTTCGAACAGTAAAATGTAGGACAGCGTTAAATGCAAGAACGTTTTTCCTGACACAATAAAACTATGGAATTATTTAACCCCTGGCAATACAATTTTTAATTCAAATGAATTAGCTAGATTATCAACTATCGCCCTCTGTGGTGACTTGAACGCTGATCAGTTAAACAGACATATCATAGAAAGCCAGACCTGTTCCTGCATGTGGTCACCCAGTCGATAACGCTATTCACTATTTCTTCACATGCCAAAAGTACGATCCAGGTTACAGGTGACATAATTATCTGCTTGCAACACATTCTTAAAACGACGGTAAGTCCGCAATTTGTTACCATTGATCAAACCCTTATCATTCCATAATTCAGCATGCCAACTGTCATTGTCTGAGAGTAACAACCACTGTTTTGCAACCTCAAAGTCAACATTTGAGACATTTAGAATATCTACAAGTGGTAAATTCCAATTTGAAATCAAATTGAAAACATGATTATACCAGGAAGTTCTAAAATTGCGTGACCATGCATTAATGATTGATACAATGTTACACTGCGACGTTTGTATACGACGCCAGAATCTTAGTATTTCGATATTCTGTTTTGTCAGACAAGATGCCCAGCCCATTTCACCACGGACTGCTAGACTGCATATGTAATTGCTTCGGAGTGGCCTTAAAATAAGCACCTTGGAGCTTGTTGGACAATCATTTCATGAATTGTACATTTTCATGAATAAAAATGTTTCAATAAAAACAAGCATCTCATCTTCAACACAGTCGGTACAGTTAAAACACTCTCTCATTAAACGAGAAGATTTTCATAACGCTAACGTTGTTTCAAGTGCAACACCGCTTATGATCAAAACTATAGATCGTCTTTATCGGTAACGGCTTTTGGATACATATTTCCATGCTGTAGTCTTTCATGACTTTGTTTAGGCAACATTTATCAACTCCCCTGCCACTCACGCTGACACCCTCTGATATCGTCCACACCGTTATATGCAACACCATTTGACGCTGGATACACTGAACGGAGTTTTGTCCGTAGTGAACCTACACGGTTATAAGAAAATTATTCATTTGATGTATTTGTATGTTTCGATATTAATAACCGTTTTAAAAATGTCGAAGATAGATATGACAGCTATGAAAGTTCAACAACTGTTCATTCATCGTTTCAAGTAACTTTGTATGGTTTGATTTTGTAGAGAGTCAAATACACCGTGCGTTCATTAATTTTGATTTCTTACAGCATAAAAGTAGTGAAAATAGTAACCATATATGTATATTTCGAGGCGAGATATAACATTCATATATATATATAGCGAATTTCATTACTTTGAATATGATAAATGTGTTTAAAACTGTGACCTCTACCGTCCCACGGTAATAAATATGTCCCCTTTCGTTGACTGAATTGCGTAACACAGTCGCAGTCGTCTTCAGCAAAAGATGAGCATTCTTCCGTCTATGTCTGGACAGCCCGGTTGTGTATTGTAGAATACACAGTTAATTCACTTTGAAATGTCGACATGTTCTTTCCAGGTTACGGTTCTCCGTACACTTGCCTGTTCGGGAGATACGGTTCACTGAGTAAATTGCACGTAAAACAGTAATTATTATTGCAGTTACTCGTCATCATTCCTTTAAAAACCTTTCGTATTTGAAAGAGTGAAAGAGATAGTAAGCCTTGATAAATCCCGTTAAGCATTTTATGACTTTACATGTTTGTTTTTCGCCATAACTTACACAGTCGAACAAACTTCAACTTAAACTCACAAGTTACATGATAGTACTGACGCTATGTCTTGTTGATTTCTTTTTTTGGTTAAAGAGGCCAAAAAATGTTGTTGGGGTCAAGTATGTCAAACTTTATGAATGGTGTTATTTTTATCGATAAGTAGTGGTGGTTTATGAAATTCAGCATCCCGATTTTTACCAGTTAAGTATAGCGACAATAAGCAATTTTCAGTCGTAATGTGTGATAAAAAAAACGGACAATGACTTGCGACATTGAGCAAAACGATATTTTGGAAACTTAATTACAGCAGACAAAAATACAAATATGGTTTTGTAGTGTTTAATAAGTGTTGAGTAATGAACATGTAAATGTGACCAAATCGTTTAAACTCTTAAAAATACATTTCCGTTTCCAAATTTAGAAAACAGGAAAACATGTCTTGATTTTGGCATTTTAGAGATAGAAATGAATGTTTAGGGAGACAATTAGAACCTCACTAAGGACCCATGGTCTTTGAGCTATTATCTGTGAAATATGAAAAATCAGAATGCATACTCTGTGTCACTTTAAAATGACTGCAAACTTATAAAACATTCTAATGTAGATTACTAACACCGACGTTACCAGTAAAGTGGTTATACATCTGAATCCATTTTTCTACATAAAATCGAAAGGGGAAAAGGAATGTAATTTCTACTTTGTTCCTATCAATACGCAGAATCCATCGACAGTAAATGGATTATCTCTTTGTTGTTTTCTTACATAATTAAATGCATACAAAAATATGTTAATAGCATAACTTTGCGTACATGTCATTATGACTGAGTTGTTACTAAATTATGATACAAATTGATATGTATCTTTAAACACATGGACATAAAATACCGTTATCGTTGAAAACATTATTGATTTATAACATATTAAATTATGATTGTGTATAAGGTTTCAATCAGCAACTCCGGAGTTTACGGTTTAAGGGAATCTTGGAGGATACCTCCTCAGTTTTTAATCAAATTAGGAAATCGTTATTAAACGGGTACCTGTTATCAATGTCAGATGGAAATTAAATAAGTTTTCTCTAAAAACATGTGATTTAATTTACTGTGAAAATCACAAAGCCCCCGTGGGCAACAAAGGTTATATCTATATATATTAGAGCATTAGGTTATCAAAATTACATTTCAGACTGATTGCAGGTTAAACTTACTTAACTAAATTTCAAAACTCATTAAACACTGGACTCTCTTCACGGCTCAACGCCTGGTCACTCACAGGGTCACACTCACAGGCGGTGTCGAACCAGAAGCCAATTAGCCAATTAACAACACTCAGGCTGTGGGGATGAGGAACGAACCTTCATCGTTTTATTGTTTCATTGGGTCAAATAGGAAATGAAGGTGAACGATAAGGATCATTTACAGTACGTTACATAAGTGATTTGTTTTACTCAGTTTTGTATCTCTCTGTTTGGTATAGTTCCAAAAAAAGTTAAGTTACAGTTAAAGGGCCACAGAGTATGTTGTTACAGTCAAATATGCCAAACTTCTTTATAGTGCTATTTTCTCAAGAAGGGATGGTTGTTTAGAAAAATTAAGACCTTCGTGCTTATGAGTTCAGTATAGTGACAATAAAACAGGTTAAAGTCTCGGTTGGTGTTCGAAAACCGGACAGTGACGCGCGTCAATGACTCAAACGTGATTTTTAAAACCTATTTACATCAAGCACAAATGAAATATTGATTGGCAGGATTAATTAGGACTTTTAACTGGTACACATGTAAAATGTTTGCAGATTTTCGACGTCCTTACATTTATATGGCCGTTTTTCATGTATCAATGAAAAATAAAAATAGCAAAATTTGGGAATTTGGGAGATTTACTGCATTCATAGAATATGAACACCTCAAATATGATGTACTTAAAACAGCGAAATATATTGTTCGCTATTTAGACTAGTTTGATCATTTATAAAAGTTTACACATATATATATAGTTTTCATACTAAAGATCAATTGTTTTATCCAAATGTATGTTGTTCCAATCCGTTACTACTCAGTATTACTAACAAACATGTACAGCATGGAGGAAATCTAATATACGGTCTCTCAAGAAAAAGTTTATGAAGCAAACTTAGTTCTGGAATACAAATATTTTAAACCTTTAAACCATACCATGGATAATGAAACAATTCTACATTATTTTGATCGAATATTGAATATGTTGTCACAGTGTTTCACTACTCAGTATATAAACATACACCTTGGAGAATTACTGTGACGCTCTACTCACTGTGTGAGTGGACATCGGCATGGCTCTTATAATAATGTTGTCAGATAATACGACGCGACAAGGATGAGCGTACCTTCATCTTCCACAAATTAAAAGATACTTCCTAAGATTATCCGTAGAAAGACATGCACATAATTTGTTTGAACAAATTAGTAACGGTGTTTCAACAGTCTGAATATAGTTCGAGTTTATTATTGTCAGGCCCAAAGCATTGTAGTCGTACATGTATAGTAAGCGCGCACACTATAAAAAAGGATGACGGCGAGGGAAAATATAAGCTTAAGACAAACTAGAACGGCGACAAGTTAGTTAAAACTGCGAATGCTTTCATGTTTGAATAAAACGTCAAAAGCGCATGCTTGCTTAGACCTAGAAAACCCTTTTTTCTCAACATTCCGATAAGTCATTATAACGTGTAAATGTTGCCTTCATATTTTCATGTAGAGACAGAGAACTAACTCTCACAATCTTTTCATTTCCTGAAGAGCAAGCAGAGGTTCTTTGCATTAGTCAACCCCCCTATAAACAATTCAATTATAATATGTAAGTCTTTGATGAAACGAGGGTATTTTTTATTTGCATATTTACTTCAAATATGTCCTTACTAAACCAACAAGAATGGGGGTTTTTTTTGGTTTTTTTTTATCTCATTCACCTATTTATTTAAAACGTTTCTTTGCACGCATGTTAAGTTTACAGATTGAATATTACGAACTGAGAGAGAAACGTAATTACTAATTCCTTTTGCATATAAGAAAGATCAATGCATTTGACGTACATGAAATAAAAATAGAAGACTTAGATAGATAGTAAGTACGTTTTCTCTGAGGTGATAAAGGGCTTTGATTATAAACCTAATCAAAACCATTTTGAAAGCAAAGCTGTACGCTGACTTAAGTTGTTGACCAGACGCGTTACAGCTCATTAGCGCGTAAGCAATGCGTAGCGTTATAATGAGGATGCGTTGTAGAGGAGGGAAACTTTAACATTGAATATCTTCTTTCCTAATTAACATAAGCAGTTCATTTTTTCAAATTGTGCAAAAGATAACATACAGTTTCAGAAAAAAATAAAATTATTTGAATATCTCTCAAAAAATAAAAACTCGAAATTTCTAGAAATTTCTAGAAAGTTTCTAGATACGTTCTAGAAAGTTTCTAGAAAGTTTCTAGATCCGTTCTAGAAAGTTTCTAGATCCGTTCTAGAAAGTTTCTAGATACGTTCTAGATACGTTCTAGAAATTTCTAGAAAGGGGGTAGTTTGTTTATGGTTGTAGTGTACATATAAAAACTTTGTAACAATAAACACTCCTTTACGATATTTTAACTGTAGATTAAATTAATTCATGAAGCAATGAACATTTCAAGCTATATTACCCTGACCAAAAATATAGTAAGGCAGATATTTCTGGAGACTGAAGCTCTGTTTAGCAACTAAGATGACTGACACTTCATTTGGATTATGCCCTCGGATTATAGAGAAAATGTTATCTACCATTTGTTTTTAACAAGATGCATTTTTTAATTAAGGATTCAGCAATTTTGCTGAATCCTTATTGTTATTGGCGTGTTTTATTATTATTTTTTTTTTTTTTTTATTCCACCGATTTTGTCGCCGCGATTTAGCCCAAACCACTAAAGCTATTACAGCCAAACTTACCAGTCTGGTAGAGCTTCATTAGACTTAGCCGCACTAAGCTTTTGGGCTTAATCGGCTTAAGCGTTAAGGGCACAGTACCATCCAAAGTTCGAAAAATTAACATGGGAATTTTTTTCAAAATGCACTTAAAGACTTGCAACTTTTTTGAAACGATAGCCAATAACATTGCAAGCAAAAAAGTAAATCATGGCGAATTCGTAGCATGAATACTTTAGCCGCCATATTGCTTTTTTTGACGTTTTGAAATTTCCGGACCCTATGCATCTTTGAGAATCTTCTTCTCTGAAGATACTTCCATCTCAGAGCTGAAATTCATACTCAATGTAGCTGAAGCATTGTAATTTAGAATTTGACTTTTTCAAGGTCGTAAGATTAAAACTTTTTTCTCAGGAACCCTGCAAATTCGGGCGACTAAGCTCATATAAGCATGTTCAAGGGGCGATAACTCAAAAAGTTAAACTCACAATTGCAATATTTTTTCAGGAATGTAAGACCAATATGTTGACTTGCAGAAACCGTTAAAACATTGATCGCGAACAGTCATTTTCGTTCACAATAAACGATCAAAAACAGCAAAAATATGTTTACTAAAAATTAACATGGGCTATTTTTTCAAAATGCACGTAGAGACTTGAAACTTGATTTGAAAGAAGCTTAAGAACAATACAAACAAAAAAGTCAATCATGACGAATTCATAAGTATTATAGTTTTTTCGCATTATGAACTTATTTGTTCCAGAAATCGCTTTCCACTATCCCCCGATTCTTGTCATCACGATTCAGCCCAAACCGCTAAAGCTATGACAACCACACTTACCAGTATGCTTGAACTTCATGTGACAACGCCACAATAAGCTTTTGGGCTTAATTGGATTAAGCGTTAAAGGCACAGTACCATCCAAAGTGCGAAAAATTAACATCAAAATGCACTTAGAGACTTGCAACTTGCTTGAAACGATAGGCAATTACATTTTGAGCAAAAAAGTAAATCATGGCCAATTCCTAGCATGCATAGTTTGGCCGCCATATTGCTTTTATTGACTTTTTGAGATGCATCTTTAAAAATCTTCTTCTCTGAAGATACTTGCATCTAAGAGCTGAAACTCTCAAATAATGTAGCTGAGACATTGGGAATTTCAGGGTGATTCAGATTTTGATGTAAGTCCAATTTTTTTTTCCTCACCACTTCTTTGCAAAAACCGCAATATGCTTAGGAGATAAGGTCAGATGAAACTTGCTGCAGTAGCTTAATGCATGCTCTAATCCTCATGAAACTTTCAGGGAAGCTGGCTAACATCACTATGTTTCTACTCAATGTGTTTTTTTTGCGCTGAATCCTTTTGTTGTCGCTTGCGACTATATTTTGTTATTATACTTATTAGATTGTGAAAAAATGTGTGCATAAGTGTTTTACAGACTTTGGATTTCTTCTGCCTCGAGGTTAAGTACCCAGTAATTGAAGACAAAATTTCGCTAGTTGACCATGAGGCAGATGAGGATTATCACTAATACATATATATTTCTTTTAAGGAAATCAAACTGAAAGAAATGACTAATAGATTTTGTTCACATCATTTTGCAGTTTAAGAGAAGGCTTAATCAGTGAGATAGTACTTGAAACACTGTTGGTAATTAATGAGTGATTGTAGGATACTCTTAAGATGGAAATATTGGACTGTAAACAGCCTTTCATCATCTAAGACAATGCAGAATATTACCTTGGTCAGTGAGGTAGTCTAGGGGTGTATAACCGCAGACGTTTTCTTTCTTCATGTCTGTTTCATGGAGCTGCTCCAGTTGTTCTTGTAACTCTTCAGCATTGATTCCTCGCCTCCTACACAGGAAGTGGAGTGGAGTGTTTCCGTACATGTCGGCCTTGTCTCCCTGATTGATCAATGTCAGAATATTCTGCATGGGAAGTGATCCCTTGCAAAGAACATGAAGCGGTGTTATTCCATTCTCATCTTGCTTGTTGATGTCTCCCTTTGCTGTGTTGACTATTTGAAGGACCAAATCAAGTTCAAGCTTTCCATTTTTACAAAGATGATGTAATGGTGTAGTTCCATGTTCATCACCTTTATTGAAGTCGCCTTTCCCTTCCTTGATCACTAGATCTACAGTGTCCAGTTGAAGACTTGAGTTTGCACAGAGATAGTGCAGTGGGGTGCTCTTATGCTGCTCACACTTGTTTAGATCTCCTTTACCTTGGGTGATAATCCACTGAATCTCTTCTGTAGTAAATGTACAAGATTTGAAAAGATAGTGAAGAGGTGTCTTCCCAAACTTATCAGGATTATTAATGTCCCCATTTTCTTCAATTATGATCAGTCGCATGGCAATGATGACCACATCCTGTATCTTATCATCATTATGTCCATCACCATCATCAGAGATCCTGACCTGACAGAGGTAGTGAAGAGGTGTCTGTCCATACTGATCTACAATATTCACATCCCCTCTTCCTTCAGATATAATCAGTCGCATTGCATTGATGACCACGTCCAGAAGCTTATCATCACAATGTCCATCAGCAGCAGCAGAGTTCCTGAACTGACAGAGATAATGAATAGGTGTCTGTCCATACTGATCACAAATATTCACATCCCCTCTTCCTTCAGATATAATCAATCGCATTGCCTCAATGGCCACGTTCTGTAGTTTATCAACATTATGTTTAACAGCTGGAGAAATAGAGTTTTTGATCTGACAGAGATAGTGAAGAGGTGTCTTCCCATACTGATCACAAATATTCACGTCCCCTCTTCCTTTATTGATGATCAATCGTAGAGTGTCCAAGTCTACAGGATAAAGGTTATCATCATCATCATCATCATTGTTGTCGTCATCTTCATCATCGTCGTCATCGTCCTCATTAGAAATCATGAGCTGACAGAGATAGTGAAGGGGTGTTCTCCCTCTATTATCCTGAATGTTCACGTCAGCATCAGCCTTCACTAAACAGTGTACAGCAGCCATGCGTCTATTCCTAGCAGCTGTGCACAACATTGTTTCCCCATCGTCACCGGGTTGGTTGATGAATTGCTTTGAACCATTCTGGAAAAAATAAAGATTAATACAAACACTTGAACATGCTCTTTACATCAAATCTTTTATCAAATAATTTGGCAAAATTCATTTTGGTTGAAAAGGGACTCGTAAGATTGGAATACAGTTGTTAAATTTGTCTGTTTCTTGTTTAGAGATATACCAATGGTAAATAATCAAACACCAAGTTCTTTCTCCAGAAAACTTCATCTGACAACAAAGAGGTCAATGTGTCAGATAAAACAACTGTATAATATGATCAAACAATGATCTGGTAGTGTACAGAATAATGTTCAGCTCAGAAGGGAAATCTCCTGTTTTACAATCTTGTAGTTTTGCAGTACAAAAACATAATTTTATGGAATTGGATGAGAAAGTCAATAATTGTTGTTATGATAATCAAGTCTTTTGTTTATTTGAACATATGACATTGTAAGTACAAAACTTTCAGTAACTGAGTGTGCAACTTTAAACTCACAAAATTGTAAGCATATCAAATAAATTCAAGATTTATCATGACAGTATCCTGTTGGTAGAAGATTATTTGGAATTTAAAATCACCTATTATAACATAACCATTATACCTTTAAAAAATGAATAGAAAATTATACATCCTTACCATTCCCCTGAACAAATGCAACAAGCAACTGACATTGTCAAGCTATATTACCCTCACATGACGGTGTTTTTAGGTATTATATAGTTCATCAAATTATGACTTTTCTATGACTGTTTTGAAATTAACAATTCCTAAATATAATTTTGCCGAATTATATGTCTTTTGCATTGTGGTACAGCATAAAATATGAAACTGTTTTATAAGAAACAAAATAAAATCTCACAAAGATGTGTATTTTCATTCATGTTGGTGATCTTAAATACACATTTAAACCCCAAAAAACTGGATCATTTCAGTCATTTTATGATGTTGTCATTTTTGGCCACAAACATGTCTTGAATTATTTGTTTCAAAATCAACCTGATGTATTTCTGGATCTCTGTGAATGGGCACAGCGAGAACTATCTATGATCCAGACTTCACTCAATTACAATGTTCTTCCAAATACATTGCTTTTTTCCCATAAACTGAAACCTTAAGACAAATATTTTCATAATTTTAGATAATGACTCCCTTCATTTATTCAGCATCTCACACCAACTTACCAAAATGAGATGATTGGTTACAGGTAACAGAGACACCACTTATCAACAAATATTGAAAATGTTACACACATATTGTAAAAAAAGGTTGTCATGACTTTGACAAAAATCAAATAATGTCTTTAAAAGATAGAAGTTATGGGCCATACAGGATATGAAACAATTTTCTACCAGTGTCCCTATTTTTTGTCCAAAAAACGTCAATTAAAAAATTTTTTAAAATTGTTGAGCATGACACACCATCATGTGATAAAGCTGATACCAAATTTGACAACAATCAAATGATAAGTTTTCTTACAATTCATAAATCTTTCCCCGAAATAAAAAAAATATTATGAAAACTTGATTACATATGAATTTCCATGAACCTTTCTTCATACCAGTCCAAATTGAACTTTTTACCATGAAAACAGAAATAATGAAATGCTCAGAAATGTCAAGTGACATTGTGTTGGGCTAGACATGGGCTAGTGACAGCCACAACCATATGGAAGGGGATGTGTGCCAAAAATGAAATCCTGTAAACTCGTAATTCGCAAGTTGTAACATGTTGTTCTCAACCATGCAATTCTCGAAAAGACAAGTCCAAGTCTGCAAACCTAACATTTCATTCCTGTAAAACTCAACTTTCTGTTCTCAACTTTACAAAGTTTAAATGTAATTTTAGAAATGTTAAAGTCGAAATTCATTTTTGTATTTCAAATACGAGGGATATACACATTTAGCAATGCTACAAATTACGTTTTACAATTGGTGAATGAAAAATGAAGAGTTGTAAAATCACCCTTTGGAAACAGACTTTTGCATCTGGAGGTTTACATGAGTTGCATGGTTATGATTGCAATGTTCCGAAATACATCTGTACACGATTTCGCTTGACCATATTTGGAAGTTTAACGAAGTCTGCCGATGATTTCCGAAGATGATCGGTATTTGACAACAACGAGACCTCCCTGATCCAAGCTCCATGCAACGCTGTGCAAGCTTTCCGGATAGTGTTGAGTTGAGTCCGCCTCAATGCGCGGAGCTTGGGCATGCTGTCACCTTTTGTAAAAGTTCTCAGTAACTCGCGTACGGTGTTTTTGGACCCCTAAGGCAAATAGCAACAATTGTAACTTTTCTGTCCATGTCACCGTTTGATAAGCTAACTTATATAATGTTAAATGACCTATTTTCCCAATCTCTTGCCGCCACTCTATACAAAATGTATAAGCGTAAACTTCTCCAATAATTTTTTATACCCCGTTATACCTATTTTACTGATGTAATATATTTGTATATAATAATGTGTTTGTGTGAGTGCACGCGTGTGTGCGCTCTTGTTTTACAGATGTTTTAGTAATACTATTTATTTAAAAGGATTATTTTATGTTATATCGTGTTTCGTAAGCCTATGTAGGCTGGACTTTGCTTTTTAATTTGATGTGATAATTGTATAATATATGTCTAAATGCAAAGTGTGACACTTCAATAAACTAATTTTCTTCTTTTCTCTCTGTAATAGAACAAATATCATTTGCAATTAATTCTTATCTGACCATTATCCCAAAAAAATTTCGTGAATACGTCATTCTCTAAAATATACCCGTGTTTATTGTAAGAAAATTTCCGAACTCTTTTCGAGCCCCTCAGATGTTGTGACGTAGTCAACGCATATTAACTTTTCGAGGGCCGATTTCAATAGTTCAAAATACTTAATCAATTTCGTAGCATAACAAATTTTTACAAAACTGAAAAGTACATGTTCATTGTTTAGTAATTGGTATAACAATGGAATATGAGCGTTTCCGACGCATTTGGAAAAGCATGATTACTTTGTAGACAATCTTTCAACACCATACTTTTGTGTCGTCTTGGCAATCAATTTTAAATGATTATTATTTTATGACATCACCTAATTATGATTTATCACTAGGAGAATAATGGTTTACATTAATTAAGTGATGTGAAGTTTGATTTTATGCATGTACTCCTCAAGCCGCACTTGCGTAATAATACCTTCAGTTGATGAACACAGTTGGTAAGATATGTAATTATACACAGGCCCGTAGCACCAATTTCGAGGGGGGGGGGGGGGGGGGGCTGAAATTAGGGATTTAAATTGCTATGTTTATTTAAGAAAAACTCCCGCTTACAACGTCGTAGAGACCAAATACAGGCAGTTAATGTTCACGTCACTCACAAAGTCATTAGTGCCTATTGTCAGATGGCGCATGAAACATGATATTCTATTTATCACACAAACATTGAAATAAAGAGCAAAAAAGTTGTTTTTTTACCCTACGGGCCTGAAACACACTGGATAAAATTCAAGATATACACTACGTGAATCGATAATTAACTATCAATTACGATACAATAGTCGTGTTTTTGTTGCTGTGCCACTTGTTTTGATGCGAGAAATCTAAGTTGTACACCCCTAAGTTATACGTATGGAAATGTATAATCTTGTATTTCAAATAATTGTTAGAATTTTAACATCTTGATGATAACAAAGGTATTTTGATTTAAATTGGATCTGATATCTGAATTTGCAAGAGCTTTTCGACTTAAAAATGGGCAAAATAGCCTATGTATCGAACAATGACCTGATGTTCTCTGGCGGCCTGCCAGACCAGGCAAAAATTGATAGACCGTTCGCTTATAAGAAGACCCTATAATAACTGTTGATCGGGCGGAGAGTTAAAAATAACATGTCACATGAAATGCCAGTCATTTGATTTTGACATGTTCTTCAATTAAATTTGTTCAAACTGTTAAAAAAACGTCTGGTTTAGAACGTTCATAGCTTTAAAACATGACTTTAAACGGTATTAAATAAATGTTTCTTTTAACGAAATAATATTTATTGGTTAAACGACCGAATGAAAGACTAACAAAAGAAAAAAATATTCTTTTCAATGATTTTGGAACTTTCCCCCTACTTTACGTTGCGTAGTTATTTTTCTAACTATTAATTTGAAAGAATAACATGCCCGTGTTTTAAGGGTAACGTGGGTGTACAATATAGATATATTTTTTCTACCGCTATTTGTCTCTCCGAGACAAGTATGCCGTTGTTTCATTATTCTAGATCCAGTCTCGTAATTTGGTGAGTTTTTTTAAACCCAACCTAAATATCTAAAACTATATTTTTTTATAGTGAATCATCTCGATGCAGAAAGTTGTGCAGAGATTTAGTGTCCAGTAAAGTCTAACCCAGAATTAAAGTTCATAATATTCTTTCGTGAGATAAACCTCGTGTAACCCTTACGAAAACAGTAGAAACAAATTATCTAGATCAATAATTGACTAAGAACTTTGACAAAAGGTGAAGGTCGCATGCCCAAGCTCCGCGCATTGTAGCGGACTCAGCTCAACACTATCCGGAAAGCTTACAAAGCGTTGCATGGAGCTTGGATCAGGGAGGTCTCGTTGTTGTCAAATACCGATCATCTTCGGAAATCATCGGCAGACTTCGTTAAACTTCCAAATATGGTCAATGCGAAATCGTGTACAGATGTATTTCGGAACATTGCAATCATAACCATGCAACTCATGTAAAACTCCAGATGCAAAAGTCTGTTTCCAAAGGGTGATTTTACAACTCTTCATTTTTCATTCACCAATTGTAAAACGTAATTTGTAGCATTGCTAAATGTGTATATCCCTCGTATTTGAAATACAAAAATGAATTTCGACTTAACATTTCTAGAATTACATTTGAACTTTGTAAAGTTGAGAACAGAAAGTTGAGTTTTACAGGAATGAAATGTTAGGTTTGCAGACTTGGACTTGTCTTTTCGAGAATTGCATGGTTGAGAACAACATGTTACAACTTGCGAATTACGAGTTTACATGATTTCATTTTTGGCACACATCCCCTTCCATCGAACCAGACATGTGAGTGAAGACGTGTTGGGCGTCCCGAGGGTGCTCAGGGAAGCGAGCGAGAAAGATCGACAGCCAGATTAGTCAAAAGTACTTATAAGATATAAAAGCAAAGGAAATCCACATCACGTCTCTTGTTGAATCTTATGAATCTTATGAATCTTATGTAACACCACCTATAGTTCTCTAGATATGCTGTAAAATCTACATTATTGTTTTATTTTCCCCTGTATTTGTCAATAAATGGTTATTGATTAATAGAATAAATATCAGAGCCTTGCCACTTTAGTTCAACCATCATGTACATGACATTATGTTTTAAATTGAGAAAGTCAAAGTCACTTAAATCCTTAGAGTGCCTTTGGATCATATAAGGTCGTCTCCCCCAAACACCCTATGATGCCACAGAATCATATAAGGTCCTCTCCCCCAAACACCCAATGATGCCACAGAACCATATAAGGTCCTCTCCCCCAAACACCCTATGATGTCACAGAACCATATAAGGTCCTCTCCCCCCAAACACCCTATGATGTCACAGAACCATATAAGGTCCTCTCCCCCAAACACCCTATGATGTCACAGAACCTCATAAGGTCCTCTCCCCCAAACACCCTATGATGTCACAGAACCATATAAGGTCGTCTCCCCCCAAACACCCTATGATGTCACAGAACCATATAAAGTCCTCTCCCCTAAACACCCTATGATGTCACAGAACCTTATAAGGTCGTCTCCCCCCAAACACCCTATGATGTCACAGAACCTTATAAGGTCGTCTCCCCCAAACACCCTATGATGTCACCGAACCATATAAGGCCCACTCCCAAAAACACACTATGATGTCACAGAACCATATATGGTCCTCTCCCCCAAAACACCCTATGATGTCACAGAACCATATAAGGTCCTCTCCCCCAAAACACCCTATGATGTCACAGAACCATATAAGGTCGTCTCCCCCAAACACCCTATGATGCCACAGAACAATATAAGGTCCTCTCCCCCAAACACCCTATGATGTCACAGAACCATATAAGGCCCTCTCCCCAAAACACACTATGATGTCACAGAACCATATATGGTCCTCTCCCCCAAAACACCCTATGATGTCACAGAACCATATAAGGTCCTCTCCCCCCAAACACCCTATGATGTCACAGAACCATATAAGGTCCTCTCCCCCAAACACCCTATGATGTCACAGAACCATATAAGGTCCTCTCCCCCCAAACACCCTATGATGTCACAGAACCATACAAGGCCCTCTCCCCAAAACACACTATGATGTCACAGAACCATATATGGTCCTCTCCCCCAAAACACCCTATGATGTCACAGAACCATATATGGTCCTCTCCCCCAAAACACCCTATGATGTCACAGAACCATGTAAGGTCCTCTCCCCCCAAACACCCTATGATGTCACAGAACCATATAAAGTCCTCTCCCCTAAACACCCTATGATGTCACAGAACCATATAAGGTCCTCTCCCCAAAACACACTATGATGTCACAGAACCATATATGGTCCTCTCCCCCAAAACACCCTATGATGCCACAGAACCATAAAAGGTCCTCTCCCCCCAAACACCCTATGATGCCACAGAACCATATAAGGTCCTCTCCCCCCAAACACCCTATGATGCCACAGAACCATATAAGGTCCTCTCCCCCCAAACACACTATGATGTCACAGAACCATATATGGTCCTCTCCCCCAAAACACCCTATGATGCCACAGAACCATAAAAGGTCCTTTCCCCCAAACACCCTGTGATGCCACAGAACCATATAAGGCCCTCTCCCCCAAACACACTATGATGTCACAGAACCATATAAGGCCCTCTCCCCCAAACACCCTATGATGCCACAGAACCATATAAGGTCCTCTCCCCAAACACCCTATGATGCCACAGAACCATATAAGGTCCTCTCCCCAAACACCCTATGATGCCACAGAACCATAAAAGGTCCTCTCCCCAAACACCCTATGATGCCACAGAACCATATAAGGTCCTCTCCCAATGTTATGTTTCAAAACCTCAATGAATACATAGGTGGGCATTTTATTTTTAAGATGCCATAGTTATTTATCTCTCACATAGATTTACTGTGACTGGTAATAACCATTGACTCATGTAAATAAAGCAACAATTTTAAAACACATATGACTATCACTACTTACCTCCTTTTTATCGGTGGTGACACAGCAGGAGATAAGAGTTTCACAGAACTCCCTACTCCGACAAAGTCTGTGTTTGAATACAGAGTAATCTCCCTCCAGTATCTCTTCACGGAACCTCTCAGCTACAGCCTTCAGTACAGCAGGGATTGGCTTCACTATGATGTAACATGCAGATCTTCTTCTGTCTTCTTCATCAGATGTTGAGATGACCATCT
The DNA here is from genome assembly GCA_921293015.1 of Phorcus lineatus. Taxonomy (NCBI): domain Eukaryota; kingdom Metazoa; phylum Mollusca; class Gastropoda; order Trochida; family Trochidae; genus Phorcus; species Phorcus lineatus. The sequence continues at coordinate 44,668,157 of OV121093.1, forward strand.
TCTGTCGTATAACAGAGAGAGTTGCATACTGAACACAGAACAGAGGGTCAATGTCATTGATGACATTCAGTACACTCTCATATACAGAGGGATGAGCAAACTGACAGGTTCCATTCCTCCACACAGTGATATAGCTGCCTTCTTGTTCCTTCTCTACTTTAAATAAATCATGCCTTTCATCTTCATCCTTTATGCCATAAATATCAAGCTGACCATCGTTTTTTATCATCAGCTGGAAAAGATGTTTGCAGTTGTCATTGTAAAGAACTTTGGTTGTCTTGTCCAGAAACTTCAAAGGTGATTCAAAAAATTCTTCAATTGGTACATTATATCCCTTTGATCTAAGTTTTGAAAACATCTTACAGCAATGTGGGAAGCCGTGTGCGACTTCCATATTGCAAACTATTTCTTTTATATCATGCTGTATAGTGACATTCTCAAGTCCAAGATGATAGTCCATGATCTTCCTTCTTTCATCTGTCAATTTACCTTTACTCAGGTCAACAACACGTTCCCTGTCAAAAATGGTATCTGTAAGATGTCCTAGATAAACCTTAGATTCATTTACAACATTTTTCCGACTGATGAAGATGACTTTGGTTTTTGGATCACATTTTTCAATGACTCTTGATATTTTCAGTATGACGTCAAGCCAGCTCTTAATCAACTGATGATCAGCAAGGAATGCACCGAATCTATCATCAAACATGATCACCTTATCTTCTTTCATCTTTTCTATATGATCATACTCTTCAGGTTTGTAGAGAGTGTAGACTCCTATACCCTTCTGCAGGAACTTCTCCAGCACCAGATAGCCGAGTGTGGTCTTGCCATCCCCAGCATTCCCTGTTATTGTGACCCAGTGTTGTCCTGAACTCAGCTTCTTTACAACAACATCCACAGCAGACACTCGAACCATCCCCGCCGTCATGCACTCTACTTCTTCCTTTGTCCTTACTATGAAAAAGAAAACCCATAAACCATTTTATGAATTACCTATAATCATATGTGATTTGTTAGGATACAACACTTGAATGACGTTCAAACGAATATTTTCAGTGAGTTTACTTACAACTTGAAAGAACATTCATTCTTAAACATTTCTATGAATAAAAAGCTTCATGCCAAGAAGTCTTTTAGAACATTGTTATGTGGAATTATTGTGTGATAATGAACAATCAGGAAGAGCTTTTTACAAATTACCATCACTTTCAGGACTAACTCCTACTGGAGATAAATCACACATATAGAATTCTAAACAAACATTTGAAAGTGACATAAAACTGCTAGGTTGTAAAAAGAACAGCAATGTCAAACGTTAAGTATATACATTGACAAATATTTCCAATTAGGAAAATTTGAAACTTCACTTAAAATAACAACAAGCGTTTTTAAAAGCCCTATTTTTACATTTATATCAAAATAATCTTTTAACAAAAATAAAAAATTTTGATAATTCAAACCAATTGAACAATATGCATTTTGACTGTACAAAACTATTCCGTTTTACTAGAATGGCATCACGGGCGCTAAGTAAGGTGCAATATGTAAAACTTTGGTTTCAAGCACCACAACTGAAGTAAGAAAAACAAAATATATTACCTAAAATGTCATGGAGAGCATCTGATCCTATCACTGAAAAACAAAAAAAAAAGTTTTAAGATAAAATAATTGCATTTTATTGATTGTGAAATTAACATACATTACAAGTACTATCCAAACAAATTTAACTGGCTGCAGATATGACTCAAAATTGGACTTAAAAACAGTACAGAAACTAGTTTCCTAAAAACTGCAGTATTGGAATCTTGAACCTTATATTTAGGTCAATATTTAAAAATCAAGAGTCAACATAACGCCCACAGATTCAGCATCACAATATTCTCCCTTACAAAAGCCTGATAGTACTTAAAATTTTTAATAATCGCCCTAAAATGTCAAGTTGGGTGTCACTGACCCTACTGAGAAACAAGTTTGAGGACACGTTTCACTGGTAAGAGTCCATGGCAAGCTACGGCTCGGATGAACTCAAGGACAATGTGTCCGCGATGTTTCCCGATTCAACACAGAAAGTATAGTAGTAACTCCCATTTGATCTAAGTATACATAAGTAGAGAAATATAACATTTTTAACATGTTGTACATGTTAAATTGTTATATTTCTTTACTCCTGTACCACTGAGGCTGCATCATTTTTCAGTATATAAACGTGTGATGATATAATTGAATAATAAAATTAAAACTATGTAAATTTCGGTAATTATTTTACCCCTTCACCGATGCATGAATGAGGTTTGTGGTACTGTTTAGGTCAGTGAAAAAACTGCTTCTTCAAGACAAATATTCACAAGTTGTCAATTCTGATTCAGTATTTGATAAAATAATCGTTAAATCACAAATCTTTTTAACATGAGAAGGAGTGTTATGGTCTAAACCCCAAGGCCCGAATTAATGAAAGGGGTTCATGCCTTTAACCCGGTCTTAGTCAAACAAAAATCCAGATTTGCTGGCAATCAAAGTAACTTTTTATAAAACCTAGGTTAGGTCCTTTGCATGGAGACTGATTCTCACATTTTTCATATTTTTAAGCACGTTTTCAGTGCGTGAGGTTCAACGTCACCACTCTGTTAAGTTCGGCGTTTAAAGCAAAGTTTGCCTATTCAATCAAGTTAAGCTGTAGATTAAACTCTTTTGTAAAAGTTCGTTTGCTATTAAAAAAACAAAACTGAAAAAAGTCTAAACTTTGCAGTAAACCACGAAAATCTAAACCTGCTGTTCGGCACGTTTACTGTTAATAAAATGCGTGCAATCATACATGAACAATGTTTCTTACGCAAGCGGGCACAAATATGCCGGGTATTAAAGTTTTCATAAGGGTCAAGGAAATTACAGTTTTTCTAAAAATAACTCAGGATTTGATTGGCTGATTGAACTATTTCTATTCATTCGTTCAGCGAGTCGAGCGTACCCATGTCATAGAGATTTCAAAACAAACATGGTTTTTAAAATACGTATGTCAATGTAAAATGTTTTATATGGTTTGTTTTATTATTTCGTTCATCTAGGATTGTCCTGCTTAATATATGATCCACAAACATGTAATGAATTGCAGAGACTACATTTAACTGCGCCATGACATAATCGTTGTTCGTTGCGCATGAATACAATGATCGAGGTCACTTGCAACTCGCCTTGACGAAGATATTTTCCAATAGTACCGTAAATATTCTTAGATTTGACTTTGGCAAGAAAAAGAATAACCAACTCGAAGCTCGAAATTACGGTTTATCTGTCCCTCGTGAATTTATAACAATAATCCACTCAGGACAGAAAAACCATAATTCCTCGCATCTTGTTGATTATTCTTATATTCTTTTTTAATTCCAATTTTCATCTTAAATGCGTCAGTAGATGCTACTCATACTTAGTAATTGTAGAATGCAGGGATTGTTTCAGTTACACAAATGCAGGATATTGATATGGTAATGAGATATATATATAAAAGATAATTTTCAGCAGGTATTTCACTTTATGTTTGACAAGTTTAATCTTGAAGCGGTAAATAAAAACCATATCATATATCATAATCTGAAGTGGCATAATCTGAACTACTACAATTCATTAAATAAAGCCAAAGTCAACTCCAACAATGTCAGCTGTCAAAAGGCACTTTGTTTTAAAAGGAATTAATGTATATGTTGTAACGGAAATCAGTAAGTCAGCTCAATATTATAATTGTAATCATGTTACTTCAGGGTTCAGCATAAGTGACCTTGACCTTATCGTAAATAAAAGTCAACAAGATCGTTTTGATTTCAGATTATAGTCTTAAATATTTGTCACTTTATCAACTGTTAGTATTGGGGAGGGGGATTTTATATAGATATTTATTGCATTGATTTTGAATAAATTTCTTTTATTCAAGCTTTGAACCTTGTTGTCATTCCATATTGTGACAAAATAATCCATAGGTTTCATACGATAAGAAAGTTTACCAATTAAACTCCAGTTTGATTAGTTCTTTTTCTAAGCCTAGAAAATATAGCGACTATTACCAGAGTATGTTTTGATATCGTAGACATCACTATATAAACAATAAAAATTGTATTAGGAGAAGTAAACCTGACCATTCTGGGGGACTTGGGAACATAACAGAGTTAATCGGAATATTGACGATAGGTTGGAATGTGGGACCGACAATCAAAAGATACGGTCAACCTGTGAACAGCAATGATTCAATGACAAAAAAATGTCTAAAACTGAAAAGATAGAAATGCGAAATACCTTACACACTAGGCATATAATGAACATTGTTTCCACTAAGCTGATTTAAATTCATTTGTGAGGTGAGGTGAGGTGAGTTGGTGTTTAACGCCGCTTTCAAGATTATTTCACTAATATCGCGGCTGCTAGTATTATTGCAGGGAGAAAGCCCGCAACACCATGGTGGCTATGCATTGCGGTGAAACCTGCGAGCATCGGCTGGAACTAGCGAACCATGGGTGGTACTGCGCTAAATTTCAGTGCAGCATTGCACCCAAACCTGACTGCGTGTAGAACAGTTCTCTACTGCAGACAAAGTTGCCGAGCCCCTGGCAGGATTCGAACCACGGACCTCCTGGTCCGAAGCCGAACGCGCTAACCACTGCGCTATCCCGCTCCCTAATTTCATTTGTGGTGATCCATTTAATCTACACACTTTTAAGAAATCTGTATAAATGTTTATTCCTAACAAAAAAGCACAGATAGACTTCCTTCAAAGATATCCCTACAAAAAAATCATAGTGTAATTATCATGTCTAATTTGCCTGTCTTGAAATATTGATCATAATTGTTCTCATCAAATTTATCAATTAAATTCAAATACGTCATTTCAAATTTCTGTAAAATGCCTTTATCATAGGCCTGATGTTACTTTCCTGAATAAAACATATAAATCTATACAAATCTATGAAATTAGTCTCTGAAAGTTTAGGTCTACTTTTACCATTTCATGCCATGAGCACGATGAAGGTGAATAACAGTTCAATACTTCTACAATACCGTGCCATGAGCAGGATGAAGGTAAATAACAGTTTTGAGAATCAATACTTGTAATGTTGTGTTAAATTGAAAAGCGTTAAGGTGGCAATTTTCAGTGACAACTACTACTTCTCCTTAAAATAAGGCCAGTTCACGTTTGACTCAAACACCATCTGCCGTTAAATTGCACGTTGTTTTAATAGAAAATAAAATCTACACATGAAGATTTTCGAATATTGGGAGTATAACCAAACCGAAACAGATTATATCTGATATCCTAGGATTAAAATGTTTGTTTAGCTAGACCTTAAATAGGTTTAAGTAAGTTAAATAAAAAAAAAACCCTTTCATTAATTCGGGCAAAGACAAGTTATCTGTTGTTTATCTTACTTACAGTGCATGTTTTAGTTAACGTTATTTTGATTCAACTAGTTTAGTTTGTTGCAAGCATCAATGATTTTGCTAAATAAACTTAAGGTTTCCAAAGAGTCCTTGCATCGGGGACTTCTGGTAAAACAGTCCTGATATCGATAATGAAGAGAAATTGTTACCATGGACTACGAGGTTGAAGTGGGATGTGATACTAAGTTATCAGTAAGAATTATTTGTATGGTCATGCTAATTTAGATCAAATATTACATATATATATCATTGATCAAATTATCTGCAAATGTAAAATTTCACTAATGTCCTCACAACCAGTAAGTCTTGTCAATTTCAGATGAAACTTTGACGCCGTTGCTATTGAGATATTGGATCCAGACAGCTTGTAGATGAACGGTTGTGAATTCTATTGGACGAAATCAAGAGCGGACTTAAATGCAACACTGAACAGTGGACACATCTAGTTAACGGTTATCTGTAAATTGTAATTGTGATACCAAATTTAACAATATCTTATGAAGCAAGTTAAGAATTTTGGTAATGTTACTTTAAATTCACATAATATGACTTACCATATTTGTTCATCACTCCCACAATGTTTAAGGTTTTCACGTTCCCCCCTGTAACCCCAGTCATAACCACATTGATGGACGGTCCAGCCATGTTTCTAGGTAGAGACATATTTCATATGTAACACAGGAATCAATAAGAATGAACATGGCATAGGAATCAACAGTGACGGTACAGCAGTTCTCAGGTATAAGTAAAGAATTGGAAAAGTTTATTAACAACGACCTTGCTGGATGACGGGCCCGGCTATAAGCCCAATCAGCCCTGATGAGAAAAATATTAAATTCAGATAGAGGTTAAAGCCACATGTGGGGATCATGGTTGACATGTGTTGACAGTATCAAGTTTAGTGGACATAGCGGTATAGTAACAGTTAACAGAGATATGCATAGTGCAGTAGGAGAGACAGAAACTAAAGGGGAAATTACGCGATAGAAGACTAAAACACCATAGCTAGTATCTCTGTCTTATTTCATGATGTCAAAGTTTTGAGAAGAAGATACGAGTAATGGACAGATGGATGGGTCGCTATATACTCTCGACTACCTTGTAATGCCAGAAAGAAACCTTACACAATGCACATCTTTATTGTTACAAGAAAAAAAATCACAAGAGGCAAATTTGAAAATAGCGACTAGAAGTAAAACCAAACACTAATGCACACATATATTTTAAGATAAATATGATAAGTTCTTACCTGTTGATACATGAGCAAGGTATAAATATGATGTTTCCTCACCCAATAATAATAAAGAATAAATTATGTATAAATCAATCAACTAAAGTCTCCTACCTTTCAGTCTCTCCCTCGAGAGCAGAATCATTCTTGTGTTTTGACTCGAGTTCTCTGCTGTCTTCACTACGCCTCTTTAACCCTGCATCACGTGAAGAGTCAGCTGGTGTTTCATCTTCTCCCCCGCCTCCTCCCTCCATCATCTGAAATTTAACATACTTATCAAACTAAATCTGTTATTGTGATGTGATTCTACTAATTAATCTGACTAAAAGCTAACTTCAATAGTTAAAGCTTTCAATACCATCCAACACACAAGCCTTAGAACATGTCAAATTAAACGTTGCCTAATAACCCGATTCAGTCTGTGGACACTGACAGTAAGTCTCTGTCAACTATTTTGATCATTTAGTTAAATTTATTATAAAAATCTAAAGGAATCCACACTTGCACTTGAAAAGGTAAGACGAAAGCCTTTAGATATATTGAATAAACAAAGCCCCTGCTTCTGAGTATGTAGCTCATCAGGATGTATGACATATTCAATGAGGCTAAACACATCAAAGGAAGTTTTCCAGATTAGTTATCAAAGAAAGTGATAAACTATGCATTTTATATTTTTCAATCTTCTTTAAGTCGCAACAGAAATTTCTGGTTCATATTGTTGAGTAGGTTATTCAATTAAAATACACGTTAATTGGACACACAATTTTAATTCGTTACATTTATAGGGTCCTTTCATTGATTATCAGTGAAAACAAGAAAATATCATAATTTTGTAATTTTAGAGATAAAAGTGAAAGTTGAGGGGGCGATCTTAACTTAACGCAGGTCATAATATATTTTTGCTCTTACCAAAGCCAAATTAGAAATCATGAAAAGTACTCTGTGTCACGTTGAGCTAATTCAACAGACAAGTTTAATACGATTTATTACTAAGGATGCGCGGTATCATCGTTATATTGCAATACAGAAACAACACGATACGTATCAGTACACTGCTCTGAAAATATCCAATATATATATCGCAGGTTTTAAAATTGAAATTTCTGTGTAAAAGTGCAGAAAAACGTAACCAAAACACATGATTTTATCGAAAGTTGTAAAGAAAGTTTGACTTTGCAATGTGAAATAGCACAATTAAAACAATCGAAATTATCTCTCTTTACAAAACGACGACCAGCTGAGCATTGATCACTGTTCTAATTATTATTATTTAGTCAAGTGAGCATAGTAAACTTAAAAAATATAAAAAGTACCAAATAACTGCAATACGCATTGCAATACACTTTTTTTTTATAGCAATATATATTGTGATACGGAAATGAGGAGCTATACGTATCCACCTAACCTTATCTAGTACTGCTTCATGATACCAACTTTCCTTCTCAGTCGTCATATCCACATTGATTGGTGTGTGGCACTCCCTGGATGCCTTTTTCCTTGGGTGGGTTAAAATCAATAAAAGTCTTGAACTTGGGTGGTGAGAGGTCCAAAATTATTGAATAACACATTTTGTCATATCATGTATTTATCAATATGAAGTTTTAAATTGTCTTGAAAAATAAAAGGTTTTTTACTGAACGGGAGACAGTGTAATAACTGTGTACTGTAGTGACATTTGTATCCTATTTTACAAAAGATTTTTTTCTTTCACTAAACTTTCATGACAACTTAGTACTAAAGTGGATGATTCGTTTGTAGTTATCTTACAGATATTGTTATTTAATGTAACATCTCATTCCGTGTGGCTATATGTCTCTGTGCAATGATATAACATACCTGGTGCCAGCATTAGACACATCCTATATAATCTTTAAGAATTTTGCTAACCATTACAAATGATCTACATTTTCAAACGATTGTCGTCATCGGTAGTAATGCATGAGGAAAATCTCCTTCTCTTCATTTATTGGTTGAATACATATTTTACAAGTTTATTGGTTAATAATGATTGGACGTCGTGACAATAAACTAAGTAGAAGTCGAATGCTTGCCTTCCCTGTTTCAAACATAACCGGTCTCTTCCTGCTGTCCAATGATTAAGTAGTCTAGATTCGCGGAATTTTAAGCTAACTGTCAAGTCGAAATTAAACAATCAGATTTCGCGAATTGGACAGGATCCTTCGGAAACCGATGTAGTTGAATCTCTCCTGATATCTTATTAGTACAGTTAGCAGCAACGCAGGAAGAAGGCATGTCTCTTTCGCAATGAAAACGTAGACGAATGCGAGCGATATCTGCATTGGTCTATATACTTGTTTACAAACAAACGCGGAGCGACTCCTGTCTATGATGTCACATCCGCCTAAGCAGAGCTCAGGCCGCTCTAGGGACTTTTTTCAATTCGGCTTTTGAGGTGGCCAATTTCTACGCACTTTGAACCGTTATATCTTTTTAATTAAACGACGCATCGAAACGCTGTTTGGTGTTTTATTTACGTGAATGTATTGTCTATATTAAAATGGGGATTGAAGTTGGATAAAATACTGGGATATAATATCTTTAATAATGATTGGACGTCGTGACAATAAACTAAGTAGCAGTCGAATGCTTGCCCACCCTGTTTCAACCATAGTTCATCTAGATAAACTCGTATTCCGGCCAGGGCCTACATCGAGTTTATCAGTCGAACGCATTTTCTTTGACGCACGTTCCGCCCGGATTTTCGGCGGAACGATTATTGAGGGTTACAGTCTAAAACGAGAATGAAAATTTATTTTGAGTTCGAAACACGTTGATGGGTGGCTAAAACGAACATTTATCTTCAATTTGGGACACTTACTTACATTAAAATCATCTTACTTTATTACTTACAAGCTTTGAAAGCGAACGACCCCCTCTTTTCGCCCTATTTACAGCGGTTGCTCAAAAAAACGGAATGGCATTAAAACGAATTCTGGCCAAATACTTTGGGGCAAGTGACGAGCTTTTAAATATCGTCATTTTTGCGTGGATGTTGAGATTCATGCTTCCTTAGTATCATAGAACAAATTATCGAATTTTAATAATGTTAAATCAGAAGAAATAGAAATAATTTCTGTAAAACAATATTTCTATTCACGATGGCCATCGATATGCTCATCTGTGATAATACAACAAAAAGTTTGTACGTAATTAGCGTATCTTTCTTTAGTTACTTTTGATAATATTGACGCAGGTGAGGTGGAAATTTTACTATTGTAAAATTAAACAATGAAAGAGCACTTACATTGGTAAGTAAAATTTAGAGTATCGTATATGAGATTTACTTGCATCGTTTCATATCCATTTGGGAGATAAAAAATGTGAATACGATCACATGAATCCGGTTGTTTTCTTTGTCAGTAGTATTTTAACAACCTTACATTTCGAGTTGAAAAAAAAGGATTATTTTATCAACTCAAAATTAAATCTGTGGCAGATATAATATATAAACTGTCTTCTTAACGGACCGTATATGGAGAGTCAGTGATGATATATATGTACCTGATGATTTATGTATTTATTGAATAAATTTGCTATTGTATGGTCATGCACCACTTAATTTCTATTCTATTATGTCAAAAAAAAGTATAATTCTTTTTTAAACTTATCGCAAATACACATGAAAATTTCAACCCACTCAAAAGTAGCTGTAATAATTACGGGCCTTCGAGTTCCGTTTATGACTATCTTACATGGACTTTGTTTTCGAGACAGGTGAAGATATTAAACATACTCTTATTTCGTCGATCGTCAAAAGGAATTTTTGTTTCATGTACAGCCCGATAAAGATTTATCAAAAACTCTTACGGCGGCCTCTGAAATGAGGATCTTAAATACTGAACAATGGTTCGAAGTAGTTTCAAATGACAATGACCGATCAAACATGTTGAGATAAATTTAATATATTGGATCAACCTTCACATCCATCCTTCATTGACAGTATAACAACCTCAGAGAACGAACTTGATCATGAAAACCTGCCACCTGACCATGCAAAAGTAGATAAAGTTCCAAAGCATTGGGAAACAAACATGGAGACGACGTGTATGAAAACCACGTCAACTCAGACTATATGATTAAATCTCCAGGAAACGGGTTCTTCGCAATTTTGAAAGCGGAATAGTTTTATTTCATTGTTGATTGCTATATACATACTATGCTAGCGCACATTTTTCGCCGACGTCGTCGGTCACTTCAGATCACAGACGCTTTCTTTTTCATTAGTTGTTGGCAAGAGGATCGGCCGTATGCACGTGACAGTAAAAATTAGGTTTGTATGCTCTCTTTAGTCTCTTTACGAATAATTTACGTCACGCAAGAAAAAGGAAAGGGGAATAAACGTATCGCAGATACATATGTTCAGATAAAATTCAAGAGAGTGATTCATAAATTTCATTCCACGAGGTCAGAAATCATAAAATATGGTCGTCTATAAATGTATTTATTTCAAATAATTTGAAACTATTTCCAAATAGATGTATTGATAATATCATCTATGAAGTATATCTGCAGATGTTTTTACAAGTTTTTTTTATGAAACACGAATGTCATTGTCTACAACTGCTGAAAGTGTGATTCCCTCATCAAGTAGTAAACGTTAGGTTAATCACGGTCCGTTTTAATCGGAATCCGCTTTTTAAAAAACAGTTAATTAGCATATTAAAATGGCCGCTAACTAAAGGTAAATAAGGGGGTAACTAGGTTTCAAAACTCGTAAGTAATAACCTGAGACTAATAAAGTGAAGGTAAGTGTCCAAAATCAAAGGTGAATATTAGTTTTAGCAACCCAAGCACATAAAGTAATTGAAAGATCAAGATTTCATTCTCATTTTGATCTAAACCCGTTTCGCCTCTCGGTCGTGACTAGAGTGCGTCAAAGAAAATTCACTCGCTGGCTAGACGTTGAAGCACACCTTGGTATGTGCGTAGACGTCTAGTTATATGCTGGACTATTTCAACCATAGCCGGTCTCTTCCTGCTATCCAATGATTAATAGCCTAGATTCACGGAATTTTAAGCAAACTGTCAACTGGAAATTAAACAATCAGATTTCCACCCAGTTTTAACGATAGCCTCCTTCTGTCGTTGGCACGCGGCTCGCTTGCGAGAATAGAGCATTCCCCGACAGAATTTCAGTCTCAGTTGGATGCAGGTAGAGCTGGTGTGACGAAATAAAATCTATAATCTATAAACATACTTAGAGGGGGCGATTCTATACTGGGTTGGATGTACAACTCAAATACATTTTAGTTGTCGAATATAGACTCTATATAACAGCGCTTGAATTTGCCATATAAATTCTGCACCAGTGAAGGTAAAAATTGCCTTGTGTTACTAGACTGCACCAGGTGAAGTTTGAAAAAATATTCATCCTCATTGTACTTCCTAAAAACTTTGCCAACTTCATAGTGATAAAAAAAATGTTCACACAAACTTTAACAAAAATGTTTTTGACATGTGACAGAGTTTTACTTCCACATTTGACAAAATAAGATTTGATGGTATCCGGCCTTCAATCATATGCATATTCCTTACGGCCACGAACCAATCACAAACGGTGACTCATAATTTTCACAAGTCATTGTTTCAACTACCAATGAAAAGGATTGAAAGTCGTAATTTCAGTGTCTTCGGACATTTCCTCAAGAACTAGTTTGCACTCGATTTCAACATTGTTAAGACACACCTTTGCTAAGTTTCTGTGTGTTTTGGCCTGAAGTCAGTTCATACATTTGTTTAAGATAGTAAAATGTCGGGACCGGGACACACAAAATTTGTCAATTATTTTGCAAAACAAAAAGAACATGAACTTGATAAAGTGAGTGATAGTGGCACAAACGGTATTGTTAGCAGCACAACACATGTTTCACTGACAGAAAATGGCATAAGCCCTAGTACAAGTAGCGAGAAAACCTTAAGTATTTAAGGTAACCTTAGTACAGTGTTAATAAATGGGGGTTAACCTTTTTTTTTTAAGGTTGCTTTATGACAGCGGACGCTGAAAAACTCGATGTTGAAAAATATGAAACCAAAAAGTCCTTCTTTTTGCAACGAAAAGAAAAAGGGACGAGATTTGTTACGTGTCTACAATGATGAAAACTAACAAAGATTAGTTACTGCTAAACAATGACTGAAAATAACAAATTGAAATTTCAAATTGTAAATTTTTTCATAATTTCAAAAGGGCACCCTGCTCTCATATTCATGCTTGCGGGTGTTCTAATTGTTCCATTATTTTTATTTTTTCTTGCTCACTCAGTTTATCTATCATATCTTAACAAAACAGAAATTATAGTTTTAATTCTATGTGACCCTTATTATTATTTATAAACAGAACAAACATAAATAATCAGGTGCAGTCTGGTAAGAACAATTAACTGCACTAATGATATAATCATTATTTAGCAGGTATTACTATTTATCTCTTTTAAATCCTTCATGACATTTTGCTAAATATGAACATTTTATTTTACAAGATAGATATGAAGAAGAAAAAGATATATCTACTTAAGTGTCACATAATGTACATAAAATCCAAGACAAAATTGCAGACTAAGTCTTAAAAACGTAATGCATAATACAGCAGCATATTCTAAAATCATAAATTCACAAGCATATAGTCAAATATACACACCTTCACTTACACATATTTTTACCATACTACAATAAATAAAAATACCTAACCTTAAATGAATATTCATATATAATAATTGCATAAAATATCGCCAGCGAAGGATAAGCTGGTAAAACATTGCATCTACGCTGGAACATGGAGAAAGTCATTGGGCCAGGCATTTGCTGAGATAAGGGTTTTGCATAAGGTAAAGGAATTGATATGCTTTTTCATATTATGCGAAAACTTTGACACTTTAAAGAGGATAGACACTGTGTCAATCAGGCTTGATTGATTTACAATGGGTTAAGTCCTTAACTTAGAACGGATATAAGGCCCAAGAATATAACCGTTATCAAAACATTGGCATTATCTACCAGATCTTCTGCACGCATCGGGCAAGATATGCATTTGAATATGAACTTCTTGTAAATGCATATCTCGCCTGATGCGTGCGGAAGATGTATCTACCATTGTTCACACTCGTTTGCTTCTCCCAAACCCGCCTAAAGATTTTATTACAAACTTGTATTAAAGGGACAAGATAAAAAGAATACATTAAATGTGAAAATATGAAGATGGCAGGCTCAGGATGGTTGGAATAAAAACATTTATTTATTCATTGAAAATTTCTTGTTTAAAGAGATATGTATCAAAATTTAACTGCTATCGTCTGGCTGGTTTCCCTATTGCAAATAATTTTCTGTTGGGAGCAAATATCAACAAAAGATAAAATCATTAACCCGTTTTGGAAAGATGCACTTGATGCTTGGCAAAGATATATCAAATCTTATGTTGTGAATGAAAACTGCGTGAATGAAATACTTGAGCCACCGCTCTGGTTAAACCACCATTGCCAAATCCCAGATTTGATAATCAATAACTGGCTCAAACAAGGAATAACTTATGTGAGAGATATATGCTAAGGTAGGAATTTTCTTACATTTACAGAGCTTAAGACAAAATATGACATTAAGGGTACGGTATGTGGCCTAAACCGGGTCATTCTCAGTATTGAGTATTCCCAAAAAATGGAAAGATCTCATTCAAACATTCGTTCCTTCAACAATAACAAATTTATCTATATGTTCCCCTTTGGAATGACTTTACCAGAGCTTCCAAAGGCTCGAGATTATTTTATGATAATTTTATTGAAGCAAACTGTATTTTCCAAAAAGCATGTTCCAAACAGGAATGCGAGCTAAACAATCATATCAATTGGAAGACCACATTTTTAAGAAATGGACAAACAACAAAAAATACAAAACTTCTGGAATTCCAATATATATAAATTTATTCACAGATATATATATACCGGTACTAAACAACAGTTATTGAAAATGAAGCTAGTTGATAGTGACATATGTTCTTCATGTGGTTTGTATCTATCATGTATACATTGAATGTCCAAGTGTTGGAATTTTTTGGAACGAATTCACCGATTTTATCAATAATATTCTTAATAGAACATCCGAACTCTCTACTCAAGATATATCATTCTGTGCGAACGATAACCACTTATTCATGTATTCATGTATTCATTCAGCAAAGCGCCATATTTTTGTTATGACATCCGAACTCTCTATATCATTCTGTGCGAACGATAACCACTTATTCATATGATACTATCAGCAAAGCGCCATATTTTTGTTATGAATATTAAAGGTGTGAATCAAGTTTAACAATGTACAAAGACATTTTAGAGGATGTTCTTGACATTGAGAGTTTTATTGCAAGAAAAAACTTCAAAGTGAATTGTTTTGTTAGAAAATGCCTTCAAATGAAGCTGGAATTTAACTTGTGTAATACTCAAATTTTAATGCTTGTTATTATACTGCCATGTCAAAATATTTCGTTACTGTACCAAGAATTATTGACTGTAACCAGTTCAAGTAAAAAAAATTGAAAAAAAAAGTAGTTTTAAGAAAGTAGTTGAAAAACCATCCTATCAGAAGGTATCTCACCGTGGACCTGGTAATACGGTTACTCAACATGATGAGCGATAATGATTTCATCTAAACTGTATGTAGAACAATACATTAAAATTGGCAATCGGGAAAAAATTACCAGGAAAAAAAACAGTTCAACAAAAGAAATATTGAACAAGTTTGATAAAGTAAGATGCTATATCAAGCAGCATTTATAGCAGCATTTATTTTGATACAATGTACTCTTTAAAGGTGTAGGTAGCTTTTTAGACATTTGGGGGTCGTAATTTCTCACAAAACGTGACTAAGAGCGGTACACAAGCTCAGATATCACATTACAAGGGGTAAAGAACAACAGTTTCCAAGATCGACAAAAGAAGATTCAAATCAGAATTAATTAACTTTTGGTCCTAATTTATCAATTGATAACTGTATATAAGTATTTTAATCAAACCTAGTATAGATACGCCCCCTCCACCAAACCTATTGTATATAAGTATGTAAATTGAACCCGGAGTGGATTTGCTTCCTCTACCTGTACATATGTCTATCAAACCCAGTATAGATTCGCCCCCTCTAACTCTATATATATATAAGTATTACATCAAACCCAGTAGAGATTCGCCCCCTATTGTATTTAAGTATGTGCATCCAACCCAGTATAGATCCCCCCATCTATTGTATATAAGTTAGTGCATCAAACCCAGTATAGATTCGCCCCCTCTAACTGTATTATATTATGTGCATCAAACCTAGTATAGATTCACTTCCTCTATTGTATATAAGTATGTGCATCAATCCCAGCATAGATTCACCTCCCTCAAATGAAATAAGTATGTGCATCAAACCTGTGATAGATTTGCCCCTTTAACTGTATGTAGATATATGCACATAATCCGTAATCTAAACCGATTTAAGTTTGTCATGTAACCCATAATATTATATTTCCCTAAAACATACATAAAGGGAGATGTGAAAACAAGAAATAGTACAAGTAAATACATTCTTAAAAAAATTTTTTTAATGCAAAATATTATTACAACCAATCTTTAATCTCATTATTTCAAAATAACTCTTAGTCTAGGTAAATAGAATATGTCTACAATCAATTCTGAAACTATTTCAGATGCATGTTGAGGGGGGAGATTTTATTCTTAGGGGGGGCAAGAAATAATTCCGCCGGGGGGAGATTTTATACAGGGGCGAATTTATACCGGGACACCGGCTCTCGACCTGGTAGCTAGGGTGACGCTATCTTACTTCCTGGTTTAATTTAACTTATAAAACGACTCCTCACAACGTGTACAATGAGGCCGTATCGTTTGCAACTATTATGTATAAATGATTCAACAATGTTAAACGTGGATGATAATCATTACTTGTATATTGGCCTGACTCCACGTGAATAAAGGCTAGTAGGCATGGCGAAAAATCAGACTGAGACGCTAACGGGGTCTGAATTCAAAATCCCATAAAATGTTAATGACAGTTTAAAAACCTACCTTACATTCGTAGTTAAACCATTTGTCAGCAAGTTCATATATTTTAAACAGCAACGCTTCTCTTGTTGTGTTGATTGAGGCTCTTAAAAATACTTCCTCAACTTGCCACTGAACTGAAGACAGCCATGTTCACTATCCCACAATGCAATGCGCGGCGGGGAATTCAAAACGTGAACTTTGAATAAATGCGATTTGAGCACTAACAAAATTAGTCTGTCATCTAGACCCTATGACAAAATATTAAAGAGCCACTCTGTGAGTTGATGGAGTCATATATGCCAAACTTAATCAATGGTGTCATTTGATCGTGAAGTATCGACTGTTACCAAAAAGAATAATTTTAAAGCTAATTGGTTTTGCACAGTGACGATACGAAAGTAGAAAGTCGCAATTATGATCGAAAACCGGACAGTGGCACGCGTCAAACAACCAAACGTAATTTTGAAGACTTATCAAAAGCCGCCAGGAGGTCAGTTTGGAGTTGGTAGTGTTTGTTAGGATATATAACTAGTATCCATGTAAATTGCAGAGGAAGAGTTAAGATGTTTTGAATTTATATCATAACATAATATTATGACATTTAGTTTCGTATCACAGCCAAATAATATGTTATGAAAATTCGCGGCATAACTTAAGTGAGATTAATCTCTTTCAAAAAGTAAATAACCGTATTTGTTTTTATGTGTTGACACGGAGAGAGCAATTCGTTTTGTATATGCCAGGATAAACTAACCTTTCCGCTCCTTCGGATACGGCAACACAACAATGACGTCATTTCGAGAGTGCTTCTGACGTCATAGTCCTTATTACGGCGTCATAGTGGTTTACTGTTTGAGTCATCTATTTGCTTCAAAGGGATGTTGCGGTCTTTGTTTGCTATCAAAACAAGAAAAAGTACTTCTTGAACGATTCGATATTAACATCTGCACAACGAACTGTAAAATAAACATTATTCGTGAACATGCAGTATAAGCTTTAACTTTGTTAACGGTTTAATTCATTTTTAGATTTTTAAAACTAAGACGCAAAATCCCCGATACAGACGAGTTCATTTTTCTCTCCTGAAGTCGGAACGGTTTACACTGTGCGTTTCGCTTGGAAAAAGAGTTCATCATTAAAATTAAAACTTCATTGATACCGTTCGGTTTCAAGTTTAAATTTACTCACTATCAATCCAGTATAACATGTCTCTGATTTTCAAACACACTATAGGTTTATCTCTTAAATGAACCACCTCCAATTTGAAAGTGGAATTATGTCTATGTCTTACGTTACTTCAGTTAGTGAAAGGCGAGTTTCATGGCGTCATCGCAAGACGGATGTGCCCAGATCAATGTTAAACAGCTTCGTTCAATCTGCAACCTCCCTTCTCATTGGTGCATTTCCAAAACACAACATATGCACGTGTCAAAGCTGAACACATATAAACAGGGTGCTTGTTATTCCATTGTTATTGTATATTTCAGGTTTACCTATTCTCAGTGCCATAAACAGAATGGGAATTCTGTAACAGAGGTTCTCAATGGTCTTGAAAGTACACCACAATATGCTCTCGGATACAGCCGACAATCTATAAGATCGAAACCGAAAATACCCTGCAACGCGAATATCAATATCTGTACATGACAAACTGATATACATGACATGAGTATGTATAACCAAATAAACAATTGATGAATACATTACATACTAAAGTTTCATTATAGCTTTACAATATTATCAGTAAAAAAATTCGTTTACTTTTGTTCTTTTTAGTTGTATTCTTGTTTTAAAATTATTATTATATTAATTTGGTGTTGAATTTTACACAGGTAATATGATCATGAAAATTTCGACCATCTTTGGCTAGATTCTATGGAAGTGCATTGCTGCAAGCATTGAGAAAAAATTACAAAATAGATTATGCTCTTTATGTAAAGATAGCCCTAAAAGGAATTTCACGCCCTTCTTGTATGTAAATGTTACCAACATCTAAGGCAATTGTTTTTGCCGCATTATTTCTATTCAAATCCAACTATTCAAAAATCTAATATGCTTATGTCAATTGAAAATCGCGATGTTGTCAAAAACTAATTATTAGTTACTAGTATACACTAAGCTTTTACTCATTGGTGTTCTCAACATTTTCTATCCCTGGCACGACTGGTGTTTGAAAATAAGAATATTTAACATTTAGGAAGACGGTCAAGGCCATTACCTAAAAACTGTAACCCTCATGGGACAAAAATAAACTCTCCAAAAAAAGAAATGCAACATAGGTTTCATATTTTCATATTCAAAAATAGATATATAAACTTAATTTAAAGAGCCACTCCGTGGGTTGATGGAGTCATATATGCCAAACTTAATCAATCGTGTCATTTGATCGCGAAGTATCGACTGGTACCAAAAGGAATCATTTTAGAGCTAATTGGCTTTGCACAGTGACAATATGAAATTAGAAGGTCGCAATTATGATCGAAAACCGGACAGTGATGCGCGTCAAACAGCCTAACGTAATTTTGCAGACTTATCTAAAGCCGCCAGGAGGTCAGTTTGGAATTGTTAGTGTTTGCTAGGTTATATAAAGTTAGTATCCAGGTAAATTGAACGTGTGATCTCCGCCTCTGTGTATTAATAAGGCTGTTTTTAGATTTTCATTGAAAAACAGTGTTTGTCATATATTTGTCTTTTGGAGAGGAAAAGTTAAGAGAAGGTTCGTATCAAAGCCAAATAATATGTTATGAAAATCGCGGACTGTCTCTATAAAGACCAATTTCAGCATATATATTGTTACGTATGTATTAACCAATTTCAGCATATATATTGTTACGTATGTATTAAAAAAGTAGTTTTGTGTCATCACAGGCGCACGAGAACATAATGCCAAAACGCAACCAATGTTTTGACATTAGCAAGAAATGCACAAAAACACAATTTAAACTGGTAGTGCACGTGCATTTCATGTTAGTTCTCACTAGATACAATGACTATAAAAGACACAAGTCGTGCTCATCAGTTTATCACTCGTTTGAGTTACACTTTGAACCACGACTGAATGCTACTAAATGACATATTGCTATTGGACGCCTTGAAGCTGGAGAAACACAGATTTCAGTAGCGAGGCATTTCCAGGTTCATAAGAGCAAAATATCTCGTTTATGGGAACGATACAGACAGCTACAAACAACCCAAGATAGACCCAGAACTGGAGACCTCGAGTCACTACTGTGGCCCAGGATCGCTACATCCGGTTGCGCTACTTCCGTGCTACGTATACTTCGACTACAGCACAAGTGCCTGGGGTACGAAGAATATCAAACCAAACTGTAAGAAATGGTCTTAGAGAAGCAGGAATTCCTGCAAGAAGACCTGTTGTTGGACCTGTGCTGCGAATACGACATCGACCTTAACGTGTCAGGTGGTGTCGTAAAGTACGGGCATGGGATCTGAGGAACTAGCGGCATGTATGGTTTACCGATGAATACCCTTTTCATCTTCAACGTCGACACGGAAGGCAATGTGTGTACCGACGTCAAAATGAACATTTCGCGCCAAACTTCATCAGACAGCTTGACCATTTCGGCGGAGGTAATGTGATGGTGTGTCGCGCAATATCCTACAACCGTAGATCCGATTTGGGATTAGTGCAAGGGAACTTGAACGCAGATCGGTACATCAACCAAGTTCTGAGGCCTTACCTGTTGCCGATCATAAACCGCCAGAGGGAGTTTCTTCAACATGACAAAGCCAGACCTCACACTGCGCTTGCTACAGTGGCCTATCTAGCCCAGTAAAACATCAATGTCCTCCCATGGCCTCCCAAATACCCTGATCTCAATCCTATTGAGCACATGCGGGATATACTCGATAGTCGATAGACGTGCACGTGGACGTCAACATCAAGCTCGAGCAGACGTTACCCGAGTTGGGAAATGCTTTGCAGGAGGAGTGGGCAAGAATTCCACAAGTTATAATTCAGAGACTCTTTCAATCTGTACCAGGCAGGTGTCGTGCAGTGCTAACAGCACGAGGTGGTCATACGAGATACTGACTTCAGCTACCTTTTATAGACTGATCAAATGTTATCTTAATTCCACTGATAAAATGCTTTAAAATGTTGCGTTTCTTTTTTGGAGGAGTTTATGCTATTCTGAAAAGCCAATAGTGTTTCGTTTATGTGAATCTCTATACGTCCCATACGTCCCAGTATTAATTTATTAATTAAAATTATACATTTCAGTCTCCAGCCTAAAAGGATTAGAATTTCAAAATTTAAGATGCCAAGCATTGGTGGCTTCTTAAATTAACAAAAGAAGATTACCGGATGGACACCCAGCCACGCCGATTTTTTAAGGGGGTTGTAAAAAGTTAAGATATTTGATGAACGTTTCGCGTGAATATGACATTATAGCAATGCACATTATGAATGAAAACTTAAATCATCGTTTACAAGTTCAAAATCAAGCCCTAGTGAAAATGACAAATGACCTTTTTTTTACGACTTTTAATTGACGCCAATCACCATCAGAATACAACTTACCGTGACGTAATGGACTGTGGTTTGTAGAGTGAGGTACTTTGTTTAACAGATTCTGATTTTGATGTCAAAATATTGTTCATGAAAAAGGCCTTGATAGGAATGCAAACCTGATATATCTTTTAGAGAATGGCCTATTTGATAATTTCTAGATTATCTAGTTTCATAAGCACAAGCAACCTTTGAAGTGGACATGGTACCAAAACGTAAGGGTGTTTGGGCGGAGATACCTGAGAATATGGAAGCTTTCAGAGTTCTCCCGTCCTCATGGAGGAACTGAGCATGAATCTATCCAAATGGTCAGCAATGCAGAAGGGTCAGTGAGGGAAGAGACAGTTCCGGAGACTAAACTGGAGAGTGTTACATCAATTAAAATTTTTACATGCTAACACGACATGCAAATATAAACTTGTAGAAGTTCAATAAGTAGCCATTTGTATTTTTTCTTATCTCAAATTATGATTAGTCTTATTTTCAATAAAACACATTTTCCTCACAATTCCGACGATTAGGTAACCAAATCCATTTCCTCGATTTTTGATTGGGAAATGATGCCAGAATAGTGTCGATAGATTCCCCAAATGTCTCCAAAGAATCATTTTAGGAACACTCTGCGATAACTCAAATGTTATCTTCTAATTGCTTTTTAAAAAATCCAAAATTACATTTAGATTACGTCGTTGTCCAGTTTTCGATCAAGATCGCGACTTTATTACTTAATACAACAGAACTGATGAGCATGGAAATCATACTTTTTATTACCCATATGGTTAATCATAAGTGGTGACATATTTTCAATATGAGCACATGTGCACATATCACATTTGCCTAGCAACGATTTTATGTAAAATAGCACAAAACTAAACAAAAAACAAACAACACGAGAAATTGCAAACGTCCAATACGACAATATGAATTGATTTTGAACTTTGACGATTCGAAAACATCAAGTTTATTACCGATGGCACATATTCAGCCTGGAAAAAAATCACCAAACGCAGTATTCTGTTGAATTACCCCTTTTTCGAAAGCAAAGCATTTTCTTTTTATTCCTTTCCGAAAATGGAAAAGCTGCTCATACTGAAAATAATATTGAGCATGGATGTACGTGAAGACATTTTCGTTGCTAATAGCAGTAACGTCATGTCTCTGGGGACACGGAGACCGTCTCTGCTGTGCTAGTAGCAGTGTAACAAAGCTATATAACTTTCTACTATTAGTAACTAAAGTTTCCTTCATCCGGTGCCGTCATGCCATTGCCTCGATAAATTGACGTTACTAAATTATTTTGACAATTAACTTTAAAACCCAATTTTCAAGTGATGTATAACATTATAGAAACGTAACAATTTATCTTTGAAATGAAATTATGTACGTAGAGAGGAATGTCGCAAAGCCGGTAACTGCTACAATGAACTTTAACAGAGGTCATATACTATTTTTAGTAAAATATGTATTCTCACTTCCAGAGCAACGAAACCTTCGAGGCGGATAGGTTTGTTTTCTTAAAATGCATAAATAGCATAATAATGCATAAAACAGTTTGTATGGCTCAATATAGATCTGAGAACATGTTATGGAAATATTCAATCCATTAGTAGTTTTGGATGTGTGGACAATCTCGCCCAAATGTTCACTTTTTTCTTCTTGAGAATGATTGAAAGTAAGAATATTGACGTTTTGATTCAAATCGAGCATACATAAAACACCTCTGTGTGACTATATGCAGTAAACGTCATGACTTTATCCAGAGTGTCCAAGACATTCAGTTTGTGTTTGTTTGTTATCGTTCTAGACTTATATCATTATGAACTACGAATCATTCATTACAGTAAATCCGATACCAAGCACTAATCACGTGAAAATATCTCAAGCATTGATAGACTATTACAGACACGGAATGATTTTTTGATAGATGTCGTCAACTCTGAGGGGTTTCCCGCAAGGAGTGATTCGATGTACTATGAAATACTTATCATCTCTTGACAACCAAAATGGGCGTTCTGCACATCGGGAATGTGTTAATCCATGAAAAGCACGAACTTTATGCTAAGGTTATAGGTATCACTCCACAGTGAAGATGAACAGATCTGAATGTAGGGAGGTTATGAAGTATTTCCATGATGACAGGTCACAGACTTTGGTACATATCTCTCTTCCTATAATCAGTCGGTGTGATCAATTGGTTACAGACAGATACATTAATAAATGACTACACTTTTAACTATAATACTTGTACAATAGATATGTATCTACTTAATAGAGATTCCTATATTAGATTAATATGTTAACATTTCTATTCAATCTTTTTATTTAATGTGTTGTATAAATAAATGTGACATTGTATTTGTATAAATTGATGTATTTGTATGTATAAATTGATGTACTTGTATATATGTGTTTGATCTTCGGTTCAAACTGGAGGAAATAAAGAATCTCTCTCTTTCTCTCTCTCTCTCTCGCTATCCTACACACTGGTATCTTTAAAACACAATTAAAAGGATCATCATTTGGTTGTAAACAAGTTGTCCATCCGAGGGAAACCAAAAATGCTTTCTGAGGAACAACAGCAGGGAAGTCTCCAGGTCCGTCATCAACTCCTAGAATGTCTCTCTATTATAGCAAACCTTTGGCCAGCCTTCCTGTCACTTCCAAATAAAATCCGTAGACACCAGATGAAATGAATTCAGCGGGTGTTATCTTGTGGACTCAATTCTAATCACAATTTATGTAGTTTGTTTAGTGAGGCTCACTACCTTGTTTTGTGATTATTTTTACCATGCATCTAAATTTCCTAATGCTTTATAATATACACATTTGATGATGCAAGTGGTTGTTAGAGCTATTTACTATATATCAAGACATCTGAGATGTTACTCTTCTAAATTCAAACAAACCCTCTGGGAATGTCCGAGTCATATATGACCACCGTTATCAGTGGTGTATGTTGCATCACGTTAAGGGTAATCTGTTCAGTGTAATGACACCATGTAAGCATTACGTGTTGATTCCGTACTTCTTTAAGGTTAGAGATCTAGAATTAATGTTAATTGGACGTATATAAAGACATATACAGCTCTTACACACCTCGGTGTGATATGTTCCCATTCTTTTAACATTGGTTCATTCTCATATCAACCTCTTATGACGTAATCATCGGTTGTTTCTCCATATCGCCCAAGGGCACTATCACATATCATTCAAATCAGTTGTTATGTCCTTTGATTTTATTTGAAGGTTATACGCCGTAATCACCAACTACCAACTACGCAGGTGGGTGTTATAAGTTGTTCAGCCTAAACTAACGATTAGACTTGTAAAATTTTGATAGTTTTACAAATTTAGTATATAAGACTTGACATTGGCGAAAGTGGGATACGAACCTGGGACCTCTTTGCTGGCGAGTAAAGCCTTTAGCATTCGAGCTGACAAGGATACCTGCCTGTAACTGTACATTTTATTGTGTCATGTCTGTACTGTTTTCCCCTGGTATATATATATATACACGAAAATGTATAGGTATAAGGTTATGTCTATTTCTAACCTTCTCGCTTTAAAATCTCAAGCAGCCAGATATTGTTAATATCCCACTGGACTCGTTCGACCAGGACACATAAACACGCAAAGTAAAACGTTTACAAATTAATTTTATGAAAACTATTTGGTTTGAAAACTTTGTAGGAATGTTCCGCGGGAGTGTAAGTCAAATAATGACCGGATTGCCTCGCGTTATGGCGAAAAAAACTCAGCTCAGTACGGCTCGCGCGTTCATTGCTATATCCACCTCAGCGGAGGTTGCTACTTACTACTTATTCTTTTTTCATTTCAATAAGTATTAACTGTCATAGTTTAGGCGATTAAAGATGAGTGTGCGAGATATTTCAAATTTGGTACGGGGGTTGTCACATAAGTAGTTAGCCTCAAATAGGAAAACATTGAAATGTAGCTGTTTTGATGTTTTTATTTTACTGATAGTATCTTTCAACCGACAGGAACTTGTTCTTATTATAAAGATGTATCATGATCCCCATTTTCTGTTATTGTTGTCTTCTAGCTGGTGGGTTATGAGATTGAGGTCGAAAACCGTCTTACCTATTTGACACATAAACAATGACAACTGATTGAGAAGTTATTAAAACAAAACATGTTACAACTTTCGATTGTATACGAATACAAGTTTAAGCATATAGATGTATGAGTGACTAGAAAGCACATTGGAGGGAAAAAAGAGGCTTTTGCTTTGCGGCTCATTAGTCTTTGCTCATTTACTATATGAAATAAAAAACTTTTAACACGCCATGACTCTTCATCACACATGCAGTTGTAATCTGCCGATCAAAGTATGCCCAAACAAGATTCTCGAGATTAACTGAAATATATATTCTCTTGTCTCAAATCTTATGAAAGTGCTTAGACCATACTTAAAACCACTAACGAGCTGCCATCAAGAAACACTCCTCTCACTCCAATAAAAAATTTTTTTATGAAATTAATATATCTTAGTCTTAAAATAACAAATATCGTATTCTGAATATTTCAGACTCCAAGAATTATTGGTTCATGATACGAAGTTGAACAGAATGTTGTGTCAACACACATTGCCTGATTACTTATATTCATACATTTGGTGACACTTTGACCAAAAAAGTGCCATACTGGCCACACCCCTCAAACCTAATTTCAACGTCTTCACCAGAAGCAATCACGCTAAGAGCTGAAAGCTTGTTTAGAGACCCAAAGGCTCATTGGGATAATAGATACTGTCACACTTTGACCCCAAGGGAAACCAAATTTGCCACGCCCCTTGTAATTTGATGAGTTACAGTGCCAATTGATCTGTTTATGACTACTTCGTAAGAACCGTTCGCAATTCAGAGCTGAATTCGTATGAATGATTTGGCTTTTTGGTAAATATAGGTTGTCAATGGGTCTTTATGAAAATAATGAATATACGTGTAATATACTACCTGGCAATAGGGAAAAGATTGCTAATGTTAGCAACATATGATCGATTATTAGTCATTTAAGGGTGTAATATATCCTCATTTTAAGTATTATGAACATATGGGGACATTCTTGAATTGCCTACAATAAACATAAACATATACTCAATCTCTTATGTCTAAAAGAAATAGATGCTTTTTGTTTTAAACAGGGTCATCAAAACTGTTAATAGTCTAACAGGTCAGTGTAGAGCAGGGTATGATGTTCGGGGAAATGCTGTTCTGGAAACAACCATGCTGAAACAACCACGCTGAAACAACCACACTGAAACAACCATGCTGAAACAACCATGCTAATATACACAAAATGTGAACATTCCAAATCCTTCAATATTTCATCAAAAGTTTAGCACAAGGGGATTGGCTTTTTGATCCCTCCCCCCCCCCCCCCCTCCCTCCCTCCTTTAATGAATTCCTCTCTATATTCAAATAACATGGGTGACTCAAAGTTTCAGATTAACGGCTTTGTAACCAAGAAACCGAAGTTTGTTAATTTTGAAAAAAACTTTTCAAACTAATGTTCACGAACAAATTTTATTTTTGTTATAAAGATCTCTTGAGCGATTGGGAAAGTAAGTTATGACTAATGAAGATACTTCTACAGAGACAATAGATCTAATTATTACTGTAGGTTCCCTGCTTGATTGTCACTTAATTTTTTTAATTTAATTTTCCTACCCCGGAAATAAGGATGGGGCGGTGGCACAGGTTCAGAGTGTGTGGTTCTTTTCCGGCTTGAGAAACTTTTAGGCACAAACAAGTTTGATGGCCAACGTTATTTCAATTGAGCAAACACCACAAGAGAGGAGGTGTTGGGTCGATTTATTTCGATACAAAATGAAGAGCTTACACTGGGAAAGATCTGTAGACTAGTACAATAATTATCAAATACATTTGATAAGCAAGAGAAAGTAATTGTTTTGTTTTCTGTTGATAAATTTATTATAAAAAAGTATATTAATTGTGTTTAGTTTGAATATTGATTCGAAGCATTAAACAGTGACTATCGCTTTTCCTGGGTCTGACAAATGTCCATTCAGCACGAAGAACTGCAGAAACCCAAAAGGTGGATATTTCAGGGAAAATTTCTGTAATTTGCAGGTCATGATTTGTAGATTGTGTCCCTGTTTTCCCTCCAGTTTGGCCGTGTCGAGCATTGTCCCTATAACCTTTACAGGATTTCTTCCTCAAAACCAAAGCCAATCAGCACAGGAACTCCATGTCCTGAGTTTATCTAGCGCACTGTGAAGATAGTTCATTTTAGGTTCGAAGTTCACCCTTCTTCAAGTATGGGACATTGGTCCAACAATATGTCATCTCATCTCAACGAACCATTATAATAAATCATCACATATAAATAAACATTTATAGGCACTTTTAATTGTCAAGTGACGAGGTCATCAGATCACCAGATCACCAGATCATGTTGTTAAGAGTCGAGCAGTATCAGTTAGCCTAGATGAGAGGACTGTTAAACAATAAGCAATACAAACATAATATTACTCATACCGAAGGGAATAATGCTGAAAATGCATCACAACACTGCGTGCGACACTTTCCGATGTGCAGAGCAATTGTTTCCTTTCAATATGTGGCATGTTGACTTGTATTATAAGCAGTCCGCTTCGATGTTTTCTTTGACGATTGCAAGTGCATACTTAGTATGGATTTTGTGCTTCAAAAAAAGGTTCACCGAGTACATATGCCCTCTGCCCGTTGATTACATATTCATGAAAACGCATGCATGTGCCTCTAAGGATGAACAGTCAAAAAGGCATGTCAAGCTACAGACTTATAATAGTACATGCCAATGCTTTTAAACCGGAGATTTGGATTTCAGACAAAGTCTTGAAAAGGATTTTTCCACTTTGTCAGCGACATTCAATCACTTCACACAAAATAATCCATTGCGGTCAAAAGGACAACACGTGATCCTAAAAAGATTAAAATTATAGCAGATCATTTGCGTAGTTTTCACCTAGTCACCATTGATTACCCAAAACGCGTCATTTCGAGGACAACCTTGCTAGAAGACACATTTGACTCGGATTAGGTACAGATTGAGTCAAATTAAGAGTCTAAAGGGCCTGGAATCCTTGAGGGTGAACTCAACCTTCCTGCAAATATTATGAATTCTTTATCACGTTTGTGAAGCAATTACTCTTCCAAGAAGAAGATATTCATAAGTTTGAATCCTTAAAGTGACACAGAGTACGTTTTGGGATTTTATATGTTGCTAAGATATGAGCCAAAATGTTCGCAGTAAAATGCACTATAGCACACCCTTTTTCGTTTTATAGACTTACGCGTAGATTACGGTCATCTTGTGATGAAAGAATCTATCAGCCTCAAGGTACTCTTTCATTTGGTTCATTTGGAACAAAAATGCGTATTCAAATTTTAAAGATATTTAATAAAACTCAAATTTTGTATTGCATCGATGCATTAATTCGACTGTCGCGCCGTCTGTCGGCCAACCCTCTGTAAAGCGAAACCTAGGGATTTCTCTCCCTTTGGGCCGTCTCAACGAAAGTCACTGGAGTTTGGTTTTCATCACAGCACCGCGTGCGACACTTTCCGATGTGCGGAGCAATTGTTTACATTCCATATATGGCAAATGAAGGCGTATTTCAATCAGTCCGCTACGATGGTTTCATTATCGAATGCAAGTTCATTCTAACAAATAATAAGTATTTTATATCATCAAAAGGAAGCTTAAGTGACCATTTATACCCTCGTAGCCCTTAAAATAGCTAGTTTGAGCCCGAAAACCTGCACTAGTGCCTTTAAGTTCAAATCGCCTACCTAACTCGCAGCTTCATCTCTAAAATTCCTAAATTGTACTATGTTCATGCCGCGTACATTTTACATACATATAAGTTAAAAGTCCTCAATACTCAGACTCAATACTGCCAACCCATATATGCAATTGTCTCAGCTGTAAATAAGGTTCCAACATTACGTTTGAGTCATTATCGGTTTTTGATCACAAATTCAAACTCTAACCCTTTTATAATCACTATACTGAACTAATAAACACTAAGCTGCTGATTTTCAGAAACGACCACCACTTCTCGATAAGTTAACACTTTTTATGAAGTTTGAAATTTTTAACTCTTACAACATACTCTGTGGCCCTTTAACATCTTAAAAAGTTTGTTTCTTACTGATGTTTCGTATAAAGATTTAAGCCTAGATTGTTTACTTGAGAATGTATGTCCATATTTTAAATCCTCTTTGAAGTGAACATTTTCAAAATGATGAATTTTGAATGTTACATGCTAATATCCTTAATAAAGATTCAAAAAATTTCCGAATCTTTACTTTTTTAAAGAATTAAGAGGACTTTAAAAAATTAGGCTCCGAGCTTGACTATGGGTAAAATATCACAAATGAGAGCTGATTTACCGTTTTTTTGCCCGTTAAGTTTTGATGGAAAAGCAGGAATTGCATTGTAACAGAAAGACTTTACAATGTTTCAAAATATTTAACTTTTATGAAAGTTCACTTTAAGGGGCTGTGTTGGGTATCAAATGTGCCAAATCGATGGAAATTTACGAGGGTGTCCCAAAAGTAGTTAGCATAAAGTAGAAATCTGTGGTGGCACGTGGTCCTGTGCATTGCTCAGTTGACCGCTATCAGTGAAGTTCAGTAACATCAGGCGTGGCTCGCCGAATGGGTAGGTTACCTGATGCCTTGCTGGATAAACTGAGAGTTTGAGGGCTATTCCCTGCCCCATACTGAGACACGGGTTGTGAAACTTGTGGTGTCCCCTTAGGCAAGGGACTTTATTCGAAATGTGCCTCTGTTCACCCAGCAGTACAATTGGGTACCTGGTTTGGAAGTGATGGCAATGTGACAGATAACCATTAAGCCCTTAATCGGCAGCTGGGTTGTATACTCCTAAGGAGTTGAGATTGTAAAAGAGGAGTGTTTGTCCTTACACCAGGGTAATAATGTGTGGCGCTTTGTGGTGTGGAGTCCAGCGCAATATAAGTATACCCTCATTATTATTAAATCTATAGAAATGTACGAGGGGTGTCCCATAAGTAGTTAGCCTCAAGTAGAGAACGAAGGAATTGTAGCTGTTTCATTTTACTCAAAGTATCTTTCAAACTACGGAAACTTTGTTCTGTTATATTTAAGTATCTTGATCCCAATCTTGTGTTATCTTTGTCTTGTTGTGGGTTATTCACTGAATGACATTGAGGTCAAAAACCGTTTTACCCATTTGACCACATACAAAATGAAAATGGTTTATTTGTAAGCATATAGATATATCAGTGACTAGGCTCCCTATCCGCAGAAATAGAGTCACTGGCTCTGCAGCTCATTAGTCTTTGCTGATTTAGTATTTGACATTGCAGATTTATGTGAAATAAAAGATTATCAACACGCGATGACTCTTCAGCAAAAATGCAGTTGTAACCAGCCAGTCAAAGGATGGCTTAACAAGACATTATCGCGATTTTCGTCAGATTCTGTTAGCAATAAATATATCGGCTCTTATCTAAAATCTTATGAAAGTGCTTACACCATACTCAACACCACTAACGCGCTACAATCAAGTAATATGAATTACACTCCTGTCACGCCCCTAACTTTTATGAAATTGATAAATCTTAGTCTTAATCTGACAAATATCGTATTTTGAAATTTCAGAGACCAAAGGGTCCAAGTTTGAACATTTGAGCTTCCAACGCCCAAAAGTTTTGGAGAAGTCAGTTACGGGTTTTAGAAGTATTGCCTGTCACGCGCGTATTTTAGGGGGTAAGGACCAATTTTACAACTTTTAGTTTCCTTATCACAAAAGTAATACTTTTAAAATTTGAGCTTGCTACGTCCAGTTGTTTTAGAGAAGGACTCTGTAAAAGGCTTTAGTCTTAATATTACATTAATGTTCTTCTGAAGGTATTTTCTTCAATTTCATTCCTGTCACGCCCATATTTTAGTAAGGTAAGGACAGAATCTAAACATTTTATTCTCAATATCTCAATATAAACGAGCTTCCAAACTAGTTTGGTGATGATGCTGCAAAGTTTGAGAGGCAATGTCTGCAACGCCTAATTCACGGGGGAGGGGGCAGGTTTTAAACCACAAAGTTTCATCTCCTAGGTACATGGTACCTCCCCTAATTGCGACTTTGAAAGTGCAGTGGTTATGGAGGAAAATGTGAAAGTTTTACAACCAACAGGTTGCTGATAAAGGTCTGGCGAGTTATTCAGCACATGCAGGTCTCTATTTTGGAGAAGATAACACAACACAATTTACCAGTGTCTATAGTGTTTATACGTAACATAATATACTACAATTTGTAATGTTGTTGAACAAACACATTTTAGTCTACCATTCAAACTTTAACAGCTCAATACAGGAAAGTAGAGTTAACGTTGTGGCTATTGAGAACAAGATGAACATTGCCTGAGTAAACCGAGCTGAATAGTGCTGAGTTGATTGGACGTTTCAATGTAAATGATCAAACACACTGTTCGTGCAGACGTTAAGGTAGAATAGGTATATAAATAATACAACAAGCAGTTTCATTGGTCAAATAAACTGTTTATGTACATATATAAATAATACAACAAGCAGTTTCATTGGTCAAATAAACTGTTTATGTACATATACAAATAATACAACAAGCAGTTTCATTGGTCAAATAAACTGTTTATGTACATATACAAATAATACAACAAGCAGTTTCATTGGTCAAATAAACTGTTTATGTACATATATAAATAATACAACAAGCAGTTTCATTGGTCAAATAAGCTGTTTATGTACATATACAAATAATACAACAAGCAGTTTCATTGGTCAAATAGGCTGTTTATGTACATATATAAATAATACAACAAGCAGTTTCATTGGTCAAATAAGCTGTTTATGTACATATACAAATAATACAACAAGCAATTTCATTGGTCAAATAAGCTGTTTATGTACATATACAAATAATACAACAAGCAGTTTCATTGGTCAAATAAGCTGTTTATGTACATATATAAATAATAAAACAAGCAGTTTCATTGGTCAAATAAGCTGTTTATGTACATATACAAATAATACAACAACCAGTTTCATTGGTCAAACACGCTGTTTATGTACATATATAATTAATACAACAAGCAGTTTCATTGGTCATATAAACTGTTTATGTACATATATAAATAATACAACAAGCAGTTTCATTGGTCAAATAAGCTGTTTATGTACATATACAAATAATACAACAACCAGTTTCATTGGTCAAACACGCTGTTTATGTACATATATAATTAATACAACAAGCAGTTTCATTGGTCAAATAAACTGTTTATGTACATATACAAATAATACAACAAGCAGTTTCATTGACAAAACGAAGTGTTCTTGTACAAGTGTACACCTTCATGATATAAAATTAAGTTCCTTTGATTATACAGCGTTCCTGTGAATACACATTTAGTAACAAACATTCATGATGATGCTTCAGAACAATTGTTGAAAATCCGGGTGATACAAAATGCTGTTTATTTTTGACCAATCATTATTCCTGCTACAGACTTCATCTTTTAACCAATCAAGGATAACTCAGAACAGTGTTTATGTGCGATAAATTTCCAGTTACATACGCAAAGTCGCCAATACAGAAATAATGGAAGTTGCAAAATAGTCGTAATTACTGAGGCATCATTCACTGTCATTTAAAAAACATGTTTATGTACACAAGGCGCTTTTACAAACATTGATAATATTCTGCTTAATTTGTTCATGTACAAATAAACTATAAATATAAAACATAAATATAAACAAAATAAAAGTTACAAACGGTAAAGAGTTGGTTCTACCGGCTTTGTTGCTTTAAGTGATGAAAGATTAGCTGTCGTTTACTATTTTACAACTCATGAGACATAATAAATGTATTAATATAATATCTTGAAATTGATGAACAGTGAAATCCTCTGACTGATCGAAGATACCTGGTAATACCGTAGCAAATCTTCCCACACTAGTAGAAACAACATTGCTTCCTTTCAATGTATGTGCACTTTTCTTTGTCAAAATGTGAAATATACGTCAACCAAAATAGTCACCCCTGTGACATGCTTCAAGTGAATTTTGTTATATAATTTGTCATTACAAAGTTAGAAGCCAAAACATACCTCAAAAGAACCCTCTCTTTAACGAAATCACAATCTGCATAATTGTTCAAACCCATTAATTATTTACATATGTAATCAGTAAAATATCTGATACATTATTCATGTAAAACATTGCACTAAGGCTACCTTAGTGACTTAAAGTTACATATTGTTCTTGCAAAGTTACCCAGGCGAACAGCATCATTTTTTTATGACTAAATTTTACAAAATAAATGGCTCAACAATATCTGATCAATAGACTTACAGGTAACCTTCTTAGTCATCTTTGTCACCCAATAACTCGAATAATAGATGTCTGTGTTTTATATCAACTCTTTTCTATTTGAGGAAAGTAATATGAAACATAGATATTGACATAAAAGACATAGGTCGGCAAAATTAGATTTACGAATATAACTACGTACAATTTCCCAGCAAGGCGCGACTCGCGACACTGACTAATCTAAGTCTTGCTGCTGGGTGTCACAATCCGTGGTTTGGACGCAACCTTCGTAAGGTATGAAGGGACCAGCAAGGTCTACCGCAGTAGGCTAGAGGCTTGGCACATGAAATTTGAGGGGATGTTGCTTAAACTAAGGCTTAAACTAAGTACAAAATAAGGAAATATGTACAAATATTTTGCATAAACAAAATCACTTGAAATTAAAGAATATACCTCTCTTAATAAAACAGAAAATATATAGAAAATTTTAAAAAAAGGAAAGGATTTTATATTTTGTACTCGGTCGGGAAAATTCTGAGGTTAAAAAATACGTTTAAATATAGGACTTTCTACAACCTCCAAGTCAGGGCGCCTTCCCTTCGAGTACCTCTACGGTAGTAGGCGAGTATATTAGTGACGTCACGGAGCGGATGCTCGCTGTCTGGAGCTAGGACTTTCTATATATTTTTTTAATGTACAGGATGAATAATTATTTTACAATGGGTCGGACATATTCTGATTCTATAAACATGAGTAGTTTAAATCTTAGATATTTGTAAAATGTTAAAAAATGCAAATACTTTGTTTTCGGCCCTTCACCTCTCCTTATCGGATAGAAGACTTTTGCAAAATTATAAACAGAATTGGGAAAATATTTTTTTCTGAACTAGTTGACTAAAAAATGGACGTGCGGACAGCATGTTTGGTGTTATTGTAATACCCGCAGCATTTGAACGTAACTAACATCACTGGTCATGACATCAGCTAATCGAAAATTGGAATCTTTCGAATTTATTGAAATGTTTGTTTCAATATGTTTTACATAAGTCTATTCGAGCGCGCGCGATCCATACCTTAACGGGCAGGTTTCTTAAATCCCGTCTGACCTTCCAGAAACTTGAAAATGTCCAATGTGTAAAAACGATGATGAATACGACTTGAACTTATTATTGATTTGTATGTTAGACTACATGACAATAATTCTTGAATCATATCGTACACGTCTTTAAAAGTAAATAACCTGAAAACAAAAAAAGTTGAAAACAGAAAGGGGCATTAGCAAATTTGTTGTAACTTCTATCATTTCAAATTGTCCCTGATCATTTTTTAACAAGTGTATAATCTTCAGTGGGTCAAAAATCTTTTTACAGTACCCGATCATCCGTAGTCGTAGAAGAAATTATCAAGTATGAAGCAAAAACCATTCGTGACCATTTTTGTGTAAATGTTTACATAAGTTGCGTTAGGGAAATGAAATCGCATAGCTTAACTGAACATGGTACATTCGTTTAATAACTGCTTCTTTTAATCAGAAACATCTTGCAAATTGATTACATTTATTTTCTGTTTTTGTTACATCACTTTATGTACCTGAAAACACGTGCTACTTCCCCTTTAAAATTTCAAGAATAATCAACAAAGTTGTTTATTCAAATTGCAAAATAGTTTTCTCAACTGAAGGTTATACAATAATATTGATTTACTGATGCCTGGATTGTCTTGTTCAAGTTAATAATGAATTGTAAATTTAGATTAATACAGTTGGTTTGAAAAAAACCCCAGATCGTACCATAAGTCTAGCAATGATTTTATTATCTTTGATGGAATTTGGGTAATTGTTCACCATTCCGTAAAAGACAATTAGAATGATTCCACTTTTAAGATTACCTGTTCAATTTGATACTGTTAATATTATTGTCCCAGTATAGAAATGTAAAATATTTGTATTAAGTTAATAGAAAATATTTCTTCAGTAAAGATATCATTCACTGTGACCTTGAGCATTGTTGTTTCAAAAACTTCTAGATTCCGCAGTCTAAAAGATTATGCTATTAAGTGGTGTTCAATTGGTGGCGTATTTTAGTTAATATTTCTTTAACAAAGATTTACACTATCGTCCTTAGAAGTCATTTATGAGATCTAATACTGTATTTTCAATTAGTAATGATGTTATTGATAACTCTAGTTCATAAAAGTATCTTGTGGTTTGATTAGATGAATATGTTGACTTAATTTTTTAAGAAATAGCAAAATCTGGTAATAGTGCACTTGGTGTAATAATTCGTAAATGAAAACAAGTAGGTGATTTCGAGTATAAAGTGTTTTGCAAACTGTGCGACAATCTTGTCCAGCCATTCTTATCATACGGAAGTGCCATCTGGAGAGGTATTTCTTAGTAGGTTGTAGGACTTCTAATGTAGCGATAAGGGGTGAAATGGGTTGTGTGTCATTCTTTACCAAACAGAAAATTTAAATTATTAAGTTATTATCTCTAGAAGAATTTAGAATTCCTAATGTAATCTATAAATGGTCTTTAAACTTTAGAAAATCCTTGAATAATAATGTTTTGAAGAAGTTAAATAATATGCAAGTTCCTGTACGTGTCTAAATGATTCTCTGTTGTTAGAGCTGACTTGTTAGGGATATGGGGTTTAGTAAATTGTGGAATGATAAAGGACTAATAAATGGAAACAAGATTCTTTACAGTTGAACCGTATGTCATTTGTGTGTCTAGACATCAGCGAAGTATTTTGAGCAAGTTAAAGAGCCACTCCGTGATTTTCATAATGTATTTTTTACCTTTGATACGAACCTGAATGTCGTATGTGGTGATACAAAATCAAAACATCTTAACTTTTTATGTCCAAAAGATATTTATATGACAAATACTGGTTTTCCATAAAAATATTTAAAAAAGCAGCCTTTTAAACGCACAGAGGTGTTGATATCACGTCCAATACACATGGATACCAGTTATAAAACCCAACAAACACTATCAACTCATAACTACCCTCCTGGCTGTTTTATATAATTCTCCAAAATTACGTTTGACTATTTGACGTGCGCCACTGTCCGGTTTTCGATCATAATTGCGCCGTTCTACCTTCATATTGTCATTGTAAAAAAACCAATAATCTTAAAAATGTGTCTTTTTGGTAACAGTCGATACTTCGCGATCAAATGACACCATTGATTAAGTTTGGCATATATGACTCCAACAACTCACGGAGTGGCTCTTTAAGCTGTGGAAGTTTACCGTTAGCTATAGAATTACGAAGACATTCCAGGCCTGTTACACCTCTTATATTAGTGACCAATCTCATTGAAATCAGCCAGAAACTAATCGCTCGTACCTCGCTACGTTTCTTGATCTGACCACGGCTCCGTAAAAGCCCCGTCAGACGGCCTTGACCGCGACCTTGTGCCAGCCAATAAGAATCGAGGCTGGAAAACCTTCGGCAACTGTTGAACTGACAATCGAAGTACCACATTCGATAAGTGCATCTCGGAAAACGAGCTTTTTCCGAATGCACCCGAAAAAACCCGAGCTGAAATGAACGCAAAATGGCCGTGTGTTTGTGTCAAGCGATAGTAAACAATCTATGCAAATGCTCACGATAATCGGATATTAAGCCATGTCTGCGACCCCAAAGAAGATTTACTACCGTGACAATATTTGTGTCTTGTGTGGATTTTCCTTCATCCAAAAACAGTTGTCAGAAGGTGGCGAAGAAGTAATTAAGAAATTCACCAAATCGAAACTGCGATTGGTAGGTGAACGAGTGGAAAAGATTAAGCTTGTAGTTCCTTTTGAGAATGAAGACGTGGGTGCCAATAACAACGGTGTTTGTCTGAAATGTTTCGCTAATGTCGAGAAAACTATTAAACTCACAAATGACCTAGAAAATTTGAGGGACAGTATTGCCAAGTCCCGGAGCTCGGTAAGGGAGATGATGCTTTCATTACCCTCTCCTGCAAAGCGACAGATTGTCAGCAAGAGGATGTCATCCTCCCCACACAAAACACAAACTGCCAAGGCAGTACGTACAGAAGCCTTACTTCCGATAGTGAAGAAGAGTCCAGTGAAGCTATTGCCTTTGAAAGAAATAATGAATCGGAAAATATTGCCAAAGCCAGCAGCATCGAGTGTACCACTTCCCCAACCTAGAAAAGGTAATTTTATTTTAATTACGTTTTAACTAGCTCGTTTAAATTTTACTACGTGGCATATTTTTTAAAATTATTTTAAATTTGTTTTATTATTTCGCAGTTTGAATAATTCATTTTTAATTCTTATGTATCATATGGATTTCTTATCAGATGATCCCTTGCAAGTTAGTGACAGGACGAGGCGATCTTTATTCAGAGAGGGAAGTCAACCAGGACAAGACTTTATCAGGAAGCTTGATAAAGAACTTTCATCGGGTGAAGTGAAGGTATGTCATTTTAAGTTATTGATATGTATAGCATGCTGTTCGTTCACTAACCATAACTTGTTGAGAATATTACAAGTTCTCACATGTTCATTGCTTTACTTTACCAGAGAAAGTATATACATGTACCCTTCCTTTTTAGATATTCTAAATGTATAAATTGCAGTCATTATTACAATGTTAGTGTAACTATTCTTAAGTTATCAAATATATTAGCAATAAAACAATTTAAGTGATTCATTGTAATTGTAACCCCAAAATGTTCACTATTTTGCTTGTTTTATGAATATTAAGACTATAATTATGATTATCTAAATGTAAAAAAGATCAGACTTTCTTTTAAGTAGGAATGATCATTATAATGATTTATTCGCAATTGCAGGTCAAGGGTAAGCGGTTGTTGTTGTTGTTGATGTTGTTGTTGTTATATTTACATTTACCTTGTTATGTTTTGTTATGATCACTTTCTTAAAGCCAGACAGGTGTATAAAATTATTCTTCTTCAAACTAATAACATTTTTTGATAGAAATGTTAAGAAAGTATTGTACATGTTAAATGATTTTTAGGATGCAACTAGAAACTATTTTTAACTATAGTAGGAAATCAAGACTTCTGAGTTTGTGATACTTAGCTTCATTGGCTCATTATCTAATTTTTATTTAAGTCTAATTTTCCTACTACACTACATTCAATGAGAAATTGTAAAGAACTAAATATATAATTTGTCCTTGGAAACCCATAAAAAAATTTTATATTCATATTGATCCCTTTTCAAAAAATGGCTTGGTCCAAAGTAATAGCCAGTTCAGAGGTTGCTGAATTGAGAACCCCATGAGCAGAGACTCTACTGCATCCATGACCAGGTAAATATGTTCTTCTGAAGATGTTGATTGAAGAATGTTTTTCTTATTTCAGATACTGTTTGTTTTTGGCATGTTGTTCAGTTCAAAGTTTCATTTTAACCCTGTATGGTGAGTATTTATAATTTTTATTCAGAAAGTTTCATGAATAATGAGAGCAATGTTACAAGGTTTCTTCTATTGATTTCGTTAAATGTTTTCTAAATGAATTTATTTTCTGTTTTAATTTAAAAAAAAAATACATAGACTTTGTTAAAGCTTAAGTGTAAAGGTTTCAACAATTAAGAAAAAATTCAATAATGTTATGCTTTTAAGTTGAGACAAATTTAATTAACAACAATGACCTGACTAATAAATGTTTGTATATAAAACCAGGTCACTGTCTACTATCCAAGTGGCAAGAAGAGTTCCTTTGTTGAAGATGAAACTCAAAAGGGAATCTGCAAGAGCCTGGTGCGTATGAACTGTACGAACAAGATGTTGCTGGATCATCTGACAGAATCTAATCCAACAGATACAGTGACCTGTGCTTCAAAAGTGATTGCCACCCAATGCAAAAGTGCCTGTAAAAAGACGTCTGGATCTCTTTTGATGAAAAAAACGCACAAGGATTTGATGAATTTTCAATTTGAAGCCCTCCATGAGGAGTTGAAGTCCAAATGCCCAGCACTTGTAGCTGTATTGGCATCAGTTATCAGTGATCATCCCATACCAACTCAGAGTAAAACTTTCAGACAGTTGGTTATGACAGCAGCTGTAGCACTTCAAGGTCGTTTCCAAGATATGTCTGCCATACAGTATATCATTGGTTTCATCTTGACTCATGGTGGATGCACACAGAAGGTACTTGTAACAAGAAATTATTTATATTCATTAAAGAGTCAGTCATACTACTCAATATCAATCAGAGGAATGTGATCAGATTTTGATGTCTTAATTTGAGAAATATTGCTTCAACATTATTAAAAAATATTGAAAAATTAATGTTACGTTTAAAGTGATTAATAACCAGCCCTTGAGTTTTTGCCTGTAGAGAAGGAAATCTTGCAGTCTTAGGGGAAAATAATGTTTGCATCTTAAACCACACTGATATTTTATTTGGAATTCATCTTCCTTGCATTGAAAAGGAGTATTATTCCTGTGTTTTGAATTATATTTTCCTCCTTTACAGGATATTCAGCGTTTGGCCCATGTTGGTTTGACACTTCACCCGAAGACACTTCATCAGAAGCTAGCATCATGGCAGATAAATCTCAGTGAAGAAATCATGAAGTTAAAGGAGTCCTGGGCTGATGGAGGTCAACAGAAATATCAGCTTGTTGGGGACAATTGGGATAAAAATATCCTCCCATCATACCGCACGTCAGACAGAAAGACTTTGTCGCTACATTTGTTTAATATGTATGCAGTTGTAGACAGGGTTGTTCCACAGCCTGATGCTGGTTATTCCTCTCCACTTGAAGCATGTCAGTTGGATACACAAGTCTTCATCCCCTCAGAAAGTGAGCAGAAGAAGTTACTGGAAGAAATGAAGTTCCTTGTCTCAACTTCCTTGGTGTCTAATCACCCTGAGCTTGGAAAAGTATTCAACAAGATCTACCCTAAACATCTTCAGCACAGTTACAGCCAATATGCAGGAGAAAAGACAAAGCAGGTCTCTATTTTTCAGATGTTTTTCATTGCCTATCCTTTATCCTACTCCCCCTAGATCCTCTCTATGTCCCGGTATAGTTATAAAAGTCATGACATGTGTAAATCATTAATGATTTAAGATTACCGTAGCAAATGTTTCTGTTTCAATTTCATTAAAAATCATTTACAGATTTGAATTTAGATATTATGATTATGTCAGCCTTTTAATCAAAACTCATATCATTGTTTAAGAAATAGAGAAGCCAAAACCATGTTGTGTTGAGCAATTAGACATAGTTTTCCCTGAATTATTATGGTTAAACTTATGAGGTAAAAGGTTTTTAATTTATTCCTTTCTCTACCCGCAGTATCCCATTGGACTGTTCGATTGCAACGAAAACAAGACTCAGGAGGTCATAAAGCTGTTATCGCAACTCACAGATGACTATGTTCCATTTGCTGACGGAGACATAGTGGAATCAGTTTTTCTTGGAGGTAACTTTCAACTTTAGTGCTGTATTTTTCTACTGACATAGTATAAGGTTTGAAAAGCCAAGTTGCTGTGAATTGCAATTTTGTAAGTACATATTATATAATACAAACTACCCTCAGTTCCTGCCCTTCTTTGGCAGTGAAGCTATGAGACATCTTCAGTATTAAGACATTTGACCGTAAACTGTGTCATGGAAGTATGTGATGTCAAAAGTCTTGTGATTCATTTAATTTTGACGATAAGATTGTAGCAGCATCGACAATATAGATATCCCTTATAGTTAATGTTTGATTCATACAAGCCATATCTGCTGTTGCAATAAATTGTGGATGATTAATCAAGTTTTTTAAATCAATATCAATATCAAAAGTAAATAGTTTCCAGGATGATTTCTTCTAATCTTATATTTTCAGGTGATAGACTTACTGATGAGAGGGTGCAGGGTGCCCAACAGGCAATGCAGAATGGTTCAACACCTAAAGACAGACTTGAAGGTTTTGTCTCCAAAACTGAAGACTTTCATAGACTGATGAATTTCTTAGAGGCAAGTAACACATGCAACATTGCAAAGCTGAATATTATGAACAGTTATTGTCAGACTTACTTTGAATATACTGTAATTATTCTTAAGAAGTATACAAGCTGAGCCAATCTATCAAATGACATTTGTAAATGTTAAGGTTATATGGTCTATAAGACAAGATTAGGTTGGTCCCCTAACTCATCCCAATTCAACAGTGAAAATATTATATCCTTTAGTTTGACAATATTATTTTAAGTCAACTTTTTTAATTTCAACCTTTTATTTGCAGGCAATACACAAGCTTACCTATGACACAAGAAGTGTACAGGAAAAGGGCTCGGTCCATTACTATCGGAACATGCTGAACATGAGAAATGCCAAAGGACCTGTAAGAAATGCTTACAGACCATACAAAATGCTGTACTACATCATTTGGGATGCACTCTGTTTGGTCATGTTTTTAGAACACACGGGAGTCGAGGAAATCACAACAGAAATTACATATCCTGACAATTTTGAAGGTTTCTCTTCTACAGACAAAATCAAATGGCTTGATGACATGTCTGAGGCAATTTTGAAACAGTGGTTTTTTGAGAACACTGATGACATCTTTCAAGAGGTTCGAGACATCTTGGAGGATCCTGATCATCCAGAAAATTATTGGTGTTCAACACTAGTAGATGGACGTGTCAAATGTCATCTTTGCGAGAAAACCTATGCAAGGGTGGCAACATTGCAAGCCCATGAATCAAAACACCATGGAGTACAGATCAAAAAGCCGAAGAAAAAGACAAAGAGTAAGACAGATGATCAAGTCCAGAACTATGTCCTAAGCTTGTTCAAAATGCTGACCTTACACAAGAACCTGGACACAGCTGTTGACATGGCAGATGGAGAGCGCTCAGTTAGGTCAGCCAAATATGAGTTGCCATTATACAACAGAACAAACAAAGTCAAGTACACCATAGGCTCAATCCACCTCACAGCTCTGACATCTGGCATGCTCCCAA
Organism: Phorcus lineatus; assembly: GCA_921293015.1. Classification (NCBI taxonomy): domain Eukaryota; kingdom Metazoa; phylum Mollusca; class Gastropoda; order Trochida; family Trochidae; genus Phorcus; species Phorcus lineatus. The sequence goes on from OV121093.1 coordinate 44,710,697, forward strand.
AGGAACAAACGGAACGACTCATGGCTAATAGGACTGTTAACATTCAGGGGGGGAAAAACAGAAACATCGCCCTAGACGAGTACCTTGAAATGTTGAATCGAGACAGCAAGGTAGCATGTGGAGGGTACAAGACAAAAGAGAGCATTATTCTCCACTCAAAAGAGTATCCTCATCTCACACAGGCAGTGCGTCATTTTGAGCAAATGACTAACATGAGAGGCAGCAAAGGATTCCACCATTTGCCAAACTATCATGCAGATGTTATTAAGGTTGCAAAAGATCTGCAAGAGCTGAGGCCACTACAGTTCTCCGCAGGACGTACCTTAAACTGTAAAAACCTCATCACCGACAGAAGCCCATTTGAAGACAGTGCAACAAACTTGGCTAAAATGATTCACCGACATAAACCTCTGCTCCCTTTCAGAAGACTGCGAAGCACAGCTGTGTAATTAATGATGTCATTGTGAAAGTGTGGACTGTTGAGGTATAGCAGACTAAAGTGACAATGTCAAATATTGCAGATTTTAAGCTTTTCAGATTAATAAGGACATATGGACTCAGGTGCAGTCAGTTTAAAACTATTTATATTACAAATTGATGCCCTTGTTAAACTGAAAGGTTTTGGGTATACAGTGCACAATTTTGTACATCATATTCCTTCTAAAATATGGATGCGGCAAGCATGTCTTCAAAAGTAATACACAGCTGTTTCTCTGAAACATCTTCATTATATGGAATTTTTTAACTTTTGGTTTTGACCCTCTTTTAAATCTTGGCATGGCAGGTTTTTATCAAAAAGTATTCTTTAATCTCTCCAGGAAACCAGTAATGCCGAGTTGTTCAAAATTTTACAACATCACCTTTGTAAGATTAAGATGTGAAATGCTAAATTGTTTGTCTTTAGCACAATGACATAGTTGTAAAATGTTCATTATTCCCCTGTGTTTTTATTTAGTTTCCTTAAAAGGTAACTAGAATATCTTTATTTGACATAACTTACTGTGCAATCAAAACATTTTTTTTAATGGCACATTGACCACACCTTAAAACCAATTTTATCTTCTCCATGAGCAAAGGTTTAGAAAGCTGAAATCTTGTGTACGGAAACATGACCTGATGCAGATTCTAATTTATAGATATTTGACCCAGTGAGTAGGACCATGCCATAAAATGTGTTCATTATATTTTTGTGGCACTTTTGCCTTGATCTTACTGAATTTACCTGATGAAAATCAGATGTTGATATTGGATAGTTAAGAAGATTTGCATCTGTGCTTATCTCCATGACTATGCTGAATATTAAAAAGTTCCATTTTAGTCTTTTATTCAAAATTTTATTCACCATAAAATCAATGTGCTAAAAATATCCAAGAGATATCAACCTAGTAGACATTTTCAGTTTTCAAAACTGTATACTTTAACAATGATCACTTGCAAAGTAAATTGTATGCTAATGCATAATTCAAATTATAATTTGTTATTTACATTTTGAGACAAACATAAAAAGGTTTAATGTGTTTATAATGATCTGAGGGGTATAATAATTATGCCTGTACATGTGTTTCCTTCTACCAAAGTTCTTTTTCTTGAATATTGGTGTAAATATTCCACAAGAGTTCTGATAATAAGTTTAGTTCACAGACAAGTGGATGTTGATGATGATAAACTCATTAACCAATTAATCAAAAACATTGATTTTTTCAAATGTCTTAGCTCTGTAGATAATATTTAATCATTCATACAAAATGAATAAATAATTCTCATATTCATCTGCTAATCTGATGAATCTTTTGAGTCTAATAAGTCTTCATCATCAGACTCGTAGTACACATCTGTGGATGCGATGCTCTCTTCAGAGGCTTCCGATTCAATGTCTACTATGGAAACTGTTGTGTCCATTTCCCTAAATAATCTTTCAAGAATGAGGAAACTGCAGTTGCCACAAGAACACTTTTTTGAACACAGTTCACAACATTGGTGATTTCCAGTTTGCTTTTTGAGATTATCAACTTCCTCTGCTTTCAGAAATAGCTTCATTAAGGCAATTCTGTAGCATTCACTCCCCCTGTATACATCCTTGAGGTCTTGATCTGTGTTTCGAAGATGATAGGAGTTGAACAACAACAATGCAACTGATGGCTCACCATTCCGCCCAGCTCGACCAATTTCTTGTATGAGATCAACAGCAGTACTTGGTATTCCATACACAATAAGACTCTGCACACCAACCACATCCACACCCATTCCAAGTGCTGTAGTACATATTACTAGTTTTAGATGAGTATTCACCTGTTTTAGTTCATCCAGTATGTTTGCCTTCTTGTCATCTGGGGTGACAGAGTGAAACATTTGTATTTGGCTTGAGAATTGGGGTAGCTCATCAATGAGATAGGAATAAATCCTTGATACATCTCGTATCGTATGACAATAAATCAATGTTTTTGGAAAGTCCTTCTTTAGATCTGTGAAGCCATCAATAAGCCAGGCCATTGCCAGCTCAATTTGATTGCTTATCTTTGAGACGACTATCTTTATATTACCTTTGTTTGGTGACATATTTATAACTGCTGTCGAGTCCTTCAAAGACAGAACTTTTGAAACTCTCTTCCGAATTTTGGAGGTACATGTTGCACTGAGTGCCAGAACACAAGCTTTTGGAAATAAGGATCGTAATTCTCCAATGTTAGAAAACCATTTCCTGAATGCTTCTTTTTCAGTGCCATCTGATCCGTGTCCCCTGTAAATAATGAAATGGCATTAGAGAGATCAACCTTAATGTCTAATGGCTACAATCAATATTAAATAGTATCCATAAATTTCAAACAAGGTAACTTATTACAGCTTTTCTTCACATGGTCATGACTAAACTATTTCTCAAACACAAGTTTATTATCAGTATTCTGTAATGTGTTGATTCCATATCCTTATGGGAGCTCTGGCTGAAGCCAAAATTGTGATAATTATCTTGTCTTGAATTTAATCTTCACCAAAAACAGTTAAAACCTAAAAGACTTTAGGAGTTAACTAAAACCAATCTACATGTCTCCAAATGCTCAGGAATATAATGTTACAGAGAGGGGGAAATTGTGACCTGTGAACAATTCTGGAAGTGATATCGGAAATGCGAAAATCTAAAATTACATATATTTTATATTATTGTAGTCAAAGTATCCTACCATGTTGCAATGGTGTGGAACTCGTCAATGACAATAACATCTACATCTAAGGCCTGCAAAGAACTTCGAAATTGTGCATCGCCAACTAGGCTCTCTGGGGAAGCGTAAATAATATCTGCCGATCCGTTCAGGATTTTGTCGTCTCCCTCATGGCTTGATCCTGTGTACAACATATATATTACTCATTATTTTTAATATAATGGAATTATCTCAAAGCCAGGCCAATATTTATTTTGTCAAAGAAGAGAAGGTAATGCATAGATAAATGTATAAATTATAATAGACTTTTATATATCTTTATAAAAAAAGGTTTATCTAAGAATGTTAGTGAATAGGGGCAGAATGGTGAATTACCTGTAACATAAACAGAAATGCTCGCGGTTATATAACGATCAAAACATACAGGTACATACTTGAAATTTTACATAATATATATATAACAATTGTTACAATAGATACATTAATAGGTAAATGTGCACCTTGCAAAGATAAACACTTATCAAAATAAGCTTCTGTGAACAGAAACGAGCAAACAATTCTCAATGGTCATATCAAACCTTTATAAGCAGCGCTGATTCCGTCTATTTTTTCAATTTTCTCAACTTGATCTCGCATGAGCGCAACAAGTGGACAACAAACAATCACTTTGCCGATGTTTTGGTCCGGTTGCAATAGTTTTTTCACGGGAACGTACAATTGGAAGGCCAGTGACTTGCCGAAACCAGTTGGTAGTGTTGCAATGCAATCTTTGCCGTCCAGGATTGCTGTCAAAATCTGTTTTTGTTCACGTTTTATCTTATCTATCCCGAACTTGGGCAAAACACTTTTCAGAGCGTCGCTCACTTCCAACTTTTCCGCCATCTTGCACGAAAGGACAAAAGCGATATGTACGTGGCCCTGTGATTGGTTACATTAATCGAAGGTGAAAGGTCGCGGTCAAGGCCGTCTGACGGGGCTTTTACGGAGCCGTGGTCAGATCAAGAAACGTAGCGAGGTACGAGCGATTAGTTTCTGGCTGATTTCAATGAGATTGATTAGTGACAGAGTTAGTAATTTTTGTAAGTATAATGCAATCGAAGATAAAATTTATTCCATGATTGTTTGTAATTTCATTTCTAAGATACGATATAAGTTACTTGTTGAAGTTACTAATTACCTACATGTGTTTACTTATTTAGATTCAAAAGATAAATGTTATTTCAATGACTTCTCAGCAGTTAGTCAAACTGCTATCCTCGGCAATATCTTCCAATGTATGAGCGCCGACTTTCCCAAGTTGTTTGAATGTCTCGTGTATTTTACAAATAACTTTGAGTTTGATAAAGGATTTTCCATGCCGTTGTGCGACATAGAGGAATCTAAAGAAATAATAATAGATATATCTATCTGTCCAAAATATATACTTTTATCAAAACGTTTCTTTTTATATTGCATATACATCGTCTTTTCCAATTTTATATCAACTGACGCCAAAAATTATTTCCTTTCAAAGCATACCCGTACCATTTTATTATATCTCTCTAATGTGTTTTATCGGGAAATATTCGTATAGACTTGATTAACTATATACATAGATGTACGGTTGTATAATGTTTCTACTTCATAACTCAAATAGTCCTGTTTGCAAATTATTTTCACTATTAACAAAACAGCTGTTCCGATTTCGGTTAAAATTTGTAAAACATAATATCGAATATTTCTTTAAATGCTTTTAGCAGTTTAGAATTATTATTCCATTCCATCCAACTACATAGAAAGAAAAAATGACTTGAATGTACAGTGAGCATAATTAAACTAAAAGAGATTATACAAGTGTAGTCAGGTTTCACTCACGAAAGTCGAAAAGTTTTTCTTGAAATATGAACTTTTTTCAGGCCACACAGTTTTCAAGGATTGCTTTTTTTCAAATCGGTGGCACCGATAGGATTAGTGGCCCAGATGGAATCTAGAAACAGTCACACTAGAAATGCACAATGGAGGTTGGATTGAAAAGCGCATGTAGACAAAACTTTGAACTTAATATGACAGAATGGGCAAAACTATGCATAAATTATATATAGACAGCACACTACTGACCAGTCCCAGAGAGAAAGATTATTTATGAAAGGGCGCCCTTCGGACTACCCTCAATAGCGGAATTGCCAAGATCTGTAAAGCGCTACGAAAAGCTGCCTTGAAATCACTATGATTGTGTCAAGTTTCGTTCGGATACAATGACGTCAGTAGCACGAGTGGATATGACGTCACAATACTTTCTGAACACGGTAAAGTGAGCGGGAAACTGTACCGTACGTTTATGAACACTGATTTGTCGGATCTCTTAGATTTGTAATTTTAAGGTATTTCGATTAAAAATACATTTGAGTTATGAAACACCATTCAAATTAGGAAGGGAACGTCAGGTAATCATAGTACGAAAACCAAAATTTCTTATCTAATTCTAGAAACATAAGCTCTCGCCTTCAGTCACTAGACAGCTTTATTAATTTGTTGTTAAACATAAGCTAAAACATGACAACCAACGTCTTGAAATATTCTCTGATAATTTATTCTGTAATGATAACAATTTCACATAAATGTTGCGAGAAAAATTCCAAGTTATATGTGAGTATATTAAATAATAATTCAGACGGGCCAATTCGATGTTTTAAAATAAGCAGATCTAGATATATAAATTGTCTTAAATTATGTAAATGGGATCTTGTTTTCCTTGAAATCTAATGATAAATACAGTGAAAATATTTTCAAACAGATATTTCATACTTTTTAACAAATCGTTGTTTGTGGAGAGAGTGATTAGCGGTGTCGCCTTTGCACACAGTAACTTAGGTGAACAATGAAATTACAAACTATTATCAAAATATGGTAAATGTCATCTTGAAATTCATATCTGATAATCTAATGGTCATTGTTGATAATTTCATGTCAAATTTTGAAAGAAATTCTTCACGGTGTTGTTTGAAAATTAGGTTTTGATCTGAGTCGGCCACTTTCACATTACAAGATCTTGTCACGACTCAAAATGTTAAACAATGTTTAAAAGTATTCAAATGTGGTCTTGTTTTTCATATTATATTATAACAAATACAATTATAACACTTTGAAACAAATATTGGACAATTTTTTAACAAATCGTGTGTTTGTTACAGAGAGAAGAATGTCGCCTTTTATGGCCGCTTCACTCAACAAGTTCACGCAAACATTCTCAGTGACTAGAATTGAGATTTTATTTCTTTAATATGATTTAAAAGTGTACAAATGTATATTTGTTCTTCATATTATGTCAAAAGAAAGACAATGAAAGTATTTACAAGCAGATATCATTTACTTTTTTATAAATTTGATCATTCAACAGGTTTGGGTTTTTCCCAAGATTAAAAATAAACTGTGATAAACAAAATAAACTATGATAAATATAACATGCTAATATGTCTAACTAAAAACTTTATTTTTATTTACAAATTCCCAAAATATACAAACAATATCAACTAACGTTGTTCAGTCTGACAAGGCCTGCTGAATGAGATGTATTTTCCTGTCAGTGACGCAGATCTCGCGGCCACTGATCAGTCTCATTCTTGTAGCACAGTCGTCGTGGAGTGGATAAACGTTAAACATGGGGAAAACCTGATCTTTCATCTGCAGATCTACTTTACACAAGAGTTGCCCCCTCTCCACGTCTATGAAGCCCACCCTCCCCCTCCCCACATCTAGCACCAGCCCGAAGGTGAGGGTGAACTCTACACCAGGTGTGGGGAGAGACAGAGAGACACACTCACCAACCTGATGTTCCTCACTGTCCTCCTGATCTCTCCTCCACACCTGGATACAGAGACGGTCGGGGTGATCGTTACAGAAGTCCGTCACAGACACACAGACGAAGTGGGGGAGACGAGAAACACAGAACTCCTCGTCCATGTTGCCCCTCCCCAGCTTCAATCCCATCTGCAGCAGGGGTTCACTCATCTCCAGCAGTAACCCGACTCTCTCCCTCTGTGTCAGTGTGGAGCTGGTCTCCCAGTAGGAGGGGGGAGTAGTGAGAGGGGAGGGGGAGGGAGGGACGGGGACGGGACTGCTACAAGTCCCCCAGAACACCGAGAACTGACCCGGACTCTTTCTGTCTCCACTTTGCTCCCAGTTTGTCAGGACTCGACCGAAGTCTTCAACTTGTAGCCACTTGTGTACTCTCTCTGAGTTGAGAATCATCGCCCGGCCTGAAATATACAAGTTTATTGTTATTAAACATATACAAATGACATCTTAAAATCTTTATTTTTGTATTTTAAACATTTTGATGTAAGAATAATTAGTGATTGTCAGGATTTTTAAAAACTTTGTTTAACCGCTCGAACTAACAAATTGTAAACATTTTTGGAGCTTAACGTCGACTTTATTAAAAAATTATATTATCAAAACATATACAAATGGCATCTTAAAATGTTTATTTTTATATTCCAAACATTTTGATGATAAAATATTTCATAATTGCTTAAAAAAATTAAAATTTTGTTTAACCGCTCAAACTAAGAACAAAGCCGACATTTTTCTAGAGCTGATTATCATGAAAATAAACAATTATTGTTATTAAAACATAGACAAATGGCATCTTGAAATGATTATTTCAATGTTCGGAATAATTCTGTAAGAAAATTATCGATCTTTGTGACAAAAAATATAAACTTTGTTTCCCTCGGCAATACACAATAAATCTACAGTTGATTTTACCGTCAGCCAGTTTTCAAACTGGATCAGTTTTCATTGAGCGCAGGACAAACTGTTGTTATCAAAACTTATACAAATGGCATCTTAAACGTTTTATTTTACTATTTCAAATACTTTGAAGAAAAAATATTTGATAATTGCGAAAATAAATTAAAACTTTGTTTGGCCCTCAAACTGACGAATAATTGAACTGCTTTCTCAGAGCCGAGAGTCGAGAGTCGAGAGTTGTTGAAATTTGTTGTCTAAATATGTACAAATGGTATCTTAAAATGTTAATTTCACTATTTCAAATAATTCAATGAAGCAATATTCAATTTCCGGATTTCTTTATTAATATGGTTGTTTACCGCTTAAACTGACATATTAGCTATTTTTCGAAAGCTTATTGTCCTGTAATAAACACGTCTTGCTATCCAAACATAAACAACTTAAAATGTTCATTTCATCATTATACATTATAAACATCACTGGGGATAAAAATATAAACTCGGTTTCATTCTCTAATTTCCAATTGGCTTTTTATTGCCGACAGCTTGGTTTTTAAAATGAATTCTGACGTTTCCGACATATAAAACAATCACTGCATACCTACAATATTAAAATGATAACTAAGAATTCATATTTTAATTATCAAAATATAATTAAAATATAATATATGAATTATATGAAAGTTGTTACAATTATTTACAACTTTTTTCTGACCATTTTTATAGATCTGACTGTCCTGTAAATAAAACTTACCACTGAATATATATGAATGCTATTATTAAATATTGACTTTATCATTTAGAATAAGTTTTTTAAAATATGGGATATTTGCAACAAATTTGCCACTTAAACTTATTAATAATTCAGCTTTCTTCTCAGCTTATACAGTGTCAATTTCTAATATCTTTGTTTTCAAATTTCAAATCACTCATACACGATATCTTAGAGCTTTGAATAAAGACAATATTTTTTTCCAAATAAGATAAAAAGGGCATTTAAAAAGGTGCATTTCAAGATTTCATGACTGTTTTGATGAGAAATTCATCAATAATTGTGACAAAAAAACGTAAACTTTGTTTCACTCTACAATATTTGCCGTTGATTGCCGCCTCCGCCGCTTCTCAAAATAGGTATGTTTTCATTAAAGATTAAACAAATTGTTGTAATTTGTACACAAATAAATGACATCTTCAGACGAGTTGGATATTTGTGTCAAAACGAGTCAAATGTCTGGCTATTTTATATTTTTGGTCGTCTCTGGCCACTGAACGGGGTCATTTCCTTTGATCTCTGGCTACAAGCCGAGTGTGCAACAATGTTGAAATATATCCCAAGGTCGTCTGCCACTTGTTGCTAGCTCCGCTCTAAACTGGCCCGTCCTTCATGATTACTGAATGAGAATGTCGACAATCCGTGTTGCGCGATACATTTGTGACGTAATTGATATCGGCTGAGTTTTCTATAAATATCATTTACCATTATGAAAAGATCAAAGTGACTTGGGTCTGACTGTCAGTAGCACTATCATACTCATGCAATGATCGGTTTTCAAAGTGAAGTTTAAAGAAACTAGTGCACGCTTTTAAGGTTTAATTGGCTTTTTTAAGGTTAAAGAGGACTTATGCATTCACTTAAGCTTTCTATCGATGCAATGAAATACTTAAAATTCTTTACCTGACCTGCAATCAACAATGAAAAAATTTAGACAGCCGCTGTCGGCTTGGACATATAACAAATCTAAGGTCAGCTGTGCACAAAACGTATAAATTATAGACAGTTGAAAGCGGCTGAACACTTATTATGTGCAGCTTTTGAATTTACCTAAACTCTGAGAACTGAGAACAAATAATGAATTATGTTTTGTGAACGCAATGTTGTGAATAAACTGATTTAATAACACAGCATTAGCATTGCTATTAGATTGACCAAAGCGGCTGCCGTTTCCGCTTTTTTGTTATATAAGCAAAATCTTAATATTTCCTATATCGTAGTTCATGTGGATTTATTGTAACGTAACATTAAATACTTCCGGTCTTTAAAAATCAACTTTACTACCTGAATACGTAAATATTTGTTAAATAACTTACCAGGTATATTACTTGAGTGAGGAGCTTAAATAACATCGAGAGATATGCAGTATCTGTGCATTCGTTGTGTTAAAGAAAAATTGGTGTGCACTAGTGCGTTTAAGTCATCATTCCATACATTTCCCACCTACAGTTTTGCATAGAATAAGATATATATTATTTTGATAGACATGAGTTAATGTTTGAGTGATTGAGTGCGTGAGTGAGTAAATCAGGACAATGTTTTAGCAACTTATAATTAATATTTGGATTTAATCATCGTCTTTTCCAATGCAAAATGTTGAATGTATTTGTCAATAACTTGATGGCTGATTTATTTGAGTGTAGTACCTTTATACCACATGCCGGTTTGAATTTTGAACATTGTATTCAGATATTAACATCTAATTGTTGAAGGTTAATTATTTTGATTGTTATAGGTGGTGAGGTGCTGCTTCCAACAGTATTTCACATATATTAGTTGCTAGTATCATTGCAGGGAGAAAGGCTGCAACACAATTGGGCTATGCATTGCGGTGATACATGCGAGCATCGGTTAAAGTAGCCAGCCCTAAAAATCAGTGTAGCATTGCACCCAAACCTTGCTGCGTGTAGAACAGTTCTCTACTGCAGACAAAGTTGCCGAGGCCATTGAGATGTTTTTATTTGAAAATAACCATGTAACCTATGTGTAAACTGTTGTATTTAGCTACTATAAATCTTGTCAGCTCAAATTATTCATTGAGTTAAATAACAGATATAAAATGCATTGCCACACGTTAGGTCATTACTCCAAGAATTTATTTCATCACAGAAGGGCACATCTCAGGTTCTGTTTGACGGATTTCTGTACAGTAAGAACAAGGTAAGGCAGACATGCACACACTGGCGATGTGTCTTTACAGCATGCCCTGGCAAGTGCAAGTGAGAGACTGTTTTATATTACTTTGTAAGCGACGATGAAGTTAATGCAAATGGAAAAATCAAATAGTGGGCAGGTACGGCTTTAAAGGTGTTTATATTGGTACAGAGAACCTAGACTGTATCAAAAGTTTAAATTTAATTTCAACGATTTGTAATTGCTTTCATTTTTTATTCAACTTAGAGTTGCTAAATAAATCAGACAATTGATCATTTATATTATGGGTGGGGCTCATGACGATAGGACGTGCGTAAGCTGGCTCCGACTCTAATCCATCTCAATCTTTATTAAATGGCCACAAAACCAAAACCAAAGAATAAGAAAGGGCTTAATAAAGACGAACCAAAACGACAGGTTGAAAATTTAGACAATTATATATTTACAAGAAGTTAAAACAGCTACTTTGAGTGCGGCCATGTCCGAAAGAGGCGACGACGAGTTGAAATCTTTCATCCATGACCAAACACTTGAGGTTTCGAAACAAAATTGATTGTGCGAACACAGAAATTAATTTTACATGAAAACTGACGAAATCTTACATTCTGTTTAATTTAATGCCGCCAAAATTCAGGAAAATAAATCTGAAATTGACCAATTAAAACTAAAAGCTACGAGTTGATACGGAGAATAAACTTTTGATACAAGAGCTCTACCATCGCAAGAATAATTTCTTAATCTACGCAATCCCCGACTCTCGCGAAGCCGAGCCCGCATGCCGCGAGTTACTGAAGACGCTAGGTGTGACTGGCAGTGACGATACCCGTTTTATGAACATTCACCTGCCTCGGCAAAGTACCAATCCTCGGACGGCAAGTTCACCAAAACCTATTGTTATTAAGTTCATCGAGATGAACGACAGACAACAGGTACTGAACTCATCTTTCCGTAATGGAGCGACTCTCAGGGAGAAGAAGATCTCAATCCGGACGGACTTACCGGTCCCACTCAAGAAATACCGAGGTAAGCTCGCTGCTAAGGCTTTCAGCATGAGACAATCTCTGAAGGTACAAACTAGAATTCTTGAACGAGGTCTAGAGATAACACTGCAGTACCGAAAGAATGCCACTCAACCGTGGAAAAACATCGATCTTTAGGAGGATATCGACAAAATCGCCGTCTACACAGTGCTAAAAGGGATATATTTGAACTTGTTGCAGCCCGGCATCGAACACTTTTTATTGTCTGAATAACATAAACAATGTATGAGTCAACTCAAAAGTTATTTTAGTTATCACCTCTGTGTTTGAGTTCTAACATCAATGAATTTCATGCATCGCATTTCTCAGTGGTTCTCGCGCAGAGGATAGGTGAATGAAGATTTGTTTTTTATTTATATTTGTTTTCATGACAAGTGCTTTAGACAGCTAAAAAACAACCTGCGGCCTCGAGCAGCGAGAGAGTTAATTCACGTGAGTGCACTACCGTGTGGGATGATTAGCCCGTTTCAGAGTATGTGACTGTCAGTTTGTGATTTCATTATTATCTGGACTTAGAACGACTATGATATGTCTGCTTGCCATCGCATACTTTGCTGTGGACTCTGAGCGAGGTAATCTATAGTAATCATGATGATAATCATTTTAATATTATTGAAACCTTTAGTTGTTTAAGTTTTTCACAGTAATGCGAGTTACTTCACTTTGTTACTCATTTTCCGTTTACTAGATTCGGATTGTTTCTGACATTTATAAACGTCGGATGACTATGATTGTTATGAAAATCTCGGTATCGGGATTTTCGTAAGCTACTGAAACTTATTTTCCTTTGAACGCCGACATTTATGATTTACAAGTAAGGTGATGTGTTATATTGAACATGTTGAAATGACCTAACATAAACCCTGTTTATTATTTCCATGATTGAGGTCTTCAGAAAGAACGCCACCAATTTTTCTGTTTATGTTTTCATGCAACTATTCTATTCTTCTATATTCTGAAAAATCTTTCTTTTCGGTAGGTGTGATCATGTCTGTTTTTAAAAAACCCCATTTAATCTCATTCATATCCCAATATGACAAATAAAGTCAAAGTAATCTCTGCTTATTGCAGAGGGTTAGCCCAAAAAGCTAAACGAAAAGAAGTAATGAATTTATGGCGTAAGAAACATTTTTCAATTATATGCCTCCAAGACATACATATTAAATAGGAGGATGAAAATGTAGCGAGAAATGAATGGGGTGTTAAGAGTATCATTGCTCCTTATGCTTCAAATTCAAGAGGGGTTGCTGTATTATTTAATAATACTATAGAACTAGATATACACAGATATAAAACAGGCACAAATGGAAATTACATTGTGGCTGATATTATTGTGGCGGAAAATTACAAAAATATTAATAATCCAAAAGCTAGAAAGATTGTAATGGAAAACATGGAGTCAAATAACTTGATAGATCTCTGGAGAACAAGAAACCCAAATGTATGAAAATATTCTTGGTGGAAAAAAAATCCCAGGCAACAAGCCAGATTAGATTTTTTTTTAGTATCTGAAGATATATCTAATTTAACTGTAGAAACTTCAATATTGTCTGGATACAAATCAGTTCATTCAGCAATTTCATTAATTTTCTCAAAAGTTCACAGTAGGGAAAGAGGGAATGGATATTGGAAATTAAACACTTCTCTTCTTTACAATAAAGACTATAACAGACTTCTGAAAGAATTATTGGAGGAAACTAAAGAATAATATGTCTCTGAAAATACTAACATGAAGGACAGTGATGACCTAAAACTTAAGCTAAGTATTTCTGCTGAGTTATTTTTGGAAATCTTTCTTATGAAAGTCAGGGGAAAATCCATCTCTTTTGCATCATACCTTAAAAAAATTAAAACAGAAAAAACTTGTTGGTGAGATAAAGATATACAAATTCTGGAGGATGAAATCAGAGAGAACTTTCAAAATGTCAGCAAAGACACATTTGCTAGATTATCCAAATATATTTCAGAACTTGAAAAAACTAAAGAGGAAGAAGAAAAAGGTAGACAAATAAGAAATAGAATTCAATGGTATGAAGAAGGTGAATAACCAACAAAATATTTTTGTCACTTAGAAAATAGAAATTACACAAGAAAACTCATCAACTCCTTAATTAATGGGGAAAAAAAGAACTTCTGACTGCCTTTTGGTATCTCATATCTGACTGACGGGAGAGCTATCCTCAATGAACAAGAACATTTTTTATCATCAGCTTTATGCTGCTGATAACATTGATTGTGATACAGAAGGGATTTTAAATACTGTTAATACCCCTTCAATTAACACCTCTTTTGCGAATAAGCTTGACGAACCAATACAAATTAAGGAACTTTCTGAAACAGTTAAATCCAAGAAAAATAATAAGAGCCCTGGTTTGGACTGCTTTCCTGTTGAATATTTTAAATGGTTTTGGAAAGACCTGAAGTTTTGGGTATTCAGATATGTTCAGGAAGTTTTTGACAAAGATCAATTATCCTATACTATTAATAGAGGTGTAATAACATGCATTCCAAAACAAGACAAAGATAGAAGATTTATGAAGAATTGGCGCCCTATTTCACTTCTGAATACCAAGTATAAAATAATAAGCTCTTGTATTACTAACAGACTGAAAAAGACTTTAGATATGCTCATACATTCGGATCAAACAGGTTTTATACCTGGTAGATGCATCAGGGATAATGTTAGATTAATGTATGATATCATGTTTGAACTGAAAAAAGAAAAGAAACCAGGCCTTTTGATTCTTATTGACTTTGAGAAAGCTTTTGATACAGTTTCTAAGGATTTTATAATTACAGTTCTAAAAAAAATTTGGTTTTGGGCCCTGTTTTTTCTGTATTGCCAAGTATCCCCAAAATATGGAAACACACTCTCTTATTGAATAATTTGTGTAATCAAAATCTCTCAGTGAGCCAAACTCTTCAAGTTTTACTTTCTCAACTAAAAGGATGCAGAAATTTCTATGACCAACTGATTGCTGATGACTCTCCACTGAAAGTTTGTCAAAAATTGCAAAATGATCTTAACTCAAATATTCAATGGAATGTTGTTTTCAGAAAATACAGAAATTGTACTAAAGATGTACAACTTTTAGATTTTCAGTATAGATTTATCAATAGAGCAATTTACACTAGAAAAGAACTGATGCAAATGAACATAGTTGATAAAAATATTTGCTCTTTTTGCAAATCAGAACCTGAGAGTCTGCAGCATGTTTTCATTAAATGCAAATTAGTACATGAATTCTGGAGAAAAGTTGAACATTTTATGAATCGGCATAACACATCTGAATATTTTCATCTCTGACTTAGATATTTTATTCTGTAACAGTTCAGCTAGCCTTCTGGTATCTCATATCATACTAATTGCTAAAAAGTATATACATATATCAAGTATTAAGAGAAACAAACTATCTATTGAGTGTTTTATAAGTGTTGTCAAGGATGTTTTTAATGTTGAAAAAATTATTGCATGTAAAAATAATGCATTACCATCTTTCAACATTAAATGGAGAGGCTTAAATAATGTTTTACATTAGTTACCTTTATCTATAGTTAATGACTGCTTTATCATTTCCCAAACAAGTGTTTGATATTTAATGTCTATGTATGCTATCAGATGTACACCAACCGAACTGAAATGAATAAAAAGATTTGAAAAAAAATAAATTGATCATTTATGCCTACAACATTGTGGCTATTATCGATATTTTAAGATGTAGCCAGATGCTAATGTGTCCAAGTGTCCAAACTACAACCTGGTTACAGCAATAATTGTAATCGTGGTTGTCATGTTCAATGCTGAAATCTGTGAAACTGAAAATTTTGAAGAGTAAATGAATATATAATGATAGATTTTTTTAACTTTGTGTTTATATTACCTTGTGGAGTAATTTATTTTCATAACTTAAACTTTAAATTGAAATAAACCGATTTATGACTTTAGGTGTTTTTTTCTATATAATTCTAATTAAAATTTTGCATGTAATTGCAAACATGTTATTATATAAATTCCTTAGAAAGAAATTCAACAAAGAAATTAAAAGATGCCATTTGAAAAGTTGATTTTCTTAAAGAATTGAAAAAATTGAAACGTCAGACAAACTATCTAGCATAGAAAACAATATGGCTATTAAGTAAAACATTATGATCTAAATTGTAATGAGAAATGGTTATAAATTCATATTTGTTTCTTTCAGAAATATCTAGATCTATATTTTTAACAGTTAAAATTGATTTTTTAAAATTTCAGCTGAATGTAAAATCATATTATTAATCCAGTTTTTTCTTAAGTCGTTATATGAACATACCTTGTTCTACGTAAAAAAAACCCACAATCGATAAATACAATAGTCTATACTTCTTCATCGAAGAATAAAAGGAAAGTAGGCCTAACTCTTCCTCGAATGAAGTTACCTCGAGCAAGGTTCTAGTTAAAGGGAGACAACCCGACTTGTTCTAACCGTATTTCATTGTGAAATACAAATAGATCATACACTTTTATTCGAGTTATTCAAAATATAGATCAGTCAGTAATGTTACTTAGTTTTCCATGGAATGATTTTAAAAATTTGAAAGTGCGTTTCTCATCTTTATTTATCAAAAGAATTTTCGAAAAAGTTAGATATTCATTTAGAAATCATCCAAGGATTTTGACGGTCCATGATCATTTGACTCCTCAAGGCAAATTATAAATGAAACTTTTTATTGCAAAAAGCGTATTTAACCCCATATAATGTTGATTTATTAGTTCTAACTTTTCTTACATTTGAAGTCTTATCAGGTTATGATATAATACTGAAAAACCAAATGTGTTAGAAATTCAAGTGGAGGCAATAGGATTTCAGGCATGTAATACAGTATCTTAGTTCAAATTCAACTATACTGAGCTTTTCTGTTTTCGAAACATAAGCTCAGTATAGTTTAACAATATTTCTATCATGTTACATTTACCTCAGCAATAATCATTACTGTTGTAATTTATATGTGAAACTCACTTTAAAAAGTAACTCAATTTGACCTTAGATGACTTTAGTTAAAAGTTGGCTAAAATATGTCTTAGTTCCAACTTATGCACCTATAAGCTTTAATAATTTCTTTAATTAAAATCTATTTACCTGGATAGATAAAAGGTTATTTCTATTTTAGCAATGTAGGAATTCCAACACCATGAATGATATTATAAATGTTGATAACAATATTTAATTTATTCCTATATTAATTTCCAGTAATGTAGATTTTTTAATTAGATATTGTGTTAATTTTTAGACATCTTACTTAAATAATCATATTTTGTCAATATGGTTTTGAAATATGATAATGAAAGGAGACGCTAGTATGATTAGATTATATGACTTACTGTAAGTACTTGAAGACAGTGAAAATTGTAAAAAGGACATTGTGTTATTGTTATTGTGATTTGTACTGAACTTTGCCTTGATGAGGCTGAGAGACCAATGGCTGAGTTTTACATCAGTTTTTATCATAATGAAAAACTTTCACAATATTGTTTGTTTTATATCATAATCACTTTTTAGTGCATGGGTTGCTACACTCAGATCATCCTAAACTGACTGTAAATGTTTAAATAAAATAGATTCGAAGTCAACAATTAAAAATGTCAATAACGTCCTATGTCAGATTGATAACATAAACCTTCTTTCGTGTATAAAATTTCCCACTAAAAACAATTGGAAGAATGCAATAGATTTGTAATTTTAAAGACAAAGAATTTAAGTTAATTCATTTTCATTATTTTCATGCATTTCTGTGTTAACTACGACTAACTTCTGCATTGCTGTCTTCCAATTTATGATGAATTAAACTACAACTTCAACATACAGGAAATTAATGGATGTTATTATCATATACAAATATATATAATGATATCTATCCTCTTTACCATGGCAGGATTGATTCCAGTCAAAATGAGCTATTTCTTCACGATTCCCCCTATTTAGCTTTTGCTAGGTCTTTGATTGTGATTTTAGTTCTCAATGTATTTGAGTTATCCTCAAAATATAAGCTTCGCAACACAAATAAGTTTTTTTAAGTACTTGATTACATTACAAAATATGGAAGATTCAGCCTTAAAACTAAGTTCAGCCCTATTTGTACCGCTTAACTTAAGCTTAACTTAAACAAACTCGCGTTGGCCTTTTGACTAACAGCCATTGGCTGAATTGTATCCTTAAAGGGTTGTAACGTCTTGATTTCACAATGTCAAGATTGTTAAATTTACTCAAAATCATTTATGTTTTCTTTCAAATATATGCGGAGGTCTTCACTAGATATTCAATATGTGAAACCTTGCAAATTTGGGATAATACACAGACAGCCGCCTCATCGCCTCGACTTTAGGGAATGCACTTGCATGGCACAGAACTGGTCAAAACACTGCTGGGATGTGAATATTCTCGATGATCTGTTGCTTGAATAGACTGATGAGAAACTGTTGAGAAACGGTTGTTAGTGTAAGCGCAGTCACTCGACTGACGCCATCTTTGCTGCATTTACGAAAAAAAATCAAGTTGCAATACCTACTTGGCTGTCTTATTTTTTACGCAACTTGCAAATAATTTATGTCACAAATCATAAATAAATCAGCTCACCTCATATCTTCATATGTATAATAAGGGGACCGTTTGTGTGTTGTTTAACAAAGTTGATTATCCTCAAAGGGCATACTTCACATTCCATTTGCCGTATATAACATCTGTCTGCGAGAATACAAAGTCACCAAATCTACTTTTTATATTAGCCATTGACAAGATACCTGTACACAGGTTTTCAACCTTCCAGAGCATATTTTGTTCCAGAGAAGAAAATGGAAATTCAAAGGACATGGTCCCTTATGTGCACTTTAGGGGTCACAGAGTCACCAAATCTACAATTTATAATGCTTTCTGGTAAATCCAGGTTCTGGAGAAGATGAAATATGCTTTCAGGGCAGCCTGGCATTTATATTTGCAGGCCGTTAGGCCCTCAGTAGGTGTTACAGAGTCACTAAGTCTACATTTCATTGTCTCATTAGGTTAAGGTACTTGTAAACAAGATTCGAGTTCTCTAATGGTCATTGATAATAAGAAAAGGTTCCGAACAAGCCATTGACCGAACAAGCCATTGAGCTTGTTCCAGTCTGCAAGTCTCAGTGATATCTAGAGGATATTTGTCTTTTCTTGACAAATACCAGGTTAATCTCATTTCATGGATAGAAAGTTCATATTGTCACGAGTGGCACTGCTTGCATTTACATTAAGTCACCTGCAGGAAAGCCGGTACAAGACTTCTAAGTGACGGCAATGCAATGTCCTGATGACGTCACTCAAATACTCATTTACCTGCAGACCTGCTTCTAAGTGACAGCCAACGATTGCTGTCACACTCAATGGGTTTTGATTAACTCTAGTATTCACAATGCAACATAAAAAGTTAAGAAAGCATATCATAGCCTAGGTGATTATATGAAGTTTCCTTGACTTTTGCAACACATGAATTTAAATATCAATTAACTAAATAAATGAAAATTATTATTATTATTTTAAACCGATGACACCAAATTTTCTTAAAATCAAAGCCTAGAGTTTAAATATTCCATCAAAGTTATCAGTTTGTACGTTAACTAAGCTTACGGTTGAAGCTTATCCATGACGCCATTTTATATTATGATGAACATTAATAACAATGCCCTTGTGACAAAGGGCATGATTTTCTTCTTTTACACAGTACAAGGGCTAAAAATTAGATGCAATCTGTGTAAACTACGCTCAGATATGTAATTATGTGCAAAAATAATGAATTCAAAGAGTGACAGATATGCATAACTTTCCCAGAATACGAGTCATATATTGATTACATGGTTACTGAATTTATTTGAATGATCTCGCTGTACACAATCATAATCCATTACGTCTGAGTTCTAACGATGTTACATAATTAACCGCGCGCTGTAGTTATTAGAGATGTCAAATAAAATTAAAACTGTAGGTTATTCATTGCTCTGCATTCGTAAAATGATTTTTTATGTTGAGTTTGTATTTTAATTATTTCGTTTCAAAGTTTTTTTATGTACATATTCCGATTTCAAATATTGCCATATTTTGTCAAAAGTAGCATCTTTACACTTCCACTTATCGTAACCTTATCATTTCGGGGTGAAGAATCATGAAAATTATATGATAACATAGCCTAGTGTTTTCTCAAAAGGTGTGTGCAGTTTTGTTAAGAATTATTTTGTAGTTTTTGAGAAATTCCTATTTCCGTGACGTTGTTCATTTTAGGGCGCTTCTTCTGAAATTAATCCAGATGACAGCGGGAGTTAGGTTCAAACATTCCAGCAAGCTAAAGGTTAACCCTCAAGTTGCTGAATATTATTTTGACCAGTTTTGCCCCCGTGGCTGAATTTTCCAGCACTCGCCTCGCTACGCTAATAACGCAATTAGCCCCTGTGGCTGAATTATTTCGCACCGCGAGTCGCGGCTGTTTTTTCGATAAATGGTGTATTCCCATGGCGGATTACGGGTGAAACTGACCGTTCGATACAAAAGTAGCCCGCCAATCCCGTACACAAATGAACGATCTTTATCCGAAACTTTGAATGAAATTTTTATCTTACCTAGAACGGTTTCTATTGCAATATGAAGATTGTCTTTATTTAGAGTTACGCAAAATCCTTAAATATAATCGCACAATTAATTTTTTTATATGGAATTGAAGATACATTATTCCTCTTTACGATGATATATATTTTTTTACAATGCGACCTCTAGTTAGATTTCTACAATTATCTAAAGATTGTCTTTATATCCGGCTGAATAAAATCCCTAATACTTAGCGCGCATACATGTATTATATATGGAATTGTAGACAATTTATTCTTCTTTATGATGATAAAAGATTGTTAGAAAATGTCACCCTGTTCAAAAGATATACGCCGCGAAAGATGGTTGGGGGTACCCCGAGGATGCTCCGACATAACGGGATTTTTAGCCAGAACTAATTCTCCCTTGGGCAGTCTGGCATCGGTACGCTAATTAGTACCGTTATACCCCCGGGGCACCCCCGAGGCACCAGCATGCGAGTGCCAGTGTTCTAAGCAACAGCGTTGCTTCCTGCTGTACCGATCCTCTCGGCGCGTGCAGTCACACGCGGGCGAACATTCCGAGATAATAAAATCAATCATTCTATACGCACGCCGCATCGTTATTTCTTGCTGCGCATGTACAAATTATACATGGAAATAAAGATAAATCTTTCGTCCTTACGACTGTGAAAAAATAATGAAAAGGTGCCAACTGGTTCAAAAGATATGAAAAACGAAAGAGTGATACCCTCAACTACTTGAAAACAAATTTTGATAAGCGTTCTATTTGCGACACCAGTCGCATCATTGACCGCATCGTTATTATGGACTGCGCATATGCATATTATACATGGAATTAAAGACAATTCTATTCCCTTGAAATAGTTGAAAAAAATATAAAAAAGTATAAAATAGTTCGGGAGATATGAACCGCTAAAGAGCGACACCCTCAACTACTTGAAAATAGATTTTGACAATCGTTTTATTTGCGACATTTGTCGCTGCACTCGCCACACCATTTTTATTAATTGCGCACATGCATATTATACACGGAATTAAAGATCATTCTTTCCGCGTGAGAAAGGTGGAAAAAAAATTAAAAAGTGCCAAATAGTTCGGGAGATATGAACCGTTAAAGAGGGGTACCCTCAGACATTTGGGGAAAAAAATTGATAATTGCGACATTTTTCGCATTATTTGCCGCTTCTTTATTATGTGTT
Organism: Phorcus lineatus; assembly: GCA_921293015.1. NCBI lineage: Eukaryota > Metazoa > Mollusca > Gastropoda > Trochida > Trochidae > Phorcus > Phorcus lineatus. Next base: position 44,732,349 of record OV121093.1, read on the forward strand.
GCGCACATACACATTTCAAAATGAATCAAAGCCAGTTCTTTTCCCTTTACGATGATGTAAAAAGTATGAAGTTTCGCCACCCGATTCTAAGAATACAAATTGCGAAAGATCGGGGTAGATTCGTGATGCGGCTCGTATCGAACGTCCAGTGACAGCTCACATTGACTTTCTCTGTCTCTTTTACGACTTTAAAAAAAGATTATTTTATTGACAATCAGTATTTTATATTACACTCATTCACCTTATTGATGTGAAGAATAAACTTTATAAGGAGAGTAACGCTCATCCACACTTCTGCTTCTTTCTTCTTTCTTCAATCTTCTTGATTATCCCCCTCATTTTCCTTCTCTGACATCAAACTGATATAAGCTTTAGTGCAATCTTGTGACGTGTGATAAATTCTGAAACATGGTGCTGCACATAGAGCCACATTACACTCGCTACATTCGTAAGAAGATTCTTTGCCTACCCTTTTCTTCTTTCGAACTGGCTCATTGCTTTCTTCCACTGCCCTTCGAAAGAGTTCTCTTTTCGCTTTGGAGCAAACAACACACATACGGGAAAGCCTCTTCTTCTTTCCAACAGGCTGAATCTTTGATGGAAAGTGTCGACCATGAAGACGTAACACACTTTCGTCGCTTGTGCTTGGCCTGCCACGAGGACGTCTACGCAGGGAAGGTACTTTTTCCGTGTCTGCGAAGGTGATCATATGCTGCACTATATCTTTTCTGAATTGACGGCTTGTTTTCAAGGTTTTGTCTTTTGAGAATTCTTTATAGAGAATGTAAGAGTTCAACATGGCAACGTTTAACACATGAAACCACACTCGCTTCCACCATTTAAGAGTTTTCATTTTGAACGGGGTGTACGACAGCATCTGGTCGGCCCGATCCACACCTCCCATATATTTGTTGTACTCGTGCACAATACTTGGTCTCGTATTTGCTTCCCCAGTCACTCGGTTCTTCTTCCCTGTCTCTACAATTTCAGTGTCTTCTACGGTTGACATGAGCAGCACTGACTTCCTGTCCTCATACCTCACAACGAGTAGGTCTTGATTGTGATAGATCATCATATCCCCTTTCTTCTGTTTTTTCTGTGCCTTCTTTAGCTTTTCAGGAATGCCTTTGCGATTGCCTCTCAACGTCCCAGTTGCACCAGTTCCCATTTCCCACAAGTTTATATACAATGCCACAGAGGAATAGAAATTGTCCATGAACACATGATATCCTTTCCCAGCATAATCCTTCACCAAGTCCATGACGAGATCATACGTTTTCCCACCGACAGAAACAGATTCATTTGTTTTTCCAGTGTAGAGTTCAAACTTGCAAACATAACCATTGGTTGAGTCACACAGCATGTAGGCCTTTATCCCATACTTCTTCGGCTTGTCGGGATTGTATACTTTGAAACTCAGATGGCCTTTCCAAGGCACCAACCCTTCGTCAACACAAATAGTTTGATGCGGCTTGTAAATTCTGGAAAAACGATGCACGATGCGCTTGTACAAATAGCCAAGTTTATTGATTGGTGAAAACTGGGGTGTGTTTCGTCCCGGCATTTGGTTATTATCATTCAAATGTAGGTACGTTAGTAATAACCAGAACCTATCACGAGGCATACATTTGGCAAAGAAAGGCGTCGACGTCACATCACTCGATGACCAATACTCAGAAAAGTTTCTCTGTACAACCAAAGACATTGCTATAGTCATTGCTACGAATACTTTCATTTCTTCAGCATTCGTATCATACCATTGCCTCAACCTTGAACAGGGCTTTAGAACCGTATCGTCAACCTGTTGGTGGAAGTATCTGTTGGTTTCTGCTGCCATTGATCCATAATCATCTTCATGAAAAAACAACCCGAAATAGTCTACAGGTTGCGGGTTATCAGGCAATTCTATGAAGCGTCCTAATCCCGTGTTGCCAGTAAATTGGAGATCAACACGTCCACGTGGCCTCGGACCCTCTGTCCAGCATTCCATAAAGTTGTCACGGTCATCAAAATGTGTGTCCATTTCATTATATTGCTCATCAAAGCCACTGAACTCTTCTTCTGTGGAAGTACCAGTCGTAGCAGTTTCACCCGTAGCTGCTAATATGTGTCTTGCAATGTTTCTTATTTCTACATCACTATCAATGTCACTTTCACCATCACTGTCACTGTCACTATCACTATCACTCTCATCAGTTGATTCCATATCAGAAGCTTCATCGGCATGGACCTCGTTGATGAAGTCGTCGTCGCTAGACGTTGACGGACCTTCCCAACTCCTGGTTCGCAGCCTCCTGGCCTTAGGCATCTTTCACATCAATCTGTAAATGATTGAAAATAATTTAGGCACACGCAAGATATAATAACATCAACACATGACCTGTTGTACAGAGAAATTCAATGTGAGCTTCATGGACGTTCAATTGCCACATTTTGTAAGTGTTTGAAACAAAAATTCACAATCCCGCCGAAGGTGCCGATGGCACCGACGGCCGCCGACGTTGTATCAACATTATCAACCCTGATGCCGCCTTCTGACTCCTATGCAACGAGCCGGCGAGTCGCGAACAACTGCCTTCTACGTCAGGAAAGTTCTGATTGTCAGTTGTGGATTACAAAAGTTTTTCAACTCTTGACTTCTCTTCCGAGAATGATAGGTTCCACGGGCCTATCTGTCGGGACGGCCGTAGTCAACGAGCACCCGGCCCCTTGTCTTTATTTCACTCGAAGGAACTCATGCCATCCCGACATATATAGCAAACTATTTAATACATTGGAATGCTACCAAACTTTTTTTTCAAAAATGAGTTTCCTCGACCAACACAAATTTGGCAGAGAAAAACACATACCTGCTGGCGGTGCCCGACGAAAGTCCGCTGAAATTTTTTTTCTCGAACACGAACATTTTCGTTGGACACATTTTCTTATGACCTGATGGCGGTGCCCGGCGAAAGATCCCCGACATATTTTGTCTCGTTTGTACATGTACATTTTATATATCACTTTGTAGACAATTTATTCCTCTTGATAATGATATAAATGGTTTTGAAATGTGTCATTTGTACACAGGGATATGAAGTGCCAAAGTTTCCCTATTTCCGTCACTAACGGAATTGCGAAGTGCGAAAGTTGTTCTTTTTACGGCACTTGTTGAGTCTTTATTTATTTGCGCGCATAATAATTGATATAGGGAATTAGAGACAATTCATTTGTCTTTATAGTGATGTAAAATTCAACATAATCTTTTTCACGGTGTAAAAGAAATTCATTGTGAAAGAAAGGCACATGAAAATCGCGCTTCAGATCACATGATAAGAAAGTCGGCAAAATTACCTTTTTGTGCGGCGCTTGCTGTATCTTTATGAATTGTTGCGCATGTACACATTTTACATGGGATTAAAGACAATCTTTTTCTCTATCTTGTGATATAAAAAATGTCAAAATATGTTGAGCACATCATGAGAAAATTGGTGTGACAAAACAGTGTAAAACTAAAAATATATAAAAATCACCTTTTTTGCGGCACATGCGGTATCTTTATTTCACGAGGCACACATATGTTTTTTACATCGAATTAAAGAGATTTTTTTTCTCTTTCAAATGATCCCACCTATATTGAAATCTGCCCAAGGGTTCAGAACATAGGGCGTGCGATAGGAAGGCGTGCATAGGGTCAAAATGCACGCGTCTCAGTAAACGATAGCATGCGCGGGTCGGTAAGCTCGTGCGAGAGGGTAGAAAGTGCCCACAGGCTATTAGCACGTACGGCGGGGAGTGGGGGAAAATTGAGTGATTTTAAAGCTTATTATCGGTACGATAAACGTTATCAATCGTTGCATAATTTTCGGAACATGTACGCGCATTATTTAGAACACCAACGAAACAAAATTCGGTAGCTTAGCGACACACGGACGGAAAGTACTAGCGTTAAACTGACACTACTGCCGTGCAACAATTGCCCGTCCTTCGCTGCTGTGCACCTCGGCGTTAATGAGCTAGCGTGAGAAAAATAGAGTTTCGATGTCGCATCTCGCCCAGAGGACATGCGGTCAAAGCAAATTTCAACCCGGACAGGCCCGGGACCCGCATCTTAAGGGTTAAGGGCCACTTTGTTATGATGCTAACCCATATACAGTGTAACTTTTTTTTATTACTTAGTGCCAGAAATTGGGGCATAAGGGAATAAATGCATATTTCTTACAACAATGAAACTTCAATTTACCTCAGATTTTGAGACATGTTTTTATTCTGCATTATGAATGAACCAGAATTTCATGATACAATATCTCAAGGGGCACGATATACAGTGTTTCCGTTCTCCGAAAAATTCTGGTCATTGACTGGTGAACAATATGATTGTCCGGTGTTTTAAAAGACTCGAACATGATTTCCAATTTTAAAAAATCAATCCATTAATTATGGTGGTAAAAATCTGTCGAGTTTGAAAAAAACCCTGATTGCTTAAATAGACTGTTATCATTAAGATATATTCATTCGTATGCTAAAAGCTGAATTTATTGTTTTCGGAGCCAGTGGTTAAGTTAACTGTCTATGAAAATTAACGCAATTTATCTACAAATTCCGAATCAAACACTTACTCATTCAGATAACTTTACATGAGTTCACTGTTCTTGGTGACTGGAGGCAAAAGAGGCAAAACAAATAATTTTGATCATTACAAATTATCTCTATTCATATCACCTCTAAGAATAAAAAAGCCAAAAAATTAGAAAATATATGCTTTAATTTGACTACTAGGACACCTGTTTTGGATAACCGTCTAATCATCCTGGCGAAGCATGATTTGAATCCATGCCCAGTGTGTGCTGGTAAGCAGTCAGCTGAAACTCCAGCTCTTTGATTTTCTCTGTAACTGGTTACGTTAACTGTTTACGAAAATTCATTCAATTTACAGATCAGATCCAATTTCAAACAAACTTTCAATAGAAGTGAAAAAGTAGAAAAATCTTTCGGAGGAAAAACATTTACCCAAAGGCCTTAGTGATGGTAGAGAAAGAAAGTTTTATTTATTGATTGCATTTAATGTACATGAAAAAATAGAGCCATGGGCTCTGTAGCTCATTAGACGTTTGATAGAAATAGGTGTTTGGGTTCAGACCATGGGGTCATGGGCAGTGTAGGAAAGATATGTGTATTATATATGAACACAAGAAAATGATACTTTGGATATTTATTTGGATGAATTAAAGCAGCCTTTATTATGAAGAAAAGAGAAAGTGAAACAAAACAATATGTCAACATTTCTTTTTGGTAAAAAAACAGAGATATCAAAATTTAAAAAAATGCTTTCCAAACCAGAGGTAACTTGAGTTTGAACTAGGGCACATTAGGACATTGCAAATTGCTATGTTGAGGAAAGAAAACAACAATGTATTTCTTAAAAGTTATTCACAATCAAATAAAAAAGGCCCATTGCCCATTTGGGGTCAAGGGGTCACCGAACGTACAATTCAGAATCCCCATTGTCCAAGGAGTCTACACACAACTATAAAGCTATCAAGACCTTTTGGAACTGGAGAAGAAGATGAAAGTAGGATTTTAAGGTTTTGACCCCTGTGACCCCATTTGGGGTCAAGTGGTCACCAAACCTATAATTCAGAATCCCCATTGTCTAAGGAGTCTACACACAACTATTAAGCTATCAAGACCTTTGGGAACTGGAGAAGAAGATGAAAGTAGGATTTTAAGGTTTTGACCCCTGTGGCCCCATTTGGGGTCAAGTGGTCACCAAACCTACAATTTAGAATCCATAGTGTCCAAGGAGTCTTCACACAATTTTTCAGCTATCAAGACCTTCGGGAACTGAAGAAGAAGATGAAAGTAGGATTTTAAGGTTTTGACCCCTGTGACCCCATTTGGGGTCAAGTGGTCACCAAACCTACAATTTAGAATCCCCAGTGTCCAATGAGTCTTCACACAATTTTTCAGCTCTCTAGACCTTTTGGAACTAGGAAAAAAGATGAAATTAGTTTTTTTAGGTTTTGACCCCTGTGACCCCATTTGGGGTCATTGGGTCAGCAAACCTACAATTTAGAATCCCCGTTGGCCAAGGTGTCTACACACACCTTTTCAGCTCTCTAGACCTTTTGGAACTCGAGAAGAAGATGAAAATAGGTTTTTCAGGTTTTGACCCCTGTGACCCCATTTGGGGTCATGGGGTCACACAACCTACAATTTAGAATCTCCAGTGCCCAAGGAGTCTACACACAACTATTCAGCTCTCTGGACCTTTTGGAACTGGAGAAGAAGATGAAAATAGGTTTTTCATGTTTTGACCCCTCTGACCTCATTTGGGGTCATGGGGTCACAAAATCTACAATTTAGAATTCCCATTGGCCAAGAAGTCTACACACAACTTTTCAGCTCTCTAGAGTCATTGGTTCTGGAGAAGAAGTCGAAAAAGTGAAAAGTTTACGGATGGACGGATGGACGGACGCCGGACGCCATGCCATGCCATAAGCCCATCTGGTCTTTCAGACCTGATGAGCTAAAAATGTAAATGTCCAGGATTCTGTAAAGCCATCGGATATGGTGACTATATAGTGATAACTTAAGGTTATGATGTTGATGAAAATTAACCTAGAGTAGTAGTTTATTTACCAAGCACAACGGTCCAGTTGTCCCCATGTTTCAACCTACACAGCACCAGGTCAGCAGCAGATCTGGCTATCATCCCGTCTTGCCAGGGTAGACTGTCATCTGGACGATACAGAAAGGTACAAAATATCATTCAGTAAAAGTCAAAAAGGGCTTCATTTAAGGGCCTTTTAATAAAATAGAGCCATTGGCTCTGTCGCTCATATAGCCACTACATCTCATTTTACAAATGGTCACAGAGTCATCATTTTGGAGCCATAAGGTTAGCAAATGTATAAATTAGAATCCCCATCAGCCGAGTCTGCACACACTGTTTAAGCTTTCTTAGACCTTATGCTTCTGGAGAAGAAGATGAAAATAGGTTTTTAGGGTGTGACCCATCACAGGATCACAAAACATGGAGGTAAGAAGAAACATCAGTAAAGGAGTCTTGGCACATGGTTTCAGCTTTCTAGTCATCTGGAGAAGAAGATATATTGTAAAATCATTTATTTTCCCGGGTGGGGGGCGAGGGTTTTCCGCAAACATAAAAAATGACTGATTCACAAGGTTTAATTTTCGTGCATATCAACTGTCAACTAGGTTGAGAAGTTTTTTGTTACAAAACTAGTATAAAATGGTTGCATGTACATTTTACCTCATATTACCGAATTCTGTGTACAGGATGGCACTATGTATGTGGTTAAAGAAGTCACCTCAACCCGAGATACCCGGGCTCCCAGATCCCAGTGACACAGATGACTGTGACTTGTGATGACTGTTTGCACAACAAACAACGTGTACATCGGCGTACACACTTGTGAGAGCTCTAATTAGTGACTCGTCATTAACGAACCAAACATTCCTGTGAGAAATAAAATGAGTCAACCAATTTATTTGTTATTGTTTTTCTTCTTGTTCATAACCATAATATTTCACAATGCTTAATTTTTCGCGAATTATGGCTTTATGCGAAAAGAGTGCAAATTAAACCCCCGCAAAATATAATGATTTAACAGTAGATGAGTTTTTAGTCAAGAAGTCTGAACACAGTTTTTCAGATTTTCTTAGTCAATATTTCTAGAGAAGTAGATAAATTAGTTAAAATTTTACTGATGGACAAATGGACGCCTTGCGACATACCATGCCTAAGCCTTTTTAGGCCAGATGATAAGGGTAAACAACATATTTACAAATTTGAGTCCAAATATAACAATGAAATGCAATTTTCCTGCATACTTGATACAGAAAATGTCTGGAGTACCCCAAAAATGATCATGTGCGTCCCCGGTGAAGCAGTTAATTTCAGCTACAAATTACTTGATCTGATTTTGATAAAATCCAAAATTACTAAGTCACTTGAAGGCGTGTAAAGGTTAAAGAGATAATGCCTGCTTTGCCCACATTTGAGGATGGGTCAGTCCCACAGTTACAAATTTGTATCACTTAGGTGCATGGTACATCCCACAATACTTAAGGTTTGGGTGCACCAGTTCTGCACTGAGAACACTTCCTGGAGGATAGGCCTTGGCATAGAAGTCTAAAAATGCTAAAAATAGCATATATCTAGTCTATCTATCTAGTCTATTCTTTAGTAAGGCTTATTTGAGATAATCAATTTGAAACTTTAATTAATGACATTCAATTAATCCCAAAGCTCTATATAGGCTAGTTATAACAAATAATCATAACTTGGGGAATTCTTCTAATGTCAACCTTATTGTACTGATTTGTCCAAACTGTCAAATATTCTGCAAATGCAGAAATAAGTAACAATATGTAGATACTCTTGTTTGTGCATAATAACACCTCATACATTACAACTCTGCAATATAAATTAGACAACTGCATGGAATTGTTTTTACTCTGATATGTGTTTAAAATAATATTAATACCACTGCATGGAAGAAAGAAACACCACTGAATGGGAGAAATTATCGCATAAGAAAGAATTGAACCTAATTCCTAATGCTTGCCGCTAAAGAAATTATGTACTGATATACAGTAATCATAATGAAATGAATAAATTTACTGGATAGTTTCAAAACATTATACATATCAACACTTTATAACAATAAACACTCTTTTACGATATTTTAACTGTAGATTAAATTAATTCATGAACCAATGAACATTTCAAGCTATATTACTCTGACCAAAAATATAGTAAGGCAGATATTCCAGGAGACTAAAGCTCTGTTCAGCAACTAAGATGGCTGACACTTCATTTGGATTATGCCCTCGGATTATAGAGAAAATGTTATCTGCCATTTGTTTTTAACAAGATGCATCTTTTAATTTGTTATTATACTTATCAAATTGTGAAAAAATGTGTGCATAAGTGTTTTACAGACTTTGGATTTCTTCTGCATCGAGGTTAAGTACCCAGTAATTGAAGACAAAATTTCACTAGTTGACCATGAGGCAGATGAGGATTATCACTTATATATAAAATAAAATTTCTTTTAATTAAATCAAACTGAGAGAAATGACATTGATAGATTTTGTTCACATCATTTTGCAGTTTAAGAGAAGGCTTAATCAGTGAGATAGTTCTTGAAACACTGTTGGTAATTAATGAGTGATTGTAGGATACTCTTAAGATGGAAATATTGGATTGTAAACAGCCTATCATCATCATCTATGACCATGCAGAATATTACCTTGGTCTGTGAGGTAGTCCAAAGGTGTATAACCGCAGACGTTTTCTTTCTTCATGTCTGTTTCATGGAGCTGCTCCAGTTGTTGTTGTAACACTTCAGCATTGATTCCTCGCCTCCTACACAGATAGTGGAGTGGAGTGTTACCATACATGTCGGCCTTGTCTCCCTGATTGATCAATGTCAGAATATCCTCCATGGGAAGTGACTCCTTGCAAAGAACATGAAGCGGTGTTATTCCATTCTCATCTTGCTTGTTGATGTCTCCCTTTGCTGTGTTGACTATTTGAAGGACCACATCAAGTTCAAGCTTTCCATTTTGACAAAGATGATGTAATGGTGTAGTTCCATGTTCATCACCTTTATTGAAGTCACCTTTCCCCTCCTTTATCACTAGATCTATCATCGAGTCAAGTTGAAGACCTGACTTTGCACAGAGGTAGTGCAGTGGGGTGCTCTTATTCTGCTCACACTTGTTTAGATCTCCTTTACCTTGGGTGATAATCCATTGAATCTCTTCTGTAGTAAATGTACAACATTTGAAAAGATAGTGAAGAGGTGTCTTCCCAAATTTATCAGGATTATTAATGTCCCCACTTCCGTCAGCTATGATCAGTCGCATGGCATTGATGACCACGTCCCGTAGCTTATCATCATAATGTCCATCATCAGCAGTAGAGATCCTGACCTGACAGAGATAGTGAAGAGTTGTCTGTTCATACCGATCACCAATATTCACATCCCCTCTTCCTTCAGATATAATCAGTCGCATGGCATTGATGACCACATCCTGTAGCTTATCATCATAATGTCCATCAGCAGCAGCAATGGCCACGTTCTGTAGTTTATCAACATTATGTTTAACAGCTGGAGAAATAGAGTTTTTGATCTGACAGAGATAGTGAAGAGGTGTCTTCCCATACTGATCACAAATATTCACGTCCCCTCTTCCTTTATTGATGATCAATCGTAGAGTGTCCAAGTCTACAGGATAAAGGTTATTATCATCATCATCATCATCAACATCATCGTCGTCATCTTCATCATCGTCGTCATCTTCATCATCGTCGTCATCGTCCTCAGTAAAAATCATGAGCTGACAGAGATAGTGCAGGGGTTTTCTCCCTCTATTATCCTGAATGTTCACATCAGCGCCAGCCTTCACTAAAGTGTGTACAGCAGCCATGCGTCTATTCTGCAGAGCTGTCCACAACATGGTTTCTTCATCATCACCGGGTTGGTTGATGAATTGCTTTGAACCATTCTGGAAAAATAAAGATTAATACAAACACTTGAACATGCTCTTTACATCAAATCTTTTATCAAATAATTTGGCAAAATTCATTTTGGTTGAAAAGGGACTCGTAAGATTGGAATACAGTAGTTAAATTTGTCTGTTTTTTGTTTAGAGATATACCAATAGTAAATATTCTAAATAATCAAACAGAAAACTTCATCTGACAACAAAGAGGTCGATGTGTCAGATAAAACAACTCTATAATATGATCGAACAATGATCTGGTAGTGTACAGAATAATGTTCAGCTCAGAAGGGAAATCTCCTGTTTTACAATCTTGTAGTTTTGAAGTACAAAAACATATTCTTATGGAATTGGATGAGAAAGTAAATAATTGTTGTTTTGAACATATGACATTTTAAGTAGAAAACCTTCAGTAACTGAGTGTGCAACTTTAAACTCACAAAATTGTGAGCATATCAAATAAATTCAAGATTTATCATGACAGTCTCCTGTTGGTAAGCGATTATTTGGAATTTAAAATCACCTATTATAACATAACCAGTATACCTTTTAAAAAAATGAATAGAAAAGTATACATCCTTACCATTCCCCTGAACAAATGCAACAAGCAACTGACATTGTCAAGCTATATCACCCGCACATGACAGTGTTTTTAGGTACCGTATCAAATTATGACTTTTCTATGACTGTTTTGAAATTAACAATTCCTAAATATCATTTTGCCGAATTATATGTCTTTTGCATTGTGGTACAGGATAAAATATGAAACTGTTTAACGACAAAGAAAATAAAATCACATAAAGAAATGTGTATTTTCATTCATGTTGGGGATCTTAAATACACATTCAAATCCCAAAAGACTGGATCATTTCATTTCATTCAGTCATTTTATGATGTTATCATTTTTGGCCACAAAAATGTCTTGAATTATTATTTTCAAAATCAACCTGATGTATTTCTGGATCTCTGTGAATGGGCACAACGAGAACTATCTATCATCCAGACTTCACTCAACTACAATTTTCTTCCAAATACATTGCTTTTTTTTTTTAAAAACCTTAACACAAATATTTTCATAATTTTAAATAATGACTCCCTTCATTTATTCAGCATCTCGCACCAACTTACCAAAATGAGATGATTGGTTATCAACCGGACAGGTAACAGAGACACAACATATCAACAAATATTGAAAATTTTACACACATATTGTAAAAAAAAGTTGTCATGACTTTGACAAAAATCAAATAACAGCCATAACAAGACATGTGAGCGAAGACGCGTTGGGCGTCCCGAGGGTGCTCAGGGAAGCGAGCAAGAAAGATCGACAGCCAGATTAGTCAAAAGTACTTATAAGAAATAAAAGCCAAGGAAATCCACATCTCGTCTTCTTGTTGAATCTTACGAAGTGTGCCTGGTGATTGTGCTACACTTCTGGTCCAGAAAAGATAACAGACTAGGAACGGACAGACGAACAAGGCATGTACTTCATCCCATGATATTATATCAGGGGTGGAAATAACTTTTTATTTGCTGCTGGACTCAGGTACAGTAGCACATGTTAATTCACTTGCCCTGATTTTCATTCTACTGTACCACTATTTCGGATGATAAATAAAGAACTGTACATGCAAAAACTGGTAATGAAGTAATAAATTATACTACTACAATCTGTTTTTTATAAAGAAAAACCAATTAAGATAGGTATTATTTTCCTTTACCAATAATCATAAGACATTTTAATTGACTGTCTCATAGAATGATGTATTACAGCTCATAAAACAATTATTAAACACACAACGGGTCTATAATATAAATAAATAAAACTTTTTTAGTAAAGAAAGCTAGAATGTGACACTATGATTTTAATATTGCACAAATCCAACTATGTTTGCAGTTCATGACATTTTAAATAGTCTATTTTAAAATAATTTTTATTAAGGAAATGTATTTTAATTCCCTTATGTCAGAGATCGATCATTTAAACTCATACCACATGTCATTACACTTTTGTTTAAAAAATATCAAACCCACGGAAACGTGTCCACCGAAGACTTAATTTGTGAAATGCCCTTTCCTTTTCTCGGACTCGTAAAATCTTATTTGTGAACATCGAATAATATCATATACATTTTTAAGATGTTACAAACAATCTAAAGAACCTATATGTATACAGCTATCTTGTTTGTATTTCCCAAAAGCAGCCGATTATAAAACCGCACACGGTAGCCTATTTCTGTGGTCAATTCGTATCCAAAACCACCTCGAACCTCCGTGAATTTTACCGAAACGAACTCTTAATTTTATTATATTTTCAGCTAGGCAAATACAAGTTACGTCTATCTTTATCATTGCTGCGTATCAATATTTAACTAAGTGATATGTCCGATATATTTTACGTTTCGAATCTTAAGAAAACAAAACGTAGCCTTCACAACTCAATCTAATCGTATATATTTTGACATACCTCATTTGTTATCAAGTATAAATTTATGCATAAAAGGATTTCACAAATAAATAATCATTAGAATGGTTAGCGGTATTTGCATCGCTGGAAAAAAATAACTTTACGATCTTCTAAAAAAGTTTGATTTTGAATACGAATTCACCGCATCATTTTCCCCTAAAATTCTAACGAGCTCTCAACAATGTTAGGCAACGAAAATTATGATAGCTGACAGAAGAAGTGTTGATGTTCGGAGTTATGTGCGCATGCTTCACTGATCCAAGAAAGGTAACTCTATATTACTTTGAAACCAAAACATCGCCGGAGATACGACAAAATACGTAGGATTTTGATATTATTTACTCCTTTGAATTAAAAAGTAACATCACAATAACTTTAGCTTTTTATTTACATCTTACGAATATATATTTAACTGGACCCTTTGAGATAATTCACTGGACAACGGTACAGTGTTGTAAGCAATTTGACTTGCCCGACAGAATAATTCACTGGACTCGGGCGTCGGGCAATGGGTTATTTCCACCCCTGTATATACTGGTATGATAAAGATGAATATTCTAAATCTTCTTCAATCTAATTATTCATAAAACATGCTTAGACGCGTAAAAATAAACTTTGGTTTTGTTCCAAATATTTTCTTTTCAATCACAATTTAATTCAAAGTTTCTACATCGTTCAAATGAAGGATTTTATTTCATTTCGATATGACCAAAAAATAGATATGTTTATATGTCAAAAATGGATCATCCTAAAACATTGACTTTCCCACCATGTAACACCACCTATAGTTCTTTAGATATGCTGCAAAATTTACATTATTGTTTTATTTTCCCCTGTATTTGTCAATAAATGGTTATTGATTAAAACACCCCATGATGCCACAGAACCATATAAGGTCCTCTCCCCCAAACACCCTATGATGTCACAGAACCATATAAGGTCCTCTCCCCCAAACACCCTATGATGTCACAGAACTATATAAGGTCCTCTCCCCCAAACACCCTATGATGTCACAGAACCATATATGGTCCTCTCCCCCAAACACCCTATGATGTCACAGAACCATATAAGGTCCTCTCCCCATGTAATCATGTTTCAAAACATCAATGAATATATAGGTGGGCATTTTATTTTTAAGATGCCATAGTTATTTATCTCTCGTATAAATTTACTGTGACTGGTAATAACCATTGACTCATGTAAATAAATCAACAATTTTAAAACACATATGACTATCACTACTTACCTCCTTTTCATCGGTGGTGACACAACAGGAGACAAGAGCTTCACAGAACTCCCTACTCCGACAAAGTCTGTGTTTGAACACAGAGTAATGTCCCTTGAGTAACTCTTCTCTAAACCTCTCAGCTAAAGCTTTCAGTACAGCAGGAATTGGCTTCACTATGATGTAACATGCAGATCTTCTTCTGTCTTCTTCATCAGATGTTGGGATGATCATCTTCTGTCGTATAACAGAGAGAGTTGCATACTGAACACAGTACAGAGGGTCAATGTCATTGATGACATTTAGTACACTCTCATACACAGAGGGGTGAGCAAACTGACATGTTCCATTCCTCAACACAGTAATATAGCTGCCTTCTTGCTCCTTCTCTACCTGAAGAAGTTTCTGTCTTTTGTCTTCATCCTCTACATTGTAAACATCAAACTTTCCATCATTCTTTATCATCAGCTGGAACAAGTCCCTACAGTTGTCTTTGTACAGAGCCTTTGCGATCATGTCCAGAAACTTCAGGGGAGATTCAAAGAATTCTTCAATATTAATGTCATGTCCATTTGACCTAAGCTTTGAATACATCTTGCAACAGTGCGGGAAACCATGAGCAATGTCTTTATTTGAAACTTTCTTCATGAGTTCAAGATTTACAGTCACATGTTCATGCTGCAGATGGTAATCAAGGATCTTCAGCCGTTCCTCTGTCACTTTTCTCACACTCAGGTCAACAACACATTTTGGGTCAAATATCTTAACAGTAAACTGTCGAAGATAAACCTTAAATTCATTAACAACGTTCTTCCTGCTTATGAAGATGACATGATTATTTAGTTGATCATTTTCATTGATGCTCAAGAATTTTCTTATAACATCTAACCAGCTCTCTATCAGCTGTTGATCGGCAAGAAATGCACCGAATCTATCATCAAACATGATGACCCTGTCTGTTCTTATCTTTTCTATTTGATCATACTCTTCAGGTTTGTATATTGTGAAGACTTTGACATTCTTCTGCAGGAACTCCTTCAACACCAAATAGCCGAGTGTTGTCTTGCCGTCCCCAGCATTCCCTGTTATAGTGACCCATCGCTGACCAGCCTTCAGTTTGTCTAGAACATCCTCCACGGCAGACACTCGAATCATCCCAGCTGTGATTGACTCTATTTCCTCCATGGTTCTAGCTAAAACATTGGAGTATGTCATTAACAAGTTTGTAAGTGATGAACAATGTTACAGCATTCTTGTTTTCAATTAAATCTTGACTAATTGATTTTGAATATTATTTGATAAAATCTCCTTTTTTACATCAAATGTTGCCCTGATATTTACATCTCAAAGTCAGGTTTGGCATATAAAATATTTTTTTCTGGCCAAATTGTTCACTTCGATTCAAAAGCTGATTTGATTTCAGCGCCCTAATCGTGCTCTACGCTACGCTGGAACCAATAAACGAAGTCAAAAAGTGAGTTTTCGCTGTTTTTCGTGAGTGGGGATTTTGGCTTGAAAATCTGGCGAAAGTGATTTTCTGGGTGCCACTTTTGAAAATGATCCGTTTCTGACAATTCATAGCTCGTTTTGTAGGGAACTCATTTAGCTATTGAATCATTGTGAACAATTTGGCGAAACCAGACTTTGAGCATGGGGTGGTTTGGGCGTTACATCCCTCTCCTTTTATATAGTAGGCGCTATAGGTATGTCTTTCTAAAGCTACTTCTAAGCGATACACACCCCTGTGGTGTTTCGCAGGTGGACACCCTGTCATGCCAATATTTAAAGGGGTAAAGAGTACATATTTTGAGTCAAACGTGTTGTTATTGCATCGAGAAATGGAGGCTCTTTCTGAAAATTAGCAACCAAATGCTTATCGGTTCAGTCTCATTGGCTTCAATTTTGATCACCTTAGTCCAAGGTACACCCAAAAACAATTTCAGCTTAAGGGTTGTAGTTGCTTCTGAGGTGAAGTGACAGTTTATTTTAAATTACGCCGAAGGACGACAGGGCATGCCAAAAGCCAAGCATCAGTCAGAAGAACAAAATATACTACCTTGCATGTCAGGGAGAGGGTCTGGTCCTGTCACTGCAAAAGAAAGTTTAGGCTATAAACATCAATTGCAAAATATAGTCGTAAGAGACTGAAACGGATTCAGGGAAAATGATATGATGTATCAGAAATGTTATGTTGCCAGTCTTGAAATTGAGAATCTTGAAAAAACTAGTGTTTTAATAGACTGTCATAATTGATATAATGATAGAAAAGAAACTCTAAAATACATTAGATCTGCAGATTTTATCACATTAATGCAATGGCTACTATCTTTTATAATACACATCTATCATGAAACATAAAATCCTAGATTACGACGAGAAGCCAATAAGTTCATGGAAGTGAGTATTGATGCGCCCCTGAAGACATCATCGTTGACGTCATTATTGAGATAGGCCATCTGACGACAGTTTACAGAAATAAACAACCCTTCCTGATCATTTACTTGACATTTACAGTCTGTTAAACACAGCTGACCTCCTGTAATCATGGAAAGTTCTGAAACTGAGCATCATTCAGTTATCAAGTTTCCAAAGGAAAAAGGGGTGAATACGTCTGAAATGAATAAACGTATAACCATATTATATTCTACTGTTGCAAAATGGTCAGTTTATCTCCTTGGATGACAACCAACGGTCAGGAAGGCCTGCTGAAGCCGTTACAGATGAGACTGATGCATGGGTCCATGGCTTAATCACGTTTGATTGTAGAATAATGGTGGACTTGCACATGTCCAAGGTGTCTGCAAGATGGTTGCCATGTAACTAAAATGCACATGATCAACACCAGAGAGTTGAAGCCAGTCTTGAAGTCTTGGACATCTACAATGACTAACTTTCACGCACGTCTTGTTACAGGGGATAAACATTTTGATTCATCACTGTGATACTGACACCAAGCAAGAATACATGCAACGAAAGCCTAAGCACTCTGCTGCACCCAAGAAGTTCAGAACTCTGCCTTCTGCTTCCAAGATCATGGCGACAATGTTCTGGGATTCAAGGGGTGTGATACTTAAAGACTACAATGACAGGGGCCTTCTATGCTGACTTGTTGAAGCAATTTGAGATCGGCGATTAAGAAGAAGAGGTGTAGCATGTTGACTGTTGGAGTTATACTTCTGCATGACAAAGTTCCAGTGCACAAGTGTCAGATTGCACAGGCTGAACTTAAACAATTTAATCATCCCCCCAACAGTCTAGATCTTGACCCATGCAATTTCTATCTGTTTTGCAATTTGAAACCACAGCTGTGTGGTACAAGATTTGGCGATGATGATGTACTCAAGGCAACTACTAATCATGGCTTAGGGGCCAATAAGAAGAAAAGGGCATAGACAGTTTCGAAGACAAATGGGCAAAGTGCATGGAGGTCTAGGGAGATTATATTGAGAAATGAAATATCACAACCATTTCCTTCTTTTTTATATCCACTTTTACGAACTTATTGAATTCCCCTCTAAAATGTAAAATCATTGTCCATTATACAAATTACACAATTGTAAATAACAATAACTAAATGTCCATCAGGTACATGACATGCAAACCAAATAGGTACATGACATGCAAACCAGAATGAAAAAACTGCTTTCTGATTGGTTCCTCGTATCAATTTTAGAGGAATTGGGCGATTTCTATGTCAGTACATCTTGGTACGGTTTTGAGTTGCTGTCAGTAGATACGGCTAATACCAAGATAACATTAGTTGTACAACTAGACAAAACTGCCCGAAACCTCTCTCCTCCGACACATGTCCACAAACTCTCTAGAGCTAATGCAATGACACTTGTCGACATGCTTACAATCAATTATAATGTACATACAAGAGACATAAATCTATAGATATATGCTATTTGAATCTTGTATAGCAGTTTGATTTTGTTCTTTTGTCGATGTTACTGAGACGAAAGACTATTCATACACACATTAAATGCTTGCAATCCAATTTATCATAAGGCCAGACTTTTTTTTTTTATTGGTTTACGGATCCGCCGACCTTAAAAAGTGGAAATGTGGAAAAATAATATAGTTAAGATAACGGTATTATTTTTAAACCGCCGACTCGAAAGCGTGAAAAAAAAAAAATATAATATATCATATAACAGTGTTTCAGATTTACGGCGCGACCACGACATTCTCGCATGATTTCTAAACTAATGTCGCATGGGTTTTCAGCCTTATGCGCCTAACTGTCGCGTGTAATTGTTTAATTGTACAATTAAATTATGAAAAAAGCTGTCAACTCATCTTCATAGAGGATACAATAATAAACTGTCAGGAAATCACAAGTCCTCATTGTTTACATGCTGTTACTATACCCTCCCTCCAATAACTTAAATTTCCGGTTACAAAGTTCAATGCATCGACCGAGCATGATATATATCAAGCCCACAGTATTTGGAGCTTGCGTTAAAAGGGGTGCACAAAGGAATAGCGACCTATATCATATCTGAAGTGATTGTCACTGTCGACTTTCATTACAGGGTCAAAACATTACGTGGTGTGTGTCAAATAGTTAATATACATCATAATTCTACTTAATCATGTTGAAAAGAACTTGAGTGCTTTTAGTTTACTAAATGTAATATATTTTCAGTATTTTACCACGGCACGGTTACACGTCTATAAATAGATCTGTACATCGTCTGCTTTGCTGTAATAATAAAATTCTAAACACCCAGTATACTTGATTATTATACATTGAAATTTTAAGCAATTAGTAAAATACTGTTGGGGAAATTAATGAATGAGAATTATTTGAGTGACTGAATTAAAATGAAGTTTTAGACACCTGCTGCATACTTCCCATGTTATTTTCAATATATATCTTTATATGACCGGCTTCAATAATGGGATTAGGGAAATGGAAACGTTTATGTCACAAACATCAGAACAAAATATTTGACTTTTTTGTTTGTTTTAATGCTTGACTGATTGTTTTTTAAAATGTCTCATAATTTGTTAGCTTCATGCGACATTTGTCTCACTTTGACTGAAAACAATCTGAAACACTGCATATAAATCCCAATCTAATTTCACGATCAGTATCTGTAAAAAAAACCAGATAGAAATATACAATATATCGAAACGCGTCCGTTTCGTTTTAAGAATATCCCCCATTCCGAGAATTAGGGAAGGGAATTTGTTGGACTGAAACCACGCGGTAATCTTATTTTTATTTTTTTGCCTACCGACCTTCACTTAATACAAACTGTAAAAAATAATTTGAAAACTGAATTTTTTAATTTATTTTTTTCCTACCTTCCGAACTTTTTTTTTTACTCTAAATTCCGTAAACCAAAAAAAAAAGAAGTCTGGCCTAACTTGACCTTAATCTACACATTGCTTTAAACAACCATTTGATATTTAATAAAACATACATTTAGCAACCTTTAAAATCTGATATATTCACTCATCATTTTGCATCACAATATTTTACATCATCTTGATTTGCATCAGAAACTAACTACTTGTTTTCAGCTTCAATATATTCAATTGCCTTTCCACAATCACTTGTATATCATGGAATTATACATGCAAAACCTCTACCAAATGATTAGTTCTCTGATTTCATACTCTCAATGCAGATGTATATAGTTTCCTATAGCGGCCTTGACACAATAGTTCTAGTAAAACGACTCGGGTGTATTAAATTTTCTGATTGCTTGATAAGAAAAATCTCCTAAATTTTTATTGACAAGGGATACCTGCAAAAAGACTAGGTTGAATCACTTAATTAAATAACAAATGCCACTGTGTATCTTCTATGGAGCAAATGTTATTGTTGACTGATACTGTTTAACTCACTCAAGCGATATATAGTGTTAAATACATATATAACGCAAGTTTTATAGAACCATGGTATATGAATACTTTCAATTGATATATATAATAGAAAAAAATAGAGCCATGGGCTCTGTAGCTCATCAGACTTTTGATAGAAATAGGTGTGTGGGTTTAGACCATGGGGTCATGGGCAGTGTAGGAAAGATAGCCTGTCCCAACGTCCGAGACGGGTAACCTTGGGTGAGGACGGGCTGTAAAATTATTTAGTCCGTCCTTGTGTCGGGCCAATTTTGTCTAACCATTTGGATATTTATTTGGATAAATTAAAGCAGCCTTTATTATGAAGAAAAGAGAAAGTGAAACAAAACAATATGTCAACATTTCTTTTTGGTAAAAAACCAGAGATATCAAAATAAAAAAAATGCTTTCGAAACCAGGGGTAACTTGGGCTTGAACTAGGGCACATTTTGACATTGCAAATTGTTATGTTGAGGAAAGAAAACAACAATGTATTCCTTAAAAGTTATTCACAATCAAATAAAAAAGGCCCATTGCCCATTTGGGGTCAAGGGGTCACCGAACCTACAATTCAGAATCCCGATTTTCCAAGGAGTCTACACACAACTATTAAGCTATCAAGACCTTTTGGTACTGGAGAAGAAGATGAAAGTAGGATTTTAAGGTTTTGACCCCTCTGACCTCATTTGGGGTCATGGGGTCACGAAATCTACAATTTAGAATCCCCATTTGCCAAGGAGTATGCACATAAAGAGTCTAGAGTCATTGGTTCTGGAGAAGAAGTCGAAAAAGTGAAAAGTTTACGGATGGACGGACGGACGGATGGACGGACGCCATGCCATGCCATGCCATAAGCCCATCAGGTCTGAATACCTTATGAGCAAAAAATGAAAAAAAAACCTTAGGCTGATTTGAAAAAACATGAAAAGTCCATCTCAATCCAGTAATGAAGAAGTGTGCATTTATTGAGCCTACCCTTTATCCACTGTACCACGGAATACTCATAAAAAAAAACACTGCACCAAGAAATAAAGTATCAAGTTTCTAGAATCATAAAAACTTTCTGAACCCGTTCTAGAAATATTCTACATACTTCGAGGTTTTATTTTTTTTAGAGATATTCACACAATTTTAGATTTGTTTCTACAGTTTCAAATATGAACTGATTATGTTAATTAGAAAAGCAGATATTTAATGTTAACGTTTCCCTCCTCTACAACACATCTTCATTATTACATCCCCTGCTAACCAACTGCAATGCATGGCTGTAGCTGTAACATGTTTTGTATTGTATAAAGAAAGGATTCATTGGCACATGCAATGTATTTATAAATTTCTATGGTTGCTATTGTTTGCTTAATGTTTACCTTGACATTAGAATTGCTGTTTTTTTAGATATTTAACGTGTGCTATTAATATTGATCGTTATTCTAATCTCAAGTTGTTAAAAAGTTATCAACGTGAAACTCAAGTTAACAACGTGAAACTCAAGTTAACAACTTGAGACTGCGTAGAGCTTTGCCTTCAGACGGAAAATATAAGACTAACCAGAAACATATTTTATATGATGTAATTAATTGTAAGTAATAAACGTCATAATATAAATTGAAAACGAAATTTGAGAGGATGTTGTCGCATTTAGCAGTGTAGGAGATGTGAGATTTTGATTTGTGTCTGTGACTTATATATTTCCATCTTTGATACAAATATGACATCATACATGACATACATTGATGTGATATAATGATGTGATTCCCTAAGGTTTTATCTTCCAAAACATGATAGGCCTATATCTTGAGAGTTTTACAGCGACAACAAAAGTGAGATCTTCTACAATGACAAACGTTATCGATCGGACATGTTCATTTGACAGTTTATCATTTTTCATTAGTTAAGATAAGGAAGTCATAATGATTTTAAGAATAAGAACATTACC
Organism: Phorcus lineatus; assembly: GCA_921293015.1. Classification (NCBI taxonomy): domain Eukaryota; kingdom Metazoa; phylum Mollusca; class Gastropoda; order Trochida; family Trochidae; genus Phorcus; species Phorcus lineatus. The sequence goes on from OV121093.1 coordinate 44,754,354, forward strand.
TTGATAATTTAGGAAGTCCAAGGGTGTGAAGCCGAGTTCATTTTGCTTCTTCATGTCTGGTTGGTGGATATCCTCAAGCAGCTGTTTCAATAAGTCAGCATTGATTCCTCGCCTCCTACACAGATGGTGGAGGTGAGAGTTTCCGTACCTGTCAGCCTTGTCTCCCTGATGAATCAATGCCAGAAGATTCTCCATGGGAAGTGATCCCTTACAGAGAACATGAAGTGGTGTTATTCCATTCTCATCTTGCTTGTTGGTGTCTCCATTTCCTGTATTGACAATGCAAAGGACTACATCAAGTTTGACCTTTCTTTCATCACAAAGATGATGTAATGGTGTAGTTCCGTGTTCATCCCCTTTATTGAAGTCACCTTTCCCTTCCTTGATCAACAGATCTACAGTTCCCAGTTGAAGGCCTGAGTTTGCACAGAGATAATGAAGTGGGGTGCTTTTGTGCTGCTCACACTTGTTTAGATCCCCTTTACCTTTGGTGATAAACCACTGAATCTCTTCTCTAGTACAGTTACAAGATTTGAAAAGATAATGGAGAGGTGTCTGTCCATAATTATCCAAAATATTTATGTTTCCTCTTCCTTCAGTGATAATCAATCGTACAGTGTCCAAGTCGACAGGAAAACTTTTATCAACAACATCATCACTAGCAGAAGCAGCGGTAGAATTCCTGAGCTGGCAAAGATGGTGAAGAGGTGTTCTCCCTTCATTATCCTGAATGTTCACATCGGCACCAGCCTTCATTAAAATGTGTACAGCGGCCATGCGTCTATTCCTCGCAGCTGTGCACAACATGGTGGCTCCATCCTTTGCGGGTCGGTTGATGAATTGTTTTGAACCGTTCTGGAAACATAACATTTAACGCAAAAACTTTAGCATGCTCTTTAAACCAAAGGTTTTATCAAATTATTTGATATGTACTACTATTGGCAAAATTCACATTTGTTGAAAGATCTGTTAAATGAATACCTAAGTCCTGTAAGAGTTTGTCTAATTGTGTGATGACCATTGTTGTAATTTGACATTATTGTAACAAATTCATTTTTATACAGAGGAACTCTGAGAATGCTTGATATATGCTTATATAGTGCTAACCTTCTCTACTCCTTGTTTACAAATATACGCATGGAAAATAATTAACTCCCCAGTTGTTTCACCTGCAAATTTTGTCTGATAACAAAGAGGGCAAAACTTTTTCTAACAATATCTATAACAGCAATAAACCACTGAGTAGTGTTAGTGTTTTTACTGAAAGTAAAACAAAGGATTATTTGATCAGTTGATGGGTTACACATGTGCCAACTTTAATGCAATGAGTTGTGTTTGAGTTCTACTCCGAATTGAATTGTTGACGGACGCACAGAAAGACAGGAAGATGACAGACTATTTATCCATTAGTTGGGTTAATGAAAGCAACCTTATGACATATCCAGGCACAAACAAGGAGATGTGCTTTGTAAATAGTGTGTATGTCCTGTACTATAGTAACTAGTTTCACAAAGAATTTTATGATTACTTTCGGAGATCAAAAGGCACCACTTTAGTAGGTGAGTAATACTCATGCAAATAATAAATAGGGATTTGAAGAGAGTTTTTTTAGTTTGGCTGGGAAATGATGAAGGACAAATGAACGGAAGGATGAACAAGGCAATGACTTTATCAATGCTATTTCATACTGATGGGATAAAGATATGAATATATCTGATCTAATCAGTAAAGAATAAACATGCCTTGATGTGTAAACAGGCTACATGTACGTATTGACAAAACTAGTTAATCAGAATTTCAGCACAAAAACAAAGATTTTGTTCTAGATAAAAAATATTATACCATGACATTTTAAAATCCTTGTTTTTGATTGGTTTATTTCATCGTCGAATCTACGTTCGACCACGGTTTTTATACAGCCGAATTACCCCGCGTTGGAATACATCGTCCTGAGGTTCGATGCAAAGAAGAGACGTAACAGCACTGCGCAGAGTTTGACGCTCTACAGCTAAACATGATGAAAACGTGCTTTGATAGCTTTCTGATACCAATTACCATTAGGCAGACATATTTCTTCACGCTTATAAAAACACTCCAGGATTTACTCAATCATATGACTTGTTTGCATTAATGTGGACAAAGGTTTGATTTCAAGCCGCAATGATCAGACTCGGCAACGATAGTTTTCATTCTAACAGTGACGTCATAGGCTTGTGCAGTGTTACGTCACAACCCTGGTCAGGTGTTCAGGTAAAGGAATTTTGTATCGGCCATTTTGTTGGAGGTGATTCAGTACTTTTTGGAAGTCAAATTGTCATGTTTTGTGCTGACGTCATGAGTGTCAAGACAAACTCAAAGCTATAACGTGTTAACTTGACAATTCTTTTATTTTCAACGTTCCCTTCTCTGTCTTTTCACTTCAATATAAGTTTTAATTGTTACCCATTATACCTATTTCAAATGGAAATGCCTATGACCGCGTCACACCTAAACTTTCGCGACATCAAAGAAATGTAATTTAAAAGTTTATTTACTCGTCATGGTAGAATGGAGATAAACCAATTGTGTTTTGATTTTTTTTGTGATTCGAACATAGATTCGCGTTTTGCTCCGAATGAAATCAACAGGTTTCGAATCTACGTTCGAATCACAAAAAATTAAAAACACAATAGGTTTATCTCCTAATTCTATTCAATCACAATTTCATTCAAAGTTTCTAAATTGTTCAAATGAAGCATTTAACTTCAAAACAACTATATTCCCAGAATAACATGTGGATCAACCTAAAATATTGATTTTTCCCACACGTAATATCACGTTATACTTCTTGAATTTAGCGAAAAATTTATTTCAAATTGTTTTATTTTATCTTTTAAAATTTGTCAATAAGAAGATAAATAATTGCGATTGTAAAATTTCCGGAGTTCATTGTTATTCAACAATCATTATTACGCCGCCAGTTTCATACTAAATTTGCAGGCGTTGAATGATACTGAATCCCAGATATCTTACAAATGCAACTATTTACCGATACTGTAACATGACCGTTAGTTAGAGCAAGGTGAGGTGAGGTGAGTTGTTGTTTAACGCCACTTTCAAGATTATTTCACTTATATCGCGGCTGCTAGTATTATGGCAGGAAGAAAGCCCGCAACACTATTGTGGCTATGCATTGCGGTGAAACCTGCGAGCATTGGCTGGAACTAGCGAACCATGGGTGGTAAGGTGCTGAATTTCAGTGTAGCATTGCACCCAAACCTGACTGAGTGTAGAACAGTTCACTACTGCAGACAAAGTTGCCGAGCGCCTGGCGGTATTCGAACCACGGACCTCCTGATCCGAAACCGAACGCTCTAACCACTGCGCTACCCTGCTCCCTGTTTTAGAGCAAAATCTGTTTTTGCGTACTGATTTTTGTGTGGAAAGGATATGGCGACGGTTCTATTTCTGTAAGAGGTGTGTTAAGGTCTAACATATTGTGAATACCCACAGAATTTACACATACATACTAGTTTAATTTCAGACCGAAATCAACATTTATAATGCTCATAGAAAAATATTGTCAACTCCATTGTGACAGCGACGCAAACATTGTGACCTTTTTCAGTAATCGAAAGAAGGCGGCCACATGAAACACAGGGGCTAACTTGGACTAAATTAAATCGTAATCGTTCTTCATACATAAATCACAAATTAAAATTAATTTGTAATATCTACCAATAGTCACAATCTAAAAATGACAAAGACAACTGTCAAATTGGAGTACGGCACAATTGTTTTAAGAAACTGCAAAATTAAATATTGAGTCTGGCGCGATCTAGTGAACATGATATTTCAATTCACAATGATTCGCCTTAGCTAATTTGCAGGTATTCATTGTCATTCAACAGAGGGTAATTTTTCAAATCAACCATCAATAATTCAACAAAATGATGATGTCTTTTTTATATTTACTGATCATCTATTTTCACAGACTGATTGGAAGCAAAGTGCTATATCTAACATAGATAGGGCCTTTGTTCAGAATAATCTCAAAGCAAAATTGTTCAGAAATTATAAATTATTACCAAATGAAGTAATCATAATCTTGTGATTTTTATAACTTTCATTTTCAAGCATTGATAATTTGATCATCCCAATGTATTTGTTCATCTCCACTGCTAAAACAAATGTGATTATTGCTTTTTGTATAATTTTTGATTTATCTTTTATTTAGCAGGGCACAAATACAGGAAATTCAAAATTGGGATAGAAATTTCATTGTAAAGACATTTTATTAAATGAATTTGTTATCACAAATTCAATTTAAGATAGAATTAATGTTAATGTTTTTTAACAAAATAATTCGTAAAAAATAGACATGTACATGTATATGTATCATACTGAATGGGGAAATATCATTATGATAATTTAAAAAATGTTCATTTATATTCTATAAAATATATTGCTGAATATAAGGTGGTTAATGGGTGTTTAGGACAATGATAATTCGATTAAATGGATTGATTACAATAAGGATATTTTAGGTAATTTCTGGATGTAAGGAAGGTAGGACAATTTAATATGCATTCCAACAAGTCTTCAAGCATGAGTGAATGACCTCAACTGCCAGGCAATCAGAAACATAAGTCAACATATTAATATAAGTATAGCAGACTATCGGTACATAACTAGAACAGTTGGTATCTATGATAGATATTCATTTTGAACATAAATTTTAAAATGAAAATAAACATTTAAATAAACATTGATAAGAATGCAAAGATAGTCACTTTTTACCTTCTTTTTGTCTGTGGTGACACAGCAGGAGACAATAGCTTCACATAACTCCCTACTCTGACAAAGTCTGATTGTGAACACATAGTAGTTTCCTCTGAGTATCTCTTCTCGGAACCTTTCAGCTAAAGCCTTCAGTACAGCAGGAATTGGCTTCACGATGATATTACATGCAGATCTACTTTTGTCTTCGTCATCAGATGTTGAGATGACCATCTTCTGTCGTATAACAGAGAGAGTTGCATACTTAACACAGTACAGGGGGTCAATGTTATTGATGACATTCAATACACTCTCATACACTGAGGGATGAGCAAACTGACAGGTTCCATTCCTCCACACAGTGATGTAGCTGCCTTCTTGCTCCTTCTCTACCTGAAGGAGTTTCTGTCTTTTGTCTTCATCCTCTACAGTGTAAGCGTCAAACTCTCCATCATTCTTTATCATCAGCTGGAACAAGTCTTTACAGTTGTCTTTGTACAGAACCATTGTGGTCATGTCCAGGAACTTCAGGGGAGATTCAAAGAATACTTCAATATTAACGTCATATCCATTAGACCTTAGCTTTGAATACATCTTGCAACAGTGCGGGAAACCATGAGCCATGTCTTTATTGGAAACTTTTATTTTGAGTTCTTGATTAACAGTTACATTCATGTGCTGCAGATGGTATTCAAGAATCTTCAATCGTTCTTCTGTCACTTTTCTTACACTCAGGTCAACAACACATTTTGGGTCAAACATCTCATCTGTATATTTGCCAAGATACATCTTTGATTCATTCACAACGTTCTTCCTGATTATGAAGATGACATGATTATTTAGTCGATCATTTTCACTGAAGCTTAAGAATTTGCTTATAACATCTAACCAGCTCTTTATCAGCTCTTGATCAGCAAGAAATGCACCGAATCTGTCGTCAAACATGATGACCCTTTCTCCTTTCATCTTTTCTATCTGATCATACTCTTCAGGTTTGTATATTGTGAAGACTTTGACATTCTTCTGCAGGAACTCCTTCAACACCAAATAGCCGAGTGTTGTCTTGCCGTCCCCAGCATTCCCTGTCAAAGTGACCCATCGCTGACCAGCATTCAGTTTGTCTAGAACTTCCTCCACAGCAGACACTCGAATCATCCCAGTTGTGATAAACTCTATTTCCTCCCTGGTTCTAGCTAGAAAAATGAAAATGAGAACCGGGCTCCAGATAATTATTTGGACACAGGGGTATTTCACTCCTCAAAATATAAATTGAGGAGTAAAATTACCACAAGATCCTCATTCCAAGTTAGCATCTTTGTCGATGTAAGTCGTTGATTATATTTTCAAAACATTTAATCTGTAAATATACAAGTGATTTCTCTTTGACGAAATATATTATTGGTAATCTTTGTTTTCATGCAGGTTGGTATCAAGTTGACTACCATTCGAGATGTAGGCCTAAAGATAAAGCATGTTGAAGTGAAACTTTATTTTGACATGTCATGATTACTCCTGTAAACAAATATCTAACTCCTATTCTGGGAAAGTTCTGCGGATTTGGCACTCATTGATTTCATTTTTAATGCGTATATCTAAATTACCTGTGCGTATTTTACGCAGATACGCATTTTATCTGGAGCCCTGTGAGAATAGACTTTTTAAGACACTTTCAATGAATCTTTTATTTCAATTATATCGGAATTTATAGATGAATGGTTCACTTGGTACTATATCAAAATATATCATGAAACAGATCAGTTTCATTACCATTTTATCTTAATTTATTAATATTCAAATTTTGTCGATCATTTCACATATTTATATAAATTTTACAAACAGTTTACAACTGTCAGGTCTTACATAGACTTTAACAAATGTTGATATTTGAATCTATCCACATATATGAAATGATAAATTGAAAAGATATTGATATGTTTATAGATGTACTAGATGAAGTTATAATAAAAATCCTACCTTCCAGACGCTGTAGTTGAATGTATTCTTCAGGCAGGAGGTGGACAGCATCACCTGCAAAACCATGTGAATCAGTGATAAGGGTAGGTCATATCATTTGTTACTTCATTAATATACTGACCCCTCCAGGGATAATGTCAGTGAACACCAAATAAACTTTACCAGCTGTTCCATTATAAGTGGTAAAATGTTTAGACTGAAGATGATACTTATAAACATAGTAAAAATGGAGCTGCTCAACTAACGTTAGATTAGCTCTTCATAAATTTCAATGTAAAATCCTCATTTTGGTTAATTTTGAATTTGTTGTCATTTTTTTAGCAGAGTTGTTTACAGACAGTACTTTTGAATAACAAATTATTGGTTCATAACTTCACTACATGTACAAGGTACAGATTAGTTGTATGCCGAAAACAATCCTGGCATTACATAAAATGTTCAAATTATAAAAAGTATAATTTCTTGGGTTTTTTACCCCAGTGTTTCAAAAGCTCTGTCAAGTATATTTCTGTATCAATACAATCATATCTAATTAAGATAAATAAGCTAATAAGTAAACCTTTCAGAGAGAAATAAATGACTTTTGAAATTCAGGGCCCCTTTTCACAAAGCCCTGAGGTGATCTATTATTAATTGACATTTAAATATTGTTTTAACTTGTGTCTTTTGAAAGTGCTAAATGAAACAATTGTCTTAAAACTGATGATGAAATATACATCAATCATTGAACTTAAAAACTTCCAGATAAGCTTCGACATTTTACTAAGTTAATTACTCTCTTCAACAATGTGTGAGAACTGCGCCTATCTTCATTCTGGAGATGTATAATTTTTGTGAACATTTTTATTTCATAACTATTGACATATTTCTTTTTCTTCTAGTCAAATTCCTGTTTTGACATTCTCTCTCTTTTGATGTGGCCAGAAGTACTTATTTACAACTTAGGCTATAATATTTTCCATTTAAGATTGATGTCCTATAATTTTGCTTATTATCCAAAAATAATTTTTTCAAAAATTGTTTAGTTAATTAGGTTCACTTCTATTGACATAGAGTCTTTTATCAATGCTTTAAAATTATCATCACTGAAATGCCACTTGAAGAGAAACTCCAGCTTTGTTAACATCTTTAATTTCCTTTTGACAACTTTGACTCTCTTGGCTCCAATGCTGTTGATTGCTTATCTGAAAATGTTAATCCTTATTGGAAAGATGTATCATCAGCTTGGAGAATATTCTATATAAAACACCCTTTTGACAATGATGACATAAGCCAAATCTTGGCCCTGCCATTGTGGCTAAATCATTTCTTTAAGTCTTCATTTATAATAAGAAACTGGTATGACCACAGTATACATTGCATCAAAGATATTTATGAGGGAAATGGTTTTCTCAGCTTTGAAATTCTAAAGCAAAGATACAATATTAGAGGAACATTTTTGGATTATCAACATTTGTTAAATAACATTCCAAAGAACTGGAGACAGCAACTGGCTAACAGAAATCCTTTCTATAATCATGAAGCCACTAACAATGTTTATGATTATATGATTTCTAATAGTAAAGGTTAATGGATATTTTATGACAAATTAAGTGGTGACAATACTGTCCCAAAGGTACTTGATTATTGGCATAATGTCTTTCAACATGATATATGCTGGCAAGATGTGTTTAGATTTTATAGGAAATGTACAAGTTATTGTAAACTGTTAGCTTTTCAATACAAATTTATTTACAGAACAATTTATACAAAGAAAGAATTAATGAAGATGAAGTCAATAAATAATGATTTATGCATATTTTGTAAACATTCATCAGAAGATGTCTCGCATGTTTATTTCGACTGTGAATTCGTGAAGAAGTTTTGGAATACTTTGGAACTTTTTCTAAATACTCATCTTAAATCTAACAACACACTTACAAAATTTACTATTATGTTTGGACTTTTGTCACACAATAAATTATTTAACCTTGTCATACTTTTGGCCAAACGATTTATTTATGTTTCAAGTATTAAACAACATGTTGTTTCTTTTGAGGGATTTGTTAAATGTCTTAGGATGACATACAATATTGAAAAATGTATAGCTAGAAAAAATAATAGGATAGAATCTTTAGATAAGAAGTGGAAACAACTACCTGCTATAATTAATTGAAGCACTCGTAAAATACTAATATCTCACTGCCTGCATTCTTATTTTATCCAACCGTATACAATTATATGTATCAACATTATCAAAACATTTTCTGTGATGAACATGAAGTTTTTTGTACTCCTGGTTCAGTGAGAGCTAAAAATGATATGTACATTGCCTTTTCATGTAAAATGTATGATATGAAATGGAATAAAAAAAAAACAAAAAAAAACTTATATTGAAATTTTATGTAATATGTCGGTGTGTTTGTGTGTGTTTAGAAGGTATCAGCGTCAGGTACTTTCATGTTAGAATGATTGTGTGTATGACTGTAATCATTACCAGAAGGGTATGTGTGCCTATCACAATTATTCACTCCTGAACAATACTTGCCCCATCTTAGATAACAGTTGGTTTCTTTGAAGTTGTCCTCAATTCTATTGCTTCATTAGTCATGAAGGAAGTGATTTCAAATGTGAAGAAGCAATATGCAGCACTTGTTGACAATTTTATTCATTTATGCATTCCCTGACATTGATCTTAAACTAATGGACCCCCTCTTTTTATGAAACCCTGTTTATGGAAATAAGAGGAAAGTCAGTAGCATGCTCTTCACATAATGAAATCAATATCAACTTCCCATTATTTAGATTCCCTGGATGCCATCAAAACACAGTAAAGAAAATAGACGGACTATTTGTTATATCAAGGGTAAATAGATGAGGGAGAGAAATACTTTGTAGTTAAGAATATAGAAATTGTGTCAACAAAACTATGGATGAAATTGAAAGACCTCATAGATCTGTTATTCATAGATCTGTTATTCATCATGTTACTCTGAAGATATTCTCGAGGAGTCAGGTACTTTTATAGTAATCTATATGCATGTAACACGGAACTTCATTCATGATGTTTATGTAAGGAGTAAAGACTGTTGATACACTACTTAAGATGAATCACTGACGGCACTGAGAAGTATGGAACAACTCAAGTCCTGGTAGAGATTAAGACTATTGATACAATACTTATGATGAATCACTGACGGCACTGAGAAGTATGGAACAACTCAAGTCCTGGTAGAGATTAAGACTATTGATACCATACTTATGATGAATCACTGACGGCACTGAGAGGTATGGAACAACTCAAGTCCTGGTAGAGATTAAGACTATTGATACAATACTTATGATGAATCACTGACGGCACTGAGAGGTATGGAACAACTCAAGTCCTGGCAGAGATTAAGACTATTGATACCATACTTATGATGAATCACTGACGGCACTGAGAGGTATGGAACAACTCAAGTCCTGGTAGAGATTAAGACTATTGATACCGTACTTATGATGAATCACTGACGGCACTGAGAGGTATGGAACAACTCAAGTCCTGGCAGAGATTAAGACTATTGATACCGTACTTATGATGAATCACTGACGGCACTGAGAGGTATGGAACAACACAAGTCCTGGCAGAGATGGTTTTACTGCAGAGTTCTTACAGATGTTTTCATTTGACTTGGGCTATTTTGTTTTGAGGTAAACAATAGTGCTCTAGCTTGACGTTAATGAATGATCTGTTACATGAAAATAGGGGTTATTACTTGTATTCCAGAGGGATATAACACCAAGCGTTTTCTCATCAACTTGGAGGCCCATTTCAATTTTCTAATGTTCTTCATAATATATGTACTTAAAAAAGGCTTTTAAAAAGTCAGTATATCCAAGGATTGCTGATCAGAATAGATCTTGTTAAAGTATTTGATTCTGTTTGATAGACATTGATACAGAAGACAGTGTTTGAAGAATACACAGAATATCCAAGGAATGCTGATCAGAATATATTTTGTTAAAGTATTTGATTCTGTTTAATAGACATTGATACAGAAAACATCATAAATTATAGTTATACATTAAAGTTTTTGACCAAACATAAGATGAATTGAAGTGTTCTACTAGGATATTAAATCTTGTATGTCATAAATGAAAAAATGTCCTCCTCCTTTGATGTTCTAAGAGGCTGTAGACAGGGAGATGCCTTGTCATCATATTTCTTGCTGTGTGTCGAGATACCGTGTACAATACAGAGTATTTAATGTCACTGAATCCAGACAATACTATTTTTTCTTCCTTATGGCAGCAAGCAGTGTCTTACAGCTGTTAATGATTCTCTTGAAATGATTCCTTTGCAGATGTTAACACGTGATGAATAAATGGGTATCAGAATTTAATGCTGCTGTGAAAGATTGCATTGATAAAATCATTATTAATTCCAAAGTAAATTATTTCTTTCTAACTTCACCTAATCGTCTGGAAACTTTCTCAAAGAAGGTCAAGAAATGTTGTTTAAGTTTGAATTTTAAAAGACTGATAGAATAAAGAGTGAAATTCTATGGAGACCAGTTAAGGAAGGTGAAGTGGTCATCTTGTAAATGACCACGGTCAAATGGTAATCTGTCACTGGATGATTCTAATGGAATTCGTCATTTGAATGTATACTTTTTAGAGTATTATGGTGTTACAAGGGCTATTAGAAAATATCTGGCTGGTTTATCAATGTTAAAAGAAAAAGTTTCAATGAGATTTTAACTAAAACTGTATCTTTTTAAACGGTCTTGGTTAACTCGAAATGCTAAATTAAGATGGTTTCAATACAGGAAAGTGTGAATGTTTTGTCTTTTTGTCTTGTGAAAAAACATGTAACCCTGATTATTTTTTTTACTTTTGACTGAGGTAAATGGCTGGTAATTTGAGAAATAAACGGAAGAAAAGGTTTTAATGACGATAAATTTGTAGCCAAAGTGTTAATCCTGCTGATGGATGTAATAAAATATGATGAAATATTAGTCAAATTTTCCAATAAAAACACCTTATTGTCTTTTTTTTTTATAAAATAAGAGTTTGATATGACTTATAACAAAACACGCCCAAATGACATAAGATAGTTTCTAAGCCCAGCAGACTAAATAAGAAGGGTCCCGGGGATAATTTAATATCCTGTGACTTATCTTGTTCCTAAACCTACCTCGATCTGATGTAACATTGCCAGGGACTGTGTAATTCAGATTTCAAACTGAGCAGAGTTGTATGGAAGGGGATGTGTGCCAAAAATGAAATCATGTAAACTCGTAATTCGCAAGTTGTAACATGTTGTTCTCAACCATGCACTTCTCGAAAAGACAAGTCCAAGTCTGCAAACCTAACATTTCATTCCTGTAAAAGTCAACTTTCTGGTCTCAACTTTACAAAGTTTAAATGTAATTTTAGAAATGTTAAAGTCGAAACTCATTTTTGTATTTCAAATACGAGGGATATACACATTTAGCAATGCTACAAATTACGTTTTACAATTGGTGATTGAATAATGAAGAGTTGTAAAATCACCCTTTGGAAACAGACTTTTGCATCTGGAGTTTTACATGAGTTGCATGGTTATGATTGCAATGTTCCGAAATACATCTGTACACGATTTCGCATTGACCATATTTGGAAGTTTAACGAAGTCTGCCGATGATTTCCGAAGATGATCGGTATTTGACAACAACGAGACCTCCCTGATCCAAGCTCCATGCAACGCTGTGCAAGCTTTCCGGATAGTGTTGAGTTTAGTCCACCTCAATGCGCGGAGCTTGGGCATGCCGTCACCTTTTGTAAACGATTATACTTTATAGGTAATGACAGATTGTTTATTTAAGAAAAACTCCCGCGCTTACAACGTTGTAGAGACCAAATACAGGCAGTTAACGTTCACGTCACTCACAAAGTCATTAGTGCCTTTTGTCAGATGGCGCATGAAACTTATGATTTTCTATTTTTCACACAAACATTAAAATAAAGAGCAAAATTATTTTTTTACCCTACGGGCCTGAAACACACTGGATAAAATTCAAGATATACACTACGTGAATTGATAATTAACTATCAATTACGATACAATAGTCGTGTTTTTGTTGCTGTGCCACTTGTCTTGATGCGAGAAATCTAAGCTGTACACCCCTATGTTATACCTATGGAAATGTATAATCTTGTATTTCAAATAATTGTTAGAATTTTAACATCTTGATGATAACAAAGATATTTGGATTTAAATTGTATCTGATATCTGAATTTGCAAGAGCTTTTCGACTTAAAAATGGGCAAAATAGCCTACGTATCAACAATGACCTGATGTTCTCTGGCGGCCTGCCATACCAGGCAAAAATTGATAGACCGTTCGCTTAAAAGACGACCCTATAATAACTGTTGATCGGGTGGAGAGTTAAAAATAACATGTCACATGATATGCCAGTCATTTGATTTTGACATGTTCTTCAATCAAATTTGTTCAAACTGTTAAAAAAACGTCTGGTTTAGAACGTTCATAGCTTTAAAAACATGACTTTAAACGGTATTAAATAAATGTTTCTTTTAACGAAATAATATTTATTGGTTAAACGACCGAATGAAAGACTAACAAAAGAAAAAAATATTCTTTTCAATGATTTGGAACTTTCCCCTTACTTTAAATACGTTGCGTAGTTATTTTTCTAACTATCAATTTGAAAGAATAACATGCCCGTGTTTTAAGGGTAACGTGGGTGTACATAGATATATTTTTTCTACCGCTATTTGTCTTTGCGAGACAAGTATGCCGTTGTTTCATTATTCTAAATCCAGTCTCGTAATTTGGTGATCAAGTTTTTTAAAAACCCAACCTAAATATCTAAAACGATATTTTTTTATAGTGAATCATCTCGATGCAGTAAGTTGTGCAGAGATTTAGTGTCCAGTAAAGTCTAACCCAGAATTAAAGTTCATAATATTCTTTCGTGAGATAAACCTCGTGAAACCCTTACGAATACAGTAGAAACAAATTATCTAGATCAATAATTGACTAAGAACTTTGACAAAACGTGAAGGTCGCATGCCCAAGCTCCGCGCATTGTTGCGCAGGGGTGGAAATAACTTTTTATTTGCTGCTGGACTCAGGTACAGTAGCACATGTTAATTCACTTGCCCTGAGTTTCATCCTACTGTACCACTATTTCGGATGATAAATAAAGATCTGTTCACGCAAAAAAATGGTAATGAAGTAATAAATTATACTACTACAGTCTGTTTTTAATAAAGAAAAACCAATTAAGGTAGGTATTATTTTCCTTTACCAATAATCATAAGACATTTTATTTGACTGTCTCAGAGAATGATGTAGTACAGCTCATAAAACAATTATTAAACACACAGTGGGTCCATAATATAAATAAATAAAACTTTTTTAGTCAAGAAAGCTAGAATGTGACACTATGATTTTAATATTGCACAAATCCAACTATGTTTTGCAGTTCATGACAATTTAAATAGTCTATTTTAAAATGATTTTTATTAAGGAAATGTATTTTAATTCCCTTATGTCAGAGATCGATCATTTTAACTCATACCACATGTCATTACATTTTTGTTTTGAAAAATATCAAACCCACGGAAACGTGTCCACCGAAGACTTAATTTGTGAAATGCCCTTTCCTTTTTTCTGACTCGTAAAATCTTATTTGTGAACATCGAATAATATCATATATCTATTTAAGATGTTGTAAACAATCTAAACAACCTACAGCTAACTTTTTTGTATTTCCCAAAAGCAGCCGATTATAAAACCGCACACGGTAGCCTATTTCTGTGGTCAATTCGTATCCAAAACCACCTCCAACCTCCGTGAATTTTACCGAAACGAACTCCTAATTTTATCATATTTTCAGCTAGGCATATACAAGTTACGTCTATCTTTATCATTGCTGCGTATCAATATTTTACTAAGTGATATGTCTGATATATTTTACGTTTCGAATCTCAAGAAAACAGAAACGTAGCCTTCACAAATCGATCTAATCGTACCGGTATATATTTTTTGACATAGCCTACCTCATTTGTTATCAATTATAAATTTATACATAAAAGGATTTCACAAATAAATAATCATTAGAATGGGTAGCGGTATTTGCATCGCTGGAAAAAAAATAACTTTACGATCTTCTAAAAAAGGTTATTGTGTCTTTGTACAAGTTTGATTTTGAATACGAATTCACCGCATCGTTTTCCCCATAAATTCTAACGAGCTCTCAACAATGTTAGGCAACGAAAATTATGATAGCTGACAGAAGAAGTGTTGATGTTCGGAGTTATGTGCAAATGCTTCACTGATCCAAGAAAGGTAACTCTATATTACTTTGAAACCAAAACATCGCCGGACAAAATACGTAGGATTTTGATATTATTTACTCCTTTGAATTAAAAAGTAACATCACAATAAATTTAGCATTTTATTTACATCTTGCGAATATATATTTAACTGGACCCTTTGAGATAATTCACTGGACAACGGTACAGTGTTGTAAGCAATTTGACTTGCCCGACAGAATAATTCACTGGACTCGGGCGTCGGGCAATGGGTTATTTCCACCCCTGTTGCGGACTCAGCTCAACACTATCCGGAAAGCTTGCAAAGCGTTGCATAGAGTTTGAATCAGGGAGGTCTTGTTGTTGTCAAATACCGATCATCTTCGGAAATCATCGGCAGACTTTGTTAAACTTCCAAATATGGTCAATGCGAAATCGTGTTCAGATGTATTTCGGAACATTGCAATCATAACCATGCAACTCATGTAAAACTCCAGATGCAAAAGTCTGTTTCCAAAGGGTGATTTTACAACTCTTCATTTTTCATTCACCAATTGTAAAACGTAATTTGTAGCATTGCTAAATGTGTATATTCCTCGTATTTGAAATACAAAAATGAGTTTCGACTTTTAACATTTCTAAAATTACATTTAAACTTTGTAAAGTTGAGAACAGAAAGTTGAGTTTTACAGGAATGAAATGTTAGGTTTGCAGACTTGGACTTGTCTTTTCGAGAAGTGCATGGTTGAGAACAACATGTTACAACTTGCGAATTACGAGTTTACATGATTTCATTTTTGGCACACATCCCCTTCCATAGAGTTGAAACCACATTCAAAGAGTTAACAAATGCATTTTCATAACTCCTAAAGATAAATCTTCTTTTAAGGTTGACAACATAGTTAGTATTCATATACATATGTGTTATAGATAAAAATCAGAAGAAGCTTACCTTTCAGACCCTGAACCTTTTCGCCAGGTTGTTGAGGAAAACTCACTGTAAACAGAGACAAACACACTGACAGCCGAGTAAGTTATTGAATTAATTTTGTCGTTGCAAAAATATACAATCAAAAAAGCAAATATTCCAAACTTTTAAATTACTTCTGTTTAAATTAGCATTCATATGTCATTACTTTAATCTGGTTGACTTTACACAATTTTGATCTTTTTTTAGTAATTTTAGAAATTGTAACTTTGAACTTGAATGTGAAAATGTCAAAAGAATTCCCAGGAGATATTATCAAGAAATTATGTTCTTAATTTCATCCTGGACCATTGCGTAAACCGCGGCTTGAGAGTTAAAAACCTGTTTCATTTATCAAAATAAAGGGTGGACATGGCTCTTACCCATATCTCATGACTTTCAAGTTCATAGAAACATTGACCATTGATTAATGATCAAACGTGTTAATAGTCAAAATAAAACGTTTCTGCAAAATCATGCTGAAGGCGTGACCTCGCTGTAACCATGACCTTTGACAGATTACAGGGGAAACATTTTGGTAATTGTCCATCCTGATCGTTCATTACATTCTGAAATTACAAAGTTTCTTCTAGTGATTTAAGAACTCATGACCTTTAACTTTGACCCTGAATGTGAACATGAACAAGTATTCCCATGGGATATAACCAATAAACAAGATTTACGAGATTTCAAAATCAAAAAGGGTGAACATGGCCATAGACCATATTTCAAGGTCACACAATAAATTATCACTTTTCATTGAGTATAACAATCATGTAATAATTAAAAACGTTAGTATTGAAATAAAGGATTTGGCAAACAATGGTATGCTGTAACATGGCTGTGACCTTTACCTTTAAGTTTGTGCTGAAAACTTTTTAATTCATGGTTAAAATCAAGTTATGTTTGCAAGAAAGATTTCACCGAGTCTATAATACGTGACCTTTACCCTTGAACTTGATTGTGAACATGTCAAAAAATTACAAAGGTGCAAGAATAGGAAATCCTGTGTTTTGAAGTGGGAAACGTTACAGCCTAAGCAAAACACACGGCAGAGGCGTTGGAAACTGTACATAAACTGATAAGCAGCCCTGACTTAGGGTAACTAAATACCCATTATCACGTAGTGTCCAATAACGAGATGTACTTCATCATGCACATCATATCAGAGGCGTTGGAAACTGTACAGAAACTGATAGCAGCCCTGTCTTAGGGCTACTAAATACCCATTATCACGTAGTGTCCAACAACGAGATGTACTTCATCATGCACATCATATCGGAAGTGTGCAAAACAGTGACACGTTATGTTCAATTCAACCAGTTACAATTGCAAATCTCTAATAGACAATCTTCATTGAAATGTATTAAATGTGGACAATAATCTAAAACTGTAATAGGGGTTATCATTGACACTTTGCCCAAAGTTGTCAAACTTGGGGTCAATCCCACTGAGACAAAAAAGAAAACTGTCAAGTTTCACTGGTTGGGATCTAAGTTAGTTTCAGGTACTTTACATTGTTCGTGAATCTAAAATCAGATCAAATTACATGATTTCCTTCTTTTTACAATAATACTTTAAACATGTGTGCATGCATCATGTATTTAACTCAGAGGTCGTTTAACGGTAAACATGAAATTTTATGATAAACTGAAGTACAAAAGAGAGTACACACCCAAAGATTTTCATATTCAGATTCAGATGCATATCTGGACTTTTTCAGAAATCATGATTTCTTTTTAAATTCAGACACTTGAGGTGAAACAATCCTGATATCAATTAAAAAACAGCAAACATTTATAAATGGCAAGCATGAACAACCAGGTCGAAGTGGGATGTATTACTGTACTATTGGTAAGGACAAGCCAATTTAGATAACATTATCTGCAAACTTAAAATGTTATTATTGATTATTGGGATGTTGGGTACAGCCAACTTCTGGCTGACTCTGATAGCCTGAATTCTGTAGGACGAAACCAAGGGCAACTTACCATATGTGTTCACCCCTCCGTGATTTATGCCAACAACGGTTGAGTTTTTCACTTGTCCCCCTGTAATGCCTGTCACAGTCACATTGATGGGAGGGTCAGCTATGTTTCTGGGAAGAGACATATTTCATATATAAGACAGGAATCAGTAAGAATTAACATGGCATCAATCTATCAAATATTCCAAGACAGGAACGCAAATTATCTCAACTGTCTTCTCAGCTGACCCGGGGCAGTTCAATTCCAACTAAAAATGAGAGGTTTTACTAAGCTTTAAAACTTAAAATCTTTTTTAGAGATATCAGTAGTTTCAGTTGGTTGTCATATAAATCATTCTTGTTAAACTTGCCCTTTTTCTGAAAGGGGGTCAAGACAAAATCTATAAACTTGACTCTCCATTTCACATAGACGTTATTCTGAAAATTTCAACTTTCTATACCAACTAGTTTTGGTTAAACACCCTTAAGTTGCACCCCTGTCACACCCTTATTCTTGAGGGTAGAAGGTATCCTGCCAAAACGCAGAACTGCAAAACGCAGAATCCCAATTAGCAGAAATGAAAAGTTCATTGTCAGGCTGGTCACACCTATTCAATTAAGTAATGGACTGGTCCACTCTGACAGTGAGTAGAGCGACACAGTCAAATTAGCAGATCACTGAATCAACAGGTCAATGTTCAACAGTATGAACCTCCCGGTATATGTTTATATGAAAATACTGAGTAGTAACACACTGTAACAATATATTCAGCACTCTATCAAAACATTGTTAAACAGTATAATCCTCCCAGGTACATGTGTTTATATGAAAATACTCTATCAAAACATTGTTTAGAGTAAACAATTAAACTTTAATCTCATACTTCCATATATATAGGTGTTAGAAACATGGCATAGACATTCCAATTCCACAATGGCTGGGTTACGGAAAGTAGAATATGTGATGTCTCAGAAAGGTGCTCCACAAGTGTTACTTGACGGATACTTGTATGCTAAGAACAAGGATAAGGGGGACACTGTTTACTGGCGGTGTGTTAATAGGTCATGCAGTGGCAAGTGTACCACCGTCACAGACTTCGTGAAGATAACAACACAACACAGCCATCCACCTAGTGACGACCGGGCCCTGAAGTTTGTCAGCACGCTGAGGAAGAGAGCTAGAGAAGAGACGACGCCAATGCAGCAGATCTATAACAACGAGGTGAACCATCAGGAGGAAGATCTTCTAGCCCACCTGCCGTCTTTCCCCAGTGTGAGCAGCGCCATGTACCGTCACAGACGCCACAACATCCCACCACTGCCTGCATCAAGAGCTGAGGTGGACCTTCAAGACCAGTGGACCACAACTCAAGATGTTTGCGGATGGAGAAGAAAACAAGATCCTGGCCTTCTGTTCCGAAGAGTCCCTGGAAGCCTTGCAGTCTGCTGACTACATCTACATGGACGGCACCTTCTCCTCCTGTCCGGCTCTCTGGAACCAGGTGTACATCATACATGCCATGTCAGGATCGACCATGTACCCACTGGTCTTCGCCTTACTCCCAGACCGCACGAGAGCTACCTACACCAGACTGTTCAACTTACTGAAGACTCACGTGCAGCAGACCCTCAACAGACCGCTCGCACCTTCAGTGATCCAGACTGACTTTGAGCAAGCCAGCATTGTTGCTGCAGAGACTGTGTTCCCTCAGGCCACGTTGAAGGGATGCCTCTTCCACTTCTGTCAGGCAATATGGCGCAAGACGCAAGACCTAGGACTTGCGGTTCCCACCCCGACTCTGGAACCACCATGGAACACAAGGACCCCGCACCAACAACAACCTTGAAGGGTTTCACTCCCGGATCGGCAAGACACTGCAGCACAGACACCCCAACGTCTACAGGTTCATTGAACTGATCAAGAACATTGAAAACGGAGAGAAGGCGAAGGTCATCCAGATCAACTTTGGAGCTGCTCCACCACCCAAGAAAGCAATCTACAAAGAGAAGGAGCAGCGCCTGTCTCGTCTGAAAGATCAGCTTCGCCGTGGTGAGAAGTCACCAATGCAGTTCCTGGATGCAGTCGGACCTCTCATGATGATGAAGATGTGAATGAAAGCACAGATTGAACAATGAACAATGATAAGCAATGTTGTAAATTGTAAAATAATCAATATCCAAGATGATGAAAGAATCCAACAATGGAAACATATGATTAAAAAACATGCACAATACATGTTTACACAACAAATTGTATTTTTGTCTTCATTTCATTTCCTATCGGGCCGTTCCATTATATTATGAGGGTTCAGGTGTGTGCAACCAACCATAAATGTTGTTGTTTTAGCAGTTCTGCGTTTTGCAGTTCTGCGTTTTGGCAGGTAACCGGGTAGAACAATGAAATTTACAGTTCACAGTGATCGCACATGTATCAGTTCCGGAGGAGAAGTAAAAAAATAACTTAACAGACAATGATTTGCAACAGACAGACACTGGATGACAGGCCATGACATTAGCCCATCTGGACTTACAGACAAGATAAGCTAAAAATTAAATTCAGATAGAGGTTAAATGAGTAAGGTACAAATATGATGTACCAACAAGGAAGACACATTTCCTGACCCAATAATGATAAAGAATAAATTATGTATAAATCAATCAACTAAAGTCTCCTACCTTTCACTCTCTCTCTTTCGAGCTGAATCATTCTTGATGTGTTTTGACTCGCGTTCTCTGCTGTCTTCACGACGCCTCTTTAACCCTGCATCACGTGAAGAGTCAGCAGGTGTTTCATCTTCTCCCCCGCCTTCTCCCTCCATCATCTGATATACAATATACTTATTAAACTAAATCTGTTATTGTGATGTAATTTTACTCATTAATCCGACTAAAAGCTAACTTCAATAGTCAAAGCTTTCAATACCATCCAACAAACAAGACTTAGAACATGTCAAACGTTGTCTAATAAACCGATTCAGTTTGTGGACACTGACAGTAAGTTTCTCTCAACTATTTTGATCCTTTAGTTGAATTTTTTTTTAAAATCTAAAGGAATCCACACTTGCACTTGAAAAGGTAAGATGTAAGCCTTTTGATATATTGAATAAACAAAGCCCCTGCTTCTGAGTATGTAGCTCATCAGGATGTGTGACATATTCCATGAGGCTCAAAACATCAAAGGAAGTTTTCCAGATTAGTTATCAAAGACAGTGATAAACTATGCATTTTATATCTTTCAACTACATTATTATTGTATATCTTCTTTAAGTCGCAACAGAAATTTCTGGTTTATATAGTTGAGAAGGTTATTCAATTTAAATACACGTTAATTGGACACATAATTTTGAATTCGTTACATTTATAGGGCCCTTTCATTGATTATCAGTGAAAACAAGAAAATATCATTATTTTGTAATTTACGGATAAAAGTGAAAATTGAAGGGCGATCTTAACTTAACCCAAGTCATAATATATTTTGGCTCTTACCAAAGCCAAATTAGAAATCACGAGACGTATTCTGTGTCAAGTTGAGCTTATTCAACAGACAAGTTTAATAAGATTTATTACTAAGGATGCGCAGTATCATCGTTATATTGCAATACAGAAACAACACGATACGTATCAGTACACTGCTCTGAAAATATGCAATATTTATATCGCAGGTTTTGAAATTGAAATTCTCTGTAAAAGTGCAGAAAAACCTAACCAAAACAAAAAATTTTTTGTAAAGAATGTATATATATACAAAATCTTTTTTAATCCAAAATATTATTTCAACCAATCGTTAATCTCATTATTTCAAAATAACTATTTGTCTTGGTAAATTGAATATGATTACAAACAATTCTGAAACTATTTCAGATGCATGTTGAGGGGGGAGATTTTACAACCTGGTTCCCTGGCCTCGTTCCGCTAGCGCTACAGTTAGGCCATGGCACTGGCTGTATAATGGCGCTGCGCAGAGCAGCGATCCAAGATGGAGGACAAGGCAATTTTATGCATAGCGATCACAAATTCACTTCATTCTCGCTTTTTAGCCACGACATATTGAAAACAAGCATCAACCTAGAATGCAAATAAAATTAGAACTCGGAATATCGCCACATATATTTTTTGTTGCACAGGGATATTGCTAAACATGATAATGTTTGCAGCGGAGCGATAGCCCCGCCCACCTGGAAATGTAAACAATATAGTGGAAGGCTTCGTGCACTGTTTTAAACTATGACACATCACAAAATTGAAGCAATTGTTGTTTATTTGGTGTGGTGACAGCTTGTTTCAAATACTGGTAAGGAAGGAGTAAGGCGATTTTGCAACGTTTCCCCAAATCTACCCAATCAAAACCTGTCAACTACGACGCTCAGTACCACCGAGACACAACAACGACCAGCTAAATTACAGCAATCAATTGCTAGTCGTATGTTCCAATTTCTTATGTTTGACCTTTTTTAGAAGTCACATTTTTATTCTATAGAATACATTGAAGTTGTAATTTTAAGAATAAGACTATTATGAGTAGAATTCAGCAGGAGAGATTTGAACAATTTTGGTGTACGAAAGCGTATACAAGGACACGATGGCTTTTTCTCAGGTCTGTATACAACGGATGACTTAAAAGAAATTTTTATTCAGACTTCCAAACAATTAAAATTACTCAACCAACAAATTCTGTATTCTTTTGCTCTATCTTCCAGTATGTATTGTTAAATAGTGCGATGATCACCTGAAGCGTGCAAATGCAATGCGGGATTTCCTTATATTTGATACATTTGGTATAGTAGTATAAGCAATTGTTTGAAAGCTGTAGGGACGTAGCCCATTTGTGCGTGGAAACATCTTTCAGTCTCTGCGTAAAATTATTAAAAAGATTTGAATGAAAATTATATATATATATATATACATATATATACATATATATATATATATATATATATATATATATATATATATATATATATATATATATATATATATATATATCGAATCGTATTTAATAACACCGGAATGTTTGATACCCAATCCGTCTTTCCTCCGGCTCTTATCATACGAACTAATCATATCGTAACATTGCCTTGGATATCTATAAGAGGGCATTTGTAAAAGACTCATCCAAAAAGTTATTATTCTTGCTTCAGCAAAAATGTGAATCTGAAATCTTCTGCATTCTCCGTATACCATATTACTAGGGCCCTTTGCCTTCACCTCTAGAATTTTTATAAGCAATTTTTGTTTTATCTGCCAGATAGTAAGAGCATGATTCATTTTTAAAGAAAACACATTTTCTGCTGTTTTTTAGCATTAAATTCCATTTGACTATTGGAATGTAGGAACAAATTCAAAATCAGTTGCTCAAATGTGTCCTTTGATGCGAGTTACGACTTACATATTTCGTTTTCAGGAGCTGTTATCATCATCTCTATTAGCTGAATACAACCGTTTACATAATACATTTATATCACGCTTCGGCAAGAAGAATCTCAAATGTGTGTTATAATGGGAGATGTCCTTGCTATATTGCCAACAGTTATGGAAGGTCTACAATTTATGAAATTCTTCAAGCCTAACACACACACACAAGAAAAAGCATTCATTTTTTCATTGTGCTTCTTAATGTCATTAAAGAGTTACAAATTCAGAAGTTAGGGGACAGATGTTTTAACCCTACAATTACTGTTCTTCGTGAGCTTCATCACGGTTCTACTGAAGATGTAAAATGCAAGTTTAAAAATTCGAATATCGGAAATTGGAATATACGAGTAGCAATTGATTGCTTTAATTTAGTTGGTCGTTGTTGTTTCTCGGTGGTACTGAGTGTCGTAGTTGACAGGTTTAAATAGGGCCAATTTGGGAAATGTCGCAAAATCGCCTTACTCCTTCCTTACCAGTATTTGAAACAAGTTGTCACCACACCAAGTAAACAACAATTGCTTCAATTTTGTGATGTGTCATAGTTTAAAACAGTGCACGAAGCCTTCCACTATATTGTTTACATTTCCAGGTGGGCGGGGCTATCGCTCCGCTGCAAACATTATCATGTTTAGCAATATCCCTTTGCAACAAAAAATATATGTGGCGATATTCCGAGTTCTAATTTTATTTGCATTCTAGGTTGATGCTTGTCTTCAATATGTCGTGGCTAAAAAGCGAGAATGAAGTGAATTTGTGATCGCTATACATAAAATTGCATTGTCCTCCATCTTGGATCGCTGCTCTGCGCAGCGCCATTATACAGCCAGTGCCATGGCCTAACTGTAGCGCTAGCGGAACGAGGCCAGGGAACCAGGTTGGGAGATTTTATTCTTAAGGGGGCAAGAAATAATTCCGTCGGGGGGAGATTTTATACAGGGGCGAATTTATACCTGGACACCGTCTCTCGACCTATATTAGCTAGGGTGACGCTATCTTACTTCCTGGTTTAATTTAACTTATAAAACAACCCCCTATAATGTGTACAATGAGGCCGTATCGTTTGCAACTATTATGTATAAATGATTCAACAATGTTAAACGTGGATGATAATCATGACTTATATTGGCCTGACTCCACGTGAATAAAGGCTTATTATCATGGCGAAAATTCAGACGGAGACGCTAACGGGGCCTTCATTCAAAATCCTGTAAAATGTTAATGACAGTTTAAAAACCTACCTTACATTCGTAGTTAAACCATTTGTCAGCAAGTTCATATATTTTTAACCAGCAAAGCTTCTCTTGTTGTGGCGATTGAATACTTCCTCAACTTGCCACTGAACTGAAGACAGCCATGTTCTCTATCCCACAATGCAATGCGAGGCGGGTAATTCAAAACGTGAACTGTGAATAAATGCGATTTGAGCACTAACAAAATTAGTGTGTCATTGACCCTATGGCAAAATATTAAAGAGCCACTCCGTGAGTTAATGGAGTCATATATGCCAAACTCGTGAAGTATCGACTGTTACCAAAAAGAATCATTTTAAAGCTAATTGGTTTTGCACAGTGACGATACGAAAGTAGAAAGTCGCAATTGTGATCGAAAACCGGACAGTGGCACGCGTCAAACAGATTTTGAAGACTTATCAAAAGCCGCCAGGGGGTCAGTTTGGAGTTGGTAGTGTTTGTTAGGATATATAAAAAGTATCCATGTAAATTGAACGTGTGATCTCCGCCTCTGTGTATTTATAAGGCTGTTTTTAGATTTCCATGGAAAAACAGTATTTGTCTTATATTTATCTTTTGCAGAGGAAAAGTTAAGATGTTTTGAATTTATATCATAACATATGACATTTAGTTTCGTATCAAAGCCAAATAATATGTTATGAAAATTCGCGGCATAATTTAAGTGAGATTAATCTCTTTCAAAAAGTAAATAACCGTATTTGTTTTTATGTGTTGACACAGAGAGAGCAATTCGTTTTAAGTATATGCCAGGGTAAACTAACCTTTCCGCTCCTTCGAATACGGCAACAAATCAATAACGTCATTTCGAGAGTGCTTCTGACGTCAAAGTCCGTATTACGGCGTCATAATGGTTTACTGTTTGAGTCATCTATATTTGCTTCACAGAGATGTTGCGGTCTTTGTTTGCTATCAAAACAAGAAAAAGTACTTCTTGAACGATTCGATATTAACATCTGCACAACGAACTGTAAAATAAACATTATTCGTGAACATGCAGTATAAGCTTTAACTTTGTTAACGGTTTAATTCATTTTTAGATTTTTAAAACTAAGACGCAAAATCCCCGATACAGACGAGTTCATTGTTTGTCTCCTGAAGTCGGAACGGTTTACACTGTGCGTTTCGCTTGGAAAAAAGAGTTCATCATTAAAATTAAAACTTCATTGATACCGTTCGGTTTCAAGTTTAAATTTACTCACTATCAATCCAGTATAACATGTCTCTGATTTTCAAACACACTATAGGTTTATCTCTTAAATGACCCACCTCCAATTTAAAAGTGGAATTATGTCCATGTCTTACGTTACTAGTGAAAGGCGAGTTTCATGGCGTCATCGCAAAACGGATGTGCCCAGATCAAGGTTTAAAAGCTTCGCTCAATCTGCAATCTCCCTTCTCATTGTTGCATTTCCAAAACACAACAAATGCACGTGTCAAAGCGGAACATGCATAAACAGGGTGCTTGTTATTCCATTGTCATTGTATATTTCAGGTTTACTTGTGTCAGTGCCATAATCAGAATAAGAATTGTGTAACAGATATACTCTATGGTCTTGAAAGTACACCACGATTAGCACTTGGATTTATTTAGAAGATAAATAGTTGCGTTTGTAAATTTTCCGGGATTCATTGTTATTCAACACCCGCAAATTTAGAAACCGACGGCGTTATCGATATTGTACCATGACCGTTAGTTATTAGAAGTTCAAGAGCGAAATCTGTTTTTTAGCGTACTTACTTATGTGTGGAAAGGACTTTGCGACTGTTCTATTTCTGTAAGAGGTGTGATCTTGTTTAACTTAATGTGAAATCGCGGCATAATTTAAATGACAAACATCGAACTGATAACACCAAACAGCTGCATTCGGAACAGCGAGACTTTACAACATGCTTGTTTAATTTTAGACCGAAATCAACAATCATAAAACTCATAGAAAAATATCGTAAAACCCCAAGAACCAAATACTTAAACTAGCCCAAGAGCATTGTGGCAGCGACGCAAACATTGTGACGCCAAAACGGTTGGCCTTTGGGAACGGCATTCGAAAGAAGACGGCCGCATGAAACAAAGCGGCAAACTTGGACTGAGTAAGCTAGTTGAAAATATTTTCATTCTTCAAATATAAATCATATCAAGATTTATTTGTAATATCTACCCGTAGACACAATCTAAAAAATGATATAGACAATTGTCAAATCATAGTAAGCCACGAACTTTCTAAGAAACTGGAAAATTGAAACTTGAGTCGGGCCGGTGTCCCGGTATAAATTCGGCCCCGTATAAAATCTCCCCCAGGCGATTTTGTACCGGTACAAACCCTCCCCCGGAGATTTGATACCGGTATAAAATCGCCCCCCGGCGGAATTGTTTCTCTCCCCCCTTAGAATAAAATCTCCCCCCTCAACTTTTTTCTGTATTAGTTTCAGTATTGATTGTAGACATATTTTATTTACCAGGATGAATAGTTGTTTTGAAACAATGACATAAAAGATTGATTGAAAAAATATTTTGTATTAGAAACGACTTTTTAAGGATTTATTAAGTTGTTCTAATTCGTTTTTATAACCTGCTTTAAGTATGGGTTTGATGCACATACTCATACAAAAGAGGGGCGATTGTATACTTGGTATGATGCACATAACATATATAGGTAAAGGGGCGATTCTGTACTGGGTTTGATGCACAAAACATATATAGGTAAAGGGGGCAATTCTATACTGGGTTCGATGCACATAACATATTCGGGTAAGGGTTTGATGCGTATACTCATATACAATAAGAGGGGCGATTCTATACTGGGTTTGATGCACATAACAATGTACATTTAAAGGGGGCGATTCTATACTGGGTTTGATGCACCTGCTTATTTGTAATAGAGAGGCGATTCTATTCTGGGTTTGATGCACATAACATATATAGGTAAAGGGGGCGAATCTATACTGGGTTTGATGCACAAAACAATGTACATTTAAAGGGGGCGAATATATACTGGGTTTGATGCACCTAGTTTTTTTACAATAGAGGGGGCGATTCTATACTGGGTTTGATGCACCTACTTATTTACAATAGAGGGGGCGATTCTATACTGGGTTTGATGCACATAACATATATAGTTAAAGGGGGCGAATCTATACTGGGTTTGATGCACCTACTTATTTACAATAGAGGGGGCGATTCTATACTGATTTTGATGCACATAACATATATAGGTAAAGAGGGCGAATCTATACCTTTACCTGTATATGTTATGTGCATCAAACCCAGTATAGATTCGCCCCTTTACCTGTATATGTTTTGTGCATCAAACCCAGAACAGATCTAGATTCGCCCCCTTTACCTGTATATGTTTTGTGCATCAAACCCAGAATAGAATCGCCCCCTTTACCTGTATATGTTATGTGGATCAAACCCAGAACAGATTCGCCCCCTTTACCTGTATATGTTATGTGCATCAAACCAAGAATAGATTCGCCCACTTACCTAAATATGTTTTGTGCATCAAACCCAGTATAGAATAGCCCCTCTATTGTATATGAGTATATGCATCAAACCCAGTATAGAATCGCCCCTTTAGCTGTATATGTTATGTGCATCAAACCCAGTATAGATTTGCCCCCTTTACCTATATATTTCATGTGCATCAAACCCAGTACAGAATCGCCCCCTCTATTGTAAATAAGTAGGTGCATCAAACCCAGTATATATTCGCCCCCTTTACCTATATATGTTATGTGCATCAAACCCAGAAAAGAATCGCCTCTATTACAAATAAGTAGGTGCATCAAACCCAGTATAGATTCGCCCCTTTTAAATATACATTGTTATGTTCATCAAACCCAGTATATATTCGCCCCCTTTACCTATATATGTTATGTGCATCAAACCCAGTATAGAATAGCCTCTCTATTTCAAATAAGTAGGTGCATCAAACCCAGTATAGATTCGCCCCCTTTAAATGTACATTGTTTTGTGCATCAAACCCAGTATAGATTCGCCCCCTTTAACTATATGTGTTATGTGCATCAAACCCAGTATAGAATCGCCCCCTTTACCTGTGTATGTTAAGTGCATCAAACCAAGTATAGATTCGCCCCCTTTACCTGTATATGTTTTGTGCATCAAACCCAGAACAGATTCGCCCACTTTACCTGTATATGTTTTGTGCATCCAACCTAGTATAGAATCGCCCCCTCTATTGTAAATAAGTAGGTGCATCAAACCCAGTATAGATTCGCCCCCTTTACCTGTATATGTTATGTGCATCACACCCAGAACAGATTCGCCCCCTTTACCTGTATATGTTATGTGCATCACACCCAGTATAGATTCGCCCCCTTTACCTGTATATGTGTTGTGAATCAAACCCAGAATAGATTCGCCCCCTTTAACTATATATGTTATGTGCATCAAACCAAGTATAGATTCGCCCCCTTTACCTGTATATGTTTTGTGCATCAAACCCAGAACAGATTCGCCCACTTTACCTGTATATGTTTTGTGCATCCAACCTAGTATAGAATCGCCCCCTCTATTGTAAATAAGTAGGTGCATCAAACCCAGTATAGATTCGCCCCCTTTAACTATATATGTTATGTGCATCAAACCCAGTATAGAATCGCCCCCTTTACCTGTGTATGTTAAGTGCATCAAACCCAGTATAGAATCGCCCCCTTTACCTGTATATGTTTTGTGCATCAAACCCAGAACAGATTCGCCCCCTTTACCTGTATATGTTATGTGCATCAAACCCAGAATAGATTCGCCCCCTTACCTATATATGTTTTGTGCATCAAACCCAGTATAGAATCGCCCCCTCTATTGTAAATAAGTAGGTGCATCAAACCCAGTATAGAATCGCCCCCTTTACCTGTATATGTTATGTGCATCACACCCAGAACAGATTCGCCCCCTTTACCTGTATATGTTATGTGCATCAAACCCAGAATAGATTCGCCCCCTTACCTATATATGTTTTGTGCATCAAACCCAGTATAGATTCGCCCCCTCTATTGTAAATAAGTAGGTGCATCAAACCCAGTATAGATTCGCCCCCTTTACCTGTATATGTGTTGTGAATCAAACCCAGAATAGATTCGCCCCCTTTAACTATATATGTTATGTGCATCAAACCCACTATAGAATAGCCCCCTCTATTGTAAATAAGTAGGTGCATCTAACACAAGTTTAGAATCTCTAAACTCACATGTCAAATCAAATATGGATTCGCTCTCCTTAGCATTAAATCAAACCAAGTATATATTCGCCCTATAGGTTTATCTTGTAAGAATGTGCATCAAACCCAGTAGATTCGCCCCCTTTAATCCATCTATATCAAAGTATAGATATGGCAAATAAAATTTATTTAAGTAGTAAGTGTGGAGTAAGAATTTTCTATTAAGCACAATTTAGACTTCATCACTCGTTATCAGCGTTCCAAGTGACAACATTATCTGCACAAAAACTGTTTATTGTAAAAGTCTAAACGTTTTGCAATGCATGCTTATTCCTTGATAAAGTGGAAAAATAGCTAGATGTGCACTCAACCAGCCGCAAGGGAGTTTACCGCAAACATTTTAAATGCAACAAATGCCAAATCCGTTACAAATCCCCACTTTTAGTGTACAAAAATACAAGTTCACCTTGGGTCTTGTTAATAATTCATTTATATGATTACATGTATCTAAGTAATCCAATAAACTGATTGTATTTCACATCTCCTCTTTTACGGGAATATAATTAGGTTTACTGGAATCGCTGAAATAACTCCGATAATATTCGTTATCAAGCATTAAACAATACATTATATACATCTTACTCCCCTTTCATGCAATTAAAGATGTAAAAAGTATTTTAAAAGCATTTTTGGAGGGGGGCGAATCTATTCTGGGGGGAGATTTTATTTCGTGAAGGGGGGCGATTTTATACTGAGGGGGGCGGTTTTGTACCGGTACAAAATCGCCGGGGGGGAGATTTTATACCGGCGGCGGTTTTATTTCGTGACACCGGCACTAGTGAACATGTTGTATCATTTCGCGGTGATTCGCCTTAGCTAATTTATGGGTATTGTCATTTAACATCGGTTGATTTGAAAATTCAACAAATTAGAATCGAGAATACAACGAAGTCATGTTACAATATACAGCCGACAATCTATAAGATGGAAACAAAAAATACCCTGCAACACGAATACAAATTTCAATATCAGTTCAAATAAACAATATGACAAACGAATGCACATTAACAGAAGTGGTTTTTGAGATCACTTCCCACGGGATTCGAACCCGGGACCTCCGGGTAGAGTCCTACACTCTACCCATTCAGCCAAAAACATACATAACTGGTCAATGCCAATAGGAATGCTTTTACTTCACCCTGCCACATGTGCATAAGCAAGTCAATCGATGAATACATTGCGCTCTATAGTCTCATTATAGCCTTACAATTTTGTCAATAAAAAAATTAGTTTCGTTTTATTTTCTTTGTTTTCCTTGAATTAAAATGAATTTATCTTTAACATGATTTAAACTACATCTTTGCATAGATTACTTCAGATGTGCTTCATATCTCCTTCAAATTGTAATCTGTCGTTACTCTCATCAACCCAGACAAAATAGATTATGCTTTTATGTAAAGAGAGCCTTATTGAAAATGGATTTTACTTATAGCATGTTTGTAAATGTTACCAACAACTAAGACGATTGTATTTTCCGCATTATTGCCATTCAAATCCAACTATTTGCGAATTCAATATGCTTATGTCAATTGAAAATCACGATGTTGTCAAAAACTTATCAATATTTATACACAATGCTATGATTAATTGAGATTCATTGTTGTGACAATGATTTATTCAAATGTGTCTGTTTATCATTGTTATTAACTTATTGTTGATTATTTTTTATGCATATGTGTATTGCTCTGTGACGCTGAAATGTTGACTTGGCCTATGGTCGCTACCACGAAGGAATAAATATTGACTAAAAAAGGCACAATCACATATAATTGCAAATTATAATTAATTTATAAAACTCATGTCAAAAATATAGATTGTGTGTCATATGACTTTTATGAAACCAGTGTGAATTTTTGTATTACCCGAGCGAGAGAGAGGGTTATACACAAATTCGCACGAGTTTCGTAAAAGTCATATGGCACACTGCCGAGGGTAATAATTTCTTTATTACCGAATCTATTCCATTTCAAACGCATCAAAATATTCAGAAAATTGCCTGCTGCCCTTGAGATGGCCCGCTACAGTGACGTCACGAACAATGGTTTCATGACGTCACAGACAACTAAATACGGTAACTCGCGCTGAAACATTCGTTACTAGGCAAAAATCTATATGTGCACAGTGCTCATATTAAAAATTTGTCACGGATTATGATTAACCATATGGGTAATGAATCCTATCACATGCGCGCTCAAATGGTGCGACGGAGAGCTATCGGATAAGACTGAGACTTGGAGAGCACTGCTGCACAGAGGAAAATTATTTCGGTACACCTCTTTAAATGCATAAGATCGACAAAAGACAATTGAATCCAGTCGTGAGCTCTTGGACGTCTATATAGCTAATGTCGATAACTTTCATGCCCATCTGGTTACAGGGCTAAAACGAGGATTCATCAGTGGGATCCTGACATCAAGCAAGAATCCACGTAATGGAAGCATAAACACTCTCCTGCACCAAAGAAGTTCAGACCACAGTCTTCTGCTTTCAAGACGGGAACTGGAGAAAACGGCCAACACCGAAAACGAAAACGTATGTGGGGATACGTCTTTAAAGACATAAGGTGTTGTCTTGTGATAGATGTAATCTGACAAAAACTCATGAATGTTGATGTCAGACGTCTTCTTGCAACTACTGGTTATGTCCCGACGTAAATATTTCCAAATTATAAAATTTGTTTTAAATAGTAAAATATTCGCGCTACTGCATTTCAAGTAATTAAAGATACTCCTTATCTAATTAGTCTCTTTTTTTCCAATTTTTTTTATTCACATCTGAATGGGACATTTAAAGGTACATACTTTTTTTACATAGAATGTGTAGAGGAAAACATGAAACAGGTAAGTTCATCAATTTAACAACATGTACAAAAGGTGTTCAGTTTAGTACATTTTGCAATGGCAACCATTTTCTCATGAATTCATTTGACCGATTTTGCATTCTGGCGATATATTTTTCCACTTGAAAAATATTTTTCAAAGAAGCACTAAAAGCATTAAAAAACAAAGATTCGTTTCTAATACAACTAATATATATATATCGTTTTGCAGCTAAAAGAATATGATTTACCAGCTTGAAATTCTCAGACTCCTGAATACCAAATAAAATGGATTTTAGACTGAACTGAAATTCATAACACAGGTGCAGTCTAAGAAAATGTTCAAGTTCAGACCAGAATAAAGCAACCAATGGACATTCATAGTATACATGGACAATTGATTCGGTTTCATTGTTGCATCTAGTACAAAGACTACTGTCAATCAGTTTAATTTTAGACAACTCAAGTGTAGTATATATAATACGATGTAAAAATTTAAATTGAAAGTCTTGAAGTTTAATGTCCTTGCAACATTGTCTTGGAAGTTTAAATATTTCTTCCCAATTAAGGTCATTAGGGAACATTTGTTGCCATTTATTACAAATATTGGGCAGGTTGTCGCTGTGCTTCACTTTATCATAGATCTTCCGAAAACCCATAGTAGGTTTAATCCATTCCATTAAAAAAGTGTTAATGTGCAAATCATAAATACAGATTAGACTTGAGTTGTCTATCACATTTTTCCATTTTTTAGGAAGATTGCTGACAACACGGTAATGGTCTAAATATGTACCCTTCAGATTAAATTTTTTTTCAAATCTGGGAAAGGAAGGAAGCCTTTCTCACAACATAAGTCCTTAACATTATGTATTCCCTTTCGAAACCAGTCTTCAAAAATAAATGTTGGATCCATACAAGTGGGTGCATTAGATAGACAACATCTTAAATCACCATATCCCGGATAAATAAAAGATTTTATTATGATTTTAATGGATTCATTATACCAAAACTGTTTTGAAGATCATAAAACAAGAAGCATCCTACCATGTGGCTTATGACTGAAATTCCGTATCATTGGTTTAAAAAATACTTCTATCAATCACTCGCTATAAGAAATCTTAATCATATCAATATTTCGTTTTTCATTATGTTTAATAATAGCTAGCATTCCTTTTGCCCATGAGTTTACTTCGACACTTGTCACACAGTACTACCATTTTTCAGAAATTCATTTTCACAGCTGGTTGGACTGAGTGCAATGCGGGTGATATCCCAGGCCAGACATTAGAGGTAAGCATGTTAACCACTAAACCACCAGATCGTAAAACCCGCAATTAAACTTCTTTAATGCACAAAAATAATCAAAATATATTCGATATATCGTCAGGATTTGAACTTCAAAAACTAAAAATCCGCATTTAAGCTGTTATACTGGTCTTCTACATTAATTTGGGGGACATGCCCCCAGTTCCGCCTAGATGCCCCCAGACCCGCCTAGATGCCCCCAGTTCCGCCTAGATGCCTTCAGTTCCGCCTAGATGCCCCCAGATCCGCCTAGATGCCCCTAGTTCCGCCTAGATGCCCCCAGATCCGCCTAGATGCCCCTAGTTCCGCCTAGATGCCCCCAGATCCGCCTAAATACCCCCAGACCCGCCTAGATGTTCTAGAACCGCCTAGATCTTTTTTTTTGCCACTAACCGATTGCAATGGATACGAAATGACTTATCTATTTCCAATTTCTTGTAACAAATTTTGCACGTTTATATTTGCAACCAGTTCATCCTGTGAAAGAGCAGAATTAATATGAACTGTTCTAAGCTGTTCTACTGGTCTTCTACATTATTTTGGGGGACATGCACCCAGTTCCGCCTAGATGCCCCAAATGCCCCCAGCACGCCTAGATGCGTCCAGACCCGCCTAAATGCCCCCAGTGCCGCCTAGATACCCCCAGTGCCGCCTAGATGCCCCCAAGATCCGCCTAGATGCCCCCAGTTCCGCCTAGATGCCCCCAGTTCCGCTTAGATGACCCCAGTTCCGCCTAGATGCCCCAAGACTCGCCTAGATGCCCCCAGATCCGCCTAAATACCCCCAGCACGCCTAGATGCGCCCAGACCCGCCTAAATACCCCCAGTTCAGCCTAGATGCCCCCAGCACGCCTAGATGCGTCCAGACCCGCCTAAATGCCCCCAGTTCCGCCTAGATGCCCCCATACCCGCCTAGATGCCCCCAGTGCCGCCTAGATGCCTCCAGTGCCGCCTAGATGCCCCCAAGATCCGCCTAGATGCCCCCAGTTCCGCCTAGATGCCCCCAGTTCCGCCTAGATGCCCCCAGTTCCACCTAGATGACCCAAGTTCCGCCTAGATGCCCCAAGACTCGCCTAGATGCCCCAAGATCCGCCTAAATACCCCCAGCACGCCTAAATGCGCCCAGACCCGCCTAAATACCCCCAGTTCCGCCTAGATGCCCCCAGCACGCCTAGATGCGCCCAGACCCGCCTTAATACCCCCAGTTCCGCCTAGATGCCCCCAGCACGCCTAGATGCCCCCAAGATCCGCCTAGATGCCCCCAGTTCCGCCTAGATGCCCCCAGTTCCGCTTAGATGACCCCAGTTCCGCCTAGATGCCCCAAGACTCGCCTAGATGCCCCCAGATCCGCCTAAATACCCCCAGCACGCCTAGATGCGCCCAGACCCGCCTAAATACCCCCAGTTCAGCCTAGATGCCCCCAGCACGCCTAGATGCGTCCAGACCCGCCTAAATGCCCCCAGTTCCGCCTAGATGCCCCCATACCCGCCTAGATGCCCCCAGTGCCGCCTAGATGCCTCCAGTGCCGCCTAGATGCCCCCAAGATCCGCCTAGATGCCCCCAGTTCCGCCTAGATGCCCCCAGTTCCGCCTAGATGCCCCCAGTTCCACCTAGATGACCCAAGTTCCGCCTAGATGCCCCAAGACTCGCCTAGATGCCCCAAGATCCGCCTAAATACCCCCAGCACGCCTAAATGCGCCCAGACCCGCCTAAATACCCCCAGTTCCGCCTAGATGCCCCCAGCACGCCTAGATGCGCCCAGACCCGCCTTAATACCCCCAGTTCCGCCTAGATGCCCCCAGCACGCCTAGATGCGTCCAAACCCGCCTAAATGCCCCCAGTTCCGCCTAGATGCCCCCAGACCCGCCTAGATGCCCCCAGTGCCGCCTAGATGCCTCCAGTGCCGCCTAGATGCCCCCAAGATCCGCCTAAATGCCCCCAGTTCCGCCTAGATGCCCCCAGTTCCGCCTAGATGCCCCCAGTTCCACCTAGATGACCCAAGTTCCGCCTAGATGCCCCAAGACTCGCCTAGATGCCCCTAGATCCGCCTAAATACTCCCAGCACACCTAGATGCGCCCAGACCCGCCTAAATACCCCCAGTTCCGCCTAGATGCCCCCAGTTCCGCCTAGATGCCCCCAGTTCCACCTAGATGACCCAAGTTCCGCCTAGATGCCCCAAGACTCGCCTAGATGCCCCCAGACCCGCCTAAATACCCCCAGTTCCGCCTAGATGCCCCCAGCACGCCTAGATGCGTCCAGACCCGCCTAGATGCCCCCAGTGCCACCTAGATGCCCCCAGTGCCGCCTAGATGCCCCAAGATCCGCCTAAATGCCCCCAGTTCCGCCTAGATGCCCCAAGTTCCGCCTAGATGCCCCCAGTTCCACCTAGATGACCCAAGTTCCGCCTAGATGCCCCAAGACTCGCCTAGATGCCCCCAGATCCGCCTAAATACCCCAAATACGCCTAGATGCGCCCAGACCCGCCTAAATACCCCCAGTTCAGCCTTGATGCCCCCAGTTCCGCCTAGATGCCACCAGACCCGCCTAGATGTTCTAGAACCGCCTAGATGTTTTTTGCCACTAACCGATTGCAATGGAAACGAAATGACTTATCTTTTCCAATTTCTTGTATCAAATTTTGCACGTTTACATTTGCAACCAGTTCATCCTGTGAAAGAGCAGAATCAATATGAATCAGGGAGAACTCTTTGGACTTTATTTTTCTGTTCAGAGTTTTGCACTGCACAAACTACCACACCTAGGTCCGTGTCGCACTGACCACCTGTACATCCATCAGTTTGAGTCCACCCGTCATTGATTTACTCTATAACACTATTTAATCTAATCTAATATTAAGGTCGTCAGCTTCTCGTCTACCCTACGGCAGTTTCAAATGATGACCTTTCTCTGTACTACTGTCTCAGAGTGCTTCTAGTCTCCAAATGTTCACCACTGCGCTGCACTACTGTCTTAGTCGGTGGCAAGGACATCGCACAACTCTCCGACAACAGAGTTGCAAAAATCCCTTCCCTGCCATTAAGTAGAACTATGCAGGCTCTAAACCTGTAGAAATGTGAAAGAGAGAAGTGTAGTAGGCGTTCACTTGATATTGTCGAACTAAGTGTTTTAATATGCTTATTGACAAGACAGCTGGAAACATTTTATTTTTCTTAGGTAGGTTTCGACAGGATGAAATTTACAAAATGATAGAAACTCAAAATCTATCTGTAATTCTACATGTCCTATAAAACGGAAACAGCAAAACAATAACATTAAAAAACCCATTTCAATAGACGAAAATGAGGACAGTACAAATAGACAATAGAGAGAACTGAAGCAACTACGAAAAACTAAAAGTAACTCGGTAGCATAAGTTCTTGACTACTTTCAGAAACTTCTTAATTCTACTGAATATCAAACAACCTAAGAACATACAGCCTATACTGAGCACACGATAAAGAGGACCCATAACCTGGTATTGTGAAATGTGTCGCCAGGAAAGGATGAACACTTGAAGCGGATGCACATTTGAAGCGGTCTTGTCGGGGAGAGCACCCACTTCCACGATGTACGTCGGTTCGGAAGTCGTCCCATTTAGAGGGCCGATCAGACCAACCAACCAGCGGTGGAAAATATTCGTCGCAGGCATTTAGAGCGTTTACTCAATAATCAGTTTTGAAAATTAACTCAAACATTAACTTTTAATCTGCAAATGTTGTGGCGTTAAGCCGTCTCGAACTTGTATACTTCATTCACATCTACGCCGAACTCCGACGATCATACTGCTGGACCATTGTTGACAAATATGCAATTTTAGAGACTGACATAAATATATAAGGTATGATTTTTATACAATAAACGTAAATATAATTAATTCAGCCCAAAACAGTCCATACCCCTTAATCGGTCAAATCACCATTATTATAATTAGTTGACAGTTTACAATAATGATTAAACTCATCACAACCAACTCCCATCCCCCAACAGGTGCCACCTGTACCCCCTTACCCTTTTAAATTTTAAGTTAAGTCAACGTATTCAGTTTATAAAAGAAAAAGTGACCCCACACCCCACCTCTTCCTTTACCCCAAATAATCGCATCGCCACTATAAACCTCAACTAAGACATTTTTGCGGCCCTCGAAATGTGCATCCCTCTCAATTAGAAAAGGTCCATCTGCCTCTGCCTTGACGTAACCAAATATTTCTATGCAAGTCAACTTTCTAAAACTTTTAATTACTCGGAACATAGTTGATTTTAATCAGATTGTCGAAATCCATAACCGTTTTCTTTTATTACCTTTCTTTAACTTATCGTGTCTAGCCTTTTAGTATAATGTGGTTATAATATAGTATTAAATTCGTCTTACGCCTTTTTCTATAAATTAAGCTGTCATGGTATGATTGATATTGAAAGTTCACTTTTGTGTCCAATGTAAGAGCAAACGGTGCAAGATTCGTATCCGACTTTACTTCAGATCTTTCCAAAGCTGTTGTTTTCGACAAGATTCACCCCTATTCTTACAACATCTGTGTTAACGACTTCAGTTTCAGGGTCCCGACCCTGTCCAGAGAACTGTAAGAAGAACCCACCTCTCTCCACGTGTACCACAGACACTGAAGCCTGCTCTCGAGGGTGTGTTCTGGTTACTATGGAAACACATGCAACATGACATGTGATGTCAACTGCTGGGGGAGGTTATGTCAGCAAAGAGAAGGTTCTGTATCTGTAAAGCTGGATACAAGTTCAACACTGGCGCTTGTGATTCCCTTACAGGTATCGAACATGTGGTAAACTGTTTAACAGATAGTGTTATCCATCCCCATACAGCGCAATATGGATCTTCATAATATTAAATCATGAAAGTTCAAACCTGGTAGAGTCATTGGCTCTGTAGCTCATCTGTCTTTTATCATGCATTATATTTAGCTTAAGAGTTATATACAGCTGCATACGGAGAGTTTGTTAAAATACCTGCGTTTCCTAGTGCAAATATAATTTGGGATATCTTTAAATCTTCGTAACATTGCGAAATAGAAACTGATGATAACGATGAAGTTCACCATTTAATTGATATTCAACGTCTTTATTAACAGATTTGCGACGTTTCGGTATAGCTCCTTATATACCTTTTCAAGCAAACGTCGCAGATCGGTTAATAAAGAAGTTGAATATACATAAAATCATGTACTTCATTACTAATACAACTTGAATGCGGAAGAATTGATAATAACGAAATTTCAATACAGAAATGAAGATCCATTGCATAAACGCAATTGTATATCATAGTCCAACTTTGCTAAGGAATGTGTATTGGATATGTACACTACATGTGGTCAAGGATGGAGTCCGGATCCTGCTTTAATCAGCGTAATTTTGCCACAAAGAATGGCCTAGTAACGTATCGACAGAGTTCGGGTATGAGCGACAGTAGGTCGTTATCAGTTTACAATAGCTCTTAGATGTGTAATAATGTTGTAAGACATGACTTGGAACTTTATTACCTACAAATGTACTGACGTAAATGCTGTTAGTAGTTGTATCGTTGTTTGATTACTAAATAAATGTACTAAGGTAAATGCTGTTTGTAGTTGTATCGTTGTTTGATTACTAAATAAATGTACTAAGGTAAATGCTGTTAGAAGTTGTATCGTTGTTTGATTACTAAATAAATGTACTAAGGTAAATGCTGTTTGTAGTTGTATCGTTGTTTATTACTAAATAAATGTACTAAGGTAAATGCTGTTTGTAGTTGTATCGTTGTTTGATTACTAAATAAATGTACTGACGTAAATGCTGCTAGTAGTTGTATCGTTGTTTGATTACTAAATAAATGAACAAATGCGGTAGAGTTATGACGTCCAGTTCTTCTGACAAGACCCGCTCCCAAAAGACCTATAATCTGCCTCTTGACAGCCTCTGACATTCTAGCACCCGGCATTCAGGTTTACAATGGCTAAAACGGCTTGTGTCAACGTGTCTATAACCGAAATTGATCACCATCCCCTACTCCATATTGTCGCGTTTTGATGAAGACTAGCCCTACATACTTCAAATATGTGCCGAAATTACCAAACTTTTATTTGGGTTCTGCAACTTCTTTTACATGTATTCCATCATGTACATGTACTTCACTATATGGATATATTACTTCATGAAAACAAGTGGTAATGTGTAAACTGTCTCTGCATCGATTTTTTTTTTTTGGACGATTTTTCTGTAGAATAGATACTTTGTCCATTTGTCTAAAATTCAAGTTTAAAATTTTCATCAACATCAAATGTGATATTTTATATCATAGATGTTGGTTTCATTACAAACACAATACCCTGAATTATTAATATCTGGGAGAGATATTATCTTGGTATACCCTTTCTCAGTTTTATATTTTTACTGTAAATGCAGTTTTTGACATGGTAACAGGATGGAACATTTTTTGGAGCTGATTTTTTAAATAATAATTTTTGGCAAAAAGGTGTCATTAAGGTTGCATTTTTCTGTATTGGTATTTTTGACAATCATTGTCATTAATGAGCAGATACAAGTTGTGTCTCAATTATGATGGCTTTGTCATTTTTGTACCTCTGAAATTCGCACAGATTTTGAAAATGACTCATGTAATTATTTATTCGAATCATATTTTACTTGGTTGGGCAAGATAAGTGAATGACCCAAAATAACGGCAAATTTAGAATTAATCAAGTACTCAGTGCAGAGAACAGTCTACGGGATTTCTCCTGTCAAGGAAGATGATGATGATTTGTATCAACCGAAACACGTGTAACAAGTGTAAGACATAAGCACTTGGACGCCGTTTTATTTTAAGCACTGGGAAACGGGAATCCCAGACCATGACGTCATTAGGGATTCCCTGGAATTTGTCCTTGACCCTGTGATATGAAATGTTTAGTGTAAACATTGAGAAGTTTGTTGTGACTGAATCAACTATTATGAACCTTGAATGAGAGAGTTTTTTACATTTTCAAACATTATCCATTGCGATAAAATGCATATGCTACGTAATGAACGCGATATTCCCGACATTCATTTCAAGGACATTCAATCAAATAAAATTTAAAGATAATAAACATTTCGATTGAATTTGAAAACTACCTACAGGTCAGTCCTTCGTGCGTTTTCGCGCACCTGCTTCATAATTCGTATTTATCTTTTTACCTTCACCTCTAAAAGAGTTCCACTTTTCTTTACGATTTTATGGTAACGTTGATTTTTTTACGATCGGTTTACGAACGTTTACTGAAACGCTCTTATGATAAATTCGTAATATCGGTCGTAACTGCTTACAAACGTTCTTAGCTACAAACGTTCTGTGAAACGGCACCCAGTACTTGATTCAAAATGACTCTCGCCTTTGTCACCATGTACCTTGATTTTCCGTTGACTTAAGAATTCTTAAAACGATACAAAGTTTAATTGTTGTTAGAGCTATTTACAAAATAAATATTGTAATTGTAAGACTAAGTCTATACTGTTTTCTTCGGAATTCAAAGCATCAGGCGCTGAGTTGTTGGAATAATCTTACTCTAAGTATCTTTCAAACTTCAGGATCTAGCTTCTGTTATATTTCAGTATCATGATACTCATTCAGTGGTACCTTTGTCTTCTAGTTCATGGGTCATGAACTGCATGAGATGGAGATCAAAAACTGTTTTACCGATTTGACAACATGCAAAATGAAGACAGTTTTAGGGTGCATAGAAATGCAAGTTTATTTGTGAGCATTGAGTTGTATCAATAACTAACTCCCAATCGGATAAAAATATCGTTCATCACATACAGTTACCGGTTTGTGGAAGCAGCTGAAAGCATGTTCAAATTCTGAAACTTTAAGCTTCCTGCGCCCACTGGTTTTAAGGAAGCGGTTTGTTAAAGATTTTAGAGGTAGTGTTAGAAACACAATGTTCATGTACACATCTCACTCATATGCCCATATTGTAGTGGGATCAGGACCAAATCTATAGTTTTAGTTTCTATATTACAAATATGTTATTCTGAAAATCTTGGTTTCCTAAGCCCACTGTTTTTTTTGAGAATTAATCTGTTAGTGGTTAAAGGGATAATGCTTTCAACGCTCATATTTCAGGGGAATAAGGACCATATCTACCAGCTGCTAGGTGGGATCAGGACTTTAACTACTAATAGCAGTTCTGGTCGAAAATGTGGAAAGTTGACGGACGACAGATGACAGATGACGTAATATTGGAGGATAAGCTAATGTTAAACCTAACATTCATGTTTTAACAACACAATACAGAAAATATCGTTATTTTTCCGACCATAGAACACAAACTGTATAACATTGCCTGAGTGTGAAACAGTATTGAATAGTACTCAGTTGTTATAACGTTTCAATCTCATTATTCAAAAACAATGTTCATGCACACATTTATTTTAATTTCTAAGGCTATATGGTGCATTCATACAGTTTATAACAGTTCAAACGAAACTAACCTTCATTTATAAAGATTTGATTTTTAACGATACATTCAACTTCAATGATAAAACACAATGTTCATGTACACATCTGTCATATAAGAATCAGTTTCATCGACAAAACGAAGTTTTCATGTACAAGTTACAAACTTATAATGTACAAACTTCTGCACACACGTTTATGATAAAACTCCAGTTTATAAGATGATAAACAGTCTCCTTGTGAATACACACTTAGTCATTGAAAAACATCCAGGTTTATTGTTGAAATTCAGGCTTCTTATATACATATATACAAACCTTATTGATACAAAAGTTAGTTTCGTTCGAACTTACAGTGTTGCTGTAACAAACTTAGATGATGAAATAATGATTTGTATAAGTCAAACACATTGTTCATGTACATAAAGACCAAATGAAATTGTAAATAGTTTTCATTATTGATAAAACAATCAGTTGTGTTGATACAACATCGTGTGTATGTACAAACATATCCTCGGTAACAAACACTGATGATACAACATCGTGTGTATGTACAAACATATCCTCAGTAACAAACACTGATAATAAAAAACGTAGTAAAAAATAATCAAATACAGCGTTCATACACATATTTAACATTTGTTTATGTACAAAACCACAGCTTCTTTTTACTGCGCTCCGACTAAAGAATATTGACGCTTTCCTATATATTAGAAGAGTTACCTGCCTTTACAGTGACAAGACGTGTGTGTACACTCTCTCGATAATTAACCCGACAAACGCTAAACCAAAAGCTGTGAGTAAAACCAAACAGTCCAAATTGGTTTATTAAAGTGTTTTAAAGACTCGGTTACCGATGGGAGTATCCCTAGACGTCTGGAGGGCGAGAATTGGAAAATTTTCACACCCACATGGGACCCGGCAGGTCGGCCATGTCCACCCGTACACCCCGTTCACGGAATGGACGCGGTATGTTGACTTAGGCTATCGGTTCCTAGCTACATATGTGTTACTATCCTGTATATACAACTCTAGTTCAATCATTGTGTCTACCTGGTCTAATATCCCACTCTCGGGGGACGTTGAACTAAACCCGGGACCACCCGGCAAGACTAGCTATGTTAGTGAAAGGGACCTAGACGCCATTAAAACGACATTTTACAGGAGATTCGTTCAATGAAGAATGAACTTACTCGTGATATTAGAGAAATAAAATCTGAAACTAGGAAACTCAAAAGTGCCGTTGACGACATTAAACGTAACATTCAAGAAATCAAAGGGGAACAAAATGTTTTACGCCTAGATGTTGAAGCCATTTATGATCGTCTTTAGAAAGTAGAATGCACTTCTCCTAATAAGGGTGATCAGAGTGATATGACAGAACTAAAGAATAAAGTTGAAAAATTAGAACAATATAGTAGGCGGAACAATGTTTTGCTATATGGGGTATCTGAAAAGCCTGACGAAGTCCGTAATGATCATGTAACAACAAATATAAACAATACATTTTTGTTTTGGAACATCTCTGGTTTCCTCAATAAAGTTTCCGATACAAATTTTACAAACTTCATCAATGATTTTAATATAATTGGACTTTTAGAAACATGGACTATTGATTATGCTTACAACCACATTTTCCCCAATTATGTACCATATAGTATTAACGCTGTTAAAAAGGCAACGAGAGGACGACCTTCAGGGGGTATTACTGTACTTATAAAAAAGACACTGAATCCGTATGTGAAACTGTCAAAAATCACAGAGAATGCTATATTCTTGTTATTGGATAAAACTGCCTTTTCATTGGATAAAGACCTTCTGTAAGCAAGTGTATATGTCAACCCATGCGGATCTAATTGGTATACAGACAAACAAATTAAATGTGGTACCACGCTTTTCAATAACTCACTTGTTGAAGTGCTAGGATCTATTAATAAAGATGTGCACGTGATTGCTGGTGGCGACTTCAACGCCAGAACGGGAACCCTTTCTGATGTTATTGATAACGATATTCTGAAATTCTGGGGGATGAGGACATGTCGTCGTTTGAGGAGAGTGTGAACATCGAAAGATCATAGTGTGATAGTGTCGTTAATAGTGCTGGTCGTATCCTAGTGAATATGTGTGCTTCTCTTAATATGTCCATTCTTAACGGCCGTTGTGGTGTAGACCTCAACATCGGCGACTTCGTTTTCATTAATCAAAATGGATCTAGTGTGATAGATTATATTATTGTATCCAATAGTCTTTACCCATTCTGCAAACAGTTTGAAGTTGTTTCACGAGCCGAATCATGTCATTTACCGTTACGATGCTCATTTCAGTCACGTGACTCTGCTATCGACAACAGCGGTGAGGAAGCCCGTGCAACTCGTGTGACGTACCGCTATGTATGGGATATTGAGCACCTGCGACAGTTACGGGAGAACTTGTTGTTGCCTGCAGTTGTTGACATTTTTGAGAAATGTACACTACTTGTTGATGATATTGATGAGGCTGTCACTCAGTTTACTGAAGCAATATATTGTGCAGCGGACAGTATGAAACGTTATAAGAAAATTA
This sequence comes from Phorcus lineatus, assembly GCA_921293015.1. Classification (NCBI taxonomy): domain Eukaryota; kingdom Metazoa; phylum Mollusca; class Gastropoda; order Trochida; family Trochidae; genus Phorcus; species Phorcus lineatus. The sequence continues at coordinate 44,799,322 of OV121093.1, forward strand.
GACACGTACAATCCGAGCCATGGTTTGATAATGAGTACAGATTCTTCAGATCAGAAAGAGAACGACTACTAAAAGTGTTTCCTTGTGACAAAAACGATTTTACCCGGACTAACTATACTCGAGCTCGAAATGCTTACACATCTCTTCTCAGAAACAAGAAGAAAATATATTTTGAACTTATGAGCAATAAAATTTCAGCAAGCCTTAATGACCGTAAATCGTTTTGGTCTACATTAAAAGTAATATCTCATAACGCTTCCAAACCCGTTCCTACAATATCCATTGACGAATGGGCCGAACATTTCAAAAACTTGCTTCTATCAGATGATGAAACTGTTCAGGACAATGTTACCACTGAGACTGACTGTGACAATTGTGTCAGTGATGATTTGACACGCTGTATTAATGACTCTCCTATCACACAAGATGAAATCCTTTTCGCTATTGAAGGACTTAAGTGTGGCAAATCCCCTGTTGCTGACTTTTTGATTCCAGAATTTTTTAAATATACAACAGACATTCTTGTACCATATCTAACTGTTCTTTTTAATGTCATGTTTGAACATGCTTACTTCCCAGAGTCATGGTCGGAGGCAGTTATTGTTCCCTTACATAAGAGTGGTGATATAAACTCCCCGTCTAACTACAGAGGTATCTCTCTCCTTAGTGTGTTTAGTAAACTTATGTATCAATACTTAACAGGAGGTTAACATACTGGTGTGATGCTTATGGTAACACAGTCGAGTCTCAGGCTGGTTTTCGCCATGATTATTCCACAATTGATAATATATTTGTAAGACTCGAATCCATGGCAGGCCTCAAATCTGTGGCGGATTTCCAAATCTATGGCAGATTTCCAAATGCCTGACATTTGTATCTTTTTTTTTTGTATTTTTCTGCAATGATTAACCAAACCTAACGCTAGACAAACTTACCCTAAAATTCGTCGACAGGAATCCAAGGGTTACGAAAGATAGTCTTTCAATATCTTAGGGCTAAATAAGACAGACTCACCGAGGGCTAAAAATATCCTACAAAATAAACACAATTGACGTGGCATGAAGCCACAAATGTCTTATTTACGTAGAAGGTACTCGTATTTTCCTAATTGGGATATGGACTCTTATTATTTGGTCGTTATCCGTTTTTATCATATACTTGTTTATAAATACAGACATTTTGAATGTACGATAGACCCTCCGTCAAACACCCTATATAATAATAATAATAATGAGTATTTATAAAGCGCTATATCCATACACAAGGTGCATGCTCAAAGCGCATATACATGTTAGAATAAAGGGTAATGATGTGAACTATTGGCATGAATAAAATCAAAGAGAAAAGTATGAGTTATAACATATGAATAAATATAGTACACAAAGTCAGATAATTCCGTCAGTGGGAAAATCTACAAATAATAGCTTGAAAAAAGATAGGTTTTGAGTTTTGATTTAAAAACAGTCAATGAAGGCGATATCTTGAGGACATGAGGAAGTTGATTCCAAAGTCGGGGAGCAGCATAACTGAATGATTTCTGTCCATAACTGGTATGATTAGAGTTTGGTATCTTGAGAAAGTTCAAATTCTGTGAACGAAGAGTTTTTGCAGGGATGTAGTCATTTAACATCTTTGAAAGGTATAGTGGTGCAGAATTATTTCGACATTTGTATGCCATGCAGAGGACTTTAAACTTGATTCTTGCTTCAATTGGAAGCCAGTGCAGATCCTTACAGTACAGGTACAGGTGTTATGTGACATGATTAAGAAGTTCTAGTCACTATTCTTGCTGCAGTGTTCTGAACTTTCTGAAGTTTGTATAGTTGACGTTTACTGATTCCTATCAGCAAACTGTTACTATAATCAAGTCTAGAATGAACAAGCATTTGTACTAGTATTTTTGCAGCATCTCTTGTAATAAGATGACGTATTTGACCGATGCAACGGAGATGGTAATAACAAGTTTTACAAAGTTTATCTATTTGTGGTTCCATTGTTAGTTCTGAATCAATGATGACGCCAAGGTTTTTAGCTCGGTCAGCGAAAGGAATTTCAGCACTTCCGACTTCAACAGAGCTAAACGGAATGTTACGTCGCAAAGCTATTTGGACATTTTCTGGCTTGAAGCTGTCAATCAGTTGACTGTCATCAGCATAACATTGGTGTTGAATGTTATTATTCTCTATCACTCTACCAAGACTAGTAGTATAAAGCACAAACAGCACAGGGCCAAGGACGGATCCTTGAGGAACTCCACACGATAGTGAATAGTGTTTAGATTCAACCTGATTAATGACCACGGTTTGTGATCTATTTTTCAGATAAGACTCAATCCAGTCAAGCGCAACATTTGTTATACCCATCTCTAGCTGAAGTTTAGAGAGTAGCAGATTGTGATCCACTGTGTCAAATGCTGCCGAAAGATCTAAGAGTGTTAACGAAGCAATATTCCCATCATCCACTTGACTTCTCAATTCATTCATAACTCGCAGTAAAGCGGTTTCTGTACTGTGATTGTCACGGTAGGCAGATTGAAACTCATCCATAAGCCCATATTCTTTGAGATGATCTTTGATTCTTATATTGACTGCCTTTTCGATGATTTTTGAGATAAATGAAACATTAGACACAGGTCTATAGCTACTTAGACTGTCAGGATCTAGGTCACTTTTCTTGAGAAGAGGTTTCACAATTGCAGATTTAAGGGAGTCTGGAAAAAACTCCTGTTGATAAACTTAAATTCACCAAATTTGTAATGAAAGGAAGAAGTATATCTAAGTAATCTATCAACATATTTGTGGGAATAGGATCCAGAGAACAAGTTGTTTTCTTAGATGACCTAATAATCTTCTCAACTTCTTGTTGGGTTAAAGGTTCAAAATAGGAAAGTTCATTGCAAGTTAGTGCGTCAAAATTCGCACATTGACTTGACTCACTTGAAGTATTTTTCAGATCACGTTGAATGACTTTAATCTTAGTGTCAAAATATTCCGCAAAGTCATTGGCAAGAACTTCATCAGAATCGTGTACAGGATACCTAGCTTTGTCATTCTTACCAAGGAGTTGGTTTATGAATGTATATAACTTAGCCGAGTTACCTTGCGTTTCCAATATTTTATGATTACAATAGTCAGCTTTGGCTTTCCTAATGACTTTACTGAGTTCTTGTCTTTTCTGCCGATATAGTTGTCGATGTATCTCAAGTCGAGATTTTCGCCATTGACGTTCCGCCACTCTGCACTCTCGCTTAGCTTGAAGTACCAAATCATTATACCAAAAGGTATCCGGTCTCATCCGAACATTTTTTACCTGAACAGGAGCATGTTTATCAAAAAGAATCATCAAAGTTGAATTATACATGTCAGTCAATACGTTTGGATCTGTTGATATTTCACTGAGCAATGGAGAGTTCAGAATATCCAACTTGAACTTTTCTTTGTCAATGCTTCTTAAATTCCGACATTTGATTTGCATAGGTTTTAGTTGAGGTTTGAACATGTTCCATGTCATGCGTACGCAGCTGTGATCAGACATCTGTTTATCAAATACTTTGACATCAGTTACTAATGATATTTTATCAGAAGTAACCACCCAATCCAGTGTATGACCAGACTTATGAGTAGGTGCAGACACCAGTTGAGCAAGGTTGTGTGTGTTCAACAACTTTACTATCTTCTCTCTTTCTGCACAATGATTATTGTCAAAATGTACATTAAAGTCACCCAAATATATTGAGTTGGTCTTTGAATTTGATTCAAGAAGTCTTTCAAATTCATGTAAAAAGTCAGAACGAGTGATTTTGTTCTTTTTAGACGGGGGTGGTCTGTAAATACACATAACTTTGACACTAAGTTTGTATGAAGTAACCTGTAGTAACTATCTCAAATGATTTAAATCCATCCAAATTTTGGGAACTTTTTAGAAATTCGACTCGAAGAGAATTCTTGTGAATAACTGCAAGTCCTCCACCTTGAGAATTATATCTGGGTTTATGAAAGAAAGAATAATTAACTGGCGTAAGTTCTGCTATGACTGCTTCATCTCCATGTAGTTTTAACCATGTTTCAGTTAGATACAAAATATCAAAATCATTTTCTTGTATGAAGTCAGATATCTCTAGGGTTTTATTCCTACTTGATTGGGAGTTCCACAGACCTACTTTAAGACAAGTGGAAACGGGTTTGACTTGAGGGTGATTATCATTTGACTTAGTAGCGCGTTGCATGCGCATTTCCTTTTTTCCAAGTGTAACAGTCATAATGTGTTAACAATAAAACGGATTACTGTAACCCCAGGCTTGTCTTTGGACGGGGAAGCCTCCATATGCATATGGGTAGTTGATAAATGGCAGGTGGACTCGAGATTGACTGTATCAGCCCGTCGTCAAGGGCAAAAACCTGTATCAGCCCGTCGTCAAGAGACTTGAACGTGGAACCCTAGGCACAAGTCGCGAGGAGTTTAGAGTTGCCTCCCTTTGTACAGCTGACGTTACAACATGGCTGATATCGCGGACAGAACGCTGCAGTCTCTTGCTGATCGGATATTTCAGCTTACGATCATGTGAGAAAAATTAAAACATAAGTTGCAAGAGGCGTTAAATCAGAGTAATTAGCTCTGAAAGTGACAGTGATTAGCAGTCCGTATTTGTTTATGGCTGTTAACAACAGTAACTAAGTCAATCAGCTTTGATTCTCGGTGTGCCACTCATGTTAATGTTATTAACTAAAGTTTAAGATTGTTACAGTTTTCTTTTCTTTTTTTAAGTATATATGATAAAAATAGTATGATATGGGTATCCTCATATCACATCCTGTATCAGCCCTCGACCAATATCAGCCCTCGAGCTAAAGGTACAGTTTTCTTTTCTTTTTTTAAGTATATATATGATAAAAATAGTATGATATGGGTATCCTCATCAACCTCCAAGTCAGGGCGCCTTCCCTTCGAATACCTCTACGGTAGTTGCCCTGCCTTCACTTGCGGGGGCATTGTTGTCAAGAATCTTGACAACAATAGGAATTGACGTCATCGATAGTCTCCAACCAAATTGTTAGTTTACATACAAATAACTTGGTTCGAGAGTATGTTTTAAGCGTTACGCGTATGAAATTCTATGAATATTACCAAAGTTGGTGTAATTTGCCTTCAAATATAATTTTGTATTTGATGAGTAAATGGTGGACAATTTGTTATGTTTCAACAATTCAGAGAAAACTTAATAAAATAACAAAAAGTTTTGTTTGCTGTACTCATTTCTTGAGTCGTTGTTCGGAGTTGCATTGAGAAACCTATGAGTTGGGAGCTTCACGTTTAGAGCGTGACATCAATCGTTGGTTGCACGCGCTGTGTTAGAGCTTTTTCACATTGAAGCCTTCTGATGGCAGCGAGTATATTAGTGACGTCACGGAGCGGATACTCGCTGTCTGGAGCTAGTATCCTCATATCACATCCTGTATCAGCCCTCGACCAATATCAGCCCTCGAGCTAAAGCTCTCGGGCTGATATTGGGGTCTCGGTCTGATACAGGATGTGATATGAAAATACCCATATAATACTATCTATGCAATATCTCTCTCTGACGTCCCTAATTATGTCGCTAACGAAGGCAAATTGGACCTTACGACGGGAACAGTTAACTATTATGACGTCATCGCACAATGACGTCACTTAGTATGACGTCATGAAACAGTCTAACAATCAAACACGCCACAGATAAGGAAATCCGCCACTGATTAGAGACCCGCCATGGATCTGAGTCCTACATATTTATTCTACAGTCAATTATTCAGAGGTATCTTAGTAAGCACAAGGTAAAACTTTATTGTTTGTTTGTGGATTTTGCTAAGGCATTTGATAGTGTTAATCGTTTGACGCTATGGTCAGTCTTAAGGTCGAGAGGTGTCTCTCCTAAGATGATTAACTCAATACAGTCAATCTATAAATCTGTTAAGGCTTGTGTGAAATTTGATAATGTGTTATCAGGTTTCTCATGTTCTCGTGGCGTCCGTCAGGGTTGTGTCCTCAGTCCTCTGCTGTTTTCGATTTTCATTAACGAGTTGGCTTTTGAAATAGAACAAAATTCAGGGCCAGGTATCCAGTTACATCCCGATATTATTCAGGTATTTCTTCTTCTTTTTGCTGATGACATAGCTCTTATATCCGATACTATAGGAGGGTTACAGAGGCGAATTGATGTTTTAGAAAAGTTTTGTATAGAATATGGCCTGGAGGTTAATTTGAGTAAGACAAAGGTTATTGTTTTTCAGAAAGGTGGTTCCTTATCGAAACGGTAAAGATGGTTATATAACGGTAAGAAATTGGAATCTTTATCTTCCTATAAGTATCTTGGTGTAACCCTTACAAGGGGTCTGTCATGGTCAACTCACTTTTCTAATGCAGCTTTAGAAGGTAAAAAGGCTTTATTTGGTGTCCTTAGAGTATTAAGTAAGCTTGACGATATATCTCATGAATTATTTTTTAAGATATTTGATATGAAAATAGCTCCTATTTTACTTTATGGTTCCGAGGTCTGGGGTTTTTGGCATAATGATTTCATGGAGTCTGTGCATACCTTGGCTTGCAAACGGTTCTTAGGCGTTAAGATTTCTACTCCTAATAATATAGCTAGAGGTGAATCCGGGCGGTATCCTCTCTTCATTTTTGCGTACAAAAGAGCAATAAAATATTGGTTAAAACTATTAAGTATGCCCGATAATCGTCATCCCAAAAAATGTTACTTCATGATGCTGAAGGCTTTGGATATTAATAAAGTTAATTGGGCGTCGAAGTGTCGAGATTTGTTGTATAGTTTCGGCTTTGGCTATGTTTGGGATCAGCAATTCGTTTATCTTCCTACGTCATTCTTATCTGAGTTTGTTAATCGCCTAAAATTTATTCATGAATAGAATTGGTATGGCTCGCTTCAAATTGGCACCAAATCAACCGCTTACTCTTGCTTTAAACTCTCTTTTTCCAAAGAATTGTATTTAAGTGCTGTTAAAATAAGGAAATTTAGAGTAGCTTTTGCAAAATTAAGATGTTTTTCACACCAATTACGTATTGAAACTGGAAGACATTGTAATATAATTAGAAATAATAGACTATGCTTGCAATGTAATGAAGGCTATATTGAGGATGAATACCATTTTCTTCTTGTGTGTTCGAAATTTAAACAACTTCGCTCTAAACATTTACCTAAAATATATTGTACAAATCCAAATAAAACAAAATTTAAGTGTCTCATGTCATCATCAGATTGTAAACTTATCAATGATTTGGCATGCTTTATTTATCATGCAATGAACCAACGATGTTAGAGGTGATATTTACACCGTACACACCTGTTCTTGTCATGTGTAATAATGTAACAACTTATGTAGTTATGGGCCGATGGCCTACACTTCAGTAATAAAAGATTTGATTGATTTGATTTGACTATATATTGTGTGACTGGCGTCCCTGAGCCCAGTAGAGCTTTTATTTATTACAATCTAGCCGGAATTGGAAGATTCAACTAACGAGAGAAATCTTATTATTGGTCAATGTGAAAAGGTGACATACTGACTGAAAAGAATACATAAAATTTGTACATAATATATCATACAACATTGATAAATTAGTTTTCGCTGATACAGTTATTTCCTTTAATCCGTTGACACACGGGTTGGCACTAATATGTAATAATTTAACAAATTTCACAAACCGTCAGAAAGAATTTATAGTGTTGACACCTAAAACATGAACGCCTGAAGCTTTATATTCTAAAATTCCCTACAGTTTAGGAATTTCTAGATTGCAAGCTTAAATTAAGTTGTGCAGAGTTTCAAGAAATTAGGAAAATATTCTATGCGCTTTACTTCAAACCTCTCCCGTTTTTGTTCTTTCATTGATTCATTACGCTTGTACAAGTTAAACAGTTGAATTAAACATTGATCACTCAATCTAACTTAATTGTTAACTTGGTAAATTAATCAATCAGTATCACTTACTATAGAGAACTCTAGCGAAAATAAACAATTGCATCTCACCATAGATGTAAACGCAACCCTGCAATTTCTGTAGGTTTATTTATGAATTAATCACACAGTTAATGCATCTTCGTAATAAGTCGGAAAATTTGTAAGCTTATTTCTGAGTCAAATAACACTTGACTTTCTAGGCTTCACATCGCCAATACCTCAATTCCCAATATCAAACAGTTTATACAAATACTACTCATACAAATATCTTCAATGGTACAATAAAAAAACCCAACTTACATCAAAGAAGACTAAAATACCATACTTGACTTAACTCCGTCAGTAGCTTGCATTGGGTCAAATCATAAACTGTCACCTCACACTTTCTTGCAGTGAATTAATCGGTGATAAACTTCAAAAATTATTAGACAGTCATATCTGTAATTTTTCATTTTGAGGATTCTTTTTTCATAATCTCGTTTGTAATGACTTCTTTTTTGTGGAAGGATCTTCCGTTCGTCAAGTTTGGCAACAGGAATTTTAAACAACAACTCTATGTGAACATTTCCATTTATTTAGGAGTGGCGTTACGTAAGTCAATTAGGCCTGTTTAAAAAAAACTCTTTTTAAAGAAAATATGTTAAACCAAATACTATTTCGGTTATTGATCTATGGTTTTAACTTTACATATGATATTTCAAAAGATGGCGATTATCCCTACAAAAAATTTATGAACTCATTTATTGAAATTCTAAAATAGACTTTTTATTCAAATGAATATTCTAAAATCCCTTTAGCGGTTTAAAGTCATAATCCCGAATGATGTGTGGCCGACAAACAACAAAGAAAGAAAGACTTGAAAGTACAGTAAGTATAATAAACACATTAGGATGTATTGCTAAGATAATAGATAACATTACACATTAGGATGTATTGCTAAGATAATAGATAACATTACACATTAGGATGTATTGCTAAGATAATAGATAACATTACACATTAGGATGTATTGCTAAGATGATAGATAACATTACACATTAGGATGTATTGCTAAGATAATAGATAACATTACACATTAGGATGTATTGCTAAGATAATAGATAACATTACACATTAGGTTTGATAATTGGTTCATAGTCGAATGTCACGTTCTAATGTTGGTAGGCCTACGTTTTTCATAATACATGAACTTTTATAAAATAGCCACACAGTAAAAAGGCGTCTGCTGATATAGGATGTGTGCCCCTGTTGGAATCTAGAAACTGCCCCCACGTGAGATGATAGCTCGCTGATATTTCGTTTACACCCCGTGTGTCATCATGTATCTATTACATAGCACTATGTAAAGCTGCCTGGAAATTACCATTATCGTGCCAAGTTTCTTTCGAATGCGATGACATCATAAGCACGAGCACATAGGACGTCACAAAGCGTTACGAACACGGTGCAAGTGAGCGGGAAACCTTGCCATACACTTATGAACACTGATATGTCGGATCTCTTAGATTTGTTGTTACTCACGCTTTTCGATCAAATTTACAAACGAGTATTAAAAAACACAATCCAAATTGGGAAGGGCAACGTCAGATAATATTCGTACGAGGAAGACGTGAACATAGAAATATAAGCCCTTGCTTTCAGTCACTCGACAGCTTTAGAAGCCTATTGTTTGTACAGAACTTGAACTATGAGAAACAATATCTTGAAATTAATCTCTGTTAATGTCTACTATGTTAATAACAATTTTACATTAATATTGCGTAGAAAGAACAGTAAAAAATATCCGTGAGTTGATCAAATAATAATTCAGGCCGGCCACTTTGATGTATTTAAATTAGTAGATCTAGATTTAGGCTATAAATTGTCATTAAAATTGTGAAATGGGGTCTTGTTTTCCATAAATGTTTTAGATAAAAAGAATGAACATATTTTCAAAAAGACATGTCACACTTTTTAACAAATTGTTTGTATGTGGAGAGTGATATAAGCGGTGTCGCATTCACTTAGGTAAACAACGTTATGAATATACGTACAAACTAACATCTTATATTCTTATCAAAATATGGTAAGTGGCATCTTAAAATTCATCTCTGACAATTTAATGATCATTGTTGATAATTTCATGTAAAACATTTTATGAAAATTTTCACGGGGTCGTTTGAGAGGTAGGTTTTGATCCGAGTCGGCCACTTTCATTTTACAAGATCTTAAATGACTCAAAATGTTAAACAATGTTTAAAAGTATGCAAATGTGATCTTGTTTTTCATATTATATTATAACAAATGTATTTATAACACTTTGAAACAAATATTGGACAATTTTTTAACAAATCGTGTGTTTGTTACAGAGAGGAGAATGTCGCCTTTTATGGCCGCTTCACTCAACAAGTTCACGGACAGACATTCTCAGTGATTAGAATTGAGATTTTATTTGTTTAATTTGATTTAAAAGTGTACAAATGTATATTTGTTCTTCATATTATATCAAAAGAAAGATAATGAGAGTATTTTCAAGCAAATATCTCTTACTTTTTTAAACATTTGTTCATTTCACATTCTAGCTAACAGGTTGGGTTTTCCTCAAGATTAAAAATAGACAACTGTGACATGCTAATTTGTCTAACTAAAAACTTTATTTTTATTTACAAATTCACAAAATATACAAACAATATCAACTAACTTTGTTCAGTCTGACAAGGCCTGCTGAATGAGATGTATTTTCCTGTCAGTGACGCAGATCTCGCGGCCGCTGATCAGTCTCATTCTTGTATCACAGACGTCGTTGATTGGATAAACGTGAAACATGGGGAAAACCTCTTCTTTCATCTGCAGATCTACTTTACACAAGAGTTGCCCCCTCTCCACATCTATGAATCCCACCCTCCCCCTCCCCACATCCAGCACCAGCCCGAAGGTGAGGGTGAACTCTACACCAGGTGTGGGGCGAGACAGAGAGACACACTCACCAACCTGATGTCTCTCCCTGTCCTCCTGATCCCTCCTCCACACCTTGATACAGAGACGGTCGCGGTGATCGTCACAGTAGTCCCTCACAGACACACAGACGGAGTGGGGGAGACGAGAAACACACACATACCACCCCTCGTCCATGTTGCTCCTCCCCAGCTTTAACCCCATCTCCAGCATTAACACGCCTCTGTCCCTCCGTGTCAGTGTGGAGCTGGTCTCCCAGTAGGAGGGGGGAGTAGTGAGGGGGGAGGGGGAGGGAGGGACGGGGACGGGACTGCTACAAGTCCCCCTGAACATCCAGAACTGACCCGGACTCTTTCTTTGTCCACTTTCCTCCAAGTTAGTCAGGACTCGACCGAAGTCTTCAACTTGTAGAATCTTGTGTACTCTCTCTGAGTTGAGAATCATCGCCCGGCCTGAAATATACAAGTTTATTGTTATTAAATATATACAAATGACATCTTAAAATGTTTATTTTTGTATTTCAAACATTTTGATGTAAGAATAATTAGTGATTGTCAGGATTTTTAAAAAACTTTGTTTAACCGCTCAAACTAACAAATTGTTAACATTTTTGGAGCTTAATGTCGACTTTATTTACAAATTATATTATCAAAACATATACAAATGGCATCTTAAACTATCTATTTTTATATTCCAAACATTTTGATGATAAAATATTTCATAATTGCTTAAAAAAATTAAAATTTTGTTTAACCGCTCAAACTAAGAAAATGTCTTACATGAAAATCATGAAAATCAACAATTATTGTTTTTAAAAAATATACAAATGGCATCTTGAAATTATTATTTCAATGTTTGGAATAATGTTATAAGAAAATTATCGATCTTTGTGACAAAAAACATAAACTTTGTTTCACTCGGCAAAACACAATAAATCTACAGTTGATTTTACCGACAGCCGGTTTTCAAAATAGATCAGTTTTCATTGAGGGCAGGACAAATTGTTGTTTTGAAAACTTATACAAATGGCATCTTAAACTGTTTATTTTACTATTTCAAATACTTTGAAGAAAAAATATTTGATAATTGCAAAAATAAATTAAAACTTTGTTTGGCCCTCAAACTGACGAATAGTTGAACTGCTTTCTAACTGCTGAGAGTCGCGGTCTGTAAAAAACAGCAATTATTGTTGAAATTTGTTGTCTTAATATGTACAAATGGTATCTTAAAATGTTTATTTCACTATTTCAAATAATTTGATGAAGCAATATTTAATTTCCGGATTTCTTTTTAAAATGTTTGTTTACCACTTAAACTGACAAATTATACGTCTTGCTATCCAAACATAAACAACTTGAAATGTTCATTTACCATTATATATTATAAACGTCACTGGGGCAAAAAATATAAACTTTGTTTTATTCTTTAATTTGCAATTGGCTTGTTATTGCTGACAGCTTTTTTAAAAATGAATTCTGACGTTTTCGTTATATAAAAGTAATTTCTGCATATTTATTATATTAATAATGATATCTTAGAATTTATATCTTACTATTTCAAATAGTTTTAAGATAAAATATATGAAAGTTGTTACAATTATTTACACCTTTTTCTGACCATTTCCTGACTGTCTTGTAAATTAAACTTACTAAACGTATATAAATGCTATTTGTAAATATTGACTTCATCATTTAGAATATTTTGAATAAGACAATGTGCAACAAATTTGCCACTAAAAGTGAATAATAATCAAGCTATTTTCTCAGATTATATAGAGTAGCAATTTCTAATATCTTTGTTTTCTACTTAATCATCAACGATATCTTAGAGCTTTAAAGGCAATATTTTCTCAAAGTAGATACAAATGACATCTTGATATGTGAATGTCAAGATTTGAACTGTTGTGATGAGAAAATCGTTAATAGTTGTGACAAAAAACATAAACTTTACTCTTCACTCTGTAACAATTGCAGTTGATTTGCCGACACTGCCGCTTTCCAAAATAGATCAGTTTTCATAAAACTTTAAAGCAATTGTTTGTAATGACACAAAATACTTCTAGTAATGATATCTGCTGAATTATTCTCAATTTTTTTACATGGATACCTAGGAGCATTTGAGGTTATTTCAGTGCAATTGTAATAATCAAATCAATCAAACAAACAATCAATAAAAATGAATACCCTTAAAGGGGAAGGTAAAACAGGCCCGATTTACCCATGGGTAAGCAATTAAGGCTCCAAGAGCAGTGATTGGCTACTAGCAGACTGGGGGAGATCTTATCACCCAATGTGCCACACCTTCTAACGGTCGCTGGAGTCAGGGAGGTCAAAGGTTATGGGAATTTTACTATGAGAGATCTACACATATACTACAGTAAAATGAGATTTCACGGCAAAAATCAAATAAGTGAATGAATGTGCTGGTAGATGATATTTTCTTAGAATGACTTGAATGATATTGTATTTCCCTATAAAAATAATTTTTAAAGAGATTCCCCATTTTAAATATTTTGCCTTTATTAGTCCCTTGATATGTTTGGTGTTTGTTGTGGATTCTCAAGCTATGTATGCATCAGATTTTTTACACTGTTAGGCCTTATGATCCTTTAATAATTGTTAGCCAATACAAAGTACATCTATCTGCCTAGTTTTGTCATATCATTGGTGACAATACAAAATAAGGTTCAGCACAATCTCTACTCTAGTGCTAAAGGCCCATTCCCACAGGCAGCAGTTGACAGGCTGGGGTCACAGCTGTCTTGGAGTGGGGAGGGGGGGTTGTTTTACATGGGAAAGAGAGGACTACTGGGGTGAAATTGATATCATGAATGGAAAGTTCTTAGCCACTCAGAGACTGCTGCCATGGCAACACTCACTTATCTGATCATATGACACATACAGAGGCAAATTTGAATCTTAGGTAGGTGTATTTGAATATAATTTTTAAAATTCTCTTTACAGAGTAAATGTATTTTTTCAGAAATTACAGCTTTGTGCTCTTCAAATACTGGTGTACATGGATGCAAAAAATCATTCTTAAATTACAAGTAATTGTTTTGATAATTGGCTAGACAAGAGTGTACCCAACTATATCTCAACTGAAAAGACACTCTTTACTGGGAAAATTGACTCCACCCATTCTGTGTATAGGGACTTACCTTCCCCTTTAAAACAAGTATAAAATTGTGTATTTCCGAGAGACGAACTTTAAGGACACGCCATGCAGCCATTATCTGGAACTGACAAAATGTGTCACAGGACCAATGACCACTTATACTGTAAGTAATTCATCTACATCGTCATGTAGGAATTGTTTCAAAATATTACAGATCAATTATATTTTTCAACAAAATGTTCTTATCTTTTGGCTTCTTACTTTTTTATAAAAAAGTGTAATTATCTACATACGCTATGTGGGAATTGTATGAAAATATTGCAGATAAAAAACATATTTTCTAACAAAATGTCTTTTTATTTTGGCCTATTATATCATTGAAAGGTGTATTTTTGTCGGGGTATGAGAAGTTGGTTTACATTGCCTACCAGAATCACTTCGTCACTTTCCGATGCCTCTTTTAATTTCAAGAGACAATATTTCTTTTTGTTTTCAACCTATCTGACAGGTCATAGAAACATGATGACACAAGGGGTGTATACGAAATACAAGCGAGCTATCATCAGCGAGTGAGTGATAGCAAGCCAGCTGTTTTATCCAATGGGTAATATTTTGCCACATGCGACCTTTCACCTGACATCGGTTCTCTCCGCGATTATCGGCTTTTAGATTAGTCTGAAGAAATAGCCAAGAGACAAATTACCCTAATTTCCTTAAAGTGAAACAGAGTATGTTTCAAAATTCTGTATTTGCTTAGGTAATATCCTATATACCATGTGTCGTTAAAGTTCAAATCATTAATTTTCAGCTCTTTAAAGCCAAACTTATCGTGTTTAGTTATTTTCATAATCATCAACGAACGGCAATATAAATGTAATGATGTTGAAATTCAATGTCCCATTTGCTTGTATAACACTTATGTGATATGCTTCACTCAACCATATCATATTTGTCGTTGTGTCCGATGTAGAGAAGTTTCCGAAATTACGTTTGTCATTGGCGTGCGCAACTGTCCGCTTTTCAATCACTAAACACAACTCGAAGCTGTAAATTCTCACTATACTGAACTAATAAGCATTACAATTGTAGTTTTCAGATACAACAACTTGTTTTCGAGATACTAGAACCATTTTTAAAAGTTGATAAATTTGACCAAAACAACATACTCTGCCACTTACATGGCGCTTTAAACTTGTAAATAGTTGCGTTGGTTTGGGTAACTTAATCAGCTCTCAACCAGGTTTTCGCCTTTCCTTATCCACACAGGCATCATACATCTTCGTTTTAATAAATTCATAAATTACCAACTTATCTTTCAATAGCTGTCAACCTATAGAGAAGTAGGTAGTGAAATGTTTGTTTGCAGTTTTCATATTAGTGTAAACACACGTCAAAATTCATATTTTCATATTATATCGATTAGAAATTCTTTCCTAAATAGCATATTTTTGTTAAATATGTGAAAAAATGCAAACGCCTGTTCATTCAGCCAATATCGCCTTAGTCAACGGTCAGAGATTTCTTCACCTTATATGTAAGGCCTTTCAATTTCTTGATAAGCTGTTAAGCTCCCTTTATCAAACATCCAGCATGTTGCATGCAAAACAAGTTGCATAGCAATAGATTGGCAGTATCGTAATATGTATCTGCTTTAAGTGACACTGGGTGCCGTTTCACTAAACGTTCGTAACTAAGGACGTTCGTAAGCACTTACGACCGATATTACGAATTTGTCATAAAAAGATAAGAGAAATAATCATCGTTACGATAAAATCGTAACAAAAAGTGGAACTCTTTGAGAGGTGAAGGTAAAAAGGTAAAAAAGAATTGTGAAGCAGGTGCGCGGACACGTACGAAGTACTGGACTGTAGGGGTTTTCAAATTCAATCGAAATGTTAATTTATTATCTCTTAATTTATTCGATTGAAAGTCCTTGTCAAAATAAATTGAGTAAGTGGGAATATCGCCTTTTATCGCAATGGATTATGTTTAAAAACTTATTTAAAAAACTCATGTTCAAGATTCTTAATAGTTGTTCATTTACAAGGCACAACAAACTTATCAATGTTTACACTAAACATTTTTTATCAAAGGGTCAAGGACAATTTCCAGGGAATCCCTAATGACGTCATTGCCTGGGATTCCCGTTTCCCGATGCTCAAAATAAAACGGCGTCCAAGGGAGGTGTCTTACACTGAGAAGAATGATTTTTTGGTTGATATAAATGAGCGGCTCTTTGCACTGCTTAATTAATTCATTCTAAATTTGCCAACGTTTTGAGTCAATCATTTATGTTGCCAAACCAAGTATACACACTTAGCTAATTTGGACTCGAATGAATTGCACGTGTGTTTTTTGGGATCCGATGCCGATTGAGGTAAAAAAAAAAACACCACCGTTCCAAGATTTTGAACGTGTCAGGGCCTGAAAAAATAATTCTAAAGGTCTTTGGGTACAGTTTTGTTTCCCTTCCGGTCTCAGCAAAATCACAAGTGTGCCGATGAAAACACACAAGGTAATGTAAAACCATTCATGGATTCAAGGAGGGCTAAATGTGGCTGTGTTTAAAATCACACCGGTAAATACGGAGGTTTGGTGCCATTGTGCCTACATCCCAATGTGCCTACAAAAAATGTGTAGGCGCTTTGGGAACTGAAAAAAACACCACCTTCTCAGAAAATGGGTATGACCCGTAAGTCCTTTTATGAACCAGTTCTTGATTTTCAAATCTGGATTAAAACATTGCTGATTTAACCAGAGCGGTTGCATACATATTTCATTTCGAATCCTTCTAAAAGGGTTTACATTATTCCTGATATTCGCACCTAACATGAGAACCTGTTTTATAGGAAATCTAGCTAGGCTATAGTAGTTTGATTTAGAAACGTGTCTGTTTAAACAAGAAATTTTCAATGAATCGACAAAAGTTTTGATTTTGTCCCTCTAATTATTCCTTATAAATTGAAAAATATTGTTAATTTGCTTTAAAATTCCTGGGAGGATTTGGAAGAGAATTGAGAAAAGAAAAGTGGATAAAGACAATGTTTTGATAACTGTTATTTGTTATCAAAGTTAAGTTTCGTTTCTTCCAATTCAAAAAAAGAATTCTTTTTTATATTTTCAAGTCTTTTCTTGGTATTGATCACCCAGAGGTTTTTCAACTCTGCGTTCAAGTCAAGAAAGTCAACAGTTGTTACTTATAAAAGCAATTTTAAGTAGATTAAAGTGGTTAACACGCTGTGTAGCAGTGTTAACAAAACGTTATCAGCTTGTATAATTCTTCCCCTCAGATGTCCTAATGAGTTAAGTTTTGTTAATTCTGCTCCTCACATGAAGAGTAGGGAGCTTTGTTTCAAAGTAAAGCCTTATCAGTAAATGTAAAAGAATAACTGTTTTGATGAGTAAAAATATAGTTACAAATGAAAACGTCATACAGTAGTAGAAGGTGTCTTTCCAGAGGAAGCGTGAAATGTCATGTGAAGTGTCAAGTGAAATTTGTCATAGTCAAACTTCTCTTCAACAAATTTCTTTTTACTTACTTCAAATGATCAAATGGAAGAGTCCATTGTCAAACACAGGTTGGAGGAACCCGATACACAAATCACTCATGCATGGATTTGTTTTGATAGCAGTGTAGGCAAACTGGGCTGTAGGCTCATTGGGATACCAATACGGACAGGTGAGTGAAAATAAATTGAGAATGTCAAATAATTTATTTTGGAGAAAACAAAATACCTAGTAGAAAAATTGATCATACCCTATTTGATATAATTATGATATAATACAAGTAAAATTCGATACTTATCATTGTGAACATCACATAAAAATCAAAAAAACAAATAATCTATTTTCATGTAACTTTCATAAATTATGATAATAATAATTCCCTGATTTTTATACTTTAAATGGTTATAAAAGAAAATCATTCATGCTTGTAAAAGGAAAACTGTTGACCTGTGCCCAAGAGGATGACACAAAAATTATGCAATTGATTGAATATTTATGTGGGTTTTAAAAAATATTAGCATAATTGTGTAGGACCTTTGAAAATTAAGGCCCTTTTGTTTTAAGAAGATTCATTGAAAACAGTATGACAAAAGGCTGCAATAAAGTCAAAAAGATCAAAAGTATATTCTTCCCCAAATAATGTTTGCCTATTAGTTATAAACCTTTCTTACATTTGAAGTTTTATCATCTTATGATATTTACTGAAAAACCAAATCTTTTAGTATCTTAACACCAGGCCAAAAGGACTTGTGATCATGCAGTATCTAGTTTTAATTAAACTATTATGAGCTTTCCTATTTTTAAAACTTCAACTCAATATATTTCAATATATTTCTTTCATGTAACATTTACCTGAGTAATAATATTAAGATCCAAAGTACTAACACTGGTGGTTTTTTTAATGTGAAACTGTAAAAATAAACCCAATTTGCCCTTAAATCGAATGACTTAATTTTAAAGTTAGTCATAAAAAGATCTTGGTTCAAATTTATGCACTTATAAGCTTTGATGATTTCTATAGAAAGCTTTAATTGAAAAATATTTACCTGGATATATATACTGGGTTGTCTTTATTACAGCATTGTGGGAATTCCAACACCATGAATAATATTTAGAAGTGATGATGAAATTTTGTAATTATTCCTATACTCATTTCCAAATGTCATGTAGATCGATATATTAGATATTGTATTAAATATTTTAGACATACAATTTAAATCATCATATTTTCAAAATATGATAATGAAAGGAAATACAAGTCTGATTAGATTTTATTGACATATGAGTTTCTGTCAGTATTTTTTAAATTTTTTGGTTCAAGATAGCATCAATTCAGTGACTTTTATTGTGCTTTATTGTGTGTTTTCAGTGCAAACAGTCCAGCTCAAGGGAATTCACACTGTTGGAATATAAGGTGAGGTGAGTTGGTTTTTATCGCCGCTTTCAAGATTTTATTGTGTGTTTTCAGTGCAAACAGTCCAGCTCAAGGGAATTCACACTGTTGGAATATAAGGTGAGGTGAATTGGTGTTTATCGCCGCTTTCAAGATTATTTCACTTATATCGTGGCTGCTAGTATTATTGCAGGGAGAAAGCACGCAACACCATTGTGGCTATGCATTGCGGTGAAACCTGCGAGCATCGGCTGGAACTAGCGAACCATGGGTGGTACTGCGCTGAATTTCAGTGTAGCATTGCACCCAAACCTGACTGCGTGTAGAACAGTTCTCTACTGCAGACAAAGTTGCCGAGCCCCTGGCGGGATTCGAACCACGGAACTCCTGATCCGAAGCCGAATGCGCTAACCACTGCGCTATCCCGCCCCTGGAATATAAGACACATTGGGAAGCTTCAGTGAAGCCAGAAATATGAAAAGGACAACTTTGCCTTGCTGAGGCTGAGAGACTAAAGGCTGAGTTTTATATTAGTTCATAATGTCATTAATAAACTTTGTTCGCAATGTTGTTTGTTTTATTTTGTAAATACTTTTATAGGGCATGAGTTGCTTCATCTCAAAATCATCCTAAATCTATTGTAAATAATTCAATAATATAGATTTCAAGTCAACAATTAGAAATGTCAATAATTTCCTATGTCGGGGTGATAATATAAACCTATTTTTTTTAATAAGAATTTTACAATAAAAAAAACAATTTGATAAATGCAATAGATTTTAAATATAAAGATAAAAACTTTTTCTGCTATATTTTTATTAATAAAACATTTATTAGAATCATTATATCCGTGAAATCTATGACTAACTTCTGCATTGCTGTCTTCTAATTTAAAATTTAAGATTAATTTAAATACAACCTCAACACGCAGGAAAGTAATGGATATCTATATGAAAATATAGATTAAAATATCATCACCTCTTCAGCAGGGGGATATGTGGGGGGCTGAAAGATCCAGATATGTGATCCTCTTAAAACAATTATTATTTTCAATTTCCTGTGATTTAATCAAGATATGATTATTTTATGAAAATTTGATTTATGTAATAATAAATCATTGACTATAGCATACTTAATATAATTTGGATTCCCCTTATTTATTAATAAACCAATTATTTCAAGTCCAAATTAGCTATAGCTAGGTCCATGATTATATTTTTATTTATTTAAAAATGTAAATTGAGTAATCTATAAAATATAAGCTTTGCAAAACAAACAATTTTTTTTATAGTTTTTTAATACCTGCAGATTATATATACAATATTAAAGGTTGAGCCTCAGGCAACCCTATTTGTGCCGAGTTGGCCTTTTGACTAACAACCATTGGCTGAAATTGTGTCATTGAGGGCGTTTACGTCTTGATTTGACAATTTCAATGTTTTTAACTTTACTCGAAATCAGTTATGTCTTTTTGAAAAATATAAGTAGAGGTCTTTAAATTATATCAACTATGTGAAACCTTGCAAATTCGCGTACAATACACAGACGGCTGTAACGGCCGCCTCATCGCTTCGGCTTTAGGGCATGCGATTGCATGGCACAGTACCGGTGACCGGCTGAAACTCTGCTTGGTCGTGAATGTTCTCGGTGATCTGTTGCTTGAATAGACTGACGGAGGGAAAATTAAAGCTGTATCGTTGAGAAACGGGTTTTAGTGTAGGCACTGTCACTCGACTGACGCCATCTTTGTTACATTTACGAACGAAATATCAAGTTGTGACACCTCCTTAGCTGTCGTAATTTTTGACGTAACTTACGAATATTTTCTTGCTATGAATCTTTAGTGAAACGCTTACGATAAAATTCGTAACGCTAAGATCGATTTTACGAAATTCGTAAGCTTACGAACGTTTAGTGATTATGTTTCATGAAGTTTGTTTATGGCTCAATTAGAGCCAAAATATTATATGAGATGGGATTACTTCAAATCCCCTATCTAAAGTTGCATCTTAAACTCTTAAATACCAATTTTTAAAATAATTTTCTTGTTTTCGATTGTAACTAAAAAACTTGCAACTTAAAAACGGTCATAAAAATGTTAAGAATTCGATGTTCAGCTTCCTATTTCGAGTATATCAGTTAAATGACCTATTAAACAATACTAACTATATTTCTTGTTGTGTTCGTAATAAATAGGTTTCCAAACTTACATTTGAGTCATTGTCCGGTTTTCGATCATAAACTTCACCTTTTCCCTGTTTGTTGTAACTATGCTCACTGATAAGCACTGATATGTTAATTTTTAAAAAAAAGCAGCCACTATTTGTGAAATAACACAATTTATGAATTTTAACACATTTGACCCCCAACAACATACTCTGTGCCCCTTTATATATGTAGAGTGGTTCTCTCTCTTCAGACTCGGTTAAGACAAAACTTGCTGTCGGACCTGCCCGTGCACCTTTGCTGTAGCCATGGGTATCGGTCCTCATTTCCATATCGCAATATATTGCGATATAGAAAAGCGTATTGCAATACGTATGGTAATATAGTGGTACTTTTCATATTTTAGTTTTTCTATGTTTTTTTTAACTAAGAACAGCAATTAGAACAGTAATCAATGCTCAAGTAGACGTCGTTTTGTAAAGAGAGGTAATTCAGCGACTGGTTGTCTGTGCTTTTTCAACTTTGCAAGTTCACAATTTTTTAAAACTTTCAGTAAAATCAAAGGGTGTTTTTGTTACGTTTCTCTGCAGTTATACACGGAAAGTGTTCACTCTAAAACCTACGATATATTGGATGTTTTAAGATTACTGTACCGGTACATATCGTGGTGTTTCTGTATTGCAATATACCGAAATACCGATAATACCGCGCACTGTTAGCTGTAGCCAATATGTAACTCTGACATTGTACACCCCATCCTGGGACAGTTTGGAGTTGAGTCTCAACGACAGGGTCTTTGGGATGGACTCTGTTTCATGAAGCAGTTGATGTATTCGGGCCATAGCACGCCGTTGCCGTGAACATAGCAAACCGTAACAGCCAGTAGCAAACGTCCTAGTCACGCAGTAGCGTATTACATGGGGTGTCAACGACAGGGTCTTGGGGATGGACTCTGTTGTGTACTTCAGTTGTGAATGTAGCACTGGCTCGGGGATAAATATTGTACCATGTACAATCACGCCAAATAAAATAAACAAATGGTCGACCACAAACAACAGTCTCCAGTCTCTTCTTAGTTAAAACCGACACCGACGGCGTTTTCAAACGCAACTATCTATCGGTATTGTAACATGACCGTTAGTTATTAGGAGTTTAAGAGCGAACTCTGTTTTTGCGTACTTATTTTTGTGTGGAAAGGACTTTGCGACTATTCTTTGTCTGTAAGAGATGAGTTAAGGTCAAACCAAATGTGAATTCCCGGCATAATTAACATTACAACGTAGGGATAATACTAAATTTTGGCATTCGCAAATACTTGTTTAATTTGAGGCCAAAATCAGCAACTATAAAAATCATAATAAGATATCGTAAAACTGTCAGAAAAAAAAAGTTTTAAACTAGCCTTGACTTTAGACCTTAGTGTTCCATGACAAATCAAGTAATCAGATTTCTGAACCATAATCACTTCATCAATCAATTTTCTTTAAACCTGTTTGTATTACTCTCTAGATGCAGGTTATGATCAGTTAGATTTTTGCTGTTTCAAATAGTTGGGAAAGAGGTAAGTGTCTGTTAATGTTTTTGTTTTGGTCGCATGTCGTCACTGAGCGGCGTCCTTTCCGTTAATCTCTGGCTACATGCAACAATGTTGAAATATTCAAAGGTCGTCGGCCACATGTTGTAAATAAAGTATTTACCTGTCTGTAATACAATTGTCAAGTATAATAATCAAATGAACATATGTTCAAATGATTCCGTTAAAATATCAATCTTGTAAACATCTGTCTGCCACCGACCTGTGTCTGACTGTCAGTGTCATACTAATGCAATGATCAGTTTCCAGTTTCATACATTGACCACGCACACTCTTGTATGGAATAACAAATATATTATTTTGATTGACGGAAGAGATAAAACAGTAGAATGATTTAGCAAATGATATGTATGGATTTAGCAATCGGGCTGAATCCTTGAGGTTATCGCTTTATTCTTTTACTTTTTTGAGTGTTTTATTTCACCGATTTTATGTAGCACTTTTAGCCAAAATTATTGATGCTATTAACGCCAAACTTTCAGTGCTGGTAGACCTTATTCAGGAATAGCGAAACTAAGGTGTGGTCAAATCGGTTATTGCATTAAAAGGCCCAATTCTACCAAAAACTTTGAAAACAAACATTTAAAAGACAAGTAGCGACTTGAAACTTTTTTGAAAAGATGCGCAACAAAAACACTTGAAAAAAGTAAATCGTGACGAGGTCTCAAGTCACAAGGTTTCGGTCCCATCTTGATTTTTCACACTTTTTGCAAGTTTTTGACCAATGCACTTTTGAGGAATCAGTTCTCTGCTAATGCTTGCAGTAGAGAGCCGATACTAACACGTGCACGTTACATAGCTAAAACATTGGCGTATAACAGGTTGGTCTCAGAAAATGCGATTTCTCAATACAATTTCCATAGCAACCATTTAGCGTTAATTGTTTCAGTGGCATTCAAGAAGCTGCTAGTAAAGGAAGACAATGATAATATGGATGCACAACTTCTTTATTACACAATGGCTAAAGTTGTGCATCCATAATATCACTGTCTTCCCCATTCAGAGTTAGTGAATTTTCAAACTTCATGGGCTGATAACTCAAAAACCTAAAGGAAATTTAAGGAAGACACTCTGTCGTGATAAAATGCACCTCCACCCCATCCCCTCTCTTCCTTTTGAAACACATACAGGACTTATGCAGAAATATCAGATTGCTTTTTGCAGCAAGATTCCTTCAAATTGGAGATATGGCCAAAATCTGTGACATGACCAAACGCAGGTATATGTGCATGTGTACGTGTGAAAAGGCGGCCAAGCCCGTTCAGACCATATAGTATATCCATAAGAAGGAAGGAAGCGTTCCTGTAGTAGGCGATGTACTTAATTCGGGTGTGGTCTTTCTACAAATCATTTTCAAAAAATCTATTACCCTGAGCGATCTTTTAAGCGTGTGTTCCCTCCTATCTAGATACCATAATGCTCATTATTTATTTTGGTTGCCAACCTTTCAAGAGAGTATGTAAAAAGACTTATCTTACTCTTTTTAAACCGCTGTAGAACTGTTAAAAAAACTTCCCCACGACGTATTTTACTTCAAATAATGCTAAAATCTTTCCTAACCGCCAAAAGCTTGCCATAAAAAGCTGAATCTTGTTATAGTCGCTTGTGACTGTATATATCATTGGGTTTTAATTATGATCTTCTCTTTGAAATTAGTAAAACTTTAAATTCTATTGTTAATCACCAAATAGCAGGTTAAATTGAGTGCAGTCTCTATATACCTACATATAGTTGTGTAACAATCTATCATTAGTATCGATGTTTGCATCGTAATAATAAGCGATACAAGTGTATCGCTACCGCACACATCTAGACAATATAATAGGATATTTATATCGCGAGGGTCCAAGATACATTGATGTATCGTCATAAGAACAATACATCCCGATACTAAAAACATTGTTTGTCTAAAAAAGATAAAACTTTATGCTGGCCAACTTTTTATTCTATTTAATGTGATAAGACAAAGAACAAATTTACAACATTGCTGAAATTCTATCACAAACAATCACATCAAGCTTTGCACTTCTCCAATGGTATATCGTCTTGCCTAATAAACTGAAATCGGGATGTAAAACTGGAATCTGGAATCTGGATATATCGTCTAGGCAGTAAGGCCACAATACTCAAGTCTACCTTCATGATACACAGGTTTACCTACATGATACACAGGTCTACCTTCGTGATACACAGGTCGACCTACATGATACACGGGTCTACCTACATGATACACGGGTCTACCTTCATGATACATAGGTCTACCGTCATGGTACACAGGTCGACCTACATGATACACAAGTCTACCTACATGATACACTGGTCTACCTACATGATACTCAGGTCTACCTTCATGATACACAGCTCTACCTACATGATACACTGGTCTACCTACATGATACACTGGTCTACCTACATGATACCCAGGTCTACCTACATGATATACAGGTCTACCTACATGATACACAGATCTACCTACATGATACACTGGTCTACCTACATGACACATACGTCTACATTCATGATACACAGATCTACCTTCATGATACACAGATCTACCTTCATTATACACAGGTCTAGCTTCATGATACACAGGCAGGGGTGGAAATAACTTTTTATTTGCTGCTGGACTCAGGTACAGTAGCACATGTTAATTCACTTGCCCTGAGTTTCATCCTACTGTACCACTATTTCGGATGATAAATAAAGATCTGTTCACGCAAAAAAATGGTAATGAAGTAATAAATTATACTACTACAGTCTGTTTTTAATAAAGAAAAACCAATTAAGGTAGGTATTATTTTCCTTTACCAATAATCATAAGACATTTTATTTGACTGTCTCAGAGAATGATGTAGTACAGCTCATAAAACAATTATTAAACACACAGTGGGTCCATAATATAAATAAATAAAACTTTTTTAGTCAAGAAAGCTAGAATGTGACACTATGATTTTAATATTGCACAAATCCAACTATGTTTTGCAGTTCATGACAATTTAAATAGTCTATTTTAAAATGATTTTTATTAAGGAAATGTATTTTAATTCCCTTATGTCAGAGATCGATCATTTTAACTCATACCACATGTCATTACATTTTTGTTTTGAAAAATATCAAACCCACGGAAACGTGTCCACCGAAGACTTAATTTGTGAAATGCCCTTTCCTTTTTTCTGACTCGTAAAATCTTATTTGTGAACATCGAATAATATCATATATCTATTTAAGATGTTGTAAACAATCTAAACAACCTACAGCTAACTTTTTTGTATTTCCCAAAAGCAGCCGATTATAAAACCGCACACGGTAGCCTATTTCTGTGGTCAATTCGTATCCAAAACCACCTCCAACCTCCGTGAATTTTACCGAAACGAACTCCTAATTTTATCATATTTTCAGCTAGGCATATACAAGTTACGTCTATCTTTATCATTGCTGCGTATCAATATTTTACTAAGTGATATGTCTGATATATTTTACGTTTCGAATCTCAAGAAAACAGAAACGTAGCCTTCACAAATCGATCTAATCGTACCGGTATATATTTTTTGACATAGCCTACCTCATTTGTTATCAATTATAAATTTATACATAAAAGGATTTCACAAATAAATAATCATTAGAATGGGTAGCGGTATTTGCATCGCTGGAAAAAAAATAACTTTACGATCTTCTAAAAAAGGTTATTGTGTCTTTGTACAAGTTTGATTTTGAATACGAATTCACCGCATCGTTTTCCCCATAAATTCTAACGAGCTCTCAACAATGTTAGGCAACGAAAATTATGATAGCTGACAGAAGAAGTGTTGATGTTCGGAGTTATGTGCAAATGCTTCACTGATCCAAGAAAGGTAACTCTATATTACTTTGAAACCAAAACATCGCCGGACAAAATACGTAGGATTTTGATATTATTTACTCCTTTGAATTAAAAAGTAACATCACAATAAATTTAGCATTTTATTTACATCTTGCGAATATATATTTAACTGGACCCTTTGAGATAATTCACTGGACAACGGTACAGTGTTGTAAGCAATTTGACTTGCCCGACAGAATAATTCACTGGACTCGGGCGTCGGGCAATGGGTTATTTCCACCCCTGACAGGTCTACCTACATGATACACTGGTCTACCTTCATGATACACAGGTCTACCTGCATGATACACAAGTCTACCTGCATGATACACAGATCTACCTACATGATACACTGGTCTACCTTCATGATACACAGGTCTACCTACATGATACACTGGTCTACCTTCATGATACACAGATCTACCTACATCATACACATGTCTACCTACATGATACACTGGTCTACCTTCATGATACACTGGTCTACCTACATGATACACAAGTCTACCTACATGATACACAAGTCTACCTGCATGATACACAGATCTACCTACATGATACACTGGTCTACCTTCATGATACACAGGTCTACCGTCATGGTTCACAGATCTACCTACATGATATACAGGTCTACCTACATGATACACAGGTCTACCTACATGATACACAAGTCTACCTGCATGATACACAGATCTACCTACATGATACACTGGTCTACCTTCATGATACACAGGTCTACCGTCATGGCTCACAGATCTACCTACATGATATACAGGTCTACCTACATGATACACAGGTCTACCTACATGATATACAGGTCTACCTACATGATACACAGGTCTACCTACATGATATACAGATCTACCTACATGATACACAGGTCTACGTACATGATACACAGGTCGACCTACATGATACAAAGATCTACTGACATGACACATTAGTCTACCGACATGACACATAAATCTACCTTCATGATACACAGGTCTACCCACATGAAACTCAGGTCTACCTACATGAAACTCAGGTCTACCTACATGATATACGGGTCTATCTTAATGATACACAGGTCTACCTACAGGACACATAAATCTACCTTCATGATACACAGGTCTACCCACATGATACACATGTTCCGATGAATCTCGGTACTTCCAACACGATACGATACACGATACAAAAAAGTTGAAAATCGATTCGTCACGATTCGTTTCATCACACATAATCACATATCAATCAAAAAGAAATCTTATTACCCGATTTTAGCAAGATTTCCCCTGTTTAACCTATTCACATATCAGAATTGATTACAGCGAAAGCTTAGTACTGCATTCTGTCGACCACGTTGTTTATTGTACCGGTGTTTAATGAAGTAGTTACTGATGAATTTAGGATGAGGTTAGTGGAGGTTGATTTAGAAATTCAAGGGTTATTTGCTAATAAAAAGTTAACACAACACTGTGACAACAGTATTTCAAAGATATATAGATCGTAGATATTAAAGCAATATTCATAACAAATACGAACTCTTGAAAACAAACCCTGATAAATAAAGAAATATTAGATCGATTTCTACAGGCGTCTATGAAATGCTAACACCGTCTCGGATGGAAATGTCAACATTCTCAACATCGTGTTTGGGAATTATGTTAGAAAATAAATAATTGACAAATGGCTACATTCAAAGTTTCTTAATATTATCAATTAAACAATTTAAACGTTGAATTTATTGAGTCAAAATTATCAAAAGAAATTAGTAAATTACATCACAGCGTGTTTACTTGCTAACACCGTTTCGGATGGAAATGTCAACAATTTCAACATCGTGTTTGGGAATTATGTTAGAAAATTAATAATTGACAAATGGCTACATTCAAAGTTTCTAAATGATATCAATTAAACAATTTAAACGTTGAATTTATTGAGTCTAAATTATCAAAAGAAATGAGTAAATATAACAGCACGGCGTGTTTAGTAACTTCTTTGATTGAGTCTTTGAAGAAATAAAGACATTAAGAAAAGCTTTGTTTTCCTTTATTCAGAAGAACATTCGGCGTAGATGTTAGTTTTATTGGCTTTAATTGCTGACATGTCCAAGTTTACTAGTTTAGTAGTTTTTAAGGCTGTATCGAGATATGTATCGTATCGTAGCAAAAGTATCGAGATATGTATCGTATCGTGGCTCTCCTGTATCGTTGCACCCCTACTGTTCTGCCTACATGACACAAAGGCCCACCATCATGATATACAGGTCTACCTACATGATACTCAGGTCTACCTACATTATACACATGTCTACCTACATGATACACTGGTCTACCGACATGACACGTAAGTCTACCTTCATGATACACATGTCTACCATCATGATAAACAGGTCTACCTACATGATACACAGGTCTACTTAATGGTACACAGCTCTACCTACATGATACACAGGTCTACTTACATGATACACAGGTCTACCTACATGATACACAGCTCTACTTACATGATACACAGGTCTACCTGCATGATACACAGGTTTACTTACATGATACACAGGTCTACCTACATGATACCCAGGTCTACCTACATGATACACAGGTCTACCTACATGATACACAGGTTTACTTACATGATACACAGGTCTACCTACATGATACACAGGTTTACTTACATGATACACAGGTCTACCTACATGATACACAGGTTTACTTACATGATACACAGATCTACTTACATGATACACAGGTCTACCTGCATGATACACAGGTTTACCTACATGATAAACAGGTCAACCTACATGATACACAGGTCTACCTACATGATACACAGGTCTACCTACATGATACACAGGTTTACTTACATGATACACAGGTCTACCTACATGATACACAGGTCTACCTGCATGATACACAGGTTTACTTACATGATACACAGGTTTATCTACATGATACACAGGTCTACCTACATGATACACAGATCTACCTACATGATACACAGGTTTACTTACATGATACACAGGTCTATCTACATGATACACAGGTCTACCTACATGATACACAGGTTTACGTACATGATACACAGGTCTACCTGCATGATACACAGGTTTACTTACATGATACACAGGTCTACCTACATGATACACAGGTCTACCTGCATGATACACAGGTTTACTTACATGATACACAGGTCTACCTGCATGATACACAGGTCTACCTACATGATACACTGGTTTACCTGCATGATACACAGGTCTACCTACATCATACCCAGGTCTACCTACATGATACCCAGGTCTACCTACATGATACACAGGTCTACCTGCATGATACACAGGTTTACTTACATGATACACAGGTCTACCTACATCATACCCAGGTCTACCTACATGATACACAGGTCTACCTACATGATACACAGGTCTACCTACATAATACACAGGTCTACCTACATGATACCCAGGTCTACCTACATGATACACAGGTCTACCTGCATGATACACAGGTTTACTTACATGATACCCAGGTCTACCTACATGATACACAGGTCTACCTGCATGATACACAGATCTACCTACATGATACACAGATCTACCTACATGATACACAAGTCTACCTACATGATACACAGGTCTACCTACATGATACACAGATCTACCTACATGACACACAGCTCTACCTACATGATACACAGGTCTACCTATATGATACACAGGTCTACCTACATGATACACTGGTCTACCTACATGATACACAAATCTACCTATATGATACACAGGTCTACCTACATGATACTCAGGTTAAACTACATGATACACAGGTCTACCTACATGATACCCAGGTCTACCTACATGATACTCAGATCTACCTACATGATACACAGATCTACCTACATGATACAAAGATCTACTGACATGACACATTAGTCTACTGACATGACACATAAATCTACCTTCATGATACACAGGTCTACCTACATGAAACTCAGGTCTACCTACATGAAACTCAGGTCTACCTACATGATATACGGGTCTATCTTAATGGTACACAGCTCTACCTACATGATACACAGGTCTACTTACATGATACACAGGTCTACCTACAGGACACATAAATCTACCTTCATGATACACAGGTCTACCCACATGATACACTGTTCTGCCTACATGACACAAAGGCCCACCATCATGATATACAGGTCTACCTACATGATACTCAGGTCTACCTACATTATACACATGTCTACCTACATGATACACTGGTCTACCGACATGACACGTAAGTCTACCTTCATGATACACATGTCTACCATCATGATAAACAGGTCTACCTACATGATACACAGGTCTACTTAATGGTACACAGCTCTACCTACATGATACACAGGTCTACTTACATGATACACAGGTCTACCTACATGATACACAGCTCTACTTACATGATACACAGGTCTACCTGCATGATACACAGGTTTACTTACATGATACCCAGGTCTACCTACATGATACACAGGTCTACCTACATGATACACAGGTTTACTTACATGATACACAGGTCTACCTACATGATACACAGGTTTACTTACATGATACACAGGTCTACTTACATGATACCCAGGTCTACCTACATGATACCCAGGTCTACCTACATGATACACAGGTCTACCTGCATGATACACAGGTTTACTTACATGATACACAGGTCTACCTACATGATACACAGGTTTACTTACATGATACACTGGTCTACCTACATGATACACAGGTTTACTTACATGATACACAGGTCTACCTGCATGATACACAGGTTTACCTACATGATAAACAGGTCAACCTACATGATACACAGGTCTACCTACATGATACACAGGTCTACCTGCATGATACACAGGTTTACTTACATGATACACAGGTTTATCTACATGATACACAGGTCTACCTACATGATACCCAGGTCTACCTACATGATACACAGGTCTACCTGCATGATACACAGGTTTACTTACATGATACCCAGGTCTACCTACATGATACACAGGTCTACCTGCATGATACACAGATCTACCTACATGATACACAGATCTACCTACATGATACACTGGACTACCTACATGATACACAGGTCTACCTACATGATACTCAGATCTACCTACATGATACTCAGATCTACCTACATGATACACAAGTCTACCTACATGATACACAGGTCTACCTACATGATACACAGATCTACCTACATGACACACAGCTCTACCTACATGATACACAGGTCTACCTATATGATACACAGGTCTACCTACATGATACTCAGGTTAAACTACATGATACACAGGTCTACCTACATGATACCCAGGTCTACCTACATGATACACAGATCTACCTACATGATACACAAGTCTACCTACATGATACCCAGGTCTACCTACATGATACACAGGTCTACCTACATGACACACAGGTCTACCTACATGATACACAGGTCTACCTACATGATACACTGGTCTACCTTGATGACACACAGCTCTACTTGCATGTCAGTTTGAAGTGCAAACACTGTAATCAGTCAAAATCAAAATCAAAAGCTAATTGTTTAAGGTAGATATTTTGATTGTGATGGTTGGAAATAAGGACCAATGACAAGCAAGTACTGCACATTATGAATTAATAAACTACTACAGAACTGAAATATGTGACTCAACATTAGCTGCAAATAACTGTATCAATGAAAATAATGAACAAGGATTAAAAAGTGAGAGATAGTTTTGACATCATATCATTTAATAAAACTCTTTTTTGACATTTGTGTATTTTTTTCTTCAAAATTGGTGATAATAATTTTATATTTATAATATATTAATTACCTATGATTAATTGATTGTTTGACTGTATGCTATCCTGCAGAACTAAACACATCATTGTACATTACTACGAATCATATTTGTACAGCTCTTGATTTCCCCAGGAGGGGGCAGAAACACTACCAGGGCTAAAATTTGAAAAAAGACAAGAGAACTAGGTAGGCTTCATTGCCATTTCGATTAAAAAATATTTGATGTTATTTGGTTTACACGGCTAAATTTATTTAGAGAAAAGTGTATGTAAATAACATGAAAATCCTTTTAAATATTTAAAAACAAAATAAATGATGTGCCTACAGTGAAGTTTTATGAAAGCAGTGATTTCCCCATTATTTTCATAGGAAATAAAGAAATGTGACAGTACAGAAACTTCATGAAACCATTGACCCACAATATTTTAACTTAAAAACATTGTTTGTTTAGATTTTGAAGAGTGCAAGGAGTTAATTTAAATTGTGAAGTCAATAGACATAACCCTTCATTCCTTGTGATATTTTAAACAAGTTATAACATATCCTCTTACCAAAACAGTAATGAAATAGAAATCATGTGGTGCCAGTAGACATTTGATTGATCTTGAATTTGATTATTTAGTTTTATTTTGGATTGGATTGCATTGGGCTGGATCATTTATAGCTATTAGAACAGAGGTTGTATATGACATAATGGAGCAGCTTACTTTGAGGGGAGAGAAATGAAATATATCATCTAATCAAAAAATTGTACTTTTGATTTATTTGATACAAATGGATTGTATTGGATTAGATCGTTTAGCACTGAGGCTTACATTAAACTCAAAGAAAACCTATCAGTTATTTGGAATTTCATTTTCAAAATTCAAATATGATAATTATTCATGATTTTGGTAAAGAATTCAATAAATTCATGATGTTTCTCTGATGATTTTGGATGCAACAAAAGTACCAAAGCATTAAATTTACTTGTTTGATCCAGAGATCTAATGAGCATTCATGCATTAAACTCTTTGATGATTCTTCAACCTTTTTCAACCTGTGACGTAATGCATAAATTAACCTATGCTGCATAAATTAGCTCGCTCCGGGTTCAATCCGGGAAAGCAGGTTGTCGAACCCCTCCTTATCTTTCATATGAGGATCCACTTTGAGATAAATGAGAACACATAATGGTTTAAGTTGATTCTAACCCGATTATTTCCCCTTAATCATCAGTTTAAATGTTATTTATCTAACTAATGTCATTTGCATAGTAAGTAGGTTTCAATGGTCATATTTATCCCTAAAAGTAAAAGCCTGAAATAAAAACATCAAACTTCTCTATTGTTTATTCGTTTAAATATGGATGATATGTATTTTGCTTCTTCACAAAAATGCTTGTTAATAAGTCTTTAATTAAAAGCAATTAAAATATCAAATCTCAATTTCGAAGATTGAACCCTAAAATTGACAAAAGAATATTTTTAGAGAAAAAGAATTATAAAAAAAGTTGAATTATTTAAATCATAATTTTTTGATAATTTTCAAGTTTAGCAAGCAGGAAGGAGGTTGTTGGAAGCGGCAAAGAGTAAAATTTATCTATCACTGGCTTGTCTAAACCTTGCTGCCAACAAGTTGAAATTGTGTTTTGAATAAAGCGCCCTCTTTGGCGAAAAGTTGCAATTGTTATTGGACTATTGAAATCTATGGCAGCAGCCTGGACGACAAGTAAAGAGAAGTATTGGAAAAGCGGCAAGGTTTATCTTATGTAGTCTTGCGCAGAAAAAATCCATGAATGGAAGATGTAGTATATATAAATAGCACAAGTCTTGTTAACCGATAACTTAATGCATGTTTTAACAAATCTATAAGTTTTATCCTAAAAGAGCATCCTCAAATTAGAACTACAAGTCACAACAAGATCTATAGCAAACTAGTGAAAAACATAAGGTAAGTTACATGATTATATGTCCAGAGTAAAAACTACCTAGACTCTGAATATACAGATCTACAGCTTCTTAACTCTTTCATTGTCAGAGGAAAAGATGGATTTCGTTCTTTGAGATTTCTATTTCTTTAACATTTATTTTCTGAAATTCATCACTCTGTAACATAAAATATCATCCAACATTCATATTTTATATCTGTATTCAAGATGTAAGGCGCTTTTGAAACCTAACTGCAGAGAAAGAAACAACTAATATTAGCTAAATGTCGGTTACTTATTTGCCTATAGCGGTCACGTGCCGTTGTTATATTTTTCAATGTCAAACTGGGTCACGCTCGACCCTAGTAATGAGACAACTGCCAAGAGTTTTCTCCCTTGGTCCACTGTTAGGTAAACAAAGGCTACCCTACGCTGGTTTGTTGAACCTTAACTTTTCGCACCCTGTGTATTTTCCCTCAAATTAAAGCCATTTCTGGATGGGGAAAAGTATGTTATTGTAAAAAGGAATGTTCGTACAAAAAAGCCTTGATCGGTTCCCTCGCTCTCTGCGAGGTTGTCCATCAGCGAGATGAAGATTTGAATGGTGAAGTAGAAAACCTATCTGTACACATATTAGTCGAGGCAATCGCCGACTTTTTATCCATATCAAACTTTCAAACGGACCTGAGCATTATGTCGTGAGTTTGCATGTTCTGTGCGTAGAACACTTTCAAACTCACTCGGTCCTTTCATGGCGTCTACCATGCCAGAACTCAAACTTCGTTCTCGTTTGATACTTAACTCGAACACATGAGATATCTCCAAATCAAACTCAAGGACACATGGTAACTTATAATATATGTTTTTTGTACAAATAAGAACTTTGGGATTATAGATCTGCCTGGAACCACCATGATCAAAGAAGTCGTCAATCTATCAAAGTGGCACTTATAGACCTCTCATAAATTTTTCTTAAATCATACAATATTGTCATTATTCATTTCATAAACTTCCAAAAT
This sequence comes from Phorcus lineatus, assembly GCA_921293015.1. Taxonomy (NCBI): domain Eukaryota; kingdom Metazoa; phylum Mollusca; class Gastropoda; order Trochida; family Trochidae; genus Phorcus; species Phorcus lineatus. Next base: position 44,834,591 of record OV121093.1, read on the forward strand.
GCCTCACAGTCGCTATTTTATCTTCTCATATCTAAAAGGATGGTTTAAATTATCATGATATTATTATATAATTACATTAATGTTGACACAAAAACCATACCTCTGTTATACAAGGACCTTAAAAAAAGTTTCAACCATCCAAACCACTGTCGTCCAGTGGTATGATGATCGACCTACGGCGTAGAGGTGTAGTGTTATGTAGTGAGGTTGAAAATAAGTTAGATTATGGGTTTTTATGTTTAGAATAAGGTTTAAGTAGAGAGATAATATTTTAAAGTAGCAAATGTTTAGACAAAAGAATTAATCGAGCAGGTGATGAAGTTTAGCACAATGCGTGTCAGGGAGTTATCAATTAGGAGAAACACAAGTAAGAAAAGAGTTCTTGTCAAGGGTTGTGACATATTGGAAGGATTGTCATTGGAATTAATGGACACACCTTCATTTAGTCATTTCATAAGTCAATTACGACTAGGTAAGAAGAAGTGATGAGAGATAAAAAAACCCACATTATTGTGCAGGGATTGAAATTCCCTTCATTTCAGTGCCGAACGCACGGGTAAATTTCATAGGGCACGGATAAAATCAAACTGCCGTGCCCTGTGGGCACGTCAAAACAAATCGCTTAGAATCATGAAGTTTAATATTAGACTGTCAAAATCTTTGATTTTAAACCTTTCAGCATGTTCTAAGAATGATTTTTCTGAGGCCGTGTTACCTATTACCTATTTAAATTGTTTGATTTACAAAATCTCAAACTTATGAATCTCTTTTGGTCGAAATCAAAACAAATATATGTCAGAAATACGATCGCAAAAGCACGTTGTTATTGAACACCGGTGATTCGAGAATTAGTTAACGAGTAGTTTTTGCGCCTATAGGATAGCTGAAGCTCGATCAATTACGTTTAAGTGAATGATAGGATATAACAATATCAATATGATCGAATAAAAAAGATCGACGACATACCTCTCAAACTTCAAAAGATCTTATAATCGCACAAATTACCGAAAAATGAACGCCGAAGTCGGTAACATTATCTTACAGAAGCTATAAAAAGGAAACACCGTTTGGAATATCGATGCATTTTCTTAACGACAAATAACATTGAAATTACGCTATCGGGTCCATGATAATCTTTTCGATTGTCTTTATTCCAGTAATATATGAATAAATTTAAGCATTTATTTCTGTTTCATTTTCTAAATAAAATACGAGTAACTGCTAAACAGTTTATTCAAACATTTTATATTGTATCAGTAATATGTTGCCATGAAATTATCACGACCACGTGTGTCAAGCAACTTGGAGTCGTATTTTCATACATAGTTTTAAAAACTCGATCTAATTTATGTTTTTAGAAAAAATATTTGAAAAAAAAACATATTATCGATGTTTTGATAATGCATGTACGAATAAACTATTTGAATTTTCGGTTAAATTTACCTGAAGGAAACGCGCTCATTCATTAAGGCACTGTAAAAAAAACCACCGTTCACAAACACTTCGAACTATTCTTGCAAGAAATGCATTTGTAAATAAATAAATAAGTCATTTTAAACTTGAAACCAGATTGAAGTGATAATTCAATCTAAGTTGATTAAAATAATAACATAAAAAAATGTTTTACCATGACAGACACAATTAATAAAACATCTCATGTTAATTATTGATATCCTGTTAAATAGACTTATATTATGAAATATGTTAGAAATAACTTTCTTGATTCTTATGGATGGTGACAGTAAACGAACTCGGGCAATTCTCCAGAGCTGGCCTCTACCAAAATACAGGAAATGGTTTGTTTGTGACAGGGGAAACAATCTCCAATTTTGTAAGGTGTGTCTGCAGATTGGTTTCCCTTAGGGAGGGATGGAAAGTCTACCGGTAAATACATCTTGATGCATTTTCTACAATGTCTGTACAAATTCTTTTTGTGCTGAATTTAAAACAAATTCAGTAAATAAATTTTGAATCTTCATTATTTTGATCTTATAATCCTGATCTCTGTTGGCACACTCAATTTGTTAAGGGCACACACAAATTTTACATTGGGTGCCTTGGGGCACACTTAGAAAAAATCTCATTTCTATCCCTGTTGTGACGTAATGAATAACTGAGCATTTGCTAAAGTGAATTAACCAAATAGATAGAGTAATTCGTGACGTCATGGAGGTCAAGGTGCAAAGTTATTGAGGTCATAGGTCAGCACTTTTTCGGCCAGGTCAAGCAGAGGCTAATATGCAGATGGGTAAAGTATTTTAGGAGTAGAGTACGTATAGGGGTAACGATATGTTAGGAAAGTAGATGTAAGAGTAGGAATTGTATGTTCATGTATGTTCAACTTTTTTTATAATCAAATGATGAAATACCTTCGTTCGTATTTATTCACTGCCGTGTACTCGGTAAGGAGGGGACCTTCCAAGATGGCGATCAAAACAGTACAACAAAGATAAGTTTAAATGGTTAAATTTTACTGTGAATAGTCAGGAGATGAATAAGCAATATATTGGTGCAGCGTTTGGTTGCACAAACTTTAAGACAGTGTAATTCCCATATAAAGTTGAAGTTTTTGGCACTTATATTTTCGAAGCGGGGATGACTACTCTAAAAGTGTATTTTCCTATCCTTAAGGAGCTTGAATATTATAGATATTTTTACACACTGTTGCTATCGTTCGTAATAAAGATGTCTGTTCAATCAAAAGTGAATTGCTTGAGTAATTAATTAGCTTTTGCCAAATTAAAAAATCAACAAGGCAGCGGAGGGAATTCGGTTTTAAATCGGAGGAGGGGAGCCAGAAATAAAGGTAGCGAGGGGACCGTTTTGGATGGCTAGTGGACATAAAAGGGTATGGTGGGAATTCAATTTCAGAAAAAATGTCTGTAGATGAGACAAAACTGCTGATGTTACAGTTTTGAACTCGACCCTCCATTTCAAACCTAAACTGACAAACTGAATGTTTAGACCCCAAAACTGGCAAAGTTGTTATTTTCACAAAAGACTATCATTCAGTAAAATTTAACGATTTAAACCTCGACAATTAGGAGAAATGAGCAATGGCATCAGACACCTATCTTTTTTGTACTGTTTTTGTCGCCATCTTGGAACACTCCCTCCTTACCGAGTACACGACAGTGTTATTTAGAAGTGTAACCTCTCGCAAGCTCATAAGCGAGTCCCCAACATCAAACCAGTAATTGTGACAATAGGAACTTTTTGAGTCCAAGCTGACATATCATCAAAGCAATTGCAATTTGAAATTTGAGTTATTTTCAGTAACATTGGTGGAGGTTTAAAGTGATAGTAAAACATTTCCTACATTATTTCAGACCTGATTCAAGCAACACTTTATTGAAAAAAGATATTGGAACATTGTGTAGATTGTGAAGATATCTTTGACCCATCCAACTGTAACATCCAAAATACAAGCAGCTGTCATCATTATTTACCAGCAGCTTATGACACAAACAATCCATTGACTAAAATATAAGATATCATAACTACTGTGGCTGTTGAAGATGATGTTTATCAAAGGTATCCTAGTTAATTACTATATTTACCAAGCACAACAATCCAGTTGTCTCCAAGTTTCAACCTACACACCACGAGGTCAGCAGCAGATCTGGCTATCATCCCGTCTGTCCAGGGTAGACCGTCATCTGGACAATACAGAAAGGTACAAAATATCGTTAAGTTAAAGTTTAACATAGAATTGGTTCTAAGAGACTTTCAAGAAGTAATATATGGAATTTACTCAAAATAATTTAAGGTATCTTGACTATTTCAACCTGAAAATAAATATAACTCTCTGGGTGTGCACAATAATCTGTATGTTATATGATGTCTTGCACTATCCAGTTAGTGACAAAGTCTTTACTACATTACCTGAAGTTTGTTTGAAGAATGTCTAGTATACTGTTCACAGTTTGGTCTACACACTTTTGGGACTCACTTTTATTTCATCCTTATAAATTTTTCAATTCTTTTTCAAAAGAGATATTTTATCCATTCAAATATTTAGGAAACCGCAAGTTTTTTTTCATATTCATTTTAAAACTAAAATATTTTTAAGAGTTAACATATAATGGGCTCTGTAGCTCATCAGACATTGCACTGTTTGATATTGAAGAGGAACGATGTTACATAATCCAGGTGACATACAACATACAAATAATTGCCAGTGTCAGTGATGTCTAGATGGCTGATATCTGAATATATTATACATATTATATATACTGAAAATCTGAAATTGACTGAATTAAAAAAAACGTTGTACATTAAGCACTATGAAATAATAGTGATACAATACATTAAAACTTTAACATCTTCAACCATAGGGCTGATGAAGCTTAACGTAATACTGATATGGTTTGAAGCGGACGTGAAAGGTAAACAATGAAATTATGATATTCCAGGGATTGGGAAAGGTAGGGGCCATGGGCCATATTGCACATTGGGTGAAAAAATGGCCCGTTATAATTAGAAATCTTACTATTGCCATGAAGTAGAATGGCCCATTCTCAATTCCAAAATGTGACTGAAAACTCTAAGAATGGCCCATTGCCAAAGACATCTTTCCAAATCCCTGATATTATTACACATGAACTCAATCTAAACCTGCATCAACAAGAGCATCAGTGAGCTCAGCTCACTCATATATTCCTGCTTCCTATCGTGGTCAAATAACCTTCAGATAGAAATATTGTACTAGGCGTCAAAATAATTCAAATGAAGAATAATAAAAATAATAACAATAACTGAGTTTGTGACAGAAAAACCAGGCAATTTGCATAAATTATGCAAATACGGGACAAACGCATACAAAAGGACCAATCTATCCCTTACAGCTGCATACCGAAAGTTTGTTCACTTACCACTGAATCGTAGTGCAAATATCATCTAATTTGGGTTTTGTTTCAACGTCAATAGAATAACTTCAGCAAGACTGACAATGGATCACCCACTGTTCATGTGTGGAATAGCCACTCTTGAACACATTTTTTCATTGTCTGGTCATTCGTGCAAAAATTCGAATGTTGGCATATTGATTTAGACAGATGGGGTCACATTTTCGAAATTTTGATTTCATTAAATGTCGAATAAAATGTGACATATCGACTCTCAGAGATTGAAACCAACATAATCACATTGACTTTGTTCGAAAGAATAAACGTGACAAATGTTTAGATAAGTTTATAACTTTATAAGTTTATAACTACGACACCTCAAAGGCATCTCAAATTACATGATATTTGCACTGGTATATTCAGGTATGTGAACAAACTGTTGGCATGCAGCTGTAAAGTGAGCAAATATCTCAAGTTTCTTTACATTACAGCATTAAAGTGCCCGAGTTATGAGAGGAAACAAATTTGACAGAAAACCAATAAATCATTCTATTTAAGGACGGAAACAAACAATCAGCAAACTTACACATCAGAGCGATTAAATTGAGTTTCATTCCAACAATTAGTCTTTGAGTAATGAGCGAAACAAAAACGGAAAACTACGAAAAGAATTGCATTAAGTATGTGAATTAGTAACTTAAATGAAAAGAATTAGTCTATGAGGGGTAAGTAAAATACATTTTGATTGAAAAAATAATTTGCACTAAAAATGCAAAAGGCCCGTCTACAGATCAAAATGATGACTTGTGTCAAATATAGTTACATTCAAACAATTGGTCTTTGAGTTTCTGAGCGGATAGTGTGACGGAGGGATAAACATACAGTCAAATGGACGGACTAGCCGTTACATACCCTACAAATCCTTCATTAAGTTGGAGTTTATAGATAATCTCACTGTCTTAGTTCAATCTTTTATCAACGAGTATTGATTTATTTGGAATCAGAAGACACCAGGGTGAAATTCTATTTGTCATTCCTAAGTCATTTTTAATTTTTATTAAGTGGCAAATGTTAATTTCTGAACCCTGCACTACTCTAAGACTCTCAGTGTGGCTGGTGGATATTGCCCTGATTTTCATATTGCAATATATTGCAATAATTTGAGAGATATTGCAATACATATTGCGATATATTGACTGAACTGATTCTGCCTAAATATGTACAGCTCACCGTGTAAAACGTTGTTTTGTTGTTGAACTTGTTACCAAAAAACTGTTAAGTTTGCTTTGTGGAAGGAGGCCCAATATATTGCAGAATTGAAATCATATTACGATAATCGTATTGCATATGGTTCTGGACCGGTATAAACCGGTAAACCAATAATATTGCACAGCCCTGTGCATACCACTGTGACGACGTCATGACGTCGTAGCATTTTGATGTCATTATTGATGATGTAAGACAATTGTGATGTCATGAACTTTACTGTAAAAGGGGATTAAACTGTTCAAAATCTACTGTCAAAGCCATATCTCCTGTGGAACACAGTTTTGGATGATAAGTTACATACAATAACAGAAGGAAAGAAAGAATGGAAAAATGATTAATTATGAGTGGATAAGTGCATAAAAAAATCAAATCTATCCATTTCACAACAAAAGCAGAAGAGTGGAAGTATGCAAATTGTGACAGATTTAGGTTGAATTACACTTACAACCTGACAGATTGTTTTACGTTGATACTCTATGGTGGTGCGTTTATCCTTTATGCTATTAACAAACGAGAGAGAGTGGCCGCGCTGCTTGACAGAAATAGCGTCCATTTTAATACAAAGGGCAGTAACTCTAAAGTTAAATTACACTAAGAGGCCCTAAAAGGGTTGTGGAGGCCACACAGGGTTATACACATCACATGACACTATATTTGAAGGAAGCTGAATAAACATCATAATTATTCCTTATATCGAAATATAACATGGACAACACATTTTTATAATAAATGCAAAAGTTTCTATGTCATAAAGTTTTGAGTAGTGCTCCTGAAACAAAACAAAGTTGTAAAATGTGGCCCTTTGGCAGGGATTTACCTTGACTTTTGTATTTGAGGGTCCCTAGGACTCATGGTCATAAATTTTAGGGGTCCTTTACTAAAAAATGAGTCAGTGACAGTCAGTACTCACAGTACTAATTTTTCAATTTCAAATTATTATTATCATGTATTTATGACATTGTCATGTACTGTTCTTCAGTATATGATTTACAGTCACTCATAATGAATATTAATGATGTATACTTTTTAAATTTCAGAATCAGATGACTGAGTTATATGCAGCACTTACAGTTTCCAGAGCAGAGTTGCAGTTTTCACAATATGTCATTGTCACTTGTCACTTGTGTATTAAAATTAATCTATATCTGGTATCACTCATCTTCTAGTGTCTCTCTTTCATGTTGCTGAACATCCTTGCAGCTGCTGGGAAGTCAAAGTCCTCAATATGAGGCCCTACAAGCTTAATAAACATTTGCCTATTAAGTCTCACAGGATTTAACTTGTTTCTCACTTTTGTTTTCACAGCATTCTGGACAGAGAAACCCCTCTCACAGGGGGCTGAAGACACTGGTATTACCAGTGCAATCTTTGCTAAGATAACAAAATCTGGAAATTGATCTTTATAATCATTTATCAGAAGCTTTGCAAAGGCATCAAAACCAAGTATATTCTTGTAGGATCTAGCTAGATGCTTGAACTGTAGAGAGTTCCCAACTGCTCTGTCCCTGTTAACTTTAGCATGGTAGTGATTGCACAAGTTATATAACTGATCAGTTCCATACATGTTGAGCTCAGCATGGGATTCTGGGTACCTGGAAGGGTTGAGAACTCTATCAAAGCACTCAAGCATGTTGAGTTCTTCATCAGGAAATCTGTCATCAATCTTTTCAAGGAGGCTTGTTTGGTAGAGCTCCCTGATATGTTGAAATCTGTGTCTCATGGGTTGATTGTCAATTATATCTACACCATGATATGTATTTTTCTGCCCAGGGATTGGGACATTTCCAAGCTCACCAAGCACCTCATCAACCCGGTTTGATCCATTCTTCATTGCAGACAAGGTGGCTTTAGTGGAACTCACACTGTGTTGAAGGCATGACAAATTCACAGAGTCTTTTTGAAAAGTCAGACTCAAAACTCCAACAACAGTTAGAACATCAATAAGTAGAGCTGTCATCAACACAAACAAACTGTTTGCAATGAACTTCAACAAACCATCAGCTTTCCCACCTTTAGATTCTCCCTCTAGAGATAACACAATTGCATCATGACTGTCAAACACCATTTTCACAGCAGCTTCTACTGATAGCCAACGTACAGAAGTGGGTTCAGTTATCTGTTTAGCTTTCCCATGTAAAAGAGTCTGTAACTCTCGAAGCTTGTCATATCTTACAGATGAGTCTGCATAAAACTTGTACAGACTGTGGATCATAGTGTGGTACTGCTGGCAGTAGTCAATACCTTTAGCAGCCTGTGAAACTGCCAAGTTAAGTCTATGCGCAACACAATGCACTTGCATAACATGTCCATTTCTTGCTTTCAGTTTAGCACCAAGTCCATTTAACTTGCCTGTCACGACGGCGGCACCGTCAGTACCAAGACCATATAGACGAGAGAGATTTTCATCTGATATCCCTTTACGTGTTAAAAACTCAATCAGTGCAGTTTCTATTCCAGCGGCGCTACCATTTGTGATATGTTCATTGCCAATAAATGCGACTCTAGCCTCACCATTGAGAACGTACTTCACATGTATTGCTAATTTTACAACACTTATATCACACGTTTCATCAAGCATGATTCCAAAGAAATCACTGATTTATTTGATCGATCAAGTCCTTTTCAAGCACACTTTCTATGCATTCTTCGAACTCCATTATCACCTGTGGCTTTTTGTAATAATGCTCACATTTGACACCATTTAAAACTTGCAAGTGCATAAAATCTTGAAAAACATTTGCTGCGATATCTCTCTTTGCCATAAGGTAAACAGTTCTCAGTTGTTTTATGTAGTTCTGCATTTTGTCACTTTGCTGTTCCTCGCGACGATTTGCCGCATTACGACATGCCACATCAAGTTGAGCACGAAGTTTTAATTTCATAACACTGTCAATGTGAGATTTAGATTCCTGATGTCGGATTAAAGTAGAATTCTGAAAGTTTGTACAGCCCTCATCGCTTGTAAATGGATTAGATACGTTCCCTCTCAAACAGATATCACACTGCATGCCATCGTATTCAGTTTTCCTCAACCACGTGTATTTAGAAAGCCATTCATTTTTTAAAACTCTACATTTCTTCTGTATTTTTGAAGCAGATGGCCCAACCTTAGTTTGATCTTTTTCAGAAGAATTTGACCCAACCTCGCGATCTGATTGTGACGAAGTGGATGCATTTGCATCACTGCCGCTAAAAAACTTTCTTAATCGTCTTGCTTACGGGCCGCCATGTTTAGACAATGACAGCGATACTGCGTGACCTAGCTTCGCGTTGCGAGGTGATTCCAGTGCTATTTTTAACTACACTTTAGATGCGCTTGCGCAAATCGATTACGTCACAGGCGCAAGGTCAGATCGCTGTAGATAAAAATAGAATTGGAATTCCTTACCAAAACGAAACTAAGAATGACAGTCGACTCAATATTTACGGCACACAACTGATGCAAAGTATGCAATATCTATCAGCTTACATTTTCGTACCGTCATTGGTTTATAACAATGGAATTTTCCTGCGTCCCTGTGGACGCGAATATCTTTTTTTCTTGCGTCCACTGTATTATTTTATGCGTAAAGGACGCAATATATACGCAATATATTGCGTCCGGTAAATCCCTGCCCTTTGGGTAAAAATCCAAAAAAAATTGTCACCCTGGAGTTTTGATTTCGATTTCGGATTGCTCGGACAGAAAGTTTATTAATTCCCCGTATATTCTTGATAAACAACATTCATATCGCAAGTTGGGGCAGATAAGGATTACAAGTTCAGAGCTCCAGATAAGCCTTTGCCTGTGTGGGTATTAAACCCATATTTTAAGAAACTAATTTGGTATCTAAATTTTCAAGTGGGTATTCATATCTTTTAACCCCACCACTTTTCCAAATTCCAGGTATTTTTCTTCAATATTAAAAGTTTACATATACTTTTTAAACAATAATAATCATCAGACAAACTTTCTGCACTGATTGACACTATCAAAATATGAATTGAGCAGAACACACACGTGAAATAGTATATTGTTCAACAGTCAGTTTTATTAAATTGCCGACAAGTGACTTGTATTACTGGTGTTTGATTTTCTTTCATAGCTTTCAAATATATCCACCTGAAGAAGGGTAAATAAATCAGACACGTTGTGTGAAATAAATAAAGAAGATAATTACCAAAAACACATTGTCTTGTAACATACAACATAGGCATGCATTTTAGCATGCATCTAAATTTTCTTTTCTTTTTACCAAAATAAGTTATTATGAATCAGATCATTATCAGATATCATTGAATTGTAGCACAATAGTCATTGAAGAAACAGTGTCCATTCCAGGACTGGAAAACAAGGGGGGATTAGTCGCCCCATGGTGAAAAAAAGAGGGGGGATTTTCAAAAAGTAGTGGGGGAGGGGGTAGTTAATGAGTTGCTTTTGAAAACTGGAAAAATTCAGTATCTGTAACTTCATCAGATTGTATGTACGAGTTTACAAGGTATCAGTTTGTAACAAGGTGAATAAATGTTCGGTTTCAATTTAAAATTTACTCGCTATCAATCCAGTATAACATGTCTCTGATTTTCAAACACACTAGGTTTATCTCCTAATTATGATTGGGTTAGATTACGTGACCTTGACAGGAGGACCAATCAATCACAGATGGTGTTTCATCCTATTGCTATCGGTAACTACTCGTCGTGAGATATGAATGGGCCGTAACAACCTATTTTAACATCACACTAATACTCTGCGTAAAAATAAAATAAAGCTTTTATGCAGGGATTATATTTATAAAATACGAGTCAAAATAAATCGCGCACTGACTTTTTTATGAGGGGCGATTTGATTTTTATTAGCGTGAATCGCGCAATTGCGCGTCCTAGATTGGACACTGGAAACATGTGTTGTAATAACAAAGGTGAGGCAGGAAATCAAGCTGTTGACCTAATTCAATAAACTAGGTGCCTTGACATTCATTTGACCTCATAGCCACGGCAAATAAGCGAAGTGAGCGAACTCCGAACTCTGATCGAACTCCTCGCAGTCCTTTCAATACCATGTTTGTAAACAACACAACGTGGTCGAAAAACGTTTAGGATTTTTAGACGTGTCCACCTTACCACAAGCAACTGGAGCTGTTTTTTTGGGAAATTAGTCACATATAGTAATTTAAGAGAGCCTTTTGTAGGAGTTTAAATTTTTATGTCTGAATCGACAAAAGAAAAACGATTCTCCAACTCCAAGTGCTTCGAATCACTTCTCTCCGCTGCTGGCAGTGCTGGGAATAATTAATGGACCGATGCCTTCAATTTACCAAGCCTCCATCAGGTAAGTTTCGACCTATACGATGTTTTCACTGATAATTAATTTTTTTCTTTAATTGCCATCAACCTATCGTTTTAACATCAATTTATTATTTTACTTAAGTGATTTTTAAACATCTTTAAAATGTTATTTATAAATCTAATTACTTTGCCAATATTCCGTCAAAAAAATCCAATAAGACACGCTTCATTGATGATTGATTTTAGATGAAAGTGCCATGTTTTTAACATATGACAATAATACCAACTTTATCGAGTAGGTATGCATGCCTTTTGAAAATTTGAAGGTTCTATATCTGTATATGATTATAAAATATATATGTGAAACTAGAATAGGTAAATGATTAGATCAATTAAGTTTGAAACCATTTTAACAAAAGTCTAAGTCATGATTTTTATTTTGGTTTTTAGATGAAGGCATGTCACAGAATACTTATAAACAGTAAGTATTTGATTGAGAATTTATGTCATTTTAATGATCTGGTTATCAATTTGATATAACACCATCAAATGTATTTACCAGCACTTCCATTTCTAAGCTGCTCAATATTTGATTTTTATTCAAGACTGTTAGAATACCTGAATTACCCTATTCGTATTAATAACCGCCCACTCCCCTATAAGCGCCCATCAACCACGTTTTTGACTGAACAATATGCGTCCTGATTTAGTGCCCACCTCTCAACATTGCTTACCTTGCATGCTGATTCATTGGATATGGTTTTTTAGTCTTGCAATAAGTCTTTTACTTCCAATCAAGTGAAGAATACAGGGTATTTCAAGACCCCCAGGCACCATCAAAATGATAAAAGTTACAAAACCATATTTCAAAGACATGTGTATCGTAAGAAAACACTTTTAAGACTGAACTTGAGGAAATTTTTTATCGTTTTAATAAGCGCCCCCTTTTACCCCGGGCGCTTATCAGGTCGATACGGTATTCCCATTTTGTAATATCATATTTATACATGTAGATAATTTAAAGATTGAGCCTTCCGTATTACACTTACAAATTGGTGACAGCTGGTTCATAGCCTTCTGGCTTTTTGTAATAAATATCAAATATATGATCATGTACATATCTATTCATTTGGGTAAAAGTTTCTAAAGAGAGTAGCATAGCAAGTATGGTTTTAATTTGACAAGCACAAATACATGATGTAGCCTAGAATTATCAAAAAAATATTAATTTAAGAAATAAAGGGATGAAATGTACATTGTTTATAATATAAGAGTTTTTTTTTCAAAAAAGGTTCTCTCTTTGCAGGCATGTGTCTCAATACAGGAGGAGAGAGTGGAGACACTTTTCCATCATTATTTGAAAGTTTCAGGTAAGCACAACAGCCAAAATCTAAAGATTTGGGATTTGCATGATATACTTTAAAAAAAATTTGTTAATGTATTTCAGCAGATAATGTAGAGTTTGAGATAATAGCATGATCCATTTGAAATATGTTTCTCAGGGTAATGTTTTAGATTTATTACTTAATAGTTGTGTTTACCATGAGTGAGAAAAGGAAAGACAATTGTCACAACAGGTTTAATGGGAGGAGAGGTACTAGAAGGGCCTAACCACAAGGGAAAATAAGGGGATAAGGAGGGAGCTTTGGGGTTATTGGTTAGGTACCATGTCTCAAGCTGTTGTTAATGCTGTATGTTGGTGAAAAGTGTCACTTTGTTTCTAGAGTTTGATTGAGCAATTCTGTAACAGAGGAAAAAGAAATCCAACTTAAATTTAAAACCTATTTATTTTAGCTATCTTAAAAGTAAAATGTTGTAATTATAAATGTTTATACAACACACCTTTACCAATGTAGATTATGATTAACCAAATATTAAGTTCCATGATTGTTTGAATTATGAGAGCAACCACTTTGACTATACTTTGTTATTTAAAATGTTAGTTTGTAACATTAAATACAACAAGCAGACAGAGTCAACTATATCCCCCGCCAAAGGGAAAGGGAAGTTAAGGATACTAGTTGTGGAATACTGAACAGTGATTTTTTTTTTGGAGTTGTGCTCCGGAAACATTCCGGAAACAAAATCCTATATTACGTTTCCATGGAAACGGGTAAACATAAAGATGCAAAGAAGTTGAAAACCCCAGAAGGCACATCTCCTCTCTGCATGACGCCCGTTGCACATACCAAGTTTCATCGAGCTAGGTCTCACCGTTTTGGAGTTGTGTTCCGGAAACATTAACGGGTAAAAATAAAAATGCAAAGAAATTGAAAACCCCAAAAGGCACATCTACACATGATGCCCGTTGCACATACTAAGTTTCGTCGAGCTTGGTCTCACGGTTTTAGAGTTGTGCTCCGGAAACATTAACGGGTAAAAATAAAAATGCAAAGAAGTTGAAAACCCCAGAAGGCACATCTCCGCTCCGCATGACGCCCGTTGCACATACCAAGTTTCGTCGAGATAGGTCTCACCGTTTTGGAGTTGTGCTCCGGAAACATTAACGGGTAAAAATAAAAATGCAAAGAAGTTGAAAACCCCAAAAGGCACATCTCCGCATGATGCCCGTTGCACATACCAAGTTTCGTCGAGATAGGTCTCACCATTTTGGAGTTGTGCTCCGGAAAAAAAATCCTATGTTACGTTTCCATGGAAACGGGTAAAAATAAAAATGCGAAGAAGTTGAAAACCCCAAAAGGCACATCTCCGCATGATGCCCGTTGCACATACCAAGTTTCGTGGAGATAGGTCTCACCGTTTTGGAGTTGTGCTCCGGAAACGAAATCCTATGTTACGTTTCCATGGAAACGGGTAAAAATAAAAATGCAAAGAAGTTGAAAACCCCAAAAGGCACATCTCCGCATGATGCCCGTTGCACATACCAAGTTTCGTCGAGATAGGTCTCACCATTTTGGAGTTGTGCTCCGGAAACAAAATCCTATGTTACGTTTCCATGGAAACGGGTAAAAATAAAAATGCAAAGAAGTTGAAAACCCCAAAAGGCACATCTCCGCATGATGCCAGTTGCACATACCAAGTTTCGTCGAGATAGGTCTCACCGTTTTGGAGTTGTGCTCCGGAAACGAAATCCCATGTTACGTTTCCATGGAAACGGGTAAAAATAAAAATGCAAAGAAGTTGAAAACCCCAAAAGGCACATCTCCGCATGATGCCCGTTGCACATACCAAGTTTCGTCGAGATAGGTCTCACCATTTTGGAGTTGTGCTCCGGAAACAAAATCCCATGTTACGTTTCCATGGAAACGGGTAAAAATAAAAATGCAAAGAAGTTGAAAACCCCAAAAGGCAAATCTCCGCATGATGCCCGTTGCACATACCAAGTTTCGTCCATATAGGTCTCACCGTTTTGGAGTTGTGCTCCGGAAACATTATCGGGACGGACGGACGAACGGACGGGCGGAGACCATTTCAATATCCCCCGCCCCAACCGCCAACTACGTTGGGGCGGGGGATAATAAATATTGCAGTACTTGAGGAGCTATAATGACAATGGAACAATCTTTTTTTTTGCCTCATAGCGAATTTGGTTCCAATTCATATTTTTCAGTTACAAGATTCGATATCAAGAGGGGACAGTTTAATCTGGAGAATATCCTTGCTGCATACATGGAACAGAATCTCTAATACATGGATACTCTTGGAAATTCTTGAAGATTCTTTTATATGTTTTTGTATATATACAGACATACAAGTGAGTCCCCAATTAAGAAAACAATAAATTTACTTTCATCACTCATATCCAATTATATTGAATTCAATTGATTCTTATTATTTTATATGTGATCATTATAGGTGCCATTAGCCTTCAAAGAACTCAACCTGTGTTTTGAGGAGTGTAAAGTTAGTTATTTCATGTGTTTAATACATGGATTTCTAGCCACCTATGGATAACACCTCCCTTTTCAAAGTTTTAGTTTAATACCATTAACCATGAGTAATTGTTAACACTTTGCATAACTTAGATGATCAGTAGGTTGTACTTCATAATAGCCTTTCATGATGTTTTTATTAATATTCAAAAGGTTGAGTTGGTAAATTTTAAAGGATGTTCAATACTGAAAACAAATATTTTAATGACTATAATATAAACATCAATAATAGGCAAGGAAAGTTTATTTTGGCATAACTTGTAATGAGTGCTTAACAGTAGGTGAAATATGGGCTACAAATCAAATCTGTCTGTTTCGTGCTTGATATATATAACAGGTTATGTACAAAGAATGTGTTTTTAGATTTTCAATTATAATTTCTACATCAAATATTCTATGCAAATTGAATTAAACTGCAAGCAAATAAGTGATTCAATTTCAATTTTCACCTCATCTAGCCTGACATGGGATGGTGTCCCAATATAATTTTGTGTACCAATTCCTTGACTACTAGGGATTTAATTTTATGAATTTGGTGACCTAAGAAAGACCTCTGGGGCCACTCCAAAAACCTATTTTCATTTTTTTCTCCTGAAGATGATAGTGAAGAAACTTTAATTTTTTTGTACATTCTAATGAGGATTCTAAACTATATATTATATATCCTGTTTGTCCCTCACTAAAGTCACACAGGTCATGGCCTAATAAATATCTTCTTCTTTGATAATCTTAAAAAGCTTAGAAAGATGGAATATCTATATGCTCCATAAACGAGTGGTATTATAATACTATGGCCTAGTGATAATAGATTATTTATTGCCTGATGAGCTCCAGGGTCATGGCTCTATTCTTGTAAACAGAAATATATTACAGAACTGATGTGCCTCTGAGCCTGTGAACCTTGTTGAGGTTGTATCACTGTTAAGGTTTGTGTTATTTTATCACGCTCAACTCAAATTAATTTCAGTGAGCATAATTAATTTCTTTGAAGTGTAAAAAAGGTAGAGCCTTCATTTGATTACAATTCTAAACATTACAGACATGTTTATGAAACTAAAGAGTTTATTGCCTGCAAGGCAAACAAATTCAAGACATTTTGGGGAAAATGCCCTCATACACAAATATTCTAAATAATACAACTAAATCAGATTTATTGCATTTGAAACAGCAATTAAAGATACAAGTACTGTGCCAGTCTGGAGATCTGTCACTTCAGACATGCTTTTTTTGACCTTATACATGAAAAAATAAACTGATTACTTTAAGAATTAAATTTCTTCTCTTATTTAATGTTTGTTCCTTTATTGGGGAGAGACTGGCCTTATTGTAGTAAAAAGATACCTATCATTGCATTCTCTCTGCCAACAGGACTATTTGCTCTCAACTTAATCAAATCACCTTTTCATGAGGCCAAAAAATCTACCTTTCAACTGAAGTTAAAAGAAAAGTTAAACTGTTAATAAGTTTTAATGCAGCATATTGCAACTTAATATGTTTTTGTTGTTTTAATCATTTAACTATGAAAATCAAAATTGCTTCCAATAAAGAAAACTAAGGTAACCTTCCAAGCGAGGCATTGCATTTATGCCCCTAACCACCAGGGTGGTTGAACAGTATGAATTACAAAATACAAGTCATTATCAATGATTGCTATCCACATCTTTCATGATTTTCATGATCTCACTCCTGAGCCAAGCTAATATTGATAAAAATATATAATTCTGTCTGACCTCTGAAAAATAAATATCCTTTTTTTTGTCGAACACAGTTTTGTTTATTTTGATTATATCACTATTGTTTGAAGAAATAAAATTAAATCATCTATCTAATGGTAAACTTGTTTTATGAAATAATGTATCTGAACTGCACATCAAATATTCAACATGGAAGTAGTTCATCTAGAATTAGGAGTTGCTTTAAAATCTGCCTTTGAGATTCAAACCTCTTTACAAATTCTTTTAACTTTTGAATATTTTCTTTTCCAATTATAAAACAACTGAGTTTAAAAAATATATGCTTTAAATAAGAAGGATAGGGAAATCTATCAAGTTAATGTAGGTAACAGGTTAATATTATATATGCCATCACTTTTTGGAGAAAAAGATCAAAAACAATATTTTTAGGTAAACCGAGTAAAAGATGTTTAAATTCATTAATAAAACATGAACAATCATACTAATAAGTATATTGTTCTACATAAATTATAAATAAAAATTTGTCAATTAAATCAGAGGTTATACTGCGATTTTCTAAGATTGGTTTGAAATTTTGACATTTGCCAGTCTAATAATTAGATTTTTCTAGAACGTTTAAAAAAAATTATAATTTGGCCCATAGTTATTAAGAACGAGTTTATTTAATATTTTGGACTCATTAAAACACACACGACTGCAGAAGGGAATTTAATAGAAAAGACACAATTTTAATTTCTACCAAACCCTTTAAAGTGTAAATTTGCTGCGGCTACGAGGTCAAATGAATGTCAAGACAACTACAAAGCAGATGATTTTTTATATAATGTCTGCTAGCACTCGTAGAAATAATAATTAGGTGCTGTTCTCATATTGTGAACATGTAGTTCGATGTCGCCGATCGAATCGAGCTCTACATTGGTGTTGTCAACAATTCTGGAATAAATAAACGATGTTAAACAGTGAGTTTTTGCTGTTATTTGTGAGTGGGGATTTTGGCTTGATAATCTGGTGGTAGCGATTTTCGGGGTGTCGTTGCACGTAACTTTTGAAATAATTACCTGATTTTAACAATCCATAGCTTGTTTTGTAGGGAAATCATTTAGCTTTCGAATCGTAGTAAACAATTTGTCCAGAAAAATTATTTTGGATGCGAAAACTGACTTTGTTCGAGCATGGGGTGGTTTGGTCGTTACATCCCTTTCCTTTTATATAGTAGAAGGGTAGGGTCTATGGGTATATATGTCTTTCTAAAGCTATTTCTAAGCGATACACGCCCCTGTGTTTGGACTTTTATCAACAATATCTTCAGAATCATTATTTACCCTCGCTATATTCACAAAATAATGGTTGAATATATTAGCTTTGTCAGTGTCATCTTCATATAAAACGTCATCATGTTCACTGTGCGGAAATACCTTAGTTTTGAAATGATGTTATCCATGTAGAGATTACTATCTGTGTGCACCTGCAGTGTTTCAGATTGTTTTCAGTCAGAGTGAGACAAATGTCTCATGAAGCTAAAAAATGATGAGACATTTTCAAAAACAATGAGTCAAGCATTAAAACAAACAAAAAAGTCAAATATTTTGCTCTGATGTTTGTGACATAAACGTTTCCATTTCCCTAATCCCATTATTAAAGCGATATATATTGAAAATAACATATATGAGAACTATGCAGCAGGTGTCTAAAATTTAATTTTAATTCAGTTACTCAAATCATTCTGATTCATTAATTTTCTTAATACTTTTTAACTAAATGCTTAACATTTCAATGTATAATAAGCAAGTTTCAATAGTCATTTATTCAGTTAATCACTACTGGGTGTTTAGCATTTTATTATAACAGCAAAGCAGACGATGTACAGATCTATTTATAGACGTGTAACCGTGCCGTGGTAAAATACTGAAAATATATTACATTGTATAAACTAAAAGCACTCAAGTTCTTTTAAACATGATTAAGTAGAATTATGATGCATATTAACTACTTGACACACACCACGTAATGTTTTGACCCTGTCATGAAAGCCGCCAGTGACAATCGCCTCAGATATGATATAGGTCGCTGTTCCTTTGTGCACCCCTTTTAATGCAAACTCCAAACACTGTGGGCTTGTTATATATCATGCTCAGTCGATGCATGGAGCTTGTAACCGGAACTTGAAGTTATTGGAGGGAGGGTAAAGTAACAGCATGTAAACAATGAGGACTTGCGATTTCCCGACAGTTTATTATTGTATCCTCTATGAAGATGAGTTGACAGTTTTTTTCAAAATTTAATTGTACAATTAAACAATTACACGCGACAATTAGGCGCATAAGGCGGAAAATCCTTGCGACATTTTTTAAAAATCATGCGAGAATGTCGCGGTCGCGCCGTAAATCTGAGACACTGCACCTGCGTGCAACTTCAACTTCAAGGGTTATTTTCTTTAGCCTCCTCCCTGCTGGATTGTTTGGAGATTATTTCAGAGAGGACCAAAACTATAAAATTCTTAGAGAATAACCAACGAGGTACGAGTGATTACGGGAAATATCCACGAGTTGAAATAATGTTCACAGTCGTGAGCCTTGGCGAGCGACTGAACATTATTTCTACGAGTGGATATTTCCCGTAATCACTCGTACCGAGTTGGTTATTCTATATATTACCCATATTCAATTAAAATAACCAATTACGACTGAAAATCCTTGTCATTAAGAGACGACAATACTACGGTAGTGATCGTCATTGATCAGCTGATCTGTATTCATACGCGTGTAAAAACCAAACATCTCAGGAAGTAAATTAGTCAACAGCGCTACGCAATGTACTTCTGTTTAAAAAGGCCATGAAACTGACGACAACTTGTTCCCCAAATGATACATAACATGATTTCATATTTGAGACACATTAAGATCATGACAAAAATACTCTTAGAAGCTATCGCATGAATATGCTTATGTGAATGTGTGTCGTCGTCACTAGCCTACCTATTTACTAACGGGCGAGTGGCTGAACGCACAGTGTTAGAATGAAAATTGCAAAAACCTGTCAATTTTTTAACATTTCAACAGATAAAAGTGGCAATATCTTGAAGAGAAATATATAATGAAAGCATCGAAACGAGTTTGTATGTCAATATTGTCAACTAATCTGAAGTATGAACAACATTTCTTCTCTTGGATGTTGCTTTCAATCACGTCTTGTTGCCAGTATCAAGAAAGATAACTCTTATCGGATTACTTATCGTGTAGTCGATGAACCTTTGTTAAACTGATTAAATACACAATTACAACAACAAAACGTTTGCCCAAAAATTTGTACAGAGCGTTTCTCGATTTGTATGAGTACTTTAAACAGCTGCTTACTGCGAGGGAGAGGACGCCATTGTGCAAAGGTTTGTTTTTTTGTGCGAGCGTGTTCGAACTGGATCGAGTCCGTCAGACCTGCACGTAATTGCACCGACAATAGTGTATGGTTTGAACAATCGTTGGCTTCATGTGATTTTAGGTGATTTTATGTTGTGAAATGATTATGATTAATTCTAAGTTATCATGAACGTATCGTTAATCTTCAGATTATTTTTTGATGTTTCATGAATATTTTTATGGCAGCCATGTTTGTTTACAAACGCGACGCCTATTTTCATGAATTTTGCTTGGGAAAACATTATCATTCTTGTAGGCCTAAATTACAGTCATAGCGAAACATTTTGATTAAGTGTCTAATTATGTGTTAGAATTTTAACTTGTATTAGATGTATAAGAATGTTCGAAAATTTTCATCTATCTACGCTTTTCTTTGAAAGGCGATGCATGTGTTCGGCACGTTCTATTTATCAATGAAACGTGAAAATAGTCCCGTCAACCAATCGTATTTCATTCTCAGGTAACCGACCAATCAACGTCGAGAATCACTAAAGAGCACATGTGCGGATATCAAAAAAATATCCACCTGTGTCTCCTCGCCCATATGGGTAATATTAACAATTACGTCACATGGGCATTCTTCATGTAAAGTTGTTCTCTACTTTATTATAATATTTTTTCATCAAAAAACAAAATATTTCTATGAATGATATATGTTCCTTACTAAATATTGTCATTATTTCTTTTTAATTATTCTAATAATTTTCTGAAGTAGCCTTTACATCCACTTGTCGATTAATGAAATGAAAAAATTCACAGGTCAAGACTTTGTACTACATTTTCTAAGTCAGATTATTTCGTCAATAACCTTTTTTAAAAGAAATTTGTTTACACCATTTTGTTCAGAATTAAATTTTGCACCAGAAAAAAATTAAGGTGCATGACTGGGATTTCGTTCCAGAAGGCAAGCACTTGTTATGAGCGACGTTCATTGAAATGATAAAAAATATACGTAATTCGCAGCAATGAACATTTCTCACTGAAGGATGCAATTTAATTTCGTGTTGATAATTTCCCAAATAACGTATCAATCGTTAAGAAATTTACACCCAATTTTGGGAAATCTATTTACCTTTCTATGTTCCAAACATGAGTATTTAGCATCACTTATTTCTTATTTTTTAACGTCCATCTTTCATTGTAATAGTAAACAAGTCGGATCAAAAAGACTTGATGACCTCGTTATAACGCGCAAGTAAACGCGCCGATCACGGAGTTTATCAAGTAAAGATATCTGGAAATCACTTTCACCTTGTAAAAAATCAATTTAAAAATATAGTAAGCATACATTTTTGCAACTGAGCGTGGTAGGATTTATGTTAATTCGGTCTGAAATAGTCGTAAAATACAATCCAACATTGAGCTTACACCGCATCGGGGAAACTGTCATCAAAGTCACGTGATCTCTGCGCCGATCATCAGACCTTATTTCGTTTGTTATTTTCGCAATAATTACGTGGTATTAGGCTCACAAAATCTGATTTCATGTTATAAGTGTAATTCTCTACGATTCTTTTTAATTTCATGGATGAAATAACGCGTCTATTCATAAGATATAAACAATTTGTTTGAGATGGTCCCCTTTTCAAAGTGTGTCACTGCGTGCCCTCCATTTGCAATCTCCATTGAAAATGACACCCGCGATTTTGTTTGAAAACGAATATTTTTCAGTGAAAAACAAAATTCGAAACTTAAAATCGTGTTCATGAAGATCTCTACATGTGTATTCATACAAGTATTTATTGTTTACGCGATTAATTAATTTGTAATTCACGATTTTAGTGAGCGAGGCAAGAGTCAAATTCGCCGCAATGCAAACTCGCCTAAAATATCGATCGATAATAGTGTCACGTCATGTCCAACACGGTTCATGCATGGAATTTGAACACAGTTATCACTTAATTTCTAGATAATCTGGCATAGAATGTCTTCTAGTTTCATAGTGTATAAAAATTAAATCAATTTGATAAAATTACTCACCGAGATTGTATTCATGACTGAATCCTGTTACGCGATCGCTTGTTGACATTATGCAAATTAATCGGGTCAAGGGCAATGAATGAAATACTGCTGTAAAGGTAATATTACGACATAATAATTTATTTTTGATTTATTGGGGAAAACTTCACTGTTTTTCGTTTCAGTTTATGAAATTGTATCAATTTATAAGTGCCATTATTTTCCTCAACGAACTGTTCAAAATTCAGAAAGTTATTTACGACACTGCCGTCACGGAAATAACGTGTTGACAGCAAATGGCGGGAACCGTTCAATGTATTTTTTATAAACAGTTGCTTATTGTGGCACTAATTTTTATGACATTTTGGAATTATTGTGATATCTCGGAAGAAAAATCGATAAAGAATTCATTCATATGAGTTTTTTATATTTTGGAAGAATGTGAGATCCTTAAAATCGTAAGTGAAATATGGTGATTATTTTATGTATGTTTATCAAAAGGCGATCTTTTGATTTTTCGATTTACTGAGAAAGTCATATTATCTCCACAACTTTCTAACGAAGACATATTTTCTCTCACAACATGACAGAAAGCTTAAATAGAATATTCTGAACAAAATTATAAAAAAACTTTGTACATTTCACGCACTTAAAAATGCATCTGATCACTATGAACTCGGTAGCGACCGCAGCCACCGCTAGAGGCGCTGGCGGCAGAAAATTTAGAATGGCGGTCAGTTTGGTTCACTGCATAGGCCCGTGTTTAAGGTCTGATTAAACGTATTTCGGTGACGTGCACACATACACTTGATGTTTGTATTTCATCACGGAAGATTCAAGTGTGCGTATTTCGTATTCATGACCTCTGACGATGTACACACACAAAAAAGCGGCAAGTTCAAAATTAGTCTTGTAAATAGTCTTGTAAATATTGTGTAAAAATATTTTTTTCTTATAGAAATAATGCAAAGTTCAGATTTTTAAGGCCAGATACGCATATTTCAACCATTTTTGTAATGTTAAAAATCTACTTTTAAATTTTAGAAGCATTGCAAAGACGTAAGATAGGACCTTAAAGATTTTAGGTGCATTTCGTTCGGGTACGATTTTAGAGTTATCTGCCCCTGACATAAATATTAATATTCCTAGAAGACATCGAAATTCGGTCATAAAATATTATATTCATGATAATTAAGCACTCAGATATATTTTTCACTTTTATAATGTGTATTTTCTTATAAAAGCCTTTTATTTTGTTATAGGCAATTTTACGTATCACGAATTCAATCACACTCGTCATCGTAATGAAAATCGAACTTCTTCTCAACATTATTGATAGCATGATGTATAGCTTTACCTAAGCTTAAAACTTGATAACTGTAATACGAACTCCGATATTTAATCATTTTTTTATGATTTTAGACAAACAAATTATTTTTATATAGTCTTAGATTTATTAATCTCTTTATACTCTTGACAATCTATATTTACACATCTAATAACTTGTAAACTATAAAGGTATTAAGGCTATTATACATCTTGTTGGCCAATTGTAAATTTAATCTATCATTTACATGTGTGGGTTTGATTACTCACACAAAGAAAGATTTTTCAAGCAATTTACAAATCGATGTAATCGATTTCGTTCTTTGAATATTTGTATTTTCTATATATTTTCAACATAAATAATAGTAAATTTGGTTCAATATTAATTCATCAACATTCAGTTATTGATTTAATCATCACAGCATATTTGTTTATTCATTTCAGACCAAATAACTTGTGAACTGCTGCGGTTTAAGATCATTTTCTCGAATTCTGGATAGTCAATGACGTGTGAAAAAAATTCTTTAAATAAATGAAGAAACAACTTTTCTTCAATTTTATTACATACATTATTTTGCTAGAGTGTATTTTACATGTACATAGGCTTATTTTGTTTATAAAACAAAAATCTTGACTTTGAGAGCAGTGGACCAAACTGAAATTGGAAAATGAAAAAATTACACCCAGGGTAGTGTACTTTGGGGATTTTTCCTGAAACATGAAAACATGCTATCTTGAAACAATTATTGTTTTTTCTATTCGTAATGGACCCTGAACACATTCCAATTAAAAAAAATACGATTTCTCTTTAAGAAAAATTTGGTCTGCGGTACCTACTCGGTTAGTAAAAACACTGTTAGGATAAAAAACGAGCACCTGCTCGTTGATTTGTGATTACAAACACGTTGACGATTTTTAATTTATCACTTCTTTATAAAATAAATTTTGAGAGTAATAATATTTTCATCAAATGAAAGCCAATTGAATAGTGATTCAGAAAATGTTTACTTTTTTAGGATTAAAGAGACTTTGTCACTAACTTTTGTCAAATGTCTTTCGAAGGGACAAATAACATTGACATGTCAATATGCATGGTTCATACAGCTGCACAAGGTATATTTTTAAGGCCTTTTTAAGGCCTTTTTAAGTCTTTCATGTACATATTTCAGGCTAATATAAAAGACCCCTTTAACAAAAGATGACCAACAATTTCTCATTGTGATGTAATTAAAAATGTTATGGGACAATAAAAAACTGAAAGTCAAATGCATCTGTGATTATTACTTATTTTAATCAAACAATAAGGTGTAAATTACAAATACTGTAGTCTTGTTGGTCATTCAGACTGTTGGCACTCATTTTTGGCACATGTGACTAGCATATTACAATATAAATGTTAAATCACAGCATTAAACTGTCAATGTAGTGTGACTTAAAGGACAAAATCTCAAATGACAAAAACTAGCATACTACAATATGATATTAAATCAGAGCATTCAGTGTGACTTAAAAGACAAAATCTCAAAGACTAGCAATGCATACTATGTTATTGTGTACCAGTAATATTTAAATAGATCACAGCATTCACATTATGCAGTGTGACTTAAAAGACGTCACAAAATCTCAAAGTTTAGTACAGTCTGAGCTCTCAAAATATTCAAAGCCTTACAAGTTGAAGAAGTGTCAAAGACAATTCATACTGAAATGATTTGATTCTAAAATGGATCTTAACACTTCTTCAAATTTTCAACATAAGAATCAATTTTAGAATCAAGTTCTTTCAGTTGTAAGGTCTTGTCTTTGGCACTTCTCCTTAGAGCATTAGATTTGCTGACGAAAGTTATCTTTCCAGTTGTTTCTGCTTTTTCTGCCCATTCATCAGCAGTTTTGTTCAGACTAACAATGTCATTGTTCATTCGCCTCTTCTTCTTCTTCAGTTCTTCTAATTGTTCCATCACATGCTTTCTTTTGTTCTTTTCTTGCTCTGTCTTTTTTCTTTCTCTCTCCTTTTCAAGATATTGCTCATACCTCTGTCTTGCCATAGCTGCTGAAACTAGCAATGGTTTGGTGATTGGAACATTTAGTATCCCCCCAACAGCCTTGACTTGATCACAAATAAGCCTTTGGGCTATCAAGGTGTCATCCTTTAAGTTTTCCACCTCTACTTCCTTATTGACAGAGAACCCCCTCTCTACTTGAGCTTGCCCATGGGACAACACTAGCAAAATTTTGAACACTTGCTTTAAATTGGGCATAGTTATCTCGTCACACCTGGACAGAAGCAGTGTATCCACTCGGTCATCTTCATTAAGACTTCTTTGATTGAAACTCTCAAATTCATGAGAGCCTCCTCTTGGAATCTTATCCAGGTAAGTGCCATACTGTTGGATGACAATATCGCACTCTTCTTCTTTGACGAGATTGTTTGATGACAACAGAGACACTATCTTTCTAAATCTTGCTCTGCACTTATCACCATTGGTGATCATCTCTCTCGGATTCAGACAGGACAAATGTCTCACAAAAGAGTATCCAAGGGGGCATTTGGTGAGAAGTTTGTCCACAACACTCTTCAGAAAATCTTTGCATTGATTTCTAAATTCCAGTACTTTTCTCTCACTTGCACCATCTTTCACTGCATCCTTCAAATGCTTTTCAGTAGTCAATCCAACATCCACAGACTTGTAGCCAACAATGTTTTTCTTGTCACTATGTGCAGTTTTCAGTTTATCAAAACAGTCCGCCTCGGAAAGAACTTCACTCTTCATATATCTTCTCATTAGACTTCTGACGACATCATCCAAGTCCTGTGAAAGGAAACATACCATAGGCCTATCAGTTTGATATGTGGATAGAAAAGGTTGCAGCTGACTGGCAACACTTTTGAAGACATGAAGTTTTGCCAAGATGAGTTTGTCTTCAACAGCTTCACACACTATCGAAAACGACTTGCATGTAGGCATGTTTACTTTCTTTTCTTTAACTGCACTAACATAGTTCAGAATGTTTTGGTTTATGTCCAAAGCTCTAGTGCAGACTGGTACATTCTCAAGCCATCTGTGGGCCACAAACTTTAGAGGCATGAGAGAAGATTCTGAAAATTTCAAGTAATCTTCTTTTCTTGCGGGTGAATCTTTGAAGAGATAATACAATGCTCCAAGAAAATCACTAATTTTCCATCCAGAGGCAATTGCACCACTCTTGAAGCTGTTGTGATGTGCAGACCACAGGATCCGATGTTAATGAGAGATGAGCTGTAATCATCAGCAAGCTTCTTTTCCATTTTCTTCAAAAAAGACCAATTCACATTTGGTCCATCCATGCTGATCTGCACCATCTGCTTTACGTCAAGTCCACTGTCAAGTACGCCTTCAGCAAAATGCTGCATCATATCGTCAGCGGTTGCATGACCTAGGAAAAAGAATGTAAATAGTGAGAAACTGTGATAAAGTTAACAATTCAGAATAATATTAGCTTGTTGTTGTATTATCATAATGAAATCCCTTACATGATGAAAGTGTGTACTGTACACTACTGTAGTAATTATTATTCAAACCAATATTTTAATTTGTTGTGTTGCCTAGGCTTACTCTTGAGTGTGTGCTATTGATCATTTGCAGTTACATGTAAACCTTCCTAAACATAAGTTCTTGCCATGCAGCTATAAGGTAATGCAATGTCTTCGAATAAATAATTATTTTTTTCAACATATTATTTTTTAAAAAACACTTACCTAAAAATCTGGAATCCAGGTAACGAGTGACCACTTTGTTTCCTTTCCAATATCTAACATGAAGATCCATTTGCTTTTTCTGATTCATTTGATTGAGACTCTCATCAAATAGGATAACAAACGGACTCTTAACATCATAAATCAGAGACTTCTTGAAAAATGGAGCAATTCCAAAAGTACTCAGATAGGCAGTTTTTCGTTCGCCACAAGAGAATTTCCTAGCTATGTCGCTATCTGGAAACATCCTTTGAAACACCTGTTTTGTGTTTTCATTTGACTTGTACGAATGATGTTCCGTGATTGATTTCAACGTCCACACTATTTCCGCTGAAGCCACAGAATTTCCAACCGTAAATTCTGATACACTGCCAGTGCCACTAGCAGTTGCGGTCACAGTCGGCAGTGGAGGTGCTGGTGGTATAAGAAACTGTAACGGAGGGTCTTCAGTTGAGACAGGCACACTAGTATTCTGCTCACTACAAGCGTCCGATTTTGAAGAAAAGAAACTGTTGAAGTTCATCCCAAAGCGGACACTGCCGCTGGCAGCACAGCTTTTGTGCTTTTCGCTTCGTGCATGGGATTTTAGCGCACATTCTCCCATCTTCCCCAAGAATAGTTGCTTCTTGCATGCTGAACAGAAAGCAAAATGTTTGTCACTTTTGACTTCCTTCACCCACTGGTATTTTTTGGTCCATTGAATATTGAAAATCGTTTTCCCCATAATGACATTGAAAATTCCTTAGCGTTCCGCCATATTGGTTCTAACACTGTAAACACGTGTGCAAAACTCATTCGCACCAAGTCGGAAGAAGAATGCCAGCCTACATGGTAACATCGGCTGGCACCGTTAGGCAGAACATCATTCGCAACGGAAATTCCCGAAGATTTGCGAAGAATGTGCCGAATGGCAAAGGGAGGTAACTCCGAATCGGAAATATAATCAAAACGAAACTACAACGTTACGAGATTGGCGGAAGCAGAAATTCCGTTCTTTATATTGCAAATAAATTGAAAAAAAGTAATAATAACAACATATTGATAATCAGATTACACTTTTGGAAGTTTATTAAATTCCAGGCCTTTTCAAGGCGTTTGGTTCATTTTCCAGGCCTTTTCAAGGCAATATTGGATTTAAGGTCTTTTTAAGCTAAACGTCCACATTCCAGGCTTTTTCAGGCCCGTGCGAACCATGATATGTCAAAGTTTGCTCGGCTCCGTGTGCAGCCCGCAGCAGGAAGAAGTTTAAGGTAGTTTTTGACAATATGCCATTTGCTACCATGTTCTGTATTAACAACATTATCAAGTTTTTCAACATACAATGCCTTACTTTTACGTATCTCAGATATTTATGTGTTGCAACTTTTTCTAAACTTTTCTTTGCCTTTCTGGGAATTCTATTCTTTATACGCATGAGCTTTCTAATAAATCCATTCATCCATGGAGCATCATGAGACAATTGCTAACGGTTTTGTTTGGGATATTAGAAACACAAAGGTCTTTAAGTACATTCACCAATTTCGGCGCAGTAGTATTAACATCACTGTCTTGTGTTATGAAATCCCAGCCACGTTCTGCCGAAAAGTATCAACATTTATATTTTGATAATTATATATCAGTCTTGAATATAGGATTTCTTAGTATGTTTGGTATTTTAAAGAGAGGCAAACACTGAACAATGGTCACTACATAATGGGGGAGCGACACCTGTGGATTTTACAATTTTAGGACAAGACACAAATATTAAGTCAACAAGTGTCAAACAGTCTGTTTTTATATTTGCAGTTGTACCTGCATATATTGTTTAATCAATAGTAAGATAGTTATTGTGCTAAATACAGGCTTTCAAGTTTATCATCTTTTACTGTTAATGGGCTACAGTTTTACTTATTCTTATTGTTATTGAGTAATAATTGATAAACAGTTCTCTAAATACATCATTTACTTTTATTTGTAAAAATTCGATTTATATACTAGACAAGAATTAGGGATATTTTGTAACTTTTTAAATTATGAACTATGATTTATTTACTTACTGATAAATTGGAACAAATAGTAATAAAAATTCCAATAAACCCAACTTATCTCATCTAGTTTATTTTATATCAAAGAGGAGACGTAACACATAATTTTCATTATTACAAATTATTATCTGTATTCGCTTCACTTACAAAAATCAACAGAGCCAAAAAATGAGAAAATATACGCTTTAATTCGACTACTAGGAGACCTTTTATACCCCTATTTTGGATAACCGCCTAATGAGACTGGCGAACGCTTACACAAAATCATCGAAGCATGACTCGAAGCCACGTCGAGTGTGTGACGTGCTAGTCGTCAGCTGAAACTCCAGCCCTTTGATTTTCTCTGTATTTTTAAGCTAATTCAACAGCAAAATAGAGGCAACAGCATGACCGAAAGAATTCCTAAATACGATATGTAACTGCTTCATGATATCAACTTTCCTTCTCAGTCGTCAAATCCATTTTGATTGGACTCTGACAATCCTTGGACACGGTGTTCTTGGGTGGACCACTATGGGATAGCACGTAAGTTCTAAATTGTCTCGAAAAAATGAACGTTTTTGTAATAAACGGGAGACAATGTAAAACACTTTAATGTTTACTGTAGAGAAAATTATTTTCTTTCACTTCACTTTCATGACAACTTAGTACTTAGTGGATGATTCGTTTGTATTTAACTAACACATATTATATTGTTATCCAGTATAACAGCTCACACCGTGTTGCAATATCTCTGTCTTTGAATTTAGCAATCAATGACATGAAAACATACCTGGCACAAGCGTTAGAAACATCCTATGTAATCCTTATGCATGTTGGTACCCAATGTGAGTGTCATCGTTGGTAGAAGTGCATGAGCCAAATCTCCTTCTCCTAATTTATTGGTTGAATATATATTCTACAAGTTTATTGGTTCAAAATGACTGGACGCCCTGACAATAAACTAAGAAGAAGTTGAATGCCAAGAGTTACAGGACATATATTCCGCTTGGCGTGCCCAAGGCGTGAAAATTCAAAAGGTACAATTAGAGACCATTAAATCAAGAATTGAAATTGATTACGATAAGATTACATAACGGCCTCCTAAGTTTCATAAAAGAATAGGACTAGTTGTTGTGACAACATTTGGCAGACGTCGTAATTGATGTACACATGCTATGGGATAGTGCGCAAAGCATCATATTGAAACACTGTCTTTCGTTTGGAACAATACAAATAATTAAAGATATATTAAACATCAATTTATCGGAGGTTTGAGTTGTTTGGATGACTTTAGATATGTTTAAACAGTTGTTAAGACTGTGATTTCCTGTTGTTTTTTCATTAAAGAGGCCAACTAGAATGTCACGCGGCAAGACACGCGGCAGGACACACCTCAGTGACCATGGGCCAGTTCAGTTTTGATCACTGGTGATAATAAGCGGGTGATTCGAATAAACCGTATTAAAGTTGGTTATCGGTCGATTTTGAAAATTCAAATTCAAGTTACTGGCACATTAGAATAGATATTTTATGAATCACGAAAGTTGCAATGGGTAATTTCAGTCGATCTTTAAAGATGTTATCAATTTGAAGTCAATACATTGACTTTATTGATAAAAATGAAATACCTTGGAAAAACTATTATTTCGAAATGTTTTTTTTTTCAAATGATTTTTTCCCCTTTCTACTACATATTTCCCAATAACTGGTCTAGTATTGTTACAAAACAGTTACTATGCACTACTTTGAGGGTAGTTCTAAAACTACTCTGAGGGTTGAACTAAAACATCCAATCAAACAACACACATTAAATAACTAGTGAATTTCATCATGTCAAGGCATGTTGTCTCTTCATCACCGTTACAACCTCAAACTATGGCACTTTCAGCCTTAAACTTTTTTTTTTTTTGGTTACAAAATCTCAATTCAAGCCCCTACGCTCCTACGCCCTTGTAATGACCATGAAGACACCTACTCATTATGTATTTGGAACAGTAATTTTAATAATTTTTAATTTTTCATATTTATTTAGTTAGGCCATTTTTTTAATTCATTTTCTTGATTACTCCTAAAAATTGATAAGGAGTGTATTCATTGATATGTTGTTATGAGAAAAAGATTAAAATAGTCAAACAATTCATATTTTGAAATCACAAATTTAACCACTAGCATGGGAAAAATACAAAAAACAAAAATTTTACAAATACTTTTCTCATATTTCAACTAGGGATAAAAAGGGAGCTATCCTATTCACAAATAACACTTATATTATAATTAAAAAAAGAAACTACCAAAATTTTCAATCAAATAGCCACGCCATGGCATGCCATTCCATATTTTATTGTTTTTCAAAAATGAGGTCCTTTTGATTTCTGTTGATTGACGAAAGGCTCTGTATTTAGATGTTTACATTTCCACTTTCCAATTATCAATGTTATTTTGAAAAAAGTTACACTAAGAAATAGTGATGAAATCATATTCCCTTAGCCAAATATTTGGATAAGATAGGTATAGATAGGTTAAATGCATATATCTGACCTGTCAATAAAGAAGTATTCGTTTGAAAACGACCAAAAAACAACAACAACAAATTGAGATAACACTTTGAAGTATATTATTTGATGATTGTCTGCTATATATATATATATAGAGGATATTTAATTAAGTTTGTCAAATACAATGTTTATCTCATCGAGTGGTGGGGTTAGAGCTGATATTTTCACGAGTGGCACAGCCAAATCAACTTCAACCCCACCACGAGATGACAAACTTAATAAAATATTCTATTTATTATATAATTTCATTCTAACTTTGTTGATTTTTAGTGTTTGTGATGTCGATAAACATTTCTTAACCCTAAAAGTAGTCCCTGCACAAAGAGGCCCTGCAAAGTTCACCAGCAGTGACAATATATTATATCGCTACTGTCACCAGTGACGATATATTATATTGCTACTATGACCACATACAAGGTTTATTTCACTGATAAAACCCAGTATTTCATTGCTTATTATATAATAAATATAGTTACACACGTTTGATATATCAATAATGGTCATCCCATCACTTTGCTAGTTGCTATCCACTTGGAGCTCAATATAACAAACATGGGGGTCTCCTTGTTTATGTCGTTTCGCAGACATGAAGTGTTCTTGCAAGTTAAACTTTTGGTTGACAGTCTTCAGTTAAAAGCGTTTCTGATTTAAGAATTATGAGGGATGATTACTTATATCAGAAACTGATAATACAGAGGACTAGTATAAAATGTTACCCAGTCGCCAGTCTGCTCGCCGCCATGTTTTGCCTCCACTACAATCAGCTGTTATGCTAATGAGATCAAGGTCTTATGTAAATGAGCGCGCGAGAAAGGGTCTTTTCGACATGATCATTTCACAATGATTCGTCCTAGCTAATTAGCGGGTATTAATTGCCATTCGACGGAGGAAATCTTTCAAATCAGTCAATCAGCAACAAGAATTCATGCAAGTCATGTTACGATTATATAGATAAATAATTGTGTTTGTTGAATTTTCGGAATTCATATATACCTGCATATTTAGTTTAAAACCGACGACAGTACCTGGATGATTTAAACGCTCAAATTTGCGGGTGTTGAACATCAATGAATCCCGAACAGGAAAATTAAATCTTGAGTCATGCCGAATCCAGTGAATATGATGTATCAATTCACGGGTATTTTTTGTCATTCAACATAGGGAAAATTTTCAAATCAACCAATCAGAATCAAGAATACCAATCAGAATCAAGAATACAACAAAGTCATGTTACAATAGTTTTGGAAACCTTGTCTTATCTGGCAAAAACAATCTCCTTTAATGAAATAAAACTGACAGTATTTAAATAAATACATGATTTTGATCACATTAGTGTTTAGTATGATACATTGAGACGAAGAAAAGTCTGATTCAATGAGGTAATTCTTGAAACACTGATGGTAATACATGAGTGATTGTAGGATACTCTTAGAGAGGAAATAATGCCATAGCATCAACTATCACAAAGCAGAATATTACCTTGGTCAATGAGGTAGTCCAAGGGTGTGTATCCAAGGTCGTTTTGCTTCTTCAAGTCTGTTTCAGGGATCTGCTCCAGCTGCTTTCGTAACACTTCAGCATTGATTCCCCACCCTCTACATAGGTAGTGGAGTGGAGTGTTTCCATACATGTCGGCCTTGTCTCCCTGATTGATCAATGTCAGAATATCCTTCATCGGAAGTGATCCCTTGCAAAGAACCTGAAGCGGTGTTATTCCATTGTCATCTTGCTTGTTGATGTCTCCCTTTGCTGTGTTGACTATTTGAAGGACCACATCACGTTTGACCTTTACATTTCTACAAAGAAAATGAAACGGTGTAGTTCCATGTTCATCATCTTTATTGAAGTCGCCTTTCCCTTCTTTGATCACTAGATATACAGTGTCCAGTTGAAGACCTGAAGTTGCACACAGATAGTGTAGTGGGGTACTCTTATTCTGCTCACACTTGTTTAGATCACCTTTACCTTCAGAGATCATCAGCTTCAGTACATCTACATTGATATTCCTTTGTCTGCAGAAATAATGGAGTGGTGTACTTCCATAAACATCAGGTTGATTTACCTTCCCACCTACGGTGATCATCAGTTTCAGCAGATCTACACTGACGTCTTCATGTCTGCAGAGGGAATGAAGTGGTGTACTTCCATAAACATCAGGTTGATTTACCTTCCCACCTACGGTAATCATCTGTTTCAGCAGATCTACACTGACATCTTCATGTCTGCAGAAATAATGGAGTGGTGTACTTCCATAAACATCAGGTTGAGTTACCTTCCCACCTACGGTGATCATCAGTTTCAGCAGATCCACACTGACATCTTCACGTCTACAGAACCAATTGAGTGGTGTAATTCCATTTATATCACTACAGTTGAGGTCACTCTCCATATCTCTGATCATGAACTTGATTGCTTCTGCATGAATTGTTTGATGCTTCAACAGATAATGGAGAGGTGTTCTTCCATACTTATCATAAACATTAACATCCCCTCCCCCTTCTGTGATGATCATTCTGATAGATTCAATATCTACAAGGTGTTGATCCCTATCAGCAGTAGAGTCATTCTCATCATCCTGATCATCTTCATAAAAATAATAATCATAATCATCATCATCATCAATAGAGTCCTTCTCCTGACAGAGGTAATGAAGAGGTGTTCTTCCATACCAATCGTCTACTTTCTGTATACTGGCTCCCTGTCTCATCAGAACACACACTGCAACTATGTTTCCACTTCTGAACGCTGTCCACAACATTGTATCTCTATTCTCTCCTGGTCGGTTGATTAATTGTTGTGAACAGTTCTGGAAAGATAAAGGGATATAAAGAACTTCTCAATGCCTTTAACACCAAAGCTTTGTTTAAACAAAAACAAAAACAAATGGATAATTAACAATTTCAGAAACATATTTTGTACACAGGAAAAATTGTTAGAAGAAATAAATATATTAGTCTTGTAGGTGTTACTTTAACCAGGATATACTTTTAACATTATTAATAATTATTGTGAATTGTTTTTACGTTTACAAGTAGCGAACTTGCGTTTCACAAAACCACACTTAGATTTGATACTAAACTACGTTAATGTGTGGAACTCTCCTGTTCAAAAAGTCGAAGAACCTATCTAATCGGTCTGCCGCCTCGCAACACATATATGTCGAACAAATGCCGCACGTTTCTGCCACGTCAGCGAGAGTGTTAGTCAAAACAAGAAGAAATAGCTGTCATCAAAATTATCCAGCAGACACGCAGACCAGATTGCAGTAACAAATCTAATGGAACCCGATGGTGCAATTGTCTGACAGTGACAGACCCTCATATCGCAGGTGCGTGTTTTTAGCCTTATTGTTACTCTCAAGTAACCTGTTTTCATGGGTCACCTGTTTTCGTGGTATTTACCAATGATGTATTCCTGGTCATGGTCAGATAGCACTTATGTCATTGATCAATTGTTCCAAGTAGCTCACTCAAATGCTCACTTTTTCAACCATTTCTTTAACACTTCACTTCAGTGATGACAATGGAATGAAATTTCAAGCTTTTCACTTGATACTATTTTTGGGCAACATTTATGTTTGATTATTTAAAATATGATAGCTATAATTTTTTTCACACAATGTTTTCCTGTTAACCTGTATTAATACTGTATCAAATGACTTAAAGGTTTTATCCCATTAATATTGATAAATATGTGAAATTATAGAAAGCCTTTTGGCTATTTTGTAAGATTCTTAATTGTACAGTTAAACATTGCTTGTATTGCTCATATTAAAAGTTTACCCACATAAAAGGTAAGGTATTTGGTGACTAGGTTTTTCGATACCAAATACACCCTGAGCTGCCAAACAATTATGCTCATAGAAGTTTTTTTTCTTAATGCAAGGCCTTATGATTTTTTTAATTCTAGCCAATAATCAAAGTACTAAGTACCAAGTCACCTATTTTAGATAGTAACCAAGGTATTCAATGAAAAGGTTTATAAAAAGATTAATGTTTGGGTTTCTGGGCTTGAATGTGTGTAAACAATGAAGGTTTTTTAAATTTGTTAGTCGAAAGAATTCCAGCCATGTCCCTTGACCGCCATTCATAGTAACTGAAATATGCCTAACAGTGCCATAAGATCACATATCACATATGACAGTAAAGAGGATAAATCGTTGTCACGTAGCTGTCACTGCCCACTATGATGAGCTCTTTAAAAGTGAGCAAATGGTCTTCGCCAAGCTGGAAATAGAGTCAACATTGGCCTTCACATTTCAAAAACGTTGACAATCTATGATTTGGAATTTCTTTGTGTACGCATGGGATGTATTTCCAAAAATTATTTTGTTATTGTACACAATTGAATTTACAATTTAAGAATTGCCTTTTCACAAAAATTAACAAATTAACCCAAACGCGTTATCTGTAGCTCTGATTTCATATAATGTACCTCTTCTCAATATATAGATATGAGAAAAAGAAATTTCAATCGATAGAACATCTCCTCCATTAATATTCAGTTCACAAGCACAATTTCAAGGTTTTTTTTATAATTCCAAAATCTTAGGAATCATTTTCATCTGAAGACAGAACAAGCAGTATTGGTAATAAGTCTGTGTAAATGTTAATTTTTATATTTTAGTCCAATAATCAAATTAAACTATCATATAAATCAACAATTTTTAAATGCACATGATGGACAATAGTATAATCAAAATCACTACTTACCTCCCTTTCATCGGTTGTGACACAGCAGGAGACAAGAGCTTCACAGAACTCCCTACTCTGACAAAGTCTGTGTTTGAATACCGAGTAGTCTCTCTTGAGTATCTCTTCATGGAACCTCTCAGCTAAAGCGTTCAGTACAGCAGGGATCGGCGTCACTATGATGTAACACGGAGATCTACTTCTGTCTTCTTCATCAGATGTTGAGATGATCATCTTCTGTCGTATAACAGAGAGAGATGCATACTGAACACAGTACAGAGGGTCAATGCCATTGATGACATTCAGTACACTCTCATACACAGAGGGATGAGCAAACTGACAGATTCCATTCCTCCACACAGTGATGTAGCTGCCTTCTTGTTCCTTCTCTACTTTAAATAAATCATGCCTTTCATCTTCATCCTTTATATCATAAATATTAAGCTGACCATCGTTTTTTATCATCAGCTGGAAAAGATGTTTGCAGTTGTCATTGTAAAGAACTTTGGTTGTCTTGTCGAGAAACTTCAAAGGTGATTCAAAAAATTCTTCAATTGGTACATCATATCCCTTTGATCTAAGTTTTGAAAACATCTTACAGCAATGTGGGAAGCCGTGTGCGACTTCCATATTGCAAACTATTTCTTTTATTTCATGCTGTATAGTGACATTCTCAAGTCCAAGATGATAGTCCATGATCTTCCTTCTTTCTTCTGTCAATTTAACTTTACTCAGGTCAACAACACGTTCCCTGTCAAAAATGGTATCTGTAAGATGTCCTAGATAAACCTTAGATTCATTAACAACATTTTTCCGACTGATGAAGATGACTTTGGTTTTTGGATTACCTCTTTCGATGACTCTTGAAAGTTTCTGTATGACGTCAAGCCACCTCTTAATTAACTGTTGATCAGCAAGAAATGCACCGAATCTATCATCAAACATGATCACCTTATCTTCTTTCATCTTTTCTATCTGATCATACTCTTTAGGTTTGTAGAGAGTGGAGACTACCACACCCTTCTGCAGGAACTCCTTCAGCACCAGATAGCCGAGTGTTGTCTTGCCGTCCCCAGCGTTCCCTGTTATAGTGACCCAGTGTTGTCCTGAACTCAACTTCTTAACAACAACGTCCACAGCAGACACTCGAACCATCCCCGCCGTCATGCACTCTATGTCTTCCTTTGTCCTTACTATGAAAAAGAAAACCCATTTAACATTTTATGAATTACCTAAAATCATATGTGATTTATTACGATACAACACTTGAATGACGTTCAAACGAATATTTTCAGTGAGTTTACTTACAACTTGAAAGAACATTCATTGTTAAACATTTCGATGAATAAAAAGCTTCATGCCAAGAAGTTTTTTAGAACATTGTTATGTGGAATCATTGTGTGATAATGAACAATCAGGAAGAGTTCTTCACAAATTACAAATACCTGCAGACCATCACTTTCAGGATTAATTCCTACTGGAGATAAATCACACATATAGAATTCTAAACTAACATTTGAAAATGACATAAAACTATTAGTTTGTAAAAAAATCAGCAATGACAAACGTTAAGTATATAAATTGACAAATATTTCTAATTAAGAAAACTTTAAACTTCACTTAAAATAACAACAAGCGGTTATAAAAGCCCTATTTTTACATTTATATCATAATAATCTTTTAACAAAAAAACAATTTTTGATAATCTACACAAATTGAACAATATGCATTTTGACTGTACAAAACTATTCCATTTTACTAGAATGGTGTCACGGGCGCTAAGTAAGGTGCAATATGTAAAACTTTGGTTTCAAGCACCACAACTGAAGTAAGAAAAACAAAATATACTACCTAAAATGTCACGGAGAGGATCTGGTCCTGTCACTGCAAAACAAAACAAAAAGTTTTAAGATAAAATAATTGCATTTTATTGATTGTGAAATTAACATACTTTACAAGTACTATCCAAACAAATTTAACTGGCTGCAGATATGACTCAAAATTGGACTTGAAAACAGTACAGAAACCAGTTTCCTAAAAACTGCAGTATTGGAATCTTGAACCTTACATTTAGGTCAATATTTAAAAATCAAGAGTCAACATAACGCCCACAGATTCAGCATCACAATATTCTCCCTTACAAAAGCCTGATAGTACTTAACATTTTTAATAAACGCCCTAAAATGTCAAGTTGGGTGTCACTGACCCTACTGAGAAACAAGTTTGAGGACAAGTTTCACTGGTAAGAGTCCTTGGTAAGTTCCGGCTCGGACGAACTCAAAGACAATGTGTCCGCGATGTTTCCCGATTCAACACAGAAAGTATAGTAGTAACTCCCATTTGATCTAAGTATACATTAGTAGAGAAATATAACATTTTAACATGTTGTACATGTTAAATTGTTATATTTCTTTACTCCTGTACCACTGAGGCTGCATCATTTTTCAGTAAATAAACGTGTGATGATATAATTGAATAATAAAATTTAAAGTTTTAAATTATGTAAATTTCGGTAATTATTTTACCCCTTCACCAATGCATGAATGAGATTTGTTGTACTGTTTACGGTCAGTGAAGAAACTGCTACTTCAAGACAAATATTCACAAGTTGTAAATTCTGATTCAGCATTTTTAAGGACGAAGGCAACTACCAAAAACAAACAGACAATTGAAAGTATTCAAGAAAGGTTTCTAAATAGGAACATTTATCTCTTGTACTTACTAGTGAGGTTACCTCGTGTTTGATAAAATAATCATTAAATCACAAATCTTTTTAACACGAGAAGGAGCGTTATGGTCTTAACCCGAAGGCCCGAATTAATGAATGGGGTTCATGCCTAAACCCGGTCTTAGTCATACACAAATCAAGATTTACTGTCATGAAAGTAACTTTTTATAAAACCTAGGTTAGGTCCTTTGCTGAATGGAGACTGATTCTCACATTTTTCATATCTTTAAGGACGTTTTCACTGCGTGAGGTTCATCGTCACCACTCTGTTAAGTTCGGCGTCTAAAGCAAAGTTTGCCTATTCAATCGAGTTTAGCTGTAGATTAAACTATTTTGTAAAAGTTAGTTTGCTATTAAAAAAACAAAACTGACACTGAAAAAAGTCTAACCTTTGTAGTAAACCACGAAAATGTAAACCTGCTGTTCGGCACGTTTACTACAAATAAAAAGCGTGCAACCAATCATGAACAACGTTTCTTACCCAAGCGGGCACAAATATGCCGGGTATTAAAGTTTTCATAATGGTCAAGGAAATTACAGTTTTTCTAAAAATAACTCGTGATTTGATTGGCTGACAGAACTATTTCTATTCATTCGTTCAGTGAGTCGAGCGTTCCCGTGTCATGGAGATTTCAAAACAAACATGGTTTTTAATTCCGTATGTCAATGTAAAATGTTTTATATGGTTTGTTTTACTATTTCGTTCATCTAGGATTGTCATTTACATTTAACTGCGCCATGACATAATCGTTGTTTGTTGCGCATGAATACAATGATCGAGGTCACTTGCAACTCGCCTTCACGAAGATATTTTCCAATAGTACCGTAAATATTCTTAGATTTGACTTTGGTAAGAAAAAGAATAACCAACTCGAAGCTCAAAATTACGGTTTATCTGTCCCTCGTGAATATTGTGATAAATTCCTCGCTGAAGCTCGGAATTTATAACAATAATCCACTCAGGACAGATAAACCGTAATTCCTCGCATCTTGTTGATTAATCTTATATTCTTTTGCCAATTTTAATCTTAAATGCGTCAGTAGATGCTTCTCATACTTAATTAGTAATTGTAGAATCCAGTTGGATTTTTTCAGTTAGACAAATGCAGGATATGCATATGGTAATGAGATATATATAAAATGTAATTTCCAGCGGGTGATTTCACTGTATGAGAAAGCCTCCCATGTTTGACATGTTTAATCTTGAAGCGGTAAATAAAAACCATATCATATCATAATCTGAAGTGGCAATTTTCAGGGACAACTACTACAATTCATTAAATTAAGTCATAGTCAAAAGTTCACGTTTGACTCCAACAATGTCAGCTGTCAAATGGCACTTTGTTTTAAAAGGAAATAATGTCTATGTTGTAACGGAAATCAGTAAGTCAGCTCAATATTATATCTGTAATCATGTTACTTCAGGGTTCAGCATAAGTGACCTTGACCTTATCGTAAATAAAAGTCAACAAGATCGTTTTGATTTCAGATTATAGTCTTAAATATTTGTCACTTTATCAACTGTTATTATTTTGCTTCTAATGTGTAATATGAATTGAATTATGCCCTTGTTAACCCAACTTGTAAGCTTGAGGTCTGACTGTATTCTTCAATTTATCTCTTTGCCATACTTTTGCGTTCCGCCATTTTGGGTCAAGCTTTTGACGTCATGATTGCGTATCACGTGACACGGTAAACACTATAAATAGCGCTGCACATGTTTTATAGCACGGGAATTTAGGAATATCACAAGTTTAGGAACTAAAGGAAAGCATAATCAATTCATTCTGTCATTAGGACTTCCGCAAGTCTTACTTTAGAATTACCGTATTCGACGTGATAAGCGCCCGGGGCGCTTAAAAAATGGGTAAAAGGGGGCGCTAATTAAACGATAAAAATTGTCTTGAAATGCCCTGTATTCTTCACTTTAGTGGAAGTAAAAGACCTATTGCAAGACTGAAAATCCTTCTTCAATGAATCAGCATGCAAGGTATGCAATGTGGAGAGGTGGGCGCTAAATCAGGACGCATATTGTTCAGTCAAAAACTTGCTTGGTGGGCGCTTATAGGGGAGTGGGCGGTTATTAAGTCGAATACGGTAGTTCATCTCAACCTAAGTAACAAGTCCAATCCAACAAGTATAGATTAGATTAAAGAACAGATTAAAGTCGTCACAGATATCATTAATGTTTTGAGTACAGTTTACTTGTTTAGAACTGTGCATTGATCCCTTGTGATTCCGACGAGTTGATTTTGTCACGGCCGATAGTTTGTTGTTTGAGTTAGGAAGTGAGTTATCTAAGTGAAGGAATACATTGTTGCTTAGGAATCAGTATGTTCCATCAGGTTGTAGAATTGATTCAATAGTTATTATTTCAGTAAATGTATTCCAGCAATTCTAATTCCGGCAGATCCGATTTCTTTGAATCCGGATCGGACGGACCCTACAAGATAATAGATGATTGAGTAATACAAGATCAAGATGAAGTTTAGGTTTAGGTGTCATACTAAAGAATTTATATAGATCAAGTGCCCCTGCATTTTCATATACCCATAATTAGAGCACATGGTCGTTCATGTGGAGATGAGGGTTATACTTTGACAGGAAAAACGAAGGGTCAAATATGTCAAGATCACCATAATTTGGTTTAACTGTAGGTGATATCACTTAATGTGGTTGGACTGTAGCTGGTATCAGTATGGTTATGTGATGTGTGAAAAGCATGCAAGGTGTGTGGGAAGTGTGCAAGGTGTGTGGAAAGTATGCAGAAAAGTTATAAAATGTGTTTGGAAAGGTTGTTGGGTACAGTCATGAAAGGAAGCTTGAGAGAACAGGTCGACTGGTGTATTTTCATCACGTGAGTATTATTTGATTTGTCCACAATTATATTGTTGTAACATGAATGTTCATATAGGAAAAATATCATGGCTAAATTAGTATTGGTGAAACCATGTCTCACATGTATAATGTCATGCATTTAATGCACAGTCAGTATTTTACATTGTTCAAACAATGTTGTATTCAGAGAGTGTAAGCATTTGTTGTGTAATGAATAACGTATGTTGTTCTGATATGATGCTATAATTGCTGAAGTGTATAAATCATTCTGAGTTGTTACGCTCGTAGTATGTTGAATGATTATGTAATGGTGTTAATCATTCTGAGCTGTTATGCTCGTAGTATGTTGAATGATGTTAATCATTCTGAGTTGTAATACTCGTGTGTGTTGAATGATAAATATTTTATCATGTTGTATAGTGTCCGGGTCTACTGCAGCCCGAGTATCGTTCCTAGGCAACGTTCCGCCGGAAAACACCCGATGTGAAACACCAAACCTTAACCAGTGGGCGAGGTCAGACAGCTGATGTGTAGGCGTCCAGCGTGTAACTGACACAGGACTTTTTACTGTGAGACGTATCTAAGTGATTGGGCTAAAGTGGACAATAAGCTCGGCAAATCATTTGTGCCATGTGTATTCTTGAACATTACTACGAGTATTGGATGGTATATTTTGTATAAGTATAAAGCCAATATGTAATATGTAATCAATTGTTATAGCTTAATGTTGTATTGACTGAAAGTATTGTGCGTGTGGGTAGTGTTCGATGAGTATGTTTGGGTAACAGTGAGTATGTGGGTGTGTTTGTATGCCAGATAGAATTGGGGGAGGGGGATTTTATATAGATATTTATTGCATTGATTTTGAATAAATTTCTTTTATTCAAGCTTTGAACCTTGTTGTCATTCCATATTGTGACAAAATAATCCATAGGTTTCATACGATAAGAAAGTTTACCATTTATACTCCAGTTTGATAAGTTCTTTTTCTAAGCCTAGAAAATATAGCGACTATTACCAGAGTATGTTTTGATATTGTAGACAAAATTGTATTAGGAGAAGTAAACCTAACCATTCTGGGGGACTTGGGAACATAATAGAGAGTAAATCGGAATATTGACGATATGTTGGAATGTGGGACCGACAATCAAAAGATACGGTCAACCTGTGAACAGCAATGATTCAATGACAAAAAAATGTCTAAAACTGAAAAGATAGAAACTAACCCTTGTTCAAGATCCCTTCTGGAGTTAGCTTGTGTTTTAATGCGAAATACCTTACACACTAGGCATATAATGAACATTGTTTCCACTTAGCTGATTTAAATTCATTTGTGAGGTGAGGTGAGGTGAGTTGGTGTTTAACGCCGCTTTCAAGATTATTTCACTTATATCGCGGCTGCTAGTATTATTGCAGGGAGAAAGCCCGCAACACCATGGTGGCTATGCATTGCGGTGAAACCTGCGAGCATCGGCTGGAACTAGCGAACCATGGGTGGTACTGCGCTAAATTTCAGTGCAGCATTGCACCCAAACCTGACTGCGTGTAGAACAGTTCTCTACTGCAGACAAAGTTGCCGAGCCCCTGGCAGGATTCGAACCACGGACCTCCTGGTCCGAAGCCAAACGCGCTAACCACTGCGCTATCCCGCCCCCTAATTTCATTTGTGGTGATCCATTTAATCTACACACTTTTAAGAAATCTGTATAAATGTTTATTCCTAACAAAAAAGCACAGATAGACTTCCTTCAAAGATATCCCTACAAAAAAGAATCATAGTGTAATTATCATGTCTAATTTGCTAATATTGATCATAATTGTTCTCATCAAATTTATCAATTTGGCCTGATGTTACTTTCCTGAATAAAACATATAAATCTATACAAATCTATGAAATTAGTCTCTGAAAGTTTAGGTCTACTTTTACCACATCATGCCATGAGCAGGAATAAGGTGAATAACAGTTTTGAGAATCAATACTTGTAATGTTGTGTTAAATTGAAAAGCGTTAAGGTGGCAATTTTCAGTGACAACTACTACTTCTCCTTAAAATAAGGCCAGTTCACGTTTGACTCAAACAACATCAGCCGTTAAATTGCACATTGTTTTAATAGAAAACAAAATCTACAAATGTAGCACAATCACCAGGCTCACACTGGATTTTTCAGGGGTTTATTTCTTCCAAGTACTTTTGACTAATCTGGCTGTCAACACTTCCAGTCCGTCTTCCCTGGGCAACTTCACGACGCCGAGCGCGTCTCTGCTCACATGTCAGGCCGTGGCTGTCAGCAGCCCATGGCTGAGTCCTGACGGAGACTCACCGCAGTCCCGTGGCTGAGACCCAACTCCCTCTTCAGGACGATGGCTGAGAACTAGCTGAGAACTGCCCTTTGAAGTCGAACCTGGGTCTAATATACCCAACAGATTGAGTTGTCAAAACATTGTCGCTTAACAACAGCTTAGTGATTATAACAAACTAAGGGATTACTTTGGGATGGGATTAGCAGAGTATTACATAGGTTTCATAACCATTATGTTACACAAATGCTTGCTGTGAAGATTTTCCAATATTGGGAGTATGACCAAACCGAAACAGATTATATCTGATATCCTAGGATTAAAATGTTTGTTTAGCTAGACCTGCTATTAA
The DNA here is from genome assembly GCA_921293015.1 of Phorcus lineatus. NCBI lineage: Eukaryota > Metazoa > Mollusca > Gastropoda > Trochida > Trochidae > Phorcus > Phorcus lineatus. The sequence goes on from OV121093.1 coordinate 44,879,458, forward strand.
ATAGGTTTAAGTTAACCCCTTTCATTAATTCGGGCAAAGACAAGTTATCTGTTGTTTATCTTACTTACAGTGCATGTTTTAGTTAACGTTATATTGATTCAACTAGTTTAGTTTGTTTCCAGCATCAATGATTTTGCTAAATAAAACTTAAGAGTCCTTGCATCGGGGATTTCTGGTAAAACAGTCCTGATATCGATAATGAAGACGAAACATTAATTTTATAAATTGTTATCATGGACTACGAGGTCGAAATGGGATGTGATACTAAGTTATCAGTAAGGACTCCACAATCATCTGTATGGACATGCTAATTTAGATCAAATATTACATTGCTATATCATTGATCAAATATTACATTGCTATATCATTGATCAAATATTACATCGCTATATCATTGATCAAATATTACATTGCTTTATCATTGATCAAATTATCTGCAAATGTAAAATTTCACTAATGTCCTCAGAACTAGTGAGTTTCATCAATTTCAGATGAAACTTGGACGCTGATGCTATTGAGATATTGAATCCAGACAGCTTGTAGATGAACGGTTGTGAATTCTATTGGACGAAATCAAAAGCGGACTTAAATGCAACACTGAACAGTGGACACATCTAGTTAACAGTTATCTGTAAATTGTAATTATGATACCAAATTTAACAATATTTTATGAAGCAAGTTAAGAATTTTGGTAATGTTACTTTAAATTCACATAATATAACTCACCATATTTGTTCACCACTCCGTGATTAATGCCCACAACGTTTGAGGTTTGCACATTCCCCCCTGTAATGCCAGTCACATTGATGGACGGGTCAGCCATGTTTCTAGGTAGAGACATATTTCATATATAACACAAGAATAAATACAAATCAACATGGTATAGGAATCAACAGTGACGATACAGCAGTTCTCAAGTATAAATAAAGAATTTGAAAAGTTTATAGACAACGACCTCTTCAGGACGATGGCTGAGAACTAGCTGAGAACTGCCCTTTGAAGTCGAACCTGGGTCTAATATACCCAACAGATTGAGTTGTCAAAACATTGTCGCTTAACAACAGCTTAGTGATTATAACCAACTTAGGGATTACTTTGGGATGGGATTAGCAGAGTATTACATAGGTTTCATAACCATTATGTTACACACCTCCATCACCAAACAAGAAATATTGACAAAGATTTCTTTGCTCTGTTTAGCCAATGATAACAACATTATATATCTATAAATAAATGTACATAGCAAACTTACAACAATTATTTTCCGTAAAGGATCTATACACTGTTAAGCGCCTAAATACATCTCCGCGCTTATAAACATATATCGATATTTAATGGCACACAAATACATCATGCCAATAAACAATACATTAGAAATACAAATGCGCTCATTTAACATTTAAAATTGACTTAACAAAGTCACCACATGGTGAGATATTTCCATTACTGGAGAAACAAAGTCCCACATGGTGAGATAGGGTTTGAAGAGTCTCGGTTTAGTCCTGGTTCACATGGCCCACCATCGGGTACAGCTCAACTCCCACTGTTTTCCAAGAACATTGGTCATCCTACATGGAGGCACAGATATTTTCCATCTACTGACGTTCACCACGTCCCCTGCTTTAGCAGACACCGGCCATGTTACAGGATCGACCAACTGCTGCTCCCACACCGACGTTCTCCATGGGTTCTCGATCTCACAGGTCCAAACCGATCATTTCCTGCAGTCGTGCTGGCTCTCTGCATCTTTGCATCCATTGATGGATGGAGGCACCAACTGTCGTTTCCCCACCCTATCTCCTCTGGGTTCTCCTCTCTTAACCTTACTAGTACCTAAACCTAAACTTCGCAGTGAAATAATTTCTGATCGTTTTAGCTGCATATCTACAGTTTCATGAATCAACATTCCCACTTACTACCATATTGCCTCGAATAAATTACCCAAGAGAGCTAATATATCTGACCGTCCCAAATAATTACATTTAAGCTTTAATCTCTTTAATTCAAGGAATTAAAGCCTGCAGTTAACCCTAGCCTTTGCGTTGTGTTTTTCTCTACAAGGGTTACATAATAAGTTCCATCTCAGAAAACCTTAAACCCACTGTTGCCTAACCTACTGCTTGATTAGATTTTGTTCGTCTATCCTTGGCCTTCAGACCCAGGGCTAATCCACAAGGTCCCTTTAATCCGGTCTGTAAATCAAGGCCATTCAAGTCAATTTATGGCAGGAGCTTCGTCTCGGGTTACAACATTATATGCCCAACTGCTCAGTCTGAGCAACATCCCATTGGATGTCCCGCGGGCTTCCCATATAATGTACCCGTCCACTCAGTCTACCACTCTCTCAGACTTTAGGATTTCTAAACTTCATCTTGATTCAAGCCCTCCCCATTATCTTTGCTTATGTAATTCACCTAAATCGTCCCTTGCAAATAATTCTAGTTTTCCTTCAATACCCCCTTTTCACTGCCAGGCTAATCCCGCCAAAACACGGCTGGACAAATCTTCCCACATCAAATCAGTCATCTGCATAACATTCCCCATTAAACCCCTGATTTGATTTAGTTCTAATGTCCTTTACCTCTACTCCCTACTACTACACTAACATACCTAACACTATCAAATAAAGTTTATTTGCAAAACCCAGGGTCGCCCAGAGAAGCGGGGAAGGTCGAAAACAGTCAGTACTCACCAACCACCAAGTCCAAGTCTCTCTGTCTTGCTGAATCCGGGTCACGGCACCAAAAGGATCCCCTGTGTAGCACAATCACCAGGCTCACACTTCGTACGATTCAACAAGAAGAAGAGATGCAAGTGGATTTTTCAGGGGTTTATTTCTTCCAAGTACTTTTGACTAATCTGGCTGTCAACACTTCCAGTCCGTCTTCCCTGGGCAACTTCACGACGCCGAGCGCGTCTCTGCTCACATGTCAGGCCGTGGCTGTCAGCAGCCCATGGCTGAGTCCTGACGGAGACTCACCGCAGTCCCGTGGCTGAGACCCAACTCCCTCTTCAGGACGATGGCTGAGAACTAGCTGAGAACTGCCCTTTGAAGTCGAACCTGGGTCTAATATACCCAACAGATTGAGTTGTCAAAACATTGTCGCTTAACAACAGCTTAGTGATTATAACAAACTAAGGGATTACTTTGGGATGGGATTAGCAGAGTATTACATAGGTTTCATAACCATTATGTTACACAAATGCTTGCTGTGAAGATTTTCCAATATTGGGAGTATGACCAAACCGAAACAGATTATATCTGATATCCTAGGATTAAAATGTTTGTTTAGCTAGACCTGCTATTAAATAGGTTTAAGTTAACCCCTTTCATTAATTCGGGCAAAGACAAGTTATCTGTTGTTTATCTTACTTACAGTGCATGTTTTAGTTAACTTTATATTGATTCAACTAGTTTAGTTTGTTTCCAGCATCAATGATTTTGCTAAATAAAACTTAAGAGTCCTTGCATCGGGGATTTCTGGTAAAACAGTCCTGATATCGATAATGAAGACGAAACATTAATTTTATAAATTGTTACCATGGACTACAAGGTCGAAATGGGATGTGATACTAAGTTATCAGTAAGGACTCCACAATCATCTGTATGGACATGCTAATTTAGATCAAATATTACATTGCTATATCATTGATCAAATATTACATTGCTATATCATTGATCAAATATTACATCGCTATATCATTGATCAAATATTACATTGCTATATCATTGATCAAATTATCTGCAAATGTAAAATTTCACTAATGTCCTCAGAACTAGTGAGTTTCATCAATTTCAGATGAAACTTGGACGCTGATGCTATTGAGATATTGGATCCAGACAGCTTGTAGATGAACGGTTGTGAATTCTATTGGACGAAATCAAAAGCGGACTTAAATGCAACACTGAACAGTGGACACATCTAGTTAACAGTTATCTGTAAATTGTAATTATGATACCAAATTTAACAATATTTTATGAAGCAAGTTAAGAATTTTGGTAATGTTACTTTAAATTCACATAATATAACTCACCATATTTGTTCACCACTCCGTGATTAATGCCCACAACGTTTGAGGTTTGCACATTCCCCCCTGTAATGCCAGTCACATTGATGGACGGGTCAGCCATGTTTCTAGGTAGAGACATATTTCATATATAACACAAGAATAAATACAAATCAACATGGTATAGGAATCAACAGTGACGATACAGCAGTTCTCAAGTATAAATAAAGAATTTGAAAAGTTTATAGACAACGACCTCTCTGTATGACGGGCCGGGCCATAAGCCCAATCAGCCCTGATGAGAAAAATATTAAATTCAGATAGAGGTTAAACCCACACCTGGGGATCATGGTTGACATGTGTTGACAGTATCAAGTTTAGTGTACATAGCGGTATAGTAACATTTAACAGAGATATGCATAGTGCAGTAGGAGATACGATTTTAAGTGACATAAACTAAAGAGAAATTATGCGATAGGAGACTAAAACACCATAGCTAGTATCTCTGTCTTATTTCATGATGTCAAAGTTTTGAGAAGATACGAGTAATGGACAGATGGATGGGTCGCTATATACTATCAACTACCTTGTAATGCCAGAAAAAAATGTCAGAAACCTTACAAAATGCACATCTTTATTGATACAAGAAATAAAATCACAAGAGGCAAATTTGAATATTAGCATCTAGAAGTAAAACCACACACTAATGCACAGACATATTTTAAGATAAATATGATTGGGATATGTTCATACCTGTAGATAAATGAGTAAGGTACAAATATGATGTAACAACAAGGTAGAAAAATTTCCTGACCCAATAATAATAAAGAATAAATTATGTATAAATCAACTAACTAAAGTCTCCTACCTTTCACTCTCTCCCTCGAGAGCAGAATCATTCTTGATGTGTTTTGACTCGAGTTCTCTGCTGTCTTCACGACGCCTCTTTACCCCGGCTTCACGTGAAGAGTCAGCAGGGTGTTTCATCTTCTCCCCCGCCTTCTCCCTCCATCATCTGAAATATGATATACTTATTAAACTAACTCTGTTATTGTGATGTGATTCTACTCATTAATCCGACTAAAAGCTAACTTCAATAGTTAAAGCTTTCAATACCATCCAACACACAAGACTTAGAACATGTCAAATTAAACGATGCCTAATAAACAGATTCAGTCTGTGGACACTGACAGTAAGTCTCTCTCAACTATTTTGATCCTTTAGTTAATTTTTTCATATTGAAAAGGTAAGATGAAAGCCTTTTGATATATTGAATAAACAAAGCCCCTTCCTCTGAGTATGTAGCTCATCAGGATGTATGACATATTCCATGAGGCTAAATAAACATCAAAGGAAGTTTTCCAGATTAGCTATCAAAGAGAGTGATAAACTATGCATTTTATATTTTTCAACTACATTATTATTATATATCTTCTTTAAGTCGCAACAGAAATTTCTGGTTTATATTGTTGAGAAGGTTATTCAATTTAAATACACGTTAATTGGACACATAATTTTGAATTCGTTACATTTATAGGGCCCTTTCATTGATTATCAGTGAAAACAAGAAAATAGCATTATTTTGTAATTTACGGATAAAAGTGAAAATTGAAGTCACATTGAGCTAATTCAACAGACAAGTTTAATACGATTTATTACTTACCCAGCAAACACACAACTTTGTCACAACGTTATTTTGTTTGCTGGGTAGGATGCGCAGTATCATTGTTATATACAATACAGAAACAACGCGATATGTATCAGTACACTGCTCTGAAAATATGCAATATACATAACGCAGGTTTTTAAATTGAAATTCTGTGTAAAAATGCAGAAAAACACCTAACCAAAACACGTGATTTTATCCAAAATTTTGTAAAGAATGTATATATATATACAAAATCTTTTTTAATGCAAAATATTATTTCAACCAATCTTTAATCTTATTATTTCAAAATAACTATTAGTCAAGGTAAATAGAATATGTCTACAATCAATTCTGAAACTATTTCAGATGCATGTTGAGGGGGGAGATTTTATTCTTAGGGATGCAAGAAATAATTCCGCCGGGGGGAGATTTTACAGGGGCGAATTTATACCGGGATACCGGCTCTCGACCTAGTAGCTTGGTGACGCTATCTTACTTCCTGGTTTAATTTAACTTATAAAGAACCCCCTATAATGTGTACAATGAGGCCGTATCGTTTTCAACTATTATGTATAAATGATTCATAATAATGTTCATAACTTGTATTGGCCTGACTCCATGTGAATAAAGGCTAGTAACTTATCATGGCGAAAATTCAGACGGAGACGCTAACGGGGTCTGAATTCAAAATCCCATAAAATGTTATTGACAGTTTAAAAACCCACCTTACATTCGTAGTTTAACCATTTATCAGTAAGTTCATATCTTTTTAACCAGCAACGCTTCTCTTGTTGTGGCGATTGAGACTCTTAAAAATACTTCCTCAACTTGCCACTGAACTGAAAAATTAGTCTGTCATCTAGACCCTAAGACAAATATTAAAGAGTTACTCCGTGAGTTGATGGAGTCATGTATGCCAAATCAATGGTGTCATTTGATCGTGAAGTATCGACTGTTACCAAAAAGAATCATTTTAAAGCTAATTGGTTTTGTACAGTGACAATACGAAAGTAGAAAGTCGCAATTATGATCGAAAACCGGACAGTGGCACGCGTCAAACAGCCAAGCGTAATTTTGAAGACTTATCAAAAGCCGCCAGGAGGTCATTTTGGAGTTGGTAGTGTTTATTAAGTTATATAACTAGTATCCATGTACATTGAACGTGTGATCTCCGCCTCTGTGTATTAATAAGGCTGTTTTTAGATGTCCATGGAAAAACAGTATTTGTCTAATATTTGTCCTTTGCAGAGGAAAAGTTAAGATTTTTTAATTTATATCATAACATATGACATTTAGGTTCGTATCAAAGCCAAATAATATGTTATGAAAATTCGCGGCATAATTTAAGTGAGATTAATTTCTTTCAACAAGGAAATAACCGTATTTGTTTTCATGTGTTGACACGGAGAGAGTAAATCGTTCTCAGTATATGCCGGGGTAAACTAACCTTTCCGCTCCTTCGAATACGGCAACAAAACAATAACGTCATTTCGAGAGTGCTTCTGACGTCATAGTCCTTATTACGGCGTCATAGTGGTTTACTGTTTGAGTCATCTATTTGTTTCATAGCAATGTTGCGGTCTTTGTTTGCTATCAAAACAAGAAAAAGGACTTCTTAAACGACATTTAATTTACATCTGCACAACGAACTCTGAAAAAAACATTAAGTTTAATTTTGTAAACGGTTTAATTAATTTTCAAAACTAAGACGCAAAATCCCCGATACAGACAAGTTCATTTTTTTACTCCTGAAGTCGGAACGGTTTACACTGTGCGTTTCGCTTGGAAAAGAGTTCATCATTAAAATTAAAACTTCATTGATAGCGTTCGCTTTCAAGTTTAAATTTGCTCACTATCAATCCAGTATAACATGTCTCTGATTTTCAAACACACTATAGGTTTGTCTCTTAAACGACCCACCTCCAATTTAAAAGTGGAATTATGTCTATGTCTGACATTACTTCAATCAGTGAAAGGCGAATTTCATGGCGTCATCGCAAGACGGGTGTGCCCAGATCAAGGTTAAACAGCTTCGTTCAATCTGCAACCTCCCTTCTCATTGGTGTATTTCCAAAACACAACAAATGCACGTGTCAAAGCGGAACACATATAAACATCCGTAGACACAGATCAAAGCATTCAGCGGGTGTTATCTTAAGGACTAGAATTCTAAAAAAAAATCAAAATGTACGTAGATTGTTTAGTGAGGCTCACTACTTTTGGAATACCCATGTATTCCAAAAATAACGTCCTATTATGCACGGTTTTGAAGAATTAATCACTAAACAAGGTAAACTGTACCATATTTAAAATGACTCGCGCCATCGTCACCATGCTTATACAAATTTGATGATGCAAGTGGTTGTCAGAGCTATTTACTGTATATGTAAGGATTTGGTTGGTAAATTATATTTATAGTTTTCTCGTTTGCGCATAGCGCACGTGAGCCCAGTTAGGGGCAGGTAATTCCAGGTGGTTGTCACATGGTATCAAGTCGTGTTCGTGAAGGGACCGTGTCGGTGTCTTCAAGTCAAGTTCATAAGTTTAGAGAGCGCATATAAAACGGTAAGATAAACAATATTAAACCCTACTTTAACGTGTTTAATTGGTTTAATGAATATAAAAGCTTTTCATTGTAAAGAACATGGAGTTTGTAAGTTCGGCTGCATGCACATGTATGAACATAACATACTAATTGACTGATGCATTTAAACTATAAGTCTTGTTTATTGTTTTCAGTCAATCTTTCTCTAAAAGAATAAAGATGTGACGTCGCTGCTCTTCTTAGTTTGTTCGTTCGTTACAGTATAAACTCCGAAAAACAATTAATGCTCTCCATGCTCTAACTAGGCAGCATTCACTGCCATCTACTGCATCTTCCTGTCAACTGCGGGCAGGATTTGCTGCCATCTCACGCGCTTAGAGCCGTGACCCTTGACCTATTTTCAAAACTGGCAATTACCGACATCTAACCACCCAACTGTCTGTATAAACGAAACAGAATGATTCTACACTGAAAAACAATTTCAGTGATATGCAATACTTGTAATAAAATTCGTTATTTTTGTTGCATGGCTTCATCAAAAAATGCAGTCGATGCATGGGGAAACTTCCGGTAAAAATGGTCACATTAGCCGACGTTGAAAAATTACGGTTACCTAAAAAATTGTCAATAAAGTAACTGTTGTTCAATGACAGTTAATATGTGTTGTTGTTTTATGTTCAAAAAAACAAAATAAGTTAAAATTATGTTATTATGATATCTTTGACTTATTTTTTCAAAGGTAAAAGCGAATGTCAAAAAAAATAATTTTGTTGTTTCGTTCAGCTAGAAACCGTTACACTACAGAATATAGTTTTCACATGGATAAATATATGCTTCCTTTTAAAATTAAAATGAGTGCCACCTACAAATAAAAACACCAATCTTGTTTTTATATCTCTCAATGATAAAAATGCTGGCAGTGTCAATGTTATGGTCTACTTACAAGCAAACTCGATCATCTATGTAAACAATATGACGAGAGTTCAATGGCCGATTCCGGTAAAAAAAACGACGTCACGTTCACGTTCATTAATCCATTTCGTGGCACCAGAACGGAATACAGTGATACTCAAAAGCTGCAATGTGACCTTTCTTGAAAGCCAAGACATCGTAGTAAGATGAAACATATAAAGTGTTTGGATGCCGTGTGACACTTTTTAGAACACAGTCAATACTATTCCTGGAAAACTAACTATTTATGATAGCAGCACTCTGTCTGATTTTATGGGTCTATCGCAAATAAGACATCCTGCATATACACACATTTTCAATAACATATACTATTATGTACGATAATTGTGTTTTGGTTAATTTTGTTACATATGGACTACAAAAATAAATGTTTTTTTTGTACTTCAGTAGAGTGAAGTGCATTACGAATGCAAAATAATTTAAAAAACATTTGCCTATGAGCTGAAACATGTAACATGATTTTTTTTCAACATTGTTTTGGTGTTAGGCATAGTAATGAAAATAAATAACGTATTTTAATTGTGTCAGATCAAAAAATAAATTTAGTGTAACTGACAACACCGACTTTTACGATTGTCTGATTATTTGTCGCTTGGTTGCTAACATCACACGATGAACATCGGATTTCAACATTTGTCCGACATTTGACTTTTATTTTCATCAAAAATAGATCGATAGGCTACTCAATCGTCAATAAAAAAAGAAACAAAATGTTGTCTTCGAAATTTTCATTTCGTTTGAAATTAACAGTCCCCGATAGAAAACGTTAGTTCGTCATTTCAACACCATTTACCGGGCACGTGGTTTTGACTGATAGATGTGGGCGTGCACACATGAGTGACAAGATGGGCGTGACCATCTTGCGATGCCTTTAATGGTCGAAGATAGAAGTGGATTAAAATCAAGATTTATGTGATGAATTACGTTCTGGATTATACTGACAAATGTAAGTATTTCTTTTTCATTATTTGTATTTGCAATTAAGTATAGACGATAAATTTTGAGTGAAATATGCGTAATGACAAATATTTTCATCAAGGTAAAATCGTATAATACACTGGCCAACTTTGCAATCGTTATTGTTAGATGTGAAGCATGGATGTTTTATTAATATTTCCCGGCCAAGTGATTTGAGTTTGTTAATAATTCAGCCATTTTAATCTTGCATTCATGCATTGCAGGTTGTCATTGCCATTCTGAGGGAAAACTGTTCTTTGTTAGCAACTGATCGAAACGTTTTTTGGCAGGAATCTTCCTGAAGAATTTGTAACTCATATTCGTATTGCCATTCTCTTTTGAAAGTTGAATAGTTTAATTGTTACACTAATATATATTTCAAGATTATGTGTCATCTTTGTTGCAAAGATTCATATTTATTTCCCAATTTGGATGTAAAAGTGTCAATATTTATTGTGAGTTATATTGCCAAATCATTCTGTGCATATCAGTAAGACATTGTTTGGTGGTCAATTATTACATGATGGAAGCTTTTCGTTTTGTTTTTTGTTGACATTTTTTGTACTGAAGATTCTGAGATTGACCTTCACAATCTTTATGATTTTAGAGAACTTGAGGTTGACATCAACAGTAATAATGATGTTGTTGAGGAGGTGCTTTTAGATGATATTACTATCGACTGGGAGGTTACTAATTAGCAGGTATCAAAGTCAATAGTAAATAGGCAAGTGTACAATATGACTTCCCTCCACACTTGTAATTATATTGTTATATGAATTTAAATACTTAAAAAAGTGAACAGAATTTTCCAATTTTTTCCTGTTAATTCTAATGTAACTCCTGTTTTATTCAAGATTAAATTGAGTTTATTGCAATGCAAATTAAAACAATCATTTTCAGGTCTGCACATGATATATTAAAATTGGTTTTGCATAATCAAGTTTGATGTTAATTGTTAATATGAAATCTCTATTCCAGGTGGAATAATTGATTTTTTTATAACAGATGAGGTTACCTTTATCATGTGGGGATACATATACATTTCATAAAATGTCATTTATATTTAATCATATTCTATCAAAATTTTAGTCGAGTGGTTACGTTGTTTGAATTGTCAGTGCTGGTGGTGTTGCCTGATAGTGTGAACTCTATAATTGTTATTCAAAATTTCAATTGTATTTTATTATCATCATTGAAAAGGCAATAAATAAGTTATTTTAAGTTCAAGTAAAGCAAATACTTTGAATAAAAAACATTCACAAACATATTAGATAATTTGATAAAAAATTCAACCTTCATTATTCATTATTTGTCAGCTATTCATATTGAGAATCCCATGATGTTTCCACAGTTCCATGTAAATTACAATGGATATCACAACGAAGATCTTCTTCATTATCTATTTACTTGGGAACTCTATACAGAGTGCTAACGAATCCCTAATAATATCTGTATATCATTTCATAAATGATACCAACCGATTTTCATAACTCTTTATTAAATCTGTACCAAATGCAAAGGTAGACAATGCTAAATATGATTTTGAGTTTTGTAAAATAATTGAAAATATATATTTCCATCAATGTATTTGATATCTGAATCGTTTCTTGCTTGTTTCAGGAGAAGCATTTATATAGGCATTTGCTGCCTGTTTGCTAATCCTTTTTCCTTTTTGTATATGTATATATTCTGAATGTTATGTATTACATGTTTTATGGAAATAAAATACTGTTTAAATCAACTCTATACAGATATAAGAAACAATGCTTATTTCTATGTAATGGATACAGCCTCCAAAAGGTTTTATATGGGATCTATCCAACAACCAGAAAAGAAAAGAAAAAAATCATGGAGTCACTTCACTAATTCATCTGTAAGACCAAGCGTTTTGATAAATTATTGTAAGTGAAAACTTTTAATGAAGGCAACTGCAGACGTTCTCTTAATTTCTTTTGTAATGCACACATGTTATTATGTTAATTTTATTTTTGTTTGTTTGGTCCTTGTGTATTATGTTAATCATGTCATGTACTGTGAGGTATTCACATAAGCAAAATTTTGCTTGTTTACCGAACCAAATTCTTTTGAATAAAAATATGTTTAAACCATATAACATATTCTCATACAATGAAATATGAAAATATTTCACAATAAACAATGACAGTTTCAATATATAGTTTGTGTAAGCAATAGCAATATGAATCATTTAGTCCTCTGAAGATAACACATTAGAACATGTATGTCAGCACAAAATAACTCGATAATTGTTAGTATATCAATAAACATTCGTTGATGTGTATTTACAAACCTTATGCCTTTTTTCGGGGGGACATGTTAAGTAGCTTATTTAAGATAACAAAACGATTAGTTAAGTAAACTTTCAGCTGTAAAACAACAATATTACACTGAAATGTAATTCTTCCCTCTCACCTACTCATCTTATTTGACTCAGTTGATTAACTTATGAGCAGTAACAATATACACAAAGTCTATCAATTCAACGCTAGATAGACGCTTGTACATGTAAAAACAACCTTTTCATACTAATCGAAATCTTATGTTACCTCAGGTTAAGTTGAATTTTTTTCTCAACTCTGTACCCTGGTTTGTGTCAAAGGATCTTGTGAAGGTAAACAAAGTTTATTAATGAACTCAAAGTTAACAAACTCCGTTTATAATCTTCTTGTAGCATTGATAAGAAATGAGTTGAAATATTGTATTTCTAAATTAGCATGAAGAAATTGCCTTTGCAATATTGAATATCTTAACCGAATTGTGTTGCAACTGTACATCGTTTTGGGTTGACATAACTTTGTGTTTTATGTTTGATGGTTTCAAAATATAATCTTTATTGGCGCGGCATTAATATAAGCTTCCAGGTTGCTTGCAAATCTATTTTCCTTTTTTTGAAATGAACAAAATATGTTAAAAGCATAATCTTCTTTTGTAAATCTTGGTAATTAAGTTCTAAATTTTATAAAATTCTATTTAAAAAGCCTGCTATTTCCCCATAAATAATCAATGGATGATGTTAGATTTCATTTTGAATACTTTACATGATAATCGTTCTGTATATGAACTTTTTTTTTGAATATATTCAGTTTGGCCAAACAAATTTCATCGAATAACAATACAATAACAATAAACTTAAACATTTGTTGTTGTTTTTGGTTAGGATTTGATCACGTCTGCTTCCTATCAGTGATATTGCCGATAGGGGCCAATGCCTTGATAAATATGAATGATAATCATTGACTAAGACAACAAAAGCTCGGCGTGTACCTTTGTAGCGTTACAAGCATGCTCATGTACAATTGGTACCCATTCTTGTCAACCGAACCGGATGTTTACCAAAATCCCTTCTTTCGGACCCCCCTCCCCCCTCAACCCACCCATCACCCATCTCTGAACTACCAAGCAGGTATGTTTGCCATTTGCACCACGACACTGATCAGATCAGGTTCGATCTGAAATATGAGGAGGCATAACTGGATTTATTTACTGGACATCTTATAAGCATGGACGGAACACCACTTATAGGTTAGTGTTTGTGAATGATGTTTAAGAAACATAAAATCTTAGATTCGACTATCAAACACCATGAGTACATTGAAATAATGCTTAACGGAACGGTTTATGTGTAAGAAATTGAACTTATTAGTAGGCATTAGCATTCTTGGTATTCACTTTGAATTCACACATTATTTGAGTGTATATTCTTTTTTAATTTGCTTAACATAAATAATTTATAAAATTTGGTTTAAGAATTACTTTTGAAATCGTATTATACTATGATGAAAGAGTCGTATGCGATGAGAGATAGATATAGCCAATAAGTCATGAAAATCAACATAAAATCAAAATATCTTTCGAGGGCTTTAAATCGCTTATCTAAATGATACATGTTATCATTTTATTACTAAATTCAACATTAGTTAATAGAAAGAAAGTATATTTCGGTTTTGTAGGTCATTGGCCCATGTACAAAGTAAATAACATTTATACATTTTATATGGCAATATACAGACATCTTAAGTTTCAGTTTGTTACATATCGACACTTAAGAGACAATTTAATAAATTTAGCACAATTCATTAACAGAACAATATCATTAGACATTAATAGCTTGATCAATTTACAATTTTTCGTTAGTTTATTCCATACAGGTTGATAATTATTTCTAAGTATAACATATTTATTACATTCAAACAAGAAGTGGGCTTCATTTTCAATACTTCAATAATAAAAGTTTGGCTCATTATACTAATCTGATAAGCATTAGGATGAAGATTTTCTGAAGCAATCACTACTTCTCGATAAAATAACACCTTGAATAAAGTTTGACGTATTGGACTCCAACAATATACTCTGTGGCCCTTAAAGTCGTACAAAATGTCACCCTCGCTGAACTTTGAACTTCATGATCAGTTGCAAAGTGCAGCTGTTTCGGTCTATTATTATTCTTAAATAATATCTGGCTCCTTTTCTAGGACATTGAAATTGTTTGTACTATATATTGGTACTGTTATAATTTGAAAAGAAAATTACTCACAGTCACATTATTATATTGAAATGTGTTTAAATACTGTTACATTAACCTGCATAAACACATTGCGAGCCAATTTTGTTACTAATTGCCCAAATATACATATTGTAAATCGATTATGATTCAACAAACCTAAGGTGATATTTTAACTTGTTTGATATATATAATAGAATAACTGGTCATTAAATGCCAAAGCTCAAGTCGTATTTCGTGATGCAATAACCACCTGTGGACGTTGATGCAACGTTTTGACAGAGCTATATAACAATTAAAGCTGTAGCTGGTGTACGTCAGATGTCAATTAGGGATTAACGAAATCGCAATGGTCACTATTACAAGATAATGGATTTACAATGCCGCGGAGATTTCTACAACAGTACGAGCTTTGTGTTTATTTTTTTGTCAAATGAGCTTAAAACTGAGTGACCGTAAAGAGGATATTTAACAGGTTGGCTGATGTTTTCATAGAGTTTACCATTCTCGTGATATAAAGTGAATGTTGGTCTTCATCAATCGCACAACTACGCACAAACAACAGAACAAGGGAACAGCAACAAACAAGATGAGTATTACTTTGATTTTCTATATAACTTACATAAATATCCATCATTTCAAAACTCCCATATAATAAATATATATAAAAATTTCTATTTGTATAAAACAATTTCTAAATATCTAAATATTATCATATAAAAACTCCACTCAAAAACTTTATTTAACTTAAATATTTATTTATAACCAACCAAAATTTATAATATTTCCAAAACATAACTTACAATCTATCTTTTATAAACAAATTCAAAATTATTTAACCTACCATTCATAACTACTACAAACTGTTCCCATACGCTTAAAAATGTCTTTGTATCTTTTGCAGGTACGACGCCATATCACAAAGTGAGACACTAAACTATTATTATTACTATCTTATTATTTTATTATTATATTATTATTTTTTATTTTTCTTATATTTATATCTTAAACTTCTCTTTCTTCCCCCTATTATCAAAATTCAAAATTATTTATTTATCTTCTGGCTTTCACTCAAAATCTTTATCTATTTAGAAACTCTATTAAATACCATTTTTTTGGGAATCCCATATCTTATTCCAAATTTTACTCCTTATATTTGGCTATAATCAAGTATGGGCCCCACGTTGGCGACCAAGAGGTGGAAGCAGACGCTTAAACCCCAACCCAACAACAACTTCATCAATCGCATACTAGTGTACGATGGAATCTATTACCGCCAACTGTGTGTTCTGCTCCAAAGTCTGCACTAACCGAAAATCGAGATTTGATCTAGTGTAATTGCTATAAATTATTCTAATAAAATGGAGCTATAAGACATTTTAGTACCACGAACGTATATTTTTTTTGGAAAACTGAAATAACATTAAATATTCAACGTACACAGTCCTGCCTACAAAACAAGAACGAGGGCGGCTCCCGTAAATTGACGGAAATACCTGATGTTCTATCATTTAGAACAGTCCTGGTTGATTTTGTTTTGAGTTTTGACGGGTAGTGAGAGAGAGAGAGAGTCTTTATTTCCTCCAGTGGCAACCGAAGATTACATATAAACATCACATTACATCATTGTACAGAAGAACATAGATATAACAAAATATTTACAAATTTATATACAGCATTGTTTCACATCAAACATGGATAGTATCATTCATCGTATTTATAAACAAGGTGGTGTTTTATTTCATGTACATATAGTGAAAAGCGCAACAACATGACACGGGATCTATACAATTGTAAACATTATTTTCTGCCCCAAAGAGGAATGATAACATATCTTGTTCATCTTGCATTTCAAACATTACGTAGATTTCAACATCGAGCTGGTCAATTAAGTATGCAAAGAATTCATTTCGTTGTTGCAATAAATTTTCGCAGTGGAGAAGTATATGAAAATCATAGTCAAATGTTTGTTTGTTACATAGTGTACACTCTCTTGATATCTTACCTCTTGATGATATCTTGATACAAAGTTGCAAGGAAGATTTATAATTTGGGTATTTATATGCTAATTGCCACAGGATATGATAACAGAGTTTAGTATGAGTTAATGCATAAAATGACATATTTGAGCGATATGAAGTTTGTGATCGCCACATTTGTTCTTCAAAGCTATGTACAGTAGTGTTAACAATTCTTCTCCAAACATGTTTTGGAGGAAATATACCTTGGAAAATATATTTGTTAACATATGCATTTAGATTATACTTTTTAGATATTGATAGTAGATCGTCACATACGTTGTTTGATTTGACTGAACATGTAATGGAGGCACAAAATATATGCTTTGCAAAGTTGTTACATTCAATGTTACAGAGTCGCCCAAGAAATAGAAGTTTACATTTGTCGATATAGCCTACGAGTGACCACAATCCCAAATTTGCGATGGTAGATATTGATGACGATCTTTTATCAAGACCTTGTACTAGTCTAGCAAAATACCTCTGTGTTTGTTCAAATACTTCAGCTTGTTGACCTTTGATATTTGGTAATAATTCACAGCCATAAAGACTAGTTTTCAAAATCATTCTGCGCCAAATCTTAACACATGTGAATGGATGAAGGCCATTATCATTTAATCCAACAGTTCTTAGTGAATTAACATTCTGTCTTGCTTTCTGACAATATTTTTCGCTTCTAGTTTTTGTTGAAAGGTTACTTGTAAACAGAACACCTCCATAAGTTGTTGTTTCGGATAAGGGAATTTGTATATCACCAAGTCTACAGTGAAAGTTTACATTATAGCCTTTTCTTTTGGTAAAAACAATTATTGTACTTTTTGATGCGTTATATGTTAAGCGCCACTTAGAGGCATATGAAGAGACAATATTAAGTGATGCCTGTAGGCTTGTAGGGGATGTACTTACGAGTGTTGTATCATCAGCAAGCAAGACAGATGGGACGTCCATACCGAAAACACTGATACCACAGTTACCTTGTCTTAAAGATGTAATTAGGTCATTAATGAAGACAAGGAAGAACCATGCGGATATAACCCTACCTTGCCCTACACCTTGTTTGACCAGGTATTTTTCTGACACCTCCCCTTGATATGCGACAAATGATTGAGTATTAGTATAACAATGGTGTAATAGTTTCCAGAGATTACCTTTAATACCAAGTTCATAGAGTTTGAAGAATAGCCCGTCGTGCCAAATTCTGTCGAAAGCTTTTGCATTATCGAGGAAAGCTGCATATACCGGAGATTCTCTATGATTATAATAATGAATACTTTCCATGAGAGTAAACACAGACATAATGGCACCATGCTCTTTTCGAAAACCAAATTGTAATTGATCAGGAAAGCCAGGATTTGATTTCTCAAGTTTAGTTTCGATTCGTCTAAGCAGGAGTTTTTCAAACAGTTTTCCAAGACAAGATGTTAGCGTGATACCCCTGTAGTTTCGTGGGTCTTTATCTTTCTTACCCTTGAAAATTGAAATTACCATTCCAAGTCTATATTCATATGGAGCATACTGAGATTCAATCATTTGATTGAATAACTTACATGCATGAGTAATGAAGACATCGCCTGCAAATATGATATGTTCGTTTGTAAGCTTATCAGGACCAGGAGATTTGTTCTTACTTAGAGACTTAACAACATCCTGTACCTCCTGAAATGAAAACTTTCTTTCTAGTTCATCATCATAATCATCAATTTTGTTGTAAATACCGTTAACTGATTTAGAAATATAGTTCTTAAAGTCCTCATCAAATGTTTCTGATAAATGTGGTTGAGCTAGATCTCCATAGTATTTACCCCAAATTTTACATATTTCAGCAGGTGTTGAATCCCACTTTGCCGTGTAGTTGTAGACGGTTTTGACCTACTTTTATTTTAATTCCCATTTCTGCCGCATTCGGTAATCCTGTATTGCCGGACCGTTGTCGGCGGACAGGATTTTTGACGCAGTCGGTGTAATTCCTTCCGCTATTACACATCTTACGAACAACATCAGAATTAACAGTTTCTTTCCATCTAGTATTACATCTTAATGGCAAAGCATTGAATCTTAGTAGGCATAGATATCTCCTTAGGTCTCTAACATTTATTCTTAATATGCAATGATCAATGGGAAAGGATAACATTATACTTTTGAAATTATTAAGTCTGGAAGAATTCATTATATTGCTAATTAATATTATATCTTGTTTGGAGCAATCAACTAACCTCTGCTTAAAAGATGACAAGAATAATGATACATTGCCGACGTCCTGTACAATCCAAACATGACTAAATCCATAATTGTTTAAAAGAGTACGTATTCCTGAGGCCCAAGTAACCCTACCAACAGAATCTAATTTAAGCATATAGTTATAACTTTGTTTAGGGTAACGATCATTAGACATTCTTAACAATTTACACCAAAATGTAATACATTTAAGATAATAGTCCACATTCATACTATATCTACCACACTCAGCTAACGCTGCATTACTTGAAACATGCTTACCCACACCTAAAACAAATTTACAAAAGTTATTATGAAATTTATCAACAACATTTCTTTCTTGATATCCCCATACTTCTGCTCCGTACAACAAAATTGGTTTAATTTTACAATCAAAAAGTTTAAATAATACATTGACAGGAATATTTTTGAATTTATACTGTAATTGTTTAATAAGTAACAAAGCTTTACTGGCTTTTGCAACAAGCGTCATAGTACAAACACTTCAAGATAATCTTGTAGAAAACATGATACCAAGATAATTATAGTATGTTGCTGTTTTTAATTGTACACCAATAAAAAACCATTTTTCATTATTGCGAAGGTAGCCACCATTTCTAAATACTAAAATCTCAGTCTTCTCCATATTGACTTGCAACCCCCATGACTTACAAAAATTACATCAGATGTCAACTTTTCTCTGCAAACCAACCACACTATCATCAAAAATACATAAGTCATCAGCGTACAACAGTAATAACAACTCTAAATATTCTTCACCGATAAATATACCTCTGACCTCAGAAGATTCTAACATAGTTTGAAATTCTGATATAAACATTGAGAATAAAAACGGACTGAGTACACATCCTTGTCGAACTCCGCTTAAACAATCAAAATACTCTGTGATAGATGTTCCAGATAGTCTGACAGATGCTTTAATTTTCGAATACATATTTTGTAAAACTGACAATAACTTCCCATGTACACCTTTTTTCATAACTGAAAACCATAGCAAATGTTTATTAACCGAATCAATCAATCAATCTTTATTCTTATGCATGAAGGCCACAGGCCCATATACATAGACATGAAACATGTAAAATATATA
The DNA here is from genome assembly GCA_921293015.1 of Phorcus lineatus. Lineage (NCBI taxonomy): Eukaryota > Metazoa > Mollusca > Gastropoda > Trochida > Trochidae > Phorcus > Phorcus lineatus. The sequence goes on from OV121093.1 coordinate 44,899,450, forward strand.
CATAGGACATACATTGGATACATCATTATGAGTTAAGCAAAGTCTGTCTTTTTTTATAAGCAGAATATATATATTTACTAACATTAGATAAAGTTTCATATTTAGGGGAAGTTGATAATTTTATGAATCTACTTTTACTTGGTGCCTGATTTTTTGCTTGAGGAATATAATGCAATCTTTCTTGAGAATAAAAATGACATACTAGAAGGAAATGATATTCATCCTCTATGCCGTCTTTACATAACGGACATGTACGTAGCGAGATATCAATGTTATGCCATCTTCCTTCGTTTACTTTCAATCTTAATAAACCTGCTCTAAATTTGATAAGAATGTTACGATATTTATTCTCTTGCACACTGCTTAAATATTTTTCGGGTTCTAACAAACTCTTAAATTCTCTATAAGATTTGTAGCGTGAACTATTTACAAGAGTACAATGCCAAGATTGGTAAAACATATTTATACAAACATTTTTGAAACATCTAAGAAAACACAATTCATCACCAACACCTTGTGCCAACCAAACAAATCCAAATCCATGTGAAAACAATAAATTCCGTATTTGGGACGCGTAATTATTTTGACCTATATTATCTAAGAATAGAAACATGTCATATGATTTTTTAGGTATTCTACCAGAATGCATTTCAGTTAACTTCAACCAATATTTAATAGTTCTACATAAAGCGTTAATATATAACGGGTAACGTCCGCATTCTCCATAAGCTATGACATTAGGTGTCTGCAAGCCTACATTTAAAAATTTCTTACAAGCCAGCAAACGAACTTTTTCAATATTGTCGTAACGATTCACCCCCCATACTTCCGCACCGTATAGTAGGATTGGTTGTATTTGTGTATCGAAAATTTTGAAAAATACCTTAGGATCAATCAAATTGATCCTTCTTAAGTTGGATAATATCTGCAGTAATGCCTTTTTGCCTCTTAGAGCTAGATCGTCTATACATTTATTCATTTTAAACGTTGATGAAAATATAATACCAAGATATCTATATGAATTAACCACGTCGATGACGGAATCTTTATAATACCATTTTTCTTTAGCTGACAGTCTACCACCTCTTCTAAAAACTACAATATTTGTTTTATCAAGGTTGACTTCAAGTCCCCATTTATCTGCGTAAGCTTCTAAAATATGCAATTGTTTTTGTAGACCCGACACGACATCAGATATAAGAATGACATCGTCGGCAAAAAGTAAAAGCAATATTTCTAGGAAATCAGGAAACAGCTGTACACCAAATTTACCGTTAATGGTTAATGGTAACCTGAAGATACTAACTTCGAATTGCCAAGGACTAAATAATAAAAAAAAGCGCATAGATGTATTTTCCAATCTTAAACGCAAAAAAGCAGATATATATTGTCTTCAAGATAAGCATTTCACGTTAGACTTAGAAAGGGCAATCAAAATCGATTGGGGCTCAAATAGGTGTTTCTTTAGTTCGTATAAAAGTAATGCACGTGGCGTGGCCATTTTATTCCAAGAAGTTAAAATATTAGAAAAAAAGCAAGATGAGTCTAATGGTAATTTCCTTGCACTTAAAATAGAGATTTACGAAAAAACAATTACCTTAATAACCCTTTATGCACCAAATACAGATAGCCCTACGTTTTTTGAAAATCTATTGAAAATTATTAATGAGTTTGAATCGGATCATTTCTCAATTTGCGGTGACTGGAATCTTTTTCAAAATCCCGAAATCGACCTTTTCAATTACAAGCATGTAAATAACCAAAAAGCAAGAGAGGTAATACTTTCATTTATTGAGGAATATAATGCAATCGATCCGTGGCGTTATTTAAATCCAGGGAGTAAACGTTATACCTGGAGACAAAGAAAACCGATAAAACAATCTAGATTAGATTTTTTCATAATGTCTAGAGATTTAGAACCAGCTGTTGAAAATGCAAATATTGAATCGGCCTATAAATCAGACCACTCAATAACATGGGTGAACTTGAAATTAAAAGACATTGAAAGAGGAAGAGGATTTTGGAAATTTAATAACTCCCTTCTCTATGACAAATGTTACGTATCAGAGATAAAATCGTTAATTAATGTAACAAAAGAGCAATATCTAACAGGAACGGATCCCCAAGGGAAGGCGATATCCAGTATAGATGATCAACTGTTTTTCGAAAAACTACTCGTAATGATAAGAGGATTCACGATAAAATATTCGTCCGAACGTAAAAGAGAAAGAGAAAAATATGAAAATCAATTAAATGAAACCCTTAATAATCTCCAGAAAGATCTCGATGAAAGTGATGATATTACAAAAAAGGATTTGATTTTAAATGAAATTAACATAACTAGCAAAAATCTTGAAAAGTTAAACAACATAAAAGCTGAAGGTATAATGATGAAATCTAAATGTGAATGGAAAGAAAAAGGTGAAAAACCAACAAGGTATTTCTTATCGCTTGAGAAAGCAAACTTTATAAATAATTCCATATCTAAACTAGAAACGAGAGACAACAAAACCATAACTGATACAAAAGAAATTGTAAATGAAACAAAACACTATTATAAAAATCTTTATACCAAACATGTTTGTAAATCAGTAGATCTAAACATTTTACTAGGAGATTTTGAGGTTCCAAAGCTTAATGATAACGAAAAATATACTCTTGAGGGAGAATTACAATACGAGGAAGTGTTAGCAAAATATGAAAAATGATAAGAGCCCAGGCCCATCAGGTTTCACAGTAGAATTCTTTAAATTCTTTTGGCTTGATATACATATGTACTTGATACGCTCGTTAAACATGTCGTTTAGAACAGGAGAGTTATCTGTAAGTCAAAAACAAGGTCTCATAACCTGTATACCTAAAGGAAATAAGCCGAAACAGTTTCTAAAAAATTGGAGACCAATATCGCTACTAAACGTATCCTACAAGATAGCTTCTGCTACAATAGCAAATCGAATAAAGGGATTACTTCCAAAAATAATACATGAAGACCAAAGAGGTTTTATGTCAAATAGGTATATAGGGGAATGTACACGGCAAATTTATGATATCATTGATTATACAGAAACTATGGAAATACCAGGACTGCTCCTACTTATAGATTTTGAAAAGGCATTTGACTCAGTTGATTGGGACTTTATTGGGAATGTTCTTGAATTTTTCAATTTGGCCCAAATGTCAGAAAATGGATTAGTACTTTTTACACAAATATAAATTCAAGTGTGCTTGTGAATGGTTTCGCATCAGATTTTTTTTGACATAACTCGCGGCTGTAGACAAGGCGATCCATTATCGCCATATCTTTTTATCCTATATGCAGAAATTCTAAGTATTATGATCCGTAACAATAAAAAGATAAAAGGAATAAAAATAGGTGATAGCGAATATCTCATCTCGCAGTTCGCAGACGATACCTCTTTGACATTGGATGGAACAGAAGCATGCCTTCAAAGTACACTCCAAATACTAGAACAATATGCTTCATTTTCAGGTTTGAAAATAAATACTAGTAAAACACAAGTTATATGGATAGGATCACTGAAAAACTCAAACAAAACGTTTTGTAAAGAACATAAATTAGATTGGTCTAAAAAGGAATTTACTATCCTTGGCATAACATTTACACACAACTTGGCAGAAATGGTAGAGAGAAATTACAAAGATAAATTGAAGCAAATTAAAATTACAATGAACCATTGGCTCAGAAGAAATATCACACCATTTGGAAGGACAACTGTCCTGAAAAGTCTTATTTTACCAAAGTTAAACCATGTCTCCACTGTATTACCTAACCCGAACGAAAGTACCATCAAAGAAATCGAAAAACTCTGCTTTAACTTCGTTTGGAAAGGAAAGCCGGATAAATTAAAACGTAAAATAATAACCCAAAACTACACTGAAGGAGGCTTTAGAGTACCGGATATACGAAATACATTGCTTTCACAAAAAATAAGCTGGGTGAAAAGACTTTATAATTCTGATGATAAATCAAAACTAAAAACATTGTTTCAATTAAATATATCTCCTTTACATAATGATTTCTATCAGTACAACGAAGAATCAATTATCAATGATGTATTAACTAAAAAAACGAATGAATTTTGGAAAGATGTCTTACATGCGTGGGGTCACTTCATAAAACAAAAAGGAAATAATGTTAAAACCCAATCCGCTCTCTTATCTCAACCAATATGGAGAAATGATAACATAAAAATTAACAAGAAAACTTTAAACAACAAGAGCATGTCAACCGCGGGTATTTTCTTTATCAATGATGTTGTGGAAGATGACGGTAAGTTTCTCGACTATGAAAAGATTATCCAAACCTACCAATGTAAGTTAAACTTTCTGGATTACGCGGGTATTGTTCAATCAATAAAGGGGTACTTTAAAAAAACAAATGTCTCTATAGATAGAAAACTCAACACCCCGTTCATTCCGTATTTAATTGAAGATATTGTTACTAAGAGAAAGGGATGTAGAGCCTTCTACGACATATTGCAAGAAAAACCAAATAATGATAATGACTGTAAATACAAACGGAAGTGGGATAAAGTTCTAAAATGCTCGATCAATGAAGAAGAATGGAAAATAATACACAAAGTACCTTTTACATCCAACCTTAGCTCAAAATTAACATGGTTTCAATATTCCATTCTACATAGAATTTTACCTACAAATGATCTCTTACAGAAGATGAACATTAAAGATTCAAATACATGTAATTTTTGTAAAAAAGAAAGCCAAACTATAATCCATCTGTTTTACGATTGTCAATATGTAGTTGAGATTTGGAATAAACTAAAAGAATGGTTAGAAGATGTTACAAGTCCTAAGATAGAACTATCAAAAAGAATTATATGTTTCGGATATCCGGAAAAAAGAAATAGAATACTGAATATGATCATAACTATCGTGAAATATAATATATTTAAATCTAAGAATATCGAGATGAAACCAACTTTTAGTAGCAAGACATCAAAAACGCATACAACATCGACAAATACAACACATACTCAACTTGCAATTATTCGAAATTTATGAAATTCTGGTCGATTTGTCATCTGCTCTTCCAAAATGAATAAAGATTTGTTTGTTCTATTTTGTAATGACATCCTTTTTCCACTGCATCTTAGGATTCGTTAACGTTTAGTTTCATTTGTAACCAACAAAAGCAATGCTGATACCTTCTTTATCATTTATATCATGTACCTATTTCTGTCAAAATGTACCATCCACAACTATGTATTTTTACCCAAGACTATGTAAAAATTGATGTATGATTTCTTGTATATGTACCACAAAAAAAAAAAAAAAAAAAAAAAAATTACCGTTATGGACAATATCAGTACACAGTTCACCAATAAAGAACGTAAAAAGAAGCGGACTTAAAATACATCCTTGTCGTAGTCCTACAGGACAATCAAAGTAATCGGTGTAATCGTTATTGTTACATCGTACACATGCTTTTACAGACACATATATACCTTTTAATGCAGCTAACATTTTGCCATTTAATCCTGATTTTTTTAAACAGTACCAAAGTTTCTGCCTTGAGACGGAATCGAAAGCTTTCCTAAAATCAACGAAGGCAACATATATTTTTTTCTTTTTCCTTGATAAACATTTCTGAATAAGTGCATTTAAGGTAAAGATATGATCCGTTGTAGAATAACCCTTTCTAAAGCCGGCTTGAAATTCTGGTATTTTATCTTTTACAATTGCCCAATTTGAAAGTCTAATATGGATAATCCGGGTGTACATTTTACTAAGCGTGCTTAACAGAGAGATACCTCTATAATTGTCGGGGTTGTCTCTATCACCCTTCTTATGTATAGGAATTATAATTGCCTTAGTCCAGCTTTCAGGGAATACTCCCTTTTTGAACAGAGTATTAAACAGATTTCTAAGAAAAGGTAAAATAATGTTTTTAGAACATGTAAACATTTCAACAATTAAACAGTCGTTGCCAGGGGATTTTCCTCTTTTCAAATTGTCTAAGGCTGATATAACTTCGTGATCGGTAAAGTCACATTCGAGGAGATGTGAATCGATATCATCCATGTTGTCATCTACCTGTACATCTTCCCATTCAAAAGATTCTAATTTATTAGATCCAGTTTTATTGAATACTGAATTAAAGTGCTCGTGCCATGTTCCTTTATCAATCTTGGGTTGTGGCTTACTTGCTCCAGAAATTGCACGAAGCTCTTTCCAGAATGATTTAGAATTTGATAAACTTGCGTTTAATCTATTTCTGCTCTTGTGCTTAAACAATGACTTTGATTTTCTACAAACATTTCTATACACATTCCTTATTTTGCAGTACATACTTCTTGCCTCATTTGACCTTTGTTTTCGGAATCTTCTTAACGAACGCCTCGCTTGTCTTTTAGCTTTATCACAATCTTGGTTATAGAACGATTTATTTTTGTTATTAGTTTGAACTATTGGCTTTTTCATACAGTCAGCGGCGCGGAGGATGACCGAGGCAAATGTATTCACTGCGTTGTTAACATCAGTCTCTAGAAGATCATTGATGTCTTCATTCAAAAGATTAACCGAATCAAAAGCCTTTTTAAAATCTACATACAGACAGTAAAATCTACCACCACTTTTAGATAAATATTTTTGCACAAGACACTGTAAAGTAAAGACATTATCCATAGTACAATATCCCTTTCTGAAACCCGCCTGAGACTCTGGGATACTATTATACAAATCAGCGAAGTGCTGTAGTTGATTAACAATATAACAGAAAATCTTTCCAAAAGAATCCATAAGGGATATGCCTTGATAATTATCAACACAATCATAACGCCCTTTCTTATGGAGTGGAACAATTAAACCTTTATACCATTCAGTAGGAAAACTACCTGTTGAAAGAATGTTATTAAACAAAATGAGGAAATACGGAAGAAGAAGACCACCACAACTCTTGATCATCTCCGCTTAAACACCATCAGGACCTGTAGCTTTACCGAGCTTGAGATCTTTTATAGCTGCTTCAATCTCTTCCCTTGTAATATCAGAATTTAATACATTGTTGACATCATCATCATTACAACTATCACAAATATCTCTATCGTGATTATTCAAAACACCTTCGGCATGTATAATAATATCACTGTCTAAACATACATCCGTTAAATTGAAAACCCTCTTGAAATAATGAAACCAACTTTCAGAACTAATCCTTGAACTTTCTACTTTAACTTTATTAGCTAAATTACCAAGATTGCGCCAGAATGACTTACTATCCCTACTACTATCTACCAGCTGTTGTATACAAGAATCCTCATACTGTTTCGCTTCCTCCGGCATAACGATCTATAACTATTCCTAAGTTTACAATATTCCGAAAGAAGAGCCTTGTAGCCAGACAGCCTGAACTCGTCTAGCATCTTGAACTTACCAACCTTCATATCCTCACACTCCTTATCATACCACTTCTCAACTGATGCATCTTTAACCTTACCACCACGAGATAATAAACCACACGACACAGCAACACCCTGCAGTACTCCAGTGAGCACATCTACCGCAGATTCAACACTCTCCTGCAATACACTAGTGAATGCATCAATGTCAAGGGACGCAAGAGACTGATAAACTTCATCCTTAAATTAATCACACATTTCATTTCTCCACATAAACTTAGGAAAACTAAAATAGACATCACATTCACTTAATCCTCTCTTAAAACATTTACATGATTGACATTAAATGTAGGTATGACAGGGAAATGGTCTGATTCACATCGAGTGTCGGCTTTAAAATCCGCAATTAAATGAAAAACATCAAATGAGCACAACACATAGTCCACAAGACTCGCGCCATGTTTCTTGAAACATGCATATGCGCCGTGCGCGTCTCCAGGAAAAAGTCCGTTAACAATATGAATTGCAAACGTGCAACACAAATCAATCAAGTCTCGCCCATAGTCATTGCACACATCATCTCTAGAACTGCGAGGAATACTGAATGCATCAGAAATATAGTCCATGTCCTCTAAACTAGTAATATATTTGTTATCGTCATCTAGAATATAATCTTTCATGTTACCAGTCCTCGCATTAAAGTCCCCAGGTAAAATAATATCACAATCTGGGTGGTTATAGATAATATCAGACAGGGCGTTCTCCAAGTATTCAATGCCTTTGTACAGTCTGTTGTCAGTCACAAGACTCGTGTTCATGGGGTGGATGTAGACAAATCCTAGTATGATGTCACGTTTAGAATTAAACATCATTCTGTCAAACACAAGAAATATCATGTCGATGTAATCGACAATAACATGACGTAGACTGCCTATCAAAGATGAGTGGATACCCACAGCCACGCCCCCTCTGTAGTTAAAGTCTCTATAGTTGGTATAAATCTTATGATTAAGAAAGAGTGATTCTATTAAGTCTGCCTGACAATTATTCCAAATCTCTAATAAACCAAAGATAGTTTGCTTTGACAAGTAGTCGATGACACCCTTGTCCGCTAGCTTGTGTTTACGTCCGTTGACGTTCCAACTCAATATTGACAGCTCCTCGTCATTGTCAATTTCGTTGTCGATTTCATCTTGAAGACAGGCCGGGCCGAAATATTATTTGTGCCGACTGCGGTTGAAACTGACATCTGCCTCCGTCTCTGCACGTGCACCTCGCTTTGCAGTGGCTGTTTCTTTCAAAACGACAACCTCGCCTTTGTCTAGATCGTACGTGTAGATGTTATTGTCAATAAACAACTTGTCAAATTTCAGAGTTGCTCGTTGTTCATTTTGACGTGCCTCCATCATCATAGCTTTAAGCATACGTTATCTCGAACTGTTTTAGAAAAGTCCTCACTTATAAATATGGATGCAACTTTAAGTTTCTTTGCTGCCGCAAATATTTCTCGTCGCTGATGATCATCTGGGATAAGTGCAATGATTGCCTTTCCTCTCATAATTCTGTGTGCGCGGTTAATAACAATGTGAGCATTGTCTATTTCAAGACGATCTCTCAATACATCACGCACAGCAGATTCACAATCATCCCAAGTCTCATTGGTGCTTTGACGTGGTATACCATGGAAAATCACATTGGATCGTCTGCTTTGGTTTTCTAAATAATCTCGCTTATCTTCGATTTTACAAAGGTAATCCCTCAACTTCATATTTTTAGATTCCAATTGTTCACATCGGTCTTCTATTGCACGTAAACGATCAGATCTGTGTCCAACAGATGTGCTAACGTTATCCAACTTACTGTGCAACTCGTTGTTTGATTTCACGATGTCATCGAATTTTCCTTTCAACCCTTCAATGGCGTCCAACACCGCAGCTTCACTTCTGTTCGGTTTTGGATCAGTTAAAAGTGTTTGTTTGCTGACAGAACTGCTACGAAGAGAACGTTGATCTTCAGTTGGTTTGTCTGTGGGTCCTGGATTCATCTCGACTCCCGCAGAAAAAAAACAACATCAATATCAAGTTCAACACGGTTATCCGGGTGCCAATATTTGTCATGGCATGTTTTCGTGGGACCCGAGACGAGATCGCCTTATGTTGTAACTTGCTGAGAATCCACCACTGGACAGGTGCAAACATACTGATTTTGCCACGAAACTGTTCTACACTAATTCCCATTGCGTTTCGTATCAATTAGACTCTCATGAATGTTCAATTCGGCTATAATATCACTTAGGTGAGCAGAGCAGTGATCCACCCGACTAGCCTAGTCCGCCATATTGCCGATCCCAGTTGGGATGATACATATATATGTGTGATGAAAGGCTGCAGAGTCTAACTTGTTAAAGGGTTTTGGAAAAAATAGTTTTATTTATTTACTCCCTCTTATTTTTTATTCATGACATCCATATCCCAGCATACTAACATTAAAGGACAATATATACGTTAATGGTACTCAGTTGAGTGTCATACTTAATTAGATAGGGGCGGTAAACAATTGTCCAATTTACAGTGGTCTATACTAACGTTTCAACCTAAACATTTAATCTGAACACGTAGAAAGAAGAACTTGTTGGGTGTAGTGTCCACATATAAAATTATGTAGAGCCAGTAGTGTGTATTTGATATAGTAAACACACATTTATGTAGATGGGAGGAGTTTATATTGGCTGCAAACTGGACACTGGATAATGTGTCTTATAGTAGTCGTTGGGGAGAACTTATAGAAAGCATAGTCAGCAGATAGTGGGGAAGAGTTTCTTCTGAATGTAGTATATATGCATGATGCTACTCTAATCGATAAACATGTGATGGGGAACGCATCGTGACTGACCTGCACCAATATTTTTATTGCAGTTTACTTTAATAATTAAAATGTAATTAATCCACCCCCATCCATTGAAAGTGTGTTAGGTTGATTGATGAGAAAGTTTTTGAAGAAGGATTCTTAATTTTGATGTCGTTAGGGTAAGATTGCCCCAGAGGTAACGATGATAATTATAGGATATCAAACGAGCTTCCCCTTTCATATCAAGTTTATGTCCCAAGTGAAATAATTTTGTGTTGTCACGAGCCTTGGCGAGTGACAAAACAAAATTATTTCACGAGGGACATAAACTTGATATGAAAGGGGAACGAGTTTTGTATCCTATTTATTACCCATGTTTTTTACAATGAAAACATCGTCAAATTAAAGTATAATTTAGCTTCCCTAAAGAGAAACTCAAAACGCGGATTTATACTTTACACTGGTGATTGGAATGTCGGCCCCTTCACTTTGGAAAACGTACGCTGCTTTGGTGTAACGTAGTTCATTGCATTTGATAAAGAAAAACATTAAAAAAACTACAACTGAAAGCAAAACTCAATTAATTCATTTCATATAAAGACTTGCTTTCAGCTACAAAACTGTTATTCAGAATAAACACGCGAAAACTGTCAACATTTTGAACTGATAAACGTGACCTAAATCTCGGCTGAACGTCAGTCGGCCGTCACTCCAGCGAGTCGTAACGTGGGCAAAGTCTGTTCGGGAACAACGGATTAACAAGATACGTTTTCAATGGCACACGTAACGTTTGGCCTCAAAAGGGAATAACATTGAAATTTATGTCTCAAAAGCAGTCAACTGGTAAAGAATCTTTTCATTCAATTGCAACTAGGCTATAGTCTTAATTCATCAGAGGACAAGTGACTGTACATAAACAACACGACGACGCTTGGCGAAACAGGCAAAACAGTAAGTCTATATCTATAGGTACTTGCTTTTCCCCTGAGAAGTCTTGACAACCAATATGCTGAAAGTGTTCAAAGGCCGAATAACATTCACAACTCGTTCAATAATTTGTTCACAGATTTTGACCAAATCATTGATTTTTACGGGTGACGCCATCTTTGTTTACATGAGTCCCGATAGACCATCTAGCAAACGAATTTTGTTACTTAATTAGATTGTATCGTTTTTCTATTCATTTACGGACATTTCAGTAATTAAAGGAAAGAAAATCTTTGCATGTAGCCACAATGAAAATTATGTTTTATTCGATTATATTATGAAAATTCTCGTTTTTCGTGTGTTTAGGAACGAAAACTTATGAATGGAAATCATGAATGAAGTAGCTGATGAAAGTAGTACCGGTAACGTCAAAACTCATGTATCAGCCAATCAAAACCCTCGAAGGTGTTATAACAGATTGTTATGAAACCCCTTTACGATGTCCCACGTGGGTAATAAAACACAATATAAAGCTGTCACCCTATATTGTCAAGGTATCACACGATGTTATGGAAGTTATGTATGGCAATAGGTTGAAAGTGTTACAAGTGGAAGTGCTGGCTACATATTTGCAGACATGGGATTTGTAAAGTCTTTGACCTAGACAAGAACTGGAAAAAAATTATCATTTCTCCTCCTTGGAAATATTTTCCTACCACCCCGTCATTTATAGCCTCATAATTCCCTCAATAAGTTCAATAGCAAAAATGATATATCATCAAATATTCAAGTAGTTCCGTGCACAAACCAGGAAATTGGTGTCGCTGTATCTTCTTTAACTGTAATGGATGGACTAACATCATTACAAATTTCACTGATGTCTTCCAAACAACAAACGGACATGCGAATATCCCCGACCTGATGTAGTGACTAGAAATAAAGCTAGATTATGTTTCGTTCGCGATTTTGGTCCAAATTAAGAAATTTAAAAAACAGTTCAAGCACAAACCATTCGGAAGTGTGTGAAAGGATAAAGTATTTTAGCCTTAATACAAAATGAGCAAACCAACATCACAAGCAGTTTCACATACATCTTCAAGTTCACAAGTGCTTCATGAAAAATATTCATAGTTTGTTTAAGAATTTGAAATGTAATGCGGTTCACATCAATACAAGACAACACTCTTCTTTGAGTCATGGTGTTACATGACTGATGTGGTCCGTTTGTGGGCGGAGCAATGAGCAAGATGTGTTGGATTTGTTTTTAGACAGTCAGTGATATCTAGGTTACAGTCAAAATTACAATGGTTATAATGTAACCCACATCTAGAATGAGTATTGGAATCATATCAAGCGTTAGAATGTCCTGAAAAATGTTTTTGTTCATCAGTACAACTTTGATTTGATTCACAATACAACTAATAGTAGTTATGAATTGAAGGAATTTGAAAATGGCAAGTAGCATCTTTTTAAACACAACTTAGATCAAGTAAAGCTATCCGATACCTGCAACGGAAATATCTTAACACCTTGACTACTAGTTGTGATCTAGTTAGTGAGTTCTAATTAACTTTGCATTCAATAATGATCGAAAATATTGTCTTTTGTTTAGTTATTTCCTAAGAAGTCATGATATGAAATAAGGAAGTTTTAAATTTCTCTTGAGTACAGGAAACTGAAATAAAAAAATGTCCTGTTTTTATGTTTGATGCATCATGAAAACATTACTAAATAAAGCCAATTTAGACACATTTTAGAATATTTTTTTTAACCAACAAACAGCGTTTACTTAATTAAAGTTTTTAAAAAATTGATGTAACATGTTAAACACTTCTGAAAGACTGACTTCAATGTTCATTGCTTTAGCACGTGCTGATGACAAACTGTGTTTTAACATTCGGAAACAAAGATACATACGTAGATATTATTGTTGATGTTGATTAAAAAAACAAGTTGATACGATTTACATATAATTTGTAGGAATGTAAAATTTGTATACATGTAAGAATTTAAAAATCAAAAATGAATTGAACTTTTGAAAAATTAATTTACTTATACAGTAAATTATTTGTTATTTTTTCAGAAGAACATATCAGCAACACAAAGATAGCTGCAAAGGGAAACAGTTTTGAAAATGTATTTCATTATTTAAAAGATTGTTTTGGTACATGTGCATGATAGTTACATTTAACAATTTGTTAAGAATATTGTGCAACATGATGCAAATATTTTTGGAGAACTCAAAAGGCCTAAAATAAGACATTGTCTTTTTCAGTACAAGCTTCAGAACCCCATGTTCAATACAGTACTTATCGGACCGTATGACTTCGCTTCTTTATCTATTATAAATACGTGCTATTTAAAGCTAAACTTGACTGCTGTGGAAACAATTCTTTACTGTAGGTGAGTGATTATGTATGTAGATGGGGTTTATAATTGAATGTTTGAATAATTGAATTGAATTTATTAAAACTGTAGTTATGCAAGTTGCAATTAAACATGTTAGTAATTAAATCCTGAAAAACATTGGTAAAAGCAAGCAAATCTTACAAGGTTTACTTTCCGCATAACTCCAGATCACTGCGCAAGAATGAAATAAATACTAAACAAATTCTGCTTGAAAAGTCTCAAGCTAGTGTTTAGCGTTAGGACCAGTATGTGTAGTTAAAATCTTAGCCAGACCTATTACAAACTTGCGTGTACAGAAGTGAGGATTGCTACGCCTGACTGCCTCTCTGTCTTCAGCTTTAAAATAGTCAGCTCTAGTTACTTGCATTATAAAAACAAACGTTGGCAAAAAGTCTTACTTGATTTTACTTAAAACCATCAAGGTCTCTGTTAACACTTTTGGCCTTAATGAATTGTCCTTACAAATGTGAACATGAAATACATTATCATTAATTATCTTAAAACAGTTTTATCATTCGACCTTTTGGGCATGATGAAGGGTCTATAGGTGTCAATGAAGGACTTAGATTTATGGAATAATTTATAGAAAGCAAAATATTTTGAAATCACCGTTTGCACAAGTAGAAAGATGTTTGATTACAAATAAACATCGGTATTTGCTATCGTTATTGTGTTGTCTGTCAAAGTTAGATTTTTTTTCAAATGTTTTGCCATTGTGTAGTGTGAAAGACGAGCCTTCTAATAAATGGGGACATGTGCCACATCTTTTATTTGAACATTTGGAAACTGAAGGTCTTTCTGTTGGGTTTTGGATACCATCATATTTAGCCTTTGTTAAGATGTGTTTGGCTGTCTTTTGCTTTTAATGATTTTATTTCTTTTCAACATTTGGCCTAACTTCTTGTCTTGACTAAGCATAGGCAAGTTCTATGTATAACTGGAAATCATTCCGCATTGGTTTTATTACAAATAACATTTTGTTGGCTTTCTGAATAAATCAAGAGCTGATCGGCACATGCAATATAAGTGGCATCATATGTGATTTTACAGTTGACCACTGTTCACATAAATATGAATATATCTATCACACATTGTGTTTGAAAAAGTGTACAATTTAAGAATTCAATTTAAAAACAGCATGGGGAATTTGTGAAACCTGTATAAACGACCGTCTCCAGCATCACGACTAGTATCAGTAGTGCAGCTGGCTAGTGTTTTGCGCCTTGATAAGTATCAATAGGTTAACATCATAGTCCAACGTCAGAACCAGTACTGCTGGTCTGTATCCTGTGTTTAAACCAGCATCATTTGTGCAGCTGGTCCTTGTTCATCATCAGTATTTCAGCATGTCTGTGTCCTGTGCTGAGTAAAAAGTAGTAGCTCAGCTGGTTTGTGTCCAGCGTAAGAACCAGTTCCAGTAGCTCAGCTATTTTGTGTCTCGCGTAAGAACCAATATCAGTAGCTCAGCTGTTTTGTGTCCAGCGTCAAGACCAGTATCAGTAGCTCAGCTGTTTTGTGTCCCCCATAAGAACCAGTATCAGTAGCTCAGCTGGTTTGTGTCAAGCGTCAAGACCAGTTTCAGTAGTTCAGCTGTTTTGTGTACAACGAAAGAACCAGTATTAGTAGCTCAGCTGTATTGTGTCCAGCGTAATAACCAGTATTAGTAGCTCAGCTGTATTGTGTCCTGTGTTAGAAACATCATCAGTAGCTCAGCTGGTCTGTTTCCTGTGTTAGAAACATCAACAGTAGCTCAGCTGGGTTGTGTCCTGTGTCAGAAACATCTTCAGTAGCTCAGCTGTTTGTTGTACAGCAGCAGGACCAGTATCAGTAGTTCAGTTGTTTTGTGTCCAGCGTAAGAACCAGTATTAGTAGTTCAGCTGGTCTGTGTCTAGTGTTAGAAACATCCTCAGTAAAGCGGCTTGTTTGTATCAGGACCAGGTAAGGTTTTCTTCTACTGTTAATGTGTTCTAAAAGCAATGGATCGCGCTTAATTTGTATGGTACTTCACAATGTTACAGGAATGAATTTGAGTTGGTTCATATCTTTATCAATGATTAGTTTTTTACACTTTATGGGTTTTTTAATTTGTAAATGTTCGTAACTACCTTAATAGTTTTTATGTGTAACATTATTGTTGTTGTTTTTAACTGTGCTGTCAGTTTAAACAAATTCAATTATGGTTGCACGTTCTCAAGAATGGGGAACGGTGTTAGCTCAAACAATTCAATCCAAGGGGCAATCCAGCGAATAAAGCAAGACACAAATAGGCACAGGTGATTATGTTACAGCCGTTTCTTATCATAAGGATATGTTAGCAAATTTACTCAAGCACATTTCTGCAATATTAAGTTTGTTTTGTACATACGCAAAATACTTTCCGATTGGAAAAGGCATTTGGTTGGCCAAGCTTTTTGTTGTTATTATTCTTCCTATGAGACTTGGTAAAATAAAATTTAAAAGTTTTTCTTTAAAAAATTGTTAAGTGCAACTTGTAATTTAAAGCGCATGAGCGCACATATTGTACGGTTTTCTACGCCTCACTGCCTTTTTGTTTTCAGCTTTGAAATGTTCATCTCTACTTACTTGCTCAATATCAAATCAAAGGTTGGTAATTTATCTTACTTGACTTTGACATTCTACATAGACAGAGATACATTTCTAGAAAATACATCGATAGTTAGAAAGGATGGAGTAAGGCCATGAAATTTAAGACTTTCATGATGAACTCAAACTCAGAAATATTTTGAAGTTCTCCGCTCAAATTCTGGGCCTAAGTAAATTTCTCTAACCAAATGCCAATGAAAAACATCTTCAAACTATTTTACAAATGTATCTAATTTTTGTAGGACATGATACAATTGCTTAACACTTAAATATTAAAACGGTGTTTCTTATTACTAAAATTTTTGTTGACTTGACAGACAAGCTTAAGTTGCAACAAACACGTCTCACAAAATATTCTACACGAAATTCATAGCATTTACTTTATGTTTTTTCAATGACTGATAACGTTCGCTTGGATAATTTATGATAAACTTTTTCATAGACTTCAGTTTATCATAAACTTATTTTGCAAGTCTTATAGCTAACTATTAGTAACCATCAAATATTATTTCCTTATCATTGAATGCCGACAATTAGGCAAATAACTGCAACACAATCATGATGGAGAGGTGTTGAAAAAACATTGAATGACCTAAATTTAAAATAATAACAATTAATCATATCATGCCATGACCATCGAATACTCAATATTTCAAGGCTTTTCATGGCTATCGAATTACCTGTAGTAAAAATATACTCAAGTGATAGCTCTTCATGATAGTCGAATGACCTGTAGTTAATGATATACTAACATGATAGCTCTTTATGACAGTCGAATGGCCTTCAGTTAATAATTAAACTATCAAATAATGTCATCTAGTAACTTCCATGAATTGTACTGCCAAAACAAGAAACGCATCTTTTCAAGTGGCGTTTTTATAATGAATCATACGTTTGCAACCAAGAAGTATGTTTTTGATGAACCACAACTAACCATTTCCGAGTTTGAATCCCCATTGAACATATTTTGCAATCAAGGCAGGCTTTATACCTAATAAGGTAGTAGATCAAGAGATTCAAGTGGTGTCTATTACAATACAATAAGGAGTTCTGATGGTTCTATTGTAAACTGACATTTGTGACTTTAAGGTCGAGCCTTGACTGACCGAAGTTCAAAAGAGCAAATCTATCATCCATGTGAAGGCTGGTGGGTGCAACCAAAAACTGCGAGAATACAGTCCAGACCACGACCGGGAAGTTACAAATTGTTACTTGTTGCTACAGGTACAAATGTCTTTATGCGCAGGACACAATTCACTTGTTAAGCTTGGATCAGAAAAATTACAATCTGTGTTATTCTTATCTTCTCAAAAGAACAAGGAATAATGTAATCAGAAAATAAACTAAATTTCGAAAAGACATAATAATCATGATTAAAGACAAGCATGACATAGAATTAGAAATGAAAGCCGCAGACATGGAGTGCTGCTGAACTAAAATCAGCATTTGTCCATTTGATGGAGATTGTAATCTAAGATTTTTTTATTATCTAAGTTGTTTTACTAGCACCCAATCCTTTCTAATGAATACAATATATTTAAAACAACTGATATCGTATTTGTGTTTTCTTGGCATATTAGGCAGAGTATAAGTAAATTTGAATCATGTATAGAACAACAAAGGGATGTTGATTATTGCCGATATGGGAACACCTTTTGGCACTTTATAATGGACTCAAATATTATCAAATGTTTGTTTCATAATGTGGTGTCTAGATTGACTTTAAAATCTAAAACTACAGAAATATTCCATCGTTTCATAAACTTGATAAATCAGGAAATCGATTTTAACAAGGCAAAGTGAAATATATATTATAGTATATGCT
Source organism: Phorcus lineatus (assembly GCA_921293015.1). Lineage (NCBI taxonomy): Eukaryota > Metazoa > Mollusca > Gastropoda > Trochida > Trochidae > Phorcus > Phorcus lineatus. The sequence continues at coordinate 44,917,441 of OV121093.1, forward strand.
ACAAGTGTTACGAATGTCCACATTTAATCTTTGCCAGTGGTGATAACGAGACTTACCTTAAGATGTGTCACGAAATAATGAGACCTCTGTTCTAGCTTGTATATGTTCCTCGACGTAACATGATTATTATCTGATATTATTGTCCTGATATACCATTTCTAAACTGTTCCAAATGTCTGGTTTGATTCCTGGCATATTTTGGAAGTCCCTTGTCTGTTGTCTGTTGTCTGTTTTGTGTTGTCATAAGCAACCAAAGTCACAAGCCCGCGAACGTGACGTATCACATTGTTCAAAGGTTCAGTTAAAGAAACATATTAAGTGCAATCAAAATCCATTTGTTTTTGATAGTGCTCCACTAGGAAATACTTAGCCATTCTGAATAGTGTTTATACCGAGATTAATCGTTTCTCGAAATGCTACAAATCTTACAGATGCATTCTGGTCTGATAAATTTCGCACATATCCAAACTATATAGCGTCACGAATTACTGAATGACTGCCTTTAATACTAAGCCTGGAACGTACTTCAGTAATTTGAGACACAGTGGTGGTCTGTGAGTGTTCTAACTGATAAAAAGAATCATCGGTTTCTTTGTGTACACAGAGAGATCACGAACGCACATATTATAACCCGGGCCATAATTGCGTGAATAGCTCTTATATATTACAAAATCCTCAACCGTTAAGAATCAGTTACCAAGTTTTCTATACAATCAATATACAGGCTAATCTATCTATCTTTCCCAATGGGATTTTTTTTTCAAAAGACGACTGAAAGATGACAACTCAGATGATATCGAAATCCTTTTTGATAAAACACAAAGCTAAATTCCAATGCGACACAAAGTTTTTAAAGGATGTACAGGTATAAATTACTATGGAAAGTAATCATGTACATTGACTATTAACCAATCAGAATTCAACAAATTTATTCCAAGAGTAATTTGTATGATATTTTGTATGAAATTTAGATACTTAGTAGTAAAACAGAATATAGTTAAATGTATAACACTGAGGTAGGCATGCGAAATAAGGCAGAAAATCTTAAACTAATACATTCTATGTTCAATGGCTCGTAGACAATGAAAGATAAATACGAGCCACTAAGTCAAGCAATTGATTATAAAGTTGAATTTTCTATGCAGGTACGACATGTATATACCTAGATCATTTAAAAACACATTTTATTATCATAATTCACATGTGAATAAGAATATAATTCGCATGATTTAATTACCCCAAGATGGGACAGCATTCCAAGTTGGGATAATAGATATACATGAAGAAGGGTTTGTGACGCTTCACTGCTTCTCTCATGTTTTGAGATTTCCTGCTTAGATACGCCGTTGTTTAACAATTCTCAGCTGTTCTTTTCACCAGTCATGGCTATTTAAATGCAAAGATACATTACTTATAAACGTTGGAAAGACATAATATGATACATAACCTTATAGAGTTGAATTAGTCTAGAATCTAAACACGGACTACTATATATATCATTTACTGACCATCATATTTCCTGCCTCATCAATGGTACTTTCATAGTAACGTCAAAATCCTATTCAAGACATTCAATGTTAAAATTTGAAAAACTAATTTTGAACTCAATAAAAATGCCACAAAAACAATGTATGATAATGTAATATGACGTTTTGATCATGCATTCGCTATGGATGACGGCACTTTAGAACTAACCTTATTATCATAATCAAAGAATAGACTTATTAACGATGAGACCAGATATAATAGTCAGTGGCCACACCCTTACAATGGAGCTTTTGCCTATGTTCATTTTATATTGTATTTCAAATGACAACGTAGTCTATAATCAGTATTTATCCCTGGAAACAACCATTTGACCTATGTCATCGGGTACATATTGTGCACATGTAATATCATTTCTATGAAACATGTACATAAAAAAATCATGCATAGTTTATTGAACAAATTATTGTGTGGATTGATCATAACAGATGCACAAAACAGGAACCAGAAAGAGTTAACTAATGGTGTTAGTGATGATGACGACGACGATGACGACGATTATGATAACAATAAAACTACATTTGTACAGCTTTTGCCTGTGCAAGGCGTTACCCTATTTAAAAAGTTAAAAAATGGTATTGTTCGTTAGACGGCCGTACAAGCTAGATTATGACCTAATACATCATATAATCTGCCATGTCTATCTTGTATCCAGACTGAAAGTTGTCAACCATGTCTACACAAAAGATAATTCAACGGACTGTGTATGAATAAACACAAACTAGTTTTTGCTAACGCTTATGCTAGAACACGAACATGAAATTTAGATTCCTTGGACTGACGTATTAAAACGCTTTGCCTAAAATTTGTCTTCAATGCAGAAAGAAACTTGTAACAGAAAGGACATTTTTATTAACTATTTTCATATGAAATCTGTTTTATCCTGCTTGTTCCCATTAACATGTCAGACTGTAGTTCTAGTATTTAAATCCGCACTGAGTCAAGCAACGACGTTTAAGTAAGGTTTAAGTAAATAAGGGACATTCTGAATGAAAAAATATAACCGTATAGGACAGTTTTTCTGATTTAGGAAACATGTAATAACACAGGTCAACAATTTCTACTATAGTTATGGGTATATCGTATTAAAAGAATAAGACTCTCACAATAATACCTATTATGTTGGATGCTATTCATAATATTTCTTTTCAGAAAATACAAAGTTTTGCTGTTTTGATGCTCCGATACACACACATATATTCACACTTCAAATGAACTCTGATTAACCTGTCAATGGTGAATGTCCTCGTTCTCTGCTAACCTTACCATCTTAAATAGACAAAGTTTTGAAAACTCAAGTCACATTACAATAACTGACAGGATTAAAGTGCATGTCAGGACAAAGAACCACCTGATATAAACGCCTATGCTAGCTATGCAAACAGTGTTCTTGACACACGCTTGGCTACACATCAACGATAGATCAACGCTACGTCTATTGTTTTCAGTATATTTTATAGTTGATGTATTGCTTTCGAAGTTGCACAAGTTGACATTTAAAAACTTGTTTGTAGAGATTTTGGCTTTTACACGTTATGTAAAGTACATCAACCATGATTTATTTTTAAAGTTTGTAAAGGTATTCAGATATACTTTTTACTTAATAAGCGCTCCAATTATTTCATTAGAGCGAATTTGTTTTAAAATAAATTGTACTTGTGGTTTTACGTAGCGTGTAGGCCGGCATTAAAACACTGTTTTGTCCTTTGACAATACTGTTATGTTGATTGGTAACCTAACAACAGTGAGTTAGACAGGTAAAGTTACCCGAAAGTTGACGTGACAGATTTGAAATAATGTTAAAGATTACATAGGTAGGTAGGTATGTTGATAAGCTTAGGGATGGAAACTGATTTGTGAAGAGTGCACAATCGATCTTATCTGCACAAAACAAATCACATGATGCTATGTTTATATGTTGTACACAGCAAATAAATACATTTGACCCATGTCATTGTGCATATAAATAGTTTTGATAATATAAAGGTAAAGCAGGACGAAATGACTGTTAAACGCAAAATGTCCACTCTACACAAAGAATAGAATAATGCTCTGAACCACGTTATACATGTAAACCGAGCCTTGAAAACTTTTAAAGTGCGTATCCTATCGGCGTCCTTTCCGCCATCTTTATATGTAGGGTATTTTACGGATTTACAATAAGAAAGACAAGGAATTATGTGGATTATCTGCTGATAGCGACGTTTCGGTATAGCTTCTTATACCGTTTTCAAGATTATAAGATTTATAAGATTTACAATAGAATGAAAATGAACTACATGTATCGATATAATATCCACACAGTTACAAATGATTAATGGTTAGACTTATGACCGATGCCTTGGAATGCCGCAGCTAGGCTTTTCACACTCTTACCACTGACGATTGGCTTTACTTACCATCCTTACACTCTAAACACTGATGATTGGCTTTACTAAACATTTGCACACCCTTAACACTGATGATCGCAAACTCACTGTTAATCTTTTCACTGTAGCAAAACAATCACTCGCCTGGCAATTACTTGTCCGGTCATCAGATAGACAGGTTATACATGTAGGTGTATCAAGTTTCAGCCTACATACTATCCTGTTTTATGCACGAATGAGCTAACATTACGCTAACTTTACACTCCTTCGCCAAAAATATAATTTAGATAATACCATACAACTCAAGATATTTAAGATGTTTATGAATCAGTGTTTTGCATCTGCATACAACTTTTTTCTTAATTCTTTTAAATTGTTTTACTTTAAATAATAAACAATGTCCTAAATAACTGAAATGACTTTGTGTTTTTGCATATGTGTATGGCAATATTCAGTATTGAGTCAGCATTTTACAGTATTCATGCAAAAACAATGCAACAATAAAGGTTTCATTTTGACTCAATGTTTAAAGGTTGGTTTAATTATATAAGTAATATAGTTCCCACATAAACCAGACTTACAATAAACTAATCTATCCCATAGACATATTAATTAGTTTATTTCCCTAGTGACTTTAGTAATCATTCCTATATAGTGAACTGTTCCTATGTTTCTGACTATGTAAGGTTCAATACTTGATTGATTTTGTATTTGTACAAACAAGGAAGACCACAAATTTGTTATCGTTCAGGTCACTCCAGTTCTTTCTATCTTTAAATCTAGACAAGTATCCCATCAATAACGTCAATAATAATACTTCTCTATTGATACAATGTTGGAGGTTGATTTTTTATTATTTATTATATCAGACCAAGGTGGACACAGTTTAACACGGAGGGAAATATAATAATACGAGGTTCTTAGTTTCAATAATGTCCAGTCAAACTTTTTTGAGTTTTTCTGTTTTTAGTTTCTCAAAACCAAGGAATAGCTTTTGCTAAAGGTAAGATTAGAATGAGTTGGGTTTGGGCTTGGATCTGACACCGCGGCCATGATACTACTGATTGGTGAAGATAATTTATGAACTGTTGTTATTTTCCTCATAAATGGGGTGATTAAATTTACAGAATGTCTTGTAAAGTTTGACAAGTCACCTCCTTTTCTTATCTGCACCGATCAACCACTATATTTAGGGTGTTTGGTTTCGTTTATGTCATATGACTTTAAATATTTACTATCCCTTTAACTATGCACCTTGTCATCAATAAAAATAATGCTGTTTAGTAAAGCCGTTATAAGAATCAGGTATTTTCATTGGGTTGTAAACGGACCTTCTAGACACTGAAGAATACACATTTGAAGACACTTTTGGTAGTTTATTTTCTTTAGATACTATGTGTTACAATTTTTACAAAAATAAGCTGAAGTTTGCTTTTCCTTGTGTGCCAGGTGCATTTCTGTTCATGCTCCATTTGGGTAGTTGTACAGCACCTTACTGCCAAATGAATTTCTTAAATCGCTTAACATCTCAAAATATGCAACATGAAACCCTTAAGAAAGTTTTCAAAATATCGAACGTATATTGTTCTTTTTTCTCTGTTTCAGTGCATTTTTATTTTTATTCTCATCAAAAGCTTACTTTCTCAATACTTCCAAACAAAGACCATTTTGTCTTTACTGCTAACTCACTGCTGAGAAATCTGCTGACTAATTGACTATTTGATACAGTACAGTGTTGATGTCTGGTATATCAGAACGCTTGAGAGAAGATGTTTTAATTGAGGAATGTACAGTCACTCTGTGTGCGAGTCGCGATGACGACCTCCAATGAAAACATCTAGAATTGTTTAGAGTTTTTGAAGAAATGATCCTGTTGTCATACAAGAGTTTTCTTGAATTTTCTTTAATGGTTTTTACTATTGTCATGTAGTGACAGTTTCAGAGTATTATAAATCCAAGAGGATATGTTTGTTTTACCTAAACAGGCGTATTACAATATCCAGTTTAAACATGTTACTTTAGGTGATATTTTGGTTGCAACAAATTCGACAAAGAATAACAAGCATTCTACAGCCAGTCCTGATGGCACAGGCTGGAAACTAATCTGCTCTAATCTACTAATATAGCAAGATATATATTCAGATATAGATGTAACAGTCACGGCTAAGGTGACAGTTGCATTGAAGATACGAAAACAATAATTTATGAAGTAACACGTGTTGTGACCATATGCTAGAATCAAGGGATTGCATTAAGAACTATTAAAACAATTTAAAAAATCAAAGGACTCCTCCGAGGAGATGAAACAAATTAATGGTGTTATTTTGCACTGCCATCAGTCAGATTTCTCATGGCCTCTACGGGGAAATTAGACAATGTGTAATAGCAAGTAAGGTTTGGAAAAGGTTTTGTACTAAGTCCTATATTTTTCAACATTCATAAGTGATTTATCAGATATAACATCATAATATGAGAAATATGGCGTCCAATTATTCGCTGGTCTATTGGAAAATGTAATTATCATTAAGCTTTTGATATTTTTAACTTTTATTAGCTTATGTTGATATGGTTGATATCAGGTACACTCTAAGATTCTATTTATATGAGACTTTTGCTTTGACCCTCGTCCCATCAGTGCAGTTCAGCTCATTGAACCAAGAAGACTGTACTGGTCTCTGAGATTTGACCAATCAGCAACAACTCAATATCACTGGCAATAAGGTTGCATGAGTTTCTCGACCTAATCAAAGTAGAAATCTAAATTAGGATAGTCTCTCACTTGTCAGAAAATCCTTCACTTCCAACACTTCGTAATGTTTTGTTCACAGGACATGGACATACCTGAGCATCTAGAGAAATACCTTTGTATGTGTAGCTCGATTTTAATGAAAGTGAAATTCTTGTTGAAGCTCAAAACATTGAGATGTCTCTAATAATGCAGAGTACTCTTCCCTATAATAAAATATGCATAATATAAGCTTGAAATAGCACCCTGCTCTAATGAAAGCGACATACCGAGTGTGTTCTGTCAAGACAGATGGTGATGCTTCATTCGTCAATAATATATCCACAGGACATACAACTACCCTGTATGCATAATATAAGCCTGAAATAGCACCCTGATCAAATGAAAGCGACATACCGAGTGTGTTCTGTCAAGACAGATGATGATGCTTCATTCGTCAATAATATATCCACAGGACATACAACTACCCTGTATGCATAATATAAGCTTAAAATAGCACCCTGCTCTAATGAAAGCGACATACCGGGTGTGTTCTGTCAAGACAGATGGTGATGCTTCATTCGTCAATAATATATCCACAGGACATACAACTACCCTGTATGCATAATATAAGCTTGAAATAGCACCCTGATCAAATGAAAGCGACATACCGAGTGTGTTCTGTCAAGACAGATGATGATGCTTCATTCGTCAATAATATATCCACAGGACATACAACTACCCTGTATGCATAATATAAGCTTGAAATAGCACCCTGCTCTAATGAAAGTGACATACCGAGTGTGTTCTGTCAAGACAGATGGTGATGCTTCATTCGTCAATAATATATCCACGGGACATAAAACTACCCTTTATGCATAATATAAGCTTGAAATAGCACCCTGCTCTAATGAAAATGACATACCGAGTGTGTTCTGTCAACACAGATGGTGATGTTTCATTCGTCAATAATATATTCACAGGACATACAAATACCCTAAAGTGAGAGTGACCCCCTCCTGTAACAAACAGCCATTCTCTCATACAGCAAATGACCCGTCTTCTGTATGTGCCCACTCTTGTATTGTGTTTGGTAAGTTATTTATAAATGCATTAGTTTCCTTCGGATCTTTAAGAATATCAATAATGTTTAGCTCACATTATATCAGGATTCGGCATTTGCAGATTACTAATGCTTGTGTCTGATTCTGATTTCTCCTAATTCGTCAAACAATATGGCTGTCCAAATTGACGAGCAGACTAGAGATGGTGGGTAGATCCAGGACGTCAAAATTGATGGGAACTAAGTCCTAACCAACATTTGTGAACATAATATTCGGCATCGTCAAGGTCATATACAAAGACAAATTCTTAGAACAATTGAAGAATAGGCGTACTACAAACGAAAGTCAGTAGAGGCACTATTTAAGAATTGTTAAAGATGCAGAAATACTAAAAATAATATTGGAAATCAAGTTAATTGTTTCAGTAAGCATATTGTCATTTTAACTTTTGTAGATCATTTTTTATTGATGCTTACCCTTAGCCAGTGGCGACAGCCAATGTGCAATACTCGATAGCACCCAGAGGGTACCATCTTTAACTATAAATGGTAACAATTAACTGCTTGAAAATGTCTGAGCTCATCTAAAGGGCTTAAAGGAAGGAAACACATATTCTATAAATAATTGAGTAATCATATAACATTTACAGCTAATGGCCATTTGAAAATCTTCTCAAACCGACTTAAATGACTTAAGCCAAGGTCAAGGTCAAAATGGTTGAATAACACAACCAGTTAGCCAATATCAAATGATGAGGGATACACATACCAATTACCAATAAGGCTTATAAATGACATATCAATGTGTTGAGGGTGTGGTTGACTCTTTGTTTGAAGAAGTGTTGACTTAGGTTAATCTGTATCATTAGAGTTGTAGTATGTGATTGCTCCATCAGAGTGACTCAGTCTTTATAGTCTATATATATCTTAAAGATAGTACTCTCTGCTTGCCCGTGTCAGTTTCAAAGGTAGACTATAAATGAGTCTTATAGCATCAGCATGCACTAATAATCAGAATTAAGACTGGCGAAGTGGTTAGATGTTGGGAAAAGGATAAATACTGCAATGAGAGGCAAGATTTGGAAGATTAACTTAACGGGTAAAACATCAATAGCAATAGAGAGTCTTTATGTCTCAAGCACATGAATGACAAAATTATTTGGCAGTTTACAGCAGTGCAGATATAATTCACAAAACTTTCAAGTACACAAATTAACCATGATATGAGTCATCAGAACATGGTTCTAAAACGACAAACTCACCCGTCATTTATTCATGTTTAGAACAAATAACTAACCAGCTAGTTAGTTGTTATTCAAAACTGGCAGTTAGTTATTAATTACGTTAACTTAATGTATATTTTGATGTTGTGTTTATCATCAGGGTCAGCATGTGTAGTTCACTGACAAATGCATAGCGACAGGATCAGTATGTGAAGTTCACTTTGCTAGTGCTAAGCGTCAGGTCCAAATTGTTTAGTTCAGCTGGCTAGTGCTTAGCGTCAGGATCAGTATGTTAAGTTCAGCTGGCTAGTGTTTAGCATCAGGTTCAGTACATGTAGTTGACCTGGCTAGTACTTAGCGTTAGGACCAGTATCAGTAGTTTAACTGGCCATTACTTAGCATCAGGACCAGTATGAGCAGCTTAGCTGGCTAATCCGTAGCGTCAGGATCAGTAGGTGTAGTTCAGCTGGCTAGTGTTTAGCCCCAGGACCAGTATCAGTAGTGTAGCTGGCTAGTACTTAGCAACAGGAGAATTTTTTTTAAGCGTGTACGTGTACAAGTGGTCTGCATTCACAGTCGGCACTAGTATCAGTAGTCCAGGTGGTCATATTCAAACTCATTGTAACGTGCAGCCTGCAACCTAAAGCGAAAGAGGACACACATTGTAATGTGAGCAGGATCCATAACAGACTTGCGTGTACACGAGTAAGGGTTTCTACGCCTGACTACCTCTCTGACTTCGGCTATAAACTTGTCAGCTCTAGTTGCTTGCATTATAAAAACACACGTTGGCAAATTGTCTTATACATAGACCAGTACATTCCAATAAAGATTTCGTTAATTTTGAAAGATCGAGGTTTGTCATGAAACCTAATTCTTATAAACCATTTCACTCAGATATTTTCTTATGCATGTAACTGCTTAAAATAATTTTAAAAAAATGAAGTTATCTGTTACCGCGCTGGGCCTAAACAAATTGTCCTTACCAATTTGACCATAAAGGACATTACCATTATTTATCAATTTTGTCTGTTTTATTTTTATAAGTTTTTAAAGTTTTTCAACGTTTTGGACATGATACAATAGTTTATGAATTAACACATTAAAACACTGTCATCCAATTTCTGAAAATAATATTATTTTAGACAGGCAGGCTAAAACCGTTTCCAAGGATATTCTACACATAAATTCATTGCATGTTCCATATTCATTTCACTGGTGCGGTCAGTTTACTTGGTTATGTTATTATCAAAATTTTATACACCTAGAATATCGTTAACTTATATGGTCAATCTCATAACTATGTTAATTACATTTAAGTATTATTTTAATGATCCTTTTCATTAGATTATCTGCATTTAATTAGTAAACAACAATCGTAGTTTTGTTTTCTTAGCAGTGTATAAGTAAATGTGAATCATGTTCATGTGACCAAACACTACAATAAAGTAAATGGACCGACACAGGGATGTCGATTAGTGCCAGAAGGTTACACATTATGGCACTGTATCATTGAGCTAAATATAATCAAATATTATTTCTCAATGTGGTATCTAATTTGACTTTGAAATCTGAAACTACAAAATAATTACCATTTTCAAACCAAACCTGAAAATCGATTTAATCAAGGCTAAAACTGTTACATATGTCTGTATTTAAACGTTGCCAGGTGCTATAGGGAGATTAACCTTTAGATGTCTCCTGAAGGAATGTTCACGAAACTGTGAGACCTCTGTTACAGCTTGCATTTGTTCCTCGCCGGAACACCGATCATGATCATCCAATACCCTTGTCCCCATGTGCCATTTCTACATAATTCAATATATCTGGTTTCAAATCCTTGCATGTTTTGGAAGTCCCTTGTCTGTTGTCATAGGCTACCAAAGTAACAACCCCGCGACATTGATAGTGTTCGAGGGTTCCCTTAAAGAAAATTATTACTTGCAATCTCAATTCATTCATCTAGACAAACGAGTGAAAATATGAACTAGATACAATAGTATAATCCCAAAAAAAGTCACCAACTTTAAAATTGCAGTGTAGTTATGAATAGCATTCCACTAGGAAATAGTGTTAGCCTATCTGACTATAAGTGATTTAAACCGAGGACGTTAGATCCTTTGTTTCTAGTAATGCTCCAAATCGTATAGCTTCATTCTGGTCTGAAACATGTCGCAAATATCCAAAATATATATAATCGTGATTTAATAAATGACTTGGTACAAAACTAAGCACGGAGCGTACTTCGGTAATTTGAGACACAGTGGTGGTCTGTGAGTATTCTAACTTTTTAAAAAAATCATTGGTTTCTTTGTGTGGAACACTACATAGATCACGAACGAACATATCTTAACCCAGGTCGAAATCACGTGAATAGTTTATATATTTGAGAAAATCTCTAAAATTGTCGTGCTTGCGTATCTATATTAAACAGTTAAAACTCAGTTAGCAAGTTTTCGATAATATTGATTTACAGGCTAATCGGTCTATCTTTTCTTACGGGAGTTTTTATTTCAAAAGCGACTGAAAGATGATATCACGTAAAACCCATTTTGATAAAGTTCATAGCCTAATTCCTTTTAAACAAAATATGAAAAAATGATTACCATTGCCAAACTGTTTCTGAAACGCGTTCAACTTTAACTGTAAATGCAAATTTAGATAAATACGATGTGCCTGGAAAAGTCCATCAACGAATATGTTAACAAAAATCCACAGACACTTCAAGCCAAAACTTGTGTATTTTAAAAACTATCAACACCCTTTAAGGATACAAGGGAAGTTTGAGCCTATTTTCAAGGGAGGCAATGCAAGCCCAAAGTAATGATCATAAGGAGTTTAGCTTGGAAAGCTGTTTCTGTCTCTCAGTCACTTCGCTAAATTATCTCTATAACTGTGTTACTTTGGTCTGGTATTGCAAGCACTCTCTTCAACTCTGTCGTTATCATACATTATTTGCATTATTTGAGTTTAAACAGAAAATGTTTATAATTAGGGTGATTTTTCCCTACAGCTGACCTAGTTAACCTAGAAGCTAGGTGCGCTTGGGTCAGCTTGTGTCTTTCATTGATCGGCTGACAGGAATTGCTTCTCTTGTATAATATCTGCTTCGCGGATAGCCCTCTTGATTGCTGTTATGAAAACTCTGATTTGCGGACAAGTTGTTTCGTAATCAATCTAAGTCACCCTTTTAAGTATGCATTCAGATACGGACGATGAAATTGATAAGGACGATTATGGTTCCCAGTACGAATATATTGACTATTCAACAGAAGTTTTTAATTCCCCCTGAGTACTGAAATCAACGTAAATATCCTGTATTTATATTTCTTATGCATCACGAAAGGTCACTAATTTAGATTTAGATTTATACGAATTTTATAATACTTTTAACCTAAAAAAACAGCTTTAACTTCATTAAGTGCAAAGCGAATTAATTTAACATGTAGAACACTTATGCAGTTTTCATAGCTTTAACATGTGCTGGTGACAAACTGTTTTTTAACATTCGGAAACAAAGATACAAATGTAGATCCACCACTGGACTTATCGTGGTGTGGTGGTTTACATGCTTCAGAGACCCGCGAGCTATGCCAGCTGGAGCTTACGTGCTCCTGGTAGGGGCACCCACGCTGGACAGGTCGAAGGCTAGAGGCCAGACCAAATTTGAGTCCTTCCAAAATCATTTTCTATTATGTCTCGCTGCTAATGGCTGGAATATTGCGGCGTTAAACAATACTCACTCACTCGCCTTGTCATGTTTAATACTGATGATTTACCTCGTTTAAGATATTTTGCTGTATGTGCGATTTCTTTTTCAGTAATATCATTATTGAGTAAGTCGATATTCAAGCTTTGATTTCGTTCAACATTAAAATTGATTTTTGTTTAGGATTTGGGTCGTTTACTCCTATAAACAATTTCTAAAAATCCTATAGATTTGCGGTGGTATCGGTTTGAGCTATTATGGGCATTGTACAACATTTTCCAGAATTCTTTAGGGCAATGTATTTTATTTCCCTAAAATACATCTGTTTTCATGTTTTCTTACGTATGTTTTAATACAGAGAGGATATTAAACGAGCTTTCATTTACTACCCCTTTTATTAGACGAGTTAATGGGGGGGATAGCGCAGTGGTTAGCGCGTTCGGCTTCGGATCATGAGGTCCGTGGTTCGAATCCCGCCAGGGGCTCGGCAACTTTGTCTGCAGTAGAGAACTGTTCTACACGCAGTCAGGTTTGGGTGCAATGCTACACTGAAATTCAGCGCAGTACCACCCATGGTTCGCTAGTTCCAGCCGATGCTCGCAGGTTTCACCGCAATACATGGCCACAATAGTGTACCGGGCTTTCTCTCTGCAATAATACTAGCAGCCGCGATATAAGTGAAATAATCTTGAAAGCGGCGTTAAACCCCAACTCACCTCACCTAGACGAGTTAATGATTAAGTTTAAAACGAGCAAAATCGAGTTTGGTACCAGATCATTAACGATTTTAATAGAAATCAAATTAGATTGAAGGAAGTTAAGTAATCTGTTTATTACTTGACCTCAGTAATCCGCCATGATTGCTGAAAGTGTACTTGGCGAAATATTTCTGCAACTTCACCATCATCGTGACGGTGGAGCTAACATTGTGACGTCACATCCAAACAATATTGTGACGTCATATGTTCAATGGTATTACACTAGTTAAATATCGCTGTACAAATAATACACTGCAGTTTCTTACACCGACGAGTCATTTGAGATTTGCTTCAGGCGGGATCTATTTTCAGGTGATTTGCTTTTTAAAACTTTTTTTTATTTTTTATTTTAAAAAAAACTTACGTTCAGCTTTATTGAGTATACAACCGGAAGGTTTCACGTGTCAACTAGCATGTGCACGATTACTCAGCCAGGCTATTTACTACTTCAGGGTTAAGTGAATGTGTTCAGGCCCCCCTGAGTAATTGAAGGAAATGCATCAAATTTGAAGGAAAAAAGTGCATAATAGAAGGGAAAGCTTCCCAAATGGTAGGAAACGCAGCTTAATCGCGAAACAAACACGTGAATATCGGTGAAACGCGGTAATATCAGAGATTTTCAGTCAATATCGGAAGCAACCATATCCCACCTCCGAAGGAACGTCGGTAGACTTTGGAAGGAACACGGTAATTTCCGTGAATTCTCGGTCGACAGCGGAAGCAAACGCATCTCAAAATGGCTACGAATCTGCAGTCTCCAGTTTCGGTGAGTGTTGTTTATATGTTTTACTATGTGATTTTTAGATGTATTTTGTTCTACAAGCTTGCATTGAAAGCGCAATTGAACAAGGAAACGATGGAGTCGTAGAGTTTTGTAATGAAATTGAGTAGTTACGGCGTTACTCGCAGAGAGTCAGGGTTTGTTTACATCAGGGATGAAGCCGTATCGCTAACGCTATCACCGATCCGCGTCTGTGATTGCGTTTACCTGCATCACACTTTCCGGGTTATATTTTTGATACGTTTTGGAAATATGTATGTGAATTTTGTGAGTATGTTATGTATCACGTGTAAATCTAACTTTCGTGTTTGTACAATTAAGCTATATCGAAAAGTAATAGTTCATGTTTTGTTAAAGATCGGGTGAAATGCCCTATGGTCGATTTCGGAATTCGTTAAAAGGGATTACAATTTGACGTGGACTCAACTTTAAATTTCTGAAATCGGCCGCTAAACAACATAATTACGGTTGTGTAATTTAATTGCCTAATTACGACCGGCGAGCAGAACCTGAAAGGCCCTGTGGTCACCGAAGCGTGAATCTTTCGTGACGTGCTAGTTGGCGTATCATCATTAGCTCGTTCTGCAAAACAACACTAGCCGATAGTAAATCTCACAGTTTAACTGTCGGTTTTACCGACTAAACGTTATCCAAACAACTCAAACCTTAAAGGAATCTATTGTTTGATTCATTGTCTAGATATTTCTATTTTTGCAAGCGCAAGACCCTGATTAAATACGATACTGCGTGCACTTTCCTACGGAATATTTTTCAAAGTCACGACCCTGCGTCATGTTGTCATAGTTATAAGATTGCGCTAACGCGTGAGATCCCGGAAGTATTTCTTACATGAACTATGCTCACTTATTTGACATTATATTGAGGGATGCACCGGCATCCTTATTCCCATAAAAATATAACCTTTATTAAGTATTAACGCATAATGTCCACCAGCTATTTAGAAAGTGAGATATCATTATCAATAGAATGTGTCTCATCATGTTCATAATCGCTAATTTCAATTGACGGGGGCGATACTTTTCCTTACTTATATGAGCCAAATGACAGTTCGAGTGGCACAGAAACAGAAGAGACGACAAGCAATCAAAACCGAGACAGATTGAACAACATCGACTGGTTTTAATTTCTTTTGGCATTTTCAATCTAATTTTTATGCTATTACAACAAAACTCAGAATTTACTATTAATGCTAAATTGCATTGGACTGATTATTTTAAAAAACAATTCTTCATTATATTTATATATTTTTTCAGTCAAAAGAAATAATAAAAATAAAATTGAATGTATTATTGACCATGGATTATTTGAATATGATATCCATATTTTATGTACTTTGGCGTTCACACAATTTTCTAAATGTAATGTAGGCATGTCGTGTATGGTGAGTGAGACATTATTGTTGATATCGTCGTAAGAATAGCTAAGTGGAAGTCAAATCCTATCATATTTGTAGGTCATACATCATAAATGTACATCCAAAGATAATTTCCTGGGTCCCGTTGCACAAAACTCTAAGGTAGCCTTGAGTCACTAAGGTTAACCTTGAATTTAAGTTGTTCATCAATTACTACGTCTGCCAAATGTTTTCACAACAATCAAATTGGTTTAACTAGTTTGTTTGTTTTTTTTTGACACACAGCTGGCCGTTATGTAATCCTATCGCATTCAATTTCAATTCTTGATTTAATGGTCTCTAATTATACCTTTTGAATTTTAACGCCTTGGACCCGCCAAGCGGAATATATGTCCTGTCATAATGGCGTAACACTTGGCATTCGACTGGTACTTAGTTTATTGTCACGGCGTCCGGTCATTTTGAACCAATGAACTTGTAGAATATATATTCAACCAATAAATTAAGAGAAGTAGATTTGGCTCATGCACCTCTAAGGACGATGACACACATTAAAAAAAAGTACATCGTGAACAATGGGACCCAACATTCATTAGGATTACATTCGATGTTTCTAACGCTTGCGTCAGGTATGTTTTCATGTCATTTAATGTTAAATTCAAAGAGAGATATTGCAACACGGTGTGAGATGTTATACTAGATAAGAATATGATATGTGTTAGTTAAATACAAACGAATATTCCAATAAGTACTAAGTTGTCATGAAAGTGAAGTGAAACAAAATTATTTGTTCTATAGTCATTACAAAAGTTTCCACATTGTCTCCCGTTTTTTACAAAAACCTTCATTTTTTCGTGACAATTTATAACTTCATAACGATAAATACATGTTGTAACACTACGTGATATCCCATTGTAATTGTATCTCTCACCGACCAAGTTCTTTACCTTTTTTATATCAACCCACCCAAGAAAACCGCGTCCAAGGATTGTCACAGTCTAATTAAGATGGATTTGACGACTGAGAGGGAAAGTTCATATCATGAAGCCCTTATATATCGTATTTTGGAATTATTTCGGTCATGCTATTGCCTCTATTTTGCTGTTGAATTAGCTTAAAAATACAGAGAAAATCAAAGGGCTGGGCTTTCAGCTGCCCACTAGCACGTCACACACTGGGCGTGGCTTCGAGTCATGCTTCGGTGATTTTGTGTAAGCGTTCTCCAGTCTCATTAGGCGGCTATCCAAAACAGGGGTATAAAAGGTCTCCTAGTAATCGAATTAAAGCGTATATTTTCAATTTTTTTGGCTCTATTGATTGATATAAGTGAAGCGAATACAGATACTAATTTGTAATAATCAAATTCATGCTTTACTTCTCCTCTTTAACGTGCCGCTCCATATGCCGCACTTCTTTGACCTTGTTTCGTTTGACCATTTAAATATCCCATTTATTAGGGACCGTGTTTGGAACGATCTCGAAATCGCTTTGAAACCACTTGTTGATTATTTCACGAGTTAGCGGCAGTTCGCCTAATTCAACTAAAACAGAGTTACTTCCCTTTGTCGTATCGATCGATTTCGAGAATTTAGATTCTTGAGACCTGCGTTTCATAAATACTTTACTACAAAATAGAAAATTATTGGCGAGTATCTTGTATTTTTACATTCCAGGTTATGAGGCTTTGGTGTTAAATTTAAAATTCAATGATTGTTAATGTAGGCCTAATATTACTGTGTTACTGTAAGGGTGCAATTGAAGTTTTATTAAAAAATACTGACAACAGTAGAATTTGATGATAGGTTAGATTGATTCAAATGAGCCAATGTTATATCTTATCATATATTTTCTACAGGGAAAAAGACATTTTAATTTAGAAAGTAGAAAAATCTAAGAACTAAAAATAATCTAAGTAGAACAAAAATGAATATCTAAATAACTTCATGTGCAATATCATCAGTAGAATAAATATAAAATAAATAAATATACATACATATATATAAATCTATATTGCATGAGGTTATATATATTTTGAAATGTAAAAATACAAGATACTCGCCAATAATTTTCTATTTTGTAGTAAAGTATTTATGAAACGCAGGTCTCAAGAATCTAAATTCCCGAAATCAAACGATACGACAAAGGGAAGTAACTCTGTTTTAGTTGAATTAGGCGAACTGCCGCTAACTCGTGAAATAATCAAAAAAGTGGTTTCAAAGCGATTTCGAGATCGTTCCAAACACGGTCCCTAATAGATGGGATATTTAAATGGTCAAACGAAACAAGGTCAAAGAAGTGCGGCATATGGAGCGGCACGTTAACAAAACATGAAATATTACTTTTCGATATAGCTTAATTGTACAAAAACGAAAGTTAGATTTACACGTGATACATAACATACTCACAAAATTCACATACATATTTCCAAAACTTATCAAAAATATAACCCGGAAAGTGTGATGCAGGTAAACGCAATCACAGACGCGGATCGGTGATAGCGTTAGCGATACGGCTTCATCTCCCTGATGTAAACAAACCCTGACTCTCTGTGAGTAACGCCGTAACTACTCAATTTCATTACAAAACTCTACGACTCCATCGTTTCCTTGTTCAATTGCGCTTTCAATGCAAGCATGTAGAACAAAATACATCTAAAAATCACATAGTAAAACATATAAACAACACTCACCGAAACTGGAGACTGCAGATTCGTAGCCATTTTGAGATGCGTTTGCTTCCGCTGTCGACCGAGAATTCACGGAAATTACCGTGTTCCTTCCAAAGTCTACCGACGTTCCTTCGGAGGTGGGATCGGGTTGCTTCCGATATTGACTGAAAATCTCTGATATTACCGCGTTTCACCGATATTCACGTGTTTGTTTCGCGATTAAGCTGCGTTTCCTACCATTTGGGAAGCTTTCCCTTCTATTATGCACTCTTTTCCTTCAAATTTGATGCATTTCCTTCAATTACTCAGGGGGGCCTGGTGTTGACGGAGGATAAGTTTATATTTTAACCAAAATGTTTGCTTTTCTATATCTCTTATCATCTGGGACGTTGACATTTCAATGAGTGATGTATTAAGGAGCGGAACATCCTTCGTTGATATGTAAAATTAATTTGACCGGGCAGTGTACATCTGAGATTAGGGGGCAGAAAATTCGAGGATATCAAAATCAACAACAAGCAACATTAATTAAGTATATATAAGTAGTATACCATAGATGTTCTGTGCATGTATTGCTTCCAATCATGAAACACTGTGAAAACCAGTATTCCCTTTGGTGTCCAGACAGGTTTTTATAGTTTCATGTTGGTCTCCATAAAAACTTAAACCTGTTTTCCCCAGACCCGGACGGTTTCGATCACTATTCTTTACACACTCCTACATGGTTTCCAAATATGTTTCAACCTAGGTTCCCTTTTCATTTATTAAAGGTTTACAATTGATTTCATTGTTTTGTTAGTATATTGTCTGTTTCAACGTGGTTTCCATTTCGCGGTTTATTGTAAGTTTCATATTCTGCCGTGTTGTGTTAGTGTATCGTATCTTTCAACCTGGTATCAATTTTCAGCTTTATTGTAGGTTTCAAATTCGATTCAAAGGATTTTGAATTGATATAGGTTTATTTACTTGGTTTTTTATGTGCGTAATATATCTTATATTACTTTCTTTTGTAGATATTCAATAATCATATATGAAAAAGTGTTGCACCCACCAGTTTTTAAAAGGGTATGAATGTTTCGATTTTGTTTTCGGATTGTTGAAGATAACAGTATAATCACATGAAGCTTATTGATGGGATATTGAAAGGCACTTGTGGGGTTCAAATTGGTGCAATAAGACAACAATTTAAATATGGTCATAAATGAAATGTTTAAGTTTGAAAAAATAACTAGTTTAAGATCATTGAGGGCCTTGAGGTACTAAAACAGTCAGTATTTTGGACTTACATATGCACATTAATGTCCACTTAAAGTCTTCGCCCTCACCAGACGTCGTAATGGTTCTCGTTGCAATCGCTGCCACTGATGTAATGCTGCTTCAATTTCATGCAAGTTCTGATGAGGGGGATTCCTACGTTGTACCAGTATGCCAAAAATGTCCAAAACCTGTTCAAGCAGAGTAAGATCCAGACTCATTGCAGGCCACGGGAGGTGTGTCACGGCATTGTTCTGGATTACCAGCCTTACAGCTAATTAATGATGCGGTCTAGTATTATAGTCCATGAATACAGGTCTTGTTTCAAGTGGATGGTTTTCGTAATGGGGCACGACCACAGGTTCAAGCACTTCAAGCGATGCACCTCCATACCATCACAGATCTTGCGCCATAAGGTACTGTTGGAATGATGTTTCATGGTGCATACATTGTTCCTTGACGACTCCAATCCCTGATCTTGCCATCCATAGAGTGCAGAAGGAACCTGCTTTCGTCTGACCAGTAAACCTTCTTCCATGATCTATAATTCCACCAAAGTCTTTCTCTACACCATACAAGACGCAACTGCTTGTGGCTGTTATTGAGTTTTGGTCGCTTGATTACTCTTCTGGACTTCAATATAGCGGCCTCCAGTCGATATCTGACAGTTTGGCGACTGAACAGATGGTGTGGAAGAAATTGGTGTTTACGGGTTGTACTGGAAGCTAAAGAATACCTTCTTACAAGCCTTAGCAATTATTTGTCCTCTGGCATCAACCGAAATTGATCACAAACCCATACTGCAAATTTCGGAAATCGAAGAGAGCAAAGTTAACGTGCAGCTTGTCGCTTGTTAAAATCAAACCTACTTCATAGCAGATTCTTGGGTACAAATAACATGGACCGGGGTTTGGTATATGCTGAAATAACAAACCTTTATTTGCAACACTATTTTTACTATATTAACATTCACAACCTTGAGTAAAACAGACATTAGCAGAACATGAGCAGAAATTTTCTAATTGATAATAGCAAAAGCAGGTTGACTGAGGCTTTTTCACCATTTTGAATATACGAACAACTCTGGTGCAAATCGGTTTGCATATTAATTAAGCAATGATGAAACACAGTAAACACATTAGTAACCATTATACATTTATTGCATTAAATATATTTAAAAAATCATGGAATGTTAAAATACTTACAAAATGTAAGAGTTGATGTATGGAGTTTTATAGTGTATACTAGTCTTTTTTCATGAACTGTATAACAATCAGTTCAACTGTTAAGATCTATCTGCACAAACATTTTCCTAGAATGAATTCAATGTTCAAATGATAAGAAATAAAACACAATTTTACAATTTAATTCATTATCTATGAAATCATTGAATTTTATTTGAAAGCATGATCATTATTTTGATATTTTTATGAAAGTACATCTTTAATGACAGTTATGTATTTATGCGGTTGATTAGAAGAACATTTTACTATTCATTAAAAAACCAGATAACAAATATAAGAAATTTACAAAATATCATAACATTTTATCGTGTTTACATTTCGGGTCTTTTTGCTTGGACGTTATTTTGAAACAGAATAATATTATTGTTATATATACTAACGATATTCATCATGGTATGTTAAAATTTAGAAGCAATCGATTTTTGAATAGTTAATTCTAGTCTTTAAGGCAGAGAATACATCAATTAGGGAAAGCAGGAAACAATACAATTGCTATATGTGGTAAAGTGGTCATAAGTCAATATTATCAAATAAAGGATGGTGACTTGGCCTCTACCTGGAAACTCTCCTTCTTGCCATTTTGGTTTTTTTTCTGCTTCAGTGAGCACCCTAGATAAACAGATTAAATATCAAGTTATTTCTAATGAATTAAAAATATTTAGAATATCACTTAAAATTTTAGTAAAATTAAGCAACTTCATTTTCCAGTAATTCTAAAATAAGTTCGATTATTTCATCAGAATTGTTACAAATAAAAAGCTAAATGCATGTAAAAGGATTAAGGTGAAGTAAGTATCTATTACACAGACTTATTCATATATATAGTTTGGTAATCTGTTTTTGTTTTCATACTTGCATAGAAATTCAACTTTATATTCGTTAACTTGACCTACCAGCTATGATTTATCTCTCATCATCTACAAGCCGTAGAATAACGTATGCACTGTATACAAAAGCTGATTTAAATTTACAATTAATGAATAATTTTTTGCTGCATTTTTTCACAAAATAAAATATTAAACAAATTTATATATAATAACAATGACAGTTTCTTGCATTTTAAGTGTTAAACAACCATACAAATTTGATTGATGTAAACTGAGGGAAACCAGTAATCGGCAAACAGACGTTCGTTGTTAGATGTTAATTTACAATGTCGAAACAACACGAAGTGTTAACATATTTTCTTATATCTTTTTTTTTTCAACCCCAAAAAAATGTGAATATTGACGGAGTTTAATATTGTAAATATTAAGCTTTGAATTAATGAATATTATTAAAAGATAATTTTGACTAACCTGATACAGTGAAATATAAAAAAATATATATATGTGTATAAAAATAGTTGAGCTAATGAGGACATCCAATTTTAAATATACAGTATATAACATGGAATAATACAACTTGATGTAAAAAGATTAAAACAGTTAGAACATCTTGCTATCTATATAAAAAAGATTTCTAACATTTAAGACATATATGCAGGTTTTGGAATGACATGATAATTGTACCACATTGGGTAAATTATAAAACATATTATTAGATTGTTTGACTTTCATAATCTCTTTGTGATGTAGGATTCGGCAGAAATCTGATTCTTAGTAGTGCAGTATTGCCATAACTTGTTTCCTCCCTTGCCTGTCTTACTGTTAAGTTCAGTAGAATACTGCTTATTTATTCAAGAATGAAGTCAGCATACTGACTGCGAAGTTACCTGTAACATAATCTACTTCCTTTGTCTTGCCTAAGCTTTTAAACACACCAAACCAAACACATTCTGAGTAAGAAAACATTTATCTTATTTACTGAGTGTTGAGCCAACATTTCAGAAACTATTTTATTTAGCTCTTCCATGGAAGTAAATAAAGTGTATGAGCACAAAGTGATTTGGATGCTGTAATAAATTATTTTCTTTGGTATCATTTAATAAAGAATGACTTTAATCATTTAAGTCAGTTGTTAAATAGCTACAGTTGTTTATGTAAATGGCAGCAAGTTTTTATGTTTATCTGTTAATGATCTAATCTATGGCAACATTATGTGTAATTTCTGTCAAACAAATGGACTAACTTCTGTAAAAGGGTCATCAGTTTGCAATATTCTTCCATGTGAATTTAGCATTTTATAACATTTTGAATGCTGTAAAACATTAAGAGGAGAATCATTTTACTTTTCGTAATTTTACCGATAGATACAACAGCAAATTTTGTTACAAAATTATGTTTGCAAGATCAGTTTACTTCTTAGAAGTACACCAGAAAGATATGTTACTCCTTTGCACACCGTGTATGTGTGATGAAACTTATTTGGGCAATATCTTTATATCTGTATTTCTTTGCGCAATATGTTTACTCACTTGGTTTCTTGATGACCCCTCTCCTGTATACGAAGACCACACCCGGAACCAGAACAGTCAGGAGACAAACAATTACAACAACCGATGCAACCAGTCCCTCGTTAGAGGCTTTGGAGGTGATGGAGGTCTTACCGAGTCGGACAAGTACTAAAACAATAAAACAGATAAGCCCTGATTGTCTTTTGGCAATTTTGCTTCTCAATGTTTTTTATATATTTATTCAATGTTTCAAAGAGATTATTTTTCATACAATATAAAGCAGTGTTTAATGTTTATGTCACACAATTTTCATTGTCAAACACGTACGTTTGATGCGTCTATAAAACAGAAAGCATAACATTCTATGTCCAAACATATATGAATGATAAGTCTAAAAAAAATTCTTGAGCTCTTGAGCAACCTTTTGATATTCTATATCGATCCGCATCACAGTTGACTAAACACCTTGACGTGCTACTGAAGCTTAAAACGCTGTGCTTATTGTTTCATACATATAAACTTTATCAATTTAACTTTTTTTTACGACTATTCATCATCTAGTTACAAATTTATGTTCTGAACTTATCTAAAAGAATATCAAACTTGATTAAGCTTATTTGTATAGTAGAAAGGGATATGCTCTAAAGAAAGGGACATCATCATAGTCTCTTTAAGTCAATTTCTAATGTGAACAGACAACACAATCTTATAAATTTCACACACAAACACGTGCAAATATGTTGTAGATACCAATCATACACAGATGATGGATATCTCTAGATGATACCTCCGTTCAGTTAAATTTCTATGTGATCAAATTCAAAATTGTTTATAGATCAAAGTTTTCTGTTGACGATGTTTCTCTCATCTTGTGAGTTAGAAAACTTACAGCATTTTAGATATTTGAGTCCCTGAATATACTTGATGTTTCCTTCATGGTATCACTATTATTTGTCAAGTTGTGTAATATTCTCAAAAAGTGTTTACGAGTTTAACTTGGAAAGAATGCGACGGAAAAACTTTGGAAATTTGTATATTCAATGCCAGTAAGACCCAAAGAGATCTAAAAGCATTATCTTTAAATCACAGTGATTACATTTATTTCCATTCCAACAATTAGTTCCAGTCTTATGAGTGGACCACACAGTGTAACGGACGAACAAACGATTACAAAATACTTCACAGCGGTGATACAATTAAACTAATTGAGTAAAACAAAATAAATCATTGATTCCTTGAGTGTGAAGGGCCTTCTAAATGCGTGTATAGTATGTGAAATTCTTAGCTTACGATCTTTCTCGCCCGAACACAAACAAGAGGACTACACGCAGCTAAATTGCAGTATTGATAATGAATTGAACGTTTATGACGATAAAAATCAAATGAGTTGTAACTGTGACATTCTACACTTCTCTTCAGTTAAATTTTTACTGACACGTTGTTTTCATTATATGATGTACACATGAAAAACATTGTTTTAGTACATGCTCTGTTTACGTATTAAAAGAATAAATGCTAAAATAATTGTGGCATTAGTGAAACTGTACCGTATAATTATTCATTTGTACCGGGAAAATTTGATTTGGCCATCATGTGGACGTATATGTACTACAGACAACTCATTAAACAGGCTCAGGAAACCCCAATTATGTGATATAATATCTCTTTATCGGTAATAATTCAGAAAGCAGGACCCGAATAAGCACCAGCATGTGCTCTTCTGTAAAACTGTTGAAAATTGACACAAGCACATTAAGATATATAGTGATAAGTGAACACACGTGCATTAAAATGTGCTAGTGTCCTCTTGCGCCAGTCATGACGTATATTCCAGAAGTTGCATGCAAAATCGACTATGAGGGTCAGAGTCAAATATTATCGCTAGGGATCTAAAAGCAAGTGTACCTGGTGGGACGTCATGAATTACATGATCTCTTTATGTGCATTTAAGAGGCAGAAGTCTGGTAATCACCCAAGACTCCAAGGGGTCAATATCTGGCTGGTTAAGTGACCATTTTTGGATCTAGGTCTTCTTTAACCAGATGTCAATAATTGTAAAGACAAGCAGACAGAGTCATCTATATCCCCCGCCAAAGGGAAAGGGTAGTTGAGGATACTAGTTGTGGAATATTGAACAGTGATCATGTTGTTTTTCTACAAACAACCTTTAAGAAATCCTATGTTACGTTTCCATGGAAATGGGTAAAAATAAAAACAGACGGACAGACGAACGGAAATAATGCAAACAAGTTGAAAACGTTAAAAGGCACATCTACTCACGATGCCCGTTGCACATACCAAGTTTCGTCGAGCTAGGTCTCACAGTTTTGGAGTTGTGGTCCGGAAACGAAATCGTATGTTACGTTTCCATTGAAACGGGTAAAAATAAAAATGCAAAGAAGCTGAAAACCCCAAAAGGCACATCTCCGCATGATGACCGTTGCACATACCAAGTTTCGTCGAGATAGGTCTCACCGTTTTGGAGTTGTGCTCCGGAAACATTATTGAGACGGACGGACGAACGAACGGACAGAGACCATTTCAACCCCTGCCCAACGAGTTGGTCGGGGGATTCGTTGGGCAGGGGATAAAATGAGACTAACTCTCCCGATAAGTCAACAGGAAATCCGTCAAGTGGTAAAGATCCTGCTGCAACCTGTGTTTGGAAACATTGTACATGAAACCAGCCACTTTTGTTGCTAAATCAGTATTGACGATACCATTAGAGTTGTTGAAGGCCGATTTCTAGATTGACGTGCTGAGGACATGTCACATCCAGTCGAGTTGAAGAAAAAATTGGAAATCTGCAACCTAGCAACAACCGTCCAAATAAACTGTTTATGATATAAAATACTTATTATTCGTTTGAATGAACCTGCATTCAATAATGAAACCATCGTAGCGGACTGCTTGAAATACGCCTTCATTTGCCATATATGGAATGCAAACATCTGTGATGAATACCAAACTCCAAAGACAGCCCAAAGGGAGCGAAATCCCTAAGTTTTGCTTTACACAGGGTTGGCCGACAGACGGCGCGATAGTCGAATTAATGCATTGATGCAATATATAATTTGAGTTTTATTAAATATCTTTAAAATTTGACTCGCATTTGTGTTCCAAATGAACCAAATGAAAGATTTCTTTGAGGCTGATAGATTCTATCATCAAAAGATGGCCGTAATCTACGTGTAAGTCTATAAAACGAAAAATGGGTGTGCTAAAGTGCGTTTAAACCTAACATACAGATACAATGAAACCATAATGTTTGGAATTTAAAAAATCAAAAGGAGTGGGGTATTTTCGCTGCCAATTCGAAAATATTCTAAACAAAAATAATGAAGCAATACTCCGTCTTTAACCTTCAAACACTCACATTTTAGTTAACAAATGTCAACATGGGCAAATATCTTAAACCGTTTCTGAGATAAACAGTCCCGAACAGATTCTTCGAACATAACAATTGGGAACAACGGCAACCACTCAAAAAGAATAATAGTGGGTTTATCAATTTCGAAATTAACTTCCGTCTTTATACTTATCCTACAGAGATGACACTTTCAAAATGTTAGATTCCTAGTATTTTTGTATCATTCAGGGAATATAGACGCGCTTCAAGGCTTGTGTGTGAAGTTGGCTCTGCACTAATATAACAACTAAAAGATCATAAACAGAGAATCTGCTCCGAGTGTATCCTGATAACAAATATATCAACATGAGTTGATTTAAGCTAGAGATATCCGAGATAACGATTGCGTTGTTCATAGTCTGCATACAATCCAAGGGGTCCACGGTCATAAAACAGCATGTACAAACATTTAGATAAATAATAATATATACCATATGTTCAGTGCAACAGGTACACTATTTGTTTTCTTTGATCAAACTGAATTGTTTACATAAACAGTGAAGTCACTGATTAAATAATCTTGTATATGTTTGTTTATCAAAACATAATGTTTGTAAATGAACTAATCCTTCTAAGAATCTATCTTGTGAAAAGTAAAGCAATTGGAAATCTTACTCAGTCTGTTCCAATATTACCTTTTTATTACAATTATAGGAGCCTTTTCATTTACATTTTTGTGTAGGCACATTGAGATGTACACACATTTGGATGTTGGCAAAAATTTACTCATGGTTACGATTGATATTTTATTGGATAATGAGTTCAAGGCATTCTTTTGTTACGTGTTTTATTTTATTTCATTTTCTGGATAAATATAACGCTTGAAAAGTTCAATAACGTTATCAACATTTGTTTTGTTACCATATCTAGGCATTAAACTTTTGTACTTCCCAGTGATTTATATTCAGTTTCTACATAATCTACAAAAGGGTTTGAAAATCGTTATGTTCCACCAAACGGTTCAATATCTATTTCAGGTTCTTGTAGATCTGGCTGAGTCTTTTATGCAATCTGAATGGAAGTACATTGCCATTACTGCAGAGAAAATAAATGATCATTACAGATACAACATGAGGTTTCAAGAATTTATTTTGATATGCTGTGCGACACATTAATCCTTCCCCCGCCATAATTATTTCAGTGATGTCCAGGCAATTTCAATTATTTTACATATTCTATATCCCTCTTAAAGTAACAAAAAACGATTTAAATTTGTTTAATGAAGGTTCTGCAGTTGCGCTTAAGCATTCTTACCTTCATCGTCGCATTTTTCACACATTTCCAAGTTGGATTTGTAACCTCTGATGCATCCAGACGTACAGACTCCGTCGTGTTGGTTACAGAGCCCTCCCTCACAGAATGAGTTACACGTGTAGTTACAGGTCAGTCCATAATATCCAGACACACACCCAGCAGAACATTCTCCTGTTGCACTATCACATCTTCCAGACAGACAGTGTTCACTACACGTGTAGTTACAGGTTAGTCCGTGATATCCAGATACACATCCGTTTGAACATTCTCTTGTGGCCCTATTACACCCTCGTGGGTTTTTACAGCCAGTTGAACACCTTAGTTCACAAGAGTCTCCATAGAACCCAACTGGACATGTTTCTGTAATTAAAAAAACATATGGATACACATAACTTCTCTACAAGATTGAAAATGGTAGCTTGTCTTTAACTGCGTGAGGTCCTTCAACAAAGCTGATTACATCAATTTCTCATTTGATTTTTCCGTGTCTAACAGACCCTTAGCAACAGAGGGTGAGGTTGGGATGGGGAAGGAGGGGCTAGACTCAAAAACTATGGAATGAAATTAAAACGTTGTTTCTTTACTTCCTCAAATCCGCATCTAATGCATCTTGTAAGGATAAAAACACTATAACCAATTTAAACATACGATTTGGGAAAAGTCCTCTTAATATGCCTAATGAATTGTCACTAAGAAACTAAGTTTGTGTTCCATTTATAATTGCCCAATCTTTGTATTTTGGTTTAATGTTATTTGAGGTTTCTTAAACTATCTATATCATCTTGGAACCGAACCATCTTACACAAACATTTTATCCGATGAGGCATATTGTTCTATGCTGTTACTGTAACAAATAAGCTAGAGTATCATTACCTTCAGATTGACATATCTCACACCCAGACAGGCAGGTGTCTAAGATGTTATCTGCTGGAGTGAAACACCCTGTACACTCCCGGGTGCACTCGTTCCCGTAGTGTCCTCGACTGCATCTGATGCACTCTCCAGTTTCTCTGTCACATTTCTCATACCTTGGGCTGCAAATTTCACTACAGCCAGCTCCATGACGACGTTCAGGACAGAGAATCACATTACAGGAGCCACACTGTCTGTCACACGTCACACAATCTCCCGGACAGGACTCCCCACACTTGATATCACAGTAGCCTGGTTCACACCCATCTGTGCAGGTGATTGCACCTGAAACTATATGTACATGACATGCTTTGTTCAAACAACTTGACGGACACGCTTCATTGCAGTATTCACCAACAAACCCAGGTACACAACCGCTTATGCACTCTCCATTTTCATAGCATCGTTCTTCTAGACATGTTGAACACAGTCCAGACACCGGCGAGAGGTTGACCAACAGGATAAGACAACCTGTAGGAAAAAGCATATGGAATATTCTTTTCTATACAACCATCCAACTTTCTGTAAATACTAATAAAGAACGAAGCATTAGACATAAAGTCCCGCCATTGCTTATATCTCTGTGAAAGCATATCAACATCAATCTTGGCATGCACTCCCAAACCCCTACAACTAGTCACCACTAATTTTTGGTCAAACGCACTTCAATTCCCTTGCCAATCCTATAATACGATGGAACGGCCAATGTCTACCACAAAGACGATTGATGGTTTGAGAAAACGTTTTGATGAAGTCATATGGTTGAGACAATTGGTAATTTAAGAGATATTTAGTTTTCACATTTATGAATTAACATTCATTTTACAAAATTGTTTTTACTTGTATTGACTGCTCAGGATTCGTATGAAACTTGATGGTAATTGCGAGACGAACCTGGCAACTATGATTGCATCTTTAAAAAATCCCAATTATCTAGCAACAAACAAACTTGTCTACTATCATTGTTTAGTGTCAATCATGGAGTAGCTGATAACATCTCAATATTTGATTTAACTATATATACGCTAAGGTTTAGTTGAACTGAAATATACTAAGGTAACGCGCTGCGTACATATGGTCTTACCATGTACTTATATTGCTTTGTTGCGTGGTCAAGGTCAGAATACCCAAGTGAAACTTGCCAGTGTCCCATTGAGAAAGAGGTAACAATGTTACGTTGTCAAAGTCATGTTCAACTTGCTAATTCAGTTGTATTGCAGACAGAAATGTTTGAGCTAAATTTAACTTCCTCAATATCCTAACGTAAACATGTGTTAAAACAAGGTCAATGCATACCAATCAAACTGCAAGCAGTGAACATCTTCATACTTCTAGTAACCCTCATCTGAAATCAGAAAATTGCATACTGCATTCAAAACCACAAAATTGTTTTCCTATGTTGCACTTATTGTCAGAATTGATATATATGGTAGTTGTAGTATTTTAGCTTGTTAGTAGCACTCATTGATATCAAGTGGTTTCAATATTAATCATGACAAGGACACGATTAATTAGAAAAGTCATTTGGTCCTAGTCTCTTCCCTGCAGTCACCATGTTGAAGCTATCAAGAGAAGTTGTGCTGCTGGTGATCTGGGCGATGTCTGGTATTTTATTAACTTTCATACATTTCATATAATCCTCATCTCTTCGTTTTAACAGATTAACAACTTCTTTTTTGCAAAGAGATTTGTTCGTTCTTTTGAAATGTTACCCTACAGCTCATTAAGAAATCTAAAATTCCACTACTCCCTTTCATTCACTTTCTGTCAACCGAAATACCTCCACATAACCTAAAATAGCTTAGTATGCTCAATTGTTTCCTTTTGAATAACGCAGTTTATTAGAACTGTGTATGTTTAATAACGAGGTATACAACAACTACTACTTCTTTTGCTTCTACTACAACTGCCCCTGCTACTTGTTCTGTTTCTACTTCTAGTACTGCTACTACTACAACCTCTACTGCATCTATTGCTGCTGAGTGAGTGAGTGAGTTATTGCTTAACGCCGCTTGGGCAATATTTCAGCCATTAGCGGCGATAAATTTAATGAAATAAAAATAATTGCAAAAGCAAAAAAGTGATACAGCACGAAGGCTGTAAAAACATCAACAAAATATCACAGAGTTAGTTAAAAAGCTGATATAGATTGTGTAAAATTCTACAACTTATCAGATAGATTGATTTCCTTTAGATTTGATTAAAAGTTCTGAAATTGAAACATTTGAGTAAAAAGTTTCCCTTACGTGTGCAGTGTCCCAGCAGTCGCACAGGATGTGCTTAACTGTGAGGGGACACTGACAGGGAATACACACCGGAGGATCTCCCCCCTTTAAGAGATGTGAATGAGTAAAGTATGTGTCTGTCCAATGCGACATCGTCGTAAGACACATGCTTCCTGACGGGTAAAAGAAGATAGAGATTTATAACCTAAATGAGGTTGTATCGCATGAAGTTTATTGTGTTCTTGTTGATCCCATTGAAACCGCCAATGCTGTCTGATGTAAGATTTGATAGCAGGTTTGGAATCTGTATATGGAACTTTAGTTTGAAAATGAGAGCTGACTTAACTGCTGAATCAGCTTTATTGTTGCCCCTTATATTCATATGGCTAGGATGCCAGCAAAAGACGATATCGCATTCGAGAAATGTATTATGAACACTTAAAATATCACTTTTACAATTTTTGATTGCTTGTAAGGAAGAGAGAGAGTCTGAACATATTATATAGTTGTTAGATGTGTTTTTGATATGCTGAATGGCCTTGAGGAAAGCCTTTGCTTCTGCAGTGAAGATGCTGCTTCCATCATGTAACCTTGAAGCATAAGTTGTTGAAGGTGTAACAGTTGCTGCTGCAACTGTCATGCCATCCTTAGAACCATCAGTATAAACTGGTTTGTAATCAGAATAAAAATTCCTGAGTTTGTTGAAATATGAATATTAGCTGATTGGTGTCTGACTTTTTATGAGTGGTTAAGGTGAGATCAACACGGGGCTTGACAAACCATGTTCTGCAATAGTTGGAAGGTCGATATCTTGTTGAATACGGATACCGAGAGGTGGTATGGCTTTGGGTTTTGAAGAATACAACTGCTGGTATTCAGGATTGAATGCGCAGTTGTAAGCTGGATTTAAAGGGTTGGATCTGAGCTTAGCAACATATTGAAGTGCTAACTTGATGCGCCGATCTGCAAGAGATGGCTCATCAGCCTCGACATAAAGGCTTTCAACGGGAGATGTTCTGAAGGACCAAAGACAAAGTCTGAGACCCTGGTGGTGGATTGTATCTAACATTTTTATATATGAGGGGCGGGCAGATCCATAGATGATTGATCCATAGTCCAGTTTTGAGCGGATGAGTGATTGACAGAGATGTAGAAGGGTTTCTTCAAAGACCATTTATGAATTTTATTGAGACATAGTTGTAATTGTCGTTCGATTGATGGCATATTCTTGTGTCGGCAAGGGACTCAAAAGTCATCCACAAAAAGTGAACCATCAGTAAAAACTAGCCAAGCTATTTATTTTAATGCTGAATAGAGTGACTGATAAAATGCATCCTTGTGGGACAACAATTTCTTGGTCAAAGAAATCAGATAGGGTAAAGCCCACACGGACCTTAAGTTGACGATCATATAAAAAGTTTGATATAAATTCAGGCATACGACCTCGGATGCCAAATTCCTGTAAATCTTTTAGGATGCCATGCTTCCATGTTGTATCATATGCTTTTTCCGAAAAATATAGATACTGCATGTTGTTTGTTTATAAATGCATCCCGAATAACAGTTTCTAATCGTACAAGTTGATCAATGGTACTTCGTTATTTCCGGAAACCACATTGAATATCTGTAAGTAATTTGTTGGTTTTCAAGTACCAAACAAGGGGGTCATTGATCATCCATTCCATAGTTTTGCAAACGCAACTTGTTAAGGCTATAGGACGATAATTGGAAGGGTCGGTATGATCCTTGCCGGGTTTTGGAATAGGCACAATAGTAGCATTATGCCAAGAAGATGGAAAATTACCCGTCTCCCAAATATTATTATATAGAGCCAGTAAAACGTCAAGGCAAGGTTCTGGAAGATGTTTCAAGAGCTGATAATGGATATCATCAGAACCAGTTGCTGTATCATGTGCTTTTGCAAGTATCGTCGATTTTGGAGACATAGCTTCTCCAAGATTTGCGCTTTTGTTGATTTACAGTACAGTACAGCTTTAGCTCTTGCCTTTCAGCAATTTTCAAGGTTATCTCGGGTTGGTCATTTATATAGCTTGCGCTTGGCCTTAATGGCTTCATCACAAGCCTCATTAAACTATGGCTTGTGAATGCGTGGATTTGCCGAGGTTTTAGGGATAGTATCATTTGCAATATTGATAAGACCTTTAGAAAAGGTCTCAACCGGATCAGCTGAATTTATAAATTTATCATATGTAAGATGTTCGCGGCAAAGGGCTGAAAATGTGCCCCAGTCGGCTTTAGTAAATTTCCAACGAGGGTTGTGACCCTCAGGGACGAGAGAAGAATGTTATAATGCAATGGGGAAGTGATCACTTCCACATGTATCCTCATGGACAGACAATGAGAAGTCATCCAAGAGCGATGGATCAGTTACTGATAAATCTATTGCAGA
Organism: Phorcus lineatus; assembly: GCA_921293015.1. NCBI lineage: Eukaryota > Metazoa > Mollusca > Gastropoda > Trochida > Trochidae > Phorcus > Phorcus lineatus. The sequence goes on from OV121093.1 coordinate 44,950,700, forward strand.
GTATGAACCTGTGGCAGGTGCAAATAGGTATTAGAACCATCATTGAATAAGCATAAATCCTTTTGGACAAGAAAATTTTCAAGTCTTTTTCCTCTTGAATCAAGGGAGTTCCCACCCCAGAGCGGATTATGACCATTAAAGTCACCAAGAATAATGAAGGGTTGTGGTAGTTGACTTATTAGTTGATCAAGATCGTTGATATTAAAATCTTGAGATTGTGGAATGTATAAAGATCAGAGAGTTATAGTTTTGAATAATGATAAGCTGACAGCAACAGCTTGTAAGGGAGTTGTAAGTGAAATTTCTCTGTGAATAATTCCATCACGCACCAAAATTGATGCACCTCCTTTCACCATATCAGCAGGGAGAGGGATGGAATTGTAGATAGTAAATGGTTTCATTGAGACCGTATCTGTGTATTTACGATGTGTTTATTGGAGGCAAATTGCTTGAGGATTGTACATTTGTGCTAATAAGCCCAATTCATTGTAAATGACCTTAAAACCTCGACAATTCCACTGAAGGATTGCCATTAATGTAAATGTAAGGAAGTAAAATTGTGAGGAGGCTCATGGTGGTGGTTTAACTGGAGAAAGTCGACTGTCCATGTAGCCATGAGGACATCATCAGGTTCAAGGAACTTGTTGTGGACCTCTACCACATTCCGCTGGCCTTTGGGAATGCGGTCAGATGTTTTGGATTTTTGTTGATTTTTAGTTTGGGGGTTTGATTGCGGGTTTGAATTTGATTGTTTTGTTGAAGTGTTTGCTGATGATGTTTTAGTTCTGATGATGTTTTAGTGCTTTGACAGGATTTGAAATGGATAGAAGAGGGAATGTTTTGGTACCTATTGTTGATGATGTGGAGCTACGTAAAATGACCTCTGTAGGTTGTTCAGACAGACAGACAATGTCTGAGTTGAATGTGTGATTGATTCTGTTTCTGTTTGAGTGGATACTGTAGATTTAGAAGAAACTATGTATGAATATGAAGGACAAGGCGTCTTGCTTCTTGGAAGGAGATGTTCTTAGTGAAGTTTATTTTAAGGATTTCAGATTCCTGTTGCCACTTAGGACAATGATGTAGGTGAGCTGCTTGCAAATCAATGTTGTCGTTTGACATACAGAAGGCATGGTATTGATATATTTATACATATGATTACACAGTTGACTTAACAGTCGCATCTTGTCTCCTACTTTTGTCCCAAAAAGCTTCTTCTTTACATCTAAGAGTTCTTGATGGTGTATTGAGCGTCGTGACTCCCCTTGCCATTAGTTGTAGGTGGAAGGCAGTAAAAGCCTTAGAAGGAAAAGGCTGATAAAAATTAACGTTTTATTCAATATCTGTTTCAATAAAGGTTAAATCTTTGGTAAATACTCCTAGGCTGAGGTCAAGGTCATAAGGGCAAAATAAAATTCTGCGGCTTCTGATCTTGTGAATTCTGATCTTCAACCACATGTTATTCATGTCCTGTAGTAACACCAGTGTATGTTTCATGATTGGTAATGTTGCTTTTGTAAGGGCCAACGTACCTTATGACCAGTGTCTCGTTAAGATCTCGTTGACTCGAATCTTTATCTCTAAAATGCAAAAATTAATATATTTTCTTGTTTTCTAACAAGGAAAACAGTTCTGTGTCCAATCAATGTGTACATTATTTAAATGACCTACTTCACACTACCAACCTAAGTTTGTCTTTGCGTCTCCTGTCGATAGGTTTCCAAAGGAACGTTTGAGTCACTGGCGTGCACCACTGTCCGGTTTTTGAACACAAATCACGACTGTTACTCGTTTATTGTCAATAGACGTAGCGGAAAAGCAAACAAAAATTAATTAAAAACACTACTACTCAAAAATAATAACACTATTTATAAAGTTTGACATATTTGACTCCAACAACATACTCTGTCCCCCTTTAAAATCAAAACTTGTGGGCGCAACGACAGCAAAGTCATGTGTTTCCAAATATCAAGGTAAAAAAATCTTCACCACTTAATCACTTTAGTGATACTCCAACCTAGTGACTCTACACCGATCATGGATGTAGAGTTGGCACAAGTCCCTTAGCTGATATTACAACCTGGCAATGTAATGTAGTTGAGCAGCTTGTAGTCCCTAGTGACTCTACCCCGATAATGGTTTACATTTGGCACAAGTCCCTTCGCTTATACTACAACCTAGTTACTCTACCCTGATGATGGTTGTAGAGTTGGCACAAGTCCCTTAGCTGATACTACATCCTAGTTACTCTACCCCGATCATGGTTGTAGAGTTGGCACAAGTCCCTTAGCTGATATTACAACCTGGCAATGTAATGTAGTTGAGCAGCTTGTAGTCCCTAGTGACTCTACCCCGATAATGGTTTACATTTGGCACAAGTCCCTTCGCTGATACTACAACCTAGTTACTCTACCCTGATGATGGTTGTAGAGTTGGCACAAGTCCCTCAGCTGATACTACATCCTAGTTACTCTACCCCGATGATGGTTGTAGAGTTGGCACAAGTCCCTTAGCTGATACTACATCCTAGTTACTCTACCCCGATGATGGTTGTAGAGTTGGCACAAGTCCCTTAGCTGATACTACATCCTGGCAATGTAATGTAGGTGAGCAGCTTGTAGACCCTAGTGACTCTACCCCGATGATGGTTTTAGAGTTGGCACAATTCCCTCAGCTGATACTACAACCGGACAATGTAATGATGTAGGTGAGCTGCTTGTAAACCCTAGTGACTCTACCCTGATTATGGTCACTCGAGACATGAGATCTAAAATGGGACTGTTGGTTTTATTTTAATTGACTAACAATAAGGCTATGGAAGCTAGTTGAGATAACAGGATGTTTTTCCTTACTAATAAATCAAGATGCATATATTGTCTGAAGAAAAAAACTTAATATATTGATTTATTAATCATTGTTTCAAAAGGTATTTATGAACATATCAAACGTGCCATATGCTTTCATAGTATCAAACATCTTAGTTTTTTTTAGAAAGTTTGGTAATATATGACACACAGGATTGTTTTTCAGTTACAACAGCATTATTGTCAAACAAATGACAAATGATAATTCACATCTTAGTGATTCGTTTAAGCAAACATTTTTCATTTTAAAAACTGGAAAGATGAGTAGATATTTAAATGATTATTCAATAGTTCATGAGAATTAGTAAAACATTGGTAAACGGCTTTTCAAGAAATTGTGTTCCATCTCCTTGCATTTGACCTTATTTGCATGTATAGGGGATAAACGAGTCCTGTTTATTAGATTCACTTTTTTGCATTTACAATATTCTCTACTATATGATAGAATTACATTAGGATAAAATATACTACCATCATTTTGTACATTACAACATGGAATCGATTTAATACATGGTATTTGGATGTGTCATTTCATATACAATAATATTGCTTTGTTGGACTTGTACAATTATTACCATTAGAGATTCAATTCCTTTGGATGTGATCAACATTAATTTCTGAAATATAATTCTAAAGTTATTTTTATGTAAATGATGTGCAAAAACAAGTTTATCATTTAAGAAACCTGGGTCTAGAGAATAAGCATGTCTTACAGTTGTTTCTTACTTTACCCTTTCAGAGAGAACGTATGCTATTCACTTCGGCCTTGACGCTTTATCTCTCAATCGTGAGCTTTCTACGCAGTAGTTACATGTCCAACCCTAATAACTGATAGTTCATATGGCGTGACAAAGCCACCTAGAAATGTTGTGCATTTCACGGGTACTGTACAGTTGTTTATGTTAATATATTGTTCCCCCAATCAACTTAAAATATACTTGTTATTATCATTCAAATATAAACGTTTTACTTTGAAATATTATCAAATACTTACAATATATACATAGTATGTGTAAGTTCTTTTAAATTAAACTCCATCTGAACACTGCTGATCCACGCACTTTTTAAGGATTCGCCTTATGATTTCAACATGATATACTTACAAACTAAACCTCCCCACCTCACTAAATTCATAGTCGTTATCAGACACTTTTATAAATATTAACATAGCAGAAAATAACTCAATATACTTTTCAAACTCAATAAGCTTTTCCATCAAAGAGACGGAAGATAGATGATGAAATGATAAGCGGTGTCTCATCATGGCTGCCATTCTCAAAACCTGTTTATTCAGAAAGTGAAAGGGGCACGTAGCAATACCCCTGACCCTTATAGCTCATCGCTTCTTTAAGAGTCATTTTCTTTGAGTGGCATTTTAGAAGTTGTAACGATAAAGAAATAGTAAATATATCGATTAACAACTTCTTTATTGCAAAGATATATTTTCGTCCTATTGAAATGTTACCGTACAGCTCATTAAGAAATCTAAAATTCCACTATACACTGCTCCCCTACAAATAATCAACTTTCTGTCAACCGAAACACCTCCAAATAACTTTTAAAAATATTTTACATTCCTAAATAAACATTTATTTCGGAGAAACACAAAATGTCACCGAGTTTCAAGTAGAAAAATCATAAGCACAAACATATCGACCCATATCAAGAAACACATCAAACAAGAGATCCTAAAATCATTTGACAGATCAAATTGTCTGCCTAACTGTTTGTCAATGTTGCATAGTACTGTTTCTAAAATATATAATAACTACAGATGAAACATTGAAAAAGATAATATAAGTAATGATATATCTTATAACATCAAGAGTTTGATATAAGGGTCTCAATTCACATCAGCGAAAGCAACAGGTCAGCCTGACCTTTACTGACCCACTTAGATTCTCTTCATAACACATTTCTCGGGAGTTCAGAATACTGCTCACACAAAAGCTTTTATCTTGAATAATTATAGATCTCCGTCAGAAACATTTTCCTTTCAAAACAACCAATCCCGGGGAAAAAGGATTGTAATGAAATGTTGACTAGCTCAAAATGAAACCCTGAAAACAATCTATTACATAACACTCTCCTTAACACTGTTATAAGCATATTGATTGTCTATTGAAAACATGTCATGCGTTACTGTCATATCTTGGCAAAGTATGCCCCACGTTTGCAAACGAACAGTAGGCGAACATACAAACATGTAAACAAGTATAGCCACACCTTCCTTCAATGTTTATCCTGTTGTAAATGAATGGTGTTCAGTTGAAAAGATCCAATTCATATCGTAGTGTCAGATTGAGCTAAATTTGATAAAATTATTTGTCATCCTGTAAAACAGCCAGAAACACACCCCTTGTGAAACAGTAATATTTCATTATCGAAAAAGTTGTACTGTAGCAGTATTTTTTTCCACAATTCACATTGCTCATAATTAGAATTTATATCAACCATATTGTGACAACAATATTTTTCTTGTAATTCTGAAATAAAATTATTCGCAATGTATTTGATAAAGAATATGTTAGTTGTATGTCTATTGGGTGTAAATGCAAGTTTAATATCAAACTTTCTATATAAGTCTTTTGTAAACAACTGTCATATTTTGCGGATATTTTGACAGCCTTCGTGCTGACTACTGTTTTGCTTTTGCAATCAATATCTTTTCATTAAATTTCACGCCGCTGACGGCTATTCACAATGACTAAATCATTCACTCATTTAAGTTTTTCATTTTGACGTGGATTTGTTCTATACCAAGATAAGAAACCGTATGAGGCAGATTGACCACGGCTAACAGTTGTTTCTTACAATTTACCCTTTCACTCAGAACTTCTCATATGCACTGAGGCTATAACGCTTTATCTCTTCACAGTGAGATTACAGTGCAATAGTTACATGTACATCCATTATTAATGAAAGTTCATTGGGCGTAGCCAGGACACCTAGAAATGTTGTAGAGTTCACTCTTATTGTACAGTTGTTTATTTTAACCATGTTAATTTAACACAAATTAGGTGTAAAACTGTACGTAATAGGCAGCGTAAGGTTCTTTTCACATCGTGCAAACTAAAAATATTTTTGTTGCACAGATTTTTTTAGACATATCTCCGAACACTAGCCCTGTTATGAAATATCATTATCATTATTTATATTCATAATATAAACTATTTTCTTTGACATTGTGCAAATCATTTATAAATAAAGACGTTAGATGTTTACTATATATAAGAATGATTTCTTTCAAAATAAACAGGCTATCTGAAAAAAACAAATATTATGAAACTTTCATCCTAAAAATTGTAGAAATAGCAGAAAATAACTCAATAGGAGTTTTAGAGTTTTCCGTCCTGTAACCTTCATAAAGTACATAAGGTGTGCCTCAACATGGCTGCCAATATCAAAACCTGAAACCAAGGGGCACCTACTCGTACCTCTACACTTGAATAAACCCTTAGCTCATCGTCCTATTGAAAAAATTACCCTGTTTCATCTCTATTCATGCAGTTCATTATGAAATTACCCTACAAATCATTCACTTTATGAAACACCTCAATAAAATCTAAAATAGCTCAATATGCTCACACTTACCTGGTTATATAACGCAGTACACAAATGAGCAGGATGTAGCCTTTTTCAAAAGACATGTTACCGGTACGAGCTCGTAAAGCAGGTCGTACCGAACTTCTTAAAATTTTTACCCATTTCACAAAGGCCTCCTATTATTTCACTACGCCACAAAGAGCTCCGAATTTAGGACCCTGATTGGATTTCGTAAAGCATATCTTTATGGCGGCGATCCTCTGCTTCGAATGAAAAGCCTACATTCAGAAAGAGTAGGGAGCAAATTGCTTGGATGTAGAAATGTTCCAATTATTTCAATCGTGACAAAACGGGTCGTTTCACATGTCACTCAACCAAATCTATTCAGTTCAATCTTTATTTCCGTACTGAAAAGGCATCAGGCCAATAATACATTTACAGAAGTTGTTGGGATTTACATAAGTTAACACTTTGCACTACATTGATATGACATATGTTCTATACTTCATTGCATTGTAGATGTACATAGTCAGATTTTGCACTACAATTTGATTTTTACTGTTCATTAGATTACAGAATTTAATAATACTTGGATGGACATAATAGTACTGTTTAATATACTTACATTGTAATGCATTATATAATGGACAAACAAAAAGAAAATGGTATTCGTCTTCTAAGTACAAAGTGTACATATTCGATCTCGATTCTCGATATTTTTTATATCTACCACTTTCTATTATTAAATTGTTAAAATATAGTTTTCAATCTTATCATTTCATTACACAAGAATTCATTTTTCAACAACCTACGAGGCTTTATGATTAAAATAATTTTCAGCCAATGTATGAACATTTTACAGAAAAAATACGTAATTTGCCTATAGTGTATTTACATGTATAATCTTACAATTTTTAAACAAAAACAAGAGATGTTTACAAATCCAAACAAATTTAATACAGCCTAATATTTGAAATAATTGTCTTGATTCATTTCTGCCTGCATATTAATGTTCAGCGTAGTAAAGTAAACAATAGACATTTTCAAAATCTTTGAAGTTAATAAAAAGAAGATATTTATTACCTTAAAGTTTTTACCCTTAGACCTTTTTGTGAACGCATTTTTTTTCAGATAAGTCAAACAAAAATTTTAAAGTAAAGTTATTCTCCAAGATTCAAAATCAACACCTGAATCCAGAATTTCTATCAGTGCTCAGACACAAGCCTTTAGTTATCGGATCTGACAGGTGCCTACATGTCGTCTAGTTATCAATAAGGATTAACAGAAATGTTTTTACTTCTCACCTGAATTGATATTAGGATTTTTTTTAAAATGGAGCCTTTCTTTCTACAGTTAGTTGTCTAAAACGATGAATGCCACATAACAAAAATTAAGGTAATTCATCTACCTTCAAATAACTTTAAAGCATCAAATATTCTGAAAAACAAAATATTGAGCTGCTTGAAAAGTTAACATTTGTTGATAGGTTTTATTACAGTCCACCTGTAACTGCCACATATTACATCACTAGATTCTTTCTTTAATAAGTGGAATCAATAATAAGTGTGTACAATTAACCAAATAAGTTTTAAAACTTATCAGAACAACATAAAATGTGAAGTTATTCAGGAAGATAATCTGTACACATAGAAGTCTTGAGACAGTGAAATTACATAACAGATTAAGTAACATGCCCAAAGCAATGTTCAAAAGAAAATATCCTAAATGTATGTTATATATCAACTTAAACTCAAACACATCCATCAGCAATTGACTTGAAAAAAAATTCTCAATTTTAGATGAGCATGCAAAATTTTATTACGCCAAATATATTTTTTACATATTATCATATTGTGAATAGGCCTATTAATTATCATGTATCCATTAGATCTTTAAAATATATGTTTATATCAAATGTGTTTAAGCATTTTCAACATAATTTATAACTAATAATTTTTGTAACAAGTATTACATTCCTTGTCAAGAGAATAACCTTATAATATAAGTTTCGTACAACTGAACACATCTTAAATGTCCTGCAAATCTGATCTTTCTTTTGGAAGTTCGAAAACATTTATTAAGTAATATAAACCTGCAGTCATACAGTATTTGTATTCATGAATACATTTAACTCTGAGATTTGGCAAAATAAACTACCAAGCAAAAGTTTTTAAGGCTATGAAATAAAAAAAAGCGCAGTTATGAGAATTCATTATTTTTCATGAGAATTCTGACGATTTGTTTATAAACAAATAATTGTCCATTATTCTCTTTAAAAAGCATCGAAATATCGGTATTTAATTTGCCCCAATACACAAGATAAAGAGACAGGGGTAAATATTGAAGTTTAATTATAAGTGCACAGAAACTCTCGGTTTCTCAGGACTCACGGAGTTTGTCATCAGAAAGGAGTGTGACCACCCTGGGCATCGATGCAAGAAACTACACGCCTCCTCATTGAAGTTGTCAGGCGTCGGATGATGTCAGCAGGGATCCTGTTTAGTATGTTTAACAGAGCTTGCTCAAGTTCCTACTGGTTGTTTGGAGGTGGCACCAGCAGTCTTAAATGGCCTACAAGGGGCTCATATCTGATGAGATGGCTGGCCACGGCAAAAAATTGACGTTGGCGTTCTAGAGGTAGTCTCTAACGATTCGTGAGTGAGTGAATGAGTTTGGGTTTAACGTGTTTTGAACAATTGTTCAGTTATTAAACACGTGGATGACAAGCATTCATTATTTTGTTCATTATCCACCTGATAAGGGGGCAAGAAACATCCCAGAAACGTCGTGAAAATAAATATAGAAGTTGTCTTCCATAACATTGTCTTGTATCACAATAAGTGCCATCTTAAAATTCCCCTTTGACAATTCATGGCAATTGATAATTAAAAAACATCCTTGGTGTTACTTTAACTGTAGGTTTTGATTCGTGTCGGCCACTTTCCTATACAGGATATTGCCATTACTCAAAACGTTAAAAATATGGTCCAGTATCTGTTTCAAATTTTTGTTATTGTATTTGTCGTAACAATATGAAAACGCAAACTTTGAAACCGATATTTGACATTATTTTAGAAGTCCTTAGTTTAGTTAGTTAGATGGAGAGGGGGATGTCACCTATTGTAGCAGGCATTAATTGAAATTAGAATATATATTTTATGTTTAAATTGAGATTTAAAAGTATACACATGAATTTGTTGTTTTGAAAAAAAACTTTGCATACTTTTTAACATTTCATATCATATCAAAAGAACAACTAGAAGCATTAATCTCTTACTTTTTTTACAAATGTGTTAATTCAACATTCTAGCTAACAGGGTTTTACAGGATGTTCAGTCTGACAAGGCCTGCTGAATGAGTTGTATTTTTCTATCAGTGACGCAGATCTCGCGGCCGCTGACCAGTCTCATTCTTGTAGTACTCTGGTCTGGATTAACGTAAAACATGGGGAAAACCCTTTTTTCTAATTCCAGATCTACTTTACACAAGAGTTGCCCCCTCTCCACGTCTATAAACCCCACCCTCCCCCTCGCCACGTCCAGCACCAGTCCGAAGGTGAGGGTGAACTCTACATCACTTGTGTTGTGAGACACAATAACACATTCACCAACTTGATCTGACCACCAGCCCTCCCGATTTCTCCTCACCACCCGAATACAGAGACTGCCGAGGTGATGGAAATCATCCACAGACACACAGACGGAGTTTGGCAGTTCAGAAACATTGACGCCCTCGTCCAAGTTCCTCCATCCCTGCACCAACCCAATCTCCAGCAAGGGCTGCCACCCCTTAACACTCCACGTCAGTGTGGAGCTGGTCTCCCAGTAGAAGGGGGGAGTAGTGAGAGGGGACAGGGAACGAGGGACGGGGATGGGACTGCTACAAGTCCCAAAGAAATTTGAGAACTGGAGCGGACTGTATTCGTATCCACTGACCCCGGGGAAGATCTTTGTCATGACCCGACCACAGTCTTCAACATTTAGATACACGGCTACTCTCTCTGAGTTGAGAATCATCTCCCGGCCTGAAATATACAAGTTTGTTGTATGAAACATATACGTGCATAATGGAGACTTGCATTGCGCAAGGCAGTTTCTTCAATTATAAAAAGGAACTGCTATTCGACAATATTCGTCAGAGATACTCTTCAAACGTTAGGGCCACCAACCTCTCCTTAATGGAAAAGTGCAATTTCTGATTTGGAACATCAAAAATAGAGCTATGGGCTCTGTAGCTCATCAGACTTTTGATAGAAATAGGTGTTTGGGTTTAGACCATGGGGTCATGGGCAGTGTAGGAAAGATGGCCTGTCCCAACGTCCGAGTTATTCACAATCAAATAAAATAGGCCCATTGCCCATTTGGGGTCAAGGGGTCACCGAACCTACAATTCAGAATCCCCATTGTCCAAGGAGACTACACACAACTATTAAGCTATCAAGACCTTTTGGAACTGGAGAAGAAAATGAAAGTAGGATTTTAAAGTTTTGACCCCTGTGACCCCATTTGGGGTCAAGTGGTCACCAAACCTACAATTTAGAATCCCCAGTGTCCAAGGAGTCTTCACACAATTTTTCAGCTCTCTAGACCTTTTGGAACTAGGGAAAAAGATGAAATTAGGGTTTTTAGGTTTTGACCCCTGTGACCCCATTTGGAGTCATGGGGTCACCAAACCTACAATTTAGAATCCCCGTTGGCACAGGAGTCTACACACACCTTTTCAGCTCTCTAGACCTTTTGGGACTAGGGACAAAGATGAAATTAGGTTTTTTAGGTTTTGACCCCTGTGACTCCATTTGGGGTCATGGGGTCACAAAATCTACAATTTAGAATCTCCAGAGCCCAAGGAGTCTACACACACCTTTTCAGCTCTCTGGAACTTTTGGAACTGGAGAAGAAGATGAAAATAGGTTTTTCATGTTTTGACCCCTCTGACCTCATTTGGGGTCACGGGGTCACAAAATCTACAATTTAGAATCCCCATTTGCCAAGGAGTACGCACATAAAATTTCAGCTCTCTAGAGTCATTGGTTCTGGAGAAGAAGTCGAAAAAGTGAAAAGTTTACGGATGGACGGAGGGTCGGATGGACGGTCGGATGGACGGATGGACGGACGCCGGACGCCATGCCATGCCATAAGCACATCGGGTCTTAGAGACCTGATGAGCTAAAAATGTAATTGATGTTTCCTTGAGCCTTTCCTTCTTTCGAACGCCGTGTCCATTGTATGACGTCACAATGTCAAACCGTCTTGACGTCACAATGTTTGTGTCACTGTTAAAATGGTGTGGAGCTGGTTCAAGACTTTTGTTATTTGGGTTTACGATATTTGTCAATGAGCTTAATGCATGTTCATTTCGGTTTGAAATAAAACATTATGTTCCAAAGATCTCTTTGTTACAAATAACCATGTCTGATAAAACTTACCGCGGTTTTGATGTGAATAATGTCTGCAATTCATTTTTAGTTAGACCTTACTACACCACTTCAAATAGAAAAATCAGTCGCAAAATCCTTTCCACACAGAAATACGTACGTAAAAACAGAGTTCGCTCTAAAACTAATAACTAACGGTCATGTTACATTATTGCTATACAGGGTTGCGTTTGTAAAATTTCCGTATCAATATTCACTTCTATAAACTTTTTGACTTGTATTTTTTAAATTGTTAGTCATGAAACACGGTTATGTTATTTTGTTACGCCGTCGGTTTTGCGGGTGTTGAATGACAATGTCTTCCAGAACTTTTACAAAGGTAACTATTTATCTTCGTATTGATATGCAAATGCAGAATTATCCATGAATGTGTATCAGGATCAATTATTTTGAAAAATCTTCATAAAAATTTAGTGTAAAATTGTGTGTTCTCCTTTACCAAGTGTTGACTATGTTGAAACATTTTATACGATTCCTGAGCCGCTTAACACATCTTGAATAATAATTATTTTTTTAATAAAATTTGATCTTAAGATACATAATTACTGGGGGAAGTAAATAAGTTTATAGAATTGATTATTGATGCCCCCTGCAGACATCATCGTTTTTTTGGCATAATTGAGATAGGCCATCTGACGACAGTTTATACACATAAATAACCCTTTTACTTGAGATTTACAGCCTGTTGATCACAGGTACCCTCCGATAATCACAGGAAGTTCTAAAAGAAAGCGTCGATCAGTTATCAATTTTCTCCCGAAAAGGAGGGGTCCGAAATGCATAAACATTTGACCAAAATGTAAGGGAAACACATCCCTCAATATTGTTGCAAAATGTATTGTTAATTGTCAGCTGAGTTAAAGCGGGGTTGCGATCATCCTACAGTTAGGAAGGCCTGTTGAAGCAATTGGGGATGATATGGTTGCTCTGGTTAAGGGCTACAGGTGGCCAAAATATCAGCAGAGAGGGTATTTTCTCATTAAAGTGTTAATACCATAATTCATGGATTCTTGCATATGTCCACGGCGTGTGCACAAGATCGACACTAGAGATTTCATATTTGCAATGGAAGCATAAGCACTCTTTTGCACTCAATAAGTCCAGAACATTTTTTGTGATTAAGGAGCGTCAAATTAATAAACTTTAAACCACCTGAAATACAATAACACGAGCCTATAATGCTGAATTGTTGAAGTAATACGAACAAGCACAACATGTTGACTGCTGGAGTTATGCTTCTTTAGGACAACGCTCCAGTGCTCACGAGTCGTATTGCACACCCTGCAATAGAACGTTGTGGCTTTGAACAACTTTACCATCTCCCCTACAGTTCCGATCTGGTCCCAAAGCGACTTCTATCTCTTTGGCAATTTGAAATCACACTTGCGAGGTAAAAGATATGACAATGGTGATGAACTCAAGCCAGCTACTGAGGCGTGACAATGGGGCCAATCAGAAGACATCAAACGCTAGGGCATACACAGTCTCAAAGACGAATGGGCAAAGTGCAGCGATGTCCAGGGAGATTACATTGAAAAATAAAATCAATAGCACAACCATTGGCTTCTGTTTGATATCCACGTTTATGAACTTATCGACTTCTGCTCGTAATATTGGAAAATTAAATGTTTGCTTTAGATAGTTGTGAAACTACTTTAGAAAACGGTTTAAGGACTGATACGATTCATCACTTCTATGTCTAATGAATAAGTATAGGTAGCAACTGACCCTTAAGCCCAACTCACACTACGCACGATTGCACTAGGGTAACATTACGATTCGATCGTATTGGTATCGTATTGTGGCTTTTACGATCTGTTATGTGAAAACGGTTTCTGTACGTGATACACGATGTGGTTACAATCATTGCACGAAAGATCACGATTCTAACACGGTCGGAACACAATCAACACAAACTTGACACAACGCATTCACGATGCAACTACTACGAATGGTGTAAGAATAATGCCCGATTTTAAATAATTTGTGCAAAAACAAAAGAGGTTTACCATAGCTTGAAAGATCAATGTAGAATTGTTATTCATTCTGTGATGCATTGCAGCTATGAAGTACAACGTCATTGCGCCAAAGACATGAGGGCTTATATTACTAATTCTAACATTATCTTCGGACAATCTTTCTGATTTTTTCTCTCATCTTCTGGCTTTATGCAAGTAATTACCGATAGTGTGTCACAGGTATTCCTTCTGATTCAAAGCAGTTGAATTTCCAGACCACATAAGGAAGTTTACATCTTTACATCATTACATCGAGAAACTTACCAACTAAGGCTTTCGATTATTGAGGACGTGTATATTATAATTCGCTTCCTACCAAATTTTGAAACAGCCTCATTTCTAGATGCTGGTTATCACATTCTCTTGATCTCTATGAGAGTGATCGTCCAAATTACCATTTTTGAATTCTAGGTCATTTATTGTTATCATTCTAAAAACGAGAGTGTGGTAAATACTTTACAATTGGCCCGTGCGAATCCAGCGCAATATAAGTATCCCCATTGTTACTATTATTACCTGCTTTGTGAAAAAGGATTCAGTTTAATTTCTCATTGATAACAAGTACATTTGCGATTCATTCTAACAGAGAACAAACCAAAGCAAACATTATATTTTCATTTACCAGTGAAATCACTATTTCGTTGTCTAATGTGTTCGGGAGTTGATTTCTATTCACTTTGAATTTTCGTACTATTGCGTATGAAAATTATACATAAATTTGGTATGTCCTATGTACATAATCAGAATAGCATAAAGATCTTAAACACTCATTTCTCTGATATTTGACTTTTGCAGTATACAGTTTATAGGTCTACCATGCCTTTGATGGGCTATCACATAATTTTTTTATGATGAATTCTTGTTGCATTTTATCAAACCATGAATGAAAATCTTTCAGCAGTAATTTGTAACCTTTTTTCCTCCATATTATTCAAAGGTATACGTTCATGTATAACATTCGTTGTTAGTTTTCACAAATATTGCCCATTTATGCATCTTTAAACTTTGCATTCTCCACAAAATATAATTTCAAAGATCTAATAACTTAAATGTACACAAATATATATATTGAATATGCACCTTGCATTTTGAGTCTTCTTTACACAGCAGAGCATCTTTCATAGGCTTGTGTGACCACAAATATGTTAACCATGCATGCAGAGTTTCTATTGGCTGAAATATTGCATTGAAGTCTATGCTGTCTTACATCGCCGTTAGGGTAACCTGCTGGAAGCCCGAGAAGTGCTTGTATTAGAACATTGGTTGTGTAGGAATAATTCACGGAGCTACAACTGGACAAACAAGTCGGTATGCACAGTTAGAGAATTGTCGGCAGTAACGTCGCGATTCGCTCGTATCCAACGCTTACCATCCATACCTTATCATCGTTCGTGTTGACTGAAAGTAAGACACGCGAAACACACGGAATGAAAACGATTTGATGGGAAAGGTCTTATTGATGCAAGTTCAATCTGATATCATGTAACGATTGTATCCCGATTGTACAGTAATCGTGTGACTGCGTGTTCTGTACGAGCTGTCATCGTGGTCCTTACGTTTAGCACCATAAGGGTTAATTTTACATAATAGTACGATTTGCAAGAGGGACAATTTATCGATTGTGTTGTGGTTGTGTTGTGGTTGTGCTGTTATCGTGTCCTAAGCCTGAAGCACGATCAACACAATAACTACACATACACTACACAATCACTACACGATCGACACGCCAACAACACGATTTTCTGAAATGTTGAACATGTTTGCGATTTGAAGGAATCGTGTTGGATAAATAGTACGACCAGCCCAATCACTGTACTATAACCATACAATAACCACACAATAAGAACACGGTGACTACACGACACTTTCGTCCAGCGATCGTAGTCGATCGTACGAAGTGTGAGTTGAGCTTTAGTGAGGTAAATCAGTTATCTTGGTATCTCTTCTTTTGAGAATCTTTCCTATAAGTAACAGATAAACACATAATTCGAATGACAAGGAGTGGATGTCAAAAAAAGTTATCTACAATATCATACATTTAAGTTTTAAAACCAAAGATTAGCTTTGTCAACTGTGTATGTTTGCAAAACATGTATCAAAGCACTAAGGTATCAATACAGGCCCGAGCGTTAGGATGATTATATCGATAATTCATAGCAATATTGTACCTTATTGCAAACACATAATGATCGAGGATACCCTATGTCCTTTTTTGACAGACGATTTTAAGTTGTTAAATCAATCATATTGTTCTTAAAGTAAACATATTTTAATTGAAGTAAATGAAATAATCAATCATGGACAACATCCTAATTATTAATTGAAATGACTTCATGACGCTTTGCACATGTCAATATTGTCCACTGGCAATTAAGGCTCGGTTAAAACAGCATGGACTTTATAGAGGGTCACAGGGTCACCAAATCTTTTTAGAAAAACTCCTCAGCAGTCAAGGACTCTCAAAGTGTTCAATGAGTCAATGGTTGTCAAGATGAACATAGAAGAAATAATTAAAATGTTTAAAGACGGAGGGACAAAGCACGTTAAACCCCAACTCACTCACTCACTCACTTAAAGACGGAGGGATGGATTGACAGCCCAATGAAATCCCCAAAAAGCCTAAAGACTTGACATTTTATCCAAATACTTATTCACTAACTTTTGACTGATGGTTTTTGTTTTCTTTGAAGTTGTTGTATTTCCAAGGAAACAGCCATGAATAAATGTTGAACACCCAAAAAGGCACAGGAACAGATACTGATTGTGCCAAATTCAAATTTTCAATGAGTTGGGACTTAGAGACAGGGCCTCAAGAAGACAAATCACCGATAAATTATCAATGAAAGGTACACCTGCGGCGGGTCCAGATGATCGCATATGATTATTATTGAAGATATGATCGCATATGATTATTATTGAAGATATGATCGCATATGATTATTATTGAAGATATGATCGCATATGATTATCATTGAAGATATGATCGCATATGATTATTATTGAAGAAATGATCGCATATGATTATTATTGAAGAGATGATCACATATGATTATTATTGAAGATATGATCGCATATGATTATTATTGAAGATATGATCGCATATGATTATTATTGAAGAGATGATCGCATATGATTATTATTGAAGAGATGATCGCATATGATTATTATTGAAGAGATGATCGCATATGATTATTATTGAAGATATGATCGCATGAGATTATTATTGAAGATATGATCGCATGAGATTATTATTGAAGATATGATCGCATGAGATTATTATTGAAGATATAAAGTGCTTAAAATTACCCAGCACAACGGTCCGATTCTCCATATGGTTCAACCTACACATCACCAGGTCAGCAGCAGATCTGGTTATCATCCCGTCTGTCCAGGGTAGACTGTCATCTAGAACATTGAATTGACAAAAATATCACTAGGACGATCTATGTTTGATTAAATATTAGACCACTACTGGTATCGGTGACTATTCCCTGACTATATTTGGGAGTAATGAATGGCTTCAGGTTATAAAAATACTTTGTTATTTAAAGCCATGGGCTCTACAGCTTATCGAAACCTATCTATCAGCAAGTAATAACATACATTCAATCAGCAAAATAGCATTTCTCGCCCGACTACTGTGAGTCAGTCCTTAGTAGCACAGTCACAAATTACATTGCTGACCATTCAATATTATGTGTATATTTTGCTGATTAATTGTGCCACCGAAATTAATTTTATCACGTTAGTATCCTAATTGACACATCATTATAAATACATTGATAATTTGACGAAATGGTCTGCGTCTTTCATTTGCAATCCAGCCACATCATATGAAGCCCGCCACACATACTTCATGGACAGATATATTTGCAGATCCTACTCTTTATTTATTTCAATTATATTTAATCGAAAAAAACATTGCAAACATATTTTTCATTGGACGCATTGATGGTTATTCAACATACACAAACAATTTTCAGTATGGACACCCAGACACGCTCATATTTAAAGCTGTGTCAAAACCAAAGATGATTATGAATTATGGCCTTCCTATCAGAAAGATGTTACTGTCAGGATCAGTTTCGGATGTACAAATTCGGATCTTCTAGGTGTAATGTGCACAATGTAGGTCCTTACAAATTTCAGGTTATCGGGTGCAGCAGTTGTGGAGGAGAAAATGTGAAAAATGTACGGACGACTATCAACGTACAATTGAGCCTGGACACTTTTACAACACATATTTTAGCATGTACAACATTGAGATCTTATTGAGATTCTCCTTCAAAATAAAAATGATCACATAAAGCATTCAAATTATCATCTCCTTTTACCAACTCCATTATAGGCACAGTTTCAAAGTACCGGGAGATGTTAATAGAATTAGCTTTACAAAATCGAAATTATTAATTTTGTTATTTGACAATTTAAAAATTGATTATTTATACAAAAAGCACCATTTTAGCTTGCAAAATATTCTTTGAATTAAATATATATTTCATAAATGTCCAAACCGCTACCTTTTGTTGGACAAACCGTTAAATACATTAACATTAAATAACCTGCGTAATTGTATAATATACCCTACAAAATATCAACATACTCAAAAAAATGATATTGTTTGCATAATGAAAATTTCTAATTAATATACGTTTATCATACTGTAAACAGAGCTGTACAAAGCAGTTTTGACGACTTCAGTGCCCCATAAATACGCTTGTGTGTTAACCAAATCATTCTTTTGAAATTTAAGTTGAACAGTGACATTTTTAAACACTGTTGGCTTGTTAAGTGGCTTTAAGTTTGTTTAACAATTTTTTAAAACATCTTTGTAAAAAATGTTCATGGGGATAACATTATTGGTCGTGTAAAACACCACCTATGTGTCGACGATTTGCTGCTGAATCCTGTCGTCCTCTCTGCTATGTCACAAATCTTTCAAGAATTATCAATGTTGCTTGATTTAAAGAACAATTTAGTATCCCAATGAAAATATATGAATAAAGATAAAACAGAATAATTTTCTCCTGTTTCTCAAACCTCATCATATTCTAAGTATCAATAGTAAGAGCACAACGCTATTTTGGTGTCAATGACATCACATTAAACTATGAAATTTGGAATAAAGAACTCAGCAATTTCAAAAGGTTTCAAGTCAAACAAGACAAACTTATACTTGTTTGTAGTTTAATATTGGCTGTCAAACTGTTTAACGTTTTTAACATTAATTTAATGCTTCGGTCATCTTTCATTAGTTGTGACAGGGACAGTCAGTTTCAATGTTTGGAGAAGAATTGGAAAAATATTCAAAATGATGTAATTGTAGTATGATAAACATAAACAATCCCAGTCTTCCAATGCTAAAAAGACCAAGTTCCACCTTTGTTTGTTCAATGTTACATACTTTTGAAATGTTTTCCAATCCTTATGTTGCACAGGCTATTCACATGTTAATGCTGTACTTTATTTGAATGTTATTTAAGACAAAACCAAAAAGCAATATTATAAGTCAACTGTCAGCATTTTGATGAAGCTTACTGTTGAATTCTAAACTTATTTCACAACGTGTAAACTTCTGAATTGACATCTTGATAGGAGCAATGAGTCTACAGGTTGTCTGTTGATTATTAGTGGTTAAAACGTGTGACATGTAAACTCCGGAAAAGTGGTGGTTATCAAAAATATAATTCCCCACTTGAAAATTTAAATACCCAATAGGCAAACGCTTATCATGAGCTCTGGGATATTGCACTCATTAGTTAAAAGCAGATGCTTACTAGATATCCCACGAAGAAAGCATGAATAGGAAGGAGAAAAGTTATTTTTTTGGTTCTCCATACTTGAAATTGGGTTCATTTAAAAATTACACAGCTACATTCACACTTTCAGCATTATTTCTTTCCCAAATACAATTAGCAGCTGGACACTACCCTGAAGAAAGAATTTTTTAAAAATTTTGGCACTCTATTCCTCTCTTTGCTTTATGAAGAGTAGTTGAATGCAATTAAAAGGGATAATGCCTGCCTTGCCCATCCTTAAGAATGAATCAGTCCTAAAGGCATTAATCTGAATTCCTTGGGTGCAAGGAACAGTCGCAAAAAAATCAGCAGTTTTGGAAAAGCCAAAAAAGTGATGAGCTGAAAACTAAGAAATCTTGCCACCATACATCGTATTTTTAATCCTCTGACAAGTTTAGGCAAATGAGGAATACCAGTTGAGAGCTTGCCCTAGTTTGTGAAAATAAAATATCCAGACCGTTAATGTAATAATACTGACAGTGCTTTCAAGTACATAGAGTTTGATAACATTATATTGCAATTTATATACAATCATATTAAGATAATACTTAATTAGTGAGGTAGTAGGTTATTGAAAAACCCTTAGTAATTAATTATATCTTAAGGTGGATATTCTGACATGTAATCAGCCTATCATTATCTATGACAATGCAGAATATTACCTTGGTCAGTGAGGTAGTCCAATGGTGTGTATCCGAGGTCGTTTTGTTTCTTCATGTCTGTTTCAGGACACTGTCCCAGCTGTTGTTTCAATATTTCAGCATTGATTCCTCGTCTCCTACACAGGAAGTGTAATGGAGTGTTTCCGTACATGTCGGCCTTGTCTCCCTGACTGATCAATGTCAGAATATCCTCCATGGGAAGTGATCCCTTGCAAAGAACATGAAGTGGTGTTATTCCATTGTCATCTTGCTTGTTGATGTCTCCATTTGCTGTGTTGACAACTTGAACAACTACATCAAATGTAACCTTCATATTTTCACAGAAATAATGAAACGGTGTTGTTCCATGTTCATCACCTTTATTGAAGTCACCTCTCCCTTCCTTGATCACTAGATTTACAGTGTCCAGTTGAAGACTTGAGTTTGCACAGAGATAGTGCAATGGGGTGCTCTTGTACTGCTCACTTTGGTTAATATCACCTTTACCACTGATTATGAACTTGATTGCTTCTGCATGAATTGTTTGATGCTTCAATAGATAATGGAGAGGTGTTCTGCCATACTTATCACAAACATTAACATCCCCTCCCCCTTCTTTGATGATCATTCTGATTGAGTTAATATCAACACGGTGTTGATCCACATCAGCACCGGAGTCATTTATCTGACAGGAGTGATGGTAATCTTTATCACCTTCATCATCACCACCATCATTATCACCATCATCATCTCCTTCTACTTCATCACCATCCTCATCACCATCCTCATCACCATCACCATCATCTTCTTCTTCCTCTTCATCACCATTCCCATCATCTTCTTCTTCTTCATCATAATCATAATCATAATCATTATCATAATCATAATCATAATCATCATCATCATCATCATCATCATCATCATCATCATCATCATCATAACCAGCACCACCACGACCACTAGAGTCCTTTTCCTGACACAGGTAGTGAAGAGGAGTTCTTCCATACCAATCATGTACATCCTGTATACTGGCTCCCTCTCTCATCAGAACACACACTGCGACTACGTTTTCACTTCTGAGAGCTGTCCACAGCATTGTATCTCCATTCTTTTCTGGTTGGTCGATGAATTGTTTTGAACAGTTCTGGAAAAATAAAGGGATATAAAAAAAATTCTCAATAATCTTTATACCAAAGCTTTGTTTATACAAAAAACAAATGGATTGATAGAGTAGATGTTATTTTCTTAACATGGCGGAACAACTTATCAGTTATAACAGAACAAATGACGTCTGCTAAAACATGTGCCAATACGGCCTGATTTCTGATAATTGACCCTCTACAAGCTGATTTGGTATCTCTTATAGTGGATGGTTTTAACAAAGCTGTGAAATATCCACGTACTGTAAACATGCACATGTAATTTGTCGGCGTGTGTTAGACGTGAAATGAATATAGGAAAACAAGCAAAGTGTATTTCCTAAGCTTCACCCATTGGATTTTTTATACCTCCTTACTGACCAAAAAAAAGTAAACATAAACTAACAACCGAATGAAAATCGCATTTCATAGAACAACAAATGAGTGAAGCAGGCTTAATGTGCTGTTATTCGGAGAACCCCTCCAAACACTATGTACATTAGAAAGTGAAACTTCCTCATAATGTCCCTAACATACATACATATGACAATACGAGAACAGCTGTTCATAAGCATTATACATGCTGCTAACCCGAAAACGAAGCCCATATCAATTACAAGTACAATGCATTATGCAAAGGCTGTTTCGATAAGTTATGATAATGAATATACTTTATCTGAAAAACGATATGACGTTCATTTAAGAAACATTGGGATAAGAACTTATCTGTAAATTGACAATTCTACTAATGAGAGGAGGACTCACTATCGAATTTAACAAACACAATTTTTATAGAGAGAGACAGATTATTCATTAAGGTCTCACCTCATACAAAAATATTGGCAATACATACAAAATAATAAAATTTGAGCCACCCCTGTAAGGTTTTAAGGGACCAAACTCATAACGATGTACAAAAAGAGATACAACATTGTATAATTAAGACTAAATATGTATATAGACATATATTCTTTAAAAAAACAATGTTATTAACTATACAAGATAAGAATTAAAAATAGATTAAGAATTATATATATTCACGTAATGATGACTTATACAATATATGCTTTATTCTATGCTCTTGTTCCTTCTCTCACAATTAGTCTGTGATTCACATAATAATGTGATATAAAATATATGCACTATTTTATTCTCTTGCTAATTCAGTCACAATTAGACAGTGATTCATTTAATTATTGAATATAATATATGCTCTATTTTATGCTCTTGTTTCTTAAGTCACAGTTAGTATGTGATTGATATAATGATATAATATATAATTCAGAACCAAAGATGTATATTACCCCAAGGTAGATCATTATAAACAACTGAAATATTAAACCGAAAGTACTTCCGAAGGTTAAATTTTGGGAATATTTACACCCAATTTCATGTTTAAAACGCAAACAATGTTATAATATATAGAATAAGCCTATAATCCTTTTCACTGTAGTTGTCTTGAAAGACCCGATATATTCCGTACTGAAGTCAGACACATGGAAATATTTATAAGCACATGATAGACAATCACTGCAAGAAAAGGTGGGGTTTCCTCATGCATTATACGGCATTAAACCCTAAGAGTTTAATGCAATTTCCTCTGGAGGAAACCCTAGGCGTTTAATGACATTTCATCAGCATTAACCAGGGAATTTCCTCAGCGAAGGAAATGCCATGAAACTTAATTAAACTAGAGGAAACTGCAGGAAATGTTTGTGTTTGTGTCAAGTTGAAAATTATTATTTGCATTGATTATGTGTTGAAGAAATGTTTAGTAGAGATAACATGAAATAATAAGTTATGTCCTGTTAGAGAATTTTGGTGTATCTTTGTTGTACAAATGAAAAAAAAAGATACTTAAACACTCTGAATAAATATTTATAGATAAAAATGTTTATTAAATTACATAGATAGTGATAAGAAGCATTATTTGAATTTTATATTCTAACCATATGCTCTACTAAGTGAAATGGACATTAATAAAAATTAAAGGGTTTGTACTGGTGTATTAAAGGGATAGATGGTACCTTTCATTCATAGGCATAATCTATACGTTACAACATAGAAATATGATTTTAGTTTTTAGTTCAATTCATTGATGTGATCGTTATTGGAGACATTGCGTAGCGCGGTGACAAAGCTTAGTAAATGCTCATGGCTGTGACTGAAGACTACATTCAAAATATGTTCTACAAATGAAATGCAAATAAACCGTATATACATAATTTATACTATCAAAGCAAGTATACTGATAGTTCAGCTGCAAAACAAACATATGAAACGTACCTTTTTCAGAGAATGTATCCATACAAACACAAATATCCAAATCCTGTTATAGGTAAGAACACATACTAGTATTCAACTATTATGACTGATCATTGATAGCACAAGTTGACGGCAGAAGGTTTAACCTACCACGACCAAAGTTTTTTCACATTATGACAAATCATGAACAAATTCTATGACTGTCTAATGCTTACTCAAGTTCATTGGTTATTATTTAGCCCCTGAGATCTCATTGGACAACTTGTTAATGTTGAGTTACTTTTTGTTTTTATAAAGCAGTCACGTGACGCGCCATCCCAATGACATAGAGATTTAGAGGGGGTCACCTCTCTGCACCTGCATGTGTTTATACAGCGTCCTTGACATCTATCTAACGAGTGGTCACCGTATGGCACGTAATTGGTCTGAGTGACTTGTCTGAATGGAAACAGACACTAACAAAACAAATACCGTCTCTGTGAAAACAATGCTTTATTTCTGTATAGAATATATGTAGTGAAAATAAAATTAATATTTACAGTTCATAGATGTATAATTGTTTTCAACGACATTTGTTTGCAGTTTAATTTTGTACAGACTATTACAGTTTACCTATGATCCATGATCATTTGTGTGTATCATTGCTATCATTGATATTCTTTTGAATCACCTATCAGTGAAAGAAGGGGGTTTTGGCGCTGATTTAATAGGGACTGCGTCTGTGCATGTCTTCATTTTTGTCGGCATGACTGGTGTTTTCCGGTTTGCAGGAACCTATACAAATAATTGGTAAAGCTTGTTTTAAACAAGTAGACGCTTAAACCCCAACCCAACAACAATGAACAAAGTTTAGATGTAAACAGTTTATCGTTTACGCGAAATAAATACAAGCAATAATCACCCTTAAAATAATCAAGTAATGAGGCAAAGAAACAAGGTGACAGTTATCTTGAAAATGTATACCTAAGTATATTTCACTTTTTGTGAAGCTTGTACAGATTCCTAAAGTGATTCGGTTCATTACCGGGAAAGCAACATTTCTGATGTTTAAACTAACAGACCAGGGGATTATACTGGCCAACTGCATCTTGCGAACAATAGAGGTAATTGGTGAGTTAAAATCGAAAAGTCAATCAGTGAGTAGTCAGTGCCTTCAGTCAGGGTGAGCGAAAATTCGTATATATTCATGTCTGCATTATAACCAAACGTTTTAATCCATTAAAACAACGTAAGTTACCTTCGGTGAAACTTCAAAGGGTTTTGACAGTAATGACAAATGTTGCTTTCATTGTAAGACACAAGAGATTCAAAGATCAATCAATTACTACTTTAACTAGTAAAACTTGATATCTATCTGGAATCTAGATAAGATATCACAGACAGTGTATTTAAAGCAACTTAAAGCACTATTTCATAACAATCAGTAAGAAGGGATTAATGTAGAATTTTAAAGATAATTGTGCTCTGTGTTTAGACCCAAATCTATCAAAAGTGTAGGGGAAATACGTCATTACAACTCTATACAGAAAATCAAAATTTCTTACTACGGACGCTTCTTAACTTGTGCTTGAAATGTGTCTTTCACGGCTAGCATTGAACTCACTACCTATAAGAAATTGATATGTATAGCGACAATGATTCCATAATAACAATTCATAGATAATATCTACCGCTTCTATAATCATCTGTCAAAGTTTGCTGCCTAATGAAAATCTTAATTAGGAACACATTTTCCTATTCAAAATAACAATGCATAATAAAGTAGATAATAAAGTTAGGGATGTGATTCAAATGTAATTGTTTATAACATGAATTATGATAATTTCAAGTATTTACATATTGATAAAATACTTATCAAAAGTTAAATATCCCTTACTTATTATTGTCCAAAATATAGATGTATTATTTCTTGGAGCAAAACTAGTGAACAGTGGTATACGGAACACATCAAAACAGCATGTGGTCACGATGATATTCAAAGTGAGTGAAGGATTTTAATACGTTTAATTGTTTTCATAACTATTATCATGAGTGGGCTCGTTAACCTTAATCCTCAAATCTTCATCGTCAAACAACAGGAAATGTTAAATACCGGGACAGTTTTACAAACGTCTTTCTCAGGTTGTTGCTATAAAGATTTTGATTACTAGTATATGCTTCTCTGTAGATCACACATATTATTTTTTTCTTATTAGCATCTACATTTAAATGAAATATATACTACATATTTCTTCCTTTCCATATTCCCAACTCTTTTAGACAAAAGGAACACACTGTGGATAACAGTGGAATTTTATACTTGATAATTTATTTATTGTTTTTCGCAGAATATGTTGTAATGTTCAATAAATAATTCAATTACTATTTACAAAGAATAAACTTTTTACACCAGTTAATAAGTAAAAGTAACATCGTTCCAAAGCACAACTCATATCAATTAACTTTAAGCATCACCCAGTCATTAGGCATCCCCTACAACTTTATGATAATGTTGATATCGCTCTTGCATTTGATTACAAAGACGTTGTTTTCTGTTCAATTTATGAAACAATAAATGTTTAAACCAAATCGAATAATCTGTGTCATTTCTTAACTGCTTACACAATGAGGTAATTTTGCTGACGTTGTTATGTTAATCTTTATGTGAATGGGAAAGTCAATTTAGAAAAGGAGTTAAATAACCAAAGGGATGTAAATAATCAAAATTTCACCGAATATTTCCGATCTCTTGGTAAAGCAAAATCTTACTTACTTAAGTTGAGAGTTTTACGAGCGCTTTCAAGCGATAGCTGATGTCACGCTCGGGCCGCAGCCTTTATAAAAGAGCCTAAAGTTTTGATAAAAAAGTGGGGGGTATTTTTGGAAGCCTGGTCTAAAAGCTGGGGGGGGGAATACTTTTTTAAATTATTAGAAATTTGGAATGTTTGGTATGTCTAGGTTAAGGGAGTTGAGGGGAGGGAGAAGGGGGGGGGGGAGATGTGGTGTATTTTGTTGTGATTCTAAAACTAAAGCAAAATGAATAGCGCTGATTATATAAATCGGCAGTGGTGATGGGCTCTGGCACTAAACAGGTTGAGATGCATACAGATTGGTCGCTGACACTAATTGGCATATCTCCTTTGATTAGGTGACCATAAAACACCGAAAAAGTCAATTGTCGTAAACTAATTACCTTGGCGTCTCAATGTCTGAATGAAGGTAGGACCTGTTGTCTGTAAGAACTGTCGCTTTCCGATTGACTTTAATCATTATTATTACTAAAAGAAAAAATACTGCCTGATATTTTCAAACTCTCAACTTAAGCAAGCAAGCTAATATTGTTGCCTTAGAATGATCTTTGATATGATTTGATGCAAACTTATTTTTATTCAACAAACTGACTATCGATTGATATAGAAGTCTTATATTAATACCTTTCCAGTTATGTATTCAATACATATATCATTGAAATAAATATAATCAGATAGCAAGGGGAAAAATCCTATGTATTCAACGAAATGAATTATTTGCGTGCAATGAGTTTTAATTTGATGTAAGTCCGATACAAGAGACAATTGAACATTATTAGTAAATGTAAACTTCTTCAAGATATTTGCTACCAGGAATGGTCCATGTCAATTAATAATTCAAGGTATCTAGAACACTACTCTTGTCATAAATCTTTGTTAGAACCCGAGTTTTATATCATGAATTTAGAAGATAAATCTTTAAGACGGCACTATGTAAATTTAGAATTAGTTTACATGATTTTAGAATCAATTCCCTACGACAAAAAAATGGTGTATTGATAGAAAATAAGATAAGTTTTTGCAGAAATTGTAACTCGGGCCATATTGAAGATGAATTTCATGTATTGTTTGTATGTTCAATGTATTCCCATTTAAGAAGCAGATATTTATCTTTTGTATCACTACCAGTTAGAGATAAACAACTTTTGTCCCATCTGCTAAAAATACTGATGTTATTAAATCTCTCGCAATCTATTTAAAACATGTATTCCTTGTAAGAAATGTCACCGCCACATGTACCACTTAATACTTCAACTGTACTTGTACTATAGGCCTTTAGGCCTGAAATACTGAATAAACAAATCTGAATCTGAATCTATAAACTTCATTTCTTATGTTTGAATTGTATGGACGAAACAATGTAATGTAATGATCCGATGCATTAATTTTTGAATGAACACATTCATTGAAATAAGCTACCTTTTTAATATTCACGATTATTCAATATTGATTCCTAGAGTGACTTGGTAACATCAGTTTCTTTAGGTGGTACAGTATACAGACTAATTAATACTTTCATTCTCACAACGTTCTTCATTTTTAATGAAATCATTGGCATACTATGGTGGGGAAAATATGCTCTTTTGTATATTCAACTTCTGATTTTAATCTCGTTAATTTTTGTGTGTCAGGCACGTCTGCTTAGCGCCTGTCACTTCTATTGGTGACTCCCTCTCACACGCACCCGTATCCTGCCCAACAAGTTTATTGTCAAGTTGAGATCAGAGAGACATCCTTGATTGTCGGCTAGACTAGTTAACGAACTGTTAATTACCATGGAGCATAAATGTGCACCTGCTTTCTCACAGTTCAAACAGAGACCTGGAAAGCTTCTCGGTAAGACCTCAACGAAAAGGTAAGCTGTAATATTAGATTATATATATAAGACCCTTTCAAATGTGATGAAACCTTTATGAATGTCCGACAGTCACCAATAACCATGGGATGCGACAGCGGAAAGAAAAAGGAATGATGACTTATTACAAGAAATATAAAATATCTTTGAAAATGTTATGAAATCTGTTGTTGAATGATCCAAACATTTACTTAGTTTACTGTTAGCACATCGTAGAGTTTAAGTATTTTTAATGAAAGTTTTCATACATTTTATATCATTTAATAATCCGAAGGTGACTCAGGAAAATAATAACTCCCTCATTTCACTAAATATTTAAAAGAATTGATATACGTTAGTAAACAATTTGTTACTTTTACAAACCTATCATCTGTGAATATATTGTTCTAAACACTGTGTTCGGGAGA
The DNA here is from genome assembly GCA_921293015.1 of Phorcus lineatus. Lineage (NCBI taxonomy): Eukaryota > Metazoa > Mollusca > Gastropoda > Trochida > Trochidae > Phorcus > Phorcus lineatus. The sequence continues at coordinate 44,979,456 of OV121093.1, forward strand.
AGCGTCATCATCGTCGATTGAGGTTAACAAATAACAAATAAATATGTTTTTGGACATTTCAATTTAACCGTTTGGTTCAAGTATGATGTGCTTGTGGTTCTATGTCTAATAAATTGACCTCCGAAATGAATGTTCTTAATAAAATAACGAATTGCTAAACATACTAAGCTTGTTAAATAAATTGTAAACTCGTTTCATTCGCTATATCTATATTATAGTTTTCATTCGACTTCACAATGAAAATCGCATTCTTGATTAAACCAATAAGGGTCACATGTTATAATCCGATATTACAGGGAAAATAGACATGGGCATAGCGGGAATAATTTCTGTGTCTCACAGACCGCTGAATAACAATAAAAGCATCCCGTCAGACGGTTCTTCCTAGTGAATGTCACCCTTATCCCCCCCCACTCCCTCCTGCTCCACCATCCACACTAATTGAGTCCAGTTAATTACCAATTTGAGATCAAAGAGGCATCATTAATTGCCGGCTAGTCCGATTAACAAAATGTATATTGTATGGGCTATTCTATTCGCTGAAAGCAGAAAATGATATTAGTAAACGAAATTATTGAAATAATTTTTTTTAAAACAGTGTAAATAAGGATAAAGTATACTTGTTTTTTAATGCAGGAGTAATATGGATGCAATGACTGTTAACAACAAAAACATTGTAATATTCATCTTACTATAATGTTATCTGATACATTATTTAACTTTTGATACGCATTTTCTTGACCAGTCTGCACTGTGCATTTGAGCGTCCTTTTTATAAACAATTGGCCAGCGAAGACTGGTATGTTTTGAATCACAACAAATAGTCGAAGGCTTAAAATGAATTTTTGTAAGGAAAATTGGAAGACGCTTTCGGATGATACGCTATTATGTACTGAATCTAATATCTAACAGAAAATAAGTATTTGTACTTAGTTAACGGGAGTATAGACAGACAGACAGACTAATATTTTATTAAAGTCTCACCTCTTTGCATTAAAAACATTAATACAGGTAAACAAACATAGATTAAGAGCCACCCATTGAGGGTTATGAGAGACTAAAACAAACAAAAAATAATCATGGGCTACATACGATAAAGCGTAAAACATGTTAAAAGGTACCATATATTAAACTCTATATAAAACAAAGGATATACTGTGTCTTAACACATTACTGACTAAAAATACGTTTATGATAGGTACATGTATCTCGAGGTTGCAAAATATACTGTAAAAATTGTTTGGTCTTATTGTTATATTTGTTTGGTCTTATTATTATATTTGTTTGGTCTTATTATTATATTTGTTTGGTTATTCTTAGTTGTTTTGTGTATCTTTACATTATTATTAATCATTCCGCGACCATTTGACTCAACCTCATAGTGTAGTGGTTTGCGTGCGTCAGACACCGAGAGTTATGCCATGCTATGCAAAATTAAAACTTATAAATAAATAACTATTAAAACTATGTTTTTAAGGCTTCAATCTTTTACTTAAAATCCCCTTTACGTCTTATCTTTTTATCACCTTGTATTTCAAATCATCGCATATATTCTGCTATTTATTATCTATTTATCTATAACTTGTATACAGTATATATGTGTTATTTTTTCGTACAGTGTGTCATAAGCCAAAATTTGGCTGGTTGTTAAAAGACTTACGTTATATTATATAATGTTTTATCAAAGTGCTTGATTGACTTGTCACACTTAGATAAACTATTTCTGTCTGTCTGTCTATGCCAGCCGAAGTTAACATGCTCGTGGCCCGGCGGGGGAAAACCTACTGTCTATCTCTCACTATGTCTCTATTTCCCTCTTTCCCTTATCCTTTCCGTTCTCCCTGATCAGTCCACTCTCTTTTGGATGGATGCTTGTCATCCGCGTCTTTTGATAATTGAAATATTGTTCAAAACACGTTATACCCCAACCCACTCACTCTTTTCATCCACCAAACGACTGTAGTAATGGATCTGATAGTATTATTCAGATACAGTTATACATATTGGCACTTGGTATATTTTCCTCGGCTTGTTTTGATTAACGTACTATATGTCATTCAAAGGTCATGTTTGATCTCCTCCATTCGCCTTCTTTTTCATATTTGTAAATTAATTGACCGTGACTTACCCCAACAACTGCCCCTTGCATAATGGCAGCATCAGTAGGCAACATTTTTTCTGACTAGATAATTTACAAAACAAAACATTCTGTGAATACTCAGTGTTATTTGAACAAAGTTACAAGTCGTTTATTTTAATCAGAATATAAATTGTAAACAGTATCCATTAAATACACATTTGCCTATCGTTTAATGGGAACTACTTATATCAAATGTATAATAACTAATAATTACGCCAACACCAAATACCGACATAAACTAGAATGTATCTTAAGTATGAGTTTTTGTATACAGTTCAACACAGTTTAGAATAAGTATTATGTAAACATGTCTTTGGACATAATTACGTCCCATACAACGCCCATACCAAAAGGTAAACTGAAACTAGACGTCTTGAGAATAGTTTCTGAGCTATTATACCATCTACACAATCGGTGATATACCGAAATCCAATGGCGAATAGATAATACTTATTTGTACTTGATCTGTAAAATAGAGATTCAGGTTCAAACTTTAATGTTCATTATAATAAATACGTCACAATATTTACGATGGCATGATACACGAGACAGTACAGGTTTAGGATTGCTGTCAATTTGATGTCTTTATACATAATTAAAGGAGCCAGACTGAATATATCAAAATGCCTCCTTAGAGGTATAGCAACAAGGTAATATTGTGCCATGTCCTTCAGAATGCGTATCTGCATCAAAAGAAGACCCTTGCATATAAATAGCAGGGTAGTCGTGTCACTTTATCATAATACACACCCTGATATACATAACGACCACAAATACACATCATTGCTCCCACTCTAATTGCTGGTAATTAAGTAAGAGAATCACTTGGTGCAAAATACAGAACTGGTATTGAATTAAAGTGATATTCAACAAATGTCTTTATTCAATTTGCATGTAGTTTGTATATTGTCAGATATAATGTGTGTAAGAAAGGCTACTTTGAAAGATTATTCCCAAAGAAAATGCAGGTAATGATAAGTCATATTTGATTAGTGTTAAGAAAGAATATTATATTACGTGTTATTAGTGCATATTAGTTTAAATTTATTATTATTATTTGTTTACCTTCTACATATTCCTTTTTGTAAACATGTTGTGACTGAAATAGTTGTATATTCAATGATCATACATAAACAAGTTGCAACGTTTCAATCATCATTTTGTTATGTTAAGCGGAATCAACACTTGGTTTTGTATCCAATATTTATACTTTTGTAAACTATTGGACTGACTGATGTAACAGTTTTTGCAAGTCATGTCAAATAGATGTCTAAATACTAATTCATGTCAGTGATTTAACTAGAGTTGACAAAACATTTGATAAGACGGTTTTTTGAAGATCTAATTGTATAATAAATCCAAAATGATATATAACTCGGCCAACTTGAAATATATTTTATATACACATTTTGATTTGTAATTAACATTTTAGGTTATCGAGCAAATTGTCAAGTCAATAATCATATTTCGTTTAATCTGCAACATCAATGCTTTATGATAGTGTGGAGTCAGATTCACTACGTTATCTAAACTTTTCCAAAATTCCCCCTTTCCTGCCACGAGTTTGAATAAGTTAAGACTTCTGTTGTTCTACATTTAACCTTTGAATTTTGTTCTTTTGTCATACTTGCACTAGTAATTGTGATGAAAATGTTTGACAATGCCATTCAAACTCATGATATTAACGTCAAATTACAAATACATACATACATACATACATGAAAACATTTGTATAGCGCTGATTCCAACAACATTGTCACTGCTCAGCAGCGCTTGGAGTAAAGCTACAAAGAAAAGTCACATTCAATCACATACTAGAAGGGAATGCTTCTTGGAATAACCAAGTCTTCAGATGTGACTTGAAGCAGACCAGGTCTTCAGCAGATCTCAACTGAATGGGTAGTTTATTCCATAGGCAGGGTCCAGCAATTTGGAACGATCGATCGCCGTAGGTGCGAGATTTTGATGAAGGTAGTTTCAGGAAGCATTGATCTTCAGATCGCAGACTTCTGTTCGGTTGGTATTTTACCAACATGCTAGAGAGATATCCAGGTGCAAGATTGTTCAGACACTTATAAACTAGCAACAGTACTTTGTATTGGATTCTGTATTTCACCGGAAGCCAATGAAGCTCTTTCAAGACTGGCGTTATGTGTTCACGCCGTCTGGTACGAGACACGACACGTGCAGCCATGTTCTGAACACGCTGTAGTGAACTGACAGTATGTTGTGGAAGACCATACAATAGTGCATTGCAGTAGTCTATTCGCGATAGAACAAGCGCACGGACAAGGGCAGATGCGGTACTGCTGTTTATATATTTCCTTATGAGACCGATGTTGCGTAGGTGGAAATATGATGACCTGCAAACCGTGTTAACATGGGATTCCATGGACATGGTCGAATCAAACGTTACACCCAGATTTCTAGCTTCCTGACTGGGGGTGATGACGTGACCGTCGATGTTGATTGCTTGGAAAGAGATGGGTTGTTTGAGGCGTTTCGGACTGATAACTAGAAATTCGGTTTTGTCCCCATTCAGTTTTAAGAAATGTGACGTCATCCAAGATTTGATTCTACCAATGCAGGTCTCTATAGATATAACAGAATCCATAACTGACTGATTGTTCGAAGGTTGAAATGCAATATAGAGTTGCGTGTCGTCGGCGTAAAGGTGAAAACTGATATTTAATGGCCGTATGATATCTCCCAGGGAAGACGTATATATGGTAAATAACAAGGGTCCTAAAACGGACCCCTGGGGTACACCATATTGAAGTTCTCTTTGAAGTTGTAAATCAATAATACCTTTTGCATATTGTTTTTGTAGAAGTAAAGAATGTTTTTAAGAATTTTCAATAATTTCCTCTAGTTTCATATAGTTTAATATAATTTCCAAGAGTATCCTTCGTTTGGAAACTAGGCGTATACTCTGCATGAAATTATAGGAAACTGCCAGTTTCCTCTCGTATACTGTAGCTGAAATTCGGCATTTCCTTCTCATGAAACCTCATTAAACTACTCTATTTTCTCCAGTGAATGGTGTAATCAATACCACTACTTACCCCCCTTTCATCTTTGGTGACACAGCAGGAGACAATAGCTTCACAGAACTCCTTACTCCAACAAAGTCTGAGTTTGAATACAGAGTAATCTCCCTCAAGTATCTCTTCACGGAACCTCTCAGCTAAAGCATTCAGTACAGCAGGAATGGGCTTCACTATGATGTAACATGCAGATCTGCTTCTGTCTTCTTCATCAGATGTTGAGATAATCATCTTCTGTCGTATAACAGAGAGGGTTGCATACTGAACACAGTACCTCGGGTCCTTTTCATTGATGACATTCAGTACACTCTCATACACAGAGGGATGAGCAAAATGACAGACTCCGTTTTTCAACTCAATGATATAGCTACCTTCTTGTTCCCTTACTACGTTTAGTAGATTTTCTCTTATGTCTTCATCCTCTATTTCATGAACATCAACCTGTCCATCCATCTTAATCATCCGTTTGAAGAGATTCTTGCAGTTTTGTTGAGTTGTGTAAAGATATCTGGTGGTATTGTCCAGAAACTTCAAAGGTGATTTGAAAAATTCAATAATATCTATATCATTCCCCTCAAACTGAAGCTCTGAAAACATCTTACAACAATGAGGAAAACCATGTGCTAAAGTCATTTCGCAAACTTTCCATTTGGTGTTGTCATCTATAGTCAAGTTCTTATTATGAAGATGGTAGTCCAGGATCTCAAGTCTTTCTTCTACCAATTCTGTCGTTTTTTCCCTTGTGCTCAGGTCAACAACACACTTGGTGCTGAGAATGGTATCCCCAAGAAGTCCGAGATAATCCTTGGATTCCTTTAAAACATTTGTTCTACTGATAAAGATAACTTTGGTATTTTGTTTGTCCGTTTCACTTAATTCTATAAGTTTCTTTACAACATCAAACCATTTGGTTATCTCCTTTTCATCTGCTCGAAATGCACCGAATCTGTCATCAAACATGATCACAACCTCTTCTTTCATCTTGGAAATGAGATCATATTTCGCAGGATCATAAAGTGTGAAAACTTTAAAATTCTTCTGCAGGAACTCCTTCAGCAAGAGGTATCCGAGAGTTGTCTTGCCGTCCCCAGCATTCCCTGTTATTGTCACCCATGACTGATCTTTTTCCATCATTTTAGCCACATCAGACACAGCAGACACTCTAACCATCCCTGTCGTCTTTCGCTTCACTTCATCTGCAGTTGTTGCTATGGCAAAGAAAGCTAATTTAATTTTGCAATTAGTCAAATAAAGTCGTAAGGAAAGAACCTCAAGCAAAATTAAGCCTTTGAATGACAATAGTTGTACACCTAAAATTTATCTTTTTTAAATGGTTAGGGACAAGTTATTTATGGTTTATTTGTTTTATCAGGACCTTCCCCCCCGAACTAAATTATATCCATGAAGGTTTTTTTTATTGGAACTTTGAAGATCAATGTTTAGTTCTACATTCAAAGTTTTCTTTGACATTTTGAATAAATAAATGATAATTTCTACCTCAAAGCGATCAAATTATCATATCTCAGAACATTCATAAATTTGTGACATAATTTTATTTATTTTTATCTTCGTACAGTCGGAAATCAAAAGACTTGTTGAAGGTACATGATCAAAATATACCAGGCACATCTACGAATTAAAAATGTACACTTGTCAGGTGTCACAACATAAAAACCATTAGCTATAACAGGAACAAACATATGTAAAACTCTGGTACAGCAAATGTTCCCAATATTTTAAATAACAACATTTGTATACATTTATTTATGTATTCCTTCATTCAATCAGATACTTTCAATGTATAGCTATAAAAGGGAATATGCACTGATCAAATATTTTTGAATCACTGAGACAGGTTTATACATTAATTCAAAGGTAAATAATTTGACTTGCTGTTTAAATTGCATAGGTCTATACAGTAGCTAAAATGCATCTGTGTTGTATCAAAATATAGCAAAAAGTAAGCAAATCCTTTTATATATAAACTAATTGAATAAACTGTGATACCTTTCTTTCTACTAGTTTCTATGATAATGAACAAAGCAGAAAACTCGTACAAGAATTTGTTTCTAAGATTATGAACAAATCTTATTTTGGCCCTTATTGTCTTTTAGAAAAGGCTATCTGGTCATGTTTCGGTCCCTATTTCAAATCTGCAAAGAAGAATGTTAACACCCCTGTCTCTTTCGAACAACCCTCACCAACCTTTCGTAATACATTTTCCTACCCTCATGCGAGAAAGAAATAATAAAAAGTAATAATCCTGATGATGATTGACCTTTAAAAAAAAGATATCAAATAAACATGCATTGTTGGAAATACGTAATACCATTAAACATGTGAATGTTAGATGTATAACATTAAGCTGTTAAGTCTTATTCTTATGTAAGTCTTATTTTTATGTTGTTACATTCGATAGGCATTCTGTAAGATGACAAAATCAGTAAATCAAAGATATTTAATGGATGAATAACTTTATCTTTCTAAAAACTACATTTGTAGCATATCATATGGGGTAGGCAAAGACATTTACAAATCTATGTCCTACAAATATGATAATTTGCAATTTTAGATTGTAGGGCCAAATGTACAAACAATAATCAATAATCTTCCTGCAGCAAATATATCATTCTAAAAAACGTGAGCCTTCTAAAGGGGGAAGGGAATGTTTGTCAGTCTAGTCTAGTCCAAGGGAGATCTTAACAGTTTCAGCTTTAGGGGTGCAGCGCTTTCTGGGTGTACTGAAGTGTACGTTTTTATATGTTTATAATGACAGATAAAGGACCATGTTAATAAATCAGATGTGTTTCAATGTAGCTCAATCCAATTAATTTCACATTATCCGTAGGTAGAAGAACAAAATATACTACCTAGCATGTCAAGGAGAGGGTCTGATCCTGTCACTGCAAACAAAAGTATTGCATATGAACATAAATCAATTCACAAATATACTGATACGAGACACAAACAGATTCAGCCGTTTATGATGAGATATAATGTAATAGAACTGTTATGCTACATACATGCATTATCTCAATGAAGTTATAAACAAATGGCTCAAGGATTAATCCTACCTTTCTGACAAGTATGTTCATATTTCAAAGAATTATGTTTATAGCTTTAAAAGACAAGCTAAACGATACGACATAAAGGTGATATTAATGAGTGTTCATGATATACTATGTTTACGACACGAGTTCTTAATATTACTATTTCCCGAGCGAGAGCGAGGGATATACTGATATTAAGGCACGAATGTCATAAACATAGCATATCATGGACACGAATATGATATTCTGTTTATTACCGAAGCCGAGAAATAAAAGAAAATACTCAAAATCAACATATAAGCGCAGGCATAGGGGCATTTGGAACACAACGTCATTGGCAATCTATGACGTCAAAGCATTGTCATTGACGTGACGTGACGTCACAATGAAAAAAATATTCTTTGCCCTAGCGCATCGCATCAAAAAATTGAACTCCGATATGATTGTCCACGTAGGTAATAAGATATGAAATGATATATATTGTATAACATATCCCATTCACCAAATGTAAAGGTATACCATTAAACTGATGTTGCTAGTCAGTGCTTCAATTTTAGACTACAAATGCATTAAATTCGAGTCATAGGTGACGATCAAACACAGCTTATCTCAAAACATCTCAAAATTTGCCCGAACAGAGACCCCAACACGGTTTTGAAAGGTCTTGAAGCTGAAGGTTTGGAGTTATCTTCCTTAATATAATATTATTTCAAATCAAAATTTGAAAATGACAATCTTTAAAGTTCCATGGTTTCTCGTTCATGTATATGCTTGAATTATGATTATTTTCCCAGGTTATGTATTTCTCTGTCTGATGATCAGATGATCATTGATGTATGATACACATATATTGATAATGACTACGGAACTTTCAAACAAGTTAAGAAAACATAAACAAATTTTAGTATTGGCAAACATGTACCCTCTCTTGTGACCGGAAATAACTATAAGCAAGCGATTTTATTTTTTTATCATAATTTAAATCATTGCCATGTCTTTCACTAATGCACAATCTATGCACTGGTGTTAATAACAAAATGAAGAGTTATGCTTCGTGTTTGTGCGGAGGGTAGTGAAAAACATAAAGATGATGTCTAAACCACTTGACCTACAACTTTGTCAGAAGTTCTATTTGTGTATGTATTTATAATTGTGCATCCTTTTAAATAAGGTGCAAGTGTTCTAATGCAATTTAAAAAATTATTATAAGAAACTTTGGTCCCTACGACCATTAATTCTTTGCTGATCGAAAAGCTTAATTTTGCAATTCAATATATTGATGAAGCTATCAGATTGTAACATTTGGTTGCATTTCAGTTGGCCGTTTTGTTCTGTAGGCCGAGAATTTACACAAAATCCGGAGAATTCCAAATCCATTGAGACAACTATCTTTCAGATATTTTACCAATATTACAATTGAAATTCAAAGTTTGTGAAAATTACATTTACGGACTTAAATGAGCGGGCCATCTTGTTGTCTCAAAGTCTTAACAATAGCAATGTTCTCACTGTGTCGAAGGGCGGGAAGACGTTCCCAGTCGCGGAAAATCTTATTTTCAGATACGGAGGCCTAAAAAATGACAATTTATTGACCAGTTATTGACAAACAGTTGGGCTGCACAACATAGGAATCGGCTGAACGCTAACCACATTCAAGATCGGGATGCACAAGCCTTGAAACTTCCAACATTGAAAAAAAGCTAACTTTTAAGATTAATTATAAATCATAGTTAAATATAAAATTTCACACGTCTTCGCTTAATTTCATATTTTGATAGGATTTTTGATGGAATTATCTTTATAACATTGATTTGAATAGCACACTGGTCTGTTCCTTCTTTGTCAAGCGAATCCTTAAGTGAAACCTGGTCTTTTTGTGGTATGTTCATACAAAATGATTAGCTCACACTTACCAGCTTTTATTTCATAAGACCAGAAGCTGCCTTTTATTTAAATATGGAATTAGAGTTGTTAAAAAGGGATAAGGATATCAGTTTAAGTGTGAAAGTTTGTACATAAGCCTTAAAAATAAGTTATATTGTACGAGATCAATTTGGTTACGAAACGTTGTTTCCATTGTACTGAATGGTAAACTCATTACGAAAGAATATTGTAGCTAATAGTGCATATTCTTTGTGTGTTGATATTGATTTTTATAAATAATTCATTACCTTTTTTATCAATATTTTCTTTATTTTTGTGTCACATTTGAAATAGTAGCTCAGCACATTGAGATCAAATTTGCAGAACTCTTTCATTAAATTGCAGTAAAGAATGTTGTTAATTAAAGATTTCGAAATGGATATCATAGTAATATGAATAAAATTAATTATATGTTTGTGGTCAACCAATTTTGATTTCTACTTGATACATAAGATATATTCCATCATATATTGCAAAGTTTTTTTGGAAGATGACTTCGAGGCTGATTGTTTTAAAGATCTACAGTCAAGACTATCAGGGGGGAAACTTATTCATGTCCTGTCCGGCTCAGAATTTATAGACCAATCATCTGATTATGATCAAATTTGGTTTTGCACAAGTACATGAGAGTGTGTCATGATTAACAATTATAAAAATATTATCTAGAATTTTTGTCATGTCAGCCCGAATAATTTTGATCAAACTTGGTAGTGAGTTGTATACATAATTACTTCACGGTGGTTCATGATAAATGATTTTAAAACCTTTTTGTAAACTTCTTTGACAAAAACTGTCATGTCTTGTCTGGCTCATAAATTCTAATCTAACCATTTTCAAATATACAAATTCTCAAATTTGTTTTAAGACGCATTATTATACGAAGGTTTTTAAAGATTAATTTTTTACAATACTTTTGTAAAATCTGCAACTTTGTAAAAATGTGGTATCTCTGTTACAAGATTTTACAAGTCTTTTCAGTTCATAAGTTGTCAACTCTTGCTCTAATTTCGATTGAAGTATGTGATGCTGAATTAATGAAAGTATGTCTATTTGTAATTTTGATAACATGTATGTTTAGCTTTAAGATTTTGGGAAAGTAGCAATATATTTTGGGAAAATATTAATTTAGTCATGTCTGGATCATATATAGTTCTTGCCCGTTAAAGGTCAATTTCATCCACAATATTCCAGAAATACATCATCTGAAAAACAAATAATTACAGACATTTTGGTCGAATTCGAAGAACAGTTTTTCCTCATGTTCTATATTTATCCACGTAACAACGAATGTGCTACAAGAATGAGACTGGTCAGGGGCCGCGAGATCTGCCTCACTGACAAAAAATACAACTCATTCAGCAGGCCTTGTCAGACTGAACATTGTTAGTTGATCTTTCTTTGTATATTTTGTGAATTTGTTATAAAAAATGATGATTTTAATTCGACAAATTAGCATGCTACATGTGTCTATTTTTTCATCTTGGAAAAAAACAGCTAGAAAGTTGAATGAAAAATGTGTAAAAAAGATTAAGATATTTGCTTGAAAATACTCTCATTGTCATACTTTTGATTTATCATGAGAAACAAATGTAAACGTCTTATTCAAATTTAAAAAATGAAATCTAAATCCTAGCTAATCACTTAAAATGTCTGTCCGTGAACTTGTTGAGTGAAGCGGCCATAAAAGGCGACATTCTCCTCTCTTTTACAAACTAATGATTTGTTAAAACATTTCCGATATTTGTTTCAAAGTGATATAATTGGATTTGTTATATAATTATATGAAAAACAAGACCACATTTGCATACTTTTAAACATTGATTATCATTTTAAGTCTATATCTTGTAAAATGAAAACGGCTGTTACGGATCAAAACCAACTTTTCCAGCAACCCCGTGAAATTTTCTCAAACATTCATTTATCAACAATTTCTATCAAATTATCAAAGATAAATTTTATGATGCCATTTACCATAATTTTATAAGAATAAAAGAATATGGTAGCTTGTATGTATAGTAATTGCATTGTTTACCAAAGTTAATGTGTTTAGAGGTGACACCGCTTATAACTCTCTCTGCCAATAAAACAATTTGTAAAAAAAATGTCAATATCTGTTTGAAAATACCGTCATTGTATCTATCATAACATTTCATGAAAATAGAAGTATTTAATAATCTAATAACAACCAAGTAGCTGGCAGGATTATACTTCAATTGACTCACATATAACTTATTTTCCTAGCCAAAGTTTCTACTCACGTTGGGTCAATGACATGAATGCGATTAGCTTTGAATGTCCGGAAACAGGTGTTGGGCTGAAAATCACTTCCATTGTTTTCAGAATCTTGTGTCAGTTAGTATGTTATCTTTCTACATAATAATTAAATTTCATCTTGCTCAAAACGGATTGTACGTTATATACCTCTCTCAATTTTATGCTTAAATAATATAGATAACTAAGCTCGATAACACTGATTCTAAATCAACATCAGTAGTACAATCTAGATATTGTTGAGTATTTAAATAACTGCTAACTACATTGTTTGTATATGTGAAACTAAAATCATAACAGAGGAGAATATATTTTAGACCTAAAATGAAAATCCACTCTCTAGCAACGACTTTTAACAGAAGTTGTCCCTATTATCAGGTATAACAATCTAATTGATAAATTAATCTCTCTGTGAACAAAATCAATCAAGCAAATCATCATAATGAAATTAAATATTATTTTGGTTGATATTTAGATTTGATATAAGCATTTGTAAAATGAAAGTGCCTTATCTCAGTTTCACCTAACAGTCATTTTTAACTGGTAAGGTATGATCTAATGTCAAACTAAGTGGTAAAGGTTTTGATGATCTTCCATTCAGGTTATATATATTTAGGTAAATATTGTATGATTAAAGGGTGAACATGGCACTAACCCAAATCCCGTGATCATCAAGGTCACAGAAACAATGATCACCGTTATATGGTAACAATAATGTAATGGACAAATATGGTACTAATTAAGATAAAGCTTTTTGCAAAACGAAGCTTGAGTTGTGACATCGTTGAGAGCTGGGCTTTTGACCAAAAAAAACTCTCATTAACTCAGGACATGGTTACTCTTTGTTTATCTTGTTTACAGCGGAAGTTATAGATAACGTTAATTTCATTCAATTAGTTTAGTTTGTTTCCAACGTCAATGATTTTGCTGAATAAAAACTTAAGGTTTTCAACCTTGTTCGTAAATCGGTTTCAGTTGAAACTTGGAGGCTGATTAGGAATTTTGTCAGGATATTTTGTCCAGGCAGCTTGTAAATGAAAGGGTGTGGATTCTATAGGATGAAATCAAGAGTGGACTCAAATCCAACAGAGGACTCATCTAGAAACTAATATTTGTAAATTGAAATTATAATACCAAATACAACAATGTTTTATGAAGTAAGTTAAGAATTTTGGTAAAGTTACTTTGAATTCACAAAAAAGACTTACCATATGTGTTCACCTCTCCGTAATTTATGCCAACAACGTTTGCGGTTTTCACATCCCCCCCTGTAACGCCTGTCACAGATACATTAATGGAAGGGTCAACCATGTTTCTGGGAAAAGACATATTTTATACATAACACAGGAAACAATGCAAATCAACATGATATAGTTCACAGTGACGGTACAGCAGTTCTGGAGGAGAACCCAAACATGTTATAAGTTTACAGACAACGACCTCTGACAGACAGACGCTTGATTACAGGCCAGGCAAAAATCCCCTCAGGCCTTATAGACCTGATGAGCTAACCATTAAATTCAGATAGAGGTTAAACCCATAAGAGGCACACCTAGGGATCATGGTTGCCGTGTGTTGACAGTATCAAGTTTAGTTGACCTAGCTGTACAGTAACTGTTAAGGCGATATGTATAGGACAGTACAGGGTTAATAGGGCAGAGTTAATATTTCATGTGACATAAACAAACGAGAAAATTTGTGCCAATTAAGCAGAAGAGGACAAAAACGTAGGGCACATCAGTACATCACAGCAAGTATATGTGTCTTATTAATTACAAACCAACAGTTGGTGTCCACGTTATGAGAAGGAGATAAGATTGATGGACAGATGGACGGGCCGCTGTATACTGTCGAGTACCTTATGCCATTAAGAACTGTCAAAAAACATAGTACCAACATTTACTTAAATAGAAATGCACACCTTTTTTTAATTTGAGAAATAAAATCACAATAGGCAAATATGTATAATTGCATCTAGAAGTGAACCAAAACACTACGGCACAAAACCACATGATTGGGATAAGTTCTTACCTGTAGATATAAGATCAAGGTACAAATATGATGTAACTACTTGGTGGATTTCCTGACCCAATATTAATAAAGACTAAATTATGTATAAATCAATAAACAAAAGTGTCCTACCTTTTACTTTCTTCATCTTGAGCAGAATTATTCTTCATACGTTTAGACATGAGATCTCTGCTGTCGTCTTCACGTTGCCTCTTTAACCACGCTTCACGTGAAGTCTCAGCAGACATCTTCCTTGCTGTCTCTTCTTCTCCCCCGCCTCCCTCCGTCATCTGAATTATAATAAACTTATCAGGTTAAATCTCTTATGGTCATGTGATTTTACTCATTTATCAGGCCAAAGGCATCAATCAATAGTTAATGTTGTCCGAACCATCCAACACAAAAGATTCAGAACATGTCAAACTAAACATTGCCTTATAAACATTTGAAAATATTTGAAAAAATAAAGCCATTGCCTCTGAGTCTGAGTATGTAGCTCATCAGGTTGTCTGACATATTCTTTGTTCATGTGCTTCCAGTTAAGTGCAATCTAACCGATCATATAAGTAAGCTTGTATTCTGGCCTGGCCTGTTGATGTTGAATCAAACCTTGGTATGTGTGTATTTGTCTATATATATGCTGGTCTACAACGACGAGTCACACATTGAATTCATGGCTACTCCCTAGCAAAGGAACCAAAGATGGCCCAAGTCAAGAAGTCAAAATTATATGGAGTAGCGTTGAAATAACTCAAAGGACCATGTTCTTCATTCGGGTATATTGAAAGCTTTGGAGGTAACTGACCCATAGAACATTTGAAGTGGCAGTGTTGAGCTCTTAAACGTTAAATAAACTATCTTGTAGTACTTGAGGCATATCAGTTGATGTTACGAAAACTGAATTTTGACATACAAAAATTATTTCAATTCGATTCGAGTCGAGAGAAATCGTTTCCTTGCATTACTGCATTTACATATCACATCCGCTGCCTAGGCTACTACTAAATCTGGACTGTTATACAATGTTTCTCATTGAGAAAGGTTTGTAGCCGTAGTTATTTTATAATCATTCTAAAATTGAAAATATCTTGTGGATAACCCATTCTTTGCCTTTCCACTGCCTTATATAACATTAACAACATGCTGACGACCTTATTCAGATCAAACAGTATGGGTCATATATCATACGTACTTTTAACAACATCGTCTTTAGAGATTTTAACTGAAATGTAAGGGGGATTGTTAAGTGGTTGACCATAAAGTTAAGTGGTTGTTTTTTTCATCTAACAACAAAAAGTGAATAAATGCATTCAACTTAAATATTAAAATTAAGGTAGACTGAATTCCGACTACTGATTTGCGTGTGTCAATTGTGGCTTGCAGAGGTGCTCTTCTTGATAAACCGAATCGTCACGATAAGATGAATGCCACGATACGAAGAGCAGTCGGATCTCGTAACCAAAGGGTTTATCTTACCATATGTATGTGGAGGATGTTAGATTTTTCAGAGATTTTGACAAGAAATATTACAAGCAGCCATGTAAATGCAATACATATTATCTATCTTTTCCCCACCCCACATTCTTCAATTCTTCAATTTTTCTCTTATATGTCCACATATATAGTTTCATCATATCATCATCATGATATTAGTTTTACTAGTTGTTTATTTTGACATTCAGTGCAACTCAGCGGTACAGTGACGCCATCTTCGATCTATTTTCAGATATGAAAATGACATAGAATTCCTCTTTATGGTCACGTGATGTTTACATTAAAAGCTGGTCACTGACATAATAAACGAATGCTCAGATATGCAGCAAAGGTGAAACATAATCAATGTTTTATGTTTAAAAAAACAACAGGTATTCGGCGACTTTTAGTTACACCTTTTCCAACTAAAGTATGTTAAACAGTAGACTGAATTTAGCCAAATTGCATTCTGTTATGTAATAGTGTAATATATCACGTTTTAACGCAACTGCACAAAGCTACAGCGAAACAAGGATAAGTATTATCGTTGTTAAAATCAGATACATTAGTACATTCGTACATTAGAAATAACCTGCCAACTTATGATACATTGTTTAAGCCTAGGTAGCAGTTGTTTTAGAAACCTTCAGTTTATTTACAGTCAAAGATATTCCAATAAGATAAGTTAAGTTGAAGTGAGAACACTGAAACACATTCTCAAAGAATGCACACAAAAACTCCGAAGAAAACAAAGTATGTCACATCTAAAACCAACTTGTTCAAATCTCTTTGCTAGAACTTTAACCATTGAAGTCAACCTGCTTTCAAAACAAATTTACGATAAGGGGTTTGCTATTATTGTCTTTTTTCATTAAGAATGATTTTAAAGAGGTACATATACTGTGACAAGCATGTTTTGTTGTGTTTGATATCAGCTATGACAGTGAGTAGAAACAGATGGTCCATTTCCATATTTCTAATCAGCAATGCTAATGGTTTCAGTAATACTATGAGTTGTTATAGTTATGCCGCTTGAGAACAAATAGATGTTAATCAAATACGGCAGACATTATTACCTCGATGGCTTAAATTATGGTATTCTATTGTGATAAAGACTGACAATTTATCTAATCTCACAACTATAATCACCAACTTAGAGGAGTTGAGGAACAACACGTAGCAATATAAACCTGTTGAAGGATATAAAAAAATCTGCTGTAAAGAAATCATAGATTGAATTTTAAGAAACGGCATTTTCATCTTCCTTCACTTAAATCATTACGGATTCATTGGCAGCCATAGTTGATCACCTGTACAAATTATCATATGGTCACGATTCAGTGAACACGACAGGTCCAATGATTCTAGATACAGTTATTGTATATGGACTAATGTCAATACTATGACTTAAATTCCTGAATTACAAAAAACCATGTGTACTCACTCAATTAAATATGTAATATATATCCAAGAAAATCCAAAGGAAATATATCCACAGCACAAACCACACGAATCAAGAAGTTTACAACAAAAGTACCCGATAAATGGCCATGATTTTCGGGTGTCAGTCGTATACGATTCTCAACGAATCGTCCAAAAACAAGTCATCTTCTTCATAATTTTCACATGGTATGAACATGAAAGCATTTGGAACACTAAAATTTACACAAAATTTAGTAATAAAAGTAAATTCATAAAGCAGGTGAACACAGTCAGCTCTCTAAATTACGTCCGTCCACCCTCGTGATGTCACAGCTAGAAGGTTACTAACAACAAAGATTTCTAAAGACCTATACATGTCCTTGCAAACAGATATCGTCGAGTACCTGTCAATCACTGTCATTCGTGTCGAGATGAAATATAAGCTACACTGGTTTAACCCTTTTTGAATAGATAAAACAAAGGATATATGGGAACGATTATACTCAAATTAAGTCTGTTGTCAACTCCAAACTTTAATCAGCTCTCTTTTGTTACACAAAGCAAGCTTCTTCAAAACCTGTTGCCATTGGCTCACGCCATTTGGGGATTCCCCTTGGATTCCCACGACAAAGGAAGATTTAAGCGCAGGTCCTAGCTTATGCATTTATATAATGTGTTTACACTATCTCTGTGTATTATATAACCCATGTGTATATGTATGTGTGTATGTTGACTCTGTGTCTATCTGTATATACTATGTATTTGTGTTAAATATTAAATCTACATGTTTACTCTCTGTATGTTCTCTACAATTACGTTTTGGCGTGAACACATGAGAGCTCAGTCAGTATAATCTGACTGCGCATGCCCAAAACAAATGCTGGTATAGGTATCGTCATTGTGACGCTAATGCAAACAATTTTTCGGCATTCAGGACTGCCACACAGCTCTCACACTGCATGGACACTAAGAGCTAGATAGGAGTTTGTGTAACATTTCCAAATCAGCTGCTCTCAACTCAGCTCACGCTAAGTGTACAAGATCTAAAGCTATTGCTATTTATTTCCGGTCCGGTTGGAGACTTCCAACGAGACGAGATGCAATATGAACGAAAGCTAGAATATTTCATTATTATATATATTTTTTCAGGAATATTTTAAAACAATGGTTGAGGCAGGTACTTTTCGCATACTAACTAAGTTATCTTATAGCAAATCTTCGGTCAAAGTAAAAATCTTTTGTAAACATTATGACATATCTTTTGTTTTATACAAAATTACAAAACTACTTTCTTATAAGATTTTCAAAAATCTAAATATTTGAATTTTAGACCCTAGTTATAAAGTTAAGTATATAAAGATAAGTTTAAACTATTTCATATTGCATCTGTAAAGTATTGTTTTTGTAATAACGGTACTTACATATTTAAATAGTTAAGAGTTTATATTATTATACTATCCAAAAAAAGAAACGCATAGCCAGATTTGTTAAGAGAAATTGTCGTATTTTCAAACGCATATAAATTCAAAGGGAATGAAGTTAAAAAGTGTGAATTTTTACATCAGATTTGAGGTGATATCAATTAACAAAATTACGTAAAAACATTAGATATGGCTTTCACAATATTTCACAGACGTCCGCTTAAAGTCAGTATCTGTTGTGGCCATTTTGTGCGTTGATGACAGTTCTCACCCGCCTTGGCATCGACTGGATTAGACGCTATATGGTTGGTTTTGGAATCGTCTGCCATTCTTGCTGAACAAATAGAGCCAGTTCTTGTAGAGTTTGTGGCTGTTGTTGACGCTGACGAAGACGTCTATCAAATTCATCCCAAAGATGCTCAATTGGGTTCAAATCGTGGTAACGAGACGGCCATTGGAACTGATTAATGCTGTTTCTGGCGAGGAAATCCCTAGTGACTCGTGCAGTATCTAGCCTGGCGTTGTCCTCCTGGAACAGTTCACGTTGGACGTCAGTAACGGGCACGAGGTGTGGCTGCAGGATGTTGTCTCTATAGCGTACGGCCGTCAAATTTCCCTGAACGTGGATTATATTGTTGCGACCAGTGTAGGATATCGCCGCTCACATCATAACGCTGCTTCCACCAAATCAGAACACAGAAAGGGGCAAAACGTTCGTTTCGACGTCAGTAAACACGGTTTCTACCATCTCGCCTCCGCAATAGGAACCTGGATTCATCACCGAACCAAACTCGGCGCTAGTTGCGAAGATTCCAAACACCCACTTTGTTACAGCAACGAAGTCGATTGACACGGTGTTGACGACGTAGAACGTTGCCAACGTAGGGTCACCTGGCTCTCAATCCATGCTTCCTCAACCTGTTCCGTAAAGTCTGGCTTGAAATTCTTCTCATTCCTGGTTTGTTTCCTGCAGTACTCTCAGCTGTAGTTGTACAATAACGCAAATGGATGCCCCGGATGTAGCAATCTTGAGCTGGTGTGGTGACACGTGGCCTGCCTGAACGAGGACGGTCATTTGTCTATTGGTCAGGACGAACCTGGCGAAAAGTCTTGAAATGGTGCTCTTGCTAAGAATGAGACGTCTTGCCACCGAATATTGTGACTCTCCAGCTTGAAGTCTTGCGATGGTGATGTTTCTTGTTGCAGCGTCAAGACGTGGCACTATGGATTGTCTTATAATCAATCTCCAAACAAGTGGCAAATCCGAATGGGTATCCCTTTTTATAGCCACAAACTGCGTGCATTTTTCACAAAAGTTTCACGTGCGTAATTGTACGTGTTGCGTTGTGGCGAAACGTTTTTTATTTATCCTTAAAATGTTCACCAAAGTCAACATTTCCATGCAAGATCCATTTTTGGAAAAGAAAACGAAAGCAACTTGTCAGTATCATCAATATCATTAGTTTTTTGGACAATACAAATAAAATTATTTCGATTTCAGTTATGAAAAATCACCTATGCGTAACTTTTTTGGGATAGTATATATCAATGGACACACCAATAATGGCTGAAATATTGCCCAAGCGTCGCTAAATAACAACTAACAAACTCTACATAGAGATTAATATTTCATTTGGTTAAACATACAAACCATTCTGTACATCGTCTTCCTAAGATTTTTGCATGTTGACAACTGCGTAATCACATAATTATACATAGTAAACAATCGTATACATTAATCTTACAGAACTTAGTATATTACTTTCCAAATATATATACTTTTTCATCTGTTTGCCACTTGATTGATATTTTTCTTCACTTTGTAACTAAACTCTTGATGTAAGTATTCTTCCCTTTTGTTTTTGTTTTAATGTCTTCATTTTTTTATTTGATAAATTCTTGCACGAGATGGTCGAGTTGGTTATTTGCACGTACCAGCAGTACTGGCGGCGTGTCCTGATGTGGATGTGGATTCAAATCCAGCAGAGGAACAAAATATTGTTCTATTGTACACAAGGAGATCCCCAGTCTGGAAATATAAGGATAAGAGAGGTGCTAGTTGGGCTTATAACGCAACTGTTACTGCTTGAAAATGCATTTTGTTTTTAATCATTGCTTGAATCTAATCTTTGTCTTGACGGGTTGGTGCTAGATTACTTAGTTTAAGAGGATGTTGAATCTTTGTCTTGAATGATTTGTATTTGGTAACTGAGCATAACATCCCGAATTACGAAATGAGGACAAATCCAACACTGAGCAAAAGTTTCAAATCAGCATTGGATTAATAATGCAGTTTTGTGATTAAAAGAAACGACGTCTGGTCAGTAATCTAAATAATATTATGCAATGTTAGAACTTTGACAGGTATCAAACTGAAATGTCGAGTTCAAATTTTGTTTTATGATTTAGTCAGTGAAAGGAAGTACATATAGCTTGATGAACTTGATGAATATTCTCGAGTACTCATGAAGTATGTTGATCACTGTGCATTCACATAGGTGAGGCTTGAATTGTCTGGATTTTGTTTTAGATAATCTATTGAACCCTGGATTTTCAAATATTCATTCTCGCTGCTGTCAATTTCCACAACATGTTGTTGACCGTTCTCAAATGTGCAATGACGAATTAAGAGGAATAAAGATATCTCAGTATGCTGTATGTTGAAGATGCCGCAACAAAATTAGCTGGTTTCATAATTATTCCAATGTCACTTGTTTAGTACTTTAAAGGTTATTTTCCAAATGATTTTTGGAAATTATAAGTTTTTATTATTTTTAAAATTTGTAATGAGAAAAGAAAATGTCAGACGCCAAGTATAAAGGATCTGTGTCAAACTTGTGAACTGATATAGAACCCTTTCTAACTAAGTTTTCAGAAATATTATTTAGCAGCTTAATGTATGAGCTGTCTTCCACATTATGTTAAGGTAGAATAGCTATTCGCGTGTTTGACACATATTATAATGGGTACGTTCGTGTTCACTCTGGGTTTGTACACAAAGGAATATATCTTTACTGACTCAAACAGACCACCATTGTGTCTCGAATTACTGTAGTATACAGCCAGCTCCTTAACAGTAACTCTTTCGTGACGCGGTGTTTGTTGTGTAGCTCCATAGTTAGTCAGACAAGCATGCCCCCTGGCAGTTTATACGATGACTGACTATAACTGGAAAAAAATTGACATTATGCTACAGGTCTTTACAAACACTACGCTACACTAACTTCCTGGTATAATAATATTGCGGTAGTGATTATTTAGAATTATTACCTACGATGACAATCGTATCAGGGCTCATATTTTCAATACAGTGCTCCAGAACAAAATATGACATTTTCGTTGTGACGTCAAGTTTTGTCTATGTTGGGTTCCAATGTGTCGAAGCCAGGTGATCCACCCTTGCTTAGAAGTACACTTTGTTTATTTCGTTTGAATAAGTAACTTTGGTAATAAAAAGAATATTATATCCGTGTTCATGCCATACCATGTTCATGACATACATGCCTAAATATAATATTTCATAGACACTCATTTATCGACATCGAGCAACGCGATAAGCAAGTTCACCGGCTACTGACAATGGTTGGTTATTACAATTTATGACACAGAATTTCTTCCAAGTACGTGATAAGCATATGAGAATATTGTTATGGTTCCCGTACCCGTACGAATCAAAGTTCAGTGAGAATCCAGAGACAAGGGGCAAATGTCCTACTGAAGGCGACACAGGGAACCCGTACAAATCAAAGTTCAGTGAGAATCAAGAGCCAAGGGGCAAATGCCCTACTGAAGGCGACACAGGGAACCCGTACAAATCAAAGTTCAGTGAGAATCAAGAGCCAAGGGGCAAATGCCCTACTGAAGGCGACACAGGGAACCCGTACAAATCAAAGTTCAGTGAGAATCAAGAGCCAAGGGGCAAATGCCCTACTGAAGGCGACACAGGGAACCTGTACAAATCAAAGTTCAGTGAGAATCAAGAGCCAAGGGGCAAATGCCCTACTGAAGGCGACACAGGGAACCCGTACAAATCAAAGTTCAGTGAGAATCAAGAGCCAAGGGGCAAATGCCCTACTGAAGGCGACACAGGGAACCCGTACGAATCAAAGTTCAGTGAGAATCCAGAGACAAGGGGCAAATGCCCTACTGAAGGCGACACAGGGAACCTGTACAAATCAAAGTTCAGTGAGAATCCAGAGACAAGGGGCAAATGCCCTACTGAAGGCGACACAGGGAACCTGTACAAATCAAAGTTCAGTGAGAATCCAGAGACAAGGGGCAAATGCCCTACTGAAGGCGACACAGGGAACCCGTACGAATCAAAGTTCAGTGAGAATCCAGAGACAAGGGGCAAATGCCCTACTGAAGGCGACACAGGGAACCCGTACGAATCAAAGTTCAGTGAGAATCCAGAGACAAGGGGCAAATGCCCTACTGAAGGCGACACAGGGAACCCGTACGAATCAAAGTTCAGTGAGAATCAAGAGCCAAGGGGCAAATGCCCTACTGAAGGCGACACAGGGAACCCGTACGAATCAAAGTTCAGTGAGAATCCAAGGCCAATGAGTAAATGTCCCACTTAAGGGGTCATACACTGATATCTTGTTGATGGTTTGTAGTTGATGAATCTTTTAATAAAGAACAAAGGGAACGGATCAAGACTTTTGATTTTCCATAAAAACAGATTCAACCTTTATAAACGGCATATAAGATAAAACAATGTTTCTCCTTGTCTGTTTAGATACTTTCCGTGGTGAAAGAGTCAGCAAAAATCAGACTACTCATCATATGAATAAAAACGAACTATGCAGTCCATACAATCTTCCACATACATAATTAACCACGTTGATCATCTAATTCATCAACGCTGACATCTACTAACAGTCTCTTTAAAGCTTATCTCGCTATATGTTCTAACCAAAATCGTTTGCTTTTCCAATTCATTATCATGGGTTTTTTTTAAATCAAGATTTTCTAAAATGACACACAGAGATAGGTACTCGACCTACTGTTATACTACAATGTCCTAGCTGTATTTGTAAAATTTCCCTGATCACTTTCATGCCTGAATAAAATTAAGAAATCCTCCCTAATTGTACATCTTTATCTCTAAATTGCAAAAATGAATATATTTTTGTTTTCAATGAAATAACAATAACAGCGATATGTTAAAAAGACGAAATTCTGCCCCAAACATCAAATGAATATCGGTTAAATAATCAACTTACAATTAACGATAAATATACGTATTCGTACCTGCTGTAGAAAAGCTTCAAAATCATTTGGGCTCGCCAACGTTCGGTTTTCGATCACAAATCACAACAAAAACCTGATTATTGCCTCTATACTGAACTGATACGCTCTAAGGTTGTGATTATCATAAACAACCAATGCTTCATTAATTAAGTTTGACAAATCTGACACAAATAACATACTCTGTGTCCCTTTAAAACCGACGATGTTGAATTGTCATGTCTTTAATCAATATTTTACTAATGTAACAATGTCACAATTACTACTAAAGTGAACTCTGATATATGCTAATTATAGTTACATGTACATATAAAGAATAACGATACATCTCAGGCGGATATTTTCTTAAATTACATGAAATTAATATTTCACAAATATAGCTTACAAGGCCGAATATAGATCTGAGAATACATTATTGAAATATTTCATCCATTGTCATTTTGTGTAAATTAGTAGTTTTTGATCTTTGGACAACCTCAGGTTTTTCCTCAACATATTATTGTTATCCGTAAAAGCAGATGAAATGAAGTCAGTGCGTATTATGTTGAGACAACAATGCTTTAAAATCAAAATCAAGGTATTTTAATTAGTGAGGCTCACTACTTATGGAATACCACGAAACAAATAAATTGTACTGGATTCAAAGTGACTTCAGGCCTTGTCACCAATCATCTTGATTTCGTAATGCTTATATAACTTTTCGTTTATTTAAGTGTTTTTTATTTTATATTGGTAAGATAATTGTTGGATTTAAAATTATTGTTTTAATAAATAATACTTTTTGACCAAACATTAGTCCTGCTACAAAGAGTGATGATATATCAATCAATAAACCAATCAACAAACAAGTTAATCATGTACAATATATATCCAGTGACAAAGGCAAAGCCGCAAATACAGAATGATGGAAGTTGTAAAAAAGTATTCATTATTCATACATTTTTCCGTGTATATATTTTCACGCATATACAAAATTCGATTATATTCAGCTTACTTTATATACAAATGAGTAAATGTTAACAAAACTTTGCAAACAGGAAAGATTGGTTTTTGGATTGGCATTTCTGTCTCATGAAGAAAAGATAAATGTATTGATGGAAAATCCTTTTAATTACTCATACAGTTAACCTGTCTACCAGTCGAAAAAAAACTAATAGAAAATATTCCAACACTTGCATCAGGGGGCGGGGGAGGGGATGGTTGACTGCAATTTGATTAATTGTCCACCATTGCACACTTTCTGAGTTCTAAATATGTAACCGTACCTAATTTATCAAACGCAACTGTGAATGTTTGTGTTTCTACAGTTGATTTATTTATCTTTACCATTCAGAAAAATACTTACTTTGAAATTTAAAAATAGAAGAGAATTGCTCGAAACGCTTTGACAAAATGTTTGTGGACATCCTTTTTAAATAAATGCTTTGTGGAGCTATTTAATAATGTGTCGTAGTTTTGTTTTGGACAATTTCTTCATTGTAACTTGTAACTAAATTTCTGAAAACTGCTTTTGGACGAAGAAAATACCAAATCAAACGCAAATATTTGAACGATAATAAATCTTCCTCACTATCGCTAAATTTCCGACCAAATATGAGCGTATTCGTCATGATAGTATATAAACACGCGATCATTTTGCGTTCATCCCAGCTAGGCTTTTCTCGGTTACATTCAGAAAGAGCTTGAATCCCAAGATACAAAGGTTAGATGTGATGTTTTGAATGTCAAATCAAACGTTTTCAATGTCTTTCCAGCCTCGATGCTCATTGGTTGACACAGTCTGGCGGTCAATGCCGTCTGACACGGCTCCATATGATTCTTATCAGATCAGATCAAGAAACGCAGAGGGACAAGTTTCGAGCTGATTTCAATTCAACCCAAATATAACTACTTGTAACATTATTCAAATGAATTTTAGCATTTGTCAGTTGTTACAAGAAATTTAGTTTCCAAAACATACCTCGATTAAACCATCACATTAACGAAGCAAGAAAGAGTTCAAACACATCAATTATGTAAATACGTTTGAGAAAAAAATACTTGATGTAATATGCATGGATAAAGGAAAACATAACTTAGTTAAACAGCCATGTCGAAAATACTATTCTATATAAATTTCAATAATTGGCAGCGTATCATCACATTTTGTTTGGTTATATCAGATTCATCACTTAACATTCTGTTTAACATTTTATCTTAAATCGAGCTTGTTTCATGTGTTCTTCACCTACAAAAGTCCTAGCTGCTATTAACTATGCATCATTTTATCTGTCGCATCATTTAGTCGGTAGAAAATAAAGTGCTTATACTTATATAGCTCTCCCTGAAGATAAACGTATTATTCGTGTCATATCATCATGATCAGTTGACTCTTACTGGAAGGTATCATCAACATATTCTAAGACTTAGTAAGTAGTAAAGGTATACATTTCTATGCAAACGTAACGGGGTCGTTGCACAACCAAAATGAACATATTAACTTATTAGGCCCGTAGCAACACTTTTTCATGACAAAATCTCACAGGATACATGAAAAATGGACGTGGCAAACTTATATCTGATCAATAGAATAACAGGTAACCTTCTTAGTTATATTAATAATCCAATAACTCAAAAAGTAGATGTCGGCATTCAGACTCAGTGTCAAAGAATCAGTTCAAATTTCATTCAAATAAAGTCTAAAACAAAACCAAAAAAGTGGACCAAAAAGACATAGGTCAGCAAGATTGGATTTTAGAAAATAACTTAGTATAATTCATTGATGTTGTCAACGTCGAAGTATTCCCAAGCCACAGCTACATCCCCACAAAACAAACTCATACAAATAACATCTTTAACTTATGATCTGATCATTTTTAGGGTTGATTACAATTTCGCGTTAATGTTGCATAGGAAAAATCTAAGAATAAGGTTAGTTTATTCAAAATTATTTCAGGAAAATTTGATGTTATTAGTTTTTTAGATAAGTAGATTTAAACTCCCAGGCAAAAGAATTTTTTTACTTTTATGTTCTTAATGTGAACATTAAGAGGGCTGCAACACATTTGAATGAAATGATAGTATTACTGCATTGTTCACTCTATACAAACGCATCGCATCGAGGTGAGGTGAGGTGAGTTGGTGTTTAACGCCGCTGCTAGTATTATTGCAGGGAGAAAGCCCGCACCACTATTGTGGCTATGCATTGCGGTGAAACCTGCGAGCAATGGCTGGAACTAGGGAACCATGGGTGGAACTGCGCTGAATTTCAGTGTAGCATTGCACCCAAACCTGACTGCGTGTAGAACAGTTCTCTACTGCATCGCATCGAACGCAGCCACTTTAATTGTGCATTTTGAGGCATGACTTATGACGCAGACTACGATGGACACGTATTGTATTGTATGCCGATGAAAGCGATGTGACTGGGAGAGGGAGCTGTTTACATTAGGCAGCAGGTTCTGCCTATTAAAAAACGATGACAGTGTTCGAGTTTATCGACAAAGGGGTGAGCTTCTCTTCAATGCCAACGTCACTGTTTTGCCGCGGCCAACCAATTCAGCAGATATGAACCCAATGGGACACCTAAGGGATCACCTTGACCACCAAGTGAGACAGCTGGTGCAACCTCCAAACAACCAGCAGGAAATTGAGCTTTGTTAGAAATATGGAACAGGATCCTGCTGACGTCATCCGATGCCTGACGACTTAAATGAGGAGACTTGTACTTACTTACATTGATGCCAAGCGTGGTCACACTTGCAACTGAAGACAGACGCTGTGATTCCCGTGACTATTGGGAGATTTTGTGCACTTGTCTTTCAACTCCACATTTGTGTAACTTTTATTATTGACCCTCTGTCTCTTTCCTTGAGGCAAATTTTATGCCAATATATAAATGCATTTTAAAGAGAATATTTGATTGATTTTCTGTTAATAACCCACTACCTGCATTTGATTTTTTTATATAAACTTGAAAAAAGAGTAAAACCTTTCTCTTGCCTGGTAGTTTAGAGATACAAATTGCTGTTAACTTTATGAAATGGGGTCTTGATTTCCATGAAAAACAATAGTAATATTTTCAACCTGATATTTCACACTTTCAGACAAATCGTTTGTTTGTGGAGAGAGTTTTAGCGATGTCGCCTTGGCACACATTAACTTAGGTAAACAATGAAATTTATATACATACAAACTATCATCTTATATTCGTATCAAATATGGTGAATGGAATCTTAAAATTCGTCTCTGATATTTTTATAGGAATTGTTGTTAATGTCATGTCCAAATATTTAAAGACATTTTTACTCGGTTGTTTGAAAAGTAGGTTTTGATCTGTCTCGGCCACTTTTATATTACAAGATCTTGTCACGACTCAAACTGTTTAACAATGTTTTAAAGTATGCAAATATGATCTTGTGAAAAACAAATTATGTTTGATCAAATACAATAAAAACACTCGGGAACAGATAATGGACAATTTCCAACAAAGTGTGTGTTTGTTAAAAGATTATTTATTCTCTAAAACCGTGCACCGTGGTACATGAGCAATTTTACAAAGAGAAGTAAAGATACGGATTGCGCATGCATAAGATAAAAAGTAACATTTAACAGCATATACACTTTTACAAATGTGAAAAAATGCATTTGATGAACAAAGAGAGGTTTTTTAAACATCGGAATTTCTTACTATTGACGGGTACAGTAAGTTTGTAAGGGTTTGGCCAATTTGAATAATAAACTGGTAGAAACTGAGCTCTTAAACTACTTAAGGCATGACATCTGAATAAATAATGCATTTCGTCACAGAAAAGATAATGTCGTCTTTTATGGCTGCTTCAATCAACAAGTTCATGGGCAGAAATTCTCAGCAATTAGAATTGGGATTCTAAAATTTACAATGAGATTTAAAAGTTTGCAAATATATAGTTCAGAGGTTGTTCTTCATATCATGTCAAAAGAAAGACAATGAGAGAATTTACAAGCAATATACCCCTTACTTATTTTAAACATTCTGGGATATAAGTTTGGTTTTTTTCAGGATAGAAAAAGAATCACATTTAACATGCTAATTAGTCTATAACTATTTTTCTTACATACAAATTTGCACGACATACAAATAATATCAACTAACTTTGTTTAGTCCGACAAGGCCTGCTGAATGAGTTGTATTTTCATGTCAGTAACCGAGATCTCGCGGCCACTGACCAGTCTCATTCTTGTAGTACAATTGTTGAATGGATGAACGAAAAACATGGGGAAAACCAATTCACTGAATGCCAGGTCTACTTTACACAGGAGTTTCCCCCTCTCCACGTCTATGAACCCAACCCTCCCCCTCCCCACATCCAGCACCAGCCCGAAGGTGAAGATGAACTCTAAACCAGGTGTGGGGAGAGACAGACAGACACACTCACCAACCTGATGTCTCTCCCTGCCCTTCTGATCTCTCCTCCACACCTGGATACAGAGACGGTTGGGGTGACGGGGACAGAGGTCCCACACAGACACACATACGGAGTCAGGGAGTTCAGAAATACAGAACTCCTCATCCATGTTCCTCCTCCCCTGCACAAACCCCATTTGCAGCAGGGGAATCCCGCCTCTATTCCTCCACATCAGTGTGGAGCTGGTCTCCCAGTAGGAGGGGGGAGTAGTGAGAAGGGAGGGGAAGGGAGGAACTGGGACGGGATTGCTACAAGTCCCCCAAAACTCTGAGAATTGACCCGGACTGTTTCTGTCTCTGTCTCTACTTTGCGCCATGTTTGACAGGACTCGACCAAAGTCTTCCCCTTGTAGCGACTCGTGTACTTTCTCTGAGCTGAGAAACATCGCCTGGCCTGAAATATACAAGTTTATTGTTATCAAACATAAACAAATGACATCTCGAAATGTTTATCTTTTCATTTTAAACATTTTGATGAAAAAATTATTGGTTTTTTCCAGGATTTTTAACAAAACTTTCTTTAACCACTCACTAACTAACTATAAGTTAACATTGTTTTAAGCTTAGTGTCGACTATACAAATGTCATCTTGAAATGTTTATTATTGTATTTCAAACATTTGATGATAAAAATGTTTATAATTGCTTAAAAGAATTTGGAAATTTTTAGAGCTGACTATTTAGTGAATAAACAGATATTGTTGTCTAATTTGCATCTTGAAATTATCATTTCAGTGATTTGAATAATTTGATAAGAAATATACTGAATTTTGTGATAAAGAATTATATACTTTGTTTCAGTCGGCAATACACAATAAATCTACTGTTGATTTCACAGACAGTCAGTGATAAGTATTTTATTATTATATATATTTTCAATGAGCGCAAGACAAATTGTTGTTATCAAAACTTATTCAAATGTCAGTTTGTTTATTTTTACTATGGTTAATATTTTAAACAAAACATATAATTGTGATTAAAAAGATGTGTTTGTCGCTCAGACTGAGGGATAATTCACCTGCTTTCTCAAAGGTGAGAGTCGCGGTCTGTAATAAACACCAGTGAATGCTAATATTTGTTGTCTAAATATGTAAAAATGGCATCTTAAAATGTTTATTTCACCATTATAAATGATGTTATGATAAAATAATTGATATCTGATATTTTGATAAATATAAACTTTGTTTCATTCTCTCATTCACTCGAATCTTATCATTGCCGACAGCATGTTTTTTAAAATGAATTTGACGTTTTTGTCATAAAAAATAATTTCTTCATATCAATAAAATGAAAAATAATATTCGAGATTAATCATATTTTACTTTTTCAAATAGTTTTAAAATGAAATATATGAAAGTTGTTACAAATATTTATACCCTTTTGTTCAGATTATGTTTTATAAAATGAGGTACAAAAGAAACTTTCCACCCTATTGTTTCACTCATACAGTACAAATAACAAAACAAATTGGTATGACAGAACCGGTATATCATTAAATGTTCAATGTTGACTGATTCGGCAAACAATCATACTCGTTTTTTTTAAACATTAGTTAGAGTCACTGAAAGGACCAAGGGGTATAAAATCATTTTTACCGTCCACAGTTTAATGAACATGTCATTTCGTGATTTCAATAATGAATGTTTTCGTCAGTTCAAGAGCACTCAATGTCACATCAATTCATTGTGTGACCTTCATTGGCGTTGATACAGGCCATAACTCGCCGTCTCATGGACAACGTTAGGCGTCGGATGATGTCAGCTGGAATCTGTCTCCACTCGTCATGGAGTGCCTGTTCCAGATGATGTCTGGTCTGTGGCCGCGGCTGTCGACGTCTTAGCTGTCGTCCAAGATGATCCCAAAGATGTTCTATAGGTGACAAATCCGGGGAGCGCACTGGCCATGATAAAAGGTTGACGTTGTTATGGGCAATGAAATCTCTGGTCAATCTGGCAGGATATGCTGTTGCGTTACCTGTTGTTGAAGGAATGGCAGCACTACGGGAGTCAGTACTTGACACCAGAGGTGTCTTCTGATACCCACAAATGCCTCCCCAGACCATCACTCCACCGCCACCAAAGGGATGGACCTCTTGTACACAACCTGGTGCATGTCGCTCTCCTCTACGCCTATAAACTCGGACTCTACTGTCGGCATGGTGAATATTTAAACTGACTTTCGTCAGTAAAGAGTACCCGTAGCAAATTTCCGCCGTTGCAAACGTCCTTGTCCAGCGCAGACGATTCAGCCGATGTTGATGGGTCAATGGCATCCCTCGTAGAGGTCGGTAGGCGCGGATACCTGCAGCAAGTAATTCTCTCATGAGGTGTTCCTGTGCATGTGATGTACGAGTTCCGTTGCCATTGCCATTGCCGTCATTGTCAGGAACCTGTTGCGAAGGTGAAGGACCCAAATGTAGCGGTCTTCTCGGGGCATTGTAACTCGTGGTCTGCCACTCCTGGGACGATCAACGGTCTGGCCAGTCTGTTGGAATCGTCTAAACAGGTTAATGATGGTTTGTCGTCTGCATCCAAGTGTTCTTGCATCATGTTTGTTGCTCCCACCTGGGACATACCGACGGCTCGCTTTCGTTGCTCTGGTGTTAATCTTGGTATTCTGTTCGTGTAATTTTCGTTGCAATAGTACCAGTTCACCTCTTATTTTTTTTGTGCAAGAATTCTACGTGCAGTCACCAAAAATCTTAGATTTCGAGAAAAAGCTATCAGAATCAAGAATTACTTGAAGTTGGTGTGTTTGGGCGAATAAGTCGTGCCGTGTGTTTGGTAAAGCATACTGACCAAGGATTTCAATTTTACTTTGCATATTTTAAAAGTATCTAATAAATTATGGGTATAAAACTGTTAAGTACCTCAGTTTAGATCTGACTGTCCTGTAAATACCACTCATTCAACATCTATAAATATATTTTTTTCTAAATATTGACTTTATCATTTAGACTATTTTGAATAAAATATGTAATATATGCAATAACTTTGCCATCTAATCTGATAAATAATTCGACTATTTTCTCAAAATATAAAGAGTAGCAATTTCTCATATCTTTGTTTTAAACTTACTTGTCAACGACATCTTCGAGCTTTTAATGAAGACAATATTTTCTAGATACAAATGAGATCTTGAGATGTGGTTTTCAGGATATCAACTTTTGTGATGAGAAATTCATAAACAATGGTGACAAAACACGTAAACTTTGTTTCAATCTGTAACAATTGCATTTCATACTGGCGCTTTTCAAAGTAAATCAGTTTTTTATTAAACATTAAACCGATAGACCGTATCTTTATTATTACTCATTGCTACAAAAATCTGTGTTTACATGTTACTTGACGATTCAGTAGATTATGCCGACAGCTGTTGTTTTTTAATCTCCCTAAATAAGTTGTCATTTATTAACTCTTTACCACTTATATTACATGGGGATCTACGCTTCTGTCCTTTCCTTTTTACGCGATTCTAAACGTTTTAAAAACCATAAAGATATTCTGCTAAAAATATTTTCAAAAATCTTTCACATGGATACCAAAGAGCACTTGAGATTATTTCAGTTCACTTTTGATTATTAACACACAATCAATAATAATGAAAGCCCAATAAAACAAGATAAACATCGTCATTTTCAGAGAGACAAACTTTTCAGACAACCCAGCCAATATCTGGAACTGAAAAATGTGTCACGGTACACAGTATCATTTTATGTAATCTTACGATAGTAATACGTAATGGAATGAATTCCGTATTGCACTCCGTATTGCTCGTTCTGCGAACTCATTGTTTCTTTGCTATTTGTGACATCTACTCGTTCAATACAAACAAAGAAATGCACTAGAGAGATGTATTATATATTTATTCATATTGTAGGTAATTCACAAACATTCTCTATGTAGGAATTGTTTCAAATTATTAAAGATAAAATATATTTTTGACATTATGTGCTTTTCTTTTGGTGTCTTTATTCCTTGAAAAGTGTATTCATTTACATTTACTTGGTTGGAATTGGAATTATGTGAAAATAATGAAGAAAATATATTTTCCAACAAAAGGCGTAATTATTTTGACCAATTACATCATTGAAAAGTGTATTTTTTTGCGGACATGCGAGATTGCTTTACATTGGATACCAGAATCTGATCCTTGCTGTCCGATGCCAATTTCAAGTGATAATATTTTCTTTAGAAGAAAAAGCTCTATAACAGGTAATAGAAACATGGTGACAGAAGGGGATGTATTCGAAATATCATCGAGCTATCATCTCATGAGGGATGGGGCACGAGGCGAGTGAGAGATAGCAAGCTAGCTGTTTTATCCAATGGGTAATCTTTGCTACATGCGACCTTTAACCTGACATCAGCTCTCTTGTCGATTAACAGCTTTTGGATTAGTCTGAATAATTAGCCCTGAGACAAGTGACCCTGATTTCCTTGTTACGTCTTTAAATGTTCATTGAAGCTGAGTGAGGATGAGAGGCGATCAAGATACCTCTTTATTTTAGAATGTCTTACTTGCAACAAAGGGAGGTAATCCCAACATGGGTATCATACTGGAAGCGCATAGCACTTAAGTGCTTAATTTGAACTTATGGAGGGTTGTGATGGTTTGGATATCTTGATCGGCTTTCAACCAGGTGTTTGTCTTCCCTTAATAAAACAAGCATGTATCCTTGTTTAACTACATTCATGTATTACCGACATGTTTATCAATAGCTGTCAACGTATAGAGAAGTTGGTAAAAAGTGAAATGTTTGTCTGCAGTTTTCATATTGTCATAGTGTAAACAAATGTCCAAATTGATTCCAAAATTTATAGTTTATATCCATCTTAAGGAGAGAGCTTAAATGAAAAGATCATGGACACGTAAAGCTTACTACACTATTTCAGACTTGATGTGCTAACATTAGTGAAATAATATTGGAAGATTGTGTAGATTGTGAAGGTATCATAGACCCATCATACTGTAACATTCAGTTCAAAATCGAGCAGTTGTCATGATTAATTTTTAGCAGCTAACAACAACTAATAATCAATTTAATATAAAACAAAAATATATTGAGATCACTGTGGCTTTTAAAGATGATGTTGATCAAATGATCCTAGTTAAGTACTATATTTACCAAGCACAACGATCCAGATCTCTCCTCGTTTAAACCTACACAGCACAAGGTCAGCAGCAGATCTGGCTATCATCCCGTCTGTCCAGGGTAGACTTTTATCTTGACAAAACAGAAAGATGCAAAATATCGTTAAGTAAAGTCAAAATAAAATTTGTTTTAAGAGACCAAAAAGTAATCTACTGAACTGACTCAACATAATTTTGTGTTTTGATATTGCACCATGAAAATGAGTTACACTTTCTGTTTATACTCAACTTTACATATGATGTTTTGCACCATCCAATTAGTGACAAAGGTTTCAAATCTTACTTTAGCATCCTCCCTCCAGCATATTAAATGGAAGATTCTGACCCAAAACTACTACTGATGGCTGGATTCTTTTGAGTAGTGTATTTACACGTCTTAGTTAAAATCTGACACTGATGAAAATGTTCAGATTTCTAGCATTGATTGCTTCTTGACAAGAATGATGAAGATTTGAGGGTTCGCACTTTCCTACCCCCATATGTAAGGGCGGATCAAGACCAAATCTGTAAACTTTGGATAATAATCGTCACCCATATTTGACATGGGTAAATACCAGATTTACAAATTTGACTTCCTCTGTCACAAATATAATGTTTTGGAAATAAAGACTTTCAATGCCATTCGGTTTCTGAGGAGAAGTTTGTTAAGGCCTTCCCCGTACTTTAGGATGAGTCAGAAATGTATAAACTTGGATGTCTTAAGTGCAAGGTGTATTCCTACACAATATCAGGTTTTGGGCTGCAGCAGTTGTTGAAAAGAAGTCAGAAATGGGATGAGCTAAAAAGCAGAAATCATGCCTATTTAAACAAGTTTAGAGAAGAGCCTACATAAATACCCCCGCTTTCCACTTAGATCAGAGAATTGCTAAATAAGAAACTGCACATGAATTGATTAACAGGGGGGTTAAACTGTACAACAAAGTATATTTTACAATGAATAGAGAGAAAATGTCATGCACATATTGAGTAGGCCGCCAGGGGAGCAGAATAGTTTAGTTATATGTTACATTCCTTCATCAGACTGGGTGGATGTTACTGTTTAATTATCTTTATGTAATGTTATCAACTTTCAAAAATTGTGTCTTTATCAACACATATATTCCTAACCAATATCTGGACGAAATAATTATTCAGCCATTCAGATGGGTTTTTTTGTCTTAAGAGACAGATCATAATGAAATATCATTGTTTCCTTTCAGAACTAGCATGTACAGTATTATAGTGGAAATGTTCAAGACAACATAACATTCTTGAAGTGACTGTGTCAGTTATGTTTTTACTGAAACCATTAACCAAATTTCATTGATTGATTTCACCCTCAGAAGTCATTCACAGAGATGATGTTTGATGTTTCAAGTTTTGTGTACATATAATTTATCAAGATTGGGAAATATGGCCAATTTAAATGGAAGTTAAGTGTTTTGAGATAAATCTGGACAAATGACTGTCAACTGATTTAGTTATGTTTCCATCAAACCGCAATAATGTCATCACTGATATGTGTATGAAGTTTGGTGAAACTAGCTTGTATGAGATATGCTCTGGCGACGTTCTGGGACAGACAGGCAGACGGACAGAATGAACGTTAAACCCCGCAACAACAAAGATGACTGATACTACATTTGAACTATTAAGATGTTATAGATGTTATACATCATCTTGCATTTTGTCACATGACTTATATTGTTATATACTTGTAAAAGAGTAAAAACATGTGTGCACAATCTCATTGAAATCGGAACGACTCCTGTCCCTCGTACCTCGCTGCATTTGTTAACTGACCACAGCTCCGAAAAACAAGCAATCACATGTCCGCATATATATCGCTTTTGTCTGATCAACAAAGATTGCGTTTGAAGTGAGAAACGCCCTGCTAAATGTTTTGCCAAAGTCTTGAGGAGATAGCATTAAAAAACAACACAGTGATTATTGCAACGGAGATTGTTTCTTATTGTGTTGTATGATCAGCTTTTCTTACTGGAAATTTACTTGTCACCTGTTAAAGTCTTCCGGAATAATGGCTTAAACTTAAACAATATTGCTTATCATACTACTCTTCATGAATTCACATGATTCGATGATCGTTAAATCAAGAAAATTTTGTTAACACGGTTAATACAGAGTTAATTGATATTTAAACATACATTGTGATTAAGTCGCTAAGCTGGTTATATATTTTGTTTATCTTTGCCAATTGTAACATCGATTATATTAATAATTACACTCCAATTACGGATCAATGATTTTGAAAAGGGGAGGGGGGGGGAGTCAAAATATGTAACTGTATAACTTATAATTTTCTTAAAGCAAATGTTGTTGTGAATGCTACATTTATTTTGTTTATCTGCTCAATGTTTAGAGGTATTATTACTTTGAAATAAGCTTTATAGGCCTTTCCAAACAAGTTATAACACTTTTGTTGTGGTAAATGTCTATACTATTACCCTGCAAATTTCTTAAACTGTTTATAGATCAAGAAAAAGGCTTATCAAATGCACCTATTGTCACGATATCAAAGGGGAGACGTAACGCATAACTGTGATTATTACAAATTATTATCTGTAGTCGCTTCACTTATAAGAATCAATAGAGCCAAAAAATGAGAAAATATACGCTTCAATTCGACTACGAGGAGACCTTTTATACCCCTGTTTTGGATAACCGCCTAATGAGCCTGGCGAACGCTTACACAAAATCACCGAAGCATGACTCGAAGCCACGCCCATTGTGTGACGTGCTAGTCGTCAGCTGAAAGTCCAGCCCTCTGTATTTCTAAGCTAATTCAACAGCAAAATAGAGCAATGGCATGACCGAAAGAATTCCAAAATACGATATGTAACTGCTTCATGATATCAACTTTCCCTCTAAGTCGTCAAATCCATTTTGATTGGATTGTGACAATCCTTGGACGCGGTTTTCTTGGGTGGGTTTATATCAAAAAGGTTTAGAACTTCGTTGGTGAGAGATCCATTACTATGGGATATCACGCAGTGTTACAACATTTATTATCGATATGAAGTTCTAAATTGTCTCGAAAAAAATGAAGGTTTTTGTAGTAAACTTTTAAATTTTTGTTTCACTTCACTTTCATGACAACTTAGTACTTAGTGGATGATTCGTTTGTGTTTAACTAACGTATATCATATCGTTAGCTAGTATAACATCTCACACCGTGTTGCAATATATCTGTCTTCGAATCAATGACATGAAAACATACCTGGCGCAAGCGTTAGAAACATCCTATGTATCCTATCCTAAAGAATGTTGGTACCCGTTATTCACGATGTATTTTTTTAAATGTGTGTCATCGTCCGTAGAAGTGCATGAGCCAAATCTCCTTCTCTTAATTTATTGGTTGAATATATATTCTACAAGTTCACTGGGTAAAAATGACTTGACGCCCTGAAAATAAACTAAGTAGCAGTCGAATGCCAAGATTACGCCATTATGACAAGACATATATTCCGCTTGGCGTTAAAATTCAAAAGGTATAATTAGAGACCATTAAATCAATGGTCTTTGGTCAATGAAATTGAATGCGATAGGATTATATAACGGTCACCTGTGTGTCATAAAAAAGGCTATTTAAACCACTTTGATTGTTGTGACAACATTTGGCAGAGGTCGTAATTGGTGTACACGTTCTATTGGATACTATGGATAGTGCGCATAGCATCACATTTAAACTTCCTGAGCCGACACCCATATAAACACTGTCTTTCTCTTGAAACAATACAAAAAATTAAAGATATATTTAACATCAATTCATCGGAGGTTTGAGTTGTTTGGATGACTTTAGATATGTTTGAACAGTTGTTTAGAAAATAAGATTTCCTAAGGGTCGACATGGTTTAATTTCCGACAAAACATGAGCTTTTTCATCATGATATTAACAAACACAGGACAATTTTGCTTTCATCCCAGCTCGGCTTTTCTCGGGCTCATTCAGAAAAAGCTCTTATTTTGAGACACAAAGGATTCTGATAAATTGTATGTCAGGTTTTTCCAGCTTCAATGCGCATTGACTGGCACAGTCTGGCGGTCAAGACTGTCACGGCTGTTCGAGAAACGGAACGTTTTCCGACCTGATTAAAAAGACATTTCATTTGTGTATAACTGTTATACAGACTTTGGATTCCTTCTGCCTAGGTGAATAACCTGTTTAATTCTAGATAACCGATATTTCGGAAGTTGAGGCAGATGAAGATTAGGTTAAGGGTAAGGGTTAGGGTTTATTGTTATTCAACATCCGCGAATTTAGTTCAAAACCTACGGCACCAACTTGTGGGTGTTGAATAACAAGCAATCGGTAAATTTTAAAACGCAACTATTTATCAATATAATAAAATGAACGTTATTATTAGCAGTTTAACAACAAACTCTTTTTTGTGTGCCAACTTGAGTTGCGTTTAAAAACACTATGTCATTGTTCCATTTTTGTAAGGACGAATCAGTCTACATACAACTACCAACAGTAGAATACATAAAGGGCGATTTTAGTGACGTCACAACGGTTGTCCTTTGTGACTTCATGCAATGAAAACGTCATTCAAAAGACAGCAGGTATATAAATCAAGATGTCTAAATTTCGGGAAAACAAAGAAAATCTTAAACCGACAGTATTTACATAGATTAACGATTTAGTTTGATACATTAAGATTAAGAAAAAGACTTATTCTGTGATGTAGTGTTTGAAACTGTGTTGGTAATTCATGATTGATTGTAATATATTAATAAAGTAGAACTAATGCCATATCATCAACTATCACGTTGCAAAATATTACCTTGGTCAGAGAGGTAGTCCAAGGGTGTGTAACCGAGGTCGTTTTGTTTCTTCATGTCTGTTTCAGGACGCTGCTCCAGCTGCTGGTGTAACACTTCAACATTGATTCCTCGCCTCCTACACAGGAAGTGGAGTGGCGTGTTTCCGTACATGTCGGCCTTGTCTCCCTGATTGATCAATGTCAGAATATTCTCCATGGGAAGTGTTCCCTTGCATAGAACATGAAGCGGTGTTATTCCATTGTCATCTTGCTTATTGATGTCTCCATTTGCTGTGTTGACAATTCTAAGTACTAGATCAGATTCGATCTTTTCATTTTGACAAAGATAATGTAATGGTGAAGTTCCATGTTCATCACCTTTATTGAAGTCACCTTTCCCTTCATTGATCACTAGATCTACATTGTCAAGCTGAAGGCCTGAGTTTGCACAGAGATAGTGCAGTGGAGTGCTCTTGTGCTGCTCACACTTGTTAAGATCCCCGTTTTCTTGGACGATATTCCACTGAATCACTTCATTAGTAAAGGCGCAATATTTGAAAAGATAATGGAGAGGTGTCTGTCCAAAGTTATCAGAAATATTAATATCTCCCCTTACTTCAGCTATGATCAGTCGCATTGCAAGTATCATAACATCCTGTACCTTATGATCGTAATGTCCATCAGCAGCAGCAGAGATCCCGACCTGGCAGAGATAGTGCAGAGGTGTCTGTCCGTACTGATCACCAATATTCACATCCCCTCTTCCTTCAGTGATCATCAATCGTACAGTGTCCAAGTCTACAGCAGTATGTATAGCATTACCCTCACTATCCTCAGCAGAAGCACCAGTAGAATTCTTTAGCTGACAGACATAATGCAGGGGTGTTCTCCCACTCCTATCCTTTATGTTCACATCAGCTTTAGTCTTTATTAATATGTGCACCGCTGACATGCGTCCTCTCCGTAGAGCTGTCCACAACATGGTTTCTCCATCCCTTCCTGGCTGGTTTATGAATTGCTTAGAACCATTCTGGAAAAATGGATTTTATTTTTAGTTGGAATTTCACCATTTACAATCAGTTTTTAAAACATCAGGCAAATTTTTCTCTATGTTGAAAGTTCAAATACATTCAACATCCAAAATTGTGTTCCACAGGAGATATCGCTTGTGGAAGATCAAGCTATCTCCTACGAAATATAATTTCTAAAGTAGATTTTGAACAATGCCCTGTTACAGTCCAGTTCATGATATCCCAATTGTGTTTCATCATCAAGTAATGACATAACAATGCTATGACGTCATAAACCTGACGACATCAACACACTGAGAGTCTTAGAGTAGGACAGTGTTTAAAAATATACATTTTTCACGAAATCTAAATGAGAATGATTTTTGATGATAAATAGTATCTCACCCTCGTTTCTTCTGATATCAAATATATCAACGTCCCTGATTGATAAAATTAAAAATATCCTCGGCAAGCCTCTGTGTACATGTCACCTCACTCAGTCATGAAGGACAATTGAACCTTGCAGAAGTATTCACCTAGAATGTTCGCCCCTAAAAAGCTAAGACAAGAGTACTCTGAAAGCATATCATCCTCTGCCACATGTCCTATCCATGAATACATTACCTTCTAAGCATTTAAAACTGATGCAGTATAACTATTGACAAAAGCTATATTTTAAAGACATATTGTGCTTTTTGTACCCATATTTCTATAACTGAAAACAAAATCATCATAATCACAAAACAAAATGGCAACAAAGAACATTAATGTGTGAGTGACCTTTCAAGACTGATACAAAGATTCTGAAATATTTGCTTTTGGGAAACAAGAAATCATTTAATTATCACAATTTTGAGGTTTGCATAGATGACATTTCAAAAACATTAACAAATGTGTTTGAATGTAACATTGACTTGTAACCTTGTAGGAGAACATTTAACCAAAGGTTATGTATCTATAAGTTATTAACGAGTATAAGAGTTCGAAAAATTCTTGGTTCATATGCTCAAAGTCAAGGGCCTCAAATCTGGAAACGCAATAAGCCTTGTCCATTACGAAGAATGTGTCGGATAGAAAGAAACGTGTTGTAGACATACCTGCATTTAACGTGGATGTATGTATGCAGCACTACGCGATTGTACTTCCTTAAAGACTGGCTCCACTAATGAGAGAGCTATGCCTTACAAAGCGACCTTGTCTAAAGTTTTGGACAAACAAGCTCCTTTGAAATCCGTTAAGGCTGTAAGCAGACCTTATAGTTCCTAGATGGCAGCAGAAACATGATCGACAACATGCTGAAAAAGTTTGCGCTATTCAAGACTTGTTGTCCATCAACATATACACCAGAATTCAGGAAAAAGTACATTCCTATTCAGAGAATGTAAACTGACTCATATCAGGCAACACTTAACTGATAGTAAGAACGATAGTAAAACACTCTTCATGATTGTTAAGTCCCTGACTGAATCTAACTGTGATGGGACAACCAGCAACTCAGCAGCCTCATCTCAGAAGCGAGCAAATGATAATGCCTGATTTGTCATGGATAAAGTAGATAAGATTGCCCTTGAATATGATGAAGCATTCAAAGTCCACTGATCCAAGTCA
The DNA here is from genome assembly GCA_921293015.1 of Phorcus lineatus. Classification (NCBI taxonomy): domain Eukaryota; kingdom Metazoa; phylum Mollusca; class Gastropoda; order Trochida; family Trochidae; genus Phorcus; species Phorcus lineatus. The sequence goes on from OV121093.1 coordinate 45,021,425, forward strand.
AGGCTAAAACTAAAAAATATTGATTGCATCATGCCAAAAAGGGGAAATGCGTATCACTTTAATATCAGCATGTGTAAAGTTTCAGAATGATTGATAAAAAACGGTGAGTGGTGCTAATATCACAAAACATATACCAATGACAGGACTGACAGACCACACTACTGCTATATCCCCCTATGACTCCGCTGCCGGGAATCACCTCACTGGTCATGAGTATCATGCACAAAAGATGTTATTCTGTTATTCTAATTTGAGCATTCTTGTTTCAGCGCAGTAGAATCGTTAAGAGGTTTTATGGGAAGTTACTGCCACACCAATTTTAAGATTGTAGACTTGGTCTTGATCCCCTCTCCAACTGTCTTTCGACTTTTCAAAAGAATCAAGAAATTTTAGAAATTTTAAAATTGGTCAGATTGCTGAATTTTAGGTTTTTCCAAATACGGTTTAAACGATTCTGTTGACGGTACATTTCGCTTTTCCAATGGTATATTTTTTCATAACAACGTGGTCGAAGGGATAAACGGCATGTATGAATGCTTCAATCTATATGATGCAAAAACAAAATGGTCTTCGTTCTTAACATAACAAGGAGTTGAATCACCAACGGTGGTAGGGAGTAAATCTATCAGACATGATGGTGCACTGCCATGCTGAATTTTATAATATAATGTTCACTTTCTACTTTATCTACCTTTGTTCTCTAAAATTGTTCCCACCCGGTTTCATAAGAGAGATAATTAAGCGGTGTGTATTTCGGTAGGCCTGTTACAATATGAGCACCTTCTAGTTGTAATTCCAAAATAGAATTTTTTTTTTAAATTTTCATTTTACTTGGTTGCCTTTTCACTGTCTGTGATAAAAGCAGGCACATCATTATTCCTTATTTCAACACGACGACTGGAGTTTTCCAGTATGATGGTTTATTAACTGTATTTAATTTTGTTAGAAATTCGTCAAGATTTGCATAAACATTTTTTGGGGCAAAATACTTCATATTATTTACTTTGTTTTGTTTTTTCTTGGATAAGATGATGTTGGTTTTTTTGGGCTGTACTTTTTGCTTTCTTTTTCAACCCGTGTCGTCATCTACATTCTTATCAAAGCTCTGATCACACGGGTCTAATAGTGACTTCTGTTTTGGAAAATTATTTGTTGACCACCTCATTTATTCTCATTGCCCATTTCATTTATATCATCTTATTGGTTAAATTATTCAGCCCAATCTATGCCTTCAATAAGATTGCTCAGAGTAAAACAAATCTGCCCTATTGTAACATCATTGTAAAGTAGAAAAGGCCTCATGTTGGTCCTTCATCTGGAGAAAGGTGACAGTCCAAGGACGATTGGGAAAAGTTTAATAGATGAAGGAAATAGACCCGGCACAACGTTAATTTTTCGAAACAATCAATCAAATGCCAGGCAAACTACCGTGTGACTTACAGGAACCAACTTATTAGTGTCATTTTCAAATATGGGTAATATACTTAAATCTTAATGCATTTTCTACAATGTCTGTACAAATAATTTCTGTCAATGTATTAAACAACATACTCGTTAAATCAATTTTGCATCTTGTATTAATTTTATGATCATGAACTCTTTTGGCACATTCATTTTGTTTAGGGCACACACTGATTTGACATCGGGTGCCTTGAGTAGTGTGTAAAGGTCTGTAAAAATCTGAACTGAATGCCAGACACTCCCATACTTTGGGGAAAAGAACAATAAAATAGACAGAATGATCTTATAGTCTCAATTCTTATTATTAGATTTGGAGATTAACTGGTTTCTCCATCACTGGTTTCTGGTGAGTGGTTTTAGAGTTATTGATGGACACAATGCCCCGCCATTAATTAAAGGGATGAAAATATAATAAGCTTCTGTTCATGTGCAGCTCGTGTGATTGACATTTAAAATAATGCAGTATTACAGATGCCTCTGTGCAAAGGTAAATGTAGGTTTACATACACCAAACCACAACCCTTCACGTTCCTACTCTAACAATATTTACCTTTATATCTGTGGTGACAGAGCAGGAGACAAGAGCTTCACAGAATTCCCTACTCTCACAAAGTCTTTGTTTGAATACAGAGTAATCTCCCATGAGTATCTCTTCTCTAAACCGCTCAGCTAAAGCCTTCAGTACAGCAGGAATTGGCTTCACAATGATGTAACATGGGGATCTACCTCTGTCTCCATCATCCGATGTTGAGATGATCATCTTCTGTCTTATAACAGAGAGCGTTGCATACTTAACACAGTACAGAGGGTCAATATCATTGATGACATTCAGTACACTCTCATACACAGAGGGATGAGCAAAATGACAGATTCCATTCCTCCACACTGTGATATAGCTGCCCTCTTGTTCCCTCTCGACTTCAAGAAGTTTCTGCCTTTTGTCATCATCATCAATGCTGTTAAAATCAAACTTTCCATCATGTTTTATCATCATCTGGAACAAATTGTTACATTTGCTTTTGTACAGAACCTTTGTTGTTTTGTCCAGAAAATCTAAAGGTGATCTAAAGAACTGTTCAATAGGCATGTCATATCCCTCTGATATAAATATTGCAATCATCTTGCAACAGTGTGGGAACCCGTGAGGGACCAACATAGTGCACACTCTCTCTTTGATGTCAGGATGCATGCTCACGTTTTGCTGTTCAAGATGGTGTTCCAAAATTTTCATTCTCTCACTTGTTGATATCCTCATACCCAGGTCAACAACAACTCTCTTGTTGAAAACATTAGTAAGATGTCCAAGGTAAACCCTGGATTCATTAACAACATTCGTCCGACTGATGAAGATGACCTTGGTATTTGCTTTATATGTTTGGCATCTTAACATTCTCTGAATGACATCAAACCATTTGTCTATCTTCTGTTCATCTGCTTTATAGGCACCGAATCTATCATCAAACATGATGACTCTGTCTTCTTTTATTCTGAAAACAATATCATATTCCTCAGGTTTGTAGACGGTGTAGACTCCAAAATCCTTCTGCAGGAATTCCTTCAACACTAGGTAGCCGAGTGTTGTCTTGCCGTCCCCAGCATTCCCTGTTATGGTGACCCAGTGTTGTCCTGAACTCAGCTTGTTAACCACAACGTCCACAGCAGACACTCGAATCATCCCTGCCGTCATGCACTCTACTTCATCCTTAGTTCTTGCTAAGAAAAAGAAAACTCATTAAAATGTGTACTAATTTCCTGAAATCATAAATTATATATTAAGATATTTCTTTCAAGTTTTCAAAAACATCTGTTAGAACAATCAGGAAGAGGATTTCTCTTCAAATCACTAATACTTTCAAATGATTACTTAGAAGACTTTATGGATGATATTGCAACGATTCCAGTTTGATGTTAATCACACATGGAGAATTTTCTAAATATACCTTTGAAAGGTACATGGAAGTGTAAGTTGATGAAATAAGAGCAGTGATGAATGTTAAGTATATAAATTGACAAATATTTCCTTTTAAGAACGCTAAAAACACGTTATATCACAACAAGCAATTGACATGGTCGAGCTAAATGAATTATAATAATGAATAAATATTGAATATTTCAGATGTCAGAAAAAAATAACATCTTTGCATTTGGTAGTAATCATTACCTAGATGCATTTTGATTGAACAAAAATAGAATGGTGGTATAATTTAGTAATGTGTAAATGTTTGCTTTCAAGCATCAAATATGAAGTGAGAAAAACAAAATATACTACCTAAAATGTCATCGGCAGGGTCTGGTCCTGTCACTGCAAAACAATATATTTTTAAAAAATAAAACAATTGCAAATCATTAATTGTGAAATTATTATTAAATTTTTGCAAGACGATGAGAACAATGTTTCTTACAGGCATTTACAGGGCTAACCATCCCTGCATAGTCTTTGTTCAGGGTTCCGCAATAAAGTTTAAAATCCAGGAGCCCAGAATCAACGTAGTGCCTACACATTCAGCTTCACAATAAACTCAAATACAAAAACAAACATCCATAGCTTGCAAGAGCCTTTGACAAATCAACCACTGTCTCCTTGATTAAACTTGTGAAAGAGTATATATGGCCTGAGTAAAGTTATATAAAATATTGTAAATTTATCTGTGAATACATGTCTTCTGCTTTGTCTCCAATACTTTTTCCTGACATTAGCGGTAATTATTTGAACAAAATATGATCAAATGAATATTTTATTCTTTAAACTACTATCACTTTTTGAGGACAATATATTTGATGATATTAAAATCCCACAAGAAATGTTTTTCATCAGCAAACTTAGATGGAGAATGGACTTCAGAAGTGAGGATTTATTAGAACCCTGCTTCCTCTGCTTACACCTGCTTCATGGAACGAGCAGCGCAAACCTTCATGTTAGGTGTGTCGAGAATGTCTTATGATATGATTGAAACAAAACATATTCCAGTGTTTTTCTGTGATATCAAAACACACACAGAGGACAATTCGACTATTAACGTCTTTCGTAGTCCTCGTTGTTTCATCGAACTCGTCAGTATCTTTTTGCACTTCATCTGTGCACGAAAGGCTGGCACAGAAACATAATAAACATACAAAAGACAGCTCTCCATCTGTTTTTTTTTAATTAAATCTTGTGTCCAGAAATCAAATTCCAGCTACATGAGCTTTTGCGTGAGCTGCAAAGCATCTAGAGCAACAAGAAAACGCAGGAGTTTGCCTTCCCCTGTTCCGTCGTCTTCACAGCCACAATACGTTTTTTATGAACGTAAAATAAAAGTCACTAAAACAAGAATTAAAGCCAGCATTCAGATATCTTCATTTTCATTTGGTTGACGTTACACAATTTTGATCATCATTTGTCAGTGATTTGAGAATTTTTTGAGAACATGTCAAAAGAAGTTCCAGGAGGTATTATACACAATTTATCAATGTCAAAGTATTAACAAGGGTGGATATGACTCCCCACAGACAGATTGCTCACTATCCTTAAGGAATAATATATTGATCAAAAGTGGTAATATTTAAAATGAAGCTGTGACCTTGACCGTTTCATAGATTACAATAGCGGATCAAAGAAAACCCTAATCATCAAATACATTGGACTGAAACTACCTTACTTGCCAGAAATTAATCAGACTTTACCCTCAGAAAGTACACCGAAGGCCTGTGGATTAAAAGACAAAAGCCCACTCTGAACAGGGATCAAGGCTATCACATTCCCTTAGCCTATGATCAGCTTATCCAACAAACTAAATAAAGGTTACATCTCTGGCTTCTACCTAATTACATGTTTACATAATGCTGTGTGAAACTTTGGCTTCCAGTCTTAAACCTTTTATCATACCTGTCAACCTATTAACTTGTTTTCATTGTCTCTATCACAATTGCTTTTCTTGTTGATTGCATCTGTTAATTATATTGTTTACCATGATATAAATGTAACCCCCCTCTATCCCTTCATCATTGCTTGACAACGACACAAGAAGCTGTGTCGAAACGTCGCATTTGAAGAATAAAGAAGTTGTCATCCATACATTAGTCTCTTATCTGATACCCAACTTCTAAATGCCACTCAAAGAAAATATGACACATTGGATCTATAAATAGGCTGATTTATATTCATCTGTGATGATTCATTTAATCTATAACATCATATAAGTTATTCCCTTCTATCATGTTTAATTCGCCTGCCTTGAATCATTGATCATATTCGTTCTCATCAAATTGATCAATCAAAATCAAATAGTTTAAATCAAATTTATTTAGAATATCTGTATCATAGTCCTGAATAAAACATATAATTGTTTATTATGAACTCTACCAACCGATATTTGTCTTTGTGTCTGCTGTAAGTATGTTTCCAAAAACAAATCTCGTTCGCTATTGTCAAGTTTTCGAACACAAGTCAAAACTTTTATCTCTTAAATTGAAAAGCTTAAAGTGGAAATTTTCAGTCACATCTACTATCTCTTATTACAATAAAGCCGTTGACAAAAGTTCCCGTTTGACTCCAACAACAACAGCCGTCTAAGTGCACTTTGTTTTAAACAGATATCATCTACGCTTGCTAGCTGTGAAGATTTTGAATATTGGGCGTATAACTTACCCGAAATAGATTAAATCTGATATCCCAGCTTTAAAACGTTTATTTTGAAAACGTTATTTTTGAAATACGGCTTAAGTTAGTTTGAGTTTAAGTTTAAGTTAAATGTTAAATGTTAAATTTAGACTATATTAAACCCCATTAATAAATTCGGGACAAATACAAATTATATTTTGTTTATCCTACAACTCAAGTTTTAGTTGACAGTAGATATTGATTCAACTAGTTTAGTTTGTTTTCTAGTCTCAAAGACTCTGCTGAATGAAACGTAAAGGTTTAAAACATTTTTCAAAACCAATGTTCTAAGGAGTCCTTGCGTCAGATATCAGGACTATTTTTGTAAAAAACCCAAAAACAGTCCTGAAATATTTAAATGGTTACCGTGGACAACCAGGTCGAAGTTGGACGTAAATCTGAATTATTAGTATGGTCATGCTTATTTAGATAAAAAAAATTTCATTATCTTCTGTAGGACTTATTAATTTCAGATGAAAACTTAGAGGCTGTTTTGTGATGTTATTGTGATACTGAGTCCAGGCAGCTTGTGGCTTAATCTGAAATGTGAAACTAAAAATCAAGAGGATATTCAAATCCAGTGTTAAAACCGGCATTGTTTTACATGCCGGTCATCATGTCAAGCTTTACAGAATACCTGACATTTACATATGTTCCGTTCATTTTTTCTGATAAGTAAATAATACGTTCGTTTTGTACCATCACTTAGGCATTGCAGTACTATTTTCCCTTCCAGGGTAGGTAGCTATATATATATATATATATATATATAGAGAGACATTCGTTTGCTTCTTCATATCTATGGAAAAGTGAAACGTGCTTAAAATCAGAGTTGATCTGAAAAAAGCGTGAATTTTAGTAGACGGTTAACGTAACTATTGTCACCAAGAACAGTTAGGCTACCTGAATGATTACGTTTCGGATGTAGTCGGAAAATAGCGTTAATTTTAGTAGACGGTTAACGTAACCATTGTCACCAAGAACAGTTAGGCTACCTGAATGATTACGTTTCGGATGTAGTCGGAAAATAGCGTTAATTTTAGTAGACAGTTAACGTAACCATTGTCACCAAGAACAGTTAGGCTACCTGAATGATTACGTTTCAGATGTAGCGAGACAGTTGGTATCAGGAACAATAAATTCTGATTTAAGTATCCGAACTTTTATTATTACTTTAAGTAGAAAATTTGATTGTTCATCAGACATGTCCAACAGTCTTTTGAAAAACAGTTATATATTTATCACCGGACAGTAACTGGTATTTATCGGATAACAGAAACACTGAAATACAACATAACTCATCTAGGTCACATAATTCTTAAAGTACGACTTATGTATGTACACCGTATGTGTTCATCTCACCTTGCATTATGCCAACAGCTAGTACGTTGTCCGCATGCCCACCTGTAATGCCAGTCACAGACACATTGATGGAAGGGTTAGCCATGTTTCTGGGAAGAGAATATTTTATATATGATACAGAGATCAACAAGAATATCCATTGCAAGAACCCATATTATTATTCCGAAATAAATCATCTCAGTTGTCTTCTTAGCTGACCCAGTTCACTTCAAACTAAACTAAACTACAAATTAGAGGTTTTACCACGATTTCATTGACATAATGTTTGGATTTAATAAGAACCTTAAACGCACTATAGCACACCCTTTTTTTCGTTTTATAGACTTACACGTAGATTACGGTCATCTTTTGATGATAGAATCTATCGGCCTCAAAGTACTCTTTCATATGGTTCATTTGGAACAAATGTGCGTATTCAAATTTGAAAGTATTTAATAAAACTCAAAATAATAAATGGACCGTTACACAAATTCGACTCTCGCGCCGTCCGTCGGCCAACCATGAAATAAAGCGAACACTATGGATTTCTCTCCCTTGGCATTGCTCGGGGCGTCACTACAAAAGTCGCTGCAGACAAAACTCGGTCGGGACCAAAATGGCTGTTAATGTTTATGTTAATGGTCGAGGTACGCCGAATACAAATGCCTTGGGACGAGATGCTGCTCAATAAGGACGAGGTAAACAACGGTGTATTTAGGAAGACGGCAATGCAACGCTGGATCAAAGCGAGAGGCACGATGTCGATGATGACAGACGAAATGTTAGCAGGTGAGCATAACTTCAATGTATCAGTCAATCGTTCATTCACTATATCTTCCTTGTATGTCATCGCATCAATGAATAAATTTCGTTCTCATGATGAAAAATATTTCCATTATTTTTTTCTGAAATACGAGATCCACGAAGATGAAACGCTTCGTCATGTTTATTTCAGAATTTTTAATGTATATCAGAAAATAAAAATTGTTTTTTAAAAAATCAGGCTTGATTTGTGTACACGAAGCCTATGACCTTAAATGGCAAACTATCTTTGCTCCGATGTCCGTATCCCTACATATATACTAATATATACTATATGTACAAATTACTGTTTATATTATTTATTACTGGATCTATCATTGTTCTTTCAGTGCCAAATAGTCAATAATGCTATTTTCACTACAAATATGAATTATTCCGAATGCTCGTCATTGCAATAAGTCAATGTTATTGATTGTTTTGCTTATACTGTTTTCCCTGGAATAAGCATCCCTCTGTCTATTTTTTCAGACAACCTTCAGCCCCGGGATTCAATCCTAGTCGATTCAAAACAAGACTCTTTTGATATTTTGGGAGATAAATCATACAGGACTACAAAACAATAGGTATGGAACTCTTAGAAACTGATTTGTTATGGGTTTTGATTGATTGGCTTAGGGCATGGCATTTTATCTGGCGTATGTTCATCTGTTCATGAACTATTTACTTTTTAATTTTCTTCAAGGGAACATTTGACTCTGGAAATCTGAAATTTGGTTATAACGACTCCTAATTAGGTCCTTTAGGATCTTGATTTATAGATTTGTTTATCCCTTGACTCCTTACAATGGCCACAACCTAAAGCCTATTTCCATCCTCATCTACCCTATTTTCATCATATTTTTCAGAAGAAAGATATCTTAGAATCTTGAAACCTTGTGTGCAGATTCCCTAGTTGATTTTTGTTCATAGATTTGGTGACCATGTGACCTTAATAAGCGTCGATGAGAGCATAGCCTCAAAACTATATTTTGCTCTTTTTTAAAAGGCCTAGGAAGGTCAAATCTTGTGTACCGACTCCCAAGCTAAAATAAATTGATTTGGTGGTCCTATTGCAGCTCGGATGGTGATCCTGTGACCATCATTGAAACAAATTGAAGATAGCTTTATGAGCTATAGCGCTGATTGCATTACCTTAACTGCTTAAAAGATTTTCCACATGTTTCAATTCTCAATGTTTCTTATTTTAATGAATATAAGTTTCATTTACAAACTATGTGCAACCGAAGTACTACCATCAGAAATATGATTTCAATATTATCAATGGTAATGCATAGGATTTCTTCCTTGAATTTCTGAAATGACAAAGTGCCAGCTTTTCAAAACTTAAGTTAAGTTAAAGATGCTATCAACAATTTCAGTAACAGCAAAGAAAATTGTTTTCTGTGAAGTCTTTAATTGTTACATTTTTATCTGACATTAGATCTTGTTTTGTCTTTCTTTCTAGTCTCAGTGCACATCATAGAAATAATAATTTGAACGCGGAGCAATGGACGTAGTGTCACAAGTGTCACTTTGGGTATGTTAAAGCATTATTTTTTCAACATTGTTGAGGTTGTGTTTTAATAGCTTGTGTGGAATTTAATTTTTGTCATTCTATGTCAGATACAATTGCCAAATGTTGGAAATTAATTTCTGTGGGCCATTCAGGCATTGTACAAAAATGTTACTACTTTGTCAAATACCTTTTATAATAATAACTTAATAAGTTAATATGAGATGCACAGAACTGATTGACAAGAATTGGACCTGGACAAGCATTGCTCAATTTCTTCTACTAGAATGTTATCAACTTCAGAGCTTTAGTAAGTTAACAATTGCAGAAAGAATATTGATTTATTCTATTATTGTAAAAAGGATTTAATTATAATGAAGTAACAATACTAAATCAATTCTAAATAATACTGACTTGTCATGCTGTATAATCCCCAGCTTTTATTTACTCGGAGGTATCTAGATTTCAATGATTCTGTCAGTCTGAAATAGTTTCCTGATTGTAATTCAAAATATATTTTATATGAATTTTATTTATCAGTGTCAACTACCTGATGACATTTATTCTTTTAGGAGTTGCAACTTGCAACCTTGATGGGTTATGGCCAAAATGCTATACATTAATTTTAAATCCCCCCTAGCTGTTAAAATTACCAATGTGGTGTAGCTTTTAGGTAAAAAAACCTCCCACAATTTGAAATTATAGCTATCTGCCCTCTTCATTGATTACAAAAGGTTCATATCAATGCATGTCATGTTAAAGTGATCAAACTACAGGGAGTTTATATAAATGGGTTCACTATCACCTTAATTGCCAAATCACATTTCCATCTTAAAATTCTAAATGCATTATTTGTATTTCACAGGTTAACAGTGATTACATAATCTTTTCCCGAAGAAAGATGAGCAAGCCAAGCACCATATGATAATGAAGACAACACCTTTCATGTGAAATATGCAGAATATGATATTAGTATTCTTAATTCTGAATCTTCTTTTTATCAAATCTGGCTGGCCGGTTGGGTTCATGGCATGGCAACTGGTGTCTGTCTGTCCATCCATACATTAGTCCATAAATATTTCGCTCCTTGTACTTCTCATGAACCCGTGCCTTTCAAGAGCTGAAAATGTGTAAACAGGAACCTTGGCCTATGGGAATATAAATTGTAGATTTTGTGTTTCTGTGGTCCCAACTAAATAGCGCAGTGGGCAACTCTCTAAAGTCAATATTTTCACCAAAGGCCTAGAAATATAAAATGTAGTGTCAAGACATCTCCCTCATTATTATTTTCATAATAATGTATTTGGTGACCCTGTAGCCCAATAAGGGCCACATCAACCACAAAATCTATTTTCATCTTCTTTACCAGGAGCATTTATCCTATAAAGCAAACTATGGTTTACATACCTCTTGCTTATTGAAATAAGCTCTTGCCACACCTTGACAGTTATAAGAACCACATCAACCACATTATGTACCTGCTGAAATTGGGTCTTTTCTTTATTGGGTAATGGTATTTAATATTTCAGGTTTTGATGACCCTTTGACTCTACAAATACTGCCTCTTTTCCGCCTTATTATATAGATTGTATGAATTCTAATGTACTAAACCGCTTGGTTTTCAGAGCTGAAATCATCTCTACAGGGTTCGCTTTGTTGTCATTAAGGGATACAAAGGATTCTTATTAATAATAACGATAATAAATATACATGCGTTATGATATCTCCCTTTCAAATCATTGTTAGCAAAATATAACATTTTCAAGTTTTATTGCAAATGTAAGAATGTAATATGTTTTCATTTTATTTTTTCATGAACCTTTTAATCCATTAGAACTAGCCAATCCAAATCTTGTGTACAGGTCCTTTAACCAATTGAACATTTGGTGATTCTTTCGCCCCAATGAGGGAGTTATCTCCTCAAGACGCAAAAGCTCATAAAGACAGAAATCTTGTGCAAATATACCCTGGCCAAGGGTGATTATAATTTGTGGCTTTTGGTGTATTTCATATTCTCCAGACCCAAAAACCCTTGAAGGTTGAAATCGTGTGCACATGTATCTTACATTGTAAACTTTATGACCCACCTGAGGGCCATGGGGCCATGCTCTACATTTCCTATTTGTATTATTTCATTCTTGTGCTCCAGAAAAATGAGTGTGACAGGGGCACTAGTTAAGAGTGTTTTACCCTCAGGGCAGTGATAAAATACTGAATGTAAACAAGTAGGATGGCGCATGAAATTTCAGATGAGGTAAATAACACGTCTGTGTAGCATAAATGATAATTTTTTTTACAAGACTCTGAAATTCTTATACAGGACCTAGAGGGGCAGAAGAGAGGAAGGGGTTGGAGAGGTATAAAGAGGAAGTGACTAGGAGAAACACCTATTAACTAGTATAAGTATTTAAATACATTTGATATGCAAGAGAAAATTAAAGTAATTGTTTTTCCTTTCTCTTACATTAACGTGCTTAGATCAAAGGTCTTGTTTTGAACCATGCTATTTCAGTTAATAAGTATTATCACAAGAAAGACATTTATTGATTTGTTTTTCTTACTTAAATTTAGTTAAAGATTACTCTCATTGTCATTTGCAATCTTGCATGTATAGTGATCAATAAGTTTATTATGATAAAGTAAATAGTGTTTACGTTTTATGATATTTATTTCAAATGGCAGGAAGGGAGTAGGGGTGGCCTTATATTAGGTTTGAAAAGAAAATCAACTGCAAGTTTTGACATCCAGAAGCGGTGTTCTGATGTCAGTTGTGCTATGCTTTTAAAAAAATGCAGGAAGGTACTGTGCAACTGAGTCAACTTTGTACGTTTTGTCCTGATTTCCCTACAAGTTTAGTCTGGTCGAGCATTGTCAACAAAGAATTTCTTCACCAAAGCCAATTGCCACATGAGCTCAATGTCCTGACTATCTCGCATATATGATGACAGTAGTTTATTAAGGATTTGATATTCACCCTTCTTCAATTTCAGGCCATTGGTCAAACCATAAGCCATCCTTAGACTTCTCTCAAGTAAACCAGTCATACAGGACTTTTTGATGGACGCTAAAAATTGTATACAATTCACATAAATATGAACTAGAATTGTCTGTTTGTCTCCAAACAAAAAGCCTTTTTAGAGAAATTTAAAATAACATCCAAAACCGATGTCTGCATTATTTATTTCGCTCAGCCAATTAGTAAGCATTTTCAGCGTATTTCTCAAATACATGCTAATTGTTCTCGATTTACTGAAAACGTAAAGTGCCAGTTTGGGAAAGTCAAGTCACCTTGGTTGGTGAATAAAAAGGAGGAAAATATTCCCAACACCCACCAGGAACACTACTACTTAAGAATGCTGAAATCGTATGTAGGCGTATTTTGAGAAGCAACTTATAAATGCATGTTTTGTGACGGCTCATTGGATATCATTACCTAAGTCTTCAATCTAAGATTAAAGCAAAAATCATGAAACAACTGATGAACTACAAAGACAGCAGTTATATTAAAACATTTCTCAGTTTGCATTCTCAAGAATTTGGAGAACACATCATCTCAAGATTGTCATTGCCAACAAATAATCAGCTAATTTAGAGTGCCGTTATGAATTCACAACATAAATACTCACAGGACATTAGATATACTTTCAAACGAAGGGTGCTTTCATCTTACGTATTGCTGATTGTAACATCAATTATAACATGCACCATTAGGTTTATATTTCGTCATCACGTAGGTTTTTCATTACTATTCCATCTTTTGTGAAAACCTATTACAATGTTGGAGAGGGTAACGGTCAGACCAGTTTATATATCTTTGGAAATATATTATAACAACGAAATTCTCCATGGGGACTTAAAAGCACATCATTCACATATACATTTTACAAATTTTAGGCCTTGTGATTTTCAAGTGTTCAGTTGGCCCTACTAGCATATTTGTTCTTGGCAGTTCCAAAATGAGAAAGAGATTGTAATTATAAGCAATTAGAAAAATCATGTTTCAATTTCGGTAGGGCATCGTCTTGCATATTTCATCGAAACTATAACATCAATTATAGCATGAATTTCTTGCAGCGATTCAACAAGTGTCGATGATCAAATGATTCTCACAAAACGATATGCGCAATGATTGCAAACCAGTTTGGTATTCATCACAGCACCACGTGCGACACTTTCTGATGTGCGGAGAAATTGTTTACATTCCATGTATGGCAAATGTAGGTGTATTCCGAGCAATCCGCTACGATGGTTTCATTATCAAATGCAGGTTCATTCTAACGAATAATAATTATTTCATTTCATCAATAGGAAGCTTAAGTGACAATATATACACGCGTAAGCCTTAAATTAGCTAGTTTGAGCCCGAAAAACGTGCACTAGTGCCTTTAATGTAAGTTTAGATTTAAAAGTTTATGTAGTCTACATTAAACATTGAAATGTCTTATGGAAATAATTTGATCAATCTAGATATATCTTGTAATATTTACTTAATGTCAAATTGATTTGTTGTAGCATGGTAGCCCAAAGGGTTGGGGAATTGTTGTGAAATTGTATTTTCAAACAACAATTAATCGGGAGGTATTTTAAAACAACCATTAGTCTCGAGGTATTTTCAAACAACCGTTAATCTGGCGGTATCTTCAAACAACCATTAGTCTGGTGGTATTTTCAAACATTCTTTAGTCTGGAGGTATCTTAGTCTTGATCTGAATGGACATGAGTCGGCTTTTATGATAGTTTAGAAGTGCTTCCAGTTTAGTTTATTTCGCTAAATTTTGCTTTTTACTATAGAAGAAAATATATGTGGTAATTAATTGTACAATCAGTTTTACTATCCGCACGTTGGTTACCTCATATTGCTGCTTTGTATATGAATCTATCTAAACTAAGTAGATATTTAACAATTTGATAAGAAACCTATAGTAAGATCCGGCTAATCTCTGTCTATCAGCAGGACAGGTATGTCAACGTGACTTAGGATCAAACACGTCCAAACACGAACAATGAAACACACTGTCTCAATGGTAGCTTCTGATGTTAAAATCATATAATCACTTTTGCAAGCTATTGGTTTTCAAGAGAAAAAAATCTGATCACTTACATCAATATTTCCTGTCGGGTCTGCAAAGATTTTCTTCTTATGCCCGTTTTACAGTTAAGGGTGACACTGCTTATTGGCATCTGCTGTTTCAGGCCGAAAATCAAATCAAGTGCACCCCATCGCAAGAACGCAATATCCGAAATCTAGTAATAGCAGCCCAGATACCTATGACGGGCTAACATTTTTAGTTTAAAACCCTGTTTGTTCTTTCTGTATTTGAAAAGGGTAAGCATTAGCTATTTCCATTGCATATTTCTCTAGGAAATGTTACGTTATTGACGTGATAGCTTTTGCGAAATGACGTGGTAAGGACTGACGCTCGACAAAGACATAGGGTGGGGTGTTTATAACATTATTATTGAGGGCTAAAATGCATCCAAATTCAGAAAATTGTTTCAAACGTCAAGGCGAAAGGATGAACTATACATGTAAAATCATTCAATAATATTGCACTACATTGCTTGTATTGCAAGAAGAAGGTACATTCAAAAATGATGTTTTTAAAACCCTTAACATTAAACATGTTATTTGAAAATTCAAAATTTGAGACTCCTTGTTCTGCTTATGTATGGGGGGTTCATTTGTTTTTCACCTACCGTTTTGGGCGACGGAAGATAAAAAGCAATCCTACTGCAATTAGGATGAAAGTTATGACAGCCACTCCCCCATCAAGTGCTCTCCATTTCTCTCCATTTTCGTCTGAAACACACAACGAAAATTTTATAATATGTTACTGCTTACCTTTTCATACCATAGGTGCTTGACATACGCAATGACTTGGTAAATAACTGAATAGGTCAGGTACTTCTGTATTTATCACAAAAAACTTATCTTATTCAGTATCATTCGAAGTGCTGCTCAGAAATCTATGAAATTTATGATTGTGTTGATTATACAGTTATGATACAGTACCTTTCTATCTACATTGTCAATTATCCTGGACACAGTCATGTTTACAGAGCTCACCTGTCAGGTTACAGAAGGACCCATAGTAGCCTCTCACACATCCCGTCATGCATTTACCAGTTGCACCATCTATATACGTCTCACATGTCCTGGTGCAGTCTGGTCCACAGTATCCACGTTGGCATCCCTTGGAACACGCTCCTGTGGTCTGATTGCAGGCTCCGTCTGTACATTTCCAGCAAGTCTTGGTGCAGCCCTCGCCATAGAAGCCGCTCTGACATCTTTTAAGGCACTGCCCAGTTTTCATTTTACATTTCTTCCTGTGCATTTTTTACATTACCACGGCAGACAGCTCCATAGAATTTGGACCTTTTTCACATCGGTCATCATAACATTGCTCTTGACAGGTGGACACGTACTTTGCACATTTTGTAATACTCCCGTCTCTGTCACACTTCTTGTCCACACAATTCTGACTTCATGGCAATCGGATCCATACTGTCCCGGGATACAGTCTATGCAGTTCTCTGACTCTTTGTGATACATACACTTTGGAGAGCAAGGTTGCTGACAAAACTTTCGGATTATCTGAACAGTAGAGATGCATGTGTTGTTCAAACAGTAATCATTGAGCATTTCCAACCTGATAATAGAATGGAACATCTTTTAATTATGATAAAAATAAATAAAGTCATAAGTACGGATGCAACTGAGAACCTCCCATACTGTCTGATTTCATTGTCTAAAATAAAATATAAATCGTTTATGAAAAAGTTGTATGTCACTTGCTAGATACATTATTGAATAGTCTACATTAGTTTATATATCTACTATCTTTGTGTCTTAGTATTTGACCGCAAGGGCCTACATCGAGGAGGGACAATGAAGGCAACCTTAGTGACGTTGAAAAGAAGACTGGTAGCAAGACCTTTACACATTGTGTCATGACAGACTGGAGCCACTTTCTGGTTTATTATGCTGCGCTGCGACTGGCTCACTTATACTTAAATACGATTTACATAATTTACCGACACAGTGAATTATTTACCAAATATATTTTTTAATTTGTCAATTGAAATCACGGGCGCCAAACTCTTAGTATGAATAGTATGTATTCTTAGCTAGCTTTATAACATATAAAGAAGGTATGATAAAGACGCCATTTGCACGACCTGCAATTTCCTCCGCACCGGAAATAAACAGGGATAAGGCTGTAAACCTAAGATAGGAAATAAAGAAAATAAACTGTCAATATAATAAGTGTTGATTACATTACATAGTATATCACATTCAGTTTTCTATGTCTATAGAATATTTCCAAAGTAATGCCAAGACAAATGACTTGATGTATGTCTTCAATTAACACTAAGAATCTCCTCTGTTGGGTTTCTTGTTATTTCGGACTTATCTCTCATTGTCTACAAGCCATCGAACATAAAATGCATCGTATACGAAAACTGATTTACACATACACTTGTTAATCAATTGAATTAGGTTATGTGTCGCATTATAGCACACAAATAAAATGGTAAAAAAATAATTGTTTTCTGACTTTTTTAAAGTGTTAAATATCCACAAACATAGAGTCGATGTAAACACCATGCGGCAAACAAAAGCCTTCGTTGTTAGATAAAATGTTTATTAACAATTTTGAAACAATACGAAGTGAACACATTTTTGCTAACATTTAAACAAATAACCGGATCATATTGACTGAGTTTGAGATCAAGGTAATAAAGATTCAAGTTGAAGATACTATTGATACATTGTTTAATAGAAGCTGGAAAATTACTAACCTGATACAGAGAAAATAATATTCCATGCAAAACCCTTGCACTGCCAAAATATCAATGTCTCCCTTAACGTTATTCATAAAAGACTGAACTCGCTGGAAAAGTTGGCAAATCTGACAGCGTGGCATGTTAGAGGACCTGAGTTTAACACTGAGTCATTCATGACAACCAACAATCAGTCTGAATGGGAACCAAGTTGACCAAGGTATGGCTATAACAACAAATATTGATGCTAGTTCATGTTGTACAGACAAACTGTTATCTTATGTATTTATCTAGTAGCTAAATTGATTGAAACAAATAAAAAAAAAACATTTTAAAACTTTTAACTTTAAAATATGGTTGCAAGCAGGGTGTCCAAAATACCTTACTCTGCCAAATATAAAGGTACGAAAGGTCTGTACATAAATGATTTTTAGAAAATATTTCATTAACAAACATATATCAATCATGACTGGTCAAATGATTCTAGATTTCATTCTACAGTTAATATATATGGACACATTTTACTGTTATGAATCAAATTCGTGAACTACAAAAATCATGTGTACTTACTCAATTGAATTTGTTCCAAAGGAATTATATCCACAGCTTACACCACATGAATCAAGAAGCTTACAACACAAATACCCGAATAGGTGGCCATGAATTTCCGGTGTCAGTCTTATACAAATTATTCACCACGAATCGTTCAAAATACAAATCATCTTCTTCAAATGTTCACATGTTATGAACATGAAAACACTTGGAACACAAACTTTAAAGATTTAGTCGTAGAATTTAATTCATAAAGCTACAATCGCAAGCAAACAGAGTCAGCTCTCTAAAATACGTCCGTCCACCCTCGTGACGTCACAACATTGTTTGAAACGTTACTAACAACAAGGATTTCAATAAACCTATACATAGCATTGCTAACAGATATCGTCAAGATAAATCTGCACCAGTCAAATCACTGTAATTCGCGTCAAGATGAGACATAAGTTACACTGGTTTAACCCTTTTTGAATTGATAAACCATATGGATTGATAGTTACGATTTTACTCATATTTAGTCTGTTGACAGCTCCCAACGAAAATCAGCTCTCGTTTTGTTACACAAAGCAAGCTTCTTCAAAATCTATTTCAATTGGCTAACGCCATTAGGGGATTCCCCTTGCCTTACCATGACAAAGGACGATAGCAAGGCCAAGTCATAGCTTATGAATTTGTATCATGTGTTTACACAATCTCTCTGTGTTGTATTTGTATTCGATGTGTATATATACTCTGTATTTGCGTAAAATCGTTTGCCTGTATCTACCCTGAATGTACGTTTTTGCTTCGAGGGCGTGAGAGCTTCAACCTTATAATCTGACTGATCAAAACGAATGTGTTGCCATGGTAACACTAATGCCATAGAGCTTTAACTCGGCATTCGGGGCTACCGTGCTTCATAATCAATCCACATTGGTAATTATATCAGATCAACCAATCAAAATCAAGAATACACAAACGTGATGATTCGTTTTATAGATATTGATATATTGATTTTGATCTTTACGATCTTTCCATCATTTGTGGATATACTTGTATGCGCTCAATGCCAAAGTTCTTGAATTCTGAACCATATAACGTCAAAATATATAATAAAAGTTGATGACTATAATGAACTGAAGTTAAAGCTAAGTAATAGTTTAAATGCTATTGTACATCGACAGATTATCCAAAAATAAAAATCATCAGCTGCTGTTATATATGCAAAAACAAAATATGTCTATCGACATGAATTTTTAACCGAACGGTATGTTGTTAGTTTAGAGTTTCGTATGCATGTACATTCAACAGCGGCAATCGTAAACAGATTGCCCAACAGTAAAGATTTACCATTTTGTGCCTGGTAGACACTTACCATTTGTATTTTGCTTTAGTAACTTCAGTCATTTCATTTCCCGCACATTTCATCATTAGTTATCTGAAGTAGCTAACTTTGTCGCTAGGTACTTATTTTTACTAAGATACCTTAGTGACCTAACTTGCAATGTGTTTATCGTTATGAAGGAAGACAGCGATTCTTGTTACCATTTTATCTCTAATCATTTGTATGGGGTTTTTTTTTTTAAACAAAAAAATTGTCGTTTTAACTCACAAAAATATGCGCACTATAATTCGATGGTAATATTTATGAAATGGGTGCATGTGTTTACTCTCCATATGTAACTTGTATGTATGGTTTTACAGCTTTTTAACAAAAGTGTGTTTAATTTCGAACTTAGTTCAGATATTGTGTAAAAGGGTGTTCACTCAAGATTCATCTTAAAATCATTCAGCCAAAAAGAGGAAAGTTATTTTAGAAGATAAATAAAGATCATACACCTATCAAATACTTAAAGATGATACTCAAAGTACTCTGGCAGATTGATACAACATCAGGGTACACAATTCAAAAAATATTATTTTTGATTACCGTATAAAATGTTCATTTCAAATAATTTTGTATAATACAAAAGATGGATCATACTGTTATAAACAATGGTGTGTCAGCTCTTCAATAATTGATAGAATGTGAGTTTAGATCATTTCTTCATTTCAGATTGCAAACAGGCAAACTTTCAGATCTTCACTCTTTTTAGGAAGTAGGTTTAAAGGCAATAACTTTCTAAATATCTTTTTATGAGATGTAATGAGATGCATGGATATAAATTGGAATTGATATGTCCTAATGCAACCACTTCACCTAGTAGAAATGAACATATTCAATTTCGAAGTTTTGAATCGATGTTTTTGTTATTTTATAACGTCTTATAATTTTCTTATAAACGTATTTAAGATAAGTTTAACCTATTTCAAATTGCATCTGTAAAGTATTGATTTTATAATCACAGTACTTACATAATAAGGGTTATACTTTCAACCTTAAAATCAAGTATTATTACTATGTTAGATGTATGATATACTGTCCAGGCAACAAATTGTATATTTGGAAATTAGATTTTGTAATATTGTATTTATTGTCCAATTGTATATAAATCAAAATACATAATTCCATATAATTTTCATATTCAACATGTTTTATAATTTAATTTTGCAAATATATGATAATTAAGGTTTATTCCTTGTATACAAACAAAACAAAACAATTGACAAAATGCCCGACGAAAAATGATTTTTCTTATCAGGCATATTTGCAACTTGCTACGTTATCATATTACTTTTCTATATATATGCAAGTTCATAACATCGAATGCTCATATCTAAATTCATGTTCGAGTTACAATAAGCAATATACAGTATAAACAGTATAGGAGCCCTCGTGTAATCTGATCCAGATCCATGACAATACAGCATGTACATGAATAAGAGTCCTTCACGTTTCACTACCTCTGTTTTTGTTACTCTGAATTGAAACAATTATACGATCCTAAATAAACTTACTCTTTCATTTCCGACTTTGAGAGACTTTCAAGTAAAAAATCGTAAGCACAAACATTTCAACCCCCCCTTGAGACATATGACACTGAAGAGCCTAAAACCATTAACGCAGATCAAATAACAGTAGAAGTTTGTTATGGGTTTACAAGCCTAATATCTTACCTCATTGCTCAGATTTGTTTGTCAATTGTGCATAATACTAAGATATCGATTACATACAGAGAAGGCGCAATAAATCAAACATTAAAGCCAGAGTTGGCTTTATCAATAATTGTATATCTTAAGAGTTTGACAAAGCGGATCAATTCAATTAGCAGCGAAATCAGCAGGTCAATCTGACCTCCACTGACCTGTTAACATTCATTTCATAAGGCATTTCTCAGGGAATTCAGAGTACTGTTTACACACAAAGCAGTTATCAAGTACGTGTATAGAACGCTGTAAGAAACGTTTTACTTTCGGAACAACGAATCCCGAAGAACCCAGGATTTTATTGAAATGTTGACTAGCTCTATGTGAAACCCTGAAATAATAACCTATTACATATCGCTCTCATTATCGCTGTGATCCGAGTAGTGGTATGCGGGGCATTACGGTGTCTTTTGAAAACATGTCATGCGTTAATGTGATTTCCTGGAAAAGAACAGTAGTTGCATATACACGTCAAAACAAGTATTGCAACACAATGTTCTTCAATTATCATCTTGATATCAATTAAAGATATTCAATTGATCAAGATCCAATTCATATCTAAGTGTTTGTCTCAGATTGAGCTAAATTTGATGAAATTAGAACTAACAAGCTATTCAATAAACACACAGTTAGTGATTCTAAAAAACAGTCACAAACACAACCCTTGTAAACCAGTAACATTATATAATCGAAAATGTTTTACTATTGCAGTAATATTACATTGGTAAAGATCATGTCGGTAGTAACTGACTCCCGCCGAATACTGCAGACACAAAACAAGCAAGAAAGAAAGTCAGTATTTGGAGTAACCCTCATGAACGTTAAAAAACCCTCCTCATGGCCTGAAATATGATGTTTATAATCTGGAAAGCCTCAATGTGTTTAAAGGTTTAGAATATAGGCAGAAATCAAGAAAAATGGTGTTGCAATTCCTTCCAGGTAGTATATATGATATTCATAAATGAAACAAACTATTTCTAGTAATTCTGAAATAAGGTTCCTTATGTAAATAATGAATAACCTGTATGTAAATGACGTCCAAATACATTTCTAGCATTACAGTTTAACACTTAAATATGTATTTGCTCTATATCATAATAAGAAACCTTAGTCTAGATAGTGAGCATGTTTCTTACTTGACCCTTTCACTCAGAGCTTATGATATCCATTGAGGCTATGGCACTTAACACCTTCTCTCTCAATCTTGGGCTTTCTACGCAGTTGTTACATGTAAAATACTGATCGTACATCGGGCGTGATAAGGCCACCTAGAAATGTTTTAGATTTCACTTGTATTGTACAGTGGTTTATGTGTAACATTGTAAACGTAATGTGTGGCGCAGGCCTCTTTTCACAACTTTAATACTTTAAATCTTTTACATAGAAGGTTTTCTTTGTTAAGCAGAGTTAGAGAGCTTTGTGAGCCGCATTAACATTTCATTGTCGCATGAAAGGTCCTGGAATAGGTTCCATCAATTGACTGAATGATGGATGATTTAGCACCCTAAATAACAACTTTAGTAAAGTGGAGCGAATGAAGAACGGAGTTTCAATAATTCATGGATGTGAGCATAAATATGTTATTGTGTACATTTTGTAATACAAACAGGACCTGTAAAGCAAGAATCATAACAGGCTATCTAGTCTGGAGCTGAAAGAGCATTGTTTTATTTTTAAATCACGTTGATGATAATTCTTGCAAAATATACGTGAATGCTTATCAATAGCTGACAAAATAGATATGATTAAGCATAAATGTTTTAAATCGTACAGGCGATAACACACAATGACTATGACACGTTTTTTTAAATTTAATGTCACATGACTTTGAATCCTTGAATTAATCATTATGCCTTTTGGGGTCTCAAATTTTTATCGCCTGTTGCTTGAAAATACTTTGCTCGATAAAACTGTGATTACGAAAATATGTTAATGAGAAGATTTTACTTTTAAGGCTTTTAAAGTCTTTGTAATATAAATTTTGGCTTCTTCGATGGAAAGAAAAGTTAAAATTATTTTCCAGGTTAGAACAAAAAGAACAGCACATGGAACAATCATCATCTAAAGTATGAATTCATTACCAGTGATTTGTAAAGCAAGCGATAATTTCAACTTAAAATGGGAATAATAAAGGGTTGATTTAAGAATTAGTAATTCCATTCGTTCTCACTTACCGGGAAATAGCCAGCTCTGTTGTTTGTTTGTGAGTTGATCAAACTCGTGCATTTTAGGAAGGTGATTGCATAATTATATTTTTTAAATTTAACAATTTCCTTATGATTTATTTGAAGACACGACCCCTACGTATAAAGAGAGTAACTAGAGCAGAACATTTCAAAGAAGGAAACAGAGGGGTATTCATAGGCACGCCAGAGTGTTATTTATCTGGCTCCCAAACGAGACCAAGACAGCAAGCTGAATGTTTATAAAGACAATCAAGGGAACATTATGAATATAAATATATACAATATATAGGACATAGTGTTATGGCAAAAACCGAGTTATTAAACAGACAAACAATGCATACACAAATTAATTGTACAGACTACTCGTGAATATAACGAGTTAGTTAACAAGCGCCATATAAGACTACTGATTTACTAAACAAGCTTCATTGGAGACTTATTTGTAACTTCCATGAAACACGTGAGAATAAATAATTATCAAACATGAATTGGTTACTTCAATATGTGTTGATCATTAGTACAAAATCTAAATTGTAATGTAGCTATTGTATGAAATGATATCGGGAAATTAAACATAAACTATATCACAATCAGGCTACAGAAAGCATAACATTTTATTTAACAATCTATTTGTAACGCATTATAAATCAAGATTTATTCGAGTATACTAAGATATCGAAGACGACAATCTTTATGTGAGAATGATACAGGTGTGGGCATGCTGAATCTTGAAACAGGCTACATGATTTGTCAAACAGGTAACACATGAGTGTAATCTGTAATTAAGAAGCTTGAGGGTAAGTATACTGAATTATCATACAGGTCGTATGCTAGTAAACAACTTGCTAGATGTGAATTAGGGTATTATGATATATTATTGTTTCCAGGGTTTCATATGGAATTAGTCAATATTTCATTACATGGATCCATGGAATTTGATGTATCGAATATAAAAGTGTTTCTGACAGCGATCTATCAATATACACGATAACCATTCTGTGCGTGAACAGTAGTCTGTATTCCCGAGAAATGTTATGTAGTGAATCTAAATGGGTCGCTTATGACAAACTGTTGATGCTATTAGATTATCATTATTGATAAAGCCAACTCTGTTTATAATGTTTATTCTACACAGCCTTTTGTCTCGTATGGTATGGTATGTTTGTGCTTATGATGTTTTACTTAAAACTCGATGACAGTTTGAATTACTCGGAAATGAGAGAGATTTGGGTTTTAAAAGGGGACCTTTGGTGGGAAACAGAGGGATAATAACAGCGGAAAATAACAACGCATGTGATAATGGGGATTGGGAGTAAGTATTGGCGTAATATCTGAATGTGGCGTAGATCTGATAGTGTGAATATGAGTGTGGTATTTAAATTAGGGATATTTAGATGTGTGCAGTATGAATTCGGATAATAACTTTAAGGGGTATGGATAATATACTTTTCAGTGAAGGAAATTTAGCACTAACAACGTGATGAGGAATAAGATAAATAAATGGGAAAATAAGATATGATAACGAATAAGTAATGCACTAGATGTAGATGTATAAACGTTTGAAGCACTGAGTTGTTGGGATAATTAGTTGTAAATGACGTGTATGAGCTACTGTAATACTTGCTTCTTTCCAGATAGGAGGAAATGCAATTTCATACTTCTTAGAACTTGAGCAGTAAGTAGCTGGTAATAGGAGATACTTGTATGTGTATGTGAATGTAATCTAAGAAGAACAAATACATCTTTTTAATGGAGAACTCCGTAAATATAACCTGTGCATTTTAATCAATGAGTGAGTTAACTTACAACGCAAATGGAAAGAAGAATCCCCTTTAGCTTGGTTTAACTTAGAACCTGTTTTGAGACTAGACACCTTTAGTCTACTGAAGGCCGCATGACAGTATATCGAGTTAATACTGCGATGTAGACGTTTTAATAAATCTTGTGAACAAGCACTTATGTTGTATTAATTTTTCATTTCCTAGGTGTAACCTCGCAGTTAAAACAGTAAAGATATAACATTTACAAATACTTTTTTCAAAAGGGCTTAATTTTTTATGTTTTACTCACTGAGCCAACTTCTCCAAAAAAGCCCCTTTTGAGAAACCACAATTTATGCACACTATCAAAGTTTGCATTCATTTAAGGTGACTCACAGTGGCACCCTCTCAATTATCTTTCACATTTATCAGTGACACCTCTTGACGTTCGTTCCAAAGAGACTGAATGCATCGTACCACTGCAATAAATATAAAACAGTTTTCCTTTATTATTCTTTTGATTAACATATATGTTTTGATATTCAAAACCGTATTTTAGTTGTAAAAGACTGAATTTGGTACATATGCTAAAAACTATATATCAAATAATAAACCTTTGAAACGCAATGATCGCAAGTTCATAATGATCGCGTTCATTGATATAGAGTTGATTGTGCATAGAATGTCCAAAAAATATGAAATTTTTAATTATCACCGTTCATGTCGATGTAAAGAGACGATTTATAACAATTTATTCGACATTATTTATATGATATATGACTAACATGTATATGTTCACTGTCCATAAAAAAACAACTCAAACAACAGATTAGCATTCCTGTCCCTGTCTCGAGAACCCTGTTCTGTATTGAAGATTAAATTGTTAATTCAAACTGACAGCTTTGACATTCCAATAATCTCTTTCCAAGTTATGCTTCTGAGTACACTTGTCTGTTCGGGAGATACCGTACACTGGTACATTACACTGGGTACATTACACGCTAGATACTGATCCATGCCATCTTTCGTTTGAAAAGGTTTCGTTTTTTTGTTCTTTTAAAAAAGGTTAACTAAATTGTGCTATATCATAGTTAAGCCAATTCCTACTGTTCTGAAAGCTTTAGCTATGAGTTTGTAATGAGAGATACATAAGGGAGATTACTCTATATTCAAACACACACGTTTTCAAAAAAGGGATTTCTGTGAAGCCATTGTTTCTTGCTGTCCGACCACAGATAAGTACTGAACACACAGACATCTGTTTTCACATTCATATCAATGTTGATCAGTATTTTCTTTTTCATTTCATCATACGTTTAGAAAAGTTATCATCAATAAAAAAAATGTGCGGAGAATAATGACTGATTTAGGGGATTTGTCTATGTGCTACCCCTGTGTTAAAGTGACTTTGACTTTCTCAATTTGAAGTTTGAATTCAATACTCCTGGTGTATTAATTAATTCTGATATCAAATTAGATTAAAATTGATGTAATGCTTTGATGGTAATAATGTTAATATTGTCTATCTTGACTGAGAAGATAAAGTTTAAATCATATAATCTCATTTATTTCTCAAGTTTTCAAGTTCTCAGCTAAATACTCGAGTTCTTTTCGTTAAATATAACATTGATCATCATCATAGTAATAATCATTATCATCACAATAATAAGAATCTAAAAAGATCAACATTCAGTGGTGCGTCAGGCACATGGATTCCAAATTCTAAAGTTGCAAGGATATAGAATAATGTAAATGAAAAATGAAACATATACTGAAATTTCCTAAAGGTTAGTTATTTCAGTTTAAACTTTAGTGACCTTATCATTTGAAACTTTGTGAATTTCTAATTCATTTATTTAGGTTACTTGCAAGACATGTGTCTTTAATGTTTTCTGAAAAATATGCTTAACAAAGAATAAGATAATAATACTAGTAAGATAAAGTCACTAGTCTACTCCATCTGTCACCAGTAAATTATGGTATGATGATCACAATTTTCAAAAGTGCCGCAGTAAAAACCTTTGGAGCAATTTATAGCGTCGAGAAAAAATGATGTTGAGGTTGCAAAATTTGTGACTAATTATGACATCGTATATCAAGAAAGGACGTTGTTATTATTACTTTGGATGTTATTATTGACATTAAGGTAATCGCTTTCAATATTGTGGATATAAATTGCAAATAATGTATATTGGGGAATCGATAAACATCATTTATACTACAAAACAAGAAAAGGTTTGTATATCTTGTATGATAAACTTTGTTTTCATCTGAAGCCCGGCGTATATTATAAAACCTAAGATTCATTTATTACACCTGTCACAAGCTCAAAATGATGACTTTCATTTGAAAAAAATCAAAATGCCTCTGAACTTTGAATAATTCTATCCTGCTACCTTATGCCACCTTATGTTATATATGTTTTGTTAGTTTATAAATTGGTAATCTATCAAATTCATTATTATAGAATTTTAATTAATGCGTATTTTGTAATCTAATATTTTTCCACAGAAAAGTTCAAAACAACTAATCAACCAACAAGGAAACAATGGGGATTCTTATTTGTTTCAGTAAAATGTTTGTAAGTAGTTCCGTGAATGTTAACTCTTGTATTAAGCTAACCTGTATAAAATGTGTGTTTAAATAGAATAGAGAAAGTTGATTATATGTAGGATATTCTGCTGTTTGTAGGAAAGGCTTGGTTATAAAAGGATTTTTGGCAAATTAAAATTTGTCTAACAAGATGATTAAATAAATTATAGACAAGGCAAAGTCAGCTAATCTAATGATAGTACATAATACAATGATTTCAATGTTTTTTTTAAATTTTGGAACATTTTGTACCATCTGTTTTTGGCTTGCAAAATTTTTGACAAACCATGGAGTGATATGCACAGTAAGATTGCTTGATGGAATTAAGTCGAGGATAGTCATGTCATGAATAAAGATTAAACACCACCTACACTAGAAAGTAAAGTACGTTTTTATACCATAGTTCCCCACATACAATAAAACACCTGTCTTCAATATGACATCTTAAAATCAAATCATTGTTTTGAAAACCTAACATCTCTAAAGCATATGTAATAATAAAAAAAACCAGAAACATCAAAAAATTCTATTTACTATTTAATGCTATATCTTTTCTTTGATTATATTAAAAATGTTTGGGACATCACGAAATAATGGATTTACCTATGAGTTAGCACTAAATCATGACCTTGCTGGAGAGGCTGTTTCAGGGCATTTGAGGACACGTGCACCCATTTTTGCTTTTTCTTCATGTAATGAATTACTTCTAACTCTTAACCATTGAATTGCAATCAACAGTGAACAAGTCACGAAAGGTTGTCAAAAAACAAAGTGTCGATTGTGCATAATTCGGAAATATTGTTTGATGAAAACGGCTGAAGTACCTTTCAACATTTGGCCAAGAATGGAATTTAATTTTCAGGGTATATATGTAATTTCAACCTTCTTTATACACAGTTGTTATGTTAATCATGTCAGTTGCTGTTTTGGCTTTTCAGCGTGTATGCAAAATTCTAATATTTTATTATATCGCATTTCTAATTGCATTAGAAACTTTGTTTTGAACTTCATAGTCTGAATGCTAGAATATTTGTAAAGTAACTTATGTGGTTGATTACTTGTGTGCTAGATGTTACTAATATCAAGATATACGCATTATCTGTGCACTCTTCATATGTACAAAGTATGAGTGTGTACTAGTGCCTTTGTATGTCATTAAATCGTTCAAAAAAGGGCTGATTTTTGAACATATCCCCTCAAATATCAAACTAGATATGATAAAGTTTGAATAAGTGCGTTTGTGTAAAGAGAATTATAATTATCAATCTAATTGTTTATTAACAGAAGAATTCAAAGCAGTATATCAACCAACCAGGAGACGATGGACAAACCATTCTGTGGACAGCTCTGTGGAGTCAAGGTATGAATGCTGAAAAGACTTTAGTGGCAAAGGCTAAAGCGGATGTGAGCCCAAAGGATGATACAGGTAGAACACCCCTGCAGTATCTCTGTCGCCTACAAACAATCACTGATGGTCGATTATACACTGAAGGAAGAGGATACACTAATATCAAATATAATTTTGGACAAACACCTTTTCACTATATTTTCAAATGCCGAAAACATACTAGTAAAGACATTCAGTGGATCATCCCTAAAGCCAGTGGTGATAAGAATGTGAGCAGAATAAGAGCACCCCGCTGCACTATCTCTGTTCATACTCAAGTCTTCAACTGGACACTGTAGATCTAGTGATCAAGGAAGGGAAAGGCCTTCAATAAAGGCGAGGGACATGGAACTACACCATTTCATTATGTTTGTGGAAAGGGAAAGGTTAAATCTGATGTTGTTCACAGCAACACAGCAAATGGAGTTATCAACAAGCAAGATTACAATGGAATAACACCACTTCATGTTCTTTGCAAGTTATCACTTCTGATGAAGGATATTCTGACATTGATCAATCAGGGAGACAAGACCGACATAAATGGAAACTCTCCACTACATTTCCTGTGTCTGAGGCGATGGATCGATGCTGAAGTGTTACAAGTTCACCTGAAACAGAAACCTGCAATAGATATGGGCAAACCAAACGTCTTGGGATACATTCATTTGGACTACCTCAGGTAATATTCTGATATGGTTTTGAAGTCTTGACATTCTTGTAAAATGGATTTGCTTTGATGTTGGAATGGATTTGCTTGGATATTGTATTGGAATTTTTAAGATGGCTGAATGAATCTAAAAAACAACTCTTCAGGAATAAACATGAATATTTATTTGAAATTTGAACATCGTCTTACATGCATGGAATGGACATGAATGGATTAAGCTTTGCGTTATTTAAAATGGAAATGATTAAGAAAAAGAACTAGAAATAAAATAAGAACTGAAATATGGATTTGGAATCATGTTGTTTTCAACACTGCTTATTGAAATGTATATATATTCATAAACACTCTTTAGATTGTTCTGCGAATCATATGTTCAAAGATGGCATTGTGATTTTTATGTGAAACACAACAGTTAATTGTGCCAAAACTTTAGTTATTATTCAATAAGACGAATCCAAATACGTTTCACTTCATTTCTGACTTTGCAATATTCACCAGATGTGAACACTCCCTGGGCGGAATGACTGAAAGATATGCTGCTGACCTTGTGTTTAAACATGAAGACAACTTGATTGTTGTGTTGGGTAAGTGAAATACTTGATTATCATCAGGAAGACAAGATATCCTGGATAACATCTTCTTTATTATGGAATTCTTGAAAGACGTGAATATTATCATCAGCCATTAAGTCACAATGTCAGTTTATGTATCCTCCCTCTGTATGAAACATATCTCAATCACAATAACAGCACCTCCTAGTTTAAAGAATGTCAGGATCAAGTCTTTGATTTTCGAAATGCTTGTGGCATTGCCTCATGAATTTTCCTACATCTTTCCATATGGTGCAAGTGTTGTGCAGTGTGAAAGGGTGTGGGATTTACGGTTTTAGCACAACAAAACCGTTGTGAAAAAAGGAAAGCAAACTGGTATCATATTTCAAGCTGTTTTTATTGCTATTTAAATTTTCTGTAAATTTTTGTAAGTGGTTCTTTGAATTTAATTGTACGACTTTGAGACGGTAAAAATGGATCAGAATCGAAAAAGAACCTTTTGGCTCTACACATTTTTAATGAAGTGGTTAAACATACTGAACTTTGTGAAGACATACCTTGACAAAAGTGAATTAATTGGCTGTCTGAACACTGATACGTCAGATACAAAAGTCTTCAACCACAAATGTAATTGATAATGCAATGATAAGGCAATGCTGCAGTTATCTTCTGTTTTTAAAATTGGATTGTGATTGTTATCTTAGTCATGTTCTCAGTATGTATGTGACACAAAGCCATTCGCCTTATAAACCTTAATTGTCAATCAAATGTAAGTAAAATCCCATCATTGTCTTCAAGTGTTTGTTACTCATGTTCAGTTACAAGGCACGATCGAGTAAAGGTGTCTTCTTCGTTGTTGATGGCTGTACCATGGACTTATGCGGGATATTGAAATAACAATTTCAGATGGCATGTGTATTAAATATGTACTGTTACAGAATGTGAAACAAAAAGGGTTCGCTTACACAGATGTAAATGCAGAATATTTTGGGGAGTTTGGGGTACAAAAGTTTAAGCATAAACAAATATTTTATTTCAGTAATATTTTTACTACGAGCTTTCATGGAAATAATGTTAACAAGAAACGTGTATATTTGCAGGTTTTGCCATGACTTTCAGCTCAGTGAGAAGAGTAAACGAATCGCTGCAAATAGACTACTCTGGTCTTGAGCTGACAAACTTTTTATGTGGATGTGAATACAGAACGGTACGATTCTCAAGTTTCACATGGACTTGTAGTAGTCCCAACCCCCTAACCCGCTACCCCTCCCCTCTCACTAATCCCCCCTCCGGCCTAAGAGTAATTGAGGGGTCCAGATGACGGGGTCTCCTAAACAACTGTAAAATGCAACCTAGTCCTTCAAAAAAGCCCAAATGGGATTTTTCTTATAGCTGAGATAATTTTCTATACAATGGTATATAACATGAAACCTTTTGAGTTTGGTTGCAGACCGATTTATCACCTTGAAAACGTCTAATTTTCGAGTTTGGTTGCAGTCCCCTATAGGCAACTGCAACCAAGTTCTTGAAACCATAAAAATACAGGTTTTCATAGAACAGAAGAGTTTTGACTAAACATAATTTGGTTGCAGAGAGAAACTCAACGATGATATCGCAAAAGTTGGAACTTTACCTGGCTGTTTATTTACATTTCAATGAAACATCGGCAACTGGCTCAAAGCAACCGAGTACGGTTTTCGATCATGTCGTGTCCCGCTTCGCTGTCGTTTCTGACAAAGTGGATGGAAAATTTCCACTAACCTTGTTAAATCTAACATTCTCAATAGTTTATCATGTCCTGGCAAGTATTTATGACATTCCTTGACCAAATTATTCCTAAATTGCCATTTGTTTTTACAACGTGGCCCCGAGACGAATTCGAATTGTTGTCAAATCTCATCACTATTCTCATTGGCTGTTACATATGCCTCTGATAGCAAACTAATTTTGATAGAAAATAAACATCATCAAGTAACTTTAATGACTTGTTTCTATCTAAAAACCGATCAAAATCAATCATGAATAAGTAAAAACGAAAGTCAAAATTTTGTTGAAAATGTTTGATACTGAATTAGCCAATTGAAAGACGTGTTACATAGCGCATGGTATTACGTCACACGTTGTGTCAAAGGGAACATGTCAAACTGAAACTGTTGATTTGGTCGTTTTCTCGTCAATTTAGGTAAATTTGAAGTCTCCTGCAACCAAATTGTTCTGATAACCTTTTCAAAATATAATTGTACTACCTGCAACCAAATTATTATTAGCCAAGACATGAAAAATGATGTATATTTGACAAAAAATAATTTGGTTGCAGTTGCCTATAAGGGACTGCAACCAAACTCGAAAATTACTCGATTTCATGATGATTTTTCACTTTGCAACCAAATTCCAGGATTCCTGATAATACAGTATGTTACAGTAAATTAATTCAGCTTTCAGAACATCTTCATCTGAACTATTTTCAAGGACTGGGTAGCATTTTATAGACGTTTTAGATACCCCGTCATTTGGACCCCTCAATTACTCTTAGGCCCCCCCCTCCTACTGGGAGACCAGCTCCAGACTATCAATTAAGGACAGAGAGTGGTTGATATTGCTGCAGATGGGGTTGGTAGAGGGGCAGGGCAATTTAGATAAAAGGATATTTGTTTCTGGTCACCCAAGCTCCGTCTGTGTGTCTGTACGTGCGGTCTGTCCCCGTCACCCCGATCGTCTCTGTATACAGGTGTTGAGGATAGATCAGGAGGACAGGATAGATCAGGTTGGTGAGTGTGTCTCTCTGTCTCTGGCCTGGTTCTTGATGTGGGAAGGGGTAGGGTGGGGTTCACAGACGTGGAGAGGGGGGAACTCTTGTATAAAGATGATCTATACTTCCATCAAGAAGTGTTCCCCTATGTATCACGTAAATCCAAACAACAATGAGAGTGATGCATTAATGCACTAGTCAACGGCCGCGAGATCTCCATTACTGAGAGGAAAACACATCTCATTCAGCAGGCCTTGTCAGACTAAACAAAGTTAGTTTCATACTGTCTGCGTTAGTGGGGCACACAGTACATCTTTGTAAGAAATACCATGGAGCGCCTGTAAATGCCGTTTTAACATTGAACAATCATCATATAAATGTGCAATGATAATTGTGATAGAAACATTTTTCGCATTGTAAATGCAAGAAAGGTGTATTTTCCAAGATTATTCAGAATAACATTATTATTAGATATTAATCGAGTAATACTAATTTTTTCTGAAGTCAAACATGTAATGCTTATCAGTTGGGACCCATACGTTTAATTGATAACTTATTTATTGCAGATTCAAAGACAAATGTTCGTTGGCAGTGCCTTGATTACTTTAGATGTAAATGGAAAGAAGAATTTAGACTTATTTTCCTTTGTATAGCCGTTTTTCATTTCAAGTCTGAAAAGGGAACAAATGTAACTTTGACATTTAAGAAATAAATATTTTACTTAAGAAATGTGATTTGAACTTAACCAAAATCAAATAGCATTTTCCTCTAATATCACCGTGCTAACACTATATGATTTCATATTAATATTACTCAATTATTATATTTATTATATTTATTATATTGACACCAGTTCTGTTAGAGGACTTTTGTTTTGTTTATTTTTTATGTCTGAATTTTGACTCGAACAGCAGTCAGCAAACAAATTACCACGGACAATGGTAAGACCCTTTGTCTCAATACTCTTTATCTAAAACTACAGTAACTAAAATAAGTGACCATGGTCTTTGGTCCCTATCCTGTTGTCTAAAACTGAACACACATAAGAGTCATTAAAATCAATTTTATAATAACGTTATAGTATTTAAGTTAAAATTGATATATAGTTATTAAGGTTTAGGATTTCTAGTAATTAGGTGTCACGCCTATGTTATGTATCAATTCCATGTATGTGCACGATCTTAAGACCCTGCTTTGATATGCAAGTACATGTGAGGGCGTCTTAAATACACTGACTGGTTTAGAACTGTGCGTAACTATATATAACCATCACGTACACATATCATGAAAGTCAAATATCCAGTTTAAGAATATTTAACTGGCTATATTTTATTTACTAGAAATGTTAGTTGTACTTGAAAGTATAGAAGGACCCAGCATGCATCCTAAACTCAATAACTTACTGCTCATTTAGAATGTATGGTGGCGTAATTACCATAAGTAAGAGCACACTATAACTCTTATTAGATCCGATTATAGGGTAGTAGTTAGGACAGATAGAGCGATTTGAAATAATAACTCTTTCAACTTATTCTCTTAATTCGCCAGATGAAATTAATAGAAATTACTTATTAGGTTAAGGCAGTGTCTATTGTGTTATGCAAACTACGGCTTAGCACATGGACAGATAAAGTGACAATGTTGTTTCATCGTCTTAAGACCTATTTTGATAACTATTGTGTTGAATGGTTTCATCATTATATTGTCCCCTGTAATTCTAATGAAGAAGATTGATTATGTTGATTTATTATTGATTAATTATGAATAAACAATTCAAGTTATTTTGTACCGTTGCTTATATTGTCCTAGGCTGATCACCCGAGTCATCTGACCCCGGATCAGGTAGCAAACCAATTTAATATTTGCGGAGTTGTACCCAAAACCTGAATGACTTATGACACAACATGACATGTCGTACAGCGTATGTCCGTCCAACCATCCGTCCATTTGTAAACTTCATATTATTTTGTGCCGTTGCTTTTATTTTCTTCAACGGGAGACTATAAAATTATACATCTTATATACATCATAAGTTTGACAAAGCGGATCAATTCAATTTGCAGTGTAATCAACAGGTCAATCTGACCTTCATTGACCCATTTTCATTTCTCGGGAACTGAGTTCTGTTAACGCACAAAGCAATTATTGTGCATATTAATAAATTACTGTTAGAAACAGTTTTTGTTTGGAACAACCAATCCCGAGGAACACAGAATTGTAATGAAATGACGACTCACTTTATATGAAAACTTGGAAAAAACTTTTACAAAATGCTTTTATTATCGCTACGATGCAAACACCTGTATGCGGCACATTAAGTTGTCTTTTGAAAACATATCATGGTTATTTTGGTATCTTTTGTAAGTATTGATGAAGTTATTTTTCAATGTCGACAATGAATCCAAATTACAGGACATTTGCACTACGACACAATGGTAAGTTGGTAAGTGAACAAACTTTTGGTAAGCAACTGTACATAAGCATATATACATATTGTTTTTATTCATCAGTTGTAGAAGTAGAAGTAGAAGCAAGAAGATTAGTAAAGATTTTATCTACGCTATATTGTACCATCAAAACTGCTAATGCAAAGTCCATTAAACTCTTCGTGACAACAGTCTCTGAGCTGAAACTGATACATTAAACAAAATCCCTAGTCCAGCTTCCGTTAGAGTGTTATATCCTGTTAAATGATTCAAAATCATCTACATTTTCAAAATGCACTAAATTACTTGGAAATTTTCTAAAAAGATACGAATGAAAGTGAAAAAAGTAAATCATGACAAATTATAAAGTCAGCTATATAAGCTGCGAGTTTGATTCTAGTGCATTTGCGCCTATGGTTATTGAAAATCTTCTTCCCTTAGGGTACTCGCATTAATGAGCCAAAACATATGCAGCTAATGGATATCAATGATAATTATTAAAATCGTTAACGCAGTGACCATTCAGTGGTCATTTTTCAAAACGTACCTAGAGACTTGAATTTAGGTTCAAACGATGCAGATTACACTAAAAATTGTAAAACAGGATGATAATTGTAGAGGTCATGTGACTAACCCGCCATCTTGATTTAGGTTTATTTACATTTTTTCGACACTACAATATAAAGAATCTCCAATTGATACAGTGAAACAAGAGCGATGAAATTTATAAATGTAGCTGATGAATTGTGGTATGAAGGATACTAAGATGAAATGCGTAATCACAATAGAGTGTTCACAGTAATCATTCAAAGATGTCCAAAAAATAAAACTTTTGAAAGGATGGTCAAAATGCCCGTAAAGACTTGCAGAAGTTGCATTATCAAACCTAAATGTTCTTTCCATAAACTTTATTGTTTATTGCTTACTGCTGTGCAGCTAAAGCATTTTATCAAAAATTAGTTCACACTGATGTAATTCCCCATAAAGACTTCCATGGTAATTTGCAAATGCGAGAAGATCTCATTGTACAAGATTTGACAATGAAGATGAACTCGACGCGGCTGAGGGGCCAGTGAGAAGATTTCTACCGCAAGGGCACAGCCAGTCACAAAGACAAATGGGCAAAGTGCAAAAAGGTACAGGGAAATTATATTGAAAATAAAATCCCAACCTTTGGCTTCTGTTTTATATCCACTTCCATGAACATTTTGACTTCCTCTCATATGTTTGACAATATATATATATCATTCCTGTATTCAATGATATAATCTTCTACTAATAATTCTTTTTCTGTAAATTCGCATTGATGTTTATCTTAATTGTTCATTGGATGTGCGCATGTACAGCTATACATTGTTGAAGAGCTCCATCTTTTAATAAGTTAAAATATTCATCTAGCTTTAGGCGTATCCCACTTATAAACTTGTTGATGAATACAGAGACCGACAAACCTGTTTTCTTTGTTTGCTGATAATAGACATGAGAGTCTCAAGAATGTGGTTGTCGCAGTTAGGTCTGTGATGAGTAAACGAAAGGACGTTGGTAATTTGTATATAGTTAAATTGAAAATAAAAATTGTTTCTATAAACATGATTACCTTTTGGGGACCAACTCAATATTTTACATTATAGTGAAGAAAATAATTAAAAACCGATTTGAATTTGAGGTAGAGGCGTGTTGATAAGGCTACTTTATTGCAAGTTTGAATCAGTGAGGCATGTGCACAGATCTGACATTGTGTTGTGGGTGAAGAAAAATCTGTGAAGCATGCAACAGGATTTGAAATCACTGTTTTGGGTGAACGAGGCAGGGTCTAAACTTCAAAAATCGGGTGGTAACTTGAGGAGATTTGTTGAGGGTGAGTATCAAGCTTATTTGAAAATCATCATTGCGCGTTCAGGCGTGTAGATCACTCTGGACATGCGATGTACTGTATTCAACTACTTCATTTAATGATATTGAAATGCAGTCTATTATTTGGACAGGATCAACATCACTTTTAGAAATATTTCAATAAAGTTAAACTCAATTGCAGTTGTACCTTTTGAGTTTGTTAGTTTTCATTAAGGAGTTATATAATCGTGTAAAATTTAGAAATGGATTTTCATGGAAAGAATAGTAACAAGTGTATGGCAAAATTTCAAAATGAAATCACGACCTTAGCGTTTTCTTAGATTTATATATGAAAACAGTCAATACAGTATCGAATGTTGATGTTTTTCATCACAACATATTTTGTTGATGTGATAGCATCAGAGATATTAATGCTGATAGACATTTTCTTTATATGTAACAATGAAATTTATTGTAATTATGACAGTTGGGTTAAGCAAAGAACAAACCTGCTTATATGTTATATTCGTCAACACTTTAGGTAAACTTATCCTCTTGTTTTACTCAAACATGCTTATGATTTCGCTGGCAAATATCTAAGTGAATTGAATAAATCTACCCCTGGAACACATACCGGTTTGAAATTGGACATTAATCGCTATTTTGTAAGCTTCAAAAATGACTTGATGAGCCTATTTATGAAGTTGTAAGTTTACTTATTCATTTGATAAGTTTGCTAATTCATTTAGAAAGCTTACTAATGTCCAGTTTGTTGTCATCTCTAAAAATGACTGCTCCCAAGAAATATATGAAACTAAATTTGTACAGTTTGTTTGGTCAAGTCTATAAAGACACATATATTATGCTATGAAGATGTTTTTTAAAAATGAAAATCATCAAAGTAAGAAAAGCCGTGTAAAGAATGAATGCTCAAGATCGAGAGCCAAATATACAATGATTATTTTGAACCACGAGGAAAATATCAAAATGCATTTAATAATCGACTCATTTCGGTAATTTATGTGAAGAAAACATCTAATTGCGGATCATTTTCCTTTTGTGGGCTTTTGTTTTTAAAATATAGTTTTCATGATTATCATATCATTGCATGAGGCTGAATTTTTAGTCAATCGTCAATTTTCGTATTTTTTTACCTTTTTTTTGTGAAATCAATAGACTTGCCTATTAGCTCTTTATGCCATGCTGATTTAAGGGAAAATGTAATGAAAATAGGTACTGTCCTCTAACTGATTTTACAGAATTATGAAAATAAACAAGATGTGTAGATAAAATGTCCATACAATCACACATGCCATTTTAAACTCATAGCGCCGATGAATGGATTCACTTTTCAATCTCGTTTTATTTTTCCCGAGTGTGCGGTCTCATTTATCTAGTTGTAAAATCTAAATCAACCGAAATATTTCCCTCAGTAACATGTTTCAACTACTTATGTTATAACTATGGGCTAATTGCATATTTGTATAATACGAAATGTCTCCTTGTCCCTTCCACAAAAATACCCCGATAGGACTGTCCTTTAGAAATATTATTTTTTTACATATTGAAAATTTATATCGATAAATGGCCTGGTAATATTCTCTTTTATTTAATTACCAATAGATTATTGAATACAGTTTACTACAGAATTGAATACTCTTGTAAACTTGATCAAGGCTTGAAAGATGAAAATATCCATTAAACAAAACCTACTGACAAAGGATATTCTGAAGAATTTGAAGGTTGAAAATGTTTTTGTCCCCTAAATGACGTAATAGCACATTTAGTTTCCATATTATAAGAAATAGACTCAACGTTGAGAACTGAAATATTTATGAATCAAAATAAGTCGTGTGACGGAGCAATTTTTACAAATCTAGATAACCTTAAGAAAGACATTATATAAACCTTATACATGCTTGATAACGATATAAGAATCTGTACCGAAACGTCGACATTGAGCAAATAAAGAAGTTTTACATCCATAATATCATTGTGTTCCTTATACTAGCAACTTCTTGAATGCCATTGAACAAATAGATAACCTTACTCTTCCATTACTGAGGATTATAAGGTTAGTTTCAAGCAAAACATTATAAGCACAAACATATCGATCCCCTCCAAGAGATATAAAAAAATGAAGAGCTTAAAACCATTTGCACAGATTTGCAAGAAGTTGTTATGAGTAAGCCGAATACCTTACCCCATTGCAAATAATTATTTTCATTGGTGCATATTACCGTTTTTAAGATATCGAATATGCACAGAAGAAGCTGTACTTTGACAGATCTATAGCATGTAATATGAATTACATTTGAGTGTTATATATAATTTGATGCAAATATTTTCTTTATCTACAAAATATATTGTAATATTGTTGAGTGACAGAAATCATTCAAAGTTGAATTCCTTATTTTGGAAAGATTTGTTTATATTCAATAAGCAAAGGAGACATCTATATCAAATATCCAAGCATTATAATAAAAGTATATGAAAGTGCAGGTCTACCTCAAAGACGTCTTTACGTCTATTCATTGTCTAGGCTTAGACGTCTTAATAGGTACGTTGAATAGACGTATTTTAGGTGTAAGCCGATTTAGACCTAATTGCCTGCTGGGCAAGTACATGTGAGGTCGTCTTATGCGTAAATATATATTACTATTACGTACACATATTATCAAAGTCAAATATCCAGTTTAAGAATATTTAACTGGCTATATTGTATTTATTAGAACTGTTAGTTGTACTTGAAAGAATAGAAGGACCCATGCATCCTAAACTCAATAACTTACTGCTCATTAAAAATGGTGGCGTAATTACCGTAAATTAGAGCACACTATAACACTTATTAGATTATATTATATGGTAGTTGGATTTGATAGAGCAGATTTGAATTAAGAACTTCTTCAACTCTTTTCTCTAGATTCGTCAGATGAAATTAATAGACATCACATATAAGGTTAAGGCAGGTCTATTGCGTTATGCAAACTAGCGGCTTAGCACATGTACAGATAAAGTGACATTATTGTTTCATCGTCTTAAGACCTATTTTGATAACTATTGTGTTGAATGGTTTCATCATTATAGTGTCTCCTGTCATTCAAATGAAGATGTTGATTTATGATTTATTAATTATGAATAATCAATTCAAGTTATTTTGTGCTGTTGCTTATATTTTACCCGTAGCAAACCAATTTAACATTTGCGGAGTTGCACCCAATCCCTGACTAACTTATGGCACAACATGGCGTGTCGTACAGTATCTGTCCGTCCAACCGTCCGTCCATTTGTACACTTTTTCTTTTTTCGACTGACACTGAAACGAAAATGGTGATTTTTGGTAATGGAGATTTTGTGATTATGTGGCCCATATTAAGGTCCCTAATGCGCATGCCATACAGCTGTTTAAAACGTTTGATGCATTTCTTTCGATCTGGTGTAAACATAATGTAACTTATTCAAACATAATTTCAGAGCTAAGATTTTTTTGAGTAGATGAAGTAAATGCATATTCCTACCACATACTAAAAGATTATATTCATAGGAATACCTCTGGCAGTAATGTGTGCAACACTAAAATAATCTTTCTTACAAATTAAAAGAACCTTACTCTCCCATTAAATACTGATACATTTCACCAGTTCATAAAAAAGGTAATCAAACGGGGCTGAATATATTTTATATAATTCTTTCATTACTCACAGAATTATATCAATTAAAAATCATTGAGATCGCCGAGATAACCATGACGTCATTCTAGAAGCTATGTTATTTCACAATGTCATATTATTTTGTGCCGTTGCTTCTATTGTCTTCAACGGTAAATTATAAAATTATATATCTTATATACATCCGAGTTTGACAAAGCGGATCAATTCAATTTGCAGGGAAATCAACAGGTCAATCTGACCTTCATTGACCCATTTTCATTTCTCGGGAAAATTCAGAGTACTGTTAACTCACAAAGCAGTTATTGTGCATATCGTTAGATCACTGTTAGAAACAGTTTTCGTTTGGAACAACCAATCCCGAGGAACACAGAATTGTAATGAAATGATGACTAACTCTATATGAAACTTTGGAAAAACTTTTACAAAATGCTTTTATTATCGCTACGATGTGAATACCTGTATGCGGAGCATTAAGTTGTATTTTGAAAACATACCATGCGTTAATGTGATTTCTTGGAAAACGAAATCCAGGTGCATATATTCGCCAGAGAACACAAAACAAGAAAGAAAGTCAGTTTTCAGTGTAATCATCGAGAATGTTAGAAACAACTCTTTATGGCCCGAACAAGACGCTGAAGAGATGTCAGTAATTTGGAAATCGCTAATGTTTTGTTTAATGTGCATCAGTACATGGGCAGAAATTGTTGCAATTCTTTCTTTCTGATACTTGTATAGATAGTGACAATATATTTTAGGAAAATATATTTGCAAGATTTTTTCTAGATTTTTGTTTTTATGTGATTGCTGATAATGATACCTTCGTGGAACATTTAAATGAATTTAATCACATATACAAGTATGAACAAGAGACATTTTAAAAAATATTGGCTACTATACACATGGATATTTTGGCATCTTTTGTAAGTATTGGTGAAGTTATTTTTTAATGTCGACAATGAATCTAAATTACATGATATTTGCACTATTACACAATGGTAAGTTGGTAAATAAACACACTTTTGGTAAGCACCTGTACATAATCATATAAACATATTGTTTTTATTCATAAAAAAAACCAGGATGATAATTTTAGAGGTCACGCGACTTACCCGCTATCTTGATTTAGGTTCATTCATATTTTTTCGACACTACAACATAAAGAATCTCCTATTGATACAATTAAACAAGAGCGATGAAATTTATAAATGTAGCTGATGAATTGTGGTATAAAGAATACTAACATGAAATGCGTAATCACAATAGAGAGTTTTCAAAGATGTCCAAAAAATATAACTTTTGAAAGGGTGGTCAAAATGCCCATAAAAACTTGCAAAAGTTGTGCAGCTAAAGCATTTTATCAAAAATGAGTTCACATTGAAGTAACGGTAATTTGCAAATGCGAGCAGATTTCATGGTACAAGATTTGACAATGAAGATGAACTCGACGCGGCTGAGGGGCCAGTGAGAAATTGTCTACCGCAAGGGCACAGACAAATGGGCAAAGTGCA
The DNA here is from genome assembly GCA_921293015.1 of Phorcus lineatus. Classification (NCBI taxonomy): domain Eukaryota; kingdom Metazoa; phylum Mollusca; class Gastropoda; order Trochida; family Trochidae; genus Phorcus; species Phorcus lineatus. Next base: position 45,063,913 of record OV121093.1, read on the forward strand.
TTAAGGTCCAGGGAAATTACATTGAAAATAAAATCAAAATCACAAGCATTGGCTTCTGTTTTATATCCACTTCCATGAACATTTTGACTCCCTCTCATATGTTCGGCAACAGATATATCATTACTGTATTCAAAGAAATAATCTTCTACGAATATTTTTGTTCTGTAAATTCATATCGATGTGTATTATAATTGTTCTTTGGCTGTGCGTGTGTAAAGAACTATATATTGTTGAACCCGTACATGTTAGAATAGCTCCACCTTTTAATAATATCTAGCTTTAGGCGTATCCCATTTGTATACTAGTTGATGAATTCAGAGAACGACAAACCTTTTGTCTTTGTTTGCTGATAATAGATTATAGAGAGTCTCAAGAATGTGGTTGTCGTTGTGAGGTCTGTGATGACTAAACGAAAGGGTGTTGGTAATTTGTATAAAACTAATTTGAAAATAACATTGTTTATATAAACATGTTGACCTCTCTATTCGACCAATATGTTTCATTATATTGATGTAAATAATTAATAACCGATTTGAATTTGAGGTAAAGGCGTGCAACAATTTTAATAAGGCTACTTTATCACAAGATAGAATCAGTGAAGCGTGTACACAAATCTGACATTGTGTTGTGGGTGAAGTAAAAATCTATGAAGCATGCAACAGGATTTGAAATCGCTGTTTTGCGTGAAAGGGTCAAGGTCTAAACTTCATAAATTGGGTGGTAACTTGAGGGGATTTGTTAAGGGTGAGTATCGAGCTTATTTGAAAATCATCATTGCGCGTTCAGGGGTGTAGCTCACTCTGGACATGCGATTTACTGTATTCAACTACTTGATTTAGTTTTATGAAATGCAGTCCATTATTTGGACAGGATCAACATCACTTTTAGAAAGATTTCAATAACGTTAAACTCAAATGCAATTAATTGACTTTCTTAGATTTCACATATAACATTGTACATTTGAGTGTGGTAGTTTTCAATAAGGATTTCGATGATTGTGTGACATTTAAAGATGGATTTTCAAAGAAAAAATGGTCACAAGTGTAAAACAAAATTTCAAAATGAAATCACGACGTTATCGGTTTTCAAACAGTCAATACAGTATCGAATGTTGATGTATTTCATCTCAACATATTGTGTTCATGTGATCACATCAGAAATATATATAGACATATTTTTTATTTGTAATAATGAACTTTATTGTAATTATGACATTTAGGTTTAAAAAAGAACAAACCTGCTTATATGCTATATTCGTCAATACTTACCCTCGTATTTTACTCAAACATCTTTATGATTTCACTGGCAAATAACCCGGTGCGAAATTGGACATTAATCGCTTCACTAATTCATTTAGTAAGCTTACTAATTTCCAGTTTGTTGTCATTTCTAACAATGACTGTTCCCAAGAAACATATGAAACTAAATTTGTACAGTTTGTTTGGTCAAGCCTACATTATGCTATGAAAAATAATGAAAATGATCAAAGTAAGAAAAGCCGTGTAAAGAAGAAATGCTCGAGATCGAGAGCCAAAGTGAGAATTCACTTTGAAAAGCTTACTTCGTGAATTATTAAGCTAACTTAAACAAATTCATTATTTTACTAAATGGATTAAGTAAGCTAACTAAATAACCGCCTGACTTAGTAAGCTTATAAATTCGAATTAGTAAGTTTACTTCTTTGATTTGGTAAGCTTACTTTATAGAATTTAAGTTACATTTTGAAAACCCTTAGTTATTGGTCTGATGTCAATTTCAAAACAGAAAATGTTAACTAAGTTAGTTGTTTCCATACAGCTTACCTTTTATAATGACCTGTACTCGTTTCACAATGGCCTCTTACCGGTATGCAATGTAAAGCAGGTCGTACCCCACCTCTCACATGTTTTACCCGTTTCACAAAGACCTCGAACATTTACACAACGTCATAAAGACCTAAAACATTTGTACCCTGATTTAGCTGTCATAAATAATTTAGGACACCGTAAATCTTATAAACAGGTCATTCATCATTTTTTTACACTCTATATTTAATTATTATATTTAATGTTGGTGACGCAAATTGCTTAAGTTAAATTGGCTACTATATTCCTATTTAAAATATAATAATTAAATATAGAGTGTATTTCAATCATGACAAATTGGAACATTTCACATCATGTTCAATGAAACTTGCTCAATCCTTCAGATCTATGCAACCCAGTAGCGGTCGAAAACTTCTGTGTTGAAATATAAGTTATTCAAATTGGTCACATAGTCGAAGTGTCCTCTACTTTGACCAAGAGCATAACATGCCTGACAATGACATACCCTAGTTCCTCTTTTCAAGCAATACACTTACTGCTATTTGTTTAAACCAATACTCTTCACATACCTAATAAAGAACCCTTACCCCTGACTGAGATGCAGTACCAAACAAGTAAGCGATAAGTTTTTTCAAATAATTGCAATAAACATAATTAAAATGGATATATGTGACAGATCGGTCCGTTTGTAAAAAAACGTCTTTTTGCGGATCATTTTTCTTTTGTGGGCTCTTGTTTTTCAAAATATAGTTTTCATGATTATTATATAATTGCATAAGGCTGAATTTCAGTCAATCATCAATTTTCGTATTTCTGACATTTTGTTAGTGGAATCAATAGCAATGCCTATTAGCTCTTCTATGCCATGATGATCTAAGGAAAAATTACATGAAAATAGGCGATGTCTTCTAACGAATTTTACAGAATTATGAAAATAAACAAGATGTGTAGATAGAATATCCATACATTTACAAATGACATTTTAAACTCATAGCGCCAATGAAAAGCTTCACTAGCACTTTACAATCTTGTTTTATTTTTTTTGCGCCCTCATTTATCTAGTTGTAAAATCTAAATCCCTCTTTCCCTCAGTAACATCTTTCAACTACTTATGCTATAATTGTGTGCTAATTGCATATTTGTATAATCCGAAATGTCTCCTTGTCCCTTCCACAAAAATACCCCGATGAGACTGTCCTTTAGAAATATTATTTTTTAGATATTGAAAATTGATATTGATAAATGGCCTGGTAATATTCTATTTTAAATTACCAATTGTATATTGAATACAATTTACTACATAATTGAATACTCTTGCAAACTTGATCAAGATTTGAAAGTTGAAAATGTACAGTAAACAAAATTTAAACCTACTGACAAAGGATATTTTGATGAATTTGAACTTTGAAAATATATTTGTCCCCTAAACGATGTAATAGCAATTTTGTTTTTAATATTAAAAGAAATAGACTCAACGTTAAAAACTGAAAATATATTTAAATCAAAACAAGCAATTTTTACAAATCTAGATAACCTTAAGAAAGACAATGATATTACATAAACCTTGTACATGCTTGATAACGATATAAGAATCTATACCGGAATGTCCCTATTGAGAAAATAAAGAATTTTTACATCCATAATATCATTTGTTCCCTACACTGGCAAATTCTTGAATACCACTGAAACAGTAGATAAGCTTACTCTTCCATTACCAGGAATACAACAATCATAAGCACACACATATCGATCCCCTCCAAGAGCTTAAAACAATTTGCACAGATCAATATACCGACGAAATTATGAGTAAGACAAGGCTGTGTAAATCAAATCAAAACAGAGTTGGCTTTACCAATGAATGACTTTAATGCGTTGAATTAAATCAACAGTGAAATCAAAGTCAGTTTGACCTTCACTAACCAACTTCCATTAATTTCAAAACGCGTTTCTTGGTAAACTACAGTACTGTTAACACACGAGCAGTTATCGTGTATATAAATAGATCGCTGTTACAAACAGTTTTCTTTCAGAATAACCAATCCCGAGGAAAACATGATTGTATTGAAATGTTGTGAAACCCAGGGGGAAAACTTTTACATAACCCTTTCATTAACACTGTGGTCTTAATATGTGGTATGCAGCGCATTCATGTGTCTTTTGAAAACATGTCTTGCGTTAATGTGATTTAATTGAAAAGGCTGTTTGCAAACGAAATCGAGGTGCATATATACACCTGAAAACAAGTATTTCAAGTGGTTCTCAATGATTATTATAATGATAATCAATCGAATAAGATCCAAATGATACATAAGTGTTTGTCTAAGACTAAGAGAAATCTGATGAAATGGGATCCAACAAGCACTTCAATAAACTGTAAAACAGTAACATAATTCATTACTGAAAATGTTCAAAACTGTCCTCATGGCCGGAACAAAACGCTGAAGAAATGCCAATGAATGTCAGGGAAGATGGTGATACCTTCATGGAAGATGTAAATACCTTTTATATACATAAACATACATGTTTTGAGTTTGGTGTTGTTAAAGACAAAGATATGTATAATTGTTCAGATATGTCATTTAAGAAGCAAGCTATTCAACGTTAACACATATATAGAAGGGGCCTAGTCAAGATATAGATTTAAGTGTAGCCACAACACTATGCAGACGCAACTATGTTTTGACAACGTGTCATCTGATATTATGAATTGTACCCAAGTAAATAAATGTACATCTAATGCTACTAGTTTTATATTTCATTATCATCAGTAGTAGGAGTAGTACTGACTGTACCGTCAAAAACGCTAATGCAAATTGCTGAAATTGACACAAATAAGAGTAGAGTGGTACATCCCCTATAATGTTCCAAAATCAAACTACATTTTTTTTAAAATGCGCTTTATAACTTGCAAATTGTTTTAAAAGATATAAACTGAAAAAAAGTAAATCATGACAAATTATAAAGTCGCCTATATTGCTGCCAGTTTGATTCTAGTGTAATTGAGCCTGTTGTCGACCCCACCGATCTTTAAAAAAGATCTTCTCTGAGGAGCCGAAATATTTACATAATGCAGATATTTGTAAAACTTGTAAAAATTAAAATAAAAACATAACTTTATAACTTCAGCTCCGGAATTTCATGATTTTTTCAGGAATACAAGAACATTTGTGGTGAAATATTATAAATCTCGAACTGTCATCTCCAGTTTTATTTTGGTTCAAATTAAAATTTTCATATATTCATCCGTCAATTGTCCGATGATCATTACGAAATTACTTCTTATTAAACGGTGCATATGATAACGTGACCAGCCCTCAATAAGGCATTTGAATCACTAGTTGTGTGTGCAGTGCTGGCACAGGGTGGATATACCCTGAATCCGTTAGCCGGATCCCCTGCCGGATCCCCCGGATCCTCGCAACAATGGTATACTGGGACTGGGATCCGACGCCGGATCCCTCACCGGATCTGGGATCCGGGCGGACACCGCCGGATCCCTTGCCGGATCCCCAGTAGATCAGAATACAGGGATCCGGCGCCGGATCCCTCACCGGATCCGGGATCCGGGCGGACACCACCGGATCCTCTTCCGGATTCTTAGTAGATTAGAATACTGGGATCCGGAGACGGATACCCTACCGGATCCTCTCCTTGTAGCGAAAGTAGGAATGTAGTTTAGAAAAATGAAGTTTTTTAAAGTTACGTAAGCTTTTGGGGTTGGGGGGGAGCTTATACACATAGGTCTATGTTTCAGGCCTAAACATATTTCGGGGGGTAAGTGACGATCCTCCAGCCGAGAGAGACGCCTTGATGTCAGTTCATCGGCAAAAAAACGTAATGAAATTACTTTTATAAATATTACATATTAATTATGGAAATAAATTGTTTTCACACGTGGTCACCTTATACATTGTAATATACGGTAATCTTCAAATAGGGTACTGGCTGTGGATGCATGAACCAAAAGTTGCCTAGTGATGAAATATGTTCAGTTTCATTGTTAAAGAGATGATTATAATTATGGTTCTTAAAAATTGTTATGAAAAAAGTTCTTGCAACTAGATTTGACAACATATTCTAGATTCAGGAAAGCTCCTTTAAGAATTTGTCCTTTGAATTCTGGATGACAGTTTTTTTAAAAGGTAGTTTGCATCATATCTACAACATCATTTTGAAATTGGTAGGTCTTCAAGATTTATAATATATCTTGTCATTGAACGGCATTATTATTTCAAAGAAAGAACTTATTATAAACAGTATATTTCACGTGTATGGGTTACAATTACTGCTATTTCAATATTTAATGGTGAATGGAAATGTTACATTCATTTGGAAAGTAATGAATAACCCCCCCCCCCCCCTCTCTCCACCGTCTCTCTTGCTACGGTTCGTTGAGCTCGTCTACCTGTCTCTTGTCTGATTGCCTGTAATTGTATGCAGGTGTTTTATGACCCCAAAATGCTTATAGGCGGGAAACTAACAAAAGGAGTATAATTACGCGGGACTACTTGAAGTCATCGGATTAAATTGAAGGCACATACACACGTAAAATACTTACTGGTATAGACAGTCCTTATATACATGACACTGTGTATTGACTAACCACCGGAGGTATCTAACCCTTTGGTGGGGTACGAATACACATCCGCAAAATCCAACATAATGATTTGGGTGAAGAATTAGACTTGCCTTACACTGTAAAACATAAGATTAATTTAAGAACTTTATCATTTGAAAATCTTTCTATATTGTAACTAAAATAAGTTAAACACATATTATATATATCATTTATATCCATTCCTGCAATTCATACTCGTGATCGTTGAACAAGTTTACTATCGATTTCATGAAACAATCTATAAATGAAGTACTTTGCTAAAATTTTATTATAAGTCTGGTTGCTTTATTAAATAGAAAAACGAATTAGTTTAATTTGTTGTTCCCTTCAATTGAAATACCGATTTCATGCGGCTGTAATGTAGCAACATTATTTATGCTCATTGATGTTACAACATCCAGTACTTTTTAGATGATTGCAACAATGAGAACGTGACCTGATGGACTACGTTGAAATGGGTGATCGGAAAAAAAGTAAGAGGAATTTTTAAAGCCAGTTAACGAATCGATGGTTTGAATGTCGAGAGTTAATGAATTCCACAGTTTTATTGTATCTGGTAAAATAGACATGACATATGTCGCCGTTCTGCAGTGTACTGTTCGCAGAGATGAATGATCTCTGAGATTGAAATTATTTGTACTAGGTATTCTAGGAAGGAGGTTGCAGAGATATAATTGAGGCGCTAATTATTCTTCAATTTGTATAAACGTGTTAGTTTAGATATATATTCACGTTCAGATAGTGGTTTTTTATTAGTTTTTTCATATAATAGGTTATGGCTTGTATCTTAAAGATCAATATGAGGAGCAGTTTGCGGTACAAGCCATAACCTATTATATGAAAAAACTAATCAAAAACCACTATCTGAACGTGAATAGATTAAATTTTTCCAGTAAACTGCAGTGTTCCTTGGTAAGATGAAGGACTTATAAATAATTTACAAACTTTTCCGTGGAAACGATATTTAAGGCTTCTCATCAGAGGGCTAACTTTCTTGATCATAGAATTTATATGGATATCCCATGACAAGTCTTTTGTAGAAATAGTAAAGCAGATGAGAAGGAAACAGTTAGTACCAATGTAATTATGTTGTTATAGGTAACAGATGTACCTTTTATGTGTGTTTAAACATATGTTATATATTTCAATGAAATGGATTGGCAAATAAGCTGGAAGCTTATATCAATGCCGCTCCAATACAAAATTATATTTTGAATTTATTTCAATGAGATGATATTTATTTATTTACATAAATCTTATTCTTTTGATATCTTGTTACAATGGTTTGATCTTGATGTACATCATGATGAAATGAATACATGTTTAACAATGTACATATGTGTTTGTTATTGTTCACTATACATATATTATTCAATACTAAGAATAACTTTCATTAATCATAAGTTATGATGCGCCGTCTTGTCGGTTAAAGCATACCCACTTACCGCATAATTACTTGCACTTTCACCTGTTGCAGCAATAAGACACAAATGAGTCTAGGTGAATGTGTATACGCTGACAGGTGTATTGATCAAGTGTGTGCGTTCAAGTGTTACAGTGTAGAATATTGAACCGTACTTCGATAAAATTAAAGTAGCCTGTTGAGAAAATTTCTTTCTTATTGTATTTAAGTAATATATCATTTGGATGTTGCGATGAAATCTTATCGTTAATGAAACTTCAAAGAAAAAGTTTTTAAAGTGGTATCGCTGGGATATATTGACTTTCTAAAAAATTAAATTCTAATGTCTACTGAAAAGAAAAGTTAAGACTCAATAGTTTTAGTTTAGAGAAGTTGTTTTGAAGCAATAAGTTTCTGTTAATCCTGACTTTGTCCACTCAGGGTAACACACTTACACAAACAAATATTTTAAAAGCTATAGGTAAAAACAAACACTTTATTGTCATTTATATAATAATGTTACTAGTTGACAATATCATTTCAGGAATATGATAGTAGAAGGTATCAAAGATACTAGTATGATACTTTTTTCAGGAAAATCTTCATACGTGCAAATTCTTGAAGGTTCTAAGAATATTGATCATGAGATGATAAACCTTTTTTACATTCTTGCCTACTCTTACCACCTGGAGAGGATCCGGTAGGGTATCCGTCTCCGGATCCCAGTATTCTTATCTACTAAGTATCCGGAAGAGGATCCGGTGGTGTCCGTCCGGATCCCGGATCCGGTGAGGGATCCGGCGCCGGATCCCTGTATTCTGATCTACTGGGGATCCGACAAGGGATCCGGGCGGTGAGGGATCCGGCGACGGATCCCATATACCTTTGTTGAGAGGATCCGGAGGATCCGGCAGGGGATCCGGCTAACGGATTCAGGGTATTTCCACCCTGTGTGGAATTAGTGTCATTCGACAACCAACGGAGAGATGGATGGTCAATTATGTACAAGTAGCTAAGATTATTTTCTAGACATATGCAAAATGTCCCATGTTTTTAATAAACTCAATTAGTCTGTAGGGATGTCACGTGAATGGGAACTCACTTTTTGCAACTATATGTACATGTAAGAGGGGAAACTAATAAGTTCATAGAAGTTAGTATCTATATATTGATATATCTTTGAAGACATCATCTCACTAAGGACGACAGCTTACGGAGATAAACAACCCTCCCAGATCAGTTCCTTGAGATTTACAACCTATTGAACAAAGGTACCCTCCTGTAATCATTGGAAGTTCAAAACTGGTTATCAATTTTCTACCGAAAGAAGAGGTGAATGCGACTTCTTTCTGTTTTGCAATTTCATGGTAAAATACGTGGAGATGATGATGAATCCTATACAATATGACTTCATACCTAAGAAATAAAGTTTGAGTCCGAGTGCTTTAACGTTATAATAGTTCAGGGCAAAACTACACTTTATTACAAAACACATTGGGGTAGAGCGAACTTTATTTCTTTTCTAAGATGCTAAAATGATCTTTACAGGGACCACTCTGATTTTAATAATCTCGAAATAAAATAAAGTGTTTACATCGCTCATGAACAGAGCTAACTGTTGGCTATTCCAAGTATAGAACCCAACCCCTAGTTTAAAACGACATTTAGTTGGTTAAAGCTCTGATTATTGCAGTTTTGCACTTTAACTTTTTCATTTATTCAATTTTGAATTATATTTTCTGCTTATTTTTTTCTTTATAAACTTAAACAAACAAATTAACACCTCTTGGTTTTTTAAAAATCTTTACTTTTACAAACTCTTGTCGTGCAATTATGCAGTTCGGGCCACATTGCCCATATAAGGCTTATCACGAGGTCAACATTCCACAAAGAATTATGGGTAATGTCTTTTTGGAAGCGTGATGGCGGACTGAATCCTGACATCTATTTTTTTTCTGCTGTCATAAACGTTGAAGGTGATGATTTAATCTCTTATATAAGCAGACTGTTCGGGCTGTACACCCAAAATTAGGTCATTAGGAGCGCCGTGACCTGAAGTAAAACAACGTGGTCGCTCGACAATTGTTAAGCATTTGCTTTCCATTCTTATTTCCGGTAGACAGAACTAAATGATTCGATACTAGTCACCATTAAAAAAAACATTATAGGCAAAATCGCCGATGCGCTAGATATTGATAGGGATAAACCATGTTAATCGAAAGAACCGAGATGAAAGGTTGCCATGGACGCGTGATCACGAGGGGGCAGCGGGGAAGAGCGGATATAACGTCATTCAATTGTTACGTCATGAAAAAACTATACCTTTATTGTCTGATAAAGTACTTTTTTTCGATTGTTCTAACCGCTAGGCATCTTAGAAACTGCAATACAATACATGTTTAATACATGTTTAATTAGTTATGTTATCATTAAAGTGAAATCAATAATTAAATACCAATTTGATTGTAGGTAGAAGCGTGCGATAAATAAAAGAAGGCTGCATCGTTGCAAGTTAGAATCAGTGAAGCAGATCTGACATCAAGTTGTGGGTGAAGCATGCAGCAAGATTCGAAATCGCTCTTTAAGTAAATGGGACAGGATCTAAACTTCATATATCGGGCTGTAATTAAAAGGAATTTGTTGGGTTTGAGTATCATCGAGCATTTTTTAAAATCACCATTAGGTTTTCAAGCGTGTCGATCACTCCGGGGTTGTGGTGCACTTTATTATCTTTAATTTGTAAACGATCCAGACGGAATAACTTCTTTATTACAATTAAATATTTATATTGTACGTTAACTCTGGACTAGTGGTGACTGTTGTGCGTTTGATATATCCCGGTAAGGTTTTTTAGGTCAGAGTGGTTGGTGAACACAGAGGGTGGGGATTACGAGGTTTCCTGATTTGATATAACATTTTCGTCATTAGTTAGTGTTATAAACGATCGTTCTGTTCTTTCATTTGGTTTATATGATTCGTTTAATGCGTTTTGTACTTATCGATTGTGTTTAAGCAATTACATCTTTTATGTATTCTCTGAGATTGAAGTAAAGGGGAAGTCATATATCATATAAGTGGATATAAAACAGAAGCGAATGGTTGTTATATTGAATTTGTTTATCCATATATCATTCCTGGTCCAGTGCCCATTTGTCTTTGAGTCTGTCTTTGTCTTCTAATTTGCCCCTCAGCCACGCCTTAGCAGCTCCCTTGAGTTCATCATCATCATCAAAATAGTTTGTAGCACGCAAGTGGGATTTCAAATTGCACAGGGCCAGATTTGGATTGAAGAGGAGGATGGTTAAGTTGTTCAGAGCAACATTGTTCAAGTCCAATCTGGGCAATACGATTCATCTTTCAATTGCTTCAACAAGTCAGCACAAGTAGGCTTCTGTTATTATAGTTGTAGATGGTTTATAATGTATAAGTATCAGCTTCTTGAATCAAAGAAAATGATCGCCATGATCTTGCAAGCAGAGGGCCAAGATCCAAGTGATGAAGCCACGTTTGATCCTGTAAGCAGACAGGCATGAAAGTCATCGGGAACAGCATTGTAGATATCCAAGATATCTGGTGTCGATCTTTAAGTTTCTTGGCACCAATCTTGAGACACAATGGACATGTGCAAGTGCTCATGATTCACGGTGCAAACACTTCCATGAGAAAGGTCACTATTTAAAGATATCTCGTCAGCCTTTATTCTGCGATCGGACATGACTGAGCCCAAATCATGTGCTACCATATCATCTGTTATGTCTTCCTGATCATTTGTTATAGTCAAAGGAGCTAATATGAGCTTAACCTTAATATTGAGGGGCTTCTTTCCCCATACACATTGGTCATACGTTTATTTATTTCAACTGCAAACAACCCCTTTTTGTGAGAAACTTGCTTGATGCTTAATTGCTCGATGCTCAGCCTTCTGTAATCATGGAAAGTTTTAAAACTATCTGTGTTCAAAAGGTTATATCTAAAGTATTTGCTGTAATGCCATCTGGTCCTGAACTTTTGTCAGTTTTAAGCACTCAAATGCTGAAATTATTTCTTCACTTTCAAAATTGCCCTCTAGTGACGTTAATAAGTTAGGATCTAGGTAAACTTGACTCATATTGACAAATCAACAGCATATTCGAAATGAAGCCAAAATGATGTTACTGATATCGACCTTGATAATCTATTCAAAGACTAGCGATACAAAGAAATAATCGAGTGGAGCCTGTTTGAATGGAGATTGTTTCTATAGGTGTTATCAGATAAGATTGTTACATCTGATGTTTTTACAAGTATGCCATCACGTTTGGCTAAAATGAACAATGATCGACACTGCTAGTAGACTCACAAGTTACTGATCTTGCTATTGTTCAAGAGCTTGATAAGCAAGCAGCAAATCGATAATTGTTCAACTCTTTGACATGAACTTTCATCTTCTTTTAGTTCACCGCAGTGAGAATATTCAGAAGATGGCCAAAAACAAAGGTAAGTTTTATACTTCAAGGGCAAAAGTGCAGCAGCACGTCTTTAAAGATTTATTCTCAAATGTTCCCCAATTAACATAAATATTTGAATGTATTCTATTCAAATAATATTTTTGTCAACCTTATCCTCCGTAGTCGAACATGAAATAATCAGGTAGCATGAAAATACCACTGGCAGCCATTTTTGAATGTGGACCTTTTCATTGCTTGAGGCAAGAAAATTAAATCAAATTGTTAAACTGTTTAACAATGGAACGTTCGTTTTAAAACTGTTTATTTTGTATAAAGAAACATTGTCATGCAATGGAACCACATATTACTGTTTTTATCTAAGATCATGCAACTGTCCCTTTGATAAAGTGTAATGATCATTAAGGTATAATAAAATATTATGCAATTGTAAACACTTAATATTTCAGAACACCTAACTATTTGCAATGATTGGATGTGAATCATCACGATATAAAAACATATTTTGTTTTATTCAAGTTTGATATCAGTTTTTTTCCATCTCCTTGATTTTTATCCCGATTAATCATATTTATTTGACAGAAGAGAGAATTTTTCTTGTAGACAAGCAGGTCTACAAATTTATTTTGACTTTCTTCCCCCAAGATGCTCTGCCCCTAAATTTATTGTAGAAGTACTTCTTACAGATTTTGTATTAAAGAAGCAGTATCATGATCATGATCATGATGATAAATAATGTGATCTCACGAAAAACCAAAATCAACATTTTCAATCATTAATCAATGTCTATTAAGCAAAAGAAGTAGTTATAAAACGAATGTTCCACGATCGGTTAAGGTATGTGAATTCCTTTCCCTACCTCAAAAGACTAAAGATCTTTTCTTGTTATTTGTCTGTGATTATTCCAACTACTATTACGGATAAGTTGATCGAGTAATAGGATGTTTAGACTCTCTTACGATAATACATTTTGCATTAACTAATGTTTACTGGGATCTTTCAAAAACGTGCTACTGCCTCTTTAATACACTGAAAAATTTCCCAGACAAGGTTGTCAGTCTCCTTTAAAGACTGTAATCTCAGAGATACACTGTTTTCAATCTTAATGGCACCTTACAATTTTGTTATTCTCTGAGTTATTTCCAAGCTGTTATTTAGTACTTTGACTCAGACAATGATTCTGATTTAGTTCCTCGCACCGGTTTATCGAATGAGCTAAGGATGGTCTTAGTTGGGAAGACTGGAGTTGGGAAAAGTGAGACGGGAAACACAGTTATCGGGGAAGAGGTGTTCTGTGCAGATGTATCAGCTTCTTCTGTAACTGAGACGTGTCAACAACATACGTTTCAAAGAGGAGGCCATAATTTGCAAGTGATTGATGTACCTGGTTTTGTGGACACCAAAATGTCTCAAGATGATATAAAAGCAGAAGTAGTGAAATGTGTGGCTCTCTCTCATCCAGGTCTTCACGCAATATTGTTCGTGGTAGAGATAGGGAGGTTCACTGACGATGATATCAAAACTATAGACCTGTTTTGTAAATGCTTTGGGAAAGAGTCAATGCAATAGGTGATTGTAATTTTCACAAAGATTGATGGCCTGGCAAGAAAGAACAAGACTCTGCAGAACTATATCAGAGAGAGTCCCACTTCCTTAAAAGCATTATTGGCAAAGACAAAATACCGCTACTTGGGTGTGAATAATTGGAGTGTGGATGATGCCGAGAAGGAAAAGTTTGTCAGTGATCTGATATGCATGATAGAATTACTGGGGGAGGCTAATGGTGGCAGATGCTACACAAACGAGATGTACCAGAAGGCACAGAAAACGATACAAGAAGAGATTCAAAAGGAAATGATGCGACTCGCCAAAGAAGAGCAGGAAAGAGATGAAGAAAAACTGAAACAAGTTAAGTACGAATACACGATGAAACTTGAAGAACAGAGTCTGAAGAAAGGGGAGTTGGAAAAGGAAATGAAAGCCTGTGAAGAAAAATTCCGTTTGGAGTTGGAAAATGAGAGAAGAAAGAAGGCTATTAAGATGCAGAGGGAAAAAATTGGAGCTTTAGCGGGTGGTACAGTCGGTTCTTCTGCTGGCGCGCTGATTGGTTACATTGGCACGGAAGCATTTGAGTATGCAGGAGCTGCAGTTGGGTTTGCTTTAGCGGGTCCCCCGGGAGCACGAGTCGGGGAGTTTGTGGGCGGGTATTTTGGAACATTGGTCATCCCGACTGCAATGGGCTTCATTGGTGGGACAGTCGGCAAAGTCCTGGCAAAAGATAAAGAAGATTGAAACAAACAAGTGATATGTTGTTATTTGAACTATTATTTGAAATAAATGTTTGTATCATATGACATATCTTTGTATTTAAAGCAATCAATTTTTTTCTAATATGAATGCCGTAGTTAAGAGCTGGCGGTTCTACTGTCTGAGCAATGCCTGAAACGTCCGATAAATAACAAAAACTGTAGTTATTAGTTTAAAAAATTGCCAAAAGTTTTGAAAAAAGGAAATCTAAACCAAAATTCAGAATGCATCGCTAGTGCTGCTATGTCTTTATAAGCTGTTACTGATATCATAACATGTTACCACACAACACAAATGATTGTAATAAATTTACTTCTTTTAAAGAGTGTCCAATCCTGTCAATGGCTTCCCATCTTGAAAATGTACAATCTTATAAATCAATCTATAATAAAACATGAAATATCTAATTTGAGTCTTGTTCTTGTTGCTCTTATCATAAGGCATTTTTAAACAAATATTTTAAAGTTCATTTAATTCCAGCATGAAATTCCTCGATGATCATCTCGTACAATACAAAGTACTAAATAATGTAAGCCATTTATGTCTGTTTTACCATTACGGGTTCCATGTCACGGTGTAACGAAATCAAAACTTAGATCCGCTAATTTTGCAGAATGATAAATAGGTATGATAATCAAGCCAAAAAAATTAAGAGAGAAGTAGTGAATGAATAAAATGGATTATATGCAGACTCAAGAGAATGAAAGATCATCGTTAGTCGTAAATAGATCAACAAGAGTAAACTGCTTATCAATGCAGTCAACTGACCGTGAACATACCATAGACAATCACTCTAACGTTAACCAACTCAGACCCTGAAAAAACGGACAAAACTTGTGTTACGATTTACGAGGAAATACGTTTTGACCCCCCCCCCCCCCCCCCCCCCCCCAAAAAATTTATGTCTACGTCTACTTAAATCTGAACAAATCAACAGTGTGGTTAAATAACTGAGGACGGGTGCGGGGCGGATTCCCGGATAGGGAATATGTGGGGATAAATCAAAACAAGTACAAGGTACATAATATAATCCAGACAGATCAGTACTCGAGTGAATTGACAATTGAGAATGCTAGATAGGTGTAGCAGAGCATATTACACTAATGAGTGGAAATGGCAAGAGTAGCTGTACAGTTTTTTTTTGAAAAAGTGACCACATCCTCTAAAAAGTACAAAATTGGAATATTAAAACATCTGTCGTCTCATTCCTCATTATGTGGTGATACAATCATCTGTCGTCTCATTCCTCATCATGTGGTGATAAAAACATCTGTCGTCTCATTCCTCATTATGTGGTGATACAATCATCTGTCGTCTCATTCCTCATCATGTGCATACTCAAACGTCTGTCATCTCATTCCTCATTATGTGGTGATACAATCATCTGTCGTCTCATTCCTCATCATGTGGTGATAAAAACATCTGTCGTCTCATTCCTCATTATGTGGTGATACAATCATCTGTCGTCTCATTCCTCATCATGTACTGACTCTTAACATCTGTCGTCTCATTCCTCATCATGTGCATACTCAAACATCTGTCGTCTCATTCCTCATCATGTGCTGACTCAAACATCTGTCATCTCATTCCTCATCATGTGCTGACTCAAACGTCTGTCATCTCATTCCTCATCATGTTTTTACATCAATCGTCCTAAAGAGTCGGAATTTTGCCCGCTCCTTCAGCAGTTGTGTGGCATCATCTCCAGGCCTGAAGCCGTAAACTTCCCAGTAGAATATAAGCCCGAGTATTTATACCTGACGCGTCGAGGGTGTGCAATGGAAGAAAGCCACCTTTGGCGTTCATTCACAAGACATAAGACATGTTTGTTGTTCAAATATGAGTGAATGAGGAAAAGCATTTGATAACTTTCATGAATAACTTTTATTTCGAATTTCTAACATGTTTTAGAAAACTAGGCTGGATATGAACTTTAAGCAGGTATTTCACATTAACCTTCTCATTAGGTTTGTCTGAACATATGTCTCATGTAGCTTTATTCATATTATCCATATCATCATTTAAAATCTCCCTATTGTGATGCTTATTTCACATGTCAAAAATTGAGAGACTCAAGCAACACTTTTGCAGCTAGAAATTTGACATCAGACACTTTGTGTATTCAACAGTGATGATACAATCTCTGCATTCGATTTTTATGGACTACTTCTGAGAGAATTACCTCTTAAACCTGGTCGTCTTAGAGTTCAACAGTGACTGGAATACAACCACTACATTAAACGAATATAAGAACAGATAAGTTACCTTGGGAGTGTAGCACACCGTTAATTGCTCCTCAGATAAGTTTGAACACTAATAAAATCTTGACAGCTGAAAAGTATAACAACTGTTGACTATAGAGAACCGCTGGAGATCGAAAGAGGCAGTGCCAGTATCGGTTGTCTCGTGCATCCACCCGGATCGAAACAGGTCGGTCGCCACTGACTTGAACTATACACCCTCGTCAGAACCTGAGAAACATCGCTCTTAACATCGATATGCATGGTATTTCTCACTACACATTTCCTACTGTCTGGAAAGTAGATGTACTACTGTCTAAATAACACGAAAATGGATTTGTTGCCATTCAGGATACGTTCTTTGATAGAATTATTGATACCCCCTCCCATGATATATAAATCCCATTTAGAAGAGGGCAAAATGTTTTCCTTGTAAGGTTGATTGTCCCTCCGTCTGGCTCGTTCTTTTGTAATCAGGTGATCGAGTGTTCGGTTCAGACGAACTTGACCAGTGGCTAACTCATACTGTGGGGACTTTAATGTTGGATGGAGCAACGACCCCTTGAGACAGTTGGTGAGCCAGGTGTGGATAGATCCGTCTTCCCAGACCATAGGAACTCTTGCGTACACAGTAAATACGTTTGGTATAAAGTTCTTAACCAGAACTTGTAAGATTGTAATGATAAAAACGAAGAGGATAAAGTCGGTAGTATATCATATATCTGACATATGGTGTAGGTATATTGATATCATTGCATCAGTAAATATTCAACAACTTTGTAAAAGTGTTCTTGTGCTCTCTAGGACTGAATGAAATAATTTAACAGTTAGCCTTAATTTAAGTTGCAATTATAAAGAAAATATAGATTCAAAAGGATTAGACACCGATGCACGCAATATTCTAAATACAAATTGAATAAAAGACTTGCAAGCATTTCATACATCGACATGGACGAGATATTTAAAGAGGAATAACCTTTTTACGACCTTTGGTCTAATATAAAGGACAATATATCAGATAAAAGTTTTTCTATTTAGCAAGTATAAGGATCAATCCTATATTGTGATGAGCAATTAGCTTGTCTCTTTCTCAAAATGAGCTGGTACGGCGGCCGATTCCCAGATTGTGAAGGACTCTCAGCTCGTCTTTATGTCAAACTTAGGGGATGTAAGGGTTGTTTCCTAGATTGTGAAGGGCTCATAGCTCACTTTTATTTAAACTGAGAGGGTGTAGTAGTCGATTCTAAGATTGTGAAGAGCTCACAGCTCGCCTATAAATCAAACTGACGCAGTATCGGGGCCAATTCCTAGATTGTGAAGGGCTCATAGCTCACCTTTATTTAAACTGACAGAATATAGGGGTCAATTCTCAGATTGTAAAGGGCTCACATTTCGCCTATATCTCAAACTAAGGGAGTAAAGGGATCTATTCTAAGATTGTGATGGGCTCATAGCTTGCCTATAAATCAAACTGAGGGAGTATATGGGTCGATTCCTAGATTGTGAAGGGCTCACCGTATGCCTTTAACTCAAACTAACAGAGTATAAGGGTCGATTCCCAGATTGTAAAGGGCTTACAGCTCACCTTTATTTAAATTGAGAGGAAATAGAAATAGAAGTCGATTCTCAGATTGTGAAGTTGTCGTCATTATGTGAAACTGAGGGAGTATAGGGGCCGATTCCTAAATTGTGAAGGGCTCACAGCGCGCCTATATCTGAAACTTAGGGAGTATAGGGATATATCTGCAGTCGATTCTCAGATTGTGAAGGTACTTACTTACTTAAGTTGAGAGTTATACGAGCGGTTTCCAGCGATGGTTGATGTCACGCTCGGGCCGCAGCCTTTATAAAAGAGCCTAAAGTTTTGATAGAAAAGTGGGGGGTATTTTTGGAAGCCTGGTCTAAAAAGGTGGGAGGGGGGGGGGATACTTTTTGAAATTTTAGAAATTTGGAATGTTGGATATGCCTAGGTTAAGAGAGTTGAGAAGGTAGGGAGAGGGGGGTGGAGGTATATTGTATTGTGGTTTTTAGGTTGTGTTAGTTTTAGATACGGGCCATGAGGCCCGTGTCTTTTAGGTATGTGCCTAAGGCGTTGTGTATGTGTGTTTTGCTGAGAGGGTTTAGAAGTTGGTGTATGTTGGTGGGGTTTAGGCCACTTGTTGCTAGTGTTGTATTGAGTGTGGCGCGTTGTGTTGAGTAGTGTGTGCATTGCGTGAGTATGTGTTGTACTGTTTCTGGGTGTGGGCAAGTGGGCAGTTGGGGGATGCAATATGTATCTGTTTATGTTTGTGTGTGTAGAGGCGTGTGTGCCCCGTTTGTAGTTTGATGATTGTCCTGTCTATGTTGGTGTTTTTGGAGTATATTATTTGCTTGTGGAGTGGTTTAGGAAGTAGTCTTTTGGTGTGAGTGGCGATAGTGGATTGTTGGTATTGTTGTTGCCACTTGCTTTTAGCGTGTAGGTTAGTGAGGCTTAATTTTGGCCTCTTGTTTAGAGTGGTGTAGTGGTAGTGTAGGTGTTGGTAGACTAAGACCCTCCTTTGCCGCTGTGTCGGCTGTCTCGTTTCCGATTATTCCGACGTGGGCGGGTAAGGAGTTTAACGGCATTGCCCTGTGTGTTGAGTGTATGTATGGTATGTAGTATTTTAGAGATGATGCCTGCGCGGTTTTTGGTGGATTTACTTTGTAGTGCTTGCAGTCCACTGAGTGAGTCTGTGAGTAGAAGTATTTTGCTGTGGTGTTTAGTGAAGTTTTGTTGTAGGGCTAGTAAGATGGCCATGAGCTCTGGCGTGAAGACAGATTGGTCATTTGGTAGCCTGTGGAAGTAGGTGTGTTGCTCGGTCTGCCGTATGTGCAGCCCGAGACTTGTGGCTCACAGATTGGCTTTATGTCAAACTGACGGAGTATAGGGGTCAATTCTCAGATTGTGAAGGGCTCACATCCCGCCTATATATCAAACTGAGGGAGTATAGGGATCGATTCTCAGATTGTGAAGGGCTCATAGGTCGTCTTTCTGTCAAACCGAGGGAGTATAGGGGCCTATTCCTCGATTGTGAAAGACTCACAACTCGCCTATATGTCAAACTGAGGGAGTATTTGGGTCAATTTTCAGATTGTGAAGGGCTCACATCACGCCTATATTATGTCAAACTGAGGGAGTATAGGGATCGATTCTCAGATTGTGATGGGCTAATAGCTCGTTTTTATGTCAAACCAAGGGAGTATAGGGACCGATTCCTAAATTGTGAAGGGCTCACAACTCGCCTATATGTCAAACTGAGGGAGTATATGGGCCGATTCCTAGATTGTGAAGGGATCATAGCTCACCTTTACTTAAACTGACAGAATATAGAAGTCGATTCTCAGATTGTGAAGGGCTCATAGCTTGCCTATCTATCAAATTGAGAGGGTATAAGAGTCGATTTTTGAAGGGCTCATAGATCGTCTTTACGTCAAATTAAGGGAGTATAGCAGCATGTTTACACAGATGAAAATGGAAAATGAAGATGGAAAATGGCAGCATCATATTGAAAATATACTACGCAAAGCAAGTCCACTTATTGTTGTCAGTAAATCCCGCCTGTTTTTGTGGAAATATTCAGGAGGATCCTTTTCATTACTTCTTTAAATGCCCACTATATGATAGATTCCAATCAAACCAAGTTTTTAAAAAAAACGATATAACATTAAAATCTATCTTGAGCGGCGACAAATCCTTGTCACAGAGTGCTAACGAATCCGTAATAATATCTGTATATCATTTCATAAATGATATCACCCGATTTTTTTAGCTCTTTAAATTTATTAAATCTGTACCAAATGCAAAGGTTGACAATGCTTAATATGAATTTGATTTTAGTAAGAATATTTGCTTATATATATTTCCACCAGTGTACTTGATATATTAATCGTTTCATGTTTTTACAGGAGAAGCATTTATATAGGCATTTGCTGCCTGTTTGCTAATCCTTTTTCCTTTTTAAATATATATATATATATATATAGACATACTTGAAAAGACCGATACACTGGTCGAAATGAATTCATCGTATCGTATTCAAGAAGATTGATCCAGTCAGAACCATCCGATGTTTACTCTTTCTTATATATATATATATATATATATATATATATATATATATAAACATGTGTTATTCTTTCACTATGCAGAGAGCTCAATACAGTGAAGTAGAGCAAAGATACATATATGTAAATACACAGTTTTATTTCATGCTACTCTGAGTTTCACGCACACCATGGTGGCGATCTTCAGGCATAATGTACAACACGAAGATTGTCAGCTTATTTGCTTCTAGCCTGGCTTGGCTTCTTCCCATGTCTACAGCTTGAGAGGAGTTCAGTTCTTTTGTTTAGGTTGTCACTGCTGCAGCTGAGAATTTCGAGCTTCTCCTCTAAACACAGGTTGCATAAGCCAGAGTCTCGTCTATTTGTGTTAGATTTCTTCACAGTTTGCCAGTCAATTTTGAAATTAGTGTTGTTTCTCTTTAATTTCCAAATGTATTTTGACAGTTCAGTTTCTTTCTCATATTTTTCGTTCCTGAAAGATTTTGTATGGTTGTTGTACCTGCTTTTGAAGGGGCCGCTAACCAAACCAATGTATGACACTGTTTCTGCTTGAGAGGAGACAGTAGCTTTGTAAATTACATCGCTCGTTAACCAGTTTCCTTTGAGTGGGCAATTATCTTTTTGTCTGCAGTTGCATGCCTTTTCTAACGGTTTTCTGGCTATGCTGCTCGTGACTTTCTTGTTGTGGGCTTTTATGGTATCCTTCATGTTTTTCATGCAACTGTAACTGATTTTTACAGTTGATCTGTTAAATATTTTGTTGAGGGCAGTTTTTTTTGGGAAATGCTTGGCTATTAGTTTGAGGAACTGTTTTCCAATGTTGGTTTTGACGTTTTTGCTATAAGGTGGATTGTACCAGGTTATTTTTCTGTGCCTTGATTTTTTCTTTGGTGGTTCTTCAGGATTTCTTTGGAGATAATTAGTTGATGGTTTGTATCCGGCTTCTTTCAGGGCGTTATTGTAGTATGGTATGGCCTCCTCGAAAATTTGCTGGCTGGATGATATGGTTGATATCCTTTTGTTTATTGCTTGGGGTATGTTTTTCAATATGTTGGGTGGGTGGTTTGAGTGAGAGTTTATATATACTGTCTCGTTGTTGGGCTTTCTGTATGGCTTGTATGACTCCGTCTTCAGATTTAGATTTACGTCCAGGAAGTTCACTGTTGTGAGGTTTGTTTCTATGGTGATTTTTAGTCCACATGATTGAAATATTTTGATGAGATCCTTCCTCAATCTGTCTGCTTTGCTGCCTGAAGTTGATTTCAGAGTGGCTAGTCCATCGTCTCGGTACAGGCCTACACTGTGTAGAGATGTGGTGTCTTGGATCTTGTGGAGTATGAATAAACCAACCAGCTCGCATACTTCTGCTCCATCATATGCTCCCATGGATACGTCAAACTGTTTGTTTGCCTCTCGCTTTTCCCAGGTGTTACCCCTGTTGTCATACAGGAGGGATCTTCTTGCATGTAGGATCACTTCAAGGTCATCTTCACTGATTGTTGTGAATTCCCTTGCCCAGGTTAGACATTCACTGAGTAGATCTTCAGATATTGATGGGTAGAAGTCTACTATATCAAAAACAAGGAACGAAATCATACTGGATCGAATAAATAAGGAAATTAGAGCCATGTCAACCGTCAACCAATGGCGTAACACCACCGCTGTGTTAGACTGGTTTAACTCACTCCAAGACAAAAAGAAACTCTCGTTCCTTGTTTTTGATATAGTAGACTTCTACCCATCAATATCTGAAGATCTACTCAGTGAATGTCTAACCTGGGCAAGGGAATTCACAACAATCAGTGAAGATGACCTTGAAGTGATCCTACATGCAAGAAGATCCCTCCTGTATGACAACAGGGGTAACACCTGGGAAAAGCGAGAGGCAAACAAACAGTTTGACGTATCCATGGGAGCATATGATGGAGCAGAAGTATGCGAGCTGGTTGGTTTATTCATACTCCACAAGATCCAAGACACCACATCTCTACACAGTGTAGGCCTGTACCGAGACGATGGACTAGCCACTCTGAAATCAACTTCAGGCAGCAAAGCAGACAGATTGAGGAAGGATCTCATCAAAATATTTCAATCATGTGGACTAAAAATCACCATAGAAACAAACCTCACAACAGTGAACTTCCTGGACGTAAATCTAAATCTGAAGACGGAGTCATACAAGCCATACAGAAAGCCCAACAACGAGACAGTATATATAAACTCTCACTCAAACCACCCACCCAACATATTGAAAAACATACCCCAAGCAATAAACAAAAGGATATCAACCATATCATCCAGCCAGCAAATTTTCGAGGAGGCCATACCATACTACAATAACGCCCTGAAAGAAGCCGGATACAAACCATCAACTAATTATCTCCAAAGAAATCCTGAAGAACCACCAAAGAAAAAATCAAGGCACAGAAAAATAACCTGGTACAATCCACCTTATAGCAAAAACGTCAAAACCAACATTGGAAAACAGTTCCTCAAACTAATAGCCAAGCATTTCCCAAAAAAAACTGCCCTCAACAAAATATTTAACAGATCAACTGTAAAAATCAGTTACAGTTGCATGAAAAACATGAAGGATACCATAAAAGCCCACAACAAGAAAGTCACGAGCAGCATAGCCAGAAAACCGTTAGAAAAGGCATGCAACTGCAGACAAAAAGATAATTGCCCACTCAAAGGAAACTGGTTAACGAGCGATGTAATTTACAAAGCTACTGTCTCCTCTCAAGCAGAAACAGTGTCATACATTGGTTTGGTTAGCGGCCCCTTCAAAAGCAGGTACAACAACCATACAAAATCTTTCAGGAACGAAAAATATGAGAAAGAAACTGAACTGTCAAAATACATTTGGAAATTAAAGAGAAACAACACTAATTTCAAAATTGACTGGCAAACTGTGAAGAAATCTAACACAAATAGACGAGACTCTGGCTTATGCAACCTGTGTTTAGAGGAGAAGCTCGAAATTCTCAGCTGCAGCAGTGACAACCTAAACAAAAGAACTGAACTCCTCTCAAGCTGTAGACATGGGAAGAAGCCAAGCCGGGCTAGAATCAAATAAGCTGACAATCTTCGTGTTGTACATTATGCCTGAAGATCGCCACCATGGTGTGCGTGAAACTCAGAGTAGCATGAAATAAAACTGTGTATTTACATATATGTATATATATATATATATATATATATATATTCTGAATGTTGTGTATTACATGTTTCATGGAAATTAAATGCTGTTTAAATCTCTCAAGAAATTAATTGTTTGACACCCCCGTCACTTTGGTCGCATCACGAAGTAGAGACGATGCCATTATATGACTCTTCTTGCAGCGTAGTAAATAATCCACTCCATATCAAAATATTCTTAAAATATTGAATCATGAACTGATAATAAATAAAACAAATAAAGCATTTCTTTGTTAATTGCACAGACCGATATAACGGAAACTATTAAAAACGTTACAGAAAAAACATGTGTCAAATTGTTGACCACAGTGTGACCGAAGAACAATAAAACATTTTACTCCAGTCAATTCATTATTGCATAAGTATTTACGCGCAAGTCTGAGTAGAGACGCGACACAGTGACACGATGCTTTGGTGAGCAGACCCAGCTAGACATCTGGTTTAACACAAGTTAACTGTTCAAGTATTATAAATTTTATAAATTCATATATTTAAAAACTGTTCATATACAAACTCAAAATATTAAGTAACTTTCTGATTGATGCATCTTTCGTATTAAAACTTTCAATCTCACGGTCCGGGAAGAAAATGAGAGAAAAAGGTAACAGTTATCAAGTTTCCGTAATGAATAATAAATATAAGGATCAGAGTTTGTCGTCTTTGATTTTTGAAACGTTTAGCATCACGAGACTATTTCCTTCATTGTACCTTGTAAGTGTATGTGTCTATGTGTCTATTCATACCAAAGGAGATTAGTGTTTTGTGTTGATACAGCTAGTAATTATTCTCAATTAACCTAACTTAAGTCAAATAAGCGAGAATTAAGAATTAAATTTCAGTATAATTAACTTTTCAGATATTAAGTTTACTTTTCATAGTGAATTGTTATTTATTGATTTCCATATGCAAACCTTTAACACATATAAGAAATAATTCTTACTTCTGCATAAATAGTTACACCCTCCAAAAAAGGTTATACGGGTTACCGCAAAGTATGATTAATGAAAATCGCAGAATCGATGTACAAATTAAGTTTTCTACCTCCACATATTCACAATATATGTGAATTGAACTCCCTACTGGTTGAGTAAAACACCAAGGCAAGCGCAATGCCCGTCACAATCTAGGAATCGACCCCTATACTCCCTCAGTTTGAAATAAATGCGAGCTATCAGCCCTTCACAATCTGGGAATCGATCCCTATACTCCGTCAGTTTGATTTATACGCAAGCTATGAGCCTTTCACAAACTGAAAATAGACCCATGTACTCCCTTAGTTTGACATAAAGGCAAGTTGTGAGCCCTTCACAATCCAGGAATCCGCCACTATACTCCCTCTGTTTGACATAAAAGCTAGCTGTGAGTCCTTCACAATCTGAGAATCGACTTCTATTTCCTCTCAGTTTAAATAAAGGTGAGCTGTAAGCCCTTCACAATCTGGGTATCGACCCTTATACTCCGTCAGTTCGAGTTAAAGGCGGGCGGTGAGCCCTTCACAATCTAGGAATCGACCCATATACTCACTCAGTTTGATTTATAGGCGAGCTATGAGCCCTCCACAATCTGAGAATCGACTGTTATACCCTCTCAGTTTAAATAAAGGTGAGTTATGAGCCTTCGGAATCTGAGAATAGATCCCTATACTCCCTCAGGTTGAGATATAGGCGCGCTGTGAGCCCTTCACAATCTAAGAATCGGCCCCTATACTCCCTCAGTTCACATAATCACGATAACTGAGCCCTTCACAATCTGATAATCGACTTCTATTTCCTCTAAGTTTAAATAAAGGTGAGCCCTTCACATACAAATCGACCCTTATACTCCGTCAGTTTGAGTTAAAGGCGAGCTATGAGCCCTTCACAATCTAGGAATCGACCTATATACTCCCTCAGTTTGATTTATAAACAAGCTATGAGCCCATCACAATCTGAGAATCGACCACTATACCCTCTCAGTTTAAATAAAGGTGAATTATGAGCCTTCACACTTCACACTTCACACTTCATACTCCCTCAGTTTGACATATAGGCGAGATATGATCCCTTCACAACCTGAGAATTGACCCCTATACCCTCTCAGTTGGATATAATGACCATATGTAAGCCCTTCACAATCTAGGAATCGATCCCTACACTCCGTCAGTTTGATATATAGGCGAGCTATGAACATGTCACAATCTATGACTTGACAACTATTCTCCGTCATTTGGATGCATACACAAATTCCCAGATTGTGATCATTCTCAGATTGTTCAGGTCTCACAATCTGCAGATTGTTTAAACAATCTAGGAATGAAAAAAATTATTACAACGAAATTGAAAGAGTCCATCAGAGAGCATGTTTTTAGATGAGTACGAAGAATACAATGATGTATGGAGAATGTGGTAGATACCCGTTACAGCTATTTACAAATATCAAAGCAATAAAGTATTGGTTAAAGTTACTAAATAAGCCTTCATATCGTCTGCCTAAAAAGTGTTACAACATGATGATGTCATATGGTAAGAATGGTCATACCAAATTGGGTCACTTCAATTAGAAGCTTCCTGTTTTCAAAGTGATTTGGTTTAGACCAACATGTATACTCGAATGATAGATTTATCTTTCAAATAACAAGACTAAAATATAATTATTTACAAGAATGGCTTGAAAATATATCACTTTACAGTAAATGCCTGTAATAACGAATATTTAAATGTACCTTGGAGTCAGAAATCTATCTATCATGTGTAAATGTAAAAACAAGTTTCGTATGACTTTAAGTAGACTTAGGTGTTCTTCACATGACTTATTCATCGAGAGTGGAAGATTCAAATCAATCCAAAATGAAAATAGAATTTGCAAATTTGTAAGTTTATCGAAATAGAAGATGAATAGCATTTTGTTTTAATTTGCCCTGTCTACAATTTTCTAAGAAAGTTATGCATAAAAAGATATTTCCTTGTCCATCCAAACCTTTTCAGGTTCGTTGAATTGTTGAATAACACGAATCATACAGTGCTTCAAAATCTATCCATGTTTGGTTACTGTGCAATGTTATTTAGATCAGAATTTATCACGAAAAGGTTACAAATAACACTTAATTGTTGTCAAGTTAATGTATAGTACCCATGTGTGTACAAATTAACATATGCAAGGATTTTACTACAGGCCTGTGGCTTTTCAGTACCGGTAATAAATTGAATTGAATGAATGGTTTCTGATGTATTATTTCAACGTGTTGTTTTCCATAATTATTAGGTTGTAAACGTAGATCCTTCTCAATTATTGACGTCGATATGCCATGCGACCTTACCATCTCGTGACTCTTTCTGATAAGCAAGTTGCCCTCATAACCACAGCGGATCACGTTTGACCTGACATTGGTAATTGGTATAACAAGGGAGATAACTCTTTCGGCCATAACATTCGACATGGTCCTTCGCATTATTTAAAATTGCAAATCATGTACTAACCTTGTGTAAATTATTCTGATCTATATCAAGAAACATGACATAAATTACACTTAACTGTTGTCAAGTTGATGTTTAGTACCCAAGCGTGTACATATTAACATATGCAAGTATTGTACTATAGGCCTGTGGCCTTTCAGTACCGGACATAAATTGAATTGAATTGAATTGTATCTACAGTAGGCCTAATTTTTGCCGAGAATTCACATTTGTTTTTACTTCATCACACTATTTTTAAAAGAACAGCCACCATCCCCTTTTCCAGACGGAGATAGGTGCTCGATCTAATATCATGATACATTTTCATGACTAGTTGCATTTGTAACATTTATGTAACACCAGCAAATTTAAACCTTAAAAATGACACAGAGTATGTTTCATGATTTTTTGTGTAGTTCAAATTTGTGTGGCCTGAATTTTATTCATTTAGGGTCGACACCGTCCGGTTTTTTTATCATACATGACAACTTAAACCTGTTTATTGCCTGTCTATTGAACATATACGCTCTAAGAATGTGATTTTTAAGTCAACCACTGATGAATTAACACCATTAATTAAGACTCAAATAACATACTCTGTGCATCTTTAAAACAAACGGCCTCGAATTTGCAAGTGATGAATTAACATTTTACAAACGTAACACTATATATTATACATGAGATGTATGTATAGAGAGAAATGACCCAGGCAGAGCGCAGCCGGTTACTACTTAATGAACTTTAACAGATGACTAATAATGATTCTAATGACATGTACTTTACTTCCAGGATGACGACACGTCCGAGGCAGAGGCGTTTGTTTCCTTAACTTCATGAGCAAAATAATTCATAAATAGACCTAAGAAGGCCAGATAAATTATTTCTGTCACGCAATGACTCATCACCAAACATTCAATTACAATTTACTGGTCAAAGTATGTCTACACAAGATGTCCCCATTCTCGACATCAGATTCCGACTACTACTATATATCTTCTATATTATCACAATTCTTTTGAAAGTGATTACCCCATACAAAACACCACAAACGGGCTGCCATCAAGTGGTACAAGAATCCCGTCACGCTCTTATTTTTAGACTAGCGGACTTAAATATATAAATCTTAAGTCTTGGTCAACACAATATTACAGCTCACACTCCTAGAATTGCTGGTTCTTGATCAGAATGTTCAAAGTCTGAAGATTTTAGCTCCTTACATGCAATGTTTATGTAGATGAAGTCTGCTAGGTTAGGACCAAATCTAAACATTTCAGTCTCAATATCGCAAATGAGCGTCCTACACCAACTGCTTTCGGTGACATCGCTGAAAAACGTTCAAGGCAACGCCTATATTTTTCGGGCGGGGATAGGTCTAAAACAATACAGTTTGATCCCCTTGGTACAAAATACATTCCGAGTAAATTTCAGCTCTGTAAGTAAAGCGGTTACGGGTGAGAATAAAAAAATGAAAAGGTTTACAGACCAACAGGTTGTTGATAACTTTAAGGCAAGGTTTTCAATACGCGCAGGCCGCTATTTGGAAAAGATAACACAACACAAATTACCAGTGGCAATAGTGTTTACACAAAAAATAACACACTACAAATAAATAATTAGGCATTTTGCGTAAATTTTTTACATTTAAGTTATCTGTTTTTAATCCAGGCAAATTTTAATGTTGTTGAA
This sequence comes from Phorcus lineatus, assembly GCA_921293015.1. NCBI lineage: Eukaryota > Metazoa > Mollusca > Gastropoda > Trochida > Trochidae > Phorcus > Phorcus lineatus. The sequence continues at coordinate 45,093,131 of OV121093.1, forward strand.
CAAACACATTCTTGGCATACCACTTAAACTTTCACAACCCAATAAAGGGAAAAAAAGTTTTCGTTCTGTCTATGAGAACAAAACTATAAAAATTGCACGAGCATGAAACCGAATATTACAATGTCTTTGTTCAAGCACACGTTAATGTAGAAATCTTTAATGATCATACAAACATCTTCAATAAACAAAAACGCTGTTTATTGACATATACATGTAATGCAACAATCGATGTCATTGACGAAATTGATGTTTATTTACAAGTACACCTAGTTACACACCTTTATGATACAGCTATAAGTTTAACTGGTAATACAGAGTGTCCCTGTTAATGATCACTTAGTTACACACATTCACGGTAATACATTCAGAGCTATTGTTGAGAATCAGGGTGAATACAATTGCATATATTTTGATCAAACATTATTCCAGTTACAGACTGTGATGATAAACCAATCAATAAACAACTCAAAACACTGTTGATGTACAATATAATTCCACTGACAACAGTAGACTCGCCAATACAAAATCATATAAGTTATGAAATAGATTTTACTACTGATACATCATTCAGTGTCTATGTACACACCACGCTTTCAAACATTGATGACATTCAGCTTATTTGGTTCATGTACACATAGATGAAAACGTAAATATAAACAAAATAAAAGTTACAAACGGTATGGAGTGGGTTCTATCGGCTTTTGGGTTGTTGGTTTTCTGTATTAATTGAGAAAATAACACGCTGTCGTTTAACTATTCGAACAGTTCATAAAGACGTAAATAATATATTGCTAGAACATCCTCAAATCAACAGGAAATCATTAGACTATTCGAAAATATCTCGTAAAGCAACAATATTACTTACTATTCAATGAATGTCGGTCCTACACGGTAGCTATCATCTATACATCGTTGCGACAATTGCACCATGGAATCCACTCTGTCTCAAGGGTGAGACGTATAGCTTACGCTCAACTCTACGTACCCTGGGTGTAAACCCCAGCATTAACTTCGCACCGTGGCCTTTGATTCAGCCAATCAAACACTTTTATCGCGATGGTGTGCGATTAAATTTCAGCCAACCAAAGAAAGCCTCTCCAACTCCATTTGGCTTTCAATCTGCCGCTAAATGTGGACGTCCACAGGTAATCAAACTGGAACCGATAGGATTTTTTAACCGATCCTCGATGGTGCTCATGTCCGAGTCAAATTTTGCGATTCTGTTTACATTATTACAACAAATCATACATCCAGTGTTTAAGGCTCTGTTAGATTTTCCACCACTGGACTCAATACCTTATCGTTGTGTAGTGGTTGGCGTGCTTCAGAGACCCCTAGAGCTATGCCGGGCCGGAGCTAACATGCTCCTGGCAGGGGCACCCAAACTGGATAGGTCGTCAGGTAGAAGCCAGACCAAATTTGAGTTGATCTAACACCTGTTGTCTATCTACCACTATGTGTTTCTTTTCATCTTTTCACTCATCCAATCAATCCCTGTCTCCCTGATCTGTCCACTCTCTTTTGGATGTTTGTCAGCCACGCGTTTAATAACTAAAATATTGTTCAAAACACGTTAATCCCCGACTCGCTCACTCACTCGCTTACTCACTCACTCGGTTTGATTTTCGAAGGGATGGACGCCGCCATAATCATTTGCCGACTGGCCTTTCATTATTTTTAGAAAGTTCGTTGGTCTTCAGTCAAAGTGCGAAGTTAATGCTTGGGTTTACACACAGGATAAGAAGAGTGGAGCGTCAGATATACCTCTTACCCTGAGACCAGATGCATGGAATCAGTTAAAGATATTCCTTAAAAATACTCCACGAGTCGTTGCAAGTGCACAATCGGAATCGGTTAAAGATATTCCTAAAACGCAAGTTGTTTCAGTTTCATAAACGTTATCTTTCGTGTAAATTTATTATTATTTATTGACTTTTCTTTAAAGTGTCATCAACATATTCTAAACTTTAGAAATATTAAGTATACGCTGCTGACCAAAGATAAATGTGACTGTTGCACACGAAAAAATCAATAAAGCTAACCTTAGTCGAGCGAATTGTTTTAAGTGAATGTCATATTTCTACAAAATTATACGTTTGAGTGATTAAGCTTTCCACTACCGAGCACGGGGTAGGATTCTTTTGAATATAGCAATAGTACAATGAAGTCATTTCGCGAGCACTTCTGACGTTATAATCCTTACTACGACGTTATGGTGTTTTTACTGTAGAGTCATCTATTTTTTTCAAAAGGATGTCGCAGTATTTGTTATCTATCGCAATAATGCAAAAATATTCTAAAGCCCAACTCACACTACGTACGATCGACTACGATCGCTGTACGAAAGTGTCGTATAGTCATCGTGTTGTTGTTGTGTGGTTATTGTGCTGTTATTGTGTGGTCGTCGTACAGTGCGTACAGTGATCGTGCTATTTGTCCAACACGATTCCTTCAAATCGCAAACATGTTCCTGATTCAGAAAATCGTGTTGTGTGTGTGTCGATCGTGTAGTGATTGTATGGTGATTGTGTGGTGTATGTGTTGTGGTTGTGTTCATCGTGCTTCATCTTTAGGACACGATAACAGCACAACCACCACACAACCACAACACGATCGATAAATTGTCCCTCTTACAATCGTACTCTTATCGTACTCATGTTAAATTAACCCATATGGTGCTTAACTTAAGGACCACGATGACTGCTCGTGTAGAACACGGAGTCACACGATTAATGTACGATCACGATACAATCGTTACACGATATTAGTTTTATAGAGTTTAGTCAGTAAAGGGGCCACAGGCCCATTATACACGAAGTCATACAGGATTTGGGTATACATAAGAGCACCATAATACATTATCAACACAACACTGTCAACTAGTAAGTTAGTCTCGGTTACAAAACTTGACAGAAGTCTATTTCTTTTTTCATTACAAGAAATAAGTATTTTGCGAGGCAGTTAATGACAAAAATATCCTTTGATGTAAATAATTGGGCCAGCTTTGTTCATGAAGGCAATGTTCTGAAATATTTTTGCAGAATATCATTTCTCAATTTCTTATTAAAAGAGCATTCTAAACAAAAATGGTATTCGTTTTCAATATAAGGAATAATATAAAGTGAGCAAAGGCGATCGTCCCTTTTAAAACCTATATACCTACCATCAAATTGTGATTAGAGCAGCGAAACCTACTAAGAAAAATATGAAACTTTCTCACACTGACACCTCTATTATAAAACTCAAACATTATGAAAGTTTTACGCTAAGGTAGAAATCCAGTTACAAGACCAAATTAATACCCGATGAGCACAACTTATTCTTATCACCAGAACTAATGCCTGTGAAACACCGCCGGTAGTTATTTGCATAAAGCCAGAAGATGAGAGAAAACTCAGGAAGATTGTCCAAAGACAATTGGTAATATATGTCCCCCTGTCTTTATCGTAATGACATTGTATTTCATTGCTGCAATGCATCACAGGATGAATAACAATTCTACATTGATCATAAAAAGCAATGGTTAACCTCTTTTGCCTTTGCACAAATTATCTAAAGAGCAACTATGTGAGTTGTTGGAGTCATACATGTAAACTGAATACCAAAAGAAACTTTGCATTTTATAATCAAAGTTGTTACAAATTAGTTGGCCAGGTTAAAAAACAAATAGGTATGAACACATCGCCCAAACGTAAGTTTCTTTGACCTCCAATTTATACCGGCAATATGCCCGTGTTTCTTTGAAAACGCGAAAATGTCAAAATCACGTGACGTCGTTACTGGGAGAAATGCACGTGCCACAGGAGTATAAAAACTGCACAGTAGCAATCTCAAACAACCACAATGCAAAAAGAACACTAAAAAATGCCACGACTTACAGAAGGACAGCGTCAGCGAGCACTGGGAATGCTCGATATGGGGGCCACGCACGTTCACGTTGCAAGAACCTTTGGCTGTTCCCGCGTTACAGATGGAAATTTGGTACAGCGGTTCAGACAGACTGGACGGACATCGGACAGGCCCAGAACCGGACCACCACCACCTTTGTTTGTATGGTGTAATTCCATTTACCGCACAGCGTTCATTTGAAGTTTTCCAATCCACTGTTGACATGTTGATGCATTAAATATACTCTACATTAAAGCGTTGTTATTTTCAGTTTTTTAATTACAGTCATGTCAATCTGATGCAAAGTTTCTTTTGGTATTCAGTTTATATGCCAAACGTAATCAATGGTGTCATTTAATCGCGAAGTATCGACTGTTACCATAAAGACACATTTTTAAACTTATTTTTGTTTTTTAAAGTGACAATATAAAGGTAGAATCTCGCAACTATGATCAAAAACCGGACAGTAGCGCGCGTAAAACGTAAAACGTAATTTTGGATACTTATCTAGGAGGGCAGTTAGGAGTTGATAGTGTTTGTTAGGTTATATAAATAGTATCCAAGTGTATTGAACATGATATCTACACCTCTTTGCATCTATGAAGCTTTTACAGATTTTCATTGAAAACCAGTATTTGTATGTCTTTTGGACATGGAAATTTAAAGAGCCACTCCGTGAGTTGTTGGAGTCATATATGCCAGACTTAATCAATGGTGTCATTTGATCGCAAAGTGTCGACTGTTACCAAAAAGACGCATTTTAAAAGTTATATTTTATTGTTTTTTTACAGTGACAATATGAAAGTAAATTAGAACGTCGCAAATAATGATCGAAAACCGGACAGTGGCTCGCGTCAAATAGTGTAACGTAATTTTAGAGACTTATCTTAAACAGCCAGGAGGGCAGTTAGGAGTTGATAGTGTTTGTTAGGTTATAAAACTTGTATCTATGTTTATTGGACGTGATATCCACACCTCAATGCATTTATAAGGCTGTTTTTAGATTTTCATGGAAAACCAGTATTTGTCTTTTGGACATGAGCAATTAAGATGTTTTGATTTTATATCACCACATATGACATTTAGATTCGCATCAGAGGTAAATAATATGTTATGAAAATCACGTAGTGGCTCTTTAAGATGTTTTGATTTTATATCACCACGTGACATTTAGGTTTGTATCAAAGGTAAATAATATGTTATGAAAATCACGGAGTTGCTCTTTAAAATCGTGCATTATCGGGCTTTAGTCAATTCATTATTTACATTTGTGTTGCGTACTGTGACCAAACCGTCTGTGAACATGCAGTATAAGATCTTCTTTAATGTTTTTATTTATTTTCAATACTCAGACGCCTACTTCCCGTAAATTACGTGTTCATTTTTGTTTTCACGGAAGTCAGGACCTTAAACAAAGTGCATTTCGCATAAACAAAAAGTTCTAATTATTGTGAACGTCGATTAGTTATAAAATATAACCTATTTCTTAAATAACAGTGTTTGGAAGTTTCAATTACTTAAACTTTCAAATACGTTATTCAGTAATATGTTAAAATATGTTTTCAAAAGTTCAAATACCTGGAAACACAAAACCTAAAACACATAAACGTCATTTAATAACAAGTGAATATCCTTTATTGGATCATGCTTTTATAAGTGGAGTAAGTGAGATTTTGTGTAATATAGTCTAGCGGAAATATTTCCGCCATTAACGGCGCCGTGGTTGTAAAAGAAATTAGCAGGCATCGACAAAAAAAACCACTAGCGACCATTTTCGTGTGAACACCTTTCAATCATTTGCGTTAATTGAACATTGCACTGCTTCTTTCAACTAAAGCATTGTCACGCTACTGATTACATTTATTTTTAGTTTTTGTTACTGCACTTTTTGTACTGATGTGGAAAATACATTGGACATGTAAAAACATATATTAATGTTTTACTTGAAAGCAAAATAAGAAGTTGTTTGATTGAATTTAATGTTTTTTGGAAGTGACGTTGATTCAAGTTTGATATGGTACTCAAAGTCTCAATTAGTCCTCGGCCTAACTGGTCGAATCTCTGCTTTAAACAATGGTGAACAGCACCTTTTTGTTAACACAGGGATTGACAACTTTTTGTACTTATTTAACAGATTTTACAAACCCTAAGAACCATTTGATAGTCTTTACACTTAAAACATGAAGTTATATACTTCGAAATTCTTTATTACAAGACTGCAAGACCTTATATATGTAACATTAAATTTAGTTATGTACATTTTCAAAATTGGGGAAATATTCTATTAATTTTCCTCAAACCTCCATCGCTTTTATTGTTTAATTTGAGCCGTTGCGGTTGCTGGTGAATTAACAAATCAAGGACAAGTATTCAAGACATCTTGAGCAAACTTAAACACATTAATGCAACTCACTTGAGATCTAATCTCTGCAATGTATGTAAGTTTATTAACGAGTTGATCACACAGGGTAAATGCATCTCCGTAATTTTTTTAATCAGAGTGCATTTGCCTTTATAGGTTCAGATTATCAAGAAGTGCAATCTGCTGAAAACTCATTTCTATATACTAAAAGGTTAATACTAATACTGTTTATTCTACAACCCTGGAATTTCATACACTATGAATAACGATTCAAAACATTGTAATATTTGGAATCATTCAAATGGTACTTCATTTCTTTGAGTTCCAATTGACGACGAAAGTTATGTGTTAATTTGATCTACACTCAAAGCCATTAAGGAAACAATGCCTATTTCGTGAAATATTTCTGGTAATCGTGTTGTTTGGTTTTCCTATCTTATGGCATATAGATGAAACTTTTGATGGGAGTTCTGGGTTTGAACCCATTATCAGTTCTCTGTAATTAATTTTGTTCGTGCAAACGCAACACTTTTTTCACAATTTCAAGCAGTCCTATGACACATTTTGCACGTGCATTCCCTGCATCCTGTCCCTTTAAATACAGATCAAAATTGCAACATTCATTACTTCGGAAAAATCCCCCGCCTTACAGAAGAAAACAGGAACAGAGCTATTGGCATGCTGGATCAGGGTGGTTCAATAGTAACCGTCGCCAGACACCTTAATATCCAACCGTCGACCATTGCTCGCCTCAGACAACGCTTCCACGCTTCTGGAAGAGTTGCCGATCGACCCCTACCTAGAGCGGCACCTGTAACAACCGCAGCTCAAGATCGCCACATCCGACTACAGCATCTGCGCAACAGGTTCCAGATAGCTCCTGCTTCTGCCAGGGGAACTGTTGGAACCCGGTAACGTCAGATCAGCCCTCAAACAGTCCGAAGGCGACTTGTTGCTCTTGGGTTACGCTGCCGTCGACCTTACCAAGGTCAAATCTTTTTGCATTGTCGTCGACTTTCCACACAGCAATGGACCGCAAATCAGGGGTATCTGCGCAACACACCATGGCGAAATGTAATCTTCTCGGATGAATCCAGATTCAACCTCAGTTTTCCTGATGGACTTCACCGTATTTACTGTCGTCGACATGAACGCTTTGCTCGAAACTGCGTGAAGGAAAGGGATCAGTTTGGAGGAGGTGGTGTTATGGTTTGGGGCGCTTTCAACGTCCAGTCCAAATTCCAGTCCCAGTTCGTGGTAGTCCAAGGTAATCTGAACGCTCAACGTTACAATAACTCAATCCTTCGTCCGGTGTTGCTTCCATAGTTGGCTCAACATGGCGTCCGTCGACAGATAGGTTTCCAGCATGACAACGCACGACCCAAACTGCCAGGTTGACAAGAGATTTTCTGAACAATCATAATGTCCGTGTAATTTATTTGCCTGCTGTATCTCCCGACATGAACTCAATCGAGCACCTTTGGGATGAACTTGGATGACGGGTTCGAACTCAAGCCGTGCCACCATGATTGTTGCAGAGTTGACACATCACCATTGGCAAACAATCCCTCAGCGTGCCATCTGCGGCAGTCCATGCCAAGGCGACTTAAGGCATGTGTAAGAGCTCTGGGTCGACTTACGATATTGACTTCATCTGACCGCTGCTTTGTTCCATGGTTATCTAACTTTTCAATTTTGCTCATTTGTAGTGAATTATTTCAAGAAAGTATCAACAGATGCTCGTTATCTCGATTTTTTTCAGTTTGAATGTACATTTGTTAAAAGTTGTTGCAGTACATAAACTTTGAATTCTGATTTGCGTTTTTAATGGCTTTGAGTGTTGTATCATATCTTATATGGTTTTATGTTCGCATGCATTGATTAAATTATATGAAATAATTATATTATAATTCCTTTCAAAATTGTTGTCACACAAACTTAAGACGGAAAGAAATGTCTTGAATGTACAGTGAGTAGGATTAAACTATCTATTGTTATTCATGTCTTTCAATCAAACTTACATATAAGTAATAAAAAACCCATCCAAATTGGGAAGGGGAACGCCTGATTCAACAAAATGTCTCATAGATATCTAAATCTTGATATATAAGCTATCGCTCTCTGTCATTCAACAGCTTTAGTAGCCTATTGTTTGAACATAAGTAAACATAAGTAAAAAAACGACACACACCATCTTGAAATTATTCTCTGATAATTATCAGTGTGTTGTTTACAATTTCATATTAATTTTGCGTTGAAAAAATTAAGTTATAGTAGAGTTACTTAAATCATAAATCATGCCAGCTACTTTAACTAACTTTCATGAAATATAAATACATTGATAATATTTCAAAACTGATATGTCACACTATCAAAACGTTGGATGTTCTTAGCGGTGTCGCCTTTGCACACATAGCTTATGTAAACAATGCAAATACTTCACATACAAACTAATCATCCAATATTCGTATCAAATATTTTATTGAGCATCTTAAAATACAACTCTGCTAATTCTTAAGAAATAGTTGCTAAATTAATGTCCAAATATTTAGTAAATTTCACAGGGTTGCTTGAAAAAGAGGTTTTGATCCCTGTCGGCAAATTTCATAATAAAAGATTTTGTTATTGCTTAAACTGTTTAACAATGTTTTTGTTTTTCTTAGTGTGCTAAATATAATTTACTTATAATATTTTGAATCAGATATTAGAAAATATTTTTACAAATCGTTAGTTTGTTACAGAGATGAGAATGTCGCCTTTTATGGCAGCTTCACTAAACAAGTTCACTGACAGACGTTAGAAATGAGATTTTATTTCTTAAATCTGATACAAAAATGTTCAAATGTATATTTATTTTTCATATCAAATCAGAGGAAAAACATTGAGAGTATTGACAAGCATATATTTCGTTCTTTTTTAAGCATTTGTTCATTCAACATTCTATATTTAGCTAACTGGTTGGGTTTTTCCAATAGAAAAAAATAGACAACTATAACATGCTCATGTGTCTGAATAAAACTATCATTCTCATTTACAAATATCTACAAACAATGTCAACTTATTTTGTTCAGTCTGACAAGGCCTGCTGAATGAGATGTATTTTCCTGTCAGTGACGCAGATCTCGCGGCCACTGACCAGTCTCATTGTTGTAGTACAGTTTTTGTATGGATTAACGAGGAAAATGGGAAAAACCCGTCCTTTGTACTCCAGATCTACTTTACACAAGAGTTCCCCCCTCTCCACGCCTATGAACCCCACCCTCCCCCTTCCCACATCAAGCACCAGCCCGAAGGTGAGGGTGAACTCTACACCAGGTGTGGGGAGAAACAGAGAGACACACTCACCAACCTGATTTATCAACCCGGATTGATCTTTGTTACACACCTGGATACAGAGACTGTGGGAGTGACGTTGACAGTTGTCCATCACAGACACACAGACGGCCAGTTTACCACCCTCCTCCGTCACACCCATCAGGGGCGCATTCATATCCAGATTAAACAGCCTCATGATCCGTGTCAGTGTAGAGCTGGTCTCCCAGTAGGAGGGGGGAGTAGTGAGAGGGGATGGGGAGGGAGGGAGGGGCAGGGATGGGACTGCTACAAGTCCCCTTGAACCTCTTGAACTGGTCCGGATTTTGTCTGTGTCCACTTTGCTCCATGTTTGTCAAGACTCGACCGAAGTCTTCAACTTGTAGATCCCTGTGTACACTCTCTGAGTTGAGAATCATCGCCCGAAACAAGATGTATCTTAAAATATTTATTTGTTTGTGTTTTTAAAACTTTGTTTAATCGCTCAAACTAAAGATAATTTAAAATTCATGGCGCTTAGCATCGTCTCCATTAACAAAATATATGATCCTCCTTTTTTTTTAATATTTCAAACAATTTGACGATAAAATATTTAAAAATCGCACCTCTTATTCAGCGAGAGCCGCATATGTGCGTCCGTCAAATTTGTGCAATCATCTTAGTATCAATCCATAAACTTTAGCGTATCTTAATTGAGAAGATTCCCTTAGTTTTCATGACAGGAATCATTTATTGTGTTTTGATGGAAATTACCAGTATTTACTATAAAATATAACACGTTAGGCAGATGAACACATTAAGTTTATAAAGAGTATATTACTTAGCTTAAACCGAGGCAAAACTTTGATTTATTTATTGGAAGTTGATAATAGATAATTGTAATGATTGTAGTCTTGTGAACACTTAAGATATAGTTTATCTGTAAAACGCATTGAAATAAAATATATAAGACAGGAAGCGTCATTATTGACATTTATTCGTGAATAATTTGTTGCTATGAAAAGAATAAGCAGATAAACAGAATAAACAGGTACATGTTTTTTATCATTAGACAATATGCTTCATTGAGCTACGCCCATGTCTGTTACGAAATAATTACATACACACCTGTAATTCATGAATCTCCCTGGCATTTGTTATTTATCAAAGCACCAAGTCGCTCAAGTCACTAAAATGCAAGATCTTGCGTATTCGATTCTATAAATAAGTCTAAATAAAGTAAGTCTCTTTTGATACCTTTTCCCACCTGTAATTCATGCACCTCGCAGTTTTATATAAAGATTATTTAGTTTGCCAATATACTATTTCTATTCGTTTGAGCTCAAACAAAAGACGGTAACTTTCGTTTTATTTACAATATTTACACATTTTGTAACATCATAGTTGGTGGTGATCTTATATTTAGAGTTGATACCGCACCAACAATTTATATTGATTATTCAAAATGATAATCTGGCCTCGTCCAATATAGGTAACATCTTCATGTGAAATACATGGCTAAATTATCATTTACAGCTGGAATACCAAACGCTCTATTTGCTACACATAGTTTTTAGACGTGGTTGTAAATCTATTTTCAAATGAAAATGCGTGTCAAATCATAATGAAAGAAAATATAGTTGGTACTTGCAAAAGAGTAAACAATATGCCGTCATCAAATCTCTCGAATGGTAAATTGAAAAAGACATGTTCTAACATTGACGCAACATTGACGCAAGGTAATATATTATTTTGTAACTTATAAAGATCCAAGCATATACTTTTCATTGGAGACGGACACACCCCTTAGTCAACGGCATAAAGAAAAAATCATTGAAGAATTTGTGTTTCTGTAAATTATCAGTGTTCAGTCCCCTCTATTTCCTGTTTGATTTTCATAAAACAATAAAACAATCGAGACTTTATGGTTCATGGCTAGTCAGTTTCCGTTCATATCGGCCCCCTAAACCTTCTCGCTAAATGAGCGGTGCTTTCAGTTAATCAGTCTGCCAACAGCGAACAGCTTAAACCGCGACAGGCCAAGGTGTTGAGCCGTAAACCGTGTCCAGGTGTTAAAGAGTTAACTGCTCAAACTAATGACTAACATTTTGCTAAAGCTGATTATCCTGTAAAAAAACTTTTTTTGTCCAAATGTATACAAATGGCATCTTGAATTGTTTATTTCTGTGTTTTGAATAATTGAATAACAAAATCATCTATCTTTGTGACAAAAAGTTTCACTCGGCAATACACAATAAATCTACAGATGATTTTACTGACAGCTGGTTTTCAAAATGGATCAGTTTCATTGAGCGCAGAACAAATTTTTGTTATCAAACTTGTACAAATGTTTATTTGACTATTTCAGATAATTTGAAGAAAAATAATTTTATAATTAAGAAAAAATGTAGACTTTGTTTTGCGCTCGAACTGACAGATAATTAAGCTGTTTTTCCAGTGCTGACCACGGTCTGGTGATAATTGGAAATGTTGATGGAATTGTTGATGAAATTGTTATCTAAATATGTACAATAACCATCTTGAAATGGTTATTTTACTCTTTCAAATAGTTTGGTGATGAAGTATTGAAAAATTGAAAGGATTTTTTAAAATAAATTTTGATCACCAAAACACATCGTATTCAGCTTCTTATAACTTTGTACAATTAGGTGAGTTATTTATTGTTGTTTTTGAAAGTCTCTTTAAAAAAGTGTGTGTTCGTCTTTCAGAAGTGTTAACGTTGTCAAAAAACAATTTCTTGAAAAATGGTCTTGACCAATCTAAAATGTCATAGGTCATTTGCTTCTAAAATGTTATTCTTTTTCAATTTGGTTTTAATGATAACATGATAATGTGTCAAATATAACAACTTTCTAATAAAAACATTCAAATCTCACTTCTTTGTTTAAAAAATGATGAATTGTGGAAAAAAATATAGTAGAGAGTCATGTCTTGATAAGAAATTGTTCACCTTTGAAAATCAAGAAATACATGGAAGCTGATTTTCAAATAAATTTCTTTACATCTTGGCTTGATTATCATCAAAATCTTCGACTGAGTAGCATATATTAGTTTGAAGTGTATCATGAATAGCAGATATGATTCGAAAACATTTATTTTTAATGTAGAGAGTTTAAACCATTCACGCCCCTCAGTGAACATACAGTTTTGTTTGTTTTGATTTTGAAAAATTACCTGTTCTATATCTACTGTTAAAAAAATTGCAAACATGTTCAGTGTGATTGTAATTTGAAGGTTTGCTAAATAGGTAAAACAGCACTAATTCATTGTCTGGTTGCATATGACAATTAGGAAAGTAGAACAGTGATTAGCAGAGCCACTTTGTCGACAGTAGAGAAATGTTCTTTATGCAGTAAGATTTGGGGCAAGTGCAGCAACACCCATGGTCCAGCCGATTCTCGTAGTTTACCACAATGCACAGCCAAAACAGAGTTGCGGGCTTTTCTTGAAAGTAGTTTTAAACCCAAAATCCGTAGTTGATTATACCAAATTGGAAACTCAGAGCACATAAACCTTACATGTTATTGTGTTTACAAGGTCCATTTTTGGTGATTTCAGAACTCGTGACCTTGAGATAGAACTTTGCTCTTGAATGTGAACATGTTAAAAGAATTCCCGTCGGGACATACTTAAGGAGCTATGTATATGAGTTCTGAAAACAAAACGTGCGGTGGCGGTGAATATTTACAAAAAACATATACCAGCACCAACTGAGAGTGACTCAGTCGGTGCTGCTAATAAATCTAAGAAGACGTTGAAACCCAAAAAGGAAATCACTGTACATGATGATTATTTCATACAGCGAATTTGAATGAGCTTAGCCTTGTTGCTTTTGAGGTCTATCTGGAAATGGAAAGCTTGAATGCACGGACAGACAGAGGTACTTTCTATAACAAGCAAGCAGACACAATCATTTGTATGTCCCACCGAGTGGCAAAAGTGAGAAATAGATTGAACAACATAGCTGTATACTTTAAGGAAACCTTTTATAACTCAAATTTATAGATGAAAGATATTCAGAAAGTCATTCTACAGAAATTAAAAACTCTCAAGGGCACTACAGACATTAAATAAGAAGAACAATGTTATGTTATGTTAACTTCTTTATTTTAGGAAATTCAATTTGTTTTAATGAAGAGTTTACCGGGGGGGGGGGGGGGGGGGGAGTAGTATAACTTGTTTGATCTAAACATCGCATTCCTTTAAATAAAGAAGTTGACTGTTCATAAGATCTTATTCTTCTTCATCTATACAGCTCCAAAAATGCCTTAGAAAAGGAACAAATAAGGAGTGTTAAAATACTAAGTTTCAATGAGCTGGGTCTTATGTATATTTGTTCTGGCCAGTTTGTTTCTAGCGAGTGTTCCGCAAACAAGTCTGGTTTGTTCTCCAAAGACTTCCAGCATATCTAATAATTTTGTCCATAGGCAGCTTCTGCTCATCTTCCAATGCATGGCCTATACATTCGTTGCTAAGACAGGCCTTACCGCTTTCCCCAAACGTATCTGTGTTTGTCATCAAGGCTGCGATTCTCCAAGGAAAAATGAAATGACAATTCCACCTTATAGCTGAAGAGGGCTCTGCACTTAAAACACGAATTTTGATGGGTTGGCAAGGTTGGAATCAGCAAGTGAAAGAGACTGGTGCGATTAAAAAATATGCAGGGTAAGGTGGTTTCTGCTGCTCACACTACAAAACAGCTTCCAAATCAGTAAGATTGTGTGGATGAGGTTCCGTGCTACGCCAATGTATTTGTATCTACAGTAATCTGACACCTATATGGCCAAATGCTTGGTAAATGTATGAATATGCAGCATGATGGATTATATCAAGTGCTTAACTTACCAATCACAACAATCCAGTCTTCTCCATGTTTCAACCTACACAGCACTAAGTCGCCAGCAGATCTGGCTATCATCCTGTCTGTCCAGGGTAGACTGTCATCTTGAACATGGAAAAGAGAGAAATATCAATAGGACATTTTGTATGCAATACATTCTTAGGGATATGTTGATTTTTAACTAACATCATTTAAGAAGTCCTTGTGAGAAATGATTAGTAAAAGGTTTACAGCAAGTGTCTGCTACTTATACTGGTGACTCTTCTGCCTCAAAGTTAAAATAATCTACCTTAAGCCTATATTTTTTTTGAAAGAAATGCACCATATCATCATATTTCTTAACACATGATAAAATCAGATTCTTCAGAAAAAAGCAGATATAACTATATTTTAATTGATTTAATAACTATTTGTGGCAATACTATCTGTAAGCACATACTACTTTTAAAACAACTAAAATATGCTTTTTAAAATATAATTTTTCCGCAACATACATACATTTTGACTCCCCTGCCTTCACCTTGGTTGTCTATTTAACCCATATTATTAATAGTCAAACCTCTGCAAATTCCCAGGGAAATCGCCACGATTTCAGCGTTCCAGCTAATGACGACTGTGACCAGATGAAAAGTAGCATTAACCAGAAACCGGACGCCTAGACTGAATATAATGTCCCTCAATCAGCAATGTGACATACTGAAAACATTTAAAATATCATATAATATTTCCAACATTATTCCTCCACTTGATTCCATGTATTTACAAGTCTTATTCTACTCACTTTATAATATTCATAAGATAATAAAAACATACTGTTAGAGGCTAATTTCAGAAAACCTATACAAACGACTAGCTGTCTTTAATAATCAGACAGATGAATATGCTAGTCGAGGACCCTGTATTAGTACCTCCCTGTAAGGATCTACTCATAAGGGAGAAGTAAAGGAAATCCACCCACTTATTCGGGATGACAAAATGACATTAGCAAAGTGGAAAGTGTCTGACCAGATGGCATATCACAAATGACTGCTAACATTTAATCCAAATCAACTCGTTCAAGAACACAACCAAATTACAATAGCCCCATACAAAAATTTAGAAACTTGTGAAATGAAAGTGAAGTTCATTCTTTTATGGAGCCGCAATCACTCTGAGTCTCTCAGTTGAAGAAATTATCAAATGGAAAAATTGGTTGAAAATTAACACATTCCACACATTCTATAGAAATCAAATCCTCAACTCTGAAGGTGCCTTTACAACATTAACCAAAAGTAACTCTGAGCTATCAATTCATTTTTCTTAGTTTATGAAGTAAAATTGGCAGTTTTATAATCATGTGCGAGTAAACTGGAATAACGTCTAATTCCCATCATCCCCAACCAATACGTAATATATTGTATTGTTCTTGAATAGTGTAACAACTTCCTGTATTGTTGAAATCGACCACGACAAAGTGTTTTAAAAATTGTTGACACAAATTCTAGGAATGTTTATTCCCTTTTTATGCGTGCCGAGCTCACCGGTAAATTTCATAGGGCACGTATAAGACTGCGCAGTTATGTATTGTGGGTAATCTGAAACTAAATGAACAGGATGTAGGACAGATGGGAGGAGCTGAAACTCCACAAGCTTTCCGTGATTTGCTTGCGGTTTCACCACCATCACAAACGCAAGTAAACAATTTGCAATTTATGAACCTACAGATCTTTTGACAAATAACGACAGTTGCTGGGGATACAAACTTAATATAAGTCTTGTGAAACTAATGTAATGTGAAAATTATTTGCTCTCATCATGTAATATATTGCAGAATATTACCTTCGTCAATGAGGTAGTCCTGGGGTGTGCAGCCGCTGACGTTTTGTTTCATCATGTCTGGATGCTGCTCCAACTGCTGTTGTAACACTTCAGCATTGAATCCTAGACTCCTACACAAGAAGTGGAGTGGGGTGTTTCCATACATGTCGGCTTTGTCTTCCTGACTGATCAATGTCAGAATATTATATATCGGAAATGTCCCCTTGCAAAGAACATGAAGCGGTGTTATTCCATTGTCATCTTGCTTGTTTCCTTTTGCTGTGTTGACAATTTGAAGGACAACATCAAGTTTGGTTTTTCCATTTTCGCAAATGCAATGAAAAGGTGTTGTTCCATGTTCATCATCTTTATCAAAGTCACCTTTCCCTTCCTTTATCACGAGATCTACAGTGTCCAGTTGAAGATTTGGGTTTGCACAGAGGTAGTGCAGTGGGGTGCTCTTATTCTGCTCATATAGGTTAAGATCACCTTTGCCTTCAGAAAACATCAACGTCAGTAAATCTGTACTGATATTCCTTCGTCTGCAGAAGTAATGGAGTGGTGTACATCCATAAATATCAGGTTGATTTACCTTTCCACCTTTTGTGATCATCAGTTTCAGTACATCTGTACTTATATTCCTTTGTCTGCAGAAATGATGGAGTGGTCTACATCCATAAACATCAAGTTGATTTATCTTTCCACCTTTTGTGATCATCAGTTTCAGTAGATCTACACTAATTCTTTCACGTCTACAGAAGTAATGGAGTGGTGAACTTCCATTTACATCACTACGGTCGGGGTCACTATTCATATCATTGATCATGAACTTGATTGCTTCTTCATGTATTGTTTGATGCTTCAACAGATTATGGAGAGGTGTTCTTCCATACTTGTCACAAACATTAACATCCCCTCCAAATTCATTGATGATCATTCTGATAGAGTCAATATCAACAAAGTGCGCATATGCATTAGTGTTTTTTTCCTGACAGAGGTAATGAAGAGGTGTTCTTCCATACCAATCGTGTACATCCTGTATACTGGCTCCCTCTCTCATCAGAACACACACTGCAACTATGTTTCCACTTCTTAAAGCTGTCCACAACATCGTATCTTCATTAAATTTGACTTGACCAATACAATATGTCCTCAGCATTGTATCGTTAAACTTTCCTGTTTGGTTTATGAATCTTTTTGAGTTCTGGAAAGATAAAGGGGTATAAAAAATTTCTCAATGCTTTTTTTACCAAAGCTTTGTTTATACAAAGAAGAAGCAAATGGACATTTCATGATTTCAGGATCATATTTTGGACATAAACAAAATTGATAGAATAGATGAATGCATTTGTCTTGAACGAGTAACTGGAACCAGGGTTTATGTTAAGATTATTAATAATTATTGTGAATTGTTTTCTTTTCAGACAAAACGTTATTTTCTTCAAAATTATTCATATCTTTTTAAGTATTTGACCAGTTTCATGTCATTATGCACTGTTCCAAATCATGTATAGAAACTAGTGGTGTGCGGAGTTTGAGGCAGTAAGATGTGTTTCACACGCGTGCACACGAGACGGGTGTGAGTCCCCAGAGAGATGGGAGTCTCTGTCCTGTGTTTGAGGCTGCGTATCAGCTCCTTTCGACAGCCTTCCAAGACAACTAAATTACCTAAAGGTAAAACTTTGAGCGTAGTTGGATCTTTTTTGGTCAGACAACTGAAATTTATGCTTATTTTGAACTTGGCAATTTTCCAATCTTTTTACAAGACTTTAGACAACTCACAATGTAAGCCCAGAAGTACAATGGCTCGTCAGTTTGCATATTGCATTGTTCAAAATATAGTTTCAAACCATGACAGCTTGAACAATGTCACGAGGTGGAGGCAAACCTGGGACCACCGAGACCAAACCGCCAGACCAGAGCCCAGAGCAAACAGACAAAGCTGGTATTCAGAGACAGTGCTGACACTAGTGATTCCGACCAAGTGGTGGAATACACAGCCGGTATGTTTAATCTTGTTAGAACATATATGAAGTTTGATAAAGTCATTAAAGAAATTAAGCAAGAACAGAAAATTATCCGGGAAGAAAACCAAAAGTTTAGAGAAAAGATAAGTGATTTGGAACTAAAATTGGATAAAAATGAGGCTCAAAGCAGGAAAAACAATGTTGTTATACACATGATCTCTTCGGTGCTGTTCACGAGTCGTGTGCAGACTCCGAGAAAACTGTTAGAACGTTCATCAGGGAAGAGCTTAGGCTGATAACATTCAAATTGAAAGAGCTCACCGAATAATCACCGAATTTGTCAATCAAATAAGAAACCATTGATAGTTTGATTTTTGAGATTCAAAGACAAACTTATGGTTTGATTGAAACATATTTTATTCATTCAAGAAATGGATTTGGCACAAGTTATCTAACTTAGAAAAGCCATCTCCAGATATTTACAGCATTTATCTTAAAACATTGAACAACAAGAGACGGACAGGAATATGAAAGCGTTAAGTTTAAAAGATAAAAATATGTACAAATTTGAAAACATACTGGTTTTCACAAATATTGAGACCTGCACTACTATGTAAAATGAGATTAATATAAATTGTAACCCTGTTTTTAACAATATTTTCTAAAGAGTACTTTTTTTCTCTTTGTGTAATATACAAGGGGCATTCAAGGAAGTAGTGACATACATTTTCACAACTTTTACCACATTGACAACATGCATCATTTCTGACATTTATTCTAAATAAATCGTAATTAAGTAAGCTCGTCATGTATCTTACTCGAGTGTGCAAAACATTAAATTTCCGAATTCCATATGAGTAGTACACTGGTGCAAATTTTTTATCCACATGAATATTTGATTTAAAAGAAGCAAGAGATTCACAATTTCTTATTGACAACGGAATGTTATTCCATTATTTGATTGATGATGGAATAAACTATAATGTTGAGTACTTCAGTCGTGTACAGGGTTGGCTAAAGTTATTTGAAGAGACATATTTTGGAAGACCAGTTACTATCCGAGCTGCTTCTAGTTGAAGTTTTTCTAATTTGCTAGCTTGTTCAATCAAACATCTATCCCATACTTCACATGCATATTCGAAATGTGGCCTTATGAATACAGTATATATTTAAGATAATGTTGTTTTATTAAGTAGATGGAGTTTCGATATGCTGCAAGTCACTATTTTCCTCCAAGTCACTATTGGCAGCATAAAGTTTCTTATAAAAAGTTTTTAACTGTGTCATAGATAGCGTTATAGTCAGTTATCTCCTCATTTTTATCTGTAATAATCTTATTGATAGATTTGCTAACATAAGATTTATTCTCTAGGTTAGAGAAATATTTAGTTGGTTTCTCCCCTTCTTCATACCACATAATTCTGTTTCTAATCTGAATGGCTATTAATTCCTCCTCCTTTATCTGCTCTAATTAAGGATTCAGCAATTTTGCTGAATCCTTATTGTTATTGGCGTGTTTTATTAAGGATTCAGCAATTTTGCTGAATCCTTATTGTTATTGGCGTGTTTTATTATTTTTTTATTTTTTTTTTATATTTTTTTCCACCGATTTTGTGGACACGATTTAGCCCAAACCGCTAAAGCTACACCAGCCAAACTTCGCAGTCTGGTAGAACTTCGTGAGAAGGGGTTCTAATAAGCTTTTGGACTTAATCGGATTAAGCGTTAAAGGCACAGTACCACTCAAATTTTCAAAAATTAACATAGGATTTTTTTTCAAAATGCACTTAGAGACCTGAAACTTTTTTTAAACGATGGGCAATTACATTTGGAGCAAAAAAGTAAATCATGGCGACTTCGTAGCATGCATACTTTCGTCGCCATATTACTTTTTTGGACTTTTTGAAATTTTTGGACCCCTTGCACCTTTGAGAATCTTCTCCTCCGAAGATACTAGCATCTCAGAGCTGAAAGTTACATATGTTGTAGCTGAAGTACTTTACAAATCAATAAAAACATTGGTCGCGAACAGTCATTTCCGTTCACAATAATCGATCAAAATCGGGAAAAATACCTTTTTCAAAATTAACATGTGGTAATTTTTCAAAATTGACTTAGAGACTTGAAACTTGTTTTGAAAGAAGCGTAATATCAATTCAAACAAAAAAGTAAATCATGACGAATTCGTATGTGTCATGGTTTTTTAGCATTATCAACTTCTTTGCAATAATCGCAATTTGGTTACGAAACTTGGTCACATAAAACATGCTGCTGTGGAAACTTTAAGCGTTAAAGGCACAGTACCACTCAAATTTTCAAAAATTAACATGGGATTTTTTTTCAAAATGCACTTAGAGACCTGAAACTTTTTTTAAACGACAGGCAATTACATTTGGAGCAAAAAAGTAAATCATGGCATTTTCGTAGCGTTAGTACTTTCGCTGCCATATTTCTTTTTTTGACTTTTTTCAATTTCCGGACCCCATGCATCTTTGAAAATCTTCTCCTCTGAAGATACATGGAATTAAGAGCTGATACTCACATATATCATAGCTAAAGGAGTGGGGAGAAACGTAACGTCGCAACATTTGCAAATTTGTTAAAACTTTTTTTTCTGCAATCCTTCAAAGTTAGGCGACTTTGCTCGTGTGACCATACTCAAAGGGGGGATAACTCAAAAAGTTGGACTCATAATTGCACCATTGTTACAGGAATGTAAGATCACTTTCTACACTTTACAAATCAATAAAAACATTGCTCGCAAACAGTCATTTCCGCTCACAATAATCGATCAAAATCGGTAAATGTACATTTTTAAAAATTAACATGGGCTCATTTTTCAAAATGCACTTAGAGACTTGAAACTTGTTTTGAATGAAGCGTAATAACAGTACAAACAAAAAAGTCAATCATGACGAATTCATAAGTATTATAGTTTTTTCGCATTATGAACTTTTTTGTTCAAGAAATCGCTTGTCATTATTCCACGATTCTTGTGAGCACGATTCAGACTAAACCGCTAAAGCGATTGCAGCCAAACTTTCCAGTTTGATAGAGCTTCATGAGACGACGCCACAATAAGCGTTAAAGACACAGTACGATCCCAATTTCGAAAAATTAACATGGGTATTTTTTTCAAAATGCACTTAGAGACTTGCAACTTGTTTTAAACGATAGGCATATACATTTGTAACAAAAAAGAAAATTATGGCAAATTTGTAGCGTCAATAGTTTCGCCGCCATATTGCTTTTATTGACTTTTTGAAATGCATCTTTGAGAATCTTCTTCTCTGAAGATACTTGCATCTCGGAACATTTGCAATTTTGTTAATTTTTTTTCTGAGCACTTCTTTGCAAAAACAGCAGTATGCTTAGCAGATAAGGTCAGATGAAACTTGCTGCTGTAGCTTAATGCATGCACCAATTTTCATGAAATTTTCAGGGAAGCTAGCTAACATCATTATGTTTGTACTGAATGTGCTTTTACAGCGCTGAATCCTTTTGTCGTCGCTTGCGACTATATTTCTTGTTTATATTTTGAGACTTTTGCTAGCATAGCCTCATCAATATTTTGAAAGTCTTTTCTAATATTGTCTTCACAGTCCTTTATTCTTTTCTCTAATTATCAGTCTTATTTTGTTTTTTCTTATTTCAGAAAAGATGCAAAAGAAGTAGTTTTGCCTCTGACTTTCATAAGAAATGTTTCCAAAAAGAGCGTATGGCTTATTTTAAGCTTAATTTCATCATTGTTTTGATCAAAAGCAAAAAACAAGGTTCCAATCTCCTACCATAACTAATTAATCATTATCAAATGAACAAATATTTTTGAATAATTTCATGTAGAAATCAGGATCATCATTGTTTGGTCCATACAAGTTTGTTAATGTAAATTTTGTTTTCTTCAATAGTAATTTAATATCTGCAATAATAAAATTCCCATTTTCATCTTCAATTGTTCTGTGAATGGTGAGATCTACATCATTATTAAAAAGTATGGCCACTCCTCTCGCATTAGGTCTAAAGGGTCCTATAAAACTTTGTAAACCCCATTCATTTCTCATTATATTTATGTCATCTTTAGCTAAGTGAATATCTTGTAGACAGATAACTGAATAGCATTTTTTTCTATAAATATTCATGACTCATCTTTTCTTTTTATACACATAAAATCCTAACTAAACATAAATAATCAATGATTAAACTAAAGATAGTCACTCACTAGTCAATCACAAGTTTCATGCAGTTTTGGAAAACATCCGGTTTTGGACGTCATTTCCCGTTGCAAATTGTAGTTGACACAGTAATGAAAGTTACTACCCTCCTGGTTTCCTATGAAGATTGGCTCTTTTGAAAGATGACAAAGTGATATGATAGACTATTTAAAGCAGACTACAATAATATTTACTCAGATAATGTTCACGACTTTATTTATCCCAATTTCTATCTGATATAGTGCTATTAAAAACACTTTTCATGCAACACATACTGAAAAACAGTAATGTACATGTGTATGCTTTTATTTTCTCTTAATATAGTTACCTGTCTCGTTTTCCTTTCAACAAGGCGTTATCCTTGCTCATGACTTGGTCTTTTGTTATGAGCAAAGAGAGTTTGGTATCTGCATCTGCTCTTAAATTTCTCAGTTGACCGCTTCCCAATACTCTTGCCTGTTGAATTAAACCAGTTGAATTAAAAATAATAATTATGCTAATTATACATATTTTTTTCAAAATTATACAACAATAGCAAAGCAAACAATGAAATTCAATGAAATTAAGATCCTATTTCATGCCATATCAATGCCAAATAGACTGCATTGATCGAAGAGTAAAATTTCAACCTTTGCAATCAAATTGATTGCGTACCAATAGTAAATGCATTGGTTATTTTGTGGGAATACTAATATTTAGATTGTGATTGACTGACAAATTGCCAGTCACAATTTTAATTCCAAATCCAAACATAATTAAGCCAAATATTTGTCGAATTAAATAAAATCGTATGCGTATGGGCGAATATTAGTTTGATTACGAACATGCCACTAAAAGAGCGAGCTTTCGCTTTAGGATTCGCTTTTACTAGATCTAACTGATATTTGTTTATTGTGGCATGGAAAAAACCCATTATCATGAAAATAATTTTCGTTGATACCAATATACCGAGATAGCAATATGGCGGCCCGCATCAAAGATGTCAAAACGTAATATTTCCAACTTTGAATTTTTATTGTAATTTAAGTAAAGTATCTAACAATTATTGGCCGAAATGAATGGATTGACGAATATACATTGTTTGAAAGGCTTAATTTTCATTTTTCATTGGACTTACCCTTTAAGTTAGTTTTATTGTTCATTAGTGAGTGTAGTGTAGGAACTTCTATCTTTTCTTTACAAATTGTCTTTGTGAAAAGTCTAAATCACAGTAATAGCAAGGAGGGGAGTTTCTATCCTTCTCTGTAAATATACGGTTAATTATTAATGATAATATGTCCCAGTGTGTCCTCGACAATTTCTTATCAGCATTCCTAAGTTTTTAAGTCATCTGAGGTGAACATCAAACCGACAAGTTGGACATTTTTGCTCCTGAAGAAGTTTTTGTGTGAATTCGTGACGTTATTATCGATCAGGTTACTGTTCGAAGTCTGATTGTTTGGATTTTTTTAATCCACAGATATTATTTTTACATTTTAGTAAAAATAAATAACAGTCTACACAAATTAAGAAATTCTTACTCACCTAACCAGTGGTAATTACCAAACCAAAAAGCTCCAAACCTATGTTGAACGCTGCTTATAAACCATTTATTCTATCGTTAGTAGTTTGTCTTGAAAGCCTGTACAAAAAGTTGACGTTACAAGCACACTGAAGGGTAGCGATAACAATGCAAACTATTACATTGTATATAACTATTGCTAGATAAATGAGGAGCTGATGACCACACTTCCACAACCACCTCAAGGAGCAGAAGCACCCGCTCTTGAAGTAAAGAACGCCTCATTATCTGTTGTAGCTGATGTACACATAACTGTAGAAGACATCAGCATTCGGCTTATTGCAGAATATTTCGGGTCCACTGAGACTAATGACTCGTCATCTGATAAAAATACCCAACTATATATTGAAAACTATGATCATTTAGTTGATGATGACAACCCCCAGATTAATGGCGCTGTTGCGTCCAATTATACCGAGGTTGATGGCAAGGCCAGAAGTATCCAGTCAAGAATATGTCAACTCAGGAAAGCAAGATCTGATATCGCACAGTCCCATCTCAACATCATATGTTATCTGCTATGGTAGCTGATCAACAGGAACGACGAACCGCAGGCTGCAGACAGGCTGCTACAAGATCTCCTGATAGCCAAACTTCCACTACCCGCACAAAAAGCTGAAACTCGTATGGTAAACCCTCCAGTCTCTGATGGGGGAGACATCATCATTCCGCTCATTGAGGAATGTTTTAGGCGTACTGGGGACTCGTCACCTGACGAAGACTCTCAAACATATGTTGAAAACTATGATCGTATGGTGAGATGAGTTGAGGTGAGGTGAGTTGAGGTGAGGTGAGGTGAGTTGGGGTTAAATGCCGCTTTCAAGATTATTTCACTTATATGACGACTGCTAGTATTATTGCAGGAAGAAAGTCCGTAACACTATAGTGGCTATGCAATGCGGTGAAACCTGCGAGCATCGGCTGGTACTATCGAACCATGGGTGGTACAACGCTGAAATTCAGTGTAGCATTGCACCCAAACCTGACTGCGTGTAGAACAGTTCTCGGCTGCAGACAAAGTTGCCGAGCCCATTGCGGGATTCAAACCACGGACCTCTTGATCCGAAGCCGAACGCGCTAACCACTGTGCTATCCCGTTTGATATTGTCATATTCTCACGATATTGGTCGTAGGGACCACTCCATCAGATTCGATGTTTTTAACTTATCATGACTTACACTCAAACTCAATACGACTCAATGACCTCTTATTATGACCATTATGTCTATGTTCTTACCACGAACAAAGAACCTTTACAGACTAAAATCTCGTTTTACAGATTTGCTGAACTTTGGGGAATATCATATGGAACTTTTATGATCTTGTGACCACAAAACCTAATTTGATTTTCTTACAAAATCTTACAATCATAGTTTACCGAATCAACGTTTGTCTCCTCCTTCAAAATGTGCTTACAAGTTCAGCAAAATGCTCTATTTAATTATATTGAATTCTAAAATAACGGCACATTATTGTGCCTAAATATTTGCGAGCTAGAAGAGTCAGCATATTATCCACAAACCTTATTGTCATTCAATAACTTTCATATGGCAGTGTAGATTGTGTCTGTGTGTACATTAAGGCTTTTGTCTTTCATTCTGATTTTTTTATCAATTTTCATAAGGTCTGTTTCTAGAAAATATGTGATTGAAAGATCATGCCCTAATGACAACTAAATAATACACTGTTATTATATCATATTTTCGATTCATTGAAGTCTCAGTAGAGCGACTGCTTGCAACCTTTTCAACTTTGAATTTTATTTATAGATATCATAAGCACATTAATCTATTTATATTGTTATCTAACGCTTCTAGTAATGTATATATGACGAGAAATTGATTACATTTACAACAAAAGTAATTAAATTTTTTAAACCAGTTAATTTGTTAGAGCACAGAAATATTTTCACAAAAAGTCAAAGGAACTGAAATAAAACTCAAGACTAATCCATTATCAGGAAAACTTAGGGTAATGTTTTGGTTGCCAATAACAACTGCTTTGAACACAATGGACATGTTCGGTCATGTTGTGATTTAAAGAATTGTTTTTTTTTATATCAGTTCACCTAAGAACTCGCCGAAATTGAAACAAACTGCATTTTTTACATTTTAAGTTTCAACGATATACATTTTTTAAAAGTTCGAATGGTATAAATTGATTTAAGTTTCAATGATGTACGGGGTTTCAAGTTTATAATATTTCCATTTATTTATCATCATTTTCCCAACTTTTGTTTCTGAAAGTGTTGTAAAATATCCACAATAAATGAGTTAACATGAGAGCAGAATTTATTGGTCTTCATCCCAGACTGTTTCTCATATTAGCTCAAGTTTGTTAAACGAAGTTTAATCTTAAAACAATGACAGATTACGTCACATTTTATTTGAACGATTTATCTATGTCATGTCTGTTATAAGCAACATGTGAGTCTTGTGATGTTAAAAATACATAACAATTTAATAAATTCTGGCTTTAGGAATGTTTACAGTCCTAAGTAACCGATTTAGAATGGCTTTTCTTAAAAATCTATTCATTGCTATTAGAAGATGCATATTTTATGTGACGAATTACGAAAGTCGTCTATATTTCTAAAAACAGTGATGTTTTTCTTATTATACAAATGTTAAGTAAAATGACATAATACTTTATTCACACTATTTGCAAAGGAAAATATTAAATTTTGCATATTTGTTTTTAACATCAGTATCAATAAATGTAAACACTTTACAAGGTATTGCATTTTTATGATTTACACAGTGAATCTCTCATCTATTTGATATCATTTGACCAACTAATAACGATACATCATACATCATTCTTGTTATAAAGTGACTTCAGAGGTAATCTAGAGTTAACGCTCTAGCATGTCGACTTGCAGTTTAAACCTTGAGTTAACACTCTAGCAGGTCGACATGCAGTTTAAACCTAGAGTTAACACACTAGCTGGTCGACTTGCAGTTTAAACCTAGAGTTAACACTCTAGCAGGTCGACTTGCAGTTTAAACCTAGAGTAAAACGACATTAAAAGTGCCAGTATGCTTGGTAATAGAAGGTTACGAAAAGGTTGACAGGGAAATATTTCCTTAAAGCAGGGCAAACAGTTATCAGAGGCATGCGGTGACGCGATGTGATCGCTGCAATGAAACAATTTAATCAAAGTTGTGATGTGTTACTTGTTTCTGTGTGTGATGATATTCTTATGCCAACGGCTTGTTGGTGTGATTCATACACTAAACTAAATACATTCAAAGTAGGCCGAGGTTATCAACATTGAAGGCACATTTCAGCAACATTTAGAGAGCTGATTAAGGGTTTACAAATATACCTTCACTGATTCAGAGTCACGTAAACATTGTTGTTATCAACATTATCAACACTTTCCTATTTTAGTCATTGTCTTACAGGAGACGAAGTTTTGCTTTCTCACGAAATTATTAGCTTCATTAATGAACACATTTCAATAACACAGGAATTCAAAATATCTTTAATCAAACTAAATTTTGTTTTAGTGTAGAGGAATTAGTAACAATAAATAATTCATTGGCCATAGGTACATTATGAAATGCTTGCCGTTTTTCACGGCCATTTTAAAAAAAATGTTGATCAGCTCTGAGTAAAATGACAAGTCGAGAAGAACCTGACAAGATGGGGCACCCAGAACAAAGAACAGAGCTGTGACATGTTGGCTCGCCTGCCTCTCAATACATCAGAAGGTTTATAACTGATATATTGTTGCATGTTGAACCATCATTAATGCAGAGCATCAATAAGCATTCTTTAAAGTGTCTAATTAAGGAGATTTTAAATGTAATATTTTTAAGGCACGTTTTTAGGTGTATTAATATTTGTAGTGTGTAGTGGTTTCTTTCCATAAGGCTTAGTATAGAAGGACATCTGCGTATATCGTCAGATAAAATCGTCTAAACACTGTTTAAACTTCTGAACAAATATACATGAATCACAGAATCAAGTCCTGAATAAAATGTCCATGTTGATAAAGGCAAACTCTGATCGGTCCTGATGACAGACATGAAATGATGAATCAAAGCTGTGTTAACATTCACTGATCAGTTGATTGTGGATCAAAGGAGCAACTCAGCACGTCACCTATAGTGATTGTCCTGTGTAGGCAACCTTTGACTGGCTCTGATCAGCCAATGATTCGAGATATCAAAGACTTTATAATGTTTTAATCTTTGGATTCTAATATGAAATGTTGTGTCAGATGGAATAGCTATTCTTTGATAACATTGTGTTTAATGTCAATGGAATTCTGCTTGCCGTGACAAAATAAAATAAATCAAATGTTTTCTGAAATAAAAATCAACACCATTTACTACAAACGGATCAAAATTAGTAAACTCAGAGTGAAAATAAAACTCATTGTCAGTGCATCTCAATTGCAGTAAGGGAAACTATGCTACACAATAATTGACACTATCTTCATTGTCTACAAATGTATGTGATAATGTGTAGTTCTTGATGCACCATCATCAAGGGAACATTAAAGCATTGCATGTGCGTAGCGCTACACAATGATTTATAACAACATCCTACAAGAAAATCTCATAACATACCTCCTATGAACAATATTGAGACCATATCATTCCGCCTGAAACAATACCTAGACCATATCATACCGCCTGAAACAATATCTAGACCATATCATACCGCCTATAAACAATATCCAGCCATACCGCCACAAATATATTTAGACCCTTGGGAGATTGTGTCGGAGTGCAATGAAACAATTTGTTTTCCCTCTAATTTCTTTATCAAATGATATACAAGAGAATTCTAAATGTATTAATATGTGTATATATATAAAATAAATACTTATATAAGAACAATCAAAAAGGCTGAACAAAGAAACCATTACTGCAATACTTTTCAAACCATTACTGCAATACTCTTCAAAACATTGCAGCTCTGCACACAGATATCACGATTCGTGGCAGGCCCACACAGAAATATATCTAAGTTAGAACAGTACCCTCTGGCCTCTGACTTTTGGCTTGTATTTCACTGATTGAATAGGCTAATCATATCCACGTGTGTAAACGAGACCAAATATTTCCCTTTTTTGAGGAGCCCTATGTACATTGATGTCGGCTATCGAACAACAATATCAAGGTTTAATATGTCGGAAATCAGTGGATTGATAATTTAGAATTCATACATATAGATGAACATTGAACTTGTTGGTGATTTTGAAGATCAAGAAGTGCTAAAACTTTTCCATTTTGAAATTCGTTTCGTTAATCAGGAGAATAACCCTCTACGCAAATTGCAAAGGTAAATGATAAAATTTGCATATTAGGATGAATGTAAACACTTAATAAAGTATTGCATTTTTATGATTCACAGGTAAACAGGTGGAATAATTTGATGCACCACCCATTCTTGTTAAGAATAAAAGCTCTCTAATGAAATAGTATACACTCTATCAGTAAAATAATTCTATTATCAAAAGGGTTATCATTTAATAGTTCGGAACTGAGTGATAATGTTCAGATATTTGAACACAATGACAGTTCGAAAGATAATATACATCAAATTATAATAACCATTGACTTCAGAAACAAATATCGTTACTCATCTCAAGTACACACATGAGAGATCATCTTTCCCGATTTTTATTAATTTCGCAATTCTCGAGCCTTGGCGAGAGAATTACACAATTAATATAACGAGGGAAATATAATCTGTCATTTCCCGTCACGAGTTAGTTATTGTTTATATTACCAATATATTTTTTAAAAGATTTAAACTCGAATATGATAGAAATAATCGTTCCTCTATAAAGAATAGGGTTGCTAATTTCCAAATTCATATACGTGTGCTGTGGCTTTACTTGACACTTACCTACGCGCGAAAAGACTGTCATTTGTGAATAGGTTTAAAAACAAAATGTAAATGTTATTTTTGTTGAAAGTTTATTCCATATTTCATTACCGTCATTCAAAATAATTACATTTAATATTGTTGTGTTAGTTTGAAGAGGTCAGCGACGCCCTATACTAATACTACAAGACGGCTGAACTTCTTGTGACGTAACTGATGGCACTATGACGTCATAGCCGCTCGTGTCTTTGGCGTCATTACAGCACAAAACCTGGCGCTTCTTCGCGACTATTACCTTAACGCAATGAAGAAGTAATTCAATAATGGCTAATTTATATACTTTTCTGCAATGTGGCAGGCTTATTTCACGTTTTTGGTGGCGGCACATCTGAGAAATTACGAATGGCTACTACGTTGAATGAATAAACATTGTTAAAATTCAGAATACGGGTGAACAAATTACAAGTCGGGAAAAGTTTGAGAGATGAATGAAAAAGTCCCGTCAACACGTTGTTTTCCATTGGTTCACAACAACCAATCAAATGCGAAGAAAATGTGTAACTCCCTTGTGACTTACAGGAAAAATGCTACCCTGTGTCCATCTCCCCATATGGGTAATATATAGAAGATATTTGATATTTCTCGTCGAATACCATGGATATTTCATCGAGTGAAGTAGAAATGTATATTTTCACGAGTGAAGTAGAAATGTATATTTTCACGAGTGGCGTATATGATTTTCTGCTTCACGAGATGAAATATTCATGGTATACGACGAGAAATGTCAAATGTTCTATTTATTATGTTTCCCAAAACCCCGTAAATGACCCTAAATATATGAATTAAGAAGCTAAAATGCTTAAAAGATTAAATCTAACCTTTTACTTTGGACTGCTTTGGATTAAAGAGAAGACTGTATTGTTGAGTTTTCAATAGACCGATCCATTAAGCCCCGCCCCTACAGGTTTTCGACCAATCGGCGCGCCGTATTTTTGACCCACCTTCCCGCGATCGCTTCCTCGGACATCAACAGGCAACATGGCGGGCTGTCTTTATGACACAGGATTTTCGTCCAGACATTTTACGAAGAAATTGCAGTAATATCAAGTCAATATAGTCGATGGCAGTATTAGTAACATTGCAAATTGGGTCCTTTATTTCAGAAAAATACATCGGAGACAGCATATCCGACTCACATCGGAGATGTATCAATAAAATAATGAGAGGTGAGTGCACCATGCTCGGTTTGTTTACATAAATAAAAGTGTGTTTTGGGGGTTATTTCAAGCTAAATTTTCCAGTACAGTAAAATAAGTTGAATTAATTTAAAGGTAAGTTTGCCTCAGGCGAGGTGAATAAATAGAATCAAATATTCTTTTTCAAATGATATATTTCTAAAGGCTAAGTTGAAATCGATCGATAGAAGGCATTTGTTCCCCGACAGGTTGGGGTGAAACAAATAACACAATAATTATTCTAATCAAACATTAAACAATTTGAAAGCTAAATAGATGTATGAATTGGAATTTCATAGATTAAAAACTAATTTAATTATATTTTTCCAAGTTTCCATTAGATCTGATACCAATTAATAGAATGTCAGATTAAATAAAAAATAATCTCATGAAAACATTGATGAAATACTATATTCATGGATTAAACATATATAGGCCTAAAGTCTGTGAAAAGATCATCTCATTAATAGGACAATTAATTCTAACCTTCAAAAATTCTTGAAAATATAGACATATAATTGATGACATTCTCTTCATGAATATATAATTGTCAAATAAGTTTTCGACAAAGGTGAAATAATTTAATGAAAATGATCCTATATAGACACACAATCGTCATGTCTGTATAAAATATTAAAAAACAACCAGCAAGTGGAGCCTTCTAACTAATTCTTACAGTTTGTATTGCTAGATCTATAATAATGATAATTTGGTCAGACTATTTATTTTATCTGATTTGATAACACTGACTTTGTCAAAATGTCTATCTAATAAGTTTAATCAATTTCTTTTTATGTGAACAATCAAAATAAACATTGCCAGTTTTTAATTTATTTTGAAAGGCTGTTAATTATCACTATCATCAAACCATACACTCTTATTTATGTAATTTTGCAAACCATCAGTTAGAATATTTTCAGGTTTACACCCTTATTGATTGTTAGATGAAAAGAAAAGTCAGTTGATGCATGAATAAAACACACTCATAAGCTTGTGTTCCTTTTTTCAGAGTCAAGGAGGCAAAGGGTTTTGATAAATCTGCCCATCATTAATAAGTACAGATGTAAAAACAGTATGACATGGGCAAATAAAGCAGCATGTAAAATATACCTAATTATTTTTATGATTGAATAATTATACAAGTGAAATCATTGTTTTCTCATTCATTAGATAAAATCTTTTAAATACTTCAGCAAAATAGTTTGCAAATTAATCTGATTGTATCTGAGCAGAATAATACAGTCCTATAAATACATTCATAAATACATATATTGTGACAACATCTATAATGTACTAATAATTATATAAAGGTACTTATAAGAGTTCATATTTTAGGCATGATTCATTTATTGAATGTAAATTATTTCTAATATTTTCTTTTTGCAGAAATGTTTACTGAATTGAATTAATAATTGTTTCTTCATCAAATGATATTATAAAAAAAGCACATATCACATTCTCCCTATGAATTGCTATATAGTTAAATATTGATAGTTATCACAAGTTTCATGAGTAAAAACAATTATATCTACTCTAAATACAGGTCATGTCCAGTCACTGGAGGAATGATTTAGCCAAAATACAGTTTTAAAATGATTAAAACAGTCAAAATATTACATGATAGAACACTATAAAGGGAGATAACTGACATATGTTACGATGTGTCATAAACTTTCCACGGGTTTCAACTCATAGATTCATAAAAGAAGCTTGTTATTTTCACTGATGCTAGATTAATTTTTTAAAAACGACTGTGTTGAAGGCGAATACAATTTTAGAAAAGATCAGTCTGCGAGATGAAAATCATGTGATCCAGTCCGTACGTGTTGCTATAAATAGGCAGTGCACGCACACATAATGCATATGAACCACAGGATTTTACGATTTTTTCAGGGTTTTTTACCAGCAGTTCTCAGAAATGAAAAACACCTGAAACCATCATCAGCAAATTTATTGTTGCTCGATTTCACAATTAAATATAAATCAGGGCCCATTGACGCGACAGAGGACCTGTTTTCGCGTGATCAAATATTTTTAAACAGTTATTTTGTTCCAATTTCTGCAGTTACATTATCAATAGACTATATTTTCAATAATTCAACCGTTTCTGAGACATGACAAAACTCTAATTAGCCGTAGTCGTCGGCAGAATACTCGTACTCAAAAACACATGTGTCGGACACTTCCGCATGTTTGTCCGAGGTTTGCGGTTGCTAGGGGCGGTCGTTAGGGGGCGGGGCTTAATGGATCGGTCTATTAGGTGACTATGAAAAAAGTCTGAAAAGCAATCATTATTCATAATTCTACACATACGTCAAGCTTGCTATAGACCCACAAAAAGCTTTGAAGAAATGCCATTGAATAAAGATTAACAGCTAAGTCTCGAAATTTAAATCAGTCTTATTCACTCAGAATCTTCAGTCAAGCTACATACTCCCTGTATATTCCTGTTACATTCAAAACTGGGATTATGTCTTCCATAATTCAGATGAGACTTAATGGATTTCTGGTGAAGTGATTGCAACTATGTTGAATCTGGTCGTGAACTCAGACTCATGGATCTGGGTCATCTTAAGAAAACAAATACATCTTGCGAAAAATAAATGTTACAATGTTGCAAGAAAAATTGTATGTTTGATTCTAAATTCTAACACTTTCAACAAAAATAGAGATACCAAAACGTTGTTTCGCTTCCGCCTGTCATCAAACAAAGACGACAATTCTCAATTTATTATATACCCATGTAAACTTAGGATAGTAATACAAGGGTGCAATACGGAATCCGTCTTCAAATTCCGTATTGCACTCGAGAGTCCGTATTGCACCCCTGCCGGTTCTACTTTTTCGGAACCTTGGGACTTCCCGGATTTTCCGAAGCAGCTATTTATAGATATACATTCAGGTCATTGGGATTCCCAATTTGCGAGAGTTGCACAAAAGCTCTTATAAAACATGATTGTCATTTCCAAATGATTTGATTACAAGTATGAACAAATACCATGAACCATGAAAACCAGCAGCGAAAGCGTAGACGTGTTATCTTCAACAGTGACTCTGACTAACTGACGACACGACAACGTATTTGAAAATTTTGAAAATGACCTTGAACTTTAAAAGTTACTGATTTCTACACGATTGTTTATAAACAAAATAGCTTGATCATTATTTGATTTATGCTTTATCATATTAAATCAATTCTGAATTTGATCAAAATATCTTTCTTTTTATCTATTTGTTGTTATTGTTGTTAAGTCGGACTTGCTATACTTGACGTCATGCGGAGGAATGTGGCATTCAGGTCAATTGCGTTATTCGGTCATCGGCGTACTAATACCAATGTCAAGGTAACCTCAACGCGGAAGTATGTATGGCGTGAAAATGTGTATCGCTACGCAACCTTTTATTTTTTATAAAACATATTTTATTAATTAAGATCGGGTATATAATAAATATAGAACGTCATACTAGTACATTTTGATGTTTTGTATTGAACTCGAAAATGTCATGGGAGCATAGAAACAACTCGTTCTTCGAACTCGTTGTTTCTCTGCTCCCATGACATCTTCTCGTTCAATACAAAAGATCAAAATGCACTAGTATGACTTTCTATATATGTATATTGTAGCGTGAATTTCAGTGATTACATATTTATTAACGTGCATTTGACGTTAATTGATATATTATTAAGATTGGAAATATAGATCAACTGCAATTACTAACACTAAACGAGAAATAAGTGCAAAGCGCACATAAAATCCCAGTAAATGTTCACCATATGCAGTTAACCTAACAAAGGATTATAGACAATTTAGAATTTGAAATATTCACCATGTACAAACTCTGTATTTATTTAAGTGTTACAGTCCCTGCTACGGTTATAAGAGTTTCTACCTTTGTCTTTGTTCGAACTAGTTTGACTGACTACCTCTACTTCACCACTGTACTGTACATATGTGTCACATACTCTTCGATTGAATAAGAATACTCTTCAAGTGTTCGGTAATTCAGTTTAGACTGACTCTATTTTAGGAACCCTGAGTTTTTCTTATATATTCATCAAACATGAAGAGTTATGCGGACTCATACAGATACTTAAACGGATTGGAATCATCTTAATGATTCTGGGTGAAATTTAGGGGTCAATTTAACACTGTCCCTTTGATATGTACGTGTTTATTTATTTTATATGTTTTTCGTATGTTTAGGTCTGAATTGTTACATTACCCATATGATGAATAGCACGAGAAACATGGACAGATTGGAAACGCCCCAATATCATTTGTGATATTTGTGATTTTGATCTGCAATAAAATTTCTAACGTCGATTCCATCCTTCGTAACATCATCTACAGCCTCTTCTAGTCTACCGAGACGCATATCCGCCATCTTAGAAATATTAGTCATTTCAACTAGTAATAGAGCAATGTTCTTGCTAAGTTCTGAAATTTGTTTTGTAAGCTCAACCAATACGAAAGCAGATGTAGAATTTATTGATTCATCATTATTGCTGCAGTAGTGGGTGTTGTTTGACGAACACGCCGTTACCTAGAAATTGGGTCAGTGGTACGACATCCGAACAAGTCGTGCTCAGCGTGCAGTGTTTGAAGCACATGGTGTCCACGTTGTTCAGTTGTGTAAAGAGTTCAAGTTGCATAAAACGATCTGATAAAAACTCACTAGGTAGTTCGGGTTTCTAATGCGCATCTCCCACTGTCAGAGAGAACTTGATCTTGATGACGTCATCTAATGATATACAATACTCTCCCGCACGTGGATATGTGCTTCCTTGTGCGCTGGTTGAATATTCGCCGTATACATTTTGGATGAATATTTCAAATCATCGAAATAAATATCAAACGTGTTGATACCCACCCATCCCGCATCTGTTGGCTCTGAACACAGCGATCACACAATATTACGTGACACATTGGATTGAGGGTCAGGGAAACTTTAGGAGAATATATTTTAGAAATAGGTGTGTCACACGATTATGATATGTTCTATTAACAGCACCACAAGCTAGCGACAGCATTGATAATTCTTCTAATTTTCTTTGATAAAATATTATGGGATAGGGACCAACAATTGTTCCCAGAGCACAGCAAGTCAGTTGATCAACAAAAGTTCGGGAGTCGTCGTAAAATATTTCATTTAATTTAGAGTTCATGTGTACTGGCCGTGTCGGTAAAAATTGTTCAAAAGTTGTATTACAGTGTATTAAAAATGTTCTTTGGTTTTCTTCTGTGATGTCTTTGTAATCTAAAGAGTAGTACAAGAGAGATAAACTTGCCAGAAGTAGTAGCTTTGTTAATAATAACTTAATTAACGTGATGGTAAGGCTATGGTAAGGTTTATATACCTACACACCTCTATAAATATGCATGAAATGGTACAACGATTAGCTAAAAATACTCATACTTTACACAAACAATAAGACCTTTAGTTTGTCTAGATTTTTGCAGAAAAGAAATTGAAAATGCATATGTACAGTTATTATAGTTATGTTTTAAGCTCGATTGATATACGAATACCAGTTTTGTAATAGGGCATGGTTAACTCTATGACATTTTAAAATAGAAAATTGATACAAGAAATTGACGCTTGTTCTTGAGTTATTTGCATGCTAACCCTATTTTAACAAGAAGGAAAAGCTTTTTTCGTTTGCACTATTAATTGCTTGAAATATTTTGTAAAAGTTGTTATTTTACGAATGTTTCGCGTTACATCTGTTTAATGTTAAAACATTTTAACACTTTAAAATGACCTGTCCCTTAGATATTCAGGGGAGTTAAGTCACTTCGTGTGCGACACACGTATTTGAATATGCAGAAAGGGGTCAACCAATATAGAGGTGGGGCTTAGCTGCTGCCTAAACTCACCAATGTATCGAGAATGGTTATTGCAAGCAACTCCAAGAGCAAGGATCGCCGTGAGCACGTCACATCTTCCTTATCCTTTTAGACGGCGCTAAAGTTGCGGAGGTTGAGTGTAATCAACAGATTTGATTTTTACATTTTAACAAATTGTAACACAAATTAACAAATTGTTACACAGTTAACCAGTGGAAACTTCCTTCTTATTCCGATCCTTAACGGTTTATGTTATCATAAAAATTTAATCAAGCTCGCTGTAGTTTTCATTCATGACAATTACACATTACTCTTGATACGTTTAATGATGGAAATACTTGCAATATCGACCATGAGAGGCAGTTACAATTATATCAGGCGATAGCCTACAACCTCAAATGTTATGGAAACAGAAAAAAAAACATAATTGGATTGAAAACATGCAACATACACTACAATTTAACAGAAAAAGATGTCAATAGCCAAACCAAACAAGTATTTTAACATGACTTCGATGTTTTATCGATTCTGATTGATTGATTTTTTTAAATCCCTATAATGAAAAACGGTGTATAGGTGGATCACCGTGAATTGATACAAGATTCGGTAAGACTCAAGATTTTCATGTTTCTTTCGTGCCGCAAACCAATTTGACAGTTGCCATTGTCATTTTAGATTGTGTCTAACAGGAGGATGTCACAAATAAAACATAATATGATTTATTTTTGAAGAACGAGGATTTTTTCGACTGGCCAACTTAGTCCAAGTTTGGGTTTTCTCATGCAGCCGCCTTCTTTCGAATGCCCTTCTCACGGTATGACGCCACAAAAAGCCAATCGTTTGTGTCACTTTCACAATGCTCGTGGTCAAGATTACGAGTTTTGTTCTTGTGGATTTACGTTATGTTTCGATAAGCAAATAAATGTTTATTTTGGTTAGAATTAAACAGATATGTTGTAAGATCTCTTCGTTATTTGTTGCGTAAAATTATGCCGACAAATAACATTTAGTTTCCACTTACAACGCCTCTTACAAAACCAGAGCAGTCGCAATATACTTTCCACACAGAAATAATTATGCACAAACAGAGGTAGCGCTTAAACTTACGCTCATGTTACAATATTGGTAGACAGTTGCGTTTGTTAAATTTCCGGAATTTCAAATTGCAAATTTAAGCGTTTATGTTAAAGCCTAACGGCTTTTAACTTTAGTTGCGGGTGTTGAATAATGAATTCAACGGAACTAGTTATCTTCTAATTGTACCTACCCTGGTCGCTGCTATAAAAACATATATTATCAATATGGGAAGATGGACACGGGTATTATTTTTCCTGTAAGTCATACGGGAGTTACACATATTCCTGGTTTTTGATTGGTTGTTGTTAACCAATGAAAATGAACGTTGTCACGGGACTATTTCATTCATTGTTCATACTTTTCCCGACTGGTAATTTGTTTACCTATATACAGCATTTTAGCAAAGTTTATCTAGTTCACGTAGTTGTCATTCGTTATTTGTCAGAAGTCTGCCTCGATGCAGAAAAGTATAGAAATTAGCGATTATTGAATAACTATGTCATCAAGTTAAGCTTACAGTCGCGAAGCTGATCCCGGTTTCGTTCTATTGTAATGACGTCACAGTCACGAATGGCTATGACGTCACAGTGCCATCAGTTACGTCACAAGAATTTCAGTTTGAGCCGTCTTTTGGTATTACTATAGGGCGTCGCTGACCTCTTCAAATCAATGCAAAACAGAAAAATGTAACCACTTTGAATGACGGTTATAAAAAGAAGGGATAAACATTCATTAACAACTACATTTATCTCTTTGAAAATTTTAGGCAAATGACAATTTAGCAAAGCGTCGGTAAGCGGCAAGCAAAGGCACAGAAATACGCCTGGAAAAAGAATTCCAACAACGATTTCGATATGTTATTTGTAAATCGATGATATCAGATTGATAAGGATACACTTCAAACGAATGTGTTTGATAATTAGAGTAAACCGATGTTTGATGATATTATACTAACAACACTATTCAGTTATTACCCATATCGTTATTCTAGAAAACGTCATCTAAGTTACTCTTTCTGGTATTGTTTGGCAATTATTAAAGAATTTTGACAGTAAGTGTGAACGCTCCATTATTGAAGACATTAAGGACGAAATGAAGTGAAACTACAAGTGCTGTTGGTGGAGTCAAACATTTGGATAACCCTCCATATTTCGCTTGTCAGAGGAGAGTAGACAGTACGACCTACCTGTGATGTAAAGTTCCTTGAGCGTTTTGGTCTTTTCTATTGCCTCTGAGAAATAACGTCAGATTTTCAAGTATATGCTAAATATAAAACACAATCTAATCACATTTCTACTTTTGGGTTTTAGATAAATTTTCAATAGCACGTTTGAATACTTGGCGCAAGCTAGCCTTGGTACATTATATGAAAGTCAAAGATTTATCCCTTCACTTTCTAACTACAGAACAGTTGAAGAAATAGGAGAATCATGGATTTACGACTTCTAAATTGCAAACAAAGGTCACTTTTCAGTGCTTTTACTAACACCATTATCAAGTAAGTGATACTGAACAATAACAAGTGTTCTAGCATTGTTGCGGTAAAGATCAAAGGCGCCGCCTATCCTTTATTCCGCCATAAAGTATAGTTTTTGAATGACGTCATGAAACAATGACCCATGACGTCAACAACAATAACGTTATGACGTCACTGGTTATGGCCCTGGTCATTTGAGTTATTTTTGGCTGAAATATGATTAACACGAGTTAAAATCGACATGCTAGAAAAGAAATAGAGTAGCCTCAACCATCATGTGTTTTGCAATAAAGTATAGTTTTGCCCTGAACTATTATTAACGTCAAACCACTCGGCCTTCGGCCTCGTGCTTTAACTATAATAGTTCAGGGCAAAACTATACTTTATTGCAAAACACATGATGGTTGAGGCTACTCTATTTCTTAAATATTGAACGTTACAACATTTTGATTGTATACATAGAATAACAAGAGAATAACTACGCATGCAAAGCCATTGTGTTCATGTGAATCCAGCTTCACTTGGGTATTTCAATGTTGTAATTGAATGAATTGTAAACCTTCATATCCATGCTGAAAACTAGTTTGTCTAATGATAAATAAACCTAGTTTACATTCTTTACATAAAATATGTCTGCAAAATAAAGCCCAGAT
This sequence comes from Phorcus lineatus, assembly GCA_921293015.1. Taxonomy (NCBI): domain Eukaryota; kingdom Metazoa; phylum Mollusca; class Gastropoda; order Trochida; family Trochidae; genus Phorcus; species Phorcus lineatus. The sequence goes on from OV121093.1 coordinate 45,133,207, forward strand.
TAAAACAACTCAAATGATAACTATTAAAAAGCTTTCTACAAAATGAAAAAATTACTTACATGATTTTTTACCTTTCAAGTCTTCATGAGATTATGTATTCAAACTTTTCACTTTAAATCAACGGTTTTTCGTAGCAAAAAAAGGAGAAACAATTTATTAATGCCCAAAACATCATTTCATAACCATGGCAGTAAAACTTCTACACTTTGTGGAAACGTGTTTGCAAACATTATAAAACACTTTGATTTTATATTATTCATTCTTCACCAAAAATCAAATAGGTTGACATAGAGAGAAAAAGTCAAACAAGGAAATGTGATCTAAACCCTGTTTCTTTACAATAGCAGTCTCAAGATGGGCTATTTGTTTCAAAAAGGTATTTGATCGAGATGAAGACATATCGAAGAAACAAAAAACTAGATAGCAACACAATCAAGTTTGAATCTTTTCCAAACCATTTCATGTTGACTTTTCAGTCAGTTCAATTGTTTGTTTCAAATGTCAGTCAAATATACACTTCAGACAGCTTTACACTCACGCTTTCAAAGCTTACTTTTAGATTACGATTTACTTTCAAAACATTCCTCAAACAGTGAAAAGCAATTAGGAACGTCTTACATTTTATTTCACTAATATCACCGAATAATACAAACAGCCAGACAGACAAATCTATTCCACAACGAGACCATTAGATTAAAAAATTATAAAAAGGATGTTAAATAAAATATTTTAGATAAATAGAGTCCATGTTTCTAATCTTATTCAATCTTCTGAAAGCCTGTGAAGCCAGCAGGAAGATAATTACTTCTGCGAAGATTGTATTTTTTATATTTTATAGGTGTTGATTTGAAGAATGATATTGAATAAAGAAGCCAATCATGTTATTGCATCTTTATCAATCAGGCAACGATAGAGGCGGAACTTTGTGTTAGGAAATTAATTAGCAATCACAATTGGGTTTTTGCAATTCTAAAATGATGTGGTTGGTTGCCTTTTCCATAACTTACGATATGTTCCCTAATATTCAAAATAACCTGAGTCTTTTTACTCAAGATAAAAAGCTAAAAGGTAAGCATGAAAATACTTTCTGATATTGAATTAAAGAATACTATTGAAAAAAAAAGAAGGCAATCAAGTCATTGCACCTGCCTAACCAAGCAATGATAGAGGTGGAACCTTGAGTCAGGAAATAATAAATCAAGTGTCTGGCTCCTCTCTACATAAGAGGAACAGAGGTTGGTAAAATTAAGCTCTCAAGGAAACATTTGCCTCAGGTTCCACGTTGATTGAATTGTTGCGTGCGGAATCAGAGAGGAGAAAAGTCAATCAAATATGAGCTCGAGGCAAGTCACATATGCATTCCTGAAAGACCTATTTTATGAATAACATTGAAAAAAGAATTAAATATATCATATGGAATTTGTTGACTGTCTATCATGATCTAATCTAATCAGAGTTCAACATTCAACATTAAAGTTACCTACTGGGTATCCGTCAAGCTGGAGTCGACCAAGAGAACAAGACTGACAGCCAAGACGATAATAAATTGTTTGTTTACCTTGTTTGTTGATAATATAGTATTCGTCCATTATTGAACATTGTATTATCATAAGCTACAAGGAAAGTTCTGTACCTAATGTTTAACAGAGCCTCTAAGGGTACATGTTAATAATATGTTTTGGGGCCACCTTGGTTTTATCAACACTCAACCCAATATCCGGTCAGCATTGATAGACACGACTACTAAAGATATAAAGGACCACAAGATGAGATTCTGCATTTTGGAACCAACTGATTTGTCAACCAAGATACGTTATAGTTACCAACCGAGTTGGAGGTGTAATGAATTTTAACACACTTAGGCACGTGCGAAGGTGTTTCAATTCATGCACGCCGACAACGAGGTTGGTAACTGACTTACCATTCAACCATTAAAATCAATTTCATACAGCGACAAACACATTTAAATAAATATATTAGACACACGTTAAAATAATAGAGGTACTTTTGTTGATATCATTGGTACGATATTAATGGCGCTTCTAGAAACGGTACCTAAATACTGTAGGTGACAGAAGCATGAGGAAATCGCCTCGCACGTGAAGCATGCTGAAATATCCTAGCATCACAACAGAAAGTATAACCAGTGTAAACATCACCTGAGTTACCACAAAAGACTAAATCTCAAATTGTAAAGGAGGAGATGTTTACCATTGTAAACGTTTAAGATCAAAATCATTTGGTCATTAAAATGTCTTCTTAAGGTCAGCTGGATTCGCTGGTCTAGTGGTTAGCTCTCAAGACTATTAGGATGATACGGGTTCGATACCCGGTTTCTGAAAAAAAAAAGTTGTCAATTTTCCTGATCCAAATTACAAGTTATTTTACGAATCCACTTCACTATGAGAAACAACTATTCAAAACTTTAAACCTGTTTACAAGTGAGTATGTTGGTTGAACACCGGTGTTCATTGAACTTACCACCTGGACACGTCCAAAACACGGTGTTCAACTTAGTTACCGACCTTAAGATAAAAATGGTAAACTGTGGAAACTGTTACAAGTCCTGAGTTCAACAACAGTGTCTAGCCTGCAAGGAAGGAATCAAACTTTCATTTAAATCGGTGGAAATAGAACTATATTGTTGGTTTACTTTATAGGTTATTCCATTTTATTTATTATTATTCATTCAACCTAAAACTGTACCAGTGCATTCAACCAGCTCTCTCTTTGAAGATAGTCATTAACAATTTGTAATCAACTTTTATGATGATATGCATATTGCCACTCTAAACAGGTCATTTCGTTGGAATTTCATTTTCATATATTTTCTTGTACGTCTTATCTATACTACCAGATGGTAGATTTCCACAACTTTCACTCATCCGAACCGACCTTTGTAAACATTTTATTTGGCGTATACTTTCCAGGACACTTGATGACACCCAGCCATAGTGATGGAAGATGTTCATACACAGCTTTTAACTACTGATAAAGTGCACTCATACATATGATACCATACTCAATATCTTCAGAGGAACCTTCAAACCCATTACAGATTACTGCTTGCCTGCTCTCTGAAGATATTCCCCCGTCTTTTAAGTACACAAATTCAACCTAACGTGGAGAAGCTGATTTAATCACCCTCAGCGTGTACGATTACTAATATTCAGATAATCTAGTCTTGTATGCGACCAATCTATGTTATGCTCACTTGGCTGTACGTGCAGAAGGTTTCCTTCCCATTATGGACCATCCAAAATAATACCAAATCTGTAACAGCTTTATTCAGAATATCCTATCATATACCGAGATAACTTTGTTATAATTCCTCATCTTCATATAGAGAAAACTCTCATGTTTAGTCAATCTACCTAAAATGTTCTGAATTTGTATGCATGCACTCTGCTGCTCCACTTAAGTCAGACTACTTAGCAATGTATGACGATTGTGAATCCGAGACTGAAAAGTATCTATCAGAGAGAGATTTCACTTTATTGACAGGGACCAGGCACTGGTCAGGCGAGCTACCACTGCACCGGTCTGTCTGGATTCATCTACAGTGTTGTACTGAGAGGGTTTGGTTAGGGATTAAGTAATGTGGAAGCAATAAGAGAATTATTAGTGTTAATTACTATTTTTTGTATTAGAGTTGCAAGTTCGTTTTTAACAGCATCTCTTGATCGATCAAATACAGTTTGTCATCACCCTATAACATGGTCCTTACATAAGAGCAAAGAGGGAACTGTCTGTGATAATACGACTCATTGTACTTAATTAGCAGATCAGCCTTGTTTAGAATTATTAAATAGACTTCTATTATAATAAATCATAATCTATATGTTACATAAAAATTTATGATTTTAAGAAACATGTTACTCATAAACCTGTTCAATTAATAATGCTGTCAAAGTTCAAAATGAAAAAAAATGTCTTTGGTTTCTGACACAATTTACAGGTTTGCCAAAGCCTTCAAGGCAAATTTACTGGTGCCTTAGTTTTCACGAAGTCTCCACCTCGTTTGTTTTCAATAAACCTCCTCAAAACCTGTAGCAAGGTATAAATTCAGATGGCATTATCATTGACTTTATTCATCAATTTAACTGTCGGGGCTTCTCCGCACTTGTTGAAAAAAGTCAGTGTGAAATTATTGGACTTAACAGTTGGCAGTTGTTATCAATGATAGCTTTAACGGGTTCTTGACGCCAGGGATAGGAACATTGTGAAATTTGAATACAATTCAAACTTTATAACACTTAAAACAGCTGCGTCTTTGTGCGATGCAGCTAATTCCATTCTTTTTTATATATATATAAGTCAGTTATAAACGATGATAGCTGAATAAAGTTCTTTTACAGTGGAGGATATTAAAACTTTATGTTAAATAAACTAATAAGTTTATCAGTTATAAGTTGTTTTAATCTTATGGTTATGAATATTTTAGTAAAGTAAGAATTAGAAAGAGTTTAATAAAGTGCTTTAAATATAAAATGTATTTATGAGGATATATGATTTTTAAATTTTTATTAGTTGAAAACCAAAATGGTAATACAAATTTGGCTTAATAACAGTGTTTTGCCTTTCAATACCAGCACTCATAACTTCAAATTGTCAAGAGCTGTTTTGTGGTTGATCTCTAATGAATATTTAGATATTTTAAAATAGATAACTGGTAGTAAATGTGTTAACTCCATAATGAAAATTGTTTAACCTGGGACACTTTCTGAAAGAGACAGACCTCAGTGATAATAAGGAATTTTGACAATTTGGGGACATATGCAATTCATGAGGTTTTACTGACCGCCTTTTCATTTTTGTGATAGCATGATCATCGGAAGGAGAATAATGCTTCTGTCAGATACGCGTCACTTTTTAATTGATAAACAGGTTTGCCTATCAGGAAATCATATATACGTACTGTTGGGTTGGATATCTGCAACTTAGATCTACTTTGAATTTGCAGTTGGAGTAAAGAAAATAGTCAAAATTATTATATTCACACATTTATCTTTATCATTCATGAGCTTCTCTTTCTTCGAATTGAAGATTGATACAATCCAAATACACAAATGATTATCCCAATTGAATTTACTGTGAAAGACATTAAATCATATACTTTAGATGAATCCGAGTCCAAGTTAAGTTATGTCTGTAGTCTTCATCAAGTCATTGAAATTGGCAATTGTTGGAATATCCTTCACCGAGCTGAAATATAATTCTGAGAAGAGAAAATATTTTTTTATTTGATCTGAAATTAATTGAAGAATGATATTGAATAAAAAGGCCATTTTAGTCTTTGCGCCTGACTAACCAGGCAATGATAAAGATTGAACCCAGTGTCAGGAATTAATTCATCAAATATCTTCCTCCTCTCTACATTCCAGCAAGAGTAAGAGGAGGATGATTAGGAGCTCTCGAGTTAACATTTGCCTGAGGTTCCACGTTGATTGAATTGTTGCGTGCAGAATCAGAGGAAAAAAGTCAGTCCAATGTCATCTTCCCACGGCAAGGTGAAAATGTATCGAGATAGATTCGGGAAGAGTTTGAAATCTTTTCGTTTCGGCCTTGACGATGTGAAGATGGTCCAATGTGAGCTTAAGGCAAGACATTGATGAATAAATCATATCATTCTTCCAAAATAACGAAGGAACAAGAAAAGAGGAAACGGACTGATTTGTTAGACTCGGAAAATACACACTGCGACTCAGTATGGACACGATAGTTATAAGAACGCAGGGAAAGTATGGATGGATAGTGTCACATTAATTGCTAACAGGCAGCATCGAAATTGAAACCCCTTCGGTGTAACTATAAACAATTGTGCGCTTCAAACATGCAATGATAATACACAATGTAAATGAACTATTATTGTTATTGTTATTTTCATTATATGTCTTTGAATTGACTGTTTAGCAAACTTATAAATAGCGTTAACAGAGGTGGACATTAGAAGTGTGTAAAAATAAAGATAAAGTTAAGGGGAACAAGCAACGAGAGGAGAGAAACATCGAGCCTAGATACATCTTATCAAATAACCGTCTCTACCCTTAATTAATATATCATCAGCAAACCTATGTTCTAATTTCTCGATCTAGAAATTGATTAGACTGATTAGATGAACCCAGAATTGCTCGTTCAACCAGGGACGCTGTTTCAAACCCATTCATTTAAAAATAGTCAGTTTTTTGGCAAAGCTTCCGGAAAATAGAATATCTTCCACAGTGAATCTTTTTGGCAGCACACGGTTAAGGTTATGTAATTAAGCGACTAAATCATAGCTTACACAACGAGCAAGCATTCCATGAAATTTTTTTCATTGGTTTAAAATTTGAAGATGTTGAAGTGATCGAATTGGAACAGAAAATTGTGTAGGATTGTATGACTACTGCTATCTGTGTAGGGAGTGAATAAACAAACAACTAATTTTCCTATATAAATTGAAACTTAGAATGAGCTGCAGTCTGATGATGAATGATTTTCAGCTTGAGAAATGAATGTTAGCCAGAAACTAACATGCTGGACGTGCGTGTGATTTGATTTGGAGTTCTCATTGCAGAAAACTTCAATATTAACATTGATAGCATGAGAGTTCACTCCAGTATGAAATGAGTCTGTCATATGATTGTGAAGTGTTAGTAGTAGAGGCAAGTGATGATCTGCGGAGTTGACTTGATGAACTTGGCCGCATAATGGCAGAGTTCAGAAAATTGAAGTTCGCAATAGCAAAAGTTAGATTGATTTCTGTACATTTGATTAATGTGCAGTAAAAATCATGTTGGACACAGAATGGAGGTTTCCACCTGACTTAGACTTGTTTCAGCTTCAACAAAGATATATAAAAGAGTTCATGTATACATCAAGAGGATTCATAATGAGATTGATTAGTCTACAGTGTTGCTGGTAATACCAGGCTTTGCTCACGTGCCTCTTGTAGACAAATTAGTATATCAAGTATACATGATTGGATTCACATTGCATCAGAAACAGAGAAAGATACAAATGGAAAAAATCGCACTACGATCAATTACGAAATTGAATACTAATCAATGGAGCAGATAAGGTCAAATGTTCTTGTGGAACATCAATGATATCAATGAAATACTCACCGCTAAATACAAGAAATCCTCTGTCATAAAATCAATATTCCAATAGTTCCATATCGGGAATAAAGTAGTAATAGAAATAACTAGTATGGCAAGATTGGAGGCGATCTTTTCCTCATATAATGGAATTTTCATGCACGCCATGGAAAATACTTCGTTTGAGCTTCAGCTGTCTGGAAATACTGAACAATTTACATTTATTGAGGGGGAATTTGATTATACGAAATTCGTTTAGTCTTATTGGCATTATAGAACTCCCTAGGATTCTGATACAATAAAACGTCTGAATACGTGACAGAAATTCGGAAGTCTAAAACAGGTCTGATACACAGGCCCTCGGATCATTAAAAAAAATATGTAAAAAAAATTTATTTTTTTTTTGAGAACACCCACTGAATAAAATTGTTCCTCTGTTAATAGTATATGGAAAGGCCTCAAAAAAAATTTTTAATTTTTTTTATATATTTTTTTTTAATGATCCGAGGGCCTGTGGTCTGATAATGTAGAGTTAGACATTCAGTCTTATTCTAGTTCGAGGACCAATCTATGTAACCAATATTGTCAGAGCACTTTCACAAATACACGTCAGGTTCATCATGAGGTGCCTTTGAATCATAATTTACATCATATAAAGCGTCTATGCTTTGCCCAATCCGATCTTATCCTCAATAAAAACAATTACTCAGAAAATCATGTTCTAACAATTAAATATTAGTATTATGTATTTATCTAATACTTCGGGAAATTCATGGGGATTAATTAATTATTACAAAAATGATTAAAAAGGAATTATTCGGTGATCTTCCCTGCTAAATATAACATTAAAATAGTTTGTTAGAAGTGCTTGTTTACCATACGTATTTTATTTCCGAATGAACATGAGGTTGACCATCTTTACAACATGCTGTCCAACTGTCGGGAAATGTTGATACTGAACAACTTATAATAATGCAGGGACAATTTGATTAACTGAAATATATGTAGTATCATCCACATTATTGACGATCAAGTTCAAATAAAAACTCGTAGATACTAGCAAAATATCAATCTAAACGATAGACCATGTGTTGTTTGTAAAAATGACTTGTGTTACTAGTGTTACTAGATGAATTTCATTTTATTTTGAAATCTTCTATCTTACTAAGCTTTGAAAACAATATTACAGCTATATTATTGTATTAATTCATTAGAATGTATTAGAAGATCAGCACTTTTTACTTTCTCTTATGAGATAGATTTGTTCAAATAATTACTTGATGTAACACATTTATCACATTATTTTAAATGTTAAAAGGTGATTAGGGAATTAAAGCCCGGCGCAGTTGTCTGCTGTAGAGAAGTGCTCAACAGGCAGTAAAGTAAGTTGTAAAATGAATTTCAGCGCTATACCACCCATGGTTAGCTAGTCCCAGCCGATGGTTGCAGGGGTCCCTGCAATGCATAGCCGCAATGATGTTGCAAGCTTTCTCCCTGTAATACTATTATAAAGGAAATACTTTTGAAAGCGGTTTTAAACTCCAAATCACCGGATGTTATTTGACGTCTTTTCCTGTCATGACATGTCTTTTCCAATGCTGTTAATTTTGTAGCAGTCGAGAATATGTTTCCTTCTTGTTTCTGAGAAGCACATATTTTAGATTATTTTCACAGTCATTTTTACTGATAGCTATAAATATTTTTGTGGTTTTATATTAAGGTGAATGATGGGGTCAAATATACAGGCAATTATTACGTAAGTTGAGCCTAAAAGAAATGTTAAAGCATATTTATTATCTTTCAAGTCCTGCCGCACGAGTTATACATGAGAAATAACAGACATTAAAACCAGTGTTAAAATCACCAGAGCAACCACCAAAAAACTAAATTTCAAAAAGTGAAATAGGAGATGTTGACAACCGTAGCCCTTTAAGATTTACAAAACAAACAATGTTTAACTCAATCATATCACTTAAAAGGATATTATTTGGTCATTAAAATGTGTAAAGCTCTGGAAAGTTTAACGGTGTACAGTTGCTCTTATCTTCAACAGAAAACATGGATGTATTAATTCTATTACAGATCAATGAAAGCAGCGTAAGTCGTACGTCTGATTTACATATATACATTATATAACACTAACTATGAAACACTATCAAATCAAATCCCCCCTTTTGCTTTAGATAGGTTTTCAGAACTACGTTTGAGTGATTGGCACCTACCTGCCTTGTTACACTGGATAAGAAGCAAAGATCTTTCTCACAATATAACTGCTGATTTGATCTACTTAATGTAACTATTTAACATTTTAGCAATAAAATGACACTTAGGTACTGTACAATCGGTACCTTTAGATGAATGTCACCGAGAATGAATGCAAAGCAAGATGAATATGAAGAAGACAAGGAGAGCTTAAACAAATTTCTAAAATTGTCCATGCCTTCAACACATTATGAAAACATCACCTCGGAGTTCTCTCAAACCTGAAATGGCTTATTACACCACCAAGAGGCTCAAATTAACTTCTTCAAATCTCTTTACATAAGAAAGCTCGCCTCGAACAACATTTGACCTCAGAGAGTACCTCCCAGTTATCGTTTCATTTTGGTTCAAGGCTTTTTGAATAAGTTAAGTAGGAAATTTCAAATAGTTAAAACTTAGAATCCATATTTGACTGAAATATATCATATTTGACAAAATTTACCAGTTTTTACATTTCAAGATTTATATACACATATACGACAAAGTTTAGCACCCCCTGTATTCAAAACTTTGATTAAATTTGATGCTCTGGATTGTTTCTATAATTTGACTGAAGAAATGTTAATTTTTGTGAATTATTTCAAAGAAATGATATTTATGTTGAAATTTAAAAATTACAGCTTACATGAATTAAAGCAATTACATAAATTATCCATATGGGAAGATGGACACAGGGTATTATTTTTCCTGTAAGTCACACAGGAGTTACACATTTTCCTGGCTTTTGATTGGTTGTTGTTAACCAATGAAAATGAACGTTGCGCCGGGACTATTTCATTCATTTTTCATACTTTTCCCGACTGGTAATTTGTTAACCAGTATTCAGCATTTTAGCAAAGTTTATCTAGTTCACGTAGTTGTCATTCGATATTTGTCAGAAGTCTGCCTCGATGCAGAAAAGTATAGAAATTAGCGATTATTGAATTACTATGTCATCAAGTTAAGCTTACAGTCGCGAAGCTGCTCCCGGTTTCGTTCTTTTGTAATGACGTCACAGACACGAATGGCTATGACGTCACAGTGCCATCAGTTACGTCACAAGAATTTCAGTTTGAGCCGTCTTGTGGTATTACTATAGGGCGTCGCTGACCTCTTCAAAACAATACAGAACTGAAAAATGTAACGCTTTGAATGACGGTTATAAAGAGAAGGAATAAACTTTCATTAACAACTACATTTATCTTTTATTTTGAAACTTTTAGGCAAATGACAATTTAGCAAAGCATAGGTAAGCGGCAAGCAAAGGCACAGCACACGCGTATGAATTTGGAGACTCGCTACCCTAATCCTTTATAAAGGAACGTGAATTTCTATTGTTTTCGAGTTTAAATCTTTAAAATACATATGGGTAATATAAATGATAACCTACTCATGACGGGAAATGACAGATTATCTTTCGCTCGTTATATCAATTGTGTAATATAATCAATGTTTTATCAAAAACTGTGTCGTTTTGACAGTAGATTTTGAACAATGCCCTGTTACAGTCAAGTTCATAACATCACAATTGTTTCACATCATCAAGTAATGACACCACATTAAACATTACGACGTTGCAGTGTTCAGAAATATACATTTTTCACGGAATTGACCTGAAAAATGATTTTGGATGATAAATGTAATCTCACCCTCGTGTCTTCTGATATCAAATATATCAACACTCGTTGATGAAAGTAAAAATATCCTTGGCAAGCCTTGGATATTTGTAACTTTTATTAACGAGTGTTGATATATTTTATATCAGAAGTCACTTGGGTGAGATTCTCTATATAACTCGGGAAGATAATCTGTCATTAGATATTTTCTATTCATTCCAGCTAGCGCTTCGTGACTTCGTGTCACAATTTGAATACACCTGGTCGTTTGTACATAAAGGAGATAGACATACTGTGTATGGAAATCAGTCGTAGTGTCTGAACACAAGCACATTTATATTACACATAAAACTGTAGATATTTTCATCAACACAAATTTACATATAAACAAAATGTCTTCCCGGTGGAAGCAAAAACAGTGGATCGGTCAGTAACTGCTAGAGAAATATCTAATCCATACAACCTTTGGCAACTTATCTAAAATGTCTTCCCGGTGGAAGTGGATCAGTCAGTTACTCAGAGAAATATCTAATCCATACAACCTTTGGCAACTTATCTAAAATGTCTTCCCGGTGGAAGTGGATCAGTCAACAACTGCTAGAGAAATATCTTATCCATACAACCTTTGGCAACTTATCTAAAATGTCTTCCCGGTGGAAGTGGATCAGTCAGTAACTGCTAGAGAAATATCTAATCCATACAACCTTTGGCAACTTATCTAAAATGTCTTCCCGGTGGAAGTGGATCAGTCAGTAACTGCTAGAGAAATATCTAATCCATACAACCTTTGGCAACTTATCTAAAATGTCTTCCCGGTGGAAGTGGATCAGTCAGCAACTGCTAGAGAAATATCTAATCCATACAACCTTTGGCCAATAAAGGTGTATCAGTGACTAACCTCCTAATTGGAGAAAAAAAATAGCCATTGGCTTTGAAGCTCACCAGTCTTTCCATGATTTATTGATTTCATATGTTCACAATTGAAGTAATAAGAAAGCCTAAATGATACATTCAGCTTCAATGATCAAACACACTGTTTATGTACATAAATAACTAAAGCAAAAAACAGATTCATTGACCAAAAGAAAGTGTTCTCGTACAAGTATACACCTCTATGATACAAATTCAACACATTTAGTAACAAATATTCATGATGATACTTAAAAACATTTGTTGAAAATGATACAAAATGCTTTTTTTTTTACCAAACATTATTCCTGCTCCAGACTTCATTGATAAACCAATCAAGGAATATCTCAGAACAATGTTCATGTACATTTTGAGTGACACAGGCAAAGTCGCCCATACGAAATAAAGGAAGTTGTGAAATAGTCCTTATTACCGATACATCCTTCACCGTCATTAAAAAAACGTGTTTATGTATACAAGGTGCATTTACAAACATTGATGATATTCAGATTAATTTGTTCATGTACAAATATACTAAAACGTAAATAGAAACAATATAAAAGTTACAATCAGTATAGAGTGGGTTCTACCGGCTTTTGGGTTGGTTTCTTTCGCATTAAGTGAGGAAAGATTAGCTGTCGTTTCACTTTTTTACAACTCATGAGACAAAGTAAATGTATTGATAGAATATCTTCAAATTGATAAACAGTTAAATCTTTAGACTTGTCGAAAATACCTGGTAATGCCGTAGACAATCTTCCCACGATTGTAGCAACGATATTACTTCCTATCAATGTATGTCAAAGTGGGAAATATAAGTCAACCACAATATTAACACTTGCATCATGTTTCAAGTGAATTTTGTTATGTTATTTGTCATCACAAAATTAGTTTAAAAAACAAAAACCTCTTTTAAACGAAATCACAATCTGCATACTTGTTCAAACATATCAATTATTTACATATGCAATCAATAAAATACATGATACATTATTTATGTAAAAAATCCTATAACATTGCAGTAACAGACTGCCTTTGTGACTTAAAGTTACTTTATTGTTTTTGCAAAGTTACCCAGGCGAACAGCATCATTTTTTTATGACCAAATTACAAAACACATGACTCAACAATATCTGATCAATAGACTTACAGGTAACCTTCTTAGCCATATTTGTCACCCAACAACTCGAATTATAGATGTCTGTGTTTGTTTTCAACTCAAATTCTTTAGTAAAGTAGTATAAAACATAGATATTAACATAAAAGATATAGGTCGGCAAAATTAGATTTACGAATATAACTACGTACAATTTCCCCACAAGGCGCAACTCGCGACAGTTCAAATCATTGACTAATCTAAGTCTTTCTACTGGGTGTCACAATCCGTGGTTTGGACGCAACCTTCGTAAGGTATGAAGGGACCAGCAAGGTCTACCGCAGTAGGCTAGAGGCTTGGCACATGAAATTTGAGGGGATGTTGCAAGGCTTAAACTAAGTACAAAATAAGGAAATATGTACAAATATTTTGCATAAACGTAATCACTTGAAATTAAAGAATATATCTCTCTTAATAAAACAGAAAATGTATAGAAAATTTGAAAAGAAAGAAAGGATTTTATATTTTGTACTCGGTCGGGAAAATTCTGACGTTAGAAAATACGTTTAAATATAGGACTTTCTACAACCTCCAAGTCAGGGCGCCTTCCCTTCGAGTACCTCTACGGTAGTAGGCGAGTATATTAGGGACGTCACGGAGCGGATGCTCGCTGTCTGGAGCTAGGACTTTCTATATATTTTTTTAATGTACAGGATGAATAATTATTTTACAATCGGTCGGACATATTCTGATTCTATAAACATGAGTAGTTTAAATCTTAGATATGTTTTCGGCCCTTCACCTCTCCTTATCGGATAGAATAATTTTGCAAAATTATAAACAGAATTGGGAAAATATTTTTTTCTGAACTAGTTGACTAAAAAATGGACGTGCGGACAGCATGTTTGGTGTTATTGTAATACCCGCAGCATTTGAACGTAACTAACATCAATGGTCATGACATCAGCTAATCGAAAATTGGAATGTTTCGAATTTATTTAAAAGTTTGTTTCAATATGTTTTACATAAGTCTATTCGAGCGCGCGCGATCCATACCTTAACGGGCAGGTTTCTTAAATTCAGACTGACCGCTCAAAAACTTGATAATGTCCAATGTGTAAAAACGATGATGAATACGACTTGAACTTCTTATTGATTTGTATGTTAGACTACATGACAATAATTCTTGAATCATATCGTACACGTCTTTAAAAGTAAATAACCTGAAAACAAAAAAAGTTGAAAACAGAAAGGGGCATTAGCAATTTTTTTGTAACTTCTATCATTTCAAATTGTCCCTGATCATTTTTTAACAAGTGTATAATCTTCAGTGGGTCAAAAATCTTTTTACAGTACCCGATCATCCGTAGTCGTAGAAGAAATTATCAAGTATGAAGCAAAAACCATTCGTGGCCATTTTAGTGTAAATGTTTACATAAGTTGCGTTAGGGAAATGAAATCGCATAGCTTAACTGAACATGGTACATTCGTTTAATAATTGCTTCTTTTAATCAAAAAACATCTTGCAATTGATTACATTTATTTTAGTTTATGTTACGTCACTTTTTGTATCTGAAAACACGTGCTAATGCCCCTTTAAAGTTTCAAGAATAATCAACAGAGTTATTTATTCAAATTGCAAAATAGTTTTCTCAACTGAAGATTATACAATAACCATGATTTACTGATGCCTGGATTGCCTTGTTCAAATTAATAATGAATTGTAAATTAAGATTAATAGAGTGTCTTTTTTTAAAAAAAAGATCGTACCATAAGTCTTGCAGGGATTATATGTTCTTTGATGACATTAAATGATTGTTCACAATTCCGTAGACATTTAGAATGATTCGACCTTTAAGGTTATATATTCAACTTGATCCTGTATATAGTATTGTTAATGAACCAAACCGAGCGCTGTTTACCGCAGTACGTACCGAACACGTGCATTGGAGTCACGTGTCTTCCCTTACAGCAGGTCGAAAGATTACCCTTGATAACATAAAACAACATTTACGAATTTTAAAGAAGAAACCAAAAGGTACGCGAGACAAGTTTTAAATAACTGCTTTAACCAATATTCAACATTGCCATTACCTTTAAAGATGCTTAATCATAGTATAAAACACGTAAAACCATTTTTACGTATTCTTTATTTATTTAGAAAACTTTTTCGACCAATAAAACAAAATCAGAAATATGATTACTGAAAATACAGACAAAAAACGAAAAGGCATCACCATATCAGTTTACTGCTATAAATAGTAAGAAGCGTGTTATTTGTAGGGCCGCGCAAAGGACTTTGGGACGTAAACAACTTAAGGAACATGATATAACGTACGCTTCAAACAAAATGAGCCACGCAACACTGTTTCGACCGGAAGATGCATTTGAACGTGCTTTGCCATAGCAAATGAGCAATTGACAGTCATTGCCGTGAATGAAACCGCAAAGGTTGCAATTCTTAGGAAGCAAAAAGGATTTAAACAAAACAAAAATATTTAGAAACAATATTCGCGTCAAAGAACGCGTCTGAACTTTTCCTAATCGCCCAAGACTTAAATCTTTCTTTTTCTGAATTTGACAAAATCGGTCCGTGGTGATAAAGAAGGAAATCCAAGTACGCAAATAACAGTGATGTAACGGATTATGGGTTCGTTTTTAGCTGCGGCAAGTTTTAGCAGGTGGTATACTTAAAAATTAGAATAAGGTTCTTTGTCATCAATAACAAATTCAGATTTTGATGTTAGAATATTGGTGAATGATTTTCCAACAAAAGTGTGTAGTTGGAAACGCATTATTTGAAAAAGACCTTGATAGGCATGCAAACCTGATGAAGCATCTTTCAGAGAAAAAACACCTTACACCCGACAATATTCACAAAAAGGTGTCTAAACTCTGAATCAACAATTACCAGATCATGTATTCCAACGGAGAAATAATCCCTGCATTTAAATTTGTTGACTAAAGGGTTGACAATATATTGTACTTATCATATTCTACAAACCGGAAGACTATGTTGTGAGGTTCATCAAAAACATGAACGCCCAAAATTATCTATTTTACCCCTACATACTTTGAATGTCGATATAAAACATTGATTTGGGCAGAGTTTTAGATTGGAGAAATTATTCTACGTACTTTACCTCAAACCTCTACCACTTTTGTTGTTTCGTTTGAGTCATCACGGATGTTTAAGTTGAGCCATTGAATTAAACGTCAATCATTCAGTGTAAATTATTTATTAAAGATAAATTTAGAAAACATGACTCTGAACTTAAGAATTGAACTTAAGATCTTTAAGGGTCACAGCGAACTATGTTGTTGGAATAAAATATGTCAAACTTTACAAGTTATCGAGAAGCAGCATCTTATTGCTGATTAGTTCGGTATGGCTACAATTCACATGTTTAGGTTGCCATTTATGAGAGAAAACCGGTCAATAGAGCGCGCCAGTGGAACGTAATTCTTGATAACTTATTAACAGCGGATACAAGGAGAAACATATGTTGATTAGAGTGTTTAGTAGATCATTTGACTATTATTATTGTAAATGAGATGGACATTGTTTACTTATCAACATTTACATGACGGTTTTTCTATCATCATCGAAAACTATATAACAGCCTAATTTTGCTATTTAGAGATGAAGAAGCAAGCTTCGGGACAATATCTTAATTGAACTCAAAGAGAGATGGTCTTTTGCTCTTTATTCAGCAAAATTTTTTATTAATCTTACTCTGTGTCACTTTCAACACAACTCCACAATTGTGTGTTTCTACTTATAATTTAATCACACAGTAAATGCATCTCCGTAACACTAATAAAAAAATTTGCAAGGTTATTTCAAATTTCACTTCACTAAACTTACATTCTTTAACACAAGTTTTCCCGTCCCCTACAATAGGTAACGTAACATCTTTATATTTGTGATAGCTAGGCCCGATAGACGTGTGGGTAAACTGTTCCTACTGTCAGTGCTTTCTGTGTGGGTTGGAATCCGGCATGATGTGCATTTTGTCCCAGTATAAACATGTAAAATATTTTTTATTATCTTAATAGAATGTATTTCTTCAGTAAAGATATCATTCACTGTGACCTTGAGCATTGTTTGTTTCAAAAAGACTTCTAGATTCCGCAGTCTAACAGAATGTTGGATTGTGCTGGTAAGTGGTGTTCTATAGGTGGCGTATTTTAGTAAGTATTTCTAAACAAAGATTTACACTATCGTCCTTAGGAGTCATTTATGAGATATAATACTGTATTTACAATTGGGAACGATGTTATTGATAACTTTAGTTCATACAAGTATCTTGTGGTTGATTAGATGAATATGTTGACTTAATTTTTTAAGAAATAGCAAAATCTGGTAATAGTGCACTTGGTGTAATAATTCGTATATCAAAGCAAGTAGGTGGTTTTGAGTATAAAGCGTTTTGCAAACTGTGCGGCAATCTTGTCCTGCCAATCTTATCATACGGTATTCAGTGCCAACTTGGAAGTGAGGGAATTTTCATGTATTAATGCGGTACAGAACCGGCAGCGAGGTATATCTTAGGAGTAGGTTGTAAGACTTCTAATGCAGCGATAAGGGGTGAAATGGGTTGTGTGTCATCCTTTACTAAACAGAAAATTGAAATTATTAAGTTATTATCTCTAGAAGAATTTAGAATTCCTAATGTAATCTATAAATGGTCTTTAAACTTTAGAAAATCCTGGAATAATAATGTTTTGAAGAAGTTAAATAATATGCAACTTCCTATACATGTGTCTAAATGATTCTCTGTTGTTAAAGCTGACTTGTTAGGGATATGGGGTTTAGTAAATTGTGGAATGATAAAGGACTAATAAATGGAAACAAGATTCTTTACAGTTGAACCGTATGTCATTTGTGTGTCTAGACATCAGCGAAGTATTTTGAGCAAGTTAAAGAGCCACTCCGTGATTTTCATAATGTATTTTTTACCTTTGATACGAACCTAAATGTCGTATGTGGTGATACAAAATCAAAACATCTTAACTTTTTATGTCCAAAAGATATTTATACGACAAATACTGGTTTTCCATAAAAATATAAAAAAGCAGCCTTTTAAATGCACCGAGGTGTTGATATCACGTCCAATACACATGGATACCAGTTATAAAACCCAACAAACACTATCAACTCATAACTACCCTCCTGGCTGTTTTATATAATTCTCCAAAATTACGTTTGACTATTTGACGTGCGCCACTGTCCGGTTTTCGATCATAATTGCGCCGTTCTACCTTCATATTGTCATTGTAAAAAAAACAATAAGCTTAAAAATGTGTCTTTTTGGCAACAGTCGATACTTCGCGATCAAATGACACCATTGATTAAGTTTGGCATATATGACTCCAACAACTCACGGAGTGGCTCTTTAAGCTGTGGAAGTTTACCGTTAGCTATAGAATTACGAAGACATTCCAGGCCTCTTACACCTCTTAGTGACAGAGTTATTAATTTTTGTAAGTATAATGCAATCGAAAATTTATTCCATGTATTGTTTGTAATTTCATTTCTAAATTACGATATAAGTTACTTGTTGAAGTAACTAATTACCTACATGTGTTTACTTACTTAGATTCAAAAGATAAATGTTATTTCAATGACTTCTCAGCAGTTAGTCAAACTGCAATATCTTCCAATGTATGAGCGCCGACTTTCCCAAGTTGTTTTCTCAAGAATGTCTCGTGTATTTTACAAATAACTTTGAGTTTGATAAAGGGTTTTCCATGCCGTTGTGCGACATAGAGGAATCTAAAGAAATAAAAATAGATATATTTATCTGTCCAAAATATATACTTTTATCAAAACGTTTCTTTTTATAATGCATATACATCGTCTTTTCCAATTTTATATCAACTGACGCAAAAAATTATTTCCTTTCAAAGCATACCCAAGTCCCAGAGAGAAAGATTATTTAAGAAAGGGCGCCCTTCGGACTACCCTCAAGAGCGGAATTACCAAGATCTGTAAAGCGCTACAAAAAGCTGCCTTGAAATCACTGATTGTGTCAAGTTTCGTTCGGATACAATGACGTCAACAGCACGAGCGGATATGACGTCACAATGCTTTTTGAACACGGTACAGTGAGCGGGAAACTGTACCGTACGTTTATGAACACTGATTTGTCGGATCTCTTAGAATTGTAATTTTAAGGTATTTCGATTAAAAATACATTTGAGTTATAAAACACCATTCAAATTAGGAAGGGAACGTCAGGTTATAATCGTACGAAAACCAAAATTTCTTATCTATCTAGAAACATAAGCTCTCGCCTTCAGTCACTAAACAGCTTTATTAATTTGTTGTTAAACATAAGCTAAAATATGACAACCAACGTCTTGAAATATTCTCTGATAATTTATTCTGTAATGATAACAATTTCACAAAAATGTTGCAAGAAAAATTCCAAGTTATATGTGAGTATATTAAATAATAATTCAACGGGCCAATTCGATGTTTTAAAATAAGCAGATCTAGATATATAAATTGTCTCCAAATTATGTAAATGGGATCTTGTTTTCCTTGAAATCTAATGATAAATACAGTGACAATATTTTCAAACAGATATTTCATACTTTTTAACAAATCGTTGTTTGTGGAGAGAGTGATTAGCGGTGTCGCCTTTGCACACAGTAACTTAGGTAAACAATAAAATTACAAACTATTATCAAAATATGGTAAATGTCATCTTAAATTCATATCTGATAATCTAATGGTCATTGTTGATAATTGCATGTCAAATTTTGAAAGAAATTCTTCACGGTGTTGTTTGAAAATTAGGTTTTGATCTGAGTCGGCCACTTTCACATTACAATATCTTGTCATGACTCAAAATGTTAAACAATGTTTTAAAGTATGCAAATGTGGTCTTGTTTTTCATATTTTATTATAACAAATACAATTATAACACTTTGAAACAAATATTGGAAAATTTTTTAACAAATCGTGTGTTTGTTACAGAGAGAAGAATGTCGCCTTTTATGGCCGATTCACTCAACAAGTTCACGGACAGACATTCTCAGTGGTTGGAATTGAGATTTTATTTGTTTAATATGATTTAAAAGTGTACAAATGTATATTTGTTCTTCATATTATGTCAAAAGAAAGACAATGAATGTATTTACAAGCAGATATCTCTTAATTTTTCATAAATTTGTTCATTCAACAGGTTTGGGTTTTTCCCAAGATTAAAAATAAACAACTGTGATAAACAAGATAAACTATGATAAATATAACATGCTAATATGTCTAACTAAAAACTTTATTTTTATTTACAAATTCACAAAATATACAAACAATATAAACTAACTTTGTTCAGTCTGACAAGGCCTGCTGAATGAGATGTATTTTCCTGTCAGTGACGCAGATCTCGCGGCCACTGACCAGTCTCATTCTTGTAGCACAGCGGTAGATGTTGTATGGATGAACGTAAAACATGGGGGAAACCTCTTCTTTCATCTGCAGATCTACTTTACACAAGAGTTGCCCCCTCTCCACGTCTATGAAGCCCACCCTCCCCCTCCCCACATCCAGCACCAGCCCGAAGGTGAGGGTCAACTCTACACCAGGTGTGGGGAGAGACAGAGAGACACACTCACCAACCTGATGTCCCTCACTGTCCTCCTGATCTCTCCTCCACACCTGGATACAGAGACGGTCGCGGTGGTCGTTACAGTCGTCCGTCACAGACACACAGACGGAGTCGGGGAGATGAGAAACACATTCCCCCTCGTTCATGTTGATCCTCCCCAGCTTTAACCCCATCTCCAGCAGTAACCAGCCTCTCTCCCCCCATGTCAGTGTGGAGCTGGTCTCCCAGTAGGAGGGGGGAGTAGTGAGAGGGGAGGGGGAGGGAGGGACGGGGACGGGACTGCTACAAGTCCCCCTGAACATCGAGAACTGACCCGGACTGTTTCTGTCTCCACTTCGCTCCAAGTTTGTCAGGACTCGACCGAAGTCTTCAACTTGTAGCTCCTTGTGTACTCTCTCTGAGTTGAGAATCATCGCCCGGCCTGAAATATACAAGTTTATTGTTATTAAACATATACAAATGACATCTTAAAATCTTTATTTTTGTATTTCAAACATTTTGATGTAAGAATAATTGGTAATTGTCAGGATTTTTTAAAACTTTGTTTAACCGCTCGAACTAAAAATTTTTTAACATGTTTGGAGCTTAATGTCGACTTTATTAACAAATTATATTATCAAAACATATACAAATGGTATCTTAAAATGTTTATTTTTATATTCCAAACATTTTGATGATAAAATATTTCATAATTGCTTAAAAAAATTAAAATTTTGTTTAACCGCTCAAACTAAGAACAAGGCTGACATTTTTCTAGAGCTGATTATCATGAAAAGAAACAATTATTGTTATTAAAACATAAACAAATGGCATCTTGAAATGTTTATTTCAATGTTTGGAATAATTCTGAAAGAAAAATATTGATCTTTGTGACAAAAAATATAAACTTTGTTTCACTCGGCAATACACAATAAATCTACAGTTGATTTTACCGACAGCCGGTTTTCAAAATAGATCAGTTTTCATTGAGCGCAGGACAAATTGTTGTTATGAAAACTTATACAAATGGCATCTTAAACTGTTTATTTTACTATTTCAAATACTTTGCAGAAAAAATATTTGATAATTGCGAAAATAAATTAAAACTTTGTTTGGCGCTCAAACTGACAGAAAATTCAGCTGCTTTCTCGGAGCTGAGAGTCCGCGGTCAGTACATAACGATAATTATTGTTGAATTTTTTTGTCTCAATATGTATAAATGGTATCGTAAAATGTTTATTTCACTTTCAAATAATTTGATGAAGAAATATTTAATATCCGGATTTCTTTTTAATATGTTTGTTTACTGCTTAAACTGACAAATTAGCTCCTTTTCGAAAGCTTTTTGTCCTGTTATAAACACGTTTTGTTATCCAAACATAAACAACTTGAAATGTTCATTTCATCATTACATACTATAAACATCACTGGGGCAAAAAATCTAAACTTAGTTTCATTCTCTAATTTCCAATTGGCTTTGTTTTGCCGACAGCTTCTTTTTTAAAATGAATTCTGACGTTTCCGACATATAAAATAATCACTGCATACCTATTATATTAAAATGATAACTAGGAATTCATATTTTAAAAATTAAAATAGAGTTAAAATAAAAATATATGAAATATATGAAAGCTGTTACAATTATTCAAAACTTTTTTCTGACAATTTTTATAGATCTGACTGTCCTGTAAATTAAACTTACCAACATATATGAATGCTTTTTTTAAATATTGACTTTATCATTTAGAATATTTTTTTAAAATATGGGATATTTGCAACACATTTGCCACTTAAACTTATTAATAATTCAGCTTCTTTCTCATTTTATACAGAGTGTCAATTTCTAATATCTTTGTTTTCAAATCACTCATACTTGATATCTCAGAGCTTTAAATGAAGACAACATTTTCTCCAAATAGATACAAAGGGCATCTTAAAATGTGGATTTCAAGATTTCAAGACTGTTTTGATGAGAAATTCATCAATAATTGTGACAAAAAACGTAAACTTTGTTTCACTCTCTAACATTCGCAGTTGATTTGCCGCCTCCGCCGCTTTTCAAAATAGATAGATTTTCAGATTATGCTTTACTTTGCTGAAATATATTGATAATGTTATACATGTATTTGATAATTGCAAATTCTTTCTAAACCTGTGTATAACTGTCAAACAATAAAAGTAACACAAATTAACTAAATTTCAAATGCAAAGTGAACACCGTCTGTTTGTTTTCCCCCGAATATATACCAATGTCACTTTGAAATGTACTGTATATTTCAAAAGTTCAAAATAATACACCATATCAAAATTATTATTCCTCGCCACAAAACTTTGCTTACGGGTCACTTGACAATTCAGTTGATTTTGACGACAGCTGTTATTTTCAATAAATGAGTTTTCATTAACCCTATACTGCTTAAAGTTATATAGACGACTCTACGCGTCCCAAGGTCACCCTTCGGCGACTTTTGACCATAAGGTGACGTAGTAAGTGCGATGTCGGCAATATGATTGTTTTAAAACATTAATTTTCAGTATATTATTATTCATTTCATTAGATAAACATTTGAATGTAAGTAGTGTATCTATCGAACTTTTGCTAAGATATACAAATAAAAGATCCATATAAGAAACTGGCAAAATATTTGTTTCAACATCAAAGTTGACTCTGAGGTTGAAATATAGGAAGCGCCAAAATATCTTAAACTGTATTCATAAACTAAGAGAAACAACCAGTCAATTAAATTTTGATGAATATTGGTACATTTGAGTTTCTAAGTAAATGTTGAGATACTGATTGTATGTCAAATGACATTGGTTCGGACAGTTTTGACCATGGTTCGGACACTTTTTACATTTTCCTTTATAAGGACTAGTAATGCTTTGATTTAACCAATAAAGTAAACGAAACATTGAATAAGATACGACTAAAACATTAACAAAGTGATTGATTATTAACACATACGGTTGAGCGCTCAGGGAGTTTTAGCGCCAAATGCCTACAAAGGTGACCGTGACGTAATACTTCTGTTACGACGCATGCGACCATGTTGGGAGAATTTAACATCGGAAAGCATTCTTCCATACAGATGACAAATTATTTCATTTTTCCTAAAATCTTTGATATTTTTGTACATAGACTACTCATTACATGTATTGGGATGTCTGATATTTTAAATAAAGATTAGTCAGTTAGAAACATTATTTTCGGATAATTGACAAACAATTATGCATTTTAAGATAGAAATCCAAAACAATATTGCCTAAAGATAGTTTTGGTTTGCTGACATTTACTTTCAACAGATTATAAAATACTATGTTTCGAAGTATTTGAATCGATACAGTGTCCGAACCTCACCTTGTTCCTACTGCTTTATACGCCTTTCAAACCATCTGAGAAATTAGTTCTTGTAATATGATTCTGCCAAATTATTCTCAACCTTTTTATATAGATATCTACGAGCATTTGATTTTATTCCATTGTACATTATTATGATTATTCCCCCCCTCCCCGTCACTGGCCACTGAACGGCGTCATTTCCTTTGACCACTGGCTACAAGCCTTAGTGTGCAACAATGTTGAAATATATCCCAAGGTCGTCTGCCACATGTTGCTAGCTCCGTTCTAAACTGCCCCATCCTTCATGATTACTGAATGAGAATGTCGACAATCCGTGTTGCGAGATATATTTGTGACGTAACTGATATCAGCCGAGTTTTCTATAAATATCATTTACCATTATTAAAAGATCAAAGTGACATAAGCTGCCCAACTATTTTTTTTTTAAACATCTTGTTTAAATCCGACGCTCGGATCACCTGGTCCGTGTCAGTTCTGAGGTGGCCGTTAATTGCCAGAGGATACAATATATAATGAATATATAGTATAAACCTTTCTGTAGTACATTTGTCAAAATGTTTTCGAGTGAATATTAATTCAATTGATCCCGCCGTTAAAATATCAATCTAATTTGAGTTAGAGTCGAGACTTGGGTCCGACTTCCAGTGTCATACTCATGCAATGATCGGTTTTCAAAGTGAAGTTTAAGTCATCATTCCATTTCCCACCTACAGTTTGCTTAGATTAAGAAATATATTATTTTGATAGACACAGAGTGAATGTTTGAGTGATTGAGTGCGAGAGTGAGTAAATCAGGACAATGTTTTAGCAACTTATAATTAACATCTGGATTTAATAATCGTCTTTTCCTAGGCAAAAATTTGAATTTATTTGTCAATAACTTGATGGCAGATTTATTTGAGTGTAGTACCTTTATACCACATGCCAATTTGAAGTTTGAACACTGTATTCGGATATTAACATCTAATTGTTGAAGGTTAATTATTTTGATTGTTATAGGTGGTGAGATGATTTGAGGTTAATGCTGCTTTCAAGAGTATCTCATATTACGGCTGCTAGTATCATTGCAGGGAGAAAGGCTGCAACACCATTTGGCTATGCATTGCTGTGATACATGCGAGCATCGGCTTAAACTAGCCAGTGCTAAAATTCAGTGTAGCATTGCACCCAAACCTTGCTGCGTGCAGTTCTCTACTGCAGACAAAGTTGCCGAGGTCATTGAGATGTTTTTATTTGAAAATAACCATGAAACCTATGTGTAAACTGTTGTATTTATCTACTATGAATCTTGTCAGCTCAAATTATTCATTGAGTTGAATAACAGATATAAAATGCATTGCCACACGTTAGGTCATTACTCCAATATACCGGGACTGCGAAAGGCATAATCCATAACATCACAGAAGGGCACATCTCAGGTTCTGTTTTGACGGATTTCTGTACAGTAAGAACAAGGTAAGGCAGACATGCACACACTGGCGATGTGTCTTTACAGCATGCCATGGCAAGTTCAGGTGAGAGATTGTTTTATATTACTTGGTAAGCGACGATGAAGTTAATACAAATGGAAAAATCAAATAGTGGGCAGGTACGGCTTTAACAGTGTTTATATTGGTACAGAGAACCTAGACTGTATCAAAAGTTTAAATTCAATATCAACGAATTGCAATTGCTTTAATTTTTTATTCAACTTTAAGTTGCTAAATAAATCAGACAATTAATCATTTATGCCTACAACATTGTGGTTATCATCGATGTTTTATGACGTAGCCAGATGCTAATGTGTCCAAACTACAACCCGGTTACAGCAATAATTGTAATTATGGTTGTCATGTTCAATGCTGAAATCTGTGAAACTGCAAATTTTGAAGAGTAAATGAATAGATAACTTTTTTAACTTTGTGTTTATATTACCTTGTGGAGTTTGAATCGCAATAGGCGAACTAAAAGAAATTTATTTTCATAACTTAAACTTTAAATTGAAATAAACCGATTTATGACTTTAGGTGTTTTTTTCTATATAATTCAAATTAATATTTTGCATGTAGTTGCAAACATGTTATTATATAAATTCCTTAGAAAGAAATACAACAAAGAAAATTAAAAGATGCCATTTGAAAAGTTGATTTTCTTAAAGAATTGAAAAAATTGAAACGTCAGACAAACTATCTAGCACAGAAAACAATACGGCTATTAAGTAAAACATCATTATCTAATTAATGAGAAATGGTTATAAATTCATATTTTTTTCTTTTAGAAATATCTCAATCTATATTTTTAACAGTTAAAATTGATTTTTTAAAATTTCAGCTGAATGTAAAATCATATTATTAATTGAGTTATTTCTTAAATCGTTATATGAACATACCTTGTTCTACCTTAAAAAAAACCCCACAATCGATAAATACAATAGTCTATACTTCTACATCGAAGAATAGAAGGAAAGTAGGCCTAACTCTTCCTCAATGAAGTTACCCAGAGCAAGGTTCTAGTTAAAGGGAGACAACCCGACTTGTTCTAACCATATTTCATTGTTAAATACAAATACGATCATACACTTTTATTCGAGTCATTCAGAATATAGATCAGTAAATAATGTTACTTAGTTTTCCATGGAATGATTTTAAAAATTTGAAAGTGCGTTTCTCAAAAGAATTTTCGAATAATTTAGATAATCATTTAGAAATCATCCGAGGATTTCGACGGTCCATGATTATTTGACTCCTCAAGGCAAATTATAAATGAAACTTTTTATTGCAAAAAGTGTATTTTACCCCATATAATGTTCATTTATTAGTTCTAACTTTTCTTACATTTGAAGTATTATCAGGTTATTATATAATACTGAAAAACCAAATCTGTTAGTAGTTCAAGTGGAGACAATAGGATTTCAGGCATGTGATACAGTATCTTAGTTCAAATTCAACTATACTGAGCTTTTCTGTTTTTGAAACATAAGCTCAGTATAGTTTAACAATATTTCTATCATGTTACATTTACCTCAGCAATAACCATCACTGGTGTAAATTAAATGTGAAACTCACTTTAAAAAGTAACTCAATTTGCCCTTAGATCAAATGACTTTAGTTAAAAGTTGGCCAAAAACTATTTTTGTTCCAATTTATGCAACTATATGCTTTAATGATTTCTTTAATTAAAATCAATTTACCTGGATAGATAAAAGGTTATTTCTATTTTAGCAATGTAGGAATTCCAACACCATGCATGATATTATAAATGTTGATAACAATGTTTAATTTATTCCTATATTAATTTCCAGTAATGTAGATTTTTTAATTATATATTATGTTAATTTTTAGACATCTTACTTAAATAATCATTTGTCTATATTGTTTTGAAATATGATAATGAAAGGAGACGCTAGTATGATTAGATTATATGACTTACTGTCAGTACTTGAAGACAGTGAAAATTGTTAAAGGGACATTGAGTTGTTGTTATTGTGATTTGTACTGAACTTTGCCTTGATGAGGCTGAGAGACCAATGGTTGAGTTTTACATCAGTTTTTATCATAATGAAAAACTTTCACAATATTGTTTGTTTTATATTATAATCACTTTTTAGTGCATGAGTTGCTACACTCAGATCATCCTAAACTGACTGTAAATGTTTAAATAAAATAGATTCGAAGTCAACAATTAAAAATGTTATTAACGTCTTATGTCAGAGTGATAACATAAACCTTTTTTATGTATAAGAATTTCCCACTAAAAACAGTTGGAAGAATGCAATAGATTTGTAAATATAAAGACAAATAATTTAAGTTAATTCATTTTGCATTATTTTCATGCATTTCTGTGTTTACTACGACTAACTTCTGCATTGCTGTCTTCCAATTTATGATGAATTAAAATACAACTTCAACATACAGGAAATTAATGGATGTTATTATCATATATACAAATATTTATAATGATATCCTATCCTCTTTACCATGGCGGGATTGATTCCAGTCAAAATGAGCTATTTCTTCACGATTCCTCTATTTAGCAATTGCTAGGTCTGTGATTGTGATTTTAGTTCTCTATCAATGTATTTTGAGTAATCCTCAAAATATAAGCTTTGCAACACAAATAAGTTTTTTTAAGTACTTGATTACATTACACAATATGGAAGATTCAGCCTTAAAACTAATTTCAGCCCTATTTGTACCGCTTAACGTAAGCTTAACTTAAACAAAGTCGCGTTGGCCTTTTGACTAACAGCCATTGGCTGAATTGTATCCTTAAAGAGGTGTACGTCTTGATTTCACAATGTCAAGATTGTTGAATTTACTTGAAATCAGTTATGTTTTCTTTCAAATATATGCCGAGGTCTTCACTATGATATTCACTATGTGCAAATTTGGGATAATACACAGACGGCCGCCTCATCGCCTCGACTTTAGGGAATGCACTTGCATGGCACAGCACTGGTCAAAACACTGCTGGGTTGTGAATATTCTCGATGATCTGTTGCTTGAATAGACTGATGAGAAACTGTTGAGAAACGGTTGTTAGTGTAAGCACAGTCACTCAACTGACGCCATCTTTGCTGCATTTACGAAAAAAATCAAGTTGCAATACCTACTTGGCTGTCGTTATTTTTAACGCAACTTACAAATAATGTATGTCACAAATCATAAATAAATCAGCTCACCTTGAAAAAATATCTTCATATGTATAATTAGGGGACCCTTTGTGTGTTGTTTAACAAAGTTGATTATCCCCATAGGGCATACTTCACATTCCATTTGCCGTATATAACATCTGTCTGCGAGAATACAAAGTCACCAAATCTACTTTTTATATTAGCCATTGACAAGATACCTGTACACAGGTTTTCAACCTTCCAGAGCATATTTTGTTCCAGAGAAGAAAATGGAAATTCAAAGGACTTGGTCCCTTATGTCCACTTTAGGGGTCACAGAGTCACCAAATCTACAATTTATAATGCTTTCTGGTAAATCCGTCTGTACACTGTCTGTATTCAGCCTTCTCGGGCTTCAGGTTCTGGAGAAGATGAAATATGCTTTATGGGCAGCCTGGCATTTATATTTGCAGACCGCAGGCCCTCAGTGGGTGTTACAGAGTCACTAAGTCTACATTTCATTGTCTCATTAGGTTTAGGTACTTCGAGTTCTCTAATGGTCATTGAGAATAAGTAAAGGTTCCGAACAAGTTCAACAAGCCATTGAGCTTGTTCCAGCCTGAAAGTCTCAGCGATATCTAGAGAATATTTGTCTTTTCTTGACAAATACCAGGCTAATCTCATTTCATGGATAGAAAGTTCATATTGTCACGAGTGGGCCGAGTGGCACTGCTTGTATTTAAAGGGCATGATTTTCTTCTTTTACACAGTACCAGGGCTCAAGATTAGATGCAATATATGTAAACTACGCACAGATATGTAATTATGTGCAAAAATAATGAATTCAAAGAGTGACAGATATGCATAACTTTCCTAGAATACGAGTCATATATTGATTACATGGTTACTGAATTTATCTGAATGATCTCGCTGTATACAATCATAATCCATTACCTCTGAGTTCTAACAAAGTTACATAATTAACCGCTGTAATTATTAGGGATGTCAAATTAAATTAAAACTGTAGGTTATTCATCGCTGACATCTCTGCATTCATAAAATGATTTTTATGCTGAGTTTGTATTTTAATTATTTCGTTTCAAAGTTTTTTTATGTACATATTCCGATTTCAAATCTTGCCATATTTTGTCAAAAGTAGCATCTTACACTTCCACTTATCGTTACCTTATCATTTCGGGGTAAAGAATCATGAAAATTATATGATAAAATAGAATAGTGTTTTCTCAAAAGGTGTGTGCAGTTTTGATAAGAATTCTTTTGTAGTTTTTGAGAAATTCCTATTTCCGTGACGTTGTTCATTTTACGGCGCTTCTGCTGAAATTAATCCAGATGACAGCGGGAGTTAGGTTCAAACATTCCAGCAAGCTAAAGGTTAAGGGCCACTTTGTTATGATGCTAACCCATATGCAGTGTAACTATTTTATATTTTTTGGGGCGTAAGGGAATAAATGCATATTTCTTATAACAATGAAACTTCAATTTACGCCGGATTTTGAGACATGTTGTCATTCTGTATTATGAATGAACTAGAATTTCCAATTAACATGATACAATACCTCAAGGGGCACGATATACAGTGTTTCCGTTCTCCGAAAAATTCTGGTTATTGACTGGTGAACAATATGACTGTCTGGTGTTTTAACAGACTGTCGAACATGATTTCCAATTTTAAAAAATCAAGTTTTCAACTTTCACCCATTAATCATGGTGGTAAAAATCTGTCGAGTTTGGAAAAAAACCTGATTGCTTAAATAGACTGTTATTATTAAGTGCGCAAGATATAATCGTTCGGATGCTAAAGCTGAATTTATTGTTTTCGGAGCCAGTGGTTAAGTGAACTGTCTATGAAAATTAACGCAATTTATCTACAAATTCCGAATCAAACACTGACTCATTCAGATAACTTTACATGAGTTCACTGTTCTTGGTGACTGGTTACATCAAAGAGGAGGCAAAACATATAATTTTGATTATTACAAATTATCTCTATTCATATCACCTCTAAGAATAAAAAAGCCAAAAAATTAGAAAACATATGATTTAATTCGACTACTAGGACACCTGT
Source organism: Phorcus lineatus (assembly GCA_921293015.1). Taxonomy (NCBI): domain Eukaryota; kingdom Metazoa; phylum Mollusca; class Gastropoda; order Trochida; family Trochidae; genus Phorcus; species Phorcus lineatus. Next base: position 45,163,784 of record OV121093.1, read on the forward strand.
TTTGGATAACTGTCTAATCATCCCGGTGAAAGCTTTCACAAAATAATCGAAGCATGTTTTTAAGCCATGCCCAGTGTGTGCCGTGTTAGCAGTCAGCTGAAACTCCAGCTCTTTGATTTTCTCTGTAACTGGTTACGTTAACTGTTTACGAAAATTCATTCAATTTACAGATCAGATCCAATTTCAAACAAACTTTCGATAGAAGTTAAAAAGTAGAACAATCTTTCGGAGGAGAAACATTTACCCTAAGGCCTAAGTGATGGTAGAGAAAGAAAGTTTTATTTATTGATTGCATTTAATGTACATGACAAAATGTAAGTGTCCAGGATTCTGTAAAGCCATCGGATTTGGTGACTATATAGTGATAACTTAAGGTTATGATGTTGATAAAAATTAACCTTGTGTAGTACTATATTTACCAAGCACAATGATCCAGTTGTCCCCATGTTTCAACCTACACATCACCAGGTCAGCAGCACATCTGGCTATCATCCCGTCTTGCCAGGGTAGACTGTCATCTGGACAATACAGAAAGGTACAAAATATCATTCAGTAAAATTCAAAAAGGGTTTCATTTAAGGGACTTTTAATAAAACAGAGCCATTGGCTCTGTCGCTCATATAGCCACTATTACTCATTTTACAAATAGTCACAGAGTCACCATTTTGGAGCCATAAGGTCAGCAAATGTATAAATTAGAATCCCCATCAGCTGAGTCTGCACACAAAGTTTAAAACCATACTGTCCTAATTTTGACCTGATTTCAATTTAAAGTAAATGCAAATCATAATTAAAACCAAGAAACATTTTTCTCGCCTGCAATCAAATTAAGGAATTATCAGTGTTTCAGATTGTTTTCAGTCAGAGTGAGACAAATGTCTCATGAAGCTAAAAAATGATGAGACATTTTCAAAAACAATGAGTCAAGCATTAAAACAAACAAAAAGTCAAATATTTTCTTCTTATGTGTCTTTCATTTCGATATAAACATTTCATATATCAGGCAATATCAGGCAATTGCCATAGTGTAAGACAATATTGGAAGCAAAATGATTCAGATAATCATATTAAGACTAAGAGATAACATGTATATTATGTAATGGTTGATGACACCAAATTTTTGACAGGTCAATAGTAACAGTAAAAGACATGATCATACCGTAGTAATTCCTACTTTTGAAGAAATAGAAACCTGTTTTTCTTTTTCTTCCATAATTGGACAGCTTTTTCAAATTCCATGTCCAAAACACTTGGTCCACAAATACAAATTCTCATCAACTGATCACACTTTTCAGGAGAAATGTTTGCTCTTCTTTGAGAGGTAATGTAATTCTGAACACTGAAAGACCTCTCACAGTCTGCTGTATTGGTCGGGCATGTTAGGGCAAGGGCAGCTAACTTGATTAAATTAGGAAAGTCATCCTTGTGATACTTGATAACAAGTTCCCATAGTTCAGACATATTGTCTCTAGGGAACATTTCAGCTAAGACAGTCCTTTTACACCCATCCCACTCTACTTTGGTTTCATCAGGGTTGATAAATGGCTCAGCAGTCTTGACATGGCTCTCACCATCTGCTTTCCATGTATGAACTTGTGGGTGACCATAGTGCTTGATAAGTATGTCCAACTTTTCATTCCCCCAATTACACAGTTCATTCTTTCCCACAAAGGAAATGGGTCTCATTCCAAGAATGCCAAAAGCACTGAGAATATCAATCTGTGGAAATCTGGCATCAAGATTTTCAATAATCTTGTTTACAAAGTTAACAAGAAGTGTTGATGGTTCTGAAGTCATATCAATTTTGTAGTCCTTGTAAGTTTTTTCCTTTTTGTCAATGTCAGTGTCAAGTGTACTGAGGTAAGTACCTTCTTTGACATCACCATCTCTGATCTTGATCAGTGCTGACTTGCAGGTGTCCAAGTGAACGCACACCATTGCAGGATCTAGATCCTGTTTTTGAAACTGCTGAGATAACACCATTACAGGAGCCATGACATCAAGCATCATACAAGAGAGAAAGATAAACTTCTTAGATGAAAGTTTCTTGGCAATTCCCTCTCCTTTGGGATCTTTCTGTTTTTTGATGGAGTCAAAATAAGCTAAAAGAGCCGGCAAGCTTCTGAACACAGAGAGAAGAGCTTCAAAGAAGGATAACCACCTGACCTCATGTATTTCCCTAATTTTCAGGATAGGCAAGTCTAACACCTTTTGAATTTGTTCTAGTGTCTGTACTTTATTCGAACTTTTGCTGAAATAATAAAACAGATTTGTCAGTGTCTGCTGAAAATCCTTCAGGGCTGGGAAACTTTGAGCTGCCTGACTGGTTACCAAAGCCACTCTGTGAGCTAGACAGTGTACATTTACCATAAGTGGGTTTTCTCTGAGTAAAAGTCCAGTTACACCTGTGTTTTTCCCTGTCATAACTGAGGCACCATCTGTGCCCAAACCCATGACTTTTGACAAAGGAATGCCTAATTTAGATAACTCCTTTTCTATTGACTGAACAATTGTCTGTCCATCACCTTTCTCCAAGAAGACATCACTCAGAAACACAGTCTCGGGTTGAGGGTTTGCCTGATTTACATCAATGAGCCTTGCCCATAAAGCCAACTTTTTATGTGTCGCAATATCAGTGCTCTCATCACAAAGCAGAGTTATCACTGTAGCCTTAGCAACTTTAACCTTTACTTCTTCAATAAAGAAATCACTAATAGCCTCAAGAAACTCAGTTGCGGCATAGGAACTATCATAGTTTGTTGATTCACCACCTTTAAGAAATTCAATGTTCTCTGCTTTAACGTCACGAAACAAACCAATGAGTGAGGGATATTTAGAAATTGGTAAATTCTCCTTGGCCAAGTAATAAATAGCTTTCATCGCTGTCATAGCAGCAAGTGATTCTTTCTCAAATGTTTTAGTGAAGACTACTTCTGTGCTTTTCTTCATGGTTTTACCAGCTAAGATTATCTGATGATCTGGGTGTGAAATGTGCCTAGTTATTGTTGTTGTTCGAAAATTATTGGTCCCACATGCCATAACGTTATCCTTACCTGCATTTCGACACATTTCACAAAACATTACATTTCTATCTCTGTCATAGTGCAGCCATGGGTATGTTTTGGACCAGTCACTTTTAAATTTACGCACACTTTTGACATGACTTTCACACTGTGACTCAGGCTGACTTTTAGACTCGACTGTCTTTTCACTGACATTATTCAAAGAACGATTTGCTGATTGAACTTCAACTGTGGTAACTGGTTCAGACAGTGACTCAATGTCAGGTTCAGAATTATTGTTTTTTTCTGGGTCCCCTGAAATTCAAATAAACTATTCTGATAAGTATTTTGACATAAACAAAAGTCATTCATTTTTTAAAAATGTTGTTCTTAATCTCTCAATTCCTGATGTAATTTTCCTTTGTTTTCTCAATAACTATTAGATTTTATTTAAATCCAATTATTAATGACTGTCACTAAAAGATTTATTGAAAAGGGATATTGAAAAAATATATAAATAATATGGTAACCAGCACGTGTCAAAAATTTAATGTTAATTCAGTACTCAAATAATTCATTAATTTACTCAAAGGTTTTTTACTATATTCCTAACATTTCCAACTGTAACAAGCAAGTTTCAAAACAGTCATTCATTCAGTAAATCACTACTTTGTGCTTATGAATTAAATACAACGGCAAAGCAGACGATGTGCAGATCTATTTATAGACGTAACCGTGCCGTGATAAAATACTGAAAATACATTACATTGAGTTATCTAAAGCACTCAAGTTCTTTTGAATACCATTAAATTCAGTTATGATGCATAAAAACAACTTGACACACACCGCGTAATGTTTTTGATCCTGTAAAAAAGGCCGACAGGTTTGTTTGTTTACGTTTTGACATTTTGACAATCACTTCATATGTAGGTCGCTGTTCCTTTGTGCACCCACATTTAATGCAAGCTCCAAACACTGTGGGCTTGTTATGTATAGTGCTAAGTCGATGCATGGAGCTTGTAACCGGAACTTGATGTTACCGGGGGAGGGTATAGTAACGGCATGTAAAAATTACAATGACGACTTGCGAGTTACCAACTGTTTATTATCGTATCTCTATAGGCCTAAAGATAAGTTGACAGCTTCATCAATTTTCAATTTTAGAATTAAACAATAACATGCGACAGGAAGGCGCATTAAGCTGAAAACACATGCGACATTTTCAGAAATCATGCGAGAATGTCGCGGTCGCGCCGTAAATCTGAAACACTGAATTATCGGGAATTTCTTCAATTAACGGAAAGGACTTCCCCGCGCTATTTTTAGATATTTGACACCGTGTCCATATAAGGAAAGCGCAAACCGACCTTGACCTTAGAAAAAGTGAATACGGGACCAAGTCTGTAACTTCTGACAGATCACACGACCTCGCGTTTTTTTTCTCAATCAAATGAAACAACACGCCGAAACAAAGGTAAGTAAAGCATATGCATGTAGAAAGATGTTGTTATAGAGATGGGATAGAGAATTAATGCATACTAACAAATCTGGACCCCGTTTCACAAAAAATCGTAACCTAGTTTACGAGTGTTTTTCACACGTATATAAACGTAGATCTACGATTTGGATGCGTTTGACAAAAAAGTGCAGGACCCCGTTTCACAAAACATCGTAACTTAGTTTACGAGTGATTTTCACACGTAAACGTAGAACTACGTTTTGGATGCGTTTCACAAAAAAGCGCTGGTGTAAACTAGTAGCGATATCAGTCGTAAATCTAGGAGTGCCTCTTTCCACTCGTAAGTCCTTACGTGTGAAATTTATTGCTAACATTAGGGATCTTCACGCACCTGCAAACAGGAAGATTTTGTTTTGTTTGGGAGAAAAACTTTCGTCCGAGTGACCGGTGAGATGTAAGTTTGTTGCCTGTGACTATTAAAGGACTTTTGCACAAAACTCACATTTTATGTTGTCGAAAATCATATTTGAGATAAAAGAAAGATACAACAAACCAGTAAATAAACTTATTTTTTTCGTATCTACACTTAAATTGTCCTTGAATTCGTAGTTAGTAATGAAATAAAAGAGTTGCTTCCCTTGAATTCTAGTGCCGTGCGAAATTGAGACCTTTGAAAATTCATACCCAACGCAGACTAGCTCCCTTGCTGCCAGCCAGGACATACATGTACATACACGAAACGCCATCCAGGTGCCGGGATGTACATAAATGTACATTCCATGACATTCCCCAATCAGAATTATTAAATATTTATTTAATTGATATATCAACATAAATTTTGTATTATTTGCATTGAAAAATTACTAAGCATTAATTTGGTACCAAAATCATTAGTATTGGTTCATTCTTATTTGAGTTAAACCTATTTTTCCACAATACATCAACAAAACAGTTTGAAGTGGCCGCCATTTTAACTTTCTGATACAGTGGCAAAGTGTACTTCCAATGAGAAAATCGTGTTACGTTATTTACCTTTCAAGTATTAAAAAATAATTGACTGAACATTGTTCCTAGGTCTCTCAACTGTATCTCCATAACATTTAATAGCAATTTTTATTATCAGATATATATGGCACATAACTGAAAGTCATCATGTAAACTAATTTGATATACTATCAAAAATGACTGGTCGGCTCTTTCGTGATGTCGTGTAAATATCCTGTCCAAAAAACCGATTGACAAATTGTCCCGTGAAAAACAACGAAACACTTGTAGATAATTACCCGTTACTTCATTATTTTGGAAATGCATGCATCTTCATGACTCTGTAGTCGTTGAACGTCCAAAACATTAGACATTAAATCGGGCACCTTGCTCCGCGGTGAACAAATATGGCGGTCGTGGTGTCACTGACCTACTGCCTTAATTGACGTTTCCTAAAGACTGTTAGAATAGTTCTTGTACGGCATCAATCATCCACCGGCCAACGTGGTATACTCATTGTTCATTTAGGAAACTTTAATTATAATGGTTTTCTATTATTGTGGGAAAAATCTATTTTTTTGTCGTATTAGATATGTTTACCTTATTTCAATTAGAGTCTACGAGGGTAATTTTTACACGCGGACTTAGTACTGTAGTACAGCAAATTTACGTTTAGTGAAAGGCAAAATAATTTGAAACACCGTCAGATTTATTTCTCTAACTATAAAATCTTATTTCAGTTGATATTGATGCATATTTGTGATGCTGATGGAGCTAGTAAAATATGTACAGTAATAGTATGTCGTTTGAAATGTGATGAAACACAAGCAATTTATTAAAAATTATATAGTCAAATGTTTTAACTAATTTAAACTCGTAAGACTAAATACCATAATATTGTTGTTTTGAGGCATTGAGCATATTATTTTGTAATGGAAATAATGAACTTGGGCAATAATTATCATGAAACCAGCATTATATTTGGAATGATCCGACAGACTGTTTTGCATGCCCGAATGTGTCGTCTGGAAATTAATCTCGTGATACAAACGAACGTTCAAAACTGGTTCCCTCCTCTCAGATGCGCTGCGAGCCAATGTGTCAAGCCCAGCTGGGACAGTGCTTGTTTTTTCGTGAGTATTCTCTTGTTAAATTGCATCTAATGGCAATGTTCATCTAATTGAAAAAGATAATTCATTAATTCATAAAATATTTTACAAGTTTTTATGTTTATAGAATTAGCCCTAACAATACTGATCAAAACTGATTCCTATATTTCAATAAGGGACCGGTCATTTATTACAGGGGGGGTGGGCCGGGGTTTTTTCACTTTGGATTGTCTATAAAAATGTGGCCCTCCCCAACTTGTCGCAATTTTTTTCATGGCCCTTCCAATTTAAGCCTATTTTTTTTCATGACCCTCCCCCAAATCATATCTACGAAAGTTCTTGAAATTGGTATTTTTAAGATTTATGGTCGGTTCTACATTCAATTTTTTTTTAAATATTTCCAAAAGAGAAACGTCTTTAAGTAACGCTTAAATTAATGTTGAAAAAACCCAACAGATTTACCCTTCCATTGATGGGTTTAACATATCTGATAATGGTCTATAGTGTTTTAAAATCAGTTTTATTAGAACATCAACTGTATATCAAAATAGGTTTTGAATACTATTGCTTATAATACACACATGTGTTTAACATAGTGTAAATTCTATCATCTTATTTTTAATGCTCATTTTTTATTTATTTTTAAAATTCAAATCACAATGTCTTTTTAATCTTTAAATAACAAAATACTCACTGGTTAGCACTAAGGAAGAGAAGGAATTTTTTAATGGATGATCAACTTCTTTATTGAATTTACTTTCAACAGAGATAAAAAGAGCTATGATATTGCACTAGTTAAAAATTCCATCAAAGAACATATCTTGACCACATTATTCCACTGAAAACTTGAAACAATGATTTCATAAATTGATAAAACCATGGAAAGACCAGGATGGGAGATAAGCTCTTGACATAATAATTTCTTTTAAATACAAAATAAGATTTAAAATCTATCTTCAAACACTTTCAGAGTATAGGACCAAACAATGAAAATGTCAAATCTTTACTTTATAGGAAGTAAATCATCAAATTTCATAACATTTAAACTGTTTGTGTGTGAGTTTGATTTAAACAAATTTAAGTTTAGAACAAGTACATTAAGTTTGTAGAACAAGAAATCTATCAAATTTTGAAGGTACATATTATAAGGATAATAAAGGCACATCTAGGTTTCACAGAAATTACATATGTTACATTTGTTACATGTTACATAATATTTTAACAATAAAGTGTAAAACCCAAAAAGTATGGAAGCTTAAGTATGAATATAGCAAATGTTCCCAATTTTTGGAATATCAACATTGGAATTTATTTTTCTAAATATGCATTTCGATACTTTTCATAGATATGGCTATATTAACAAATTTGCACCAATCAAGCCATCTGCTAAAGTGTTACGGTTTCATAACTTTGTATCATTCATCATTCAGATATTAATAATTTGACTAGCTGTTTTAACTTTATGAGTCTATTAGTTATCAAATATCCATCTTTGTTGTATAAAAATATTCCAAACACCTGTTAACTGCTTGTATAAACTCTCAGTCCAACAGAACTACTTTTCTACTTTTTGTTCTACAAGAATAAAGAACAATGAATTCAGCAGTGAATTCATGGTGATGTTTTTATATGAGCATGTGTTTTTAAGAATATAAACCAGTCTTGCTCATATTCTGGAATTTTCTTTCATTTGATGAGGCTTTATGACAATTTTTCAGCCCCACTTTCAATTGCTAAAGAAGGATGGTTTTATAATTGTCTATTTCAAAATGACCCTCCCCAACCTTTTGTATTTTTTTTCATGACCCTCCCCTGGTGGCTGCATATATTTTTCTGACCCTCCCCTGAAAACCCCCGGCCCACCCCCCCCCCTGTAATAAATGACCGGTCCCTAAGATATAGAAAGAAATAAAATAATTGAGGTGGATGGCTTATTTTTATGAATATTCAACACCAGCTTTGAACATATAGATCTGGTTCTGTACTCTCTGTATTCCACTTGTCAATTAGTGGAAAGTTGAAAAGTATTTACATTATGTAACATCATTCTTTATTCCATGATTGAGTATTTTTTCAATTCAATAATAATTAAACTCTTTTTAAGGTAAATGATAAGAACATGGAAACATTCTCTCAGATATATTGATCACATGGAATTTTTGTGTGCAATAAGTTAAAAGCTGACTGATACTGATAATGTCACTGCAATTTGTAACTTAAATAGCTTTTCTATGTGTTTTTGTGTGAGAATTGTCTAGAGATGAGTTTTTTATGATTGATACGCTTATTCATGTTCGAATCATCACATTTGATTTTATTATCATCCCCAAATACCCTATTTTTTTGCTATTGATTTTTTAAAAATCCCTACACTACCAAACATTAAGTTTGTAAAGGATATATATATTGCTGAAATAAGTTCATTGTGACTGTCATGTAGTGCAATGATGTTGCAATAACAGTCAATGAGCTTTGAATCTACAAATTTCTATGCTTTTTAATGCAGCAAATGCAGCAATGATCTTTCAAACAAATGTAACATTATTCAAAGAGAAAGTTTAAATCACATAATGCTATAATAGATTTTAAATGCATTTATCCTAGCTGATTCTACTCAACTTCTGGATTGCATAACCAAAGTTAATGGCAGATGAACTTAAAGTTTTAATGAAAGGAGATATATATCATGATTTTAATGTACTGATGTGTGAATACCTTGATATCAATAATTTGTTTTATTTGTGTGTCTGATTTGTTTGAATTAATTGTTATCAGAGAAATTAATTTTTAATTTCTATATTTGTAGGTTTACAGTAATTCCTGGTTACAGGGAGGGGATGACAGGAGATTGATGTTAGCTTCTGTTCTGTAAAACTGGTTCTTGGATTCAAGATCTATTCATTAGCTTCAAGAGGAAGAATAAACTGAGAGCAAAATTAAATCTTTCAATTATCTCTGTCCATATAAAATGTTTCATTCTGTTTTGTAAACGATTATTGAATAAATTTGAAATTATCATATTTTACCTGTATTTATCTTCCACCTTATTTACATATACTTGTTTCTCATACCTGATTAATACTGTGATTATACCAGACACAAAAGAGATTTAAATAATTACATTTAATATGGAAAAAATTATGATGTAAAGTTGTAATCATCCAAAACATTTTGTCCTTTTGTGAATTTACTCAAATTTGAAAAAAAATATCTAAGTTTTGAGAGGCAAGAAATATTGTTATCTGACCTTGTATTGTTGAAGGGCACTTTAGTTGTCAGACATTCATAGATTTTCATCAAGTTTTAATCAAATCATAAACTGGGTATATATTTACTTTGTATAAACCCATATCCCTAATGATTTTTTTTAGGTCTGACTTCAGGTTGAATTCATCTTGAAAGCCTCCTGTCCTAACTTTGCTTTGAAAACCCTGGTTTTCAATTAGTTCTTTTTAAGTTTTCATATATTTTCAAATCACGTTTACGTAAACTGATTATCATGAAATTAATTATTATTTTTAAAAAATAACTATTAATCTTTAACTAGAAATTTGGAAATTACTTTATTGTCTGCTTTATCAACAAATGGTTTGTGATGCAGAAAGGAATATCCCATGATATTTCCTCGTGAGTGAGTGAGTTACTGTTTAGCTCCTCTTGATTAATACTTCAGCTAAAAGCAGCTTGATTCTTTTGTCAAGTCATCTAGCTATCGCATAGTCTGTGGCAGTGTATCGCCAAACATAGTCTAAGGGAGACTACTTGCCGTGATTGGGGCGTGGCTAATATAAAGCAAAATTGAAGAGGTTCAGTTTGTTTATTTCATATTTCTCGATAACTGAAAAGGCTGTGTTCGATCTATAAGGCTAAATGCCCACAGGAGAATAATACTTATATATATTAAACTAAGACAAGTTTCCCGCGATATTTATTGCGCGAATGTCATCGTGCTAGCTCGTGAAGGGGGCGGAGCTTATACGGTCATGGACAGATGTCAGTCAAGTTAGCCGGGTTCGGGATACATGCTTTTCTCATGTTGAAATGGAAGACATATTCTTCCGAATAAAGTTAGAATGTTAAGTCCACTTGATATACAATTTGGTTCGAAATTATATTTTATTTATTTGCTTGAAATTGTGCGGTCAATTTATTTCCAGTAGCTCAACGAGGTGACCACTGATCATTTTCAGGAAATTGTTTTCGACCTCGAAGTTAGCCTAGATGAAATACACATCGGACTGTGCTCATTTCGCTTGAATCATTCATGGTTTAGTGAAGGATATCTGTCATAGATGCTAATCATTTGATGAATTGTGTTCTTGCTTCGATATGAACGTTTTTTCAGCGTAGAAATGATATAAGGAATTTGCATAAGTAATGTAGGCAAATCGTACTGTTGAAAGTGACGCGAGACGTTCTCGATTATCTTGTCGGATTTTATACGAGGGATAGAAACACAATTAACATAAAACGTCATTTGGAAAATATCCTATGTGAATGTCTCTGATTTCTTGATTGCTTGTCTATACTTGAAAATGTCTTAATTTCATTGTATACATACTTTACAGACTCATGTTTTTGTACATGCAAATATGTTATTTAGATTCAGTTTTTCCTCGTCGGAAACTGTTAACGGTTTTGGACTGATGAAGGCAATGTTAATTTCCGTTTTAATGTTGCCAAATTTCACATCATGTTCAAGATTGGAGCCATATCAATAAGTGGATGCAATTTCAGTCACCATGCATGTGTGGTGACAACGAACGAAACATTCCAACGAATAGTACAATTTACGGGCATTGTTTGTCAATGACGTCACGATCAACAATGTTCAACAAATTGTCGACAAAAAGATAACTTGCAATACGACCGGACCTAAATGTAGCATGCAAGAAGTAAACACACCAACGTGATCACTGACATTTCCTCTCTTGAAAAATAAACATTTGATTAACATTTGTTAGAAAAGGATTTTTTTCCTAGCAATGAAAAAAAGTGATACTATTCCATGGTTCGCTAATTTACCGGGAAAACACAAACTTCCATTTTGACACCAACGACAATCGTTGTTCACACCAGTATTTACATTTATTTTACATCTGTTGAAAGCTAATTTAAATTCTAAACTTTCTGTGTAATTTGACAAGATAGGGTTGCCGGACAAAAAAGTTATAGCTGAAATACGAAAAGGTGTTAATTTTTCGTGACGTCACGGCAACTTATCTGGCACGAGGATAGCGCCAACGTTATTTTTATGAAGCGCCAAGGGGGCTAGAGCGAATCGATATTTTTTTTTCAACTAGACCTATACGAAAACATACAATAGTTGTTATCCAAATAAAATAAAATAAATAATAAAATGTTTATGTTAAATAATATCGACAAATTACTGTCCATGAATCATGATAGTGAGATATAATCAAAATTAAAAAAAGGTGTGGCTATTCCTTCAAGTGCATCTAACTTATGTAAATGAAATTTATAGATTTAATTATTTATTTTATATTTATGTTATTTTTTTAACCTCTGTCTACTTGTTCACGTTCTGTCTTCAAATATTTAAATAAATTTTGAACATTATTAGAGGAGAGGTTTTTTAGTTGATACATGTGTAACCTATTCTTTTCAATGTGAATACTATATGAAGACCCAATTCAAATCAATTGTAAATCAAATTTTAAATATTATCTACAAAAACCAAACTAAATAATCACAGGGATAAAGACTATGACATCATTGTTGCATGGAACTGAATACATCTGCAACAAAAAATTACCAGTGCTTATTACAGTGACTGAAGCAGGTTGAAAATTCTTTACAACATTGTTTTCATGTTTCTCTTGATCCAAAAATGCTCTTTTGTTCTGGGAATTGTTTATGACTTAACAGATTTCTGCCTATATGGCATTACAAATATGGGTTAACAATAAACATATATATATATATATATATTTGAAAATAAAATACTTCAGACGACACTTGCTGTAGATATCATTTTAATGATGACTGGATGCGTCGCATTTCGACTTGATAACAAGTCTTTTCAACAGTGTGGAGTTTTCACAACAGGGCAAATATATAGGTACACATGCTTAACTATGTAACAATGTACAATAGACTTTCAAAAAGCTTCTGGAGTAAATTTAATTTTATCAAAAGAATGTCTTCAAAAGACGCTAAAACATATACTCCTAGAAATTACATGTATACAGGTCATGTCACCGGTGCGATTGAAACAAAAGATCAATTGATGGACTGGGACAGACCGGGAAGAAGCTACCATAATGACTCAATTCTTAATCCCTCGTAAATAGCGCATTGTAAGCTAATCAAGCTAACCACTTGTCACTTGCTAATCAATCAAAGTCTATTGTACATTGTTACATAGTTAAGCATGTGTACCTATATATTTGCCATGTTGTGAAAACTCCACACTGTTGAAAAGACTTGTTATCAAGTCGAAATGCGACGCATCCAGTCATCATTAAAATGATATATACAGCAAGTGTCGTCTGAAGTATTTTATTTTCAAATATACATTTACTTCACGTGCGACCTTTCACCTTTTTACCTATATATATATATATATATATATATATATATATATATATATATATATATAATATCACATAAAAAATAACATGGATGGTTGATTTATTAAATCTATTTTATTTCAAAATTCAAATCAGTAAATTTTCCCACTTCATCGATACATATATTCAGCTTTGAAATTATTGTTAATTGACATGAAACTTATTCACCAAAAATGTCACATCTCTAGCTTTGGGGGTGCAGTAGTAGGCTACGTGAGGTGATATGTTTTTTTTTTAAGCCGGTTGCAAGAAAATTTCACTTATATATAAAACAACTTCTAGTATCATTGTGGCTATGCATTGCAGTGAAACTTGCGAGCAACCGCTGGAACAAGTGAACCATGAGTGAAACTGTGCTGAGAACCAGTGTAGCATTGCACCCAGACCTGTACTTCAGACAAATTTTCTGAGTCTGTGGCAATATTGACACCACAGACCGCTTGTTCTGAAGCCCAACACGCTAACTGCTGCGCTATCCAGCCCCCCAGTTGAGTAGAAAAAAATAAGTTCACTGATAATGGATAATGGGCTATGCCATTAACCCATCTGGCTTCATAGGCCTGACAGTGAATTTATTTATTTACTGCTGAAAACATTATTTTACTGATTTAAAAAATAATATACACTTTAATGACATAAGCAGGTTAAGATGACAATGACATGACCATAACAGAGTTGATAAGCTTCGAACCTTGGTCTCCCATAGATTTTCAAATAAACTCTAGGTAAAGTTACTCATCACATTAAGTACTATCTAAATGTCACTTGATCAAATTACACATAAAGAAGTTCATTTTGGTCTCCATGATAGTCCCAAAAGCACATGATGGGTCTGTTATAGGATGAAAGAAAATAACAATCTATCTCCTTCTTCAATACATTTCTTGATGAAAACTTGTTGCAGAACAGTGGTGATCTGCTACTAAGAGCTTTCTTCGAACTTTCTGAAACAAAAACAAGAAAAGTTAGACACTGACTACCATAAGCATGCTGATTTCAGAATCAGGGCAGAATATGAACAAACTCAATGTAATTTTAATATAAAATCTACCTTTGTCTCAACTTACAAATTGAAGTTAATACCTCATCTTAAAAAATTAAAAAACAAGTTTTGATATAAATTCATAGATTTCATTAAAAGGTGACTTTATCAAAGGTCAATGTTCAAATATATTTAGTCAGTATCAATCATTACATTTTTGTGGAGAAATACAGAACTGTCATTGGTGATATGGTACACAAACAAGAAATTATAAGAAATCACACTATTGCTAAAAAAAATATTTTTACCTTTAAAAAGGCCTAGTTGTGAAAAACTTAGTTATTTGAACATCGGTTTTAAATATATAAAAAATGATAAATAAAAAACACCCGCTAAATTCAATTTTATTTTGATTTTCATGAGTTTTATAGTCTTGAGCCTTCATGAGTCATGTTCGGTACTGACAAGATAAAAAGAAACATGCAATGAAAAGCCAATGATATTTGTCAAGAATATATGTGTAACTTATATGTTTAGATTGCCAAAATCACCTTCAATTTCAGTTTATAATGATACAAATATAAACCAAGCAAGAGAATGTAGGTTAATAAAACACGGTTAACTGAATTAAATTAAATTTAATTAATTATTTACCTTGATGATACTATGATTGCCACTTTTCAGGAGGGATAAATGTAAATTAAAACTGCTACACATGATGAACATCTGGAAAATGAATTAAAAAATTTCTAAATGATCAAAACAAAATTACTTTGCTTGACAAATGATTAGAAAGTAGTTACAAATATGACAGAAGACACTTCAATTCTTACTTTCTAAAACTACAACACTTATTTTTGAATTTTCAATTGGGGGTAAATTTCCCTCAAGACTGTCAATAAACATGATTGAATGCAGTATCAACTTTGACAAATTTTCAAATGCCATTGTCAAGACATGATCCTAATATAAATGAGATGTCATCTCAAAAGTAACTATGCCTGAAAGTACAGTAAATTTTTTGCAATTTCATTAATTGCCAATACAGTCAAAACATTTGAGCATACTCAATGTTCATGAACATAATAAGCCTTTAAATTCAATAGTTTACAAAGGCTATTTGAGATTATTTCAATTTCAGTCTTTATTCTTGCAATATTTATTGCACAGTCCAATAATTTACTACACATTTTTACTTGCCAATTGCAAAACTCACCCAAGCTTTGCTTCAGGCCATCCAAAAAGAAGGCCACAGACTCTGAATCCTGGTAGTGTATATGGACATCTGTGGCACTTTCTCTAATTCCCTCACTCATCTATTTGCAGAGATTTAATGATTATTATTAATTTGAAATTCTGCTGACTCAAGAGCATACAAAATTAAATCACAATAAATAAATCTACAAGATAAAGACAAGAATGTTATACCTTTTGTTGATTATTCATATTATATTATTTTTTTAAAGGTTTACCTCATTAATTTTTATATAATCTAGATAAAGTAAAATCAACACATATCACTGAGAATAATTCTCAGTGATATGTGTTGATTTTACTAAAAAGCATCGTACATTTCGATGAATAATTACAACAAATAGTAATTTATACTTATTTACTAAACAGATTTCTCTTGAAAAATATGTTGCATAAAATATTTTTACTTTTCTACTAATTTGATACAAATTTAATGAATACTAGATAAATAATTTTATTAGTTTTAATTGAGAAAACTAATGTTAATATTCGGACCTCATTATGTAATGTATACGCACATCTGAAGCAGATAAAAATAATCATTCATCCAGTGTGTTCTCATCCCTGAAGCAAGAAGCCCATCTTAGACCTGTAAAAATCAATGATTAAATAATGATTTTGTTATGTAAGTTATGATTAATAACTGAAATGAAGTGGGGCTTTTTTAACAATTAAGAGTGAAATAGACATGAGATTTGAACAACATCATATGATACTTTCTTAATAAAATCTAATCATAATCTGTCCAATATCTTTAGTTCCTAACACAATATATCCTTTATATAAATGTTGAAATAATTAATTTCAAGTACATGAATATTGCATGTGCCTGTATATTTGAATTTAAGCACTGTGGTGATGTAACACAACCAAGAAAAGGCAATAAAGTATTTATTATTATTATTATTGTATTGGATTATGGATACAAAAAACTATCGAGTTTTTACACGCATATGCCCATGCCGACACTTGAGGAGAGAAGTACTTATGAACTATCAGTGTGTAGCCTGTCATTATTATTTGAATAAATCAACTACTTTGAATGAATGATGACCATATGACGACATGGTAAGTTACTCAAACTGACTCGGTCATATTCTAGTGTCAGTCGCTATGAAAATCTAAATTTTGCGACGTTCACAGCAAGATTATCTTTGGAATTTACCAATTCTTACCAGGCATTTAGCAGTTGTTT
Source organism: Phorcus lineatus (assembly GCA_921293015.1). Lineage (NCBI taxonomy): Eukaryota > Metazoa > Mollusca > Gastropoda > Trochida > Trochidae > Phorcus > Phorcus lineatus. Next base: position 45,180,362 of record OV121093.1, read on the forward strand.
CCTCGGCATCTCGTGACTAAAGCCCAGCCGTCCTCCTCGGGAAATTACATCGCTCAAAATTCGCCCGCAGACAAACTCAGCAAGTGCAGCCATGTTGTTTATTCTGTCACTGTGCGCAATGAAACGCGCGAACCAGTTACGTTGGTGATTCCATTATGTCCGGACATGCGCACTGGGCTTTGACCTAGATTATGTCAACAGCGAATTTCCGCTGGCCACCAGCGGGATTTTTAAATCCGTTGAAATCGCTGTTTCTGTATACAATCTGTCCGTAAAATCGCGCTAAATATATCGTACGAAGTCCGCTCTTTCATTTTAAAACATATAATTTTTTTCCCATAGGCGTAATGTTAAAGGGGACATTATGGTTTTAAGCTTTCTAGACCTTATGCTTTTGGAGAAGATGAAAATAGGTTTTTTGGGTGTGACCCGTCACAAGATCACAAAACATGGAGGTAAAAAGACACATCAGTAAATGAATCTTTGCACAAAGTTTAAGCTTTCTAGTCAGCTGGAGAAGATGATATACTGTAAAATCATTAATTTTCCCGGGGTTTTTTTTCCGCACAAACATAAAAAATGACTGATTTCGCGCATATCGACTGTCAACTAGGTTGAGAAGTTTATTGTTACAAAACTAGTATAAAATGGTTGCATGTACATTTTACCTCATTTTACCGAATTCTGTGTACAGGATGGCATTATGTATGTGGTTAAAGAAGGCACCTAAACCCAAGATACACGGGCTCTCAGATCCCAGTGACACAGATGACTGTGACTTGTGATGACTGTGTTTGCACAACAAACAACGTGCACATCGGCGTGCACACATGTGAGAGCTCTAATTAGTGACTCGTGAGAAATAAAATGTGTCTACCAATTTATTTGTTTGTTATTGTTTTTCTTCTCGTTCATAACTATAATATTTTACAATGTTTTATTTTTCGCAAATTATGGCTTTGCGCAAAAAGTGTGCAAAGTAAACACCCGTGAAATATAATAATTTAACAGTAGATGAGTTTATAGTCAAGTAGTCTGAACACACTTTTTCAGATTTTCTTAGTCAATATTTCGAGAGAAGAAGATAAATTAGTTAAAATTTTACTGATGGACAAATGGACGCCTTGCGACATACCATGTCATAAGCCTTTTTAAGCCAGATGATAAGGGTAAACAACATACTTACAAATTTGAGTCCAAATATAACAATGGAATGCAATTTTCCTGCATACTTGATGCAGAAAATGTCTGGAGTACCCCAAAAAATTATCATGTGCGTCCCCGGTGAAGCAGTAAATTTCAGGTACAATTTACTTGATCTGCTTTTGATAAAATCCAAAATTACTAAGTCACTATAAGGCGTGTTAAGGTTAAAGAGATAATGCCTGCCTTGCCCACATTTGAGGATGGGTCAGTCCCACAGTTACAAATTTGTATCACTTAGGTGCATGGTACATCCGACAATAATTCAGGTTTGGGTGAAGCAGTTCTGCAGAGAACATTTCCTGGACGACAGGCTAAAAATAGCATATCTAGTCTATCTATCTAGTCTATTCTTTATCATCTGACAAGTGTTGGCATTGACAGTATTCTTTCGCATAAGAAAGAATTGAACCTCAATAACAAGTTTCTCCAATACATCAATTGCTTTCCTAGGAAAAATACTCTTAAATGGAAATTATTTTGCCTCTTCTGCCAAATATTACTTTAGCAGTAATATGATAGCGATATGATAAACCACAAAAGTTTACAATAAAAGTGCATAAATGGTCACAATTACAAACTCATATAATTTCACCCTCTAAATAAATACACCCTTCCAAAAGTTACTCAAATGTTTAAATAATATAGCTATAAAATACTCTTTGAGGAAATTTAGAGTGAGTATAAGACAAAAGAAATAATATCACCAAATGTTAGAAATAGGACCAAAAACTGAAAAAATAGAACATTCCAAATCAAAGATGTAAACAAACTTGAGAACAGAAATAATTTATACAAATACTACCTTGAATGGATGAAAACCTACTCTGAAAGAATGTTTATACATATTTCAAAGAAAGAACAATAAGATTATTACCTGGAGATTGATTTCCCCCCATATGTGAATTGTTGAAGTTGAGCCAACATAAACCATGTGTTTCTTGCACTCAAACATCGTGCACTTATCAGCGCAGCGCATCAAGACAGAAGCGATCGTGAACAAAGGGAACTTATTACCAGCATTTAGGCCTAATGCTTGCCGCTAAAGAAATTATGTACTGATATACAGTAATCATAATGAAATGAATAAATTTACTGGATAGTTTCAAAACACTATACATATAAAAACTTTGTAACAATAAACACTCCTTTACGATATTTTAACTGTAGATTAAATTAATTCATGAAGCAATGAACATTTCAAGCTATATTACCCTGACCAAAAATATAGTAAGGCAGATATTTCTGGAGACTGAAGCTCTGTTTAGCAACTAAGATGACTGACACTTCATTTGGATTATGCCCTCGGATTATAGAGAAAATGTTATCTACCATTTGTTTTTAACAAGATGCATTTTTTAATTAAGGATTCAGCAATTTTGCTGAATCCTTATTGTTATTGGCGTGTTTTATTATTATTTTTTTTTTTTTTTTATTCCACCGATTTTGTCGCCGCGATTTAGCCCAAACCACTAAAGCTATTACAGCCAAACTTACCAGTCTGGTGGAGCTTCATTAGACTTAGCCGCACTAAGCTTTTGGGCTTAATCGGCTTAAGCGTTAAGGGCACAGTACCATCCAAAGTTCGAAAAATTAACATGGGAATTTTTTTCAAAATGCACTTAAAGACTTGCAACTTTTTTGAAACGATAGCCAATAACATTGCAAGCAAAAAAGTAAATCATGGCGAATTCGTAGCATGAATACTTTAGCCGCCATATTGCTTTTTTTGACGTTTTGAAATTTCCGGACCCTATGCATCTTTGAGAATCTTCTTCTCTGAAGATACTTCCATCTCAGAGCTGAAATTCATACTCAATGTAGCTGAAGCATTGTAATTTAGAATTTGACTTTTTCAAGGTCGTAAGATTAAAACTTTTTTCTCAGGAACCCTGCAAATTCGGGCGACTAAGCTCATATAAGCATGTTCAAGGGGCGATAACTCAAAAAGTTAAACTCACAATTGCAATATTTTTTCAGGAATGTAAGACCAATATGTTGACTTGCAGAAACCGTTAAAACATTGATCGCGAACAGTCATTTTCGTTCACAATAAACGATCAAAAACAGCAAAAATATGTTTACTAAAAATTAACATGGGCTATTTTTGCACGTAGAGACTTGAAACTTGATTTGAAAGAAGCTTAAGAACAATACAAACAAAAAAGTCAATCATGACGAATTCATAAGTATTATAGTTTTTTCGCATTATGAACTTATTTGTTCCAGAAATCGCTTTCCACTATCCCCCGATTCTTGTCATCACGATTCAGCCCAAACCGCTAAAGCTATGACAACCACACTTACCAGTATGCTTGAACTTCATGTGACAACGCCACAATAAGCTTTTGGGCTTAATCGGATTAAGCGTTAAAGGCACAGTACCATCCAAAGTGCGAAAAATTAACATCAAAATGCACTTAGAGACTTGCAACTTGCTTGAAACGATAGGCAATTACATTTTGAGCAAAAAAGTAAATCATGGCCAATTCCTAGCATGCATAGTTTGGCCGCCATATTGCTTTTATTGACTTTTTGAGATGCATCTTTAAAAATCTTCTTCTCTGAAGATACTTGCATCTAAGAGCTGAAACTCTCAAATAATGTAGCTGAGACATTGGGAATTTCAGGGTGATTCAGATTTTGATGTAAGTCCAATTTTTTTTTCCTCACCACTTCTTTGCAAAAACCGCAATATGCTTAGGAGATAAGGTCAGATGAAACTTGCTGCAGTAGCTTAATGCATGCTCTAATCCTCATGAAACTTTCAGGGAAGCTGGCTAACATCACTATGTTTCTACTCAATGTGTTTTTTTTGCGCTGAATCCTTTTGTTGTCGCTTGCGACTATATTTTGTTATTATACTTATTAGATTGTGAAAAAATGTGTGCATAAGTGTTTTACAGACTTTGGATTTCTTCTGCCTCGAGGTTAAGTACCCAGTAATTGAAGACAAAATTTCGCTAGTTGACCATGAGGCAGATGAGGATTATCACTAATACATATATATTTCTTTTAAGGAAATCAAACTGAAAGAAATGACTAATAGATTTTGTTCACATCATTTTGCAGTTTAAGAGAAGGCTTAATCAGTGAGATAGTACTTGAAACACTGTTGGTAATTAATGAGTGATTGTAGGATACTCTTAAGATGGAAATATTGGACTGTAAACAGCCTTTCATCATCTAAGACAATGCAGAATATTACCTTGGTCAGTGAGGTAGTCTAGGGGTGTATAACCGCAGACGTTTTCTTTCTTCATGTCTGTTTCATGGAGCTGCTCCAGTTGTTCTTGTAACTCTTCAGCATTGATTCCTCGCCTCCTACACAGGAAGTGGAGTGGAGTGTTTCCGTACATGTCGGCCTTGTCTCCCTGATTGATCAATGTCAGAATATTCTGCATGGGAAGTGATCCCTTGCAAAGAACATGAAGCGGTGTTATTCCATTCTCATCTTGCTTGTTGATGTCTCCCTTTGCTGTGTTGACTATTTGAAGGACCAAATCAAGTTCAAGCTTTCCATTTTTACAAAGATGATGTAATGGTGTAGTTCCATGTTCATCACCTTTATTGAAGTCGCCTTTCCCTTCCTTGATCACTAGATCTACAGTGTCCAGTTGAAGACTTGAGTTTGCACAGAGATAGTGCAGTGGGGTGCTCTTATGCTGCTCACACTTGTTTAGATCTCCTTTACCTTGGGTGATAATCCACTGAATCTCTTCTGTAGTAAATGTACAAGATTTGAAAAGATAGTGAAGAGGTGTCTTCCCAAACTTATCAGGATTATTAATGTCCCCATTTTCTTCAATTATGATCAGTCGCATGGCAATGATGACCACATCCTGTAGCTTATCATCATAATGTCCATCATCCACAGCAGAGATCCTGACCTGACAGAGGTAGTGAAGAGGTGTCTTCTCGTACTGATCACAAATATTCACATCCCCTCTTCCTTCAGATATAATCAGTCGCATTGCATTGATGACCACGTCCAGAAGCTTATCATCACAATGTCCATCAGCAGCAGCAGAGTTCCTGAACTGACAGAGATAATGAATAGGTGTCTGTCCATACTGATCACAAATATTCACATCCCCTCTTCCTTCAGATATAATCAATCGCATTGCCTCAATGGCCACGTTCTGTAGTTTATCAACATTATGTTTAACAGCTGGAGAAATAGAGTTTTTGATCTGACAGAGATAGTGAAGAGGTGTCTTCCCATACTGATCACAAATATTCACGTCCCCTCTTCCTTTATTGATGATCAATCGTAGAGTGTCCAAGTCTACAGGATAAAGGTTATCATCATCATCATCATCATTGTTGTCGTCATCTTCATCATCGTCGTCATCGTCCTCATTAGAAATCATGAGCTGACAGAGATAGTGAAGGGGTGTTCTCCCTCTATTATCCTGAATGTTCACGTCAGCATCAGCCTTCACTAAACAGTGTACAGCAGCCATGCGTCTATTCCTAGCAGCTGTGCACAACATTGTTTCCCCATCGTCACCGGGTTGGTTGATGAATTGCTTTGAACCATTCTGGAAAAAATAAAGATTAATACAAACACTTGAACATGCTCTTTACATCAAATCTTTTATCAAATAATTTGGCAAAATTCATTTTGGTTGAAAAGGGACTCGTAAGATTGGAATACAGTTGTTAAATTTGTCTGTTTCTTGTTTAGAGATATACCAATGGTAAATAATCAAACACCAAGTTCTTTCTCCAGAAAACTTCATCTGACAACAAAGAGGTCAATGTGTCAGATAAAACAACTGTATAATATGATCAAACAATGATCTGGTAGTGTACAGAATAATGTTCAGCTCAGAAGGGAAATCTCCTGTTTTACAATCTTGTAGTTTTGCAGTACAAAAACATAATTTTATGGAATTGGATGAGAAAGTCAATAATTGTTGTTATGATAATCAAGTCTTTTGTTTATTTGAACATATGACATTGTAAGTACAAAACTTTCAGTAACTGAGTGTGCAACTTTAAACTCACAAAATTGTAAGCATATCAAATAAATTCAAGATTTATCATGACAGTATCCTGTTGGTAGAAGATTATTTGGAATTTAAAATCACCTATTATAACATAACCATTATACCTTTAAAAAATGAATAGAAAATTATACATCCTTACCATTCCCCTGAACAAATGCAACAAGCAACTGACATTGTCAAGCTATATTACCCTCACATGACGGTGTTTTTAGGTATTATATAGTTCATCAAATTATGACTTTTCTATGACTGTTTTGAAATTAACAATTCCTAAATATAATTTTGCCGAATTATATGTCTTTTGCATTGTGGTACAGCATAAAATATGAAACTGTTTTATAAGAAACAAAATAAAATCTCACAAAGATGTGTATTTTCATTCATGTTGGTGATCTTAAATACACATTTAAACCCCAAAAAACTGGATCATTTCAGTCATTTTATGATGTTGTCATTTTTGGCCACAAACATGTCTTGAATTATTTGTTTCAAAATCAACCTGATGTATTTCTGGATCTCTGTGAATGGGCACAGCGAGAACTATCTATGATCCAGACTTCACTCAATTACAATGTTCTTCCAAATACATTGCTTTTTTCCCATAAACTGAAACCTTAAGACAAATATTTTCATAATTTTAGATAATGACTCCCTTCATTTATTCAGCATCTCACACCAACTTACCAAAATGAGATGATTGGTTACAGGTAACAGAGACACCACTTATCAACAAATATTGAAAATGTTACACACATATTGTAAAAAAAGGTTGTCATGACTTTGACAAAAATCAAATAATGTCTTTAAAAGATAGAAGTTATGGGCCATACAGGATATGAAACAATTTTCTACCAGTGTCCCTATTTTTTGTCCAAAAAACGTCAATTAAAAAATTTTTTAAAATTGTTGAGCATGACACACCATCATGTGATAAAGCTGATACCAAATTTGACAACAATCAAATGATAAGTTTTCTTACAATTCATAAATCTTTCCCCGAAATAAAAAAAATATTATGAAAACTTGATTACATATGAATTTCCATGAACCTTTCTTCATACCAGTCCAAATTGAACTTTTTACCATGAAAACAGAAATAATGAAATGCTCAGAAATGTCAAGTGACATTGTGTTGGGCTAGACATGGGCTAGTGACAGCCACAACCAGACATGTGAGTGAAGACGTGTTGGGCGTCCCGAGGGTGCTCAGGGAAGCGAGCGAGAAAGATCGACAGCCAGATTAGTCAAAAGTACTTATAAGATATAAAAGCAAAGGAAATCCACATCACGTCTCTTGTTGAATCACAGAACCATATAAGGTCCTCTCCCCAAACACCCTATGATGCCACAGAACCATAAAAGGTCCTCTCCCCAAACACCCTATGATGCCACAGAACCATATAAGGTCCTCTCCCAATGTTATGTTTCAAAACCTCAATGAATACATAGGTGGGCATTTTATTTTTAAGATGCCATAGTTATTTATCTCTCACATAGATTTACTGTGACTGGTAATAACCATTGACTCATGTTAATAAAGCAACAATTTTAAAACACATATGACTATCACTACTTACCTCCTTTTTATCGGTTGTGACACAGCAGGAGATAAGAGTTTCACAGAACTCCCTACTCCGACAAAGTCTGTGTTTGAATACAGAGTAATCTCCCTCCAGTATCTCTTCACGGAACCTCTCAGCTACAGCCTTCAGTACAGCAGGGATTGGCTTCACTATGATGTAACATGCAGATCTTCTTCTGTCTTCTTCATCAGATGTTGAGATGACCATCTTCTGTCGTATAACAGAGAGAGTTGCATACTGAACACAGAACAGAGGGTCAATGTCATTGATGACATTCAGTACACTCTCATATACAGAGGGATGAGCAAACTGACAGGTTCCATTCCTCCACACAGTGATATAGCTGCCTTCTTGTTCCTTCTCTACTTTAAATAAATCATGCCTTTCATCTTCATCCTTTATGCCATAAATATCAAGCTGACCATCGTTTTTTATCATCAGCTGGAAAAGATGTTTGCAGTTGTCATTGTAAAGAACTTTGGTTGTCTTGTCCAGAAACTTCAAAGGTGATTCAAAAAATTCTTCAATTGGTACATTATATCCCTTTGATCTAAGTTTTGAAAACATCTTACAGCAATGTGGGAAGCCGTGTGCGACTTCCATATTGCAAACTATTTCTTTTATATCATGCTGTATAGTGACATTCTCAAGTCCAAGATGATAGTCCATGATCTTCCTTCTTTCATCTGTCAATTTACCTTTACTCAGGTCAACAACACGTTCCCTGTCAAAAATGGTATCTGTAAGATGTCCTAGATAAACCTTAGATTCATTTACAACATTTTTCCGACTGATGAAGATGACTTTGGTTTTTGGATCACATTTTTCAATGACTCTTGATATTTTCAGTATGACGTCAAGCCAGCTCTTAATCAACTGATGATCAGCAAGGAATGCACCGAATCTATCATCAAACATGATCACCTTATCTTCTTTCATCTTTTCTATATGATCATACTCTTCAGGTTTGTAGAGAGTGTAGACTCCTATACCCTTCTGCAGGAACTTCTCCAGCACCAGATAGCCGAGTGTGGTCTTGCCATCCCCAGCATTCCCTGTTATTGTGACCCAGTGTTGTCCTGAACTCAGCTTCTTTACAACAACATCCACAGCAGACACTCGAACCATCCCCGCCGTCATGCACTCTACTTCTTCCTTTGTCCTTACTATGAAAAAGAAAACCCATAAACCATTTTATGAATTACCTATAATCATATGTGATTTGTTAGGATACAACACTTGAATGACGTTCAAACGAATATTTTCAGTGAGTTTACTTACAACTTGAAAGAACATTCATTCTTAAACATTTCTATGAATAAAAAGCTTCATGCCAAGAAGTCTTTTAGAACATTGTTATGTGGAATTATTGTGTGATAATGAACAATCAGGAAGAGCTTTTTACAAATTACCATCACTTTCAGGACTAACTCCTACTGGAGATAAATCACACATATAGAATTCTAAACAAACATTTGAAAGTGACATAAAACTGCTAGGTTGTAAAAAGAACAGCAATGTCAAACGTTAAGTATATACATTGACAAATATTTCCAATTAGGAAAATTTGAAACTTCACTTAAAATAACAACAAGCGTTTTTAAAAGCCCTATTTTTACATTTATATCAAAATAATCTTTTAACAAAAATAAAAAATTTTGATAATTCAAACCAATTGAACAATATGCATTTTGACTGTACAAAACTATTCCGTTTTACTAGAATGGCATCACGGGCGCTAAGTAAGGTGCAATATGTAAAACTTTGGTTTCAAGCACCACAACTGAAGTAAGAAAAACAAAATATATTACCTAAAATGTCATGGAGAGCATCTGATCCTATCACTGAAAAACAAAAAAAAAAGTTTTAAGATAAAATAATTGCATTTTATTGATTGTGAAATTAACATACATTACAAGTACTATCCAAACAAATTTAACTGGCTGCAGATATGACTCAAAATTGGACTTAAAAACAGTACAGAAACTAGTTTCCTAAAAACTGCAGTATTGGAATCTTGAACCTTATATTTAGGTCAATATTTAAAAATCAAGAGTCAACATAACGCCCACAGATTCAGCATCACAATATTCTCCCTTACAAAAGCCTGATAGTACTTAAAATTTTTAATAATCGCCCTAAAATGTCAAGTTGGGTGTCACTGACCCTACTGAGAAACAAGTTTGAGGACACGTTTCACTGGTAAGAGTCCATGGCAAGCTACGGCTCGGATGAACTCAAGGACAATGTGTCCGCGATGTTTCCCGATTCAACACAGAAAGTATAGTAGTAACTCCCATTTGATCTAAGTATACATAAGTAGAGAAATATAACATTTTTAACATGTTGTACATGTTAAATTGTTATATTTCTTTACTCCTGTACCACTGAGGCTGCATCATTTTTCAGTATATAAACGTGTGATGATATAATTGAATAATAAAATTAAAACTATGTAAATTTCGGTAATTATTTTACCCCTTCACCGATGCATGAATGAGGTTTGTGGTACTGTTTAGGTCAGTGAAAAAACTGCTTCTTCAAGACAAATATTCACAAGTTGTCAATTCTGATTCAGTATTTGATAAAATAATCGTTAAATCACAAATCTTTTTAACATGAGAAGGAGTGTTATGGTCTAAACCCCAAGGCCCGAATTAATGAAAGGGGTTCATGCCTTTAACCCGGTCTTAGTCAAACAAAAATCCAGATTTGCTGGCAATCAAAGTAACTTTTTATAAAACCTAGGTTAGGTCCTTTGCATGGAGACTGATTCTCACATTTTTCATATTTTTAAGCACGTTTTCAGTGCGTGAGGTTCAACGTCACCACTCTGTTAAGTTCGGCGTTTAAAGCAAAGTTTGCCTATTCAATCAAGTTAAGCTGTAGATTAAACTCTTTTGTAAAAGTTCGTTTGCTATTAAAAAAACAAAACTGAAAAAAGTCTAAACTTTGCAGTAAACCACGAAAATCTAAACCTGCTGTTCGGCACGTTTACTGTTAATAAAATGCGTGCAATCATACATGAACAATGTTTCTTACGCAAGCGGGCACAAATATGCCGGGTATTAAAGTTTTCATAAGGGTCAAGGAAATTACAGTTTTTCTAAAAATAACTCAGGATTTGATTGGCTGATTGAACTATTTCTATTCATTCGTTCAGCGAGTCGAGCGTACCCATGTCATAGAGATTTCAAAACAAACATGGTTTTTAAAATACGTATGTCAATGTAAAATGTTTTATATGGTTTGTTTTATTATTTCGTTCATCTAGGATTGTCCTGCTTAATATATGATCCACAAACATGTAATGAATTGCAGAGACTACATTTAACTGCGCCATGACATAATCGTTGTTCGTTGCGCATGAATACAATGATCGAGGTCACTTGCAACTCGCCTTGACGAAGATATTTTCCAATAGTACCGTAAATATTCTTAGATTTGACTTTGGCAAGAAAAAGAATAACCAACTCGAAGCTCGAAATTACGGTTTATCTGTCCCTCGTGAATTTATAACAATAATCCACTCAGGACAGAAAAACCATAATTCCTCGCATCTTGTTGATTATTCTTATATTCTTTTTTAATTCCAATTTTAATCTTAAATGCGTCAGTAGATGCTTCTCATACTTAGTAATTGTAGAATGCAGGGATTATTTCAGTAATAGACAAATGCAGGATATGCATATGGTAATGAGATATATATATAAAAGATAATTTTCAGCAGGTATTTCACTTTATGTTTGACAAGTTTAATCTTGAAGCGGTAAATAAAAACCATATCATATATCATAATCTGAAGTGGCATAATCTGAACTACTACAATTCATTAAATAAAGCCAAAGTCAACTCCAACAATGTCAGCTGTCAAAAGGCACTTTGTTTTAAAAGGAAATAATGTCTATGTTGTAATGGAAATCAGTAAGTCAGCTCAACATTATAACTGTAATCATGTTACTTCAGGGTTCAGCATAAGTGACCTTGACCTTATCGTAAATAAAAGTCAACAAGATCGTTTTGATTTTAATTCATAGTCTTAAATATTTGTCACTTTATCAAATGCTAGTATTTTGCTTCTAATGTGCAATATGCATTGAATTATGCCCTTGTTAACCCAACTTGTAAGCCTATTCTTCAATTTGTCTCTTTGCCATACTTTTGGGTTCCAAGTATATATTAGATTAAAAAACAGATTAAAGTCACAGATATCATGAATGTTTTGAGTACAGTTTACTTGTTTAGAACTGTGCTTTGATCACTTATAATTCTGACGTAGTTGATTCCGACAATGCCGATAGTTTGTTGTTTGAGTTAGGAAGTGAGTTGTCTGATTAAAATCGACCCTGTTCCAAGGAATAAAAGTTTCAAAATATTGACTCTATCGAGATTTGAAGTCTATCTGTCTAGGCCATCCTCACCACTAGGTCTGACCGCACCCTACTGTAGCGCACGTTCTTCCATAAACTCAGCTAACCAATCACAATGCGTGCGGCAAAAGCATTCGGTATCAGTAGCTAGGGGCAAGTAACTCCCATTTACCATTCGTTAACCTTGATCGCCGCTATCTTTATTTTAAACGCCATGATGTGATTGGTTCGCTATTGACTAGGTTTTGTCTGCGCTAAACTGGTGTCGGCACGTGCAAGCAGTGAAGCCGCCTTCAGACCTAGTGGAGAGGATAGCCTAGACAGATAGAGTTCGAATCTCGAAAGAGTCAATATTTTGAAACTTTTATTCCTCGGAACAGGATCGATTTTAATCAGACTGGCAGGTGAGTTATTTCATACATCGTTGCATTACTTAGGAATCAGTATGTTCCATCAGGTTGTAGAATTGATTCAATAGTTATTATTCCAGTAAATATATTCCAGCAATTCTTATTCCGGCAGATCCAATTTCTTTGAATCCGGATCTGACGGATCCTACGAGATAATAGATGATTGAGTAATACAAGATCAAGATGAAGTTTAGATTTAGGTGTCATACGATAGAATGTATATAGATCAAGTGCCCCTGCATTTTCTTGTTATAAGGACTCCACAATTATTTGTATGGTCATGCTAATTTAGATCAAATATTACATTGCTATATCATTGATCAAATATTACATTGCTATATCATTGATCAAATTATCTGCAAATGTAAAATTTCACTAATGTCCCCAGAACTAGTGAGTTTCATCAACTTCAGATGAAACTTGGACGCTGATGCTATTGAGATATTGTGTCCAGACAGCTTGTAGATGAACGGTTGTGAATTCTATTGGAGGTAATCAAGAGCGGACTTAAATCCAACACTGAACAACATCTAGTTTCTGTAATTGTGTAATTGTGATACCAAATTTAACAATATCTTATGAAGCAAGTTAAGAATTTTGGTAATGTTACTTTAAATTCACATCATATGACTTACCATATTTGTTCATCACTCCCACAACGTTTGAGGTTTGCACATTCCCCCTTGTAACGCCAGTCACATTGATGGACGGGTCAGCCATGTTTCTAGGTAGAGACATATTTCATATGTAACACAGGAATCAATACAAATCAACTTGACATAGGAATCAACAGTGACGGTACAGCAGTTCTCAAGTATAAATAAAGAATTTGAAAAGTTTATTAACAACGACCTTGCTGGATGACGGGCCGGGCTATAAGCCCAATCAGCCCTGATGAGAAAATATTAAATTCAGATAGGGGTTAAAGCCACACCTGGGGATCATGGTTGACATGTGTTGACAGTGTCAAGTTTAGTGGACATAGCTGTATAGTAACAGTTAACAGAGATATGCATAGGACAGTGCAGTAGGAGATAGACAGGGTAAGACTTCCACCCGTAACCCCCGGTTTTATTTAGGAATAAAGATTTTAAAATATGAGAAATATCTGACACAAATATCTAAGTTTCAAAGAAATGAAATCCATGTCATATTTAGATGAAAAAAAACCATTGAGTGTTGGGATCGAACTCTACATAATCTACCAACCTATTATCGAATGTCTTCCATGACGGCGCAATTCTTGATGCGCATTAGGAAGATGCCCAGTTTAAGTAATACTAATAGAGGTACAACTTATCAATATGACATAACTCTACAAGGAATACTCTGATGAAATGGCGTCGATAAGGCTCTCAAAAACTGGTTTTTCGGTTGCGATACATGAGCGCCAGATGTATTCGGAGAGATGTAGTGCGAAATTGCCTCGAGTAGTGTGAGTGCTGGGCAGCTGCCGTTTCACGCACCACCACCTATTTTCTATTAAGTTGGTACAGGCACCACTCTCAGGATCTGAAAATACGTATGAACTCAAGATGGTTAACGCAATTATTACACAAACACTATTAATTTACACCATTTTAAATATATGTTGTTTTAAAACAACTGCCACTGTACGTACCTACAAAGTTTTTGGAATGGTAGAGAATCTTTTTTAATAATCTTTTTACCCCAAAACTTCTATACCCCCTTTAAACGCTTAAAACCCCCAAAAAATTAATAAGTGCCCCTTTTTTATTAAAAACCTACTTCAAAAGAAAGGGAATGCCAATTAAAAAAAACGGGGGTTACGGACGGAATTCTTTCCCCGACTAAAAGCAAACTTCAATAGTTAATGCTTTCAATACCATCCAACACACAAGACTTAGAACATGTCAAATTAGACGTTGCCTAATAAACCGATTTAGTCTGTGGACACTGACAGTAAGTCTCTGTCAACTATTTTGATCCTTGAGTTAAATTTTTTATAAAAATCTAAAGGAATCCACACTTGCACTTGAAAAGGTAAGATGAAAGCCTTTTGATATATTGAATAAACAAAGCCCCTGCCTCTGAGTATGTAGCTCATCAGGATGTATCACATATTCAATGAGGCTAAATAAACATCAAAGGAAGTTTTCCAGATTAGTTATCAAAGACAGTGATAAACTATGCATTTTATATCTTTCAACTACATTATTATTATATATCTTCTTTAAGTCGCAACAGAAATTTCTGGTTTACATTGTTGAGTAGGTTATTCAATTAAAATACACGTTAACTCGACCTAGTAGCTAGGGTGACGCTATCTTACTTCCTGGTTTAAATTAAACTTATAAAACAACCCCTTATAATGTGTACAATGAGGCCGTATCGTTTGCAACTATTATGTATCAATGATTCAACAATGTTAAACGTGGATGATAATCATGACTTGTATTGGCCTGACTCCACGTGAATAAAGGCTATATCATCATGGCGAAAAATCAGACGGAGACGCTAACGGGGTCTGAATTCAAAATCCCATAACATGTTAATGACAGTTTAAAAACCTACCTTACATTCGTAGTTAAACCATTTGTCAGCAAGTTCATATATTTTTAAACAGCAACGCTTCTCTTGTGGCGATTGAGGCTCTTAAAAATACTTCCTCAACTTGCCACTGAACTGAAGACAGCCATGTTCTCTATCCCACAATGCAATGCGCGGCGGAGAATTCAAAACGTGAACTGTGAATAAATGCGATTTGAGCACTAACAAAATTAGTCTGTCATCTAGACCCTATGACAAAATATTAAAGAGCAACTCCGTGAGTTGATGGAGTCATATATGCCGAACTTAATCAATGGTGTCATTTGATCGTTAAGTATCGACTGTTACCAAAAAGAATCATTTTAAAGCTAATTGGTTTTGCACAGTGACAATACGAAAGTAGAAAGTCGCAATTATGATCGAAAACCGGACAGTGGCACGCATCAAACAACCAAACGTATTTTTGAAGACTTATCAAAAGCCGCCAGGAGGTCAGTTTGGAGTTGGTAGTGTTTTTTAGGTTATATAACTAGTATCCATGTAAATTGAACGTGTGATCTCCGCCTCTATGTATTTACAGGGACCTTATATACAAGGTCACTGGTATTTATAAGGCTGTTTTTAGATTTCCATGAAAAAACAGTATTTGTCTTATATTTATCTTTTGCAGAGGAAAAGTTAAGATGTTTTGAATTTATATCATAACATATGACATCTAGTTTCGTATCAAAGCCAAATAATATGTTATGAAAATTCGCGGCATAATTTAAATGAGATTTTAATCTCTTTCAAAAAGTAAATAACCGTGTTTGTTTTCATGTGTTAACACGGAGAGAGCAAATCGTTTTAAGTATATGTTAGGGTAAACTAAGCTTTCCGCTCCTTCGGATACGGCAACAAAACAATGACGTCATTTCGAGAGTGCTTCTGACGTCATAGTCCTTATTACGGCGTCATAGTGGTTTACTCTTTGAGTCATCTATTTGCTTCAAAGGGATGTTGCGGTCTTTGTTTGCTATCAAAACAAGAAAAAGTACTTCTTGAACGATTCGATATTTACATCTGCACAACGAACTGTAAAATAAACATTATTCGTGAACATGGAGTATAAGCTTTAACTTTGTTAACAGTTTAATTCATTTTCAAAACTAAGACGCAAAATCCCCGATACAGACGAGTGCATTGTTTGTCTCCTGAAGTCGGAACGGTTTACACTGTGCGTTTCGCTTGGAAAAAGAGTTCATCATTAAAATTAAAACTTCATTGATACCGTTCGGTTTCAAGTTTAAATTTACTCACTATCAATCCAGTATAACAAGTCTCTGATTTTCAAACACACTATAGGTTTATCTCTTAAATGACCCACCTCCAATTTAAAAGTGGAATTATGTCCATGTCTTACGTTACTTCAATTAGTGAAAGGCGAGTTTCATGGCGTCATCGCAAGATGGATGTGCCCATATCAAGGTTAAGCAGCTTCGCTCAATATCCAACCTCCCTTCTCATTGGTGCATTTCCAAAACACAACATATGCACGTGTCAAAGCGGAACACATATAAACAGGGTGCTTGTTATTCCATTGTTATTGTATATTTCAGGTTTACCTATTCTCAATGCCATAATCAGAATGAGAATTCTGTAACAGAGGTTCTCTATGGTCTTGAAAGTACACCACGATATGCTCTCGGATACAGCCGACAATCTATAAGATCGAAACCGAAAATACCCTGCAACGCGAATATCAATATCTGTACATGACAAACCGATACACACGACATGAGTATGTATAACCAAATAAACAATTGATGAATACATTACATACTAAAGTTTCATTATAGCTTTACAATATTATCAGTAAAAACATTCGTTTACTTTTGTTCTTTTTTAGTTGTATTCTTGTTTTAAAATTATTATATTAATTTGGTGTTGACTTTTACATAGGTAATATGATTATGAAAATTTCGACCATCTTTGGCAAGATTCTATGGAATTGGATTGCTGCAAGCATTGAGAACAAATTACAAAATAGATTATGCTCTTTATGTAAAGATAGCCCTAAAAAAGGAATTTCACGCCCTTCTTGTATGTAAATGTTACCAACATCTAAGGCGATTGTTTTTGCCGCATTATTTCTATTCAAATCCAACTATTCATAAATCTAATATGCTTATGTCAATTGAAAATCGCGATGTTGTCAAAAACTAATTATTAGTTACTAGTATACACTAAGCTTTTACTCATTGATGTTCTCAACATTTTCTATCCCTGGCACGACTGGTCTTTGAAAATAAGAATATTTAACATTTAGGAAGACGGTCAAGGCCATTACCTAAAAACTGTAACCCTTATGGGTATAAAATAAACTCTCCAAAATAAGAAACGCAACTTAGGTTTCATATTTTCATATTCAAAAATAGATATATAAACTTAATTTAAAGAGCCACTCCGTGAGTTGATGGAGTCATATATGCCAAACTTAATCAATCGTGTCATTTGATCGCGAAGTATCGACTGGTACCAAAAGGAATCATTTTAAAGCTAATTGGCTTTGCACAGTGACAATATGAAATTAGAAGGTCGCAATTATGATCGAAAACCGGACAGTGATGCGCGTCAAACAGCCTAACGTCATTTTGGAGACTTATCTAAAGCCGCCAGGAGGTCAGTTTGGAATTGGTAGTGTTTGCTAGGTTATTAGTATCCAGGTAAATTGAACGTGTGATCACCGCCCCTGTGTATTTATAAGGCTCTTTTTAGATTTTCATGGAAAAACAGTATTTGTCATATATTTGTCTTTTGGATGCACTATGCACTAGAAAACGTCATGACAATTACAACGTGAAGGTTATGTACACACAAGGGTACTAATTACTTTATCCAGAGTATCCATCTCGGTCCGTTTTTTTTAGTTATCGTTCTAATCTACTATAAAATACTTATCATCTGTTGACAACCAAAATGGGCGTTCTGCACATCGGGAATGTTAATATGGTAATTCATGAAAAGCATGAACTTTATGCATAAGGTTTAGGTATCACTCCACAGTGAAAATGGACACAACTGAATGTGGAGGTAACGAGGTATTTCCATGATGATTGGTCCCCGAGTCTGTCCTGAATCTTCATCACCTTCGCCTGCTCATTCTAGGAGTAGCTAATGAACACCTGGTTCTCCCACACGCATCTTGCCGTCGTGCTCTGCTCATTCTAGGAGTAGCTAATGAACACCTGGTTCACAAACACGCATCTTGCCGTCGTGCTCTGCTCATTCTAGGAGTAGCTAATGAACACCTGGTTCTTCCACACGCATCTTGCCGTCGTGCTCTGCTCATTCTAGGAGTAGCTAATGAACACCTGGTTCTCCCACACGCATCTTGCCGTCGTGCTCTGCTCATTCTAGGAGTAGCTAATGAACACCTGGTTCACAAACACGCATCTTGCCGTCGTGCTCTGCTCATTCTAGGAGTAGCTAATGAACACCTGGTTCTTCCACACGCATCTTGCCGTCGTGCTCTGCTCATTCTAGGAGTAGCTAATGAACACCTGGTTCACAAACACGCATCTTGCCGTCGTGCTCTGCTCATTCTAGGAGTAGCTAAGGAACACCCGCTTCTCCCACACGCATCTTGCCGTCGTGCTCTGCTCATTCTAGGAGTAGCTAATGAACACCTGGTTCACAAACACGCATCTTGCCGTCGTGCTCTGCTCATTCTAGGAGTAGCTAATGAACACCTGGTTCACAAACACGCATCTTGCCGTCGTGCTCTGCTCATTCTAGGAGTAGTTAATAAACACCTGGTTCTCCCACACGCATCTTGCCGTCGTGCTCTGCTCATTCTAGGAGTAGCTAATGAACACCTGGTTCTCCCACACGCATCTTGCCGTCGTGCTCTGCTCATTCTAGGAGTAGCTAATGAACACCTGGTTCTCCCACACGCATCTTGCCGTCGTGCTCTGCTCATTCTAGGAGTAGCTAATGAACACCTGGTTCACAAACACGCATCTTGCCGTCGTGCTCTGCTCATTCTAGGAGTAGCTAATGAACACCTGGTTCTTCCACACGCATCTTGCCGTCGTGCTCTGCTCATTCTAGGAGTAGCTAATGAACACCTGGTTCACAAACACGCATCTTGCCGTCGTGCTCTGCTCATTCTAGGAGTAGCTAATGAACACCTGGTTCACAAACACGCATCTTGCCGTCGTGCTCTGCTCATTCTAGGAGTAGTTAATAAACACCTGGTTCACAAACACGCATCTTGCCGTCGTGCTCTGCTCATTCTAGGAGTAGCTAATGAACACCTGGTTCACAAACACGCATCTTGCCGTCGTGCTCTGCTCATTCTAGGAGTAGCTAATGAACACCTGGTTCTTCCACACGCATCTTGCCGTCGTGCTCTGCTCATTCTAGGAGTAGCTAATGAACACCTGGTTCTCCCACACGCATCTTGCCGTCGTGCTCTGCTCATTCTAGGAGTAGCTAATGAACACCTGGTTCTCCCACACGCATCTTGCCGTCGTGCTCTGCTCATTCTAGGAGTAGCTAATGAACACCTGGTTCTCCCACACGCATCTTGCCGTCGTGCTCTGCTCATTCTAGGAGTAGCTAATGAACACCTGGTTCTCCCACACGCATCTTGCCGTCGTGCTCTGCTCATTCTAGGAGTAGCAAATGAACACCTAGTTCTCCCACACGCATCTTGCCGTCGTGCTCTGCTCATTCTAGGAGTAGCTAATGAACACCTGGTTCACCCACACGCATCTTGCCGTCGTGCTCTGCTCATTCTAGGAGTAGCAAATGAACACCTAGTTCTCCCACACGCATCTTGCCGTCGTGCTCTGCTCATTCTAGTAGTAGTTAATAAACACCTGGTTCTTCCACACGCATCTTGCCGTCGTGCTCTGCTCATTCTAGGAGTAGTTAATAAACACCTGGTTCTTCCACACGCATCTTGCCGTCGTGCTCTGCTCATTCTAGGAGTAGCTAATGAACACCTGGTTCACCCACACGCATCTTGCCGTCGTGCTCTGCTCATTCTAGGAGTAGTTGATAAACACCTGGTTCTCCCACACGCATCTTGCCGTCGTGCTCTGCTCATTCTAGGAGTAGCTAATGAACACCTGGTTCACCCACACGCATCTTGCCGTCGTGCTCTGCTCATTCTAGGAGTAGCTAATGAACACCTGGTTCACCCACACGCATCTTGCCGTCGTGCTCTGCTCATTCTAGGAGTAGCTAATGAACACCTGGTTCACCCACACGCATCTTGCCGTCGTGCTCTGCTCATTCTAGGAGTAGTTAATAAACACCTGGTTCTCCCACACGCATCTTGCCGTCGTGCTCTGCTCATTCTAGGAGTAGTTAATAAACACCTGGTTCTTCCACACGCATCTTGCCATCGTGCTCTGCTCCTCGTCATTGTCTGACGTCAGCATCTTCATGAAGCGCTCAGTACACTTTTCCACTACAATCTACAACAACATTTCTACTAACCCTTTAACTGCAGCATCTTCACGAAGCGCTCAGCACACTTTTCCACCACAATCTACAACATTCCTTTAACCCTTTAACTGCAGCATCTTCATGAAGCGCTCAGTACACTTTTCCTCCACAATCTACAACAACATTCCATTAACCCTTTAACTGCAGCATCTTCATGAAGCGCTCACTACACTTTTCCACCATAATCTACATCATTCCATTAACCCTTTAACTGCAGCATCTTCATGAACAAATCGATGCTCCCTTCCTCCACAATCTACAATAACATTCCATTAACCCTTTAACTGCAGCATCTTCATGAAGCGCTCAGTACACTTTTCCACCAAAATCTACAACATTCTATTTCACATTAACCCTTTGAACTGCAGCATCTTCATGTAGCGCTCAGTTCACTATTCCACCACAATCTACATTCCATTTCACATTAACCCTTTAACTGCAGCATCTTCATGAAGCGCTCAGTACACTTCTCCACCACAATCTACAACACTCCATTAACCCTTTAACTGCAGGATCTTCATGAAGCGCTCAGTACACTTTTCCTCAACAATCTACAACATTCCATTAACCCTTTAACTGCAGCATCTTCATGAAGCGCTCAGTACACTTTTCCTCCACAATCTACAACAACATTCCATTAACCCTTTAACTGCAGCATCTTCATGAAGCGCTATGTACACTTTTCCACCACAATCTACAACATGCCATTAACCCTTTAACTGCAGCAGCTTCATTAACAACTCGATGCTCTCTTCCACCACAATCTACAACAACATTCCATTAACCCTTTAACTGTAGTATTTTCATGAACAGCCTTATACCCTCTTCCTCCACAATCTACAACAACATTCCATTAACCCTTTAACTGCAGCATCTTCATGAACAACTCGATGCTCTCTTCCTCCATAATCTAAATTAACATCCCATTAACCCTTTAACTGCAGGATCTTCATGAATAGCTTGACACTCTCTTCCTCCACAATATACAATAACATTCCAATAAAATTCGTGTTCAGAGATCTAAAATTTTTACTGAAACATATTGAAAAGAGATTTTTAATTATATGTAGAACCTCAACCTCGTGTCTTCTGATGTCAAATATACCAACACTTGAAATTTTAACTTTCATCAACCCGTGTTGATATATTTGATAACATATAAGACACTTGGGTGATATTCTCCATATATTGTTCTTAAGTTATCACGTATATCTGAAGATTTCACCGTTGGCAATGCAATGGTTCTGTAACACGTCCCTGCTGTATGCAAAGTAGGCCTATACTGCGGCTGGAATTATTAATTGTTTTACCTTAACAATTTTTTTTATAAATGGAACAGTCGCACAGAGATAGGTGCTCCACCTACTTGCATATTACAATGTCTATGAGTAGTTGCGTGTGTACAATTTACTGTTTTCTAACACCAGCAAATTTGATTCTTCTAAGTGACATAGATTATGTTTCATGAATATTTATTTGGCTTAAATAAGAATCAAAATACAATCTGCCAAATAGTATTGCTAACTGTGCACCTATATATCTAAAGTGAGAAATGAGGATATTTTCCTGTTTATAATGCTACTACAAAACCAGCCATATAGATGAGATAAGTCAAAATTCTGCAACTCATTTTCATGAGTTAAACCCTTAAATGACGTACCAAATACCACTAACCATTATTTGACTGTATTTCTGCTGTAGAAAAATTTCCAAAATTATATTTAAGTCTTTTGAGCGCCACTCTCCGGTTCTCGATCACAATTCACAACATGATTATAAACCTTTTTATTTCCTCTTTTCTTATTCAATACCCTAAAAGCTAGACATATGCCTCGATAAATTCAAATTTGACTCTGTGTAACTTTAAAACAGAAGTTGCAAGTGATGAACTAACATTCTACAAACGTAACTATTCATCTTTGAAATGAAATGTATGTACACAGAGGTGAATGTCAGAAAGTTGGTTACTGCTAAAATGAACTTTAACAGAGGTTATATACTATTTTTTGCCAACTCCGAGGCAGATAGGTCGCTTTGTTTTCTTAAATGTACATAATAATGCATTAAAAACTATATAATGCCCAATATAGACCTAAAAAAAATGCTATGGAAATATTCAATCCATTGTCAGTTTGTATAAATTAGTAGTTTGGATGTTTGGACAATCTTGTACAAATTTTCAGGTTTTTCTTTCAAGTCCTATCAAATCCAATAATTTATCGTTTATCTTAATCCAAAAACTTTATTTTTACATTTTCAATGCAAAAATATCAGTGTGCACAAATTGATGAATTGTTACATAATTAACCAGTGGAAAAAGCCATCCCATCAAGTTCTTAGCCACGTTGGGCGCTACCAATAAACATTTATTCTATCGTTTGAAGAGTTTGTGTTTCAACCTGAAAACTTAGGGTCTTCACTGTATGATAGGCTTCTTTTTCACTATGATCTTTGATAATTAAAAGATATGATTTTTCTTACTTGTGTTTCACTTCCTTTTCCTATATCAAATGCATATTGTCATCTTTGAGAAATAGTGAAAGTAAGAAGGTGTGATTCAAATTAAACCATTTATAATACACCTCTGTATGACTCAATGCACTAGAGAACTACATGACAACAATAACGTGAAGGTTATGTATACTCAAGGGTACTGATTACTGTATCCAGAGTATCCATCTCGGTCCGTAGAGTCCATGACATTCAGTTTGTTTTTGTTAGTTATCGTTCTAGAATTATATGATTATGAACAACGAACAATTCATTGACAGTAAATACGATACCAAGTAATGTTTTAGGTATCACTCCACAATGAAAATGGACACAACTGAATGTAGGAGGTTATGAGGTATTTCCATAATGATTGGTCCCAGACTCTCCCTTCCTATGATCAGTTGGTGTGGTGAATTGTTTGGATACAGAGGAAGCAAGAGGTACATCTCTCCCTTCCTATGATCAGTTGGTGTGGTCAATTGTTTGGAAACAGCTGAGAAACAAGAGGTATATCGCTCTGAGGCTACAGCCGAGGTAACATGCAGTCTGTCAGTGATTCAACAATACAAGACAGCCGAGGTAACATGCAGTCTGTCAGTGATTCAACAATACAAGATAGCCGGGGTAACATGCAGTCTGTCAGTGATTCAACAATACAAGACAGCCGAGGTAACATTCAGTCTGTCAGTGATTCAACAATACAAGACAGACAACAAGCTTCTATCCTACACATTGGTAAAACACAATTAAAAGGATCATCATTTGCTTGTAAACAAGGTGTATATCCGAGGCAAACCCAAAACACAACAGCAGGGAAGACTCCAGGTCCGTCATCAACTCCTAGCATATCTCACTATTACAGAAAACTTTTGGCCAGACTTCTTGTCACCTCGACATAAAATCCGTAGACGCAGATCAAATGAATTCAGCGGGTGTTATCTTGAGGACTTAATTCTAAAAAAATCAAAATTTACGTAGATTGTTTAGTGAGGCTCACTACTTATGGAAAACCCATGTATACCCAAAATAACGTCCTATTGTGCGTGGTTTTGAAGAATTAATCACGAAACAAGGTAAACTGTACCATATTCAAAATGACTCGCGCCATCGTCACCATGCTTATACAAATTTGATGATGCAAGTAGTTGTGAGAGCTATTTACTTTATATACTCAGAAAAACAATTAAGGGAACACCGTTGCTCTGGTTGTGAATGATCTTATTAAGGCCAATGTTCAGTAAGCAAAGTACTCAAGCAGTATGTCATGACTTCCTTCTTGCTGGCAACTCGCTTCCCGGCAGTAACTGCGTTTCCCATCTCGGAAATAAAGTCTCCAACAACCTGACACACTCACAGTCAATAAAAGAAGCTTGTCGAAAAGCAAGAGGATCTTACCATTCTCTGATTGGTATTGGCATCAGACCGCAAGGACTAAAGCCACTAACTGCCGCATCCACAGTGCACAAAGTCGTTCTACCATCTCTACTGTATGGATGCGAACTCTGGACATCAATATCCCAACATGATCAACACTTACTACAAACAACATGGCGTTACATGGCAAAGCATATACAAAGCTTCCCATCCCGTACGCGAACAGATATGAGCCTGAGTATGATAGGATGGCTTCCGGTGAAGGAGGACATAACTTGTCGCCAGCTTATGTTCTTCCACAGACTGATCACTCTTGCCCCTTCAGCTCTATCCCGAAGTCCGTTCACAACAAGACTTCTCCTCTACCTCCAAAAATCACACTCAACCACTCAATTTGGATTTTGCCCCGCAATTGTCTCCCTTCTCCAGGTTTACAATCTCGGACATTACCTCGTTGCTTTCATTCAAGGCTTACAATTACCTAGCAAGCAATCCTGGAAAAAGCTTATCACAGATCGAATAACCCACAAGTATTCAACTGAATGGAAGCAGCGAATAAACTCTGACGATGCTTTTCGACGTTTTAAATCACTGCATCTGAAGCCATCACCATGCCTACCGTGGACCTTAGCAAGAAACAGACAGTTTACTAAAGCCTTCCACTTTCTAGCACAAATGTGGATTGCAGTGCCTCATCGCAGCGACCCAACCTGTGCCCTGTGCAAAATCATGTACTCAGATCTGCTCCAACACGTCTCCAGAGGATGCCCTGCACTATTTGACATATACAACAAATTCTGGAACAACACATTGGACTATCTGCCCCTGAAGCTGCACATTCTTCTCTTCAGCTGCGATGAGGAAACATTCCTGCAGCTGTTAATGGGTCGTCCCCAGAGTGTGTGCACTGAAGCAGAAGTGCTACTCCACTTCCACAACCTTTCAGCAGTCTTCCTCATGTCTGCAATGTCTGCATATCAGCGCCTCATCAACATATCAAGTGTGACATGAAACTGACCGAAGAGTCACTCAAAATTGACAGTATTATTAACCATTAATCCAAAACTTTCATTAAATTAACATTTCTCACTCTTTTTGTATATACTCCTACTGTCCTTTGGTGTAATCAACATCTAATCTCCAACATAGGAGGAAATAAATATGATGATGATGATGATGAAGGCCAATTTATACAGCTATTTACAATGTCGTTTGTGTAATTTCGGGCTCCAATTGGTATCGAGAGTGTCCGCCATGTTTGTCTAAGACCTGCTGGCACCGTTGTGGCATACTGTCAATCAGGTTACGTATAGTACGAGCCGGGAACCACGTACTCTAATGATGTGTCTGTTCAAGAACTCCACTGACAATCTTGCAACATGGGGTCTAGCATTAATTTGGACCTTCCTGTTGGAATAAGGGTCGCAATACCGGGTCGAAAATCTCATTGACATAACGTTGAGCATTCATCCTCCCATCGAGAAGAACAAGACGTGCATCGCGCCGATAAGATATTCCTCCTTACACCGTTACCGAACCCCCTCCAAATCGGTCAATTTCTTGTGCAGTGGCACCATAGAATCGTTCATTCACCCTTGCACGACCATCAGCAAACTGCAAACAGAATCGTTCATTGCGTCGTCTCCATACCCTTGCACGACCATCAGCAAACTTCAAACAGAATCGTTCATTGCGTCGTCTCCATACCCTTGCACGACCATCAGCAAACTGCAAACAGAATCGTTCATTGCGTCGTCTCCATACCCTTGCACGACCATCAGCAAACTTCAAACAGAATCGTTCATTGCGTCGTCTCCATACCCTTGCACGACCATCAGCAAACTGCTAACAGAATCGTTCATTGCGTCGTCTCCATACCCTTGCACGACCATCAGCAAACTGCAAACAGAATCGTTCATTGCGTCGTCTCCATACCCTTGCACGACCATCAGCAAACTGCAAACAGAATCGTTCATTGCGTCGTCTCCATACCCGTGCACGACCATCAGCAAACTGCTAACAGAATCGTTCATTGCGTCGTCTCCATACCCTTGCACGACCATCAGCAAACTGCAAACAGAATCGTTCATTGCGTCGTCTCCATACCCTTGCACGACCATCAGCAAACTGCAAACAGAATCGTTCATTGCGTCGTCTCCATACCCGTGCACGACCATCAGCAAACTGCAAACAGAATCGTTCATTGCGTCGTCTCCATACCCTTGCACGACCATCAGCAAACTGCAAACAGAATCGTTCATTGCGTCGTCTCCATACCCTTGCACGACCATCAGCAAACTGCAAACAGAATCGTTCATTGCGTCGTCTCCATACCCGTGCACGACCATCTGCAAACTGCAAACAGAATCGTTCATTGCGTCGTCTCCCTACCCTTGCACGACCATCAGCAAACTTCAAACAGAATCGTTCATTGCGTCGTCTCCATACCCTTGCACGACCATCAGCAAACTGCAAACAGAATCGTTCATTGCGTCGTCTCCATACCCGTGCACGACCATCAGCAAACTGCTAACAGAATCGTTCATTGCGTCGTCTCCATACCCTTGCACGACCATCAGCAAACTGCAAACAGAATCGTTCATTGCGTCGTCTCCATACCCGTGCACGACCATCAGCAAACTGCAAACAGAATCGTTCATTGCGTCGTCTCCATACCCGTTCACGACCATCAGCAAACTGCAAACAGAATCGGGACTCATCTGTGAACAGTGTGCTTCGCCACTGTCGTCGAGTTCGCACCCTGTGCTGCTGTGCCCAGCGTTGCCGTAGTTGACGGTGATTTCATGTGAGAGAGATTCTTCTTAGTGGTAGGTGACTTTTTAAACCAGCTGCTTTCGTACTGTTGCTGTGTTTATTCTTACACCTGTTGTTACTCTGAATTCCTGATTTATCATGACAGCAGTTTTGAATCGATCCCTTAAAGCAGCTAGGCGCAAATGTCGGTCTTGTGCAGGTGTAGTTGCTGGTTTCCTGCCACGCCCTCTCCTTACCTTTACACTTTGAGTGGCATTGAACTTGCTAACCAGACGTGAGATCACACTGACTGACTTGTTGAAGTGTCTTGCAACTGCCTTTTTTAAAAAAAACACTGTTGATCATGCCTATTGCTTGCCATCGCTGTTGCTCTGTGAGGTACTGTCGAACCATAATCTCGGTTGTGAAACTCACGAAGTTCTGTGTGCATGAGCATAGTCATTGTCATTTATACCCATTCCAAAATCATTCAGCACGATGTGCACGTGCATGCTGCGGCGGATCAAATGAATTATTATCTGAGAACAAGTATATAAATCACATTTCTAAAAGTTTAGATTACATAGATATTCACAGAAGAGTCATGTATACATGTGTTCCCTTAATTGTTTTTCTGAGTATATATTAATAATATAATTGTAGGATTTTGATGTGTTAATCTTCAAAATTCAAACGACTGAATGCATCTACAAACAAATTGTCTGAGTTGTCCGGGTCATATATGACAACCATTATCAGCAGTGTTAAGGGTAATCTGTTCAGTATAATGACACCATATAAGCCTAACGTCCGGATACTGTATTGTTGTAATCTGTTCAGTATAATGACACCATGTAAGCCTAACGTCCGGATACTGTACTGTTGTAATCTGTTCAGTATAATGACACCATGTAAGCATAACGTCCGGATACTGTATTCTTGTAATCTGTTCAGTATAATGACACAATGTAAGCATAACGTCCGGATACTGTATTGTTGTAATCTGTTCAGTATAATGACACCATGTAAGCATAACGTCCGGATACTGTAGTGTTGTAATCTGTTCAGTATAATGACACCATATAAGCCTAACGTCCGGATACTGTATTCTTGTAATCTGTTCAGTATAATGACACCATGTAAGCATAACATCCGGATACTGTATTCTTGTAATCTGTTCAGTATAATGACACCATGTAAGCCTAACGTCCAGATACTGTATTCTTGTAATCTGTTCAGTATGATGACACCATGTAAGCATAACGTCCGGATACTGTATTCTTGTAATCTGTTCAGTATGATGACACCATGTAAGCATAACGTCCGGATACTGTATTCTTGTAATCTGTTCAGTATAATGACACCATGTAAGCATAACGTCCGGATACTGTATTCTTGTAATCTGTTCAGTATAACGACAATGTAAGCCTAACGTCCGGATACTGTATTGTTGTAATCTGTTCAGTATAATGACACCATGTAAGCATAACGTCCGGATACTGTAGTGTTGTAATCTGTTCAGTGTAATGACACCATGTAAGCATAACGTCCGGACACTGTAGTGTTGTAATCTGTTCAGTATAATGACACCATATAAGCATAACGTCCGGATACTGTAGTGTTGTAATCTGTTCAGTATAATGACACCATGTAAGCATAACGTCCGGATACTGTATTGTTGTAATCTGTTCAGTATAATGACACCATGTAAGCCTAACGTCCGGATACTGTATTGTTGTAATCTGTTCAGTATAATGACACCATGTAAGCATATCATCCGGATACTGTATTGTTGTAATCTGTTCAGTATAATGACACCATGTAAGCATAACGTCCGGATACTGTAGTGTTGTAATCTGTTCAGTATAATGACACCATGTAAGCCTAACGTCCGGATACTGTATTCTTGTAATCTGTTCAGTATAATGACACCATGTAAGCATAACGTCCGGATACTGTATTCTTGTAATCTGTTCAGTATAATGACACCATGTAAGCATAACGTCCGGATACTGTAGTGTTGTAATCTGTTCAGTATAATGACACCATATAAGCCTAACGTCCGGATACTGTATTCTTGTAATCTGTTCAGTATAATGACACCATGTAAGCATAACATCCGGATACTGTATTCTTGTAATCTGTTCAGTATAATGACACCATGTAAGCCTAACGTCCAGATACTGTATTCTTGTAATCTGTTCAGTATGATGACACCATGTAAGCATAACGTCCGGATACTGTATTCTTGTAATCTGTTAAGTATGATGACACCATGTAAGCATAACGTCCGGATACTGTATTCTTGTAATCTGTTCAGTATAATGACACCATGTAAGCATAACGTCCGGATACTGTATTCTTGTAATCTGTTCAGTATAACGACAATGTAAGCCTAACGTCCGGATACTGTATTGTTGTAATCTGTTCAGTATAATGACACCATGTAAGCATAACGTCCGGATACTGTAGTGTTGTAATCTGTTCAGTGTAATGACACCATGTAAGCATAACGTCCGGACACTGTAGTGTTGTAATCTGTTCAGTATAATGACACCATATAAGCATAACGTCCGGATACTGTAGTGTTGTAATCTGTTCAGTATAATGACACCATGTAAGCATAACGTCCGGATACTGTATTGTTGTAATCTGTTCAGTATAATGACACCATGTAAGCATAACGTCCGGATACTGTATTGTTGTAATCTGTTCAGTATAATGACACCATGTAAGCATAACATCCGGATACTGTATTGTTGTAATCTGTTCAGTATAATGACACCATGTAAGCATAACGTCCGGATACTGTAGTGTTGTAATCTGTTCAGTATAATGACACCATGTAAGCCTAACGTCCGGATACTGTATTCTTGTAATCTGTTCAGTATAATGACACCATGTAAGCATAACGTCCGGATACTGTATTCTTGTAATCTGTTCAGTATAATGACACCATGTAAGCATAACGTCCGGATACTGTAGTGTTGTAATCTGTTCAGTATAATGACACCATATAAGCCTAACGTCCAGATACTGTATTGTTGTAATCTGTTCAGTATAATGACACCATGTAAGCCTAACGTCCGGATACTGTATTCTTGTAATCTGTTCAGTATAATGACACCATGTAAGCATAACGCCCGGATACTGTATTGTTGTAATCTGTTCAGTATAATGACACCATGTAAGCATAACAACCGGATACTGTATTGTTGTAATCTGTTCAGTATAATGACACCATATAAGCATAACGTCCGGATACTGTAGTGTTGTAATCTGTTCAGTATAATGACACCATGTAAGCCTAACGTCCGGATACTGTATTGTTGTAATCTGTTCAGTATAATGACACCATGTAAGCCTAACGTCCGGATACTGTATTGTTGTAATCTGTTCAGTATAATGACACCATGTAAGCATATAAACCGGATACTGTATTGTTGTAATCTATTCAGTATAATGACACCATGTAAGCATAACGTCCGGATACTGTAGTGTTGTAATCTGTTCAGTATAATGACACCATGTAAGCCTAACGTCCGGATACTGTATTCTTGTAATCTGTTCAGTATAATGACACCATGTAAGCATAACGTCCGGATACTGTATTCTTGTAATCTGTTCAGTATAATGACACCATGTAAGCATAACGTCCGGATACTGTAGTGTTGTAATCTGTTCAGTATAATGACACCATATAAGCCTAACGTCCAGATACTGTATTGTTGTAATCTGTTCAGTATAATGACACCATGTAAGCCTAACGTCCGGATACTGTATTCTTGTAATCTGTTCAGTATAATGACACCATGTAAGCATAACGCCCGGATACTGTATTGTTGTAATCTGTTCAGTATAATGACACCATATAAGCATAACGCCCGGATACTGTATTCTTGTAATCTGTTCAGTATAATGACACCATGTAAGCATAACAACCGGATACTGTATTGTTGTAATCTGTTCAGTATAATGACACCATGTAAGCATAACGTCCGGATACTGTAGTGTTGTAATCTGTTCAGTATAATGACACCATGTAAGCATAACGTCCGGATACTGTATTCTTGTAATCTGTTCAGTATAATGACACCATGTAAGCATAACGTCCGGATACTGTATTCTTGTAATCTGTTCAGTATAATGACACCATGTAAGCATAACGTCCAGATACTGTATTGTTGTAATCTGTTCAGTATAATGACACCATATAAGCCTAACGTCCGGATACTGTATTCTTGTAATCTGTTCAGTATAATGACACCATGTAAGCATAACGCCCGGATACTGTATTGTTGTAATCTGTTCAGTATAATGACACCATGTAAGCATAACAACCGGATACTGTATTGTTGTAATCTGTTCAGTATAATGACACCATATAAGCATAACGTCCGGATACTGTAGTGTTGTAATCTGTTCAGTATAATGACACCATGTAAGCCTAACGTCCGGATACTGTATTGTTGTAATCTGTTCAGTATAATGACACCATGTAAGCCTAACGTCCGGATACTGTAGTGTTGTAATCTGTTCAGTATAATGACACCATGTAAGCATAACGTCCGGATACTGTATTCTTGTAATCTGTTCAGTATAATGACACCATGTAAGCATAACGTCCGGATACTGTATTCTTGTAATCTGTTCAGTATAATGACACCATGAAAGCATAACGTCCAGATACTGTATTGTTGTAATCTGTTCAGTATAATGACACCATATAAGCCTAACGTCCGGATACTGTATTCTTGTAATCTGTTCAGTATAATGACACCATGTAAGCCTAACGTCCGGATACTGTATTGTTGTAATCTGTTCAGTATAATGACACCATGTAAGCATAACAACCGGATACTGTATTGTTGTAATCTGTTCAGTATAATGACACCATATAAGCATAACGTCCGGATACTGTAGTGTTGTAATCTGTTCAGTATAATGACACCATGTAAGCCTAACGTCCGGATACTGTATTGTTGTAATCTGTTCAGTATAATGACACCATGTAAGCCTAACGTCCGGATACTGTAGTGTTGTAATCTGTTCAGTATAATGACACCATGTAAGCATAACGTCCGGATACTGTATTCTTGTAATCTGTTCAGTATAATGACACCATATAAGCATAACGTCCGGATACTGTATTCTTGTAATCTGTTCAGTATAATGACACCATGTAAGCATAACGTCCAGATACTGTATTGTTGTAATCTGTTCAGTATAATGACACCATATAAGCCTAACGTCCGGATACTGTATTCTTGTAATCTGTTCAGTATAATGACACCATGTAAGCATAACGCCCGGATACTGTATTGTTGTAATCTGTTCAGTATAATGACACCATGTAAGCATAACAACCGGATACTGTATTGTTGTAATCTGTTCAGTATAATGACACCATATAAGCATAACGTCCGGATACTGTAGTGTTGTAATCTGTTCAGTATAATGACACCATGTAAGCCTAACGTCCGGATACTGTATTGTTGTAATCTGTTCAGTATAATGACACCATGTAAGCCTAACGTCCGGATACTGTATTGTTGTAATCTGTTCAGTATAATGACACCATGTAAGCATAACAACCGGATACTGTATTGTTGTAATCTATTCAGTATAATGACACCATGTAAGCATAACGTCCGGATACTGTAGTGTTGTAATCTGTTCAGTATAATGACACCATGTAAGCCTAACGTCCGGATACTGTATTCTTGTAATCTGTTCAGTATAATGACACCATGTAAGCATAACGTCCGGATACTGTATTCTTGTAATCTGTTCAGTATAATGACACCATGTAAGCATAACGTCCGGATACTGTAGTGTTGTAATCTGTTCAGTATAATGACACCATATAAGCCTAACGTCCAGATACTGTATTGTTGTAATCTGTTCAGTATAATGACACCATGTAAGCCTAACGTCCGGATACTGTATTCTTGTAATCTGTTCAGTATAATGACACCATGTAAGCATAACGCCCGGATACTGTATTGTTGTAATCTGTTCAGTATAATGACACCATGTAAGCATAACAACCGGATACTGTATTGTTGTAATCTGTTCAGTATAATGACACCATGTAAGCATAACGTCCGGATACTGTAGTGTTGTAATCTGTTCAGTATAATGACACCATGTAAGCATAACGTCCGGATACTGTATTCTTGTAATCTGTTCAGTATAATGACACCATGTAAGCATAACGTCCGGATACTGTATTCTTGTAATCTGTTCAGTATAATGACACCATGTAAGCATAACGTCCGGATACTGTAGTGTTGTAATCTGTTCAGTATAATGACACCATCTAAGCCAAACGTCCAGATACTGTATTGTTGTAATCTGTTCAGTATAATGACACCATGTAAGCATAACGCCCGGATACTGTATTGTTGTAATCTGTTCAGTATAATGACACCATGTAAGCATAACGTCCGGATACTGTATTCTTGTAATCTGTTCAGTATAATGACACCATGTAAGCATAACGTCCTGATACTGTATTCTTGTATACTGTTCAGTATAATGACACCATGTAAGCATAACGTCCGGATACTTTAGTGTTGTAATCTGTTCAGTATAATGACACCATGTAAGCATAACGTCCGGATACTGTAGTGTTGTAATCTGTTCAGTATAATGACACCATATAAGCATAACGTCCGGATACTGTAGTGTTGTAATCTGTTCAGTATAATGACACCATGTAAGCCTAACGTCCGGATACTGTATTCTTGTAATCTGTTCAGTATAATGACACCATGTAAGCATAACGTCCGGATACTGTATTCTTGTAATCTGTTCAGTATAATGACACCATGTAAGCCTAACGTCCGGATACTGTATTCTTGTAATCTGTTCAGTATAATGACACCATGTAAGCATAACGTCCGGATACTGTATTGTTGTAATCTGTTCAGTATAATGACACCATGTAAGCATAACATCCGGATACTGTATTCTTGTAATCTGTTCAGTATAATGACACCATGTAAGCATAACGTCCGGATACTGTATTCTTGTTATCTGTTCAGTATAATGACACCATGTAAGCATAACGTCCGGATACTGTAGTGTTGTAATCTGTTCAGTATAATGACACCATGTAAGCATAACATCCGGATACTTTAGTGTTGTAATCTGTTCAGTATAATGACACCATGTAAGTATAACGTCCGGATACTGTATTGTTGTACTCTGTTCAGTATAATGACACCATGTAAGCATAACGTCCGGATACTGTATTGTTGTAATCTGTTCAGTATAATGACACCATGTAAGCATAACATCCGGATACTTTAGTGTTGTAATCTGTTCAGTATAATGACACCATGTAAGCATAACGTCCGGATACTGTATTGTTGTAATCTGTTCAGTATAATGACACCATGTAAGCCTAACGTCCGGATACTGTATTGTTGTAATCTGTTCAGTATAATGACACCATGTAAGCCTAACGTCCGGATACTGTATTGTTGTAATCTGTTCAGTATAATGACACCATGTAAGCATAACGTCCGGATACTGTAGTGTTGTAATCTGTTCAGTATAATGACACCATGTAAGCATAACGTCCGGATACTGTATTGTTGTAATCTGTTCAGTATAATGACACCATGTAAGCATAACGTCCGGATACTGTATTCTTGTAATCTGTTCAGTATTATGACACCATGTAAGCATAACGTCCGTATACTGTATTGTTGATTGACCTATTAAGGTTATAAAACTAGAATTAATCTAAATTGGACGTATATGAAGATACAGAAGCTGTTATTTTAGTTTCATTTAAAAAGTATTAACTGTCATAGTTAAAGATGAGTATGAGAGAAATTTTAAATTTGTCTTAATTTGGTACGAGGGGTGTCTCATACGTAGTTAGCCTCAAATAGAAACATACTGAAATGTAGCTATTTTGATGTTTTGATTTTACTGATAGTATCTTTCAATCGACAGGAACTTGTTCCTATTATAAAAATTGTATCATGATCCCCATTTTCTGTTTCTTTGTCTTCCAGTTACTGGGTTATGAACTGAATGAGATTGAGGTCGAAAACCGATTTACCCATTTGACCACATAAAAATGAAAACTGAGAAGTTTGAAACAGTTACAAGATTAATTTGTATACGAATACGAGTTTAAGCATACAGATGTATGAGTGACTAGACTGCACGTTGGAGAAAAATAGAGTCACTGGCTTTGCAGCTCATTAATCTTTGCTGATTTACTATCTGAATTTGAAGATTTATGTGAAATAAAGACTTTTAACACGCAATGACTCTTCATCAATCAATATTATCTGCTGGGCAAAGTATGTCTAAACAAGATGTCAGCATTCTCGCGATTTTCGTCAGATTCTATTAACTATAATATATCTGTTAATGCCTAAAAACCAAGTCAGTTTTGTACAATCAAAGTACAACAGGTAAAATATTTATTTGATTAATCAGGTACCGTGGCCTAGTGGATAGCATACTGGACTGTAAACTCTAGGCTCCAGGGTTCCAATCCAGCAAGAGGCATTCAAAATCTTTTCAAATTTAAATCTAATTTTCTAAGCCTCACTTTCAGATCAGCTGGTCACATGACTTCATTTACTGCTATTAATTGTGTCGTGTGCTGTCCACATGGGCACTTGCCTCTTTGCAAAGCTCCGTATTGAAACACAAATGTGAGTACCCTTTTGACTTGTAACATTACTATTGTATGATAGTTGAATCAACTGTTAATAGGGCTGTCACTTCTTAGTATGTTTAACAATATAATTGTGATATTTAGATACAAGGTTGCTGTTTGAAGATTGAAACTGAAATGCACTGACTAAATTTGTAGTAGATGTAATTTGTAACTTGTAATTTTGAGGTACTTTATTTGATAATTGTAAGGTGCTTCAGTGTCAATTTGGAATATTGATGCTAAAAGTGTTTAATTATTGGATAAGTAACTAAGAGAATTATTTTGTTTCTTTTAGTTCCTTTAACCTCATCGATGGATGGTTAAGTGTCACATCAACGCCTTAACGTCAGTGACTTCATGACTTTCAAACGTGTAATTATATTTGAGAATTAAATCCCTGTCGATGTGAGTAGGGACTTGTGTTCTTGCATCTACAATATATTTTACCTTATCTCAAATCTTATGCAAGTGCCTACACCATACACAACACTATTAACAAGCTTCCATCAAGAAACACTCCTGTCACGCCCATATTTTTATGAAATTGATAAATCTTAGTCTTAATCTAAACTATATCGTATTATGAAATTTCAGACTCCTACTGGTTCATGAAAAGAAGTTGAACAGAAGGTTCAAACTCTGAACATTTGAGCTTCCTATACCCCCAATCGTTTTGGTGAAGTCAGTTACAGGTTTTAAAGGTATTGCCTGTTCCGCACGTTTTTCAAGGGGGTCAGGACCAAATGTACAACTTTTAGTTTCCACATCACAAGAATGTTATTTTGAAAAATAGAGCTTGCTATGTCCACTGGTTTTAGAGAAGGAGTCTGTAAAGTGATTTTAATCTTCATATTACATAAAGCTAATGCCTGTCACCTGGGACCAAATGTAATCATTTATTCTCAATATTAAAAACGAGTTTCCTATGTCAACTAGTTTCGGTGATGACGTCGCTGAAAGGTATAGAGGCAATGTCTGCAACGGCTTTTTCACGGGGGCAGGGGCAGGATTAAAACCTCAAAATTTGATCCCCAAGGTACCTCCCCTAATTTGAAAGTGCAGCGGTAATGAAAGAAAATGTGAAAGTTCTACAGACCAACAGGTTGTTGATAAAGGTCTGGCGAGTTATTCAGCACGTGCAGGTCTCTATTTTGGAGAAGAAAAAACACAACTAGAATGATCAGTGTTAATAGTGTTTATACAAAATATAATATAAATGATATACTACAAAGTGTAATGTTGTTGAACAAGCACATTTTAGCCTTCCATTTCCTATTCCTTTTCAGTTCAAAATAACGTTGTAGCTATTGTTGAACCGTGTTGAATACTACTGAGTTGATTGGACGTTTCCATGTCAATGATCAAACACACTGTTCATGCACATGTGAACGTAGAAACCCAAAGTGGTACATTCAGCTTCAATGATCAAACACACTGTTCATACACATGTGAACGTAGAAAACCAAAGTGGTACATTCAGCTTCAATGATCAAACACGCTGTTCATGCACATGTGAACGTAGAAAACCAAAGTGGTACATTCAGCTTCAATGATCAAACACAATGTTCATGCACATGTGAACGTAGAAAACCAAAGTGGTACATTCAGCTTCAATGATCAAACACACTGTTTATGTACATATACAACTTATACAACAATCAGCTTCAATGATCAAACACGATGTTTATGTACATATACAACTAATACAACAATCAGTTTCAATGGTCAAACACACTGTTTATGTACAAATACAACTAATACAACAATCAGTTTCATTGACAAAACACGCTGTTTATCTACATATACAACTAATACAACATTCAGTTTCAATGATCAAACACACTGCTCATGCACATGTGAACGTAGAAAACCAAAGTGGTACATTCAGCTTCAATGATCAAACACGCTGTTTATCTACGTATACAACTAATACAACATTCAGCTTCAATGATCAAACACACTGTTTATGTACATATACAACTAATACAACAATCAGTTTCAATGGTCAAACACACTGTTTATCTACATATACAACTAATACAACAATAAGTTTCAATGGTCAAACACGCTGTTTATGTACATATACAAAAATCAGTTTCAATGGTCAAACACGCTGTTTATGTACATATACAAATAATACAAACATCAGTTTCAATGGTCAAACACGCTGTTTATTTACATATACAAATAATACAAAAATCAGTTTCAATGGTCAAACACGCTGTTAATGTACATATACAACTAATACAACTAATCAGTTTCAATGATCAAACACACTGTTTATGTACATATACAACTAATACAACAATCAGTTTCATTGACAAAACGAAGTGTTATTGTACAAGTATACACCTTCATGGTACCAAACTCAGTTTCTTTGATAATACACAGTGTTCCAATGAATACACAGTGTTCCTGTGAATACACAGTGTTCCAGTGAATACACAGTGTTCCAGTGAATACACATTTAGTTACAAACATTCATGATGATACTTCAGAACAATTGTTGAAAATCCGGGTGATACAAAATGATGTTCTTTGGACCAAACATAGTTCCTGCTACAGACGTCATTGATACACCAATCAATAAATATGTAAAAACAGTGTGCAAGTTCAATATAAATCAAGTGATAACGACTAACAATATATTTTAAGTGACAAAGACGAAGTCGCTATTACAGAATAAAGGAAGTCTTCATTACTGGAACATAACACACTGTCATAAAAAAACAGCGTTTATGTACACAAAACTCTTTTAAAAACATTGATTCTTTTTAGCTCAATTTTATCATGAACAAATACACTAAAATGTAAATATAAACGTTTACAAACGAGTAAAGAGTGGGTTCTATCGGCTTTTGAGCTGTTGTTTTCGCATTAAGTGAGGAAAGATTAGCTGTCGTTTTACTATTTTACAACTCATGAGACACAATAAATGTATAAATAGAATAACTTCAAATTGATGAACAGTTAAATCTTTAGACTGGTCGAAAATACCTGGTAATGCATTAGACAATCTTCCCATGATTGTAGCAACGATATTACTTCCTTTCAATGTATGTGCACTTTTCTTTGTCAAAGTGGGAAATATAAATCAACCACAATATTAACACTTGTAGCATGTTTCAAGTGAATTTTGTTATGTTATTTGTCATCACAAAATTAGTTTCCAAAACTTATCTTTAAAAATACTCTCTTTAACGTAATCACAACCTGAACAATTGTTCAAACACATTAATATTGTACATACTTATTCAGTAAAATACTTGTTACATTATTCATGATAAAACCCATATCATTGGACTAAGGCTAGCTTAGTGATTTACAGTTACTTTATTGTTTCTGCAAAGTTACCCAGGCGAATAGCAGCTTTTTTATGACCAAATTTTACAATATACATGGCACAACAATACCTGATCAATAGAATTACAGGTAACCTTCTTAGTCATTTTTGTCACCCAATAACTCAGATTATAAATGTCTTTGTTAAGTTACTTTCTATCAACTCAAATTATATTTGAATATACTAGTATATAATATAGATATGGCCATAAAAGATATAGGTCGGCAAATTTGGATTTCCGAACATAACTTCGTACAATTAAACCGCAAGGCGCGACTCGGGACAGTCCAAATCAGTGACCAACACGAATCTTGCTGTAGGGTGTCAAACTCCGTGGTTTGGACGCAGCCTTCATAAGGCATGAAGGAACCAGCAAGGTCTACCGCAGTAGGCTAGAGGCTTGGCACAAGGGACGAGGGGATGTCGCAAGGCTTAAAGATCGAGTGAAATGCCTTAAGGTCGATTTCGGAATTCGCTAAAAGAGATTATAATTTGACGTTGACTCAACTTTAAATTTCTGAAATCGGCCGCTAAACAACATAAATACGGCTTTGTAATTAAATTGCCTAATTACGACCGGCGAGCAGAACCTGAAAGACCCTGTGGTCACTGAAGCGTGAATCTTTCGTGACGTGCTAGTTGGCATATCATCAATCGCTCGTTATGTAAAACAACACTAGCCGATAGTAAATCTCGCAGTTAAACCGTCGGTTATACCTACTAAACGTTATACAAACAACTCAAACCTTAAAGGAATCTAATGTTTAATTCATTGTCTGGATATTTCTATTTTTGCAAGCGCAAGACCCTGATTAAATACGATGCTGTGTGCACTTTCCTACGGAATGTTTTTAAAAGTCACGACCCTGCGCAATGTTGTCATAGTTAAAAGAATGCGCTAACGCGTGAGATCCCGGAAGTATTTCTTACATGAACTATGCTCACTTATTGGACATTATATTGAGGGATGCACCGGCATCCTTATTCTCATAAAAATATAACCTTTATTAAGTATTAACGCATAATGTCCTCCAGCGATTCGGAAAGTGAGATATCATTATCTATGGAATGTGTCTCATCATGTTCAGAATCGCTAATTTCAATTGACGGGGCCGATACTATTCCTTACTTATATGAGCCAAATGACAGTTCGAGTGGCACAGAAACAGAAGAGACGACAAGCAATCAAAACGGAGACAGATTGAACAACATCGACTGGTATGAATTTCTTTTGGCATTTTCAATTTAATTTTTATGCTATTACAACAAAACTAAGAATTTACTATTAATGCTAAATTGCATTGCACTGGTTATTTAAAAAAAAACAATTCTCCATTATATTTATATATTTTTTCAGTCAACAGAAATGATAAAAATAAAATTGAATGTATTATTGACCATGGATTATTTGAATATGATATCCATATTTTTATGTATTTTGGCGTTCACATAATTTTCTAAATGTAATGTAGGCATGTAGTGTATGATGAATGAGACATTATTGTTGATATCGTCTTAAGAATAGCTAAGTGGAAGTCAACTCCTATCACATTTGTAGGTCGTACATCATAAATGTACATCCAAAGATAATTTCCTGGGTCCCGTTGCACAAAACTCTAAGGTAACCTTAAGTCACTAAGGTTAACCTCAAAGTTAAGTTGTTCATCAATTACGACGTCTGCCAAATGTTGTCACAACAATCAGACTGGTTTAACTAGTTTGTTTGTTTTTTATGACACACAGGTGGCCGTTATGTAATCCTATCGCTTTCAATTTCAATTCTTGATTTAATGGTCTCTAATTATACCTTTTGAATTTTAACGCCTTGGACCCGCCAAGCGGAATAGATGTCCTGTCATAATGGCGTAACTCTTGGCATTCGACTGGAACTGAGTTTATTGTCACGGCGTCCAGTCATTTTGAACCAATGAACTTGTAGAATATATTTTCAACCAATAAATTAAGAGAAGGAGATTTGGCTCATGCACTTCTACGGACGATGACACACATTTAAAAAAGTACATCGTGAATAACGGGTACCAACATTCTATAGGATTACATAGGATGTTTCTAACGCTTGCGCCAGGTATTTTTTCATGTCATTTATTGTTAAATTCAAAGCCAGAGATATTGCAACACGGTGTGAGATGTTATACTAGATAAGAATATGATATGTGTTAGTTAAATACAAACAAATCATCCAATAAGTACTAAGTTGTCATGAAAGTGAAGTGAAACAAAATTATTTTTTCTATAGTCATTAAAAAAGTTTCTACATTGTCTCCCGTTGATTACAAAAACCTTCATTTTTTCGAGACAATTTATAACTTCATATCGATAAATACATGTTGTAACACTACGTGATATCCCATAGTAATGGATCTCTCACCGACCAAGTTCTTTACTTTTTTCTATATAAACCCACCCAAGAAAACCGCGTCCAAGGATTGTCACAGTCCAATTAAGATGGATTTGACGACTGAGAGGGAAAGTTGATATCATGAAGCCGTTATATATCGTATTTTGGAATTCTTTCGGTCATGCTATTGCCTCTATTTTGCTGTTGAATTAGCTTAAAAATACAGAGAAAATCAAAGGGCTGGACTTTCAGTTGGCAACTTGCACGTCACACACTGGGCGTGGCTTCGAGTCATGCTTCGGTGATTTTGTGTAAGCGTTCGCCAGCCTCATTAGGCGGCTATCCAAAACAGGGCTATAAAAGGTCTCCTAGTAGTCGAATTAAGGCGTATATTTTCTCATTTTTTGGCTCTATTGATTCTTATAAGTGAAGCGAATACAGATACTAATTTGTAATAATCAAATTCATGCGTTACTTCTCCTCTTTAAATTAGGTACTGAATGAAACCGGCGCGAGTTGTTGCCTGCGAGGGAAGTTGAACTAAGTACAAAATAAGGAAATATGTACAAATAGTTTGCATAAACGAAATTAAACCATAGACCGCTCTTTATAAAACAGAAAATACATAGAAAATTTGAAATGAAAAAAAAAAGATTGTATATTTTGTAATCGGTCGTGAAAATTCTGACGTTAGGAAATACGTTTTAATATAGGACTTTCTATAATTTTTTTTAAATGTACCGGATGAATAATTATTTTGCAATCGGTCGGACATATTCTGATTCGAAAAACATGAGTTTAGATCTTAGATATTTGTAAAATGTTAAAAAATGCAAATACTTTGTTTTCGGCCCTTCACCTCTCCTTATCGGATAGAAGACTTTTGCAAAATTATAAACAGAATTGGGAAAATACTTTTTTCTGAACTAGGACGTGAAATGGACGTGCGGATAGCATGTTTGGTGTTATTGTAATACCCGCAGCATTTGACCGTAACTAACATCATTGGTCATGACATCAGCTAATCGAAAATTGGAATCTTTCGAATTTATTTAAAAGTTTGTTTCAATATGTTTTACATAAGTCTATTCGAGCGCGCGCGATCCATACCTTAACGGGCAGGTTTTTTAAATTCCGACTGACCGCTCAGAAACTTGATAATGTCCAATGTGTAAAAACGATGATGAATACGACTTGAACTTCTTATTGATTTGTATGTTAGATTACGTGACAATAATTCTTGAATCATATCGTACACGTCTTTAAAAGTAAATAACCTGAAAACAAAAAAAGTTGAAAACAGAAAGGGGCATTAGCAAATTTTTTGTAACTTCTATCATTTCAAATTGTCCCTGATCATTTTTTAACAAGTGTATAATCTTCAGTGGGTCAAAAATCTTTTTACAGAACCCGATGATCCATAGTCGTAGAAGAAATTATCAAGTATGAAGCAAAAACCATTCGTGGCCATTTTTGTGTAAATGTTTACATAAGTTGCGTTAGGGAAATGAAATCGCATAGCTTAACTGAACATGGTACATTCGTTTAATAATTGCTTCTTTTAATCAAAAAACTGTTGCAATTGATTACATTTATTCTCGTTTTTGTTACATCACTTTATGTATCTGAAAACACGTGCCAATGCCCCTTTTAAGTTTCAAGAATAATCAACAGAGTTATTTATTCAAATTGCAAAATAGTTTTCTCAACTGAAGATTATACAATAACCATTATTTACTGATGCCTGGATTACCTTATTCAAGTTAATAATGAATTGTAAATTTAGATTAATACAGTTGGTTTGAAAAAAACCCAGATCGTACCATAAGTCTAGCAGTGATTTTATCATCTTTGATGCAATTTGGGTAATTGTTCACCATTCCGTAAAAGACAATTAGAATGATTCCACTTTTAAGATTACCTGTTCAATTTGATACTGTTAATATTATTGTCCCAGTATAGAATTGTAAAATATTTGTATTAAGTTAATAGAAAATATTTCTTCAGTAAAGATATCATTCACTGTGACCTTGAGCATTGTTGTTTCAAAAACTTCTAGATTCCGCAGTCTAAAAGATTATGCTATTAAGTGGTGTTCAATTGGTGGCGTATTTTAGTTAGTATTTCTAAAACAAAGATTTACACTATCGTCCTTAGAAGTCATTTATGAGATCTAATACTGTATTTACAATTGGGAACGATGTTATTGATAACTTTAGTTCATACAAGTATCTTGGGGTTTGATTAGATGAATATGTTGACTGAATTTTTTAAGAAATAGCAAAATCTGGTAATAGTGCACTTGGTGTAATAATTCGTATATCAAAGCAAGTAGGTGGTTTTGAGTATAAAGCGTTTTGCAAACTGTGCGGCAATCTTGTCCTGCCAATCTTATCATACGGTATTCAGTGCCATCTTGGAAGTGAGGGAATTTTCATGTATTAATGCGGTACAGAACCGGCAGCGAGGTATATCTTAGGAGTAGGTTGTAAGACTTCTAGTGTAGCGATAAGGGGTGAAATGGGTTGTGTGTCATCCTTTACTAAACAGAAAATTGAAATTATTAAGTTATTATCTCTAGAAGAATTTAGAATTCCTAATGTAATCTATAAATGGTCTTTAAACTTTAGAATAATAATGTTTTGAAGAAGTTAAATAATATGGAACTTCCTGTACACGTGTCTAAATGAATCTCTGTTGTTAGAGCTGACTTGTTAGGGATATGGGGTTTAGTAAATTGTGGAATGATAAAGGACTAATAAATGGAAACAAGATTCTTTACAGTTGAACCGTATGTCATTTGTGTGTCTAGACATCAGCGAAGTATTTTGAGCAAGTTAAAGAGCCACTCCGTGATTTTCATAATGTATTTTTTACCTTTGATACGAACCTAAATGTCGTATGTGGTGATACAAAATCAAAACATCTTAACTTTTTATGTCCAAAAGATATTTATATGACAAATACTGGTTTTCCATAAAAACATAAAAAAGCAGCCTTTTAAGTGCACCGAGGTGTTGATATCACGTCCAATACACATGGATACCAGTTATAAAACCCAACAAACACTATCAACTCATAACTACCCTCCTGCCTGTTTTATATAATTCTCCAAAATTACGTTTGACTATTTGACGTGCGCCACTGTCCGGTTTTCGATCATAATTGCGCCGTTCTACCTTCATATTGTCATTGTAAAAAAAACAATAAGCTTAAAAATGTGTCTTTTTGGTAACAGTCGAT
Source organism: Phorcus lineatus (assembly GCA_921293015.1). NCBI lineage: Eukaryota > Metazoa > Mollusca > Gastropoda > Trochida > Trochidae > Phorcus > Phorcus lineatus. The sequence continues at coordinate 45,225,211 of OV121093.1, forward strand.
ACTTCGCGATCAAATGACACCATTGATTAAGTTTGGCATATATGACTCCAACAACTCACGGAGTGGCTCTTTACGCTGTGGAAGTTTACCGTTAGCTATAGAATTACGAAGACATTCCAGGCCTGTTACACCTCTTAGTGACAGAGTTAGTAATTTTTGTAAGTATAATGCAATCGAAAATTTATTCCATGATTGTTTGTAATTTCATTTCTAAAATACGATATAAGTTACTTGTTGAAGTTACTAATTACCTACATGTGTTGACTTATTTAGATTCAAAAGATAAATGTTATTTCAATGACTTCTCAGCAGTTAGTCAAACTGCAATATCTTCCAATGTATGAGCGCCGACTTACTTTCCCAAGTTGTTTTCTCAAGAATGTCTCGTGTATTTTACAAATAACTTTGAGTTTGATAAAGGGTTTTCCATGCCGTTGTGCGACATAGAGGAATCTAAAGAAATAAAAATAGATATATTTATCTGTCCAAAATATATACTTTTATCAAAACGTTTCTTTTTATAATGCATATACATCGTCTTTTCCAATTTTATATCAACTGACGCAAAAAATTATTTCCTTTCAAAGCATACCCAAGTCCCAGAGAGAAAGATTATTTAAGAAAGGGCGCCCTTCGGACTACCCTCAAGAGCGGAATTACCAAGATCTGTAAAGCACTACGAAAAGCTGCCTTGAAATCACTATGATTGTGTCAAGTTTCGTTCGGATACAATGACGTCAACAGCACGAGCGGATATGACGTCACAATGCTTTTTGAACACGGTACAGTGAGCGGGAAACTGTACCGTACGTTTATGAACACTGATTTGTCGGATCTCTTAGATTTGTAATTTTAAGGTATTTCGATTAAAAATACATTTGAGTTATAAAACACCATTCAAATTAGGAAGGGAACGTCAGGTTATAATCGTGCGAAAACCAAAATTTTATCTATCTAGAAACATAAGCTCTCGCCTTCAGTCACTAAACAGCTTTATTAATTTGTTGTTAAACATAAGCTTAAATATGACAACCAAGGTCTTGAAATATTCTCTGATAATTTATTCTGTAATGATAACAATTTCACATAAATGTTGCAAGAAAAATTCCAAGTTATATGCGAGTATATTAAATAATAATTCAGACGGGCCAATTCGATGTTTTAAAATAAGCAGATCTAGATATATAAATTGTCTTTAAATTATGTAAATGGGATCTTGTTTTCCTTGAAATCTAATGATAAATACAGTGACAATATTTTCAAACAGATATTTCATACTTTTTAACAAATCGTTGTTTGTGGAGAGAGTGATTAGCGGTGTCGGATTTGCACACAGTAACTTAGGTAAACAATGAAATTACAAACTATTATCAAAATATGGTAAATGTCATCTTGAAATTCATATTTAATAATCTAATGGTCATTGTTGATAATTTCATGTCAAATTTTGAAAGAAATTCTTCACGGTGTTGTTTGAAAATTAGGTTTTGATCTAAGTCGGCCACTTTTACATTACAAGATCTTGTCAAGACTCAAAATGTAAAACAATGTTTAAAAGTATGCAAATGTGGTGTTGTTTTTCATATTATGTTATAACAAATGTATTTATAACACTTTGAAACAGATATTGGACAATTTTTTAACAAATCGTGAGTTTGTTACAGAGAGGAGAATGTCGCCTTTTATGGCCGCTTCACTCAACAAGTTCACGCAAACATTCTCAGTGACTAGAATTGAGATTTTATTTCTTTAATATGATCTAAAAGTGTACAAATGTATATTTGTTCTTCATATTATGTCAAAAGAAAGACAATGAAAGTATTTACAAGCAGATATCTTTTACTTTTTTATAAATTTGTTCATTCAACAGGTTTGGGTTAAAAATAAACTGTGATAAACAAGATAAACTATGATAAATATTACATGCTAATATGTCTAACTAAAAACTTTATTTTTATTTACAAATTCACAACATATACAAACAATATCAACTAACTTTGTTCAGTCTGACAAGGCCTGCTGAATGAGATGTATTTTCTTGTCAGTGACGCAGATCTCGCGGCCACTGAGCAGTCTCATTCTTGTAGCACAGCGGTTGTCTGGAATAACGTAAAACATGGGGGAAACCTCTTCTTTCATCTGCAGATCAACTTTACACAAGAGTTGCCCCCTCTCCACGTCTATGAACCCCACCCTCCCCCTCCCCACATCCAGCACCAGCCCGAAGGTGAGGGTGAACTCTACACCAAGTGCGGGGGGAGACAGAGAGACACACTCACCAACCTGATGTCTCCTGTCCTCCTGATCTGTCCTCCACACCCGGATACAGAGACGGTCGGAGTGATGGTAACAGACGTCCCACACAGACACACAGACGGAGTCGGGGAGAGCAGAAACACAGAACTCCTCGTCCATGTTGATCCTCCCCAGCTTTAACTCCATCTCCAGCAGGGGGAACATGCCTCTCTCCCTCCGTGTCAGTGTGGAGCTGGTCTCCCAGTAGGAGGGGGGAGTAGTGAGAGGGGAGGGGGAGGGAGGGACGGGGACGGGACTGCTACAAGTCCCCCAGAACCCCGAGAACTGACCCGGACCTCCACTTTGCTCCAAGTTTGTCAGGACTCGACCGAAGTCTTCAACTTGTAGCCACTTGTTTACTCTCTCTGAGTTGAGAATCATCGCCCGGCCTGAAATATACAAGTTTATTGATATCAAACATATACAAATGACATCTTAAAATATTTATTTTTGTATTTCAAACACTTTGATGTAAGAATAATTGGTAAATGTCAAGATTTTTTAAAACTTTGTTTAACCGCTCAAACTAACAACTTGTGAACATATTTGGAGCTTTGTGTCGACTTTATTAACAAATTATATCATCAAAACATATACAAATGGCATCTTAAAATGTCTATTTTTATATTCCAAACATTTTGATGATAAAAAATTTCATAATTGCTTAAAACATTTAAATTTTGTTTTAACCGCTCAAACTAAGAACATGACTGACATTTTTCTAGAGCTGATTATCCTGAAAAGAAACAATTATTGTTATCAAAACATAGACAAATGGCATCTTGAAATGTTTATTTCAATGTTTGGAATAATTTTATAAGAAAATTATCGATCTTTGTGACAAAAAATATAAACTTTGTTTCACTCGGCAATACACAATAAATCTACAGTTGATTTTACTGACAGCCGGTTTTCAAAATGGATCAGTTTTCATTGAGCGCAGGACAAATTGTTGTTATCAAAACTTATACAAGTGGCATCTTAAACTGTTTGTTTTACTATTTCAAATACATTGATGACAAAATATTTGATAATTGGGGAAAAAAATTAAAACTTTGTTTGGCGCTCAAACTGACAGATAATTCAGCTGCTTTCTCAGAGCTGAGAGTCGCGGTCTGTAAATAACATAAATTATTGTTGAAATGTGTTGTCTCAATATGTACAAATGCTATCTTAAAATGTTTATTTCACTAAATTTAATGAAGCAATATATAATTTTCGGATTTCTTTTTAAAATGTTTGTTTACCGCTTAAACTGACATATTAGCTATTTTTCGAAAGGTTATTGTCCTATCCAAACATAAACAATTTAAATTGTTCATTTCACCATTATATATTATAAACATCACTGGGGCAAAAAATATAAACTTTATTTTCATTCTCTAATTTCCAATTGGCTTTTTATTGCCGTCAGCTTGGTTTTTAAAACGAATTCTGACATTTCCGACACATAAAACAATCACTGCATACCTACAACATTAAAATGATAACTAAGAATTCATATTTTAATAATCAAAATAGAATTAAAATAAAATATATGAATTATATGAAAGTTGTTACATTTATTTACAACTTTTTTATGACCATTTTTATAGATCTGACTGTCCTGTAAATTAAACTTACCAATATATATGAATGCTATTATTAAATATTGACTTTATCATTTAGAATATTTTTTTTAAAATATGGGATATTTGCAACAAATTTGCCACTTAAACTTATTAATAATTCAGCTTTCTTCTCAGTTTATACAGTGTCAATTTCTAATATCTTGTTTTCAAATTTCAAATCACTCATACACGATATCTTAGAGCTTTGAATGAAGACAATATTTTCTCCAAATAGATACAAAGGGCATTTTAAAATGTGCATTTCAAGATTTCAAGACTGTTTTGATGAGAAATTCATCAATAATTATGACCTAAAAACGTAAACTGCAGTTGATTGCCGCCTCCGCCGCTTCTCAAAATAGATAAGTTTTCATTAAAGATTAAACAAATTGTTGTAATTTGTACGTAAATAAATGACATCTTCAGTTTATGCTTCACTTTGCTGAAATATATTGATAATGTTATATTTGATATAAATCGCAAATTCTTTCTAAACCTGTGTATTACTATAAAACAATAAAAGTAACACAAATTAACTCAATTTCAAGAGCAGAGTGAACACCGTTTGTTTTTCTTTTCCCCGAATATATACCAATGTAACCTTGAAATGTACTGTATATTTCAATAGTTCAAAATAATACACCAAATCAAAATTGTTATTCATCGCCATAAAACTTTGCTTAGGGGTCACTTGACAATTCAGTATTTGAATCGATACAGTGTCCGAATTCTCGGTCACCTTGCACTACTGCTTTTTTAAACTTTTCAACCCATCTGAAAAGTTACTTCTTGTATTATTCTGCCAAAATATTCTAAAGTTTTTTTTATATGGATACTTAAGAGCATTTGTCTTTATTCCAGTGCAAATTTATTGATAAATAATCATAATAATGAATACCCTCCTTAAGCAAATATATCAGCAAAAACTTCTATTTCCGAGAAACAATACACGCCAGCCAATCAAGGACGAGCTATCCTTAAGTGAAAAATTTGTCATTCCTCTATGTCCTTACTCATACTTCAAATGATTAAAAAGTATTCACACAAATGTGGATTTTGCTTGTTACATTATTATTCCATTAACAACTACGGATGATCAGGTTTAGTAATGAGATGTTTGAAGATAATATATTTTGCATAAACTATTGATTATTGGGAAAAATAAAAATCGAGGAAAAAACTGAAACTAGCACTGCTCACGGTAAGTAGACAGTCTAATTGGCGCCAAGACATTGCAAATTATACATCCTTGGAAAGGGTTGAAAAAGTTGTTTAAACGATAGGTGGACAGTTAATGCTTAATGCTTTTACAGTCGACAGCTATAACGAACATTTATTTTCGTATCATTTGAATTGACCTTATACCTTAGTGTTCCATGAGAAACCGAGCTATCAGAAATCTGAACGAGAATTACTTCATTTGAATTTTCTAAATCATCTTTCAAAAAACGTGCTACTGCCCCTTTGTTCATGAGATGGACAGATCAATTGAAAGTTTTCCGTCACGCAGGTGAATTCCTGTAATCAGTTTTTACTTTTAACCTGTTAATTTTCACTATAAATGCGTTTTATGACGAGTTGGATATTTGTGTCAAAAAGAGTCAAACGTCTGGCTATTTTTTAGTTTTGGTCGTCTCTGGCCACTGAACGGCGTCATTTCCTTTGATCTCTGGCTACAAGCCGAGTGTGCAACAATGTTGAAATATATCCCAAGGTCGTCTGCCACTTGTTGCTAGCTCCGCTCTAAACTGGCCCGTCCTTCATGATTACTGAATGAGAATGTCAACAATCGGTGTTGCCCGATACATTTGTGACGTAATTGATATCGGCTGAGTTTTCTATAAATATCATTTACCATTATGAAAAGATCAAAGTGACTTGGGTCTGACTGTCAGTAGCAATATCATACTCATGCAATGATCGGTTTTCAAAGTGAAGTTTAAAGAAACTAGTGCACGCTTTTAAGGTTTAAATTGGCTTTTTTAAGGTTTAAGAGGACTTTTGCATTCACTTAAGCTTTCTATCGATGCAATGAAATACTTAAAATTCTTTACCATTGACCTGCAATCAACAATGAAAAAATTTAGACAGCCGCTGTCGGCTTGGACATATAACAAATCTAAGGTCAGCTGTGCACAAAACGTATAAATTATAGACAGTTGAAACGGCTGAACTTTTATTATGTGCAGCTTTTGAATTTACCTAAACTCTGAACTGAGAACAAATAATGAATTATGTGTTGTGAACGCAATGTTGTAAATAAACCGATTTAATAACACAGCATTAGCATTGCTATTAGATTGACCAAAGCGGCTGCCGTTTCCGCTTTTTTGTTATATAAGCATAATCTTAATATTTCCTATATCGTAGTTCATGCCGATTTATTGTAACGTAACATTAAATACTTCCGGTCTTTAAAAATCAACTTAACTACCTGAATACGTAAATATTTGTTAAATAACTTACCAGGTATATTACTTGAGTGAGGAGCTTAAATAACATCGAGAGATATGCAGTATCTGTGCATTCGTTGTGTTAAAAAAAAATTGGTGTGCACTAGTGCGTTTAAGTCATCATTCCATACATTTCCCACCTACAGTTTTGCATAGAATAAGATATATATTATTTTGATAGACATGAGTGAATGTTTGAGTGATTGAGTGCGTGAGTGAGTAAATCAGGACAATGTTTTAGCAACTTATAATTAATGTTTGGATTTAATCATCGTCTTTTCCAATGCAAAAATTTGAATGTATTTGTCAATAACTTGATGGCTGATTTATTTGAGTGTAGTACCTTTATACCACATGCCGGTTTGAAGTTTGACGACCGTATTCAGATATTAACATCTAATTGTTGAAGGTTAATTATTTTGATTGTTATAGGTGGTGAGGTGCCGCTTCCAAGAGTATTTCACATATATTACGGTTGCTAGTATCATAGCAGGGAGAAAGGCTGCAACACAATTGGGCTATGCATTGCGGTGATACATGCGAGCATCAGCTTAAACTAGCCAGCCCTAAAAATCAGTGTAGCATTGCACCCAAACCTTGCTGCGTGTAGAACAGTTCTCTACTGCAGACAAAGTTGCCGAGGCCGTTGAGATGTTTTTATTTGAAAATAACCATGTAACCAATGTGTAAACTGTTGTATTTAGCTACTATAAATCTTGTCAGCTCAAATTATTCATTGAGTTAAATAACAGTGTCAGATATAAAATGCATTGCCACACGTTAGAACTTATTTCATCACAGAAGGGCACATCTCAGGTTCAGTTTGACGGATTTCTGTACAGTAAGAACAAGGTAAGGCAGACATGCACACACTGGCGATGTGTCTATACAGCATGCCCTGGCAAGTGCAAGTGAGAGACTGTTTTATATTACTTTGTAAGCGACGATGAAGTTAATGGAAATGGAAAAATCAATTAGTGGGCATGTACGGCTTTAACGGTGTTTATATTGGTACAGAGAACCTAGACTGTATCAAAAATTTAAATTTAATTTTAACGAATTGTAATTGTTTTCATTTTTTATTCAACTTAAAGTTGCTAAATAAATCAGACAATTGATCATTTATATTATGGGTGGGGCTCATGACGATAGGACGTGCGTCAGCTGGCTCCGACTCTAATCCATCTCAATCTTTATTAAATGGCCACAAAACCAAAACCAAATAATAAGAAAGGGCTTAATAAAGGTTGAAAATTTAGACAATTATATACTTACAAGAAGTTAAAACAGCTAATTTGAGTGCGGCCATGTCCGAAAGAGGCGACGACGAGTTGAAATCTTTCATCCGTGACCAAACACTTGAGATTTCGAACAAAATTGATTGTGTGAACACAGAAATTAATAAACTTCACATGAAAACTGACGAAATCTTACATTCTGTTTAATTTAATGCCGCCAAAATTCAGGAAAATAAATCTGAAATTGACCAATTAAAACTAAAAGCTACGAGTTGATACGGAGAATAAACTTTTGATACAAGAGCTCTACCATCGCAAGAATAATTTCTTAATCTACGCAATCCCCGACTCTCGCGAAGCCGAGCCCGCATGCCGCGAGTTACTGAAGACGCTAGGTGTGACTGGCAGTGACGATACCCGTTTTATGAACATTCACCTGCCTCGGCAAAGTACCAATCCCCGGACGGCAAGTTCACCAAAACCTATTGTTATTAAGTTCATCGAGATGAACGAAAGACAACAGGTACTGAACTCATCTTTCCGTAATGGAGCGACTCTCAGGGAGAAGAAGATCTCAATCAGGACGGACTTACCGGTCCCACTCAAGAAATACCGAGGTAAGCTCGCTGCTTAGGCTTTCAGCATGAGACAATCTCTGAAGGTACAAACTAGAATTCTTGAACGAGGTCTAGAGATAACACTGCAGTACCGAAAGAATGCCACTCAACCGTGGAAAAACATCGATCTTTCGGAGGATATCGACAAATCGCCGTCCAAACAGTGCTAAAAGGGATATATTTGAACTTGTTGCAGCCCGGCATCGAACACTTTTTATTGTCTGAATAACATAAACAATGTATGAGTAAACTCAAAAGTTATTTTAGTTACCTAATCTGTGTTTGAGTGTTAACATCAATGAATTTCAGGCATCGCATTTCTCAGTGGTTCTCGGGCAGAGGATTGGTGAATGAAGATTTGTTTTTTATTTATATTTGTTTTCATGACAAGTGCTTTAAAATAGACAGCTAAGAAACAACCTGCGGCCTCGAGCAGCGAGAGAGTTAATTCACTGGAGTGCACTACCGTGTGGGATCATTAGCCCGTTTCCGAGTATGTGACTGTCAATATGTGATTTCATTATTATCTGGACTTTGATATGTCTGCTTGCCATCGCATACTCTGCTGTGGACTCTGAGCGAGGTAAACTATAGTAATCATGATGATAATCATTTTAATATTATTGAAACTTTGAGTTGTTTAAGTTTTTCACAGTAATGCGAGTTACTTCCCTTTGTTACTCATTTTCCGTTTACTAGATTCGGATTGTTTCTGACATTTATAAACATCAGATGACTTTGATTGTTATGAAAATCTTGGTTTCAGGATTTTCGTAAGCTACTGAAACTTATTTTCCTTTGAACGCCGACATTTATGATTTACAAGTAAGGTGATGTGTTATATTGAACATGTTGAAATGGCACAACATAAACCCTGTTTATTATTTCCATGATTGAGGTCTTCAGAAAGAACGCCACCAATTTTTCTGTTTATGTTTTTATGCAACTATTCTATTCTTCTATTTTCTGAAAGGTAGGTAGGTGGTGTGATCATGTCTGTTTTTAAAAAACCCCATTTAATCTCATTCATACCCCAATATGACAAATAAAGTCAAAGTAATCTCTGCTAATTACAGAGGGTTAGCCCAAAAAGCTAAACGAAAAGAAGTAATGAACTTATGGCGTAAGAAACATTTTTCAATTATATGCCTCCAAGACATACATATTAAAAAGGAGGATGAAAATGTAATGAGAAATGAATGGGGTGTTAAGAGTATCATTGCTCCTTATGCTTCAAATTCAAGAGGGGTTGCTGTTTTATTTAACAATAATATAGAACTAGATATACATAGATATAAAACAGACCCAATTGAAATTACATTGTGGCTGATATTATTGTGGCGGAAAATTACAAAAATATTCATAATCCAAAAGCTAGAGAGATTGTAATGGAAAACATGGAGTCAAATAACTTGATAGATATCTGGAGAACAAGAAACCCAAATTTTAGAAAATATTCTTGGTGGAAAAAAAAATCCCAGGCAACAAGCCAGATTAGACTTTTTTCTAGTATCTGAAGATATATATCTAGTTTAACTGTAGAAACTTCAATATTGCCTGGATACAAATCAGATCATTCAGCAATTTCATTAATTTTCTCAAATGTTCACAGTAGGGAAAGAGGGAATGGTTATTGGAAATTAAACACGTCTCTTCTTTACAATAAAGACTATAACAGGCTTGTGAAAGAATTATTGGAGGAAACTAAAGAATAATATGTCTCTGAAAATACTAACATGAAGGACAGTGATGACCTAAAAGAGGAAGAAGAAAAAGTTAGACAAATAAGAAATAGAATTCAATGGTATGAAGAAGGTGAAAAACCAAGAAAATATTTTTGTCTCTTAGAAAATAGAAATTATACAAAAAAACTCATCAACTCCTTAATTAATGAAAAAAAAAAGGACTTCTGACTGCCTTCAGGTATCTCATATCTGACTGATGGGAGAGCTATCCTCAATGAACAAGAACATTTTTTATCATAAACTTTATGCTGCTGATAACATTGATTGTGATACAGAAGGGATTATAAATACTGTTGATACCCCTTCACTTAACACCTATTTTGCGAATGAGCTTGACGAACCCATACAAATTAAAGAAACTTTCTGAAACAAAAAAATTTGATTTTGGACCCTGTTTTTTCTGTATTGCCATCCCCCCACGCTGGACTCACTGAAAGAATAGATAGAAATAGTTCTGTCAGCCAATCAGCTCTCGAATTATTTTTAGAAAAACTGTAATTCTCGTGACCATTATGAAAACTTTAATACCTGGCATATTTGAGCCTGCTTGGGTAAGAATATATACAACTTCCTGTGGGATGGCAAAAAAGATAAAATAAAAAGGACAACTATCTGTAGAAAATATGAAGAAGGTGGACTTAGAATGATAGATGTCAGATCCTTTATAAGTGCACACAAACTATCTTGCCTAAGGAGGTAAATTAAAAAAACCTCAACATATAATCCAAGTTTATTCCCATTTAATAAGATATTTCTTCTATGGGCAAATATAGGAAAGCACATATCTGTAGATAACCCTTTTTGGCATGAAATATTAACTTTATGGGGTAAATACTATAAACAACAACATATTATAAATACTTCTTAGGTAGAAGAAATATTAGCTGAACCCTTATGGTTAAATCATCAGTTCAGACACAGCAATTTCATAATTGAAAGCTGGTTCAGTAGAGGTATTCACACAATTAGAGATATTTGGGGAGATAAAAAAATTTTGCCTTTCAATGAAGTTAAAACTCTTTATGGTATAAAGGGAACAACCCTTGAATACAACAAGATAATATTGAGTATCCCCAAAATAAGGAAACACACTCTCTTATTGAATATTATGTGTAATCAAAATCTCTCAGTGAGCCAAACTCTTCAAGTTTTACTTTCTCAACTAAAAGGATGCAGAAATTTCTATGACCAACTGATTGCTGATGACTCTCCACTGAAAGTTTGTCAAAAATGGCAAAATGATCTAACTCAAATATTCAGTGGAATGTTGTATTCAGAAATAACAGAAATTGTACTAAAGAAGTAAAACTTTTAGATTTTCAGTATAGATTTATCAATAGAGCAATTTACAATAGAAAAGAACTGATTGAAAGGAACATAATTGATAAAAATATTTGCTCTTTTTGCAAATCAGAACCTGAGAGTCTGCAGCATGTTTTCATTAAATGCATATTAGTATATGAATTCTGGAGAAAAGTTGAAAATTTTATGAATCAGCATATAACACATCTGAATATTTTCATCTCTGACTTAGATATTTTATTCTGTAACAGTTCAGCTAGCCTTCTGGTATCTCATATCATGCTAATTGCTAAAAAGTATATACATATATCAAGTATTAAGAGAAACAAACTATCTATTGAGTGTTTTATAAGTGTTGTCAAGGATGTTTTTAATGTTGAAAAAATTATTGCATGTAAAAATAATGCATTACCATCTTTCAACATTAAATGTAGAGCCTAAAATAATGTTTTCCATTAGTTACCTTTATCTATAGTTAATGATTGCTTTATCATTTTCCAAACAAGTGTTTGATATTTAATGTCTATGTATGCTATCAGATGTACACCCACCGAACTGAAATGAATAAAAAGATTTGAAAAAAAATAAATTGATCATTTATGCCTACAACATTGTGGGTATCATCGATTTTTTAAGATGTAGCCAGATGCCAATGTGTCCAGACTACAACCCGGTTACAGCAATAATTGTAATCGTGGTTGTCATGTTCAATGCTGAAATCTGTGAAACTGCAAATTTTGAAGAGTAAATGAATAGATAATGATAGATTTTTTTAACTTTGTGTTTATATTACCTTGTGGAGTAATTTATTTTCATAACTTAAACTTTAAATTGAAATAAACCGATTTATGACTTTAGGTGTTTTTTTCTATATAATTCAAAATTAATATTTTGCATGTAATTGCAAACATGTTATTATATAAATTCCTTAGAAAGAAATACAACAAAGAAATTTAAAGATGCCATTTGAAAAGTTGATTTTCTTAGAGAATTGAAAAAATTGAAACGTCAGACAAACTATCTAGCATAGAAAACAATATGGCCATTAAGTAAAACATTATTATCTAAATTTTAATGAGAAATGGTTATAAATTCATATTTGTTTCTTTCAGAAATATCTAGATCTATATTTTTAACAGTTAAAATTGATTTTTTTAAATTTCAGCTGAATGTAAAATCATATTATTAATCGTGTTATTTCTTAAGGCGTTATATGAATACCTTGTTCTACGTAAAAAAACCCAACCCACAATCGATATATATACAATAGTCTATACTTCTTCATCGAAGAATAAAGGGAAAGTAGGCCTAACTCTTCCTCAATGAAGTTACCTAGAGCAAGGTTCTAGTTCAAGGGAGACAACCCGACTTGTTCTAAACATATTTCATTGTGAAATACAAATAGATCATACACTTTTATTCGAGTCATTCAAAATATAGATCAGTCAATAATGTTACTTAGTTTTCCATGGAATGATTTAAAAAATTTGAAAGTGGGTTTCTCATCTTTATCTATCAAAAGAATTTTCGAAAAAGTTAGATAATCATTTAGAAATCATCCGAGGATTTCGACGGTCCATGATGATTTGACTCCTAAAGGCAAATTATAAATGAAACTTTTTATTGCAAAAAGTGTATTTTACCCCATATAATGTTCATTTTTTAGTTCTAACTTTTCTTACATTTGAAGTCTTATCAGGTTATGATATAATACTTAAAAACCAAATCTGTTAGAAAATTCAAGTGGAGGCAATAGGATTTCAGGCATGTAATACAATATCTTATTTCAAATTCAACTATACTGAGCTTTTCTGTTTTCGAAACATAAGCTCAATAAAGTTTAACAATATTTCTATCATGTTACATTTACCTCAGCAATAATCATCACTGGTGTAAATTAAATGTGAAACTCACATTAAAAAGTAACTCAATTTGCCCTTAGATGACTTTAGTTAAAAGTTGGCCAAAAACTATTTTGGCTCCAATTTATGCACCTATAAGCTTTAATGATTTCTTTAATTAAAATCTATTTACCTGGATAGATAAAAGGTTATTTCTATTTTAGCAATGTAGGAATTCCAACACCATGAATGATATTATAAATGTTGATAACAATATTTAATTTATTCCTATATTAATTTCCAGTAATGTAGATTTTTTAATTAGATATTGTGTTAATTTTTAGACACCTTACTTAAATAATCATATTTGTCAATATTGTTTTGAAATATGATAATGAAAGGAGACGCTAGTATGATTAGATTATATGACTTACTGTCAGTACTTGAAGACAGTGAAAATTGTTAAAGGACATTGAGTTGTTGTTATTGTGATTTGTACTGAACTTTGCCTTGATGAGGCTGAGAGACCAATGGCTGAGTTTTACATCAGTTTTTATCATAATGAAAAACTTTCACAATATTGTTTGTTTTATAATATAATCACTTTTAGTGCATGAGTTGCTACACTCGGATCATCCTAAACTGACTGTAAATGTATAAATAAAATAGATTCCAAGTCAACAATTAAAAATGTCAATAACGTCCTATGTCAGAGCGATAACATAAACCTTCTTTCGTGTATAAAAATTTCCCACTAAAAAACAATTGGAAGAATGCAACAGATTTGTAAATATAAAGACAATTAATTTAAGTTAATTTATTTTGCATTATTTTCATGCATTTCTGTGTTAACTACGACTAACTTCTGCATTGCTGTCTTCCAATTTATGATGAATTAAAATACAACTTCAACATACAGGAAATTAATGGATGTTATTATCACAAATATTTATGATATCCTATCCTCTTTACCATGGCGGGATTGATTCCAGTCAAAATGAGCTTTTTCTTCACGATTCCCCCTATTTAGCTATTGCGAGGTCTATGATTGTGATTTTAGTTCTCAATGTATTTGAGTAATCCTCAAAATATAAGCTTCGCAACACAAATAAGTTTCTTCAAGTACTTGATTACACAATATGGAAGATTCAGCTTTAAAACTAAGTTCAGCCCTATTTGTACCGCTTAACTGAAGCTTAACTTAAAACAACCCATGTTGGCCTTTTGACTAACATCCATTTGCTGAATTGTATCCTTAAAGGCGTGTATGTTTCACAATGTCAAGATTGTTAAATTTACTCGAAATCAATTATGTTTTCTTTCAAATATATGCCGAGGTCTTCACTATGATATTCATTATGTGCAAATTTGTGATAATACACAGACGGCCGCCTCATCGCCTCGACTTTAGGGAATGCACTTGCATGGCACAGCACTGGTCAAAACACTGCTGGGTTGTGAATATTCTCGATGATCTGTTGCTTGAATAGACTGATGAGAAACTGTTGAGAAACGGTTGTTAGTGTAAGCGCATTGACTCAACTGATGCCATCTTTGCTGCATTTACGAAAAAAATCAAGTTGCAATACCTACTTGGCTGTCGTTACTTTTTACGCAACTTACAAATAATTCATGTCACAAATCATAAATAGAGGATACTAAATGACCTTTCATTTAATACTTTTTTTATTAAACGAGTTAATGATTCAGTATGAAACGAGCGAAAGCGAGTTTGATACCAAATCATTAAAGAGTTTAATAAAAAAAGTATTAAATGGAAGGAAGTTTAGTATTCTGTTTATTACTTGACCTCAGTAATCAAGCATGATTGCCGAAAGTGTACTGAACGCAACATTTCTGCGACTTGGCCGCCATTGTGACGGCGGTGCCAACATTGTGACGTCACAACCACACAATATTATGACGTCATACTTGCAGCGGTATTACACTAGTTAAATATCGTCGTATAAATATTACACTGCAGTATCTTACACGGGCGAGTAATAAAAAAGTCAGCTCACCTTGAAAAAATTTCTTCATATGTATAATTAGGGGACCCTTTGTGTGTTGTTTAACAAAGTCGATTATCCCTATAGGGCATACTCCACATTCCGTATATAACATCTGTTTGGGAGAATACAAATACATCTACCATTGACAAGATACCTGTACACCTTTGTTATTATGCTAATTAAACAGTGTAACCTTTTTTATCATTGAGTGCTAAAAATTGGGTCATAAAGGGAGTAAATGCTTATTTCTAATATCAATGAAACTTCAATTTACGCCGGATTTTGGTACATGATTTCATTCTGTATTAATAATGAACCAGAATTTCCAATTAACATGATACAATATCTCAAGGGGCATGATTTACAGTGTTTCTGTTTTCTTAAAAAATTCTGGTCATTAATTGGTGAACAATATGACTGTCCAGATTTTTAAAAGACTGTCGAACATGATGTCTCATAAAAAAAAATGTTCAACTCCCGACCATTAATTATGGTGGTAAAAATCGGTCCAGTTTGGAAAACCTCTGATTGCTTGAATAGAATGTTATCATTAAGTGCATAAGATATAATCATTCAGATGCTAAAAGCTGAATTTATGGTATTTGGAGGTAGTGGTTTATCAACTGTCTATGAAAATGAAGGCAATTTACCGACAAATTCCTCATCAAACACATACACCCTCGGATAACTTTACATGAGTTCACTGTTCTTGATGACTGGTAAGAAGAGGTGAAAATCATAATTTTGAGTTTGACAAATCATCTCTATTCATATCACTTCTAAGAATAAAAAAGCCCAAAAATGTGAAAATATACGCTTTAATTCAACTACTAGGACACCTGTTTTAGATAACCGTCTAATCATCCTGGCAAAATCATCAATGTATGATTGGAAGCCATGCCCAGTGTGTGCTGTGTTAGTAGTCAGCTAAAACTCCAGCTCTTTGATTTTCTCTGTAACTAATTACGTTAACTGTCTACGAAAATTCATTCTATTCTTTCAAAAGAAGTGAAAAGTAGACAAATCTTTCGGAGAGAAAACATTTACCACAAGGCCTAAGTGATGGTAGAGAAAGAAAGTTTTATTTATTGATAACATTTAATGTACATGAAAAAATTTAAATGTCCGGATTGATGACTGTATAGTGACAACTTACAGTTATGATGTTGATAGAAATTAACCTAATGTAGTACTATATTTACCAAGCACAACCGTCCACTTGTCTCCATGTTTCAACCTACACAGCACCAGGTCAGCAGCAGATCTGTCTATCATCCCGTCTTGCCAGGGTAGACTGTCATCTGGACGATACAGAGAGGTACAAAATATCATTCAGTAAAACACAAAAAGAGTTTTATTTAAGGGACCTTTAATAAAATAGAGCCATTCGCTCTGTCGCTTATATCTCCACTATAACTCTTCTTACAAATGGTCACAGTTTTGGAGCCATAAGGTCAGCAAGTCTATAAATTAGAATCCCGATCAGCCGAGTCTGCACACAAAATTTCAGCTTTCTAGACTTTATGCTTCTGGAGAAGAAGATGAAAATAGGTTTTTAGGGTGTTGCCCGTCACAGGATCACAAAATCTGGAGGTAAGAAGCAACATTAGTAAAGGAGTCTTGGCACATGGTTTCAGTGTTCTAGGTCCTTTGCTTCATGGAGAGAAAGATATAGTGTGTTTAGTCAAGTAGTCCATACACAATATTTCAGATTTCCTTAGTCAATGTTTCTAGAGAAGATGAAATACTAGTAGTACTAGAAGTAGTTAATTTTTTTCTGATGGACAGATGGACCCCTTGTGACATATAATATATTTCTTTTGAGGTACGAATTAGATCGAAATTTCTTTCTCAAGGCCGCGGAAAATACAACAGAGTGTATTGTGGGAGATAGGTGGCGCTGCGGAAAGTGTAGGGCGGTTGGTTTGAATAAAGCATTCTCAGTTGCGACAGCGAGACTAACGCTTTTACCATGGACACAGAGAGACCAATACCATAGAAACTTAGCTATTTTGGAACTTTTAGATTCTAAGGAGAGTAAGATAGAGAAAGCTTTGGAAAACAAGATAGAAGGGCTTTGTCAAGAATTTCGAAATACTTCTAAAGAAGTGAACAGGTTGGAAGCAGAGAGAGATTTCGCATGGAAGAGACAGGGTAACAAAGTGCAGTATACATTTAACCCAGAGACACTTGAAAATTTGGGACAATTAAAGTTTTTGTTGCAATAAGGGAAAGAGGAGTATGCTAAATACATTATTGATTCAGATAGAGCGTATAAAACTACGAAATAAACACATCAAGATTGCGGACACCTCAGAAGGAGGTTGGGAAACTGTTAGAAATAATGTTTCTCCTGATTTCGCAGTGGACTCAGATGATGACAGGAAGATTTTGCGTGCAGAAAACAAAGCTGTCCGAAAAATCAAGAATAGACATGCACGGACGACTCGGACACTGGCATATCAGAGGGCAAGATCACAGCCATCTGCGTTATGTTAGTGATAAGCGTGTCTACACTCAGCCAAGCCAGCCCTTTCGGAGCAGAGTTCACAGAGGAGCGTGCTACATGTGCGGGGAGTTCTTCCACTGGAGACAACAATGTCCATTGCTCAGAGCTACAAACAAGACAGACTCGAAATACACCCAGAGTACCAGCACAAGGAACTAGCGAAGTGTGTTCAACCATGTATATAGTTCCAACATTGTCAGTCTGCCGCCATCCATGAGAGAGATTGCTCAGGGTATTCCCAAATCACTGAAACACGCACGTGCTGAGTCAACGGTAAATAAGTATGAATATGGCTTTAAAGCTTGGAAAAGATGGACTGAAGCTAACGGTATGCCCACAGCTTTTCCGTTAACGCCGCTTCACTGTGCGGTTTATCTTTTAGCAGTTATGCAACAAAGTGGCACGTTTTCCCCTGTGTGTTGCGCGTTTTACAGTTTGAGACATGCACATAAAGTTGTTGGATTGGATTGTCCTACTGATAGTAGTTATGTTGTAAATGTGCTTGAGGCTGCGAAATGTAAGTTCTCTAAGCCTACAATCAAAAAGGAACCTGTGACTGTAGGCATTTTGGAAAAGATAGTTAATTGTTTTGATACAGAATGTTCTATTTATAACATGAGAACTGTGTGTATGACTCTTATCTTTCTTTAGGTCAGCCGAAGTGCTATGCATTACCGGCAGAGATGTCGTGTTTTCAATAGCTTACATGACTGTATTCATACAAAAGTCTAAGACAGATATATACAGAGATGGATCATGGGTAGTTATTGGTAAAACGGGGACAAGGCTAAAGGCTGAGGGCTAAAAGTGTACCCATATATTATTCAAGTTTGTGAGAATTAATCATGAGGTTTTTAAGCCTCATGTGCCGGATATCAAGAAGTATGGTTTGCACAGTCTAAGGTCTAAGGTCTAAAGTCTAAGCCAATTGCGGCATCCCAGATAGAATGTTTAAATGTCATGGTCACTGGAAAAGCGAAAACGCCAAAGATGGGTATGTAAAAGATGATATTGAAATTAGATTAAAAGTTTCATTATCTTTAGGTTTGTAAACAGCCCGTTCTTTGGCTCTCGGCATGGTCGTCACATCGTGTTCCAATTTAAATATTGTTTTGTTGTAGGTTGTATGTGAGAGGTAATGTAGGAGAAATACCATGGCAGAAGCCTTTTCAGGCCAGATGATATGGGTAAACAACAGATTTACAAATTTGACTCCAAATATCACAATGGGATGCAAAGTATGTGATGCAGAAAAGGTCTGGAGTATCCCCAAAAATAATCATGTGCATCCCTGGTGACACAGTAAATTTCTGGTCCAAATCACTTTTGGTCAAATCCAAAGTTACTAAGTCACTTGAAGGAGTCTTAAGATTTAAGAGTAATTTGCCCACATTTGAGGATGGGTCAGTCCCACAGTTACAAATTTCTATCACGTAGGTGCCAACATCCCACAATAAATCAGGTATCATGGGGTGAAGCAGTTCTACACTGAGGAAATTTTCTCGGCAACAGGCCATGCAATATAAGTTTTAAAATATGAAAATAGCAGACATCTAAGCTATGTAGTGCGAGTGAGTAAGTTTCAAGATTATTTCACTTATATCGCGGCTGCTAGTCTTATTGCAGGGAAAAAGCCCGCAACAACATTGCGGCTATGCATTGTGATGAAACCTGCGAGCATCGGCTGGAACTAGCAAATCATGGGTGGTACTGCACTAAAACTCAGTGAAGCATTGCACCAAAACCTGACTGCATGTAGAACAGTTCTCTACTGAACACAAAGTTGCTGAAACCCTGGCGGGATTCGAAGCCGAACACACTAACCACTGTGCTGCCCCCCCCCCCCCCCCCCCCCCCCCCCCCCCCCCAAAGCTATGTAGATTATTACCTTCTTTTCTTTGTCATCTGACAAGAGTTTGCACTGCCAGTGTTTTAAGTAAGGCTTATTTCACACGGGCGTGTATCGCTTAGAAAAAGCCTAAGAAAGACATATATAGACCCTACCCTACTACTATATGAAATCTGTTATTACCGTTTTGCACCGATGTTGACGTGTTTGTTTCGCGATTAAGCTGGTTTCCTTCCATTATGGAAGGTTTCCCTTCTATTGTACACTGTTTTCCTTCAAACTTTGATGCATATCCTTCAATTACTCAGGGGGGCCTGAAATGGAAATTATTTTGCCTCTTCTGCTATATATTATCTTTGCAGAAATATGATAGCTCTTAGGAATGATAAACCACAATCTTTTACCACAAAAGTGCATAAATGGTCAAAATTACAAACTCATATAATTTCAAATAGATGTTCCTAAACTTACAAAAAAATTTAAATTCCATAGCAATAAAATACTCCTTGAGGAAATATAGAGTGAACATAAGCCAAAATAAAATAATATCACTAAATGTAACAAATAGGACCAAAAACATATTGAAATTTAAGTATTTTACCCTTGAAAATAAATTGAATATTCCAAATCATAGATGTATGGAAACTTGTAAATAGGATGAAGTAACACAAATATGACCTTGAATAGATAAAAACCTACTCTGATAGAATGTTTATATATATTTCAAAGAAAGAACAATAGAACTATTACCTTAAGAATGATTTCTCCCCATATGAGAATTGTTGTGTTTCTGGCACTAAATATTTTTGCACTTATCAGCGCAGCGCATCAAGCCAACTCGTTATATACTAATAAAACTGTGAAAACGTGTGCATATGTCTTCTCCAACTTTGGATTTCTTCTGCCTCGAGGTTAAACTTCCAGTAATTGAAGACAAAATTTCGCTAGTTGAGGCAGACTAGGATTATCACTTGAAAAATTGTCCATGCTTGCGAAAATAGAATCTCATTTAATCAAATCAAGTTGACAGTATTGACATTAATAAACAGATTTTTTCACATAATTTTGCAGTAGTAGAAAAGATGAAATGAGTGAGGTTGTTCATGAAACAGTCTGTTGGTTATTAATGAGTGATTGTAGGAAACTCTTAAGATGGAAATGATAGCATGTTAACAGCCTATCATCATATATCAGAATATTACCTTGGTCTGTGAAGTAGTCCAGCGGTGTAAAACCGTAGACGTTCTGTTTCTTCATGTCTGTTTCGGGAATCTGCTCCAGCTGCTGTTGTAACACTTCAGCATTGATTCCTCGTCTCCTACACAGATAGTGGAGTGGAGTGTTTCCATACATGTCGGCCTTGTCTCCCTGATTGATCAATGTCAGAATATCCTCCATCGGAAATGATCCCTTGCAAAGAACATGAAGCGGTGTTATTCCGTTGTCATCTTGCTTGTTGATGTCTCCATTTGCTGTGTTGACAACCTGAAGGACTACATCACGTTCAACCTTTCTATTTCTACAAAGATAATGAAATGATGTAGTTCCATGTTCATCACCTTTATTGAAGTCACCTTTCCCTTCCTTGATCACTAGATCTACAGTGTCCAGTTGAAGGCTTGAGTTTCCACAGAGATAGTGAAGTGGGGTACTCTTATTCTGCTCATATCGGTTAAGATCACCTTTACCTTCAGAGATCATCAGTTCAAGCAGGTCTACATTGACATCTTCACGTCTACAGAAGCAATGGAGTGGTGTAATTCCATTTACATCACTCCGGTTGATGTCACTCTCCATATCCATGATCATAAACGTGACTGCTTCTACATGAATTGTTTGACGTTTCAACAGATAATGGAGGGGTGTTCTGCCATACTTGTCACAAACATTAACATCCCCTCCCCCTTCTGTGATGATCATTCTGATAGAGTCAATATCCACAAGGTGTTGATCCGCATCAGCAGTAGAGTCCTTTTCCTGACAGAGGTAATGAAGAGGTGTTCTTCCATACCAATCATGTACATCCTGTATACTGGCCCCCTCTCTCATCAGTACACACACTGCAACTATGTTCCCACTACTGAAAGCTGTCCACAACATTGTATCTTCATCAGACATGCTTCGACCCATCAGAGCTGACCTCAACGTTGTATCTTCATCAGACATGCCTCGACCCATCAGAGCTGACCTCAACATTGTACCTTCATCAGACATGCCTCGACCCATCATAGCTGACCTCAAAGTTGTATCTTCATCAGACATGCCTCGACCCATCAGAGCTGACCTCAACGTTGTATCTTCATCAGACATGCTTCGACCCATCAGAGCTGACCTCAACTTTGTATCTTCATCAGACATGCCTCGACCAATCAGAGCTGACCTCAACGTTGTATCTTCATCAGACATGCTTCGACCCATCAGAGCTGACCTCAAAGTTGCATCTTCATCAGACATGCTTCGACCCATCATAGCTGACCTCAACATTGTCTCTTCATCAGACATGCCTCGACCCAACAAAGATGGCCACAACATTCTATCTTCAGCCTCTCCTGGTTGGTTGATGAACCGTTTTGAACATTTCTGGAAAGAAACAGGGATATTGATAACTTCTCAATGTTTTTTTCATACAACAGACAAATGGACAATTCATATTTTCAGAATCATATTTTGGACACAGGCAATCAGTTTTTGATTGATAGAATATATAAATACATTATAGTCTTGTATGAGTAACTTTAACCAGGATATACTGGTAAAAATGATAAACAATTATTATAAAGTATTTAATTTTCAGTCAAATGATAACGTTTTTTTGCATTATGAAATTATGTATATCTTAATTTAATTTTTGTAAGTATTTGATTGATTTCAGGCCATTACGCACCATTCAACAACATATTTCAAAGCTAGTAAACGATTTTCCTGAAGTTTGATACAAATAATAATGTATCTTCAAATTTAGCATTCACCTAATTGCTTACCAAAACAAATATATTGAAAATCAGATCCATTGGCTCTGTAACTCATCAGGCTCATCTATCATAATCTCTATTGGTATGGAGCATGTACCATCTTAGATCCAACCTATTTGAGTGTTACCCCTGTGACCTAACTGAAGGCAACAAATTCAGTAATTATTATTCATAATCCCCCTTTGCCAAAGAGTCTGTACACAACATTTCAACTTTATCCTTATCCTTCTGTCCAAGAACAAACAATAGTTTTACGGGCCCAAATAACTCCCTAACATTATTATGGCCGACAAATCTATAAATGATGATGCTCATTAGTCAGTTCAGCATTTTAGATTGTTTGAGAAAAGTGAGTCCTCGTGCTGTAAGGGATGTGTAATGCAATGTCTTTGCTAATTAAACTAAGTGAAGTATTGGGTTTGCAATTTAACAGAGGCCACAGGGACACCAACTCTATAAATCATAACCCTTGTTAGTCAAGGATTCTGTGCAAAACGCTTTTGCCCTCTAGACTTATTGCCTCTGGATTAGATGATAAAATAAGTTCTTAGGGCGTGTCCCTTTTGGCCCCAGTAAACAAGCACCAAATCTATAAATAATAATCCTACATAATCAAAGAATCTGAGCACAACATTTAACATTCGTTGAGTTAACTGCTCTGGAGGAGAAGGGGGAAATGCGAAACAGTATGGATAGATGGCCTGTTGAGCTAAACTGGTAACTATTACATATTCGTACACAAAAGCATATAGTCCACCGGCCCAGAGGGGTCCCCATTGTGTGTACTTATGTGTACTTATAACACACAAATTAAGTGTCCAAAAGCAAACCAAGGGACCTACCGCTAATCTACTATCATTGAAATACACCAACTCAGCTTTGGAAAAAAACTATTTTCTTTTCTCTGCAGTGAATGTATATCACTTTATTTCATATTATTTGCACTGAGAATAGAATCTTGAGTACTTGTAACCCTTTTGTGTACTTATGTGTACTTATAACACATAAATTAAGTGTCCAAAAGCAAACCAAGGGACCTACCGCTAATCTACTATAATTGAAATACACCAACTCAGCCTTGGTAAAAAAGCTATTTTCTCTTCTCTAAAGTTAATGTTTATTATTTGCACTTAGAGTAGAATTATGGATACTTGCAACTCTTTTGTGTATTTGTGTACTTATATCAATCAAGGTTAAGTGTCCAAAAGCAAACTATGGGACCTACCATTATTCCACTATCATTGAAATACACCAAATCAGCCTTGGAAAAAACTAACAGTTTTGTATTTTGAATGTGTTGTGTTGCATGGGGACCCCTCTGGGCCGGTGGACTAATATTACATAAATTCAGCTACATCGCTTTCCAATTGTCAAATGCGTGAAATATACTGACAAATAGGTATTTTCAGGCTTAATTAGTATTACATAATCTAATGTTTAATTTTCATCTGAAGACAGAACAGGCAGAACAGCAGTGTGAAGTCTGTGCAAATGGTTGTTTGGATAGTTTAGTCCAATAATCAAATTAAACTATCATATAAATATATTAACACTGTTTTAATGATGAGCAAAAGTAAAAGCAATATGACTTCTTACCTCCTTTTCATCTCTGGTAACACAGCAGGAGACAATAGCTTCACAGAACTTCCTACTCTGACAAAGTTTGTGTTTGAATACAGAGTAATCTCCCTTGAGTATCTCTTCCCTAAACCTTTCAGCTAAAGTCTTCAGTACAGCGGGAATTGGCTTCAGGATGATGTAAGATGCAGATCTACTCCTGTCTTTTTCATCAGATGTTGAGATGACCATTTTTTGTCGTATAACAGAGAGAGATGCATACTGAACACAGTACAGGGGGTCAATGCCATTGATGACATTCAGTACACTCTCATACACAGAGGGATGAGCAAACTGACAGATTCCATTCCTCCACACAGTGATATAGCTGCCTTCTTGCTCCTTCTCTACTTTAAACAGATCATGCCTTTCAGCTTCATCCTTTATGGCATATATATCAAGCTTACCATCGTTCTTTATCATCAGCTGGAACAGATGTTTGCAGGTTTCATTGTAGAGAACTTTGGTTGTCATGTCCAGAAACTTCAAAGGTGATTTGAAAAATTCTACAATTGGTACATCATATCCCTTTGATCTAAGCTTCGAAAACATCTTACAACAATGTGGAAAGCCGTGTGCGACTTGAATATTGCAAACTATTTCTTTTATTTCGTGCTGTATAGTGACATTCTCAAGTCCAAGATGATAGTCCATGATCTTCCTTCTTTCATCTGTCAATTTACCTTTACTCAGGTCAACAACACGTTCACTGTCAAAAATGGTGTCTGTAAGATGTCCAAGATAAACTTTAGATTCATTTACAACATTTTTCCGACTGATGAAGATGACTTTGGTTTTTGGATCACATTTTTCAATGACTCTTGATATTTTCAGTATGATGTCAAGCCATCTCTTAATCAACTTATGATCAGCAAGGAATGCACCGAATCTATCATCAAACATGATCACCTTGTCTTCTTTCATCTTCGCTATCTGATCATACTCCTCAGGTTTGTAGAGAGTGTAGACTCCAACATTCTTCTTCAGGAACTCCTTCATTACCAGATAGCCGAGTGTTGTCTTGCCGTCCCCAGCATTCCCTGTTATAGTGACCCAGTGTTCTCCTGAACTCAACATGTTAACCACAACGTCCACAGCAGACACTCGGATCATCCCCGCCGTCATATCCTCTACTTCATCCTTAGTTCTTACTATGAAAAAAGAAAACCCATTTAACATTTTACGGATAGCCTGAAATTGTATCTGATATATTATAATTGCATCTGATATATTATAATTGTATCTGATATTCAGTGTCAGTTAGAAAAACTATTTGAAAAACATTAAAACAAATATTTTTAGTCTGTTTCCTTTCAACTTGAAGGATAGGATAAAATTATTTTTGCCATGAATGATTTTTAAAAGGGTTTTATCAATTTGACAAAACAACTGTCAGAACAACCCGGAAGAGGATATCTCTTCAAATACTTAGAAGGTTACATACTGGATACCGCAACAATTCCAATTTTGTGCATATACATTTGAAAGCAACATTAAACTGTAAGTTGATAAAAGAACAGCAATGATTAATGGTCATAAATTGACTGCAAATATTTCTGTTTAGGAAATCTTTAAACTTTACTTTATAGACAAACAAGCAGAAATATTCTAAACAATGTAATATATTTCCTACATACACAATACAATATAACAAATTCAGCTTTTTGTATTGCTGTACATAAAATATAAAAAAGATTTACCGTAATCTCATTATGTTGCTGATTTATGTCAAACCACAAAAAACACATTTGCAATGTTTTCAAATATATGTCTAATCAAAACGCAATATGAAATCAAATATATTCACTACGAGTCATATTTTGAGCAAACACAAAATTTAAAGGAAATCTTTTAAAATCATATTCAATTTTATCTTTAATGAAAATCCTTTAATCCATTTACTATACACATTCATTGAATGAACAAGAGCATATCAAGTTTTGTCACAAAATGATAACATTTTTAATTTCCAAAGAAAAGTATTTTTCATAAACACGATCAATCATGATACGTCAAAGGCCAAATTAATTATATGATTTTTTACTGTTTTCTTACAAAAATATCACTTTTTGCCCAAAACTCAAAACCTAAGGGGCACTGTGGCAGGTTTTTAGCAAAATTCATTTCTTAATATGTTCAGAATATATCATAATATTCTTTAAAACAGTTTTGAAAATTTGACCATTTGATAATAATCATGAATTGAATGCATTTTGATTGAAAAACAATTTCAAAACATTTCATTTCACCAGATTGATGTTTCAGGTGCTACGGTGTACAATGTAATGTGTATCAAGACTCGAATCTGAAATGAGAATAACAAAATATACTACCTAGAATGTCATGGAGAGGGTCTGCTCCTGTCACTGCAAAACAAAGTCATATTTCATGATATAAAAAATAGAAAATTTTTGTTTGTGAAATTACATACATCACTGTTACTATTTCAAACAAATTAAACTGGCTTTAGTTAGGGTTTCCTGACAACTGAAAAATGATAACCTGATGTCGGAAAGAATGGAAGTTCTGTCATTGAATGTTGCAGATATGAGAACAGGGTCTTGAAAAGAGTACAGAAACTAGTTTCCTAACAATTACAGTATTTGAAACTGGAAGCTTATATTCAAAACTCCAGCTAGATGATTGTTGACACAAAATATTCACCCAAGTGGAAGCCATAACAAGTTTATTCCAAAACTTATTTGTGAATACTTGTCTTCTGTTTTGTCTGCCTTTATCAGTGATTATTCGAACAAAACACGATTAAATGAATAAGTTTTCTTCAACCTGGTATCACTCTATTAATACAATAGATTTGAAGATATAGAAAACCCCAATGAAATGATTAACAGCAGCAACATTAAAGATTCTCCAGCCAACACCTGCTTCTAGGAACAAGCAGCACAACCTTCAAGTCAGGTGTGTCAAGAATGTGTGATGACATTATTAAAACAAACGTATTCCCGTGTTTCGATGGGTCTTCAAATTGGTTAGTATCTTCAAGAAAGCAGGCACAGAAACAGGATAAACAAAGGCTAGCTCTCAATGTGGTTTTTTAAAACTTGTGTCCAGAATCAAACTAAATTAGCATTTGCATGACACTACAAAAGCAGCTAGAGCTAGGGTTTTGCCTTCCCCTGATCAGCTGTCTCCACTGCCACAATAAAATAGGTGTTTTTCTAAGAATATACAACAAAGTCAACTGAACACTAAAGTCAAGAACAACCAGTAGCATTCAGATGTCATTACTAAAACTGAGTTGATTTTACACAATTTTGATCATCATTCGTTAGGGATTTCAGAGATTGTAGCAGAAAAATAATTACCCCTTGGTTTCTTTACTCAGTTTATTCCTGAACTTTGTCATGTTTGCATTACTGACACTTTCTTGTGAACTTGTTGTAAACTTGATACATATTCTCATTTAATTAGAACGTTTCTTTAATTGTGTATAGGCCTTTAACAGGACCGACTGGTACAAAAAAATTGTGTGGGGCTTTTTCCCTCCATAGTTGCTTAACATCTTGCAACAAGCTACCGTAGTAGCGGAAGTACATCTACGCTTTGCTTTTACTGGTCTTGAATACTAGTTACGCTGCACAACACGACTCTTGCAAACCGGATCATCAACCAGGAGCGATCACAAAAAATGGAAAAATAGAAAATAAATAGTATGAAACAAAATTATGTTACAGAGATCTTTACCTTGAACTGTATCCTAAATGTGGACATGTCAAAATAATTCCAATGAAGGGCAATCAACAAACTATCAATATAAGTTCTCAAAAACCTGCTTCTGATATCAAAATATGATTAAAGGGTGGTCATGGCCCTAAAGAGTGATATCCCCTTGATTTGAACCATGATTTGATGAGGGTTTTCAAAGAATGATCACTATTCCTAAGGAATAACCATAAAATAATGATCAAATGTGGTAATAGATAAAATAAAGCATTCTTGCAAAACTTTGCTGAAGTGACCTTGACCTTTGACAGATTACAGGGGAAACCTATTCAAGTTTAGGTAATTTTGTCAATGTTGAAATGTACCAAATAACAGTCTGATAGAAACATTTTAAAATTATTTTCTTACAATTATTTTTAAAACTGATCATATCCTTGAACTTTGGCTAGGAATGTGAACATATTAAGAATTCACATGGGATATAACCAAGAATAAGAATTAAGAGTTTTCAAAATCAAAATGTAATTTCAGTGTGAACATGGACATAACCAACATTTCGTGACCTTGACCTTCAACTTTCAAGGTCACACAATCAATGATCCGTTTTCATTGAGTATAACAACCATGAAATGATTAAAAAAGTTAATGTTTGAAATAAAGCATTAAGCTAAATAAAGCATAAGTAGTGAGTAGGTTGTGACATCACTGCAAACTTGACATTTGAAAGTTTGTATTGAAAACCTTTTCAAATCATCGTCCAAATCAAGCTATGTTTGCAAGGGTATTGATACCGATTTCAAGTCTCAGCACCTTACCATGTATTCCTCCGTGAATTATTCCGCCAGCGATTGAAGTTCCGACATTCCCCCCTGTAACGCCAGTCACATTGATGGAAGGGTCAGCCATTTTTCTGGGGAGAGACGTATTTTATATATAATTCAGGAATCAACATGAATTTCAATGGCATCAATCCATCATATAATTCCTAGACAAGAAAGCAAATCATCTCAACCGTCTTTTCAGCTGGCTCAGTTCGCCTCAAACTTGTCAAGACCATGTGTTTTTCTAAACTTTGAAACTAAAAATATGTTAAAATCCAATATATTGTATCTATGAATTTTCCATAGTTTCTTTTGAAGGTGGTATTAATATAATTCATTCTTGTTAAACTTGCTTCACCGGGAATCATGAATGTTTGATTCATAATGTTTGATACAAACCTTAATGCCATATATATGGGGATACTGATTAAAAACATCTTGACATCTTACATATTTATCTCCAAATGACAAATATATAGAGATTATTTGACATTTCTCGTCGAATACCATGGGTATCTCATCAAGTGAAGTAGAAATTTATATTTTCACGAGTGGCGTAGCCACGAGTGTAAATATATGTTTTCTACTTCAAGAGATGAGATATTTATGATATTCAACGAGAAATGTCAAATGTTCTATTTATTATGTTTCCCAAAACCCCGTAAATGACCCTAACAAAATGAATGGAGAAGCTAAAACGCTTCGCTAGCGCTGCCGTTGCATGACGTTATTCAATTGTTTCATGATGTCACAGACGACGTCACATTACTGTTGCGTCATTTCACCGAGTAGAATACCATTTTTATTTCACTCAGTGAAAATACGGGTTTTATTTTCACCGATAAATGGCATATTTCACCATTCGAAATATAATAAATGAATATATGAAAACAACTTCTTATCAATTAATATCTTAAGACAGCATTATATATCTGCAGAAGTCGACATCACACATTCAATGAACAACTTTACGAGAACAGGTGTTACTCTTAACACCTGTCAATTGCACTAACCTCTGTCAACATTATATTTCCGAATCAGGTTTTTAATTTGATTAACAATATCATCAGATGTACTCATCAGCAAAACTTCATTCAGTCAGATGTAATAGCTCCCAAGAAACCTTGTTCACATTGCATGCCACGGAACTGAGTCAAAAAAATTAGAGCCATTGGCTTTGTAGCTCATCATATGAGCTGTCACACGATCACCAAATCTAAGTATCCTTTTCAGCGTTGAAGTCTGTAAACAAGAGCTCCAGACATGAAATTCGGCACATTTCAAAGTTCATCATTATAGTTTTAGTATTCAGTAGTTTCAGTATAATACCATACCCTTTAAAAGGATTCAAATAGCCCTAATCAGGGTTCACTACCCTAAAGTTGCACCCCTGCCACGCCCTCATTCTTGAGTGCAGGACAATGATACATACACATCTTAAGTCTCCATCTAACTATGAGGATGTTTTTAAAAGATTCCCAGCACAAGTGATTTATTGAGAAAGGATAAATCAAAACCCCTGACAGAACATACCATAGGCAGATCTGGCGTTCCAGGTCAGTCTAGCTAGAAATAGAGTTACTAGTTTTGTAGACATTGGCTCTGCATAAAATGGACCACGGCATCCCCATATTAGGGCAACAAGGTCACCAAACCTATTATTATAATCCACATCAGCTAAGTAGTTTGTGACAACATTTCAGCTTTCTGGGCCCTTTGTTTCTGGATTCGATGACAAAAATAGGGTTTTTTTCATGTGGTCCCTGTGACCCTTATTAGGAGCCAAAGGTCACCAAATCTACAATTGCCTAATGAGTCTTTCCAAGTCTTTTCTTTCTGGAGAAGATGAAAATAGCTTTTTAGAGCCAAATCATTTACAAATATACAATCTATAATCCAAATTGGTCAAGGTACCTGCATACAAGATTTCAACTCTCTGGAGTCAGTGGTTCATAAGAAGAAGTCGACCAAGTAAAACGATTCAGATGGATGGATGGATGGACGCCACGCCGTTACATAACTCCATTTAGACTTTGAGATAAAAAGAGATTGTTATTGCTCATACAATTAAAAGAATTTTGATTCATGAATAGAATATAACAGTATTCGCCAATTATGCTTACAATGGATAATGATCCCCTTTGAAATGTAATTCTATGCATTTCATTTAATGAGGGAAGTTCAACTACAGTTCACAGTGATGGTCCAGCAGTACTGGTGGAGTTTACAGACGATCGCTTGATGACCGGCCAGTCCGTCAACCCCTCCGCCCTTACAGACCTTGTGAGCCGAAATTGATTTTAATAGAGGTTTAACCCATAAGAGGCATACCCGAGATCTTGGTTGACATGTGTATGACAGTATCAGGTTGTTGAAGCTACCTGTACAGTAACAGTGAGGGAGATATGCATAGGACTGTGCAGTAAGAGCTTTTATTACCCATATGGTTAAGCATTAGTTGTGACATATCTTTAATATGAGCACATGTGCACATATCACTATTGCCTAGCAACGATTGTTTCAGCACGAGTTACCCTATTTAGTCATCTGTGACGTCATGAAACCATTGTTCGTGACGTCACTGTAGAGACTGTCGCAAGGGAAGCAGGCCACTTTCTGAATATTTCTATGTGTTTGAAATGGAATAGATTAAACTCAAATAAAATTTAATAAATATTCTATAAAACAACATAAAACTTTAATTCTTGGTTAATCATCAACTCCGCAGTTTGTCATGCTTGACAAAATACTAACTACATATGATTGAAATATGAAATTGAAAAAGAAGTTGAAACCCCCAAAAAACACATCTACATGATATGAAGGGGATGAAAACCAAATTTGGTGAAGATTGGTCAAGTAATTTCAGAGTAATGATCCGGAAACGAATAGGAACGCCAACACGGACACGGATGCAAAAACACAGACCCTTCGGGGGGAGACATGTTTTTCTGAAACCTTAATACCAACGTTTACATAAAAAATAAGTGTTTGCCACTAACATGGCAATATCCCCCGCCGTTATTAAATATTTGGTATAATTAATATTTTTTTATCTTTTAGTACAGTAAATGTTACCTATAAGTTGATGTGTCTTGTCATGATCAATTGAGAATCTTCTCTTCATTGTGATGTATTTCAAGAAAAACTCTTTGACATTAACTTTTAACCACTGTCACTATCAGTATGTATATTCGCACCCCTTTCCTTCTAACAAAACACAAGTGAGAATTTATGAAGGATAAAGTAGAGTGTTATTTAGTGTTCTGGCACAAATTATAAGCATGATTATTCCACTGTTATCTTGGTTTACAAAATGACAGTATTGTTCCATAACTTTATATTTTTAGAGTCTTGTTCCTACAAAGTGATGATGGTGTCGTGGTGACCTTGAAAATGAGTCTTCCTCAATCTATGTGCTTAGCTTTAGGAGATATCGCGTTAACAATGTAGTACAAAGTGCTCAAAGTGTCTTGGTGACCCTGAAAATGAGGTCAAGGTCATCAATGTCGACCGGCATCTGAGTCTTCCTCCATTGAAAGCTGTCACCAAAATATGAACACTCTAGGTGCTAAGCTTTACGAGATATTGCGTTAATATATTACAAAGTGGTCAAAGTGTCTTGGTGACCTTGACCTCATTTTCAAGCTTTACGAGATATTGCGTTAATGTATAACACAGTGGTCAAAGTGTTGTGGTGACCTTGACCTCATTTTCAAGCTTTACGAGATATTGTGTTAATGTATTACAAAGTGGTCAAAGTGTCGTGGTGACCTTGAATATGAGGTCAAGGTCATCAATGTCGTCTGAGTCTTTCTCCAATTGAAAGCTGTCACCAAATATAATATGAACACTAAGCTTTATGAGTTATCGCAATATCAAGAATCCAGACCTACAGACGGACGTGCGGAGGGACGTGCAGAGGGACAGACAGACGCCGCTGAATTCATAGTCCCCCGTTCTGCTGGGGGACATCAATGCGATTGAATCACAAAAGGCAAATTTGCATAACATCGTCTAGAAGTAAAACCTAACACTAATACACAGAAACATATGATTGGGATAAGTTCTTACCTGTATATATAAGAGTCAGACACAAAGATGATGTATCATCAAGGTAGACAGACTACTAATACACAGAAACATATGATTGGGATAAGTTCTTACCTGTATATATAAGAGTCAGACACAAAGATGATGTATCATCAAGGTAGACAGACTACTAATACACAGAAACATATGATTGGGATATGTTCTTACCTGTAGATATAAGAGCCAGACACAAAGATGATGTATTAACAAGGTAGACAGATTACTTATACACAGAAACATATGATTAGGATAAGTTCTTACCTGTAGATATAAGAGCCAGACACAAAGATGATGTATTAACAAGGTAGACAGATTACTAATACACATAAACATATGATTAGGATAAGTTCTTACCTGTAGATATAAGAGCCAGACACAAAGATGATGTATTAACAAGGTAGACAGATTACTTATACACAGAAACATATGATTGGGATAAGTTCTTACCTGTAGATATAAGAGCCAGACACAAAGATGATGTATTAACAAGGTAGACAGATTACTTATACACAGAAACATATGATTGGGATATGTTCTTACCTGTAGATATAAGAGCCAGACACAAAGACGATGTATCATCAAGGTAGACAGATTACTAATACACAGAAACATATGATTGGGATAAGTTCTTACCTGTAGATATAAGAGCCAGACACAAAGATGATGTATTATCAAGGTAGACAGATTACTAATACACAGAAACATATGATTGGGATATGTTCTTACCTGTAGATATAAGAGCCAGACACAAAGACGATGTATCATCAAGGTAGACAGATTACTAATACACAGAAACATATGATTGGGATAAGTTCTTACCTGTAGATATAAGAGCCAGACACAAAGATGATGTATCATCAAGGTAGACAGATTACTAATACACAGAAACATATGATTGGGATATGTTCTTACCTGTATATATAAGAGCCACACACAAAGATGATGTATTAACATGGTAGACAGATTACTAATGCACAGAAACATATGATTGGGATATGTTCTTACCTGTAGATATAAGAGCCAGACACAAAGATGATGTATTATCAAGGTAGACAGATTACTAATACACAGAAACATATGATTGGGATAAGTTCTTACCTGTAGATATAAGAGCCAGACACAAAGATGATGTATCAACAAGGTAGACAGATTACTAATACACAGAAACATATGATTGGGATAAGTTCTTCCCTGTAGATTAAGAGCCAGGCACAAAGATGATGTATTAACATGGTAGACAGATTATTAATACACAGAAACATATGATTGGGATATGTTCTTACCTGTAGATATAAGAGCCAGACACAAAGATGATGTATTATCAAGGTAGACAGATTACTAATACACAGAAACATATGATTGGGATATGTTCTTACCTGTAGATATAAGAGCCACACACAAAGATGATGTATTAACATGGTAGACAGATTACTAATGCACAGAAACATATGATTGGGATAAGTTCATACCTGTAGATATAAGAGCCAGACACAAAGATGATGTATCATCAAGGTAGACAGATTACTAATGCACAGAAACATATGATTGGGATATGTTCTTACCTGTAGATTAAGAGCCAGGCACAAAGATGATGTATCATCAAGGTAGACAGATTACTAATACACAGAAACATATGATTGGGATAAGTTCTTACCTGTAGATTAAGAGCCAGGCACAAAGATGATGTATCATCAAGGTAGACAGATTACTAATACACAGAAACATATGATTGGGATATGTTCTTACCTGTAGATTAAGAGCCAGGCACAAAGATGATGTATCATCAAGGTAGACAGATTACTAATACACAGAAACATATGATTGGGATAAGTTCTTACCTGTAGATTAAGAGCCAGGCACAAAGATGATGTATCATCAAGGTAGACAGATTACTAATACACAGAAACATATGATTGGGATATGTTCTTACCTGTAGATATAAGAGTCAGACACAAAGATGATGTATCATCAAGGTAGACAGATTACTAATGCACAGAAACATATGATTGGGATATGTTCTTACCTGTAGATATAAGAGCCAGACACAAAGATGATGTATCATCAAGGTAGACAGATTACTAATACACAGAAACATAGGATTGGGATATGTTCTTACCTGTAGATATAAGAGCCAGATACAAAGATGATGTATTATCAAGGTAGACAGATTACTAATACACAGAAACATATGATTGGGATATGTTCTTACCTGTAGATATAAGAGCCAGACACAAAGATGATGTATCATCAAGGTAGATAGACTACTAATACACAGAAACATATGATTGGGATATGTTCTTACCTGTAGATTAAGAGCCAGACACAAAGATGATGTATCATCAAGGTAGACAGATTACTAATACACAGAAACATATGATTGGGATATGTTCTTACCTGTAGATATAAGAGCCAGACACAAAGATGATGTATCATCAAGGTAGACAGATTACTAATACACAGAAACATATGATTGGGATATGTTCTTACCTGTAGATATAAGAGTCAGACACAAAGATGATGTATCATCAAGGTAGACAGATTACTAATGCACAGAAACATATGATTGGGATATGTTCTTACCTGTAGATTAAGAGCCAGACACAAAGATGATGTATCATCAAGGTAGACAGATTACTAATACACAGAAACATATGATTGGGATATGTTCTTACCTGTAGATATAAGAGCCAGACACAAAGATGATGTATCATCAAGGTAGACAGATTACTAATACACAGAAACATATGATTGGGATAAGTTCTTACCTGTAGATATAAGAGCCAGACACAAAGATGATGTATTAACAAGGTAGACAGATTACTAATACACAGAAACATATGATTGGGATATGTTCTTACCTGTAGATATAAGAGTCAGACACAAAGATGATGTATCATCAAGGTAGACAGATTACTAATACACAGAAACATATGATTGGGATATGTTCTTACCTGTAGATATAAGAGCCAGACACAAAGATGATGTATCATCAAGGTAGACAGATTACTAATACACAGAAACATATGATTGGGATAAGTTCTTACCTGTAGATATAAGAGCCAGACACAAAGATGATGTATTAACAAGGTAGACAGATTACTAATACACAGAAACATATGATTGGGATATGTTCTTACCTGTAGATATAAGAGTCAGACACAAAGATGATGTATCATCAAGGTAGACAGATTACTAATACACAGAAACATATGATTGGGATAAGTTCTTACCTGTAGATATAAGAGCCAGACACAAAGATGATGTATTAACAAGGTAGACAGATTCCTAATGCACAGAAACATAGGATTAGGATAAGTTCTTACCTGTAGATATGAGAGCCAGACACAAAGATGATGTATCATCAAGGTAAATTATATATAAATCAATAAACAGAAGTGTCTTACCCTTCACTCTGTCCCTCAAAAGCAGAATCATTCCTGATGTGTTTTGACTTGAGATCTCTGTTGTCTTCTTTACTTGGCCTCTTAAACCCGGCTCCACGTGAAGTCTTTTCTTCCCCGCCTTCTCCCTCCATCATCTGAAATATAACATACTTATCAAACTAAATCTGTTATTGTGATGTGATTTTACTCATTAATCCTATTAAAAGCTATAACTTAAATAGTTAAAGCTTTCAATACCATCCAACACCCAAGACTTAGAACATGTCAAACGTTGCCTAACAAACCGATTTGGTCTGTGGACACTGACAGTAAGTCTCTCTCAACCATTTTAATTCTTTAGATTTATTAAACAAGTTTAAATGAATTCACACTTGCACTTGAAAAGGTAAGATGAAAGCCTTTTGATATATTGAAACAATAAAACCCCTGCCTCTGATTGTGTAGCTCATCAGGATGTATGACATATTCCATGAGGCTAAAAACATCAAGAGAAGTCTTCCAGATTAGTTATTAAAGACAGTGATAAACTATGCATTTTATATCTTTCAACTACGTTATTATTATATATATCTTCTTTTAAGTCGCAACAGAAGTTTCTGGTGTATATAATGGGGAACCGTGACGTACTAATCCACTAGGTGGCGCGTCGGAATTTCCGTCCCGGAAGTAGCGTTAGCGTAATGAAGCAACACAGTGAGCGAAGTTTTGACGGGCGAAAATTTAAAGAAAACACCGATCCAGGAAGGATACAACGCATGACAGCGATATCAGGTATGATGATCAAACATCTAGACCACATATGTTAAACCTGCGACTGAAATTTGTATTAAAATTTAAATGATGCTGCAGTTTCGTAATAATGTTATCTCATTAAAAAAAATGACAATATATCACCGGGCATTTGGAGGTTTATAAAATAAACTGGAGGCCCTATTTTTGAAAATGTAAAATTTCACACGAATCGTTTAGGTTTAATTCTATTTTCTACTTTATTCTCAGCTTATCTTCACTGTCAAATTTTTTAGATTTGATTTGAGCTTTGGTTTATTTCTATTAATTATTTTTAATATCTCGGTTAAATTTTCACATTCAATAGACAAAATAATTTTATAATCCGTCATTAAGAATTTTTCTCAAAAGGTTCAAAATTAAGTGACCAAATTAAAGATATTTAAAGGGCTGGAATTTTCAAATTTTACTGGCAAATTTTTGCAACACACTGACAGCAACAAATCTTAATTCAAATATATTAGTCCCTGTATCAAACATACAGTTACATAAAGTTGTAACATTAAACTCTTACATGAATAAATCATTGTTGACAAGATCAAGAGTATCTATTTATCCCTAAATTTTCAATTTGAATAAATAATAGGAATAATTTCATATTTGTGAATTTACCGTGCAGAACAATAAGGTAAAATTAGTGTTAATTTACCAATTAAACCTAATCAATTTACTTTAATTCAAAGAATAAAATAAATTCAATTCAAGATGACTCTCCAGAAGCTACAATTTAAAGTCGTAATTTCTGTTAAATTTAATTTTCTGGAAAAATAAACAATGATAACAAATGTGTAC
Organism: Phorcus lineatus; assembly: GCA_921293015.1. Lineage (NCBI taxonomy): Eukaryota > Metazoa > Mollusca > Gastropoda > Trochida > Trochidae > Phorcus > Phorcus lineatus. The sequence continues at coordinate 45,262,853 of OV121093.1, forward strand.
ATTTCTTAAGCAATGAAATATTTCTTTGAATTTTATAAGCATCATGGAGTACAATCTGTGTATATAAATTTATTATATTCTGTTGCTTTTATGTCACACAAAAGGCTCAGTTCTTTCTACATAATCAATTCACATGTGTCAAGTTGCCATTGACTAGTAATTGCGGAAATTTACCTGTATAAATATTTGTTCAAACTTTTCATACCTACTTGGGATGTATTTTTGCTTTGATTTTCTCATATGTGTCCACTATCCATTGAAGTGACAGGTAGTACAAATAATGTTTTTTGTGTTTCAGATAAATCTTTACCCTCCTCCAGTCTGTTCATGCGTCAGCAGAAATTTGGGAAACAGAAACATCACATTTGTAAAATTATTCCCTTCAGGATCCAAAATAAATCATCATCAATCACTGAAGAAGTTGTTTTAATTTTTTTATCATCTACTATTTTGTATTGCTCAAAACATCATACACAGCTGTTAAGCTGCCAAACTTATTAACTCTGCCCCCTTTCATTTGTAAAGTTGACATGAAAGTAGAGATTGAGTAAGCATCATGTTATTCTCAAATTAATTTTTGCATTTACTCATGAATTCATGCCTTTCAAATCTGATTTTTGAAATATTTAATTCTTTTACAGATTGCTTAATTGAAGTAATAGCTGTGTCATAAGTTCACATTATTGTAGTCCAATTTCTCAAGTGATTGACTTATTGTTGTGGGCAATTTATCAAAAATAATTTCTATTTTCATACAAAATGAAAGTTTTACAACTGGGCAACTGAAACATTTCTTTAATTTCTCTAATAATTTGTCTTATATTTTGGTTGCCTTTGAAATCTTACAGAAGTTTATGATATTGCCATTTGTCAACAATTTGAATTTTAGGAAATAAATAAACACAATCATATTAATCGAATGCCTCCCATTGCTTTTTTTGGCATGCATTGACAGGAATAAAAAATACTTGCGTATGTTCACAAAGTCAACTCAGTAAGAGTTCTGTGTTTGACATATTTGTTCAAGGGTTACAAATGTTTCCAGTTATATGGATTAGTAAGTCACTCAGGCATGTATGAAATCAATGCCAGTTTTAAATTAATAAATGTATTTTGATAAGAGGCAGATAAGACTTTTTGATGAATTTTTGGGAGAGTCAATATTCAGTCATTTAGACTTTTGACCACTGTTATTATTATAAATTAAGATACTTATTTATATGATACATGTAGAATTAAATCTTTCAAGAGCTAAGGTTTTAAACTTCATACTTCCCAATTTTGTCATATCCAAACACTCTCAAATAGTTGAGCCTAAAACAGTTTACCAAATAGAAGGAAACATCTTTGGAAAGTCTGTGTATGGGATAAAATCCCCTCTATTTCTATAGCAGCAGGATTTCAGGGAGAGGTAATTAGATATTTAAAACACATGCTATTTCTAAGGATTTTTTAAAACATAATACATTAACAAAAAATACAAATCAACTGTCTATTTCTGTTTTCACCTTTTTTATTCAATATTGTGAACACTTGTGAACTTTATTGGAATTTTTTGTTTTGATGTTTGTGTCGCCTTTTAGTTTTAAGGGCAGTATTCTGCCAAGCATTTGCAAACTTGGGGCCAATGGTCCCACTTCCGAAAATGTTTAGGGGTAATTTTTGCTGGGTATGGGTCAAGTCAGTTACAGGTACCTAAATCAATCCAAAATCAAACTAGATTAAATTATTTCTTTTGCTTGTATTTACAATATGTGCAAAATATGTGCATGCATTCATAGGACAATAAGAAATTAACTCATTTGAAAATTTTAATGCACTTATCTATAACAATCCTAAAATGTCTAATTAGTGACGGTTCTCATTTTAGGGATAAATCTTTAAATAATTCGAAACTTTGATTAAAAATAAACATATAGATAGACAATGAACCCACACTGACTGGTCAGTTTTTTTCTATTCCTCTAATTAAGGCATTTTGGTATTAAAATAATTTAGATTACAAAAGTGAACCACATTGCCCTGATTGAAAAAGCTGCCTGTTGGAATTTGTATTTTCAACTCAACTCTGACACAACAACGTTATTTATTCATATTTGAAAATAACATTAAAAAAACATAATCTTTCATATTTTGTGTAAAAAATATAGTTTTATTGTCATTATCAGTAACATATATTTCTCTTTTAGCAATACTGTTTTTCAGAAATAACAAATTAGCATAGCGGGATCGAAAGATTATTTTGAAACCTCAAGGATGATCAAACACACATGATCATGGCGTCAGCATATCATTTACGGTCGTCTATCATTTTCAATAATGAAATAATGCTTGCGTCTGTTAATTGAACAGTCAGATGTGAGATATTTGAATTATACATAATTAACTATATTCTAATAATGCATTTCATTGTATTGAAAATTAGATTGACAGCGAAAGTAACCTCATTTGATTTACTTCCAGGTTTGGAAAATTCGTGCCCGCGATTTACGATTGTCATGTTAAACATTTCATTGTTAGAATACTTTTATTATATAGAAAATATAACGCAAACATCCTTTTGTCGTTGCAAAACTGAAAAGCCAATCTAAATATAATTCTTTGACAAACATTTAGCACCAACACATTACACATTACTGTCGCTCAAGGCATTTTGCTCGGAACATCGATATACGGAGCTATCAACAAGGACGGAAATTCCGCAGCGGCACCTATCACGCAGTTTCGTATCAGGGTTCCCCATTGAATAGGTTATTCAATTAAAATACACTTTTTAATTCTTAACTTTTATAGGGCCCTTTCATTGATTTTAAGTGAAAACAAGAAAATATCATAATTTTGTAATTTTAGAGACAAAAGTGAAAGTTGAGGAGCGATCTTAACTTAACCAAGGTCATAATATATTTTTGCTCTTACCAAAGCCAAATTAGAAATCGCGAAATCTATTCTGTTGAGCTAATTCAACAGCCAAGTTTTATACGATTTATTAATAAGGATGCGCAGTATCATCGTTATATTGCAATACAGAAACAACACAATAGTATCAGTACACTGCTCTGAAAATATCCAATATATATATCGCAGGTTTTAAAATTGAAATTCTGTGTAAAAGTGCAGAAAAAACTAACCAAAACACGTGATTTCATTGAATATTTTGTAAAGAATGTATATATATATACAAAATCTTTTTTAATGCAAAATATCATTTCAAACAATCTTTAATCTCATTATTTCAAAATAACTATTAGTCTAGGTAAATTGAATATGTCTACAATCAAATCTGAAACTATTTCAGAAACATGTTGAGGGGCAGATTTTATTCTTAAGGGGCGAGAAATTATTCCACCGGGGGGAGATTTTATACAGGGGCGAATTTATACCGAGACACCGGCTCTCGACCTAGTAGCTAGGGTGACGCTATCTTACTTCCTGGTTTGAATAACTTATAAAACAACCCCTTATATATAACGTGTACAATGAGGCCGTATCGTTTACAACTATTATGTATAAATAGTTCAACAATGTTAAACGTGGATGATAATCATGACTTGTATCGACCTGACGCCACGTGAATAAAGGCTTGTATCTTATCATGGCGAAAATTCAGACGGAGACGCTAACGGGGTCTGAATTCAAAATCCCATAACATGTTAATGACAGTTTAAAAACCCACCTTACATTCATATTTTAACCATTTGTCAGCAAGTTCATATCTTTTTAACAAGCAACGCTTCTCTTGTTGTGGCGATTGAGGCTCTTAAAAGTACTTCCTCAACTTGCCACTGAACTGAAGACGGCCATGTTCTCTATCCCACAATGCAATGCGCGGCGGGGAATTCAAAACGTGAACTGTGAATAAATGCGATTTGAGCACTAACAAAATTAGTCTGTCATCTAGACCCTATGACAAAATATTAAAGAGCCACTCCGTGAGATGATGGGAGTCATATATGCCAAACTTAATCAATGCATGGTGTCATTTGATCGTGAAATATCGACTGTTACCAAAAAGAATCATTTTAAAGCTAATATTGGTTTTGCACAGTGACAATACGAAAGTAGAAAGTCGCAATTATGATCGAAAACCGGACAGTGGCGCGCGTCAAACAGCCAAACGTAATTTTGGAGACTTATCAAAAGCCGCCAGGAGGTCAGTTTGAAGTTGGTAGTGTTCGTTAAGTTATATATCTAGTATCCATGTAAATTGAACGTGTGATCCCCGCCTCTGTGTATTTATAAGGCTGTTTTTAGATTTCCATGGAAAAACAGTATTTGTCTTATACCGGGTATTTGTCTTTTGCAGAGGAAAACTTAAGATTTTTGAATTTATATTATAACATATGACATTTAGGTTCGTATCAAAGCAAAATAATATGTTTGAAAATTCGCGGCATAATTGAAGTGAGATTAATCTCTTTCAAAAAGGAAATAACCGTATTTGTTTTCATGTGTTGACACGGTGAGAGCAAATCGTTTTCAGTATATGTCAGGGTTAACTATAAGGTTTCCGCTCCTTCGAATACGGCAACTAAACAATAACGTCATTTCGCGAGTGCTTCAGACGTCATAGTCCTTATTACGGCATCATCATAGTGGTTTACTGATTGAGTCATCTATTTAAGAAATAGAAGACAAGTTGGTGTGCATCTATCGTTGAATAAAACATAGCAGGGAGCATAAAACACTCAGGGTGCATCTATCGTTGAATAAAATGTTTAATTCAACGATAGATGCACAACAACGAGTTTTCTATTTCTTATATGAGATATCCTTAACAATTACTTGCTTTATATATAAACACAGTTGAAAAATTATGGTATTTTTAACAAAAACATTTTGAAAACAATGATGCCTCCCGCCGTAGAACATATTCGGACGAGTCTATTATCATGTATAGGGGTGGGCGCTCCAATATAAATATAATCAAATTTATTGAACAATCAATATGAATTTGAAAATGTCCCCAGGGGATACGTTACGTCTCTAATCCGTGATTTTCTTTCTCTGTAAACCCACACCTCTCCTTTTGGTTTCGAATCGACAGACGCAGAGTCAGCCATGGACAATAGCCCCCTCAAGTTTGAGCAATGGATTTGGCCAATATGACGTTATTTGTAACGTTACTTGAAATGACGTCATTAACCTCGCACATGGTTGTATCGTCAAATAAAGCACATCGTCGGTCCCATTGTTTTATTCTCAATGCCATAATCAGAATGATAGTTCTGTAACAGAGGTTCTCTAGGGTCTTGAAAGTACACCACGATATGCTCTCGGATTTATTATACAGTCGACAATATATAAGATGGAACCCGAAAATACCCTGCAACACGAATATCAATATCTGTACATGACAAACTGATATACATGCCATTTAAATTCAACTATTCTTTTTAGATTTTCATGGAAAAACAGTATTTGTGATATATTTGTCTTTTGGATGCACTATGCACACGAATACGTCATGAAAATTACAATGTGAAGGTTATGTATACACAAGGGTACTAATTACTTTATCCAGAGTATCCATCTCGGTGCGATTTTTTAGTTATCGTTCTAATCTACTATGAAATACTTATCATCTGTTGACAACCAAAATGGGCGTTCTGCACATCGGGAATGTTAATATGGTAATGCATGAAAAGCATGAACTTTATGCATAAGGTTTTAGGTATCACTCCACAGTGAAAATTGACACAATTGAATGCAGGAGGTAACGCAGGGTTATGTAAGCATAACGTCCGGATACTGTATTGTTGTAATCTGTTCAGTAAAATGACACCATGTACGCATAACGTCCGGATACTGTATTCTTGTAATCTGTTCATACACCATGTCATCATAACGTCCGGATATTTTATTGTTGTAATCTGTTCAGTATAATGACACCATGTAAGCATAACGTCGGGATACTGTATTGTTGTAATCTGTTCAGTGTAATGACACCATGTAAGCATAACGTCCGGATACTGTATTGTTGTAATCTGTTCAGTATAATGACACCATGTAAGCATAACGTCCGGATACTGTATTGTTGTAATCTGTTCAGTGTAATGACACCATGTAAGCATAACGTCCGGATACTGTATTGTTGTAATCTGTTCAGTATAATGACACCATGTAAGCATAACGTCCGGATACTGTATTGGTGATTGCGCCTATTAAGGTTATAAAACTAGAATCAATCTAAATTGGACGTATATGAAGATATATACAGCTTTTTTTTAGTTTCATTTAAAAAGTATTAATTGTCATAGTTAAAGATGAGTATGAGAGATATTTCAAATTTATCTTAATTTGGTACGAGGGCTGTCTCAAACGTAGTTAGCCTCAAATAGAAACATATTGAAATGTAGCTATTTTCATGTTTTGATTTTACTGATAGAATCTTTCAATCGACAGGAACTTTTTCCTATTATAAAGATTGTATCTCGATCCCCATTTTCTGTTTTCTTTGTCTTCCAGCTACTGGGTTATAAATGAATGAGATTGAGGTCGAAAACCGCTTTACCCATTTGACCACATAGAAATGAAAACTGATTGACAAGTTAAAAACAGTTACCAGTTTAATTTGTATACGAATACACGTTTAAGCATATGGATGTATGAGAGACTAGACTGCACGTTGGAGAAAAATAGAGTCACTGGCTTTGCAGCTCATTAGTCTTTGCTGATTTACTATCTGTGTTTGAAGATTTATATGAAATAAAGACTTTTTACACGCAATGACTCTTTATCAATCAATATAATCTGCTGGTCAAAGTATGTCTAAACAAGATGTCAGCATTCTCGCGATTTACGTCAGATTCTGTTAACTATTACATATCTGTTAATGCCAAAAAAGTCAGTTTTGTAAAATCAAAGTACAACAGGTAAAATATTTATTTGATTAATCAGGTACCTTGGCCTAGTGGATAGCATACTGGACTGTAAACCCTAGGTTCCAGGGTTCTAATCCAGCAAGAGGCATTCAAAGACTTTTGCAAATTTAAATCTAATCTTCTAAGCCTCACTTTCAGATCAGCTGGTCACATGACTTCATTTACTGCTTTTAATTGTGTAGTGTGCTGTCCACAGGGGCACTTGCCTCTTTGCAAAGCTCCGTATTGAAACACAAATGTGAGTACTCTTTTGACTTGTATTATTACTATTGTATGATATTTGAATGAACTGTTATTAGGGCTGTCACTTTTTAGTATGTTTAACAATATAATTGTGATATTTAGATACCAGGTTGCTGCTTGAAGTTTGAAACTGAAATGCACTGACTAAATTTGTAATAGATGTAATTTGTAACTTGTAATTTAAAGGCACTTTATTTGATAATTGTTAGGTGCTTTATTGTCAATTTGGAATATTTATGTTAAAAGTGTTTAATTATTTGATTAGTAACTAAAAGAATCATTTTGTTTCTTTTAGTTCCTTTAACCTCATTGATGGATGGTTAAGTATAACACCAACGCCTTAACGTCAGTGACTTCATAACTTTCAAACGTGTCATTATATTTGAGAATTAAATCCCTGTCGATGTGAGTATGGACTTGTGTTCTTGCTTCTACCATATATTTTATCTTATCTCAAATCTTATGCAAGTGCCTACACCATACACAACACTATTAACAAGCTTCCATCAAGAAACACTCCTGTCATGCCCATATTTTTATGAAATTGATAAATCTTAGTCTTAATCTAAACTATATCGTATTATGAAATTTCAGACTCCTACTGGTTCAAGAAAAGAAGTTGAACAGAAGGTTCAAACTCTAAACATTTGAGCTTCCTATACCCCCAATTGTTTTGGAGAAGTCAGTTACAGGTTTTAAAAGTATTGCCTGTTACGCACGTTTATAAGGGGGTCAGGACCAAATGTAAAATTTTTTTTCCACATCACAAGAATGTTATTTTGAAAAATAGAGCTTGCTACGTCCACTGAGAAGGAGTCTGTAAAATGATTTTAATCTTCATATTACATAAAGGTAATGCCTGTCACGCCCATATTTTAGTTAGGTCGGGACCAAATGTAAACATTTACTCCAATATTGAAAACGAGTTTCCTATGTCCACTAGTTTCGGTTATGACGTCGCTGAAAGGTATAGAGGCAATGTCTGCAACGGCTTATTCACGGGGACAGGGGCAGGGGCAGGGGCAGGGGCAGGATTAAAACCTCAAAATTTGTTCTCAAGGTACCTCCCCTAATGTTACCTTTGAAAGTGCAGCGGTGATGAAAGAAAATGGGAAAGTTTTACAGACCAACAGGTTGTTGATACAGGTCTGGCGAGTTTTACAGACCAACAGGTTGTTGATAAAGGTCTGGCGAGTTTTACAGAGCAACAGGTTGTTGATAAAGGTCTGGCGAGTTTTACAGACCAACAGGTTGTTGATACAGGTCTGGCGAGTTTTACAGACCAACAGGTTGTTGATAAAGGTCTGGCGAGTTTTGCAGACCAACAGGTTGTTGATAAAGGTCTGGCGAGTTTTACAGACCAACAGGTTGTTGATAAAGGTCTGGCGAGTTTTGCAGACCAACAGGTTGTTGATAAAGGTCTGGCGAGTTTTGCAGACCAACAGGTTGTTGATACAGGTCTGGCGAGTTATTCAGCACGTGCAGGTCTCTATTTTGGAAAAAAAATAACACAACTAAAATGACCAGTGTCCATAGTGTTTATACAAAATATAATATACTACAATGTGTAATGTTGTTGAACAAGCACATTTTAGCTCAATTTTAGCTATTCAGTTCAATACAGGAAAATATAGTTAACGTTGTTGCTATTGAGAACCGAGTTGAATAGTGCTGAGTTGATTGGACGTTTCCATGTCAATGATCAAACACACTGTTCATGCATTTGTGAACGTAGAAAACCACAGTGATACATTCAGCTTCAATGATCAAACACACTGTTCATGCAGATGTGGACGTAGAAAACCAAAGTGGTACATTCAGCTTCAATGATCAAACACACTGTTCATGCACATGAGAACGTAGAAAACCAAAGTGGTACATTCAGCTCTAATGATCAAACACACTGTTTATGCACATGTGAACGACGAAAACCAAAATGGTACATTCAGCTTCAATGATCAAACACAGTGTTCATGCACATGTGAACGTAGAAAACCAAAGTGGTACATTCAGCTTCAATGATCAAACACACTGTTCATGCACATGTGAACGTAGAAAACCAAAGTGGTACATTCAGCTTCAATGATCAAACACGCTGTCTATGTATATATACAACTAATACAACAATCAGCTTCAGTGATCAAACACACTGTTAATGTACATATACAACTAATACAACAATCAGCTTCAATGATCAAACACGCTGTTTATGTACATATACAACTAATACAACAATCAGCTTCAATGAACAAACACGCTGTTTTTGTACATATACAACTAATACAACAATCAGCTTCAATGATCAAACACACTGTTTATCTACATATACAACTAATACAACAATCAGCTTCAATGATCAAACACGCTTTTTATGTACATATACAACTAATACAACAATCAGTTTCATTGACAAAACAAAGTGTTCTTGTACAAGTGTATACCTTCATGGTACACAATTAAGTTTCTTTGATTATACACAGTGTTCCAGTGAATACACATTTAGTTACAAACATTCATGATGATACTTCAGAACAATTGTTGAAAATCCGGGTGATACAAAATGGCCAAACATTGTTCCTGCAACAGACTTCAATGATACACCAATCAATAAATATGTAAAAACAGTGTTCATGTACAATATATATCAAGTGATAACGACTAACAATATATTCTAAGTGACAAAGACAAAGTCGCCAATACAGAATAAAGGAAGATTGTAGCAACGATATTGCTTCCTTATAATGTATGTGCACTTTTCTTTGTCAAAATGGGAAATATAAGTCAACCAAAACATTAACCCTTGTAACATGCTTCAAGTGAATTTTGTGATGTTATTTGTCATCACAAAATTAGTTTCCAAAACATACCTCAAAAATACTCTCTTTAACGAAATTGTTCAAACACATTAATATTGTGCATTCTTATTCAGTAAAATACTTGTTACATTATTCATGATAAAAACCCATATCATTGCACTAAGGCTACATTAGTGACTTAGTTACTTTATTGTTTTTGCAAAGTTACCCAGGCGAATAGCAGCATTTTTATGACAAAATTTTACAAAAACACATGGCTCAACAATATCTGAACAATAGACTTACCGGTAACATTCTTAGTCATCTTTGTCACCCAATAACTCAAATTATAGATGTCTGTGTTAAGTTACTTTTTATCAACTCAAATTATCTATGAATATACTAGTATAAAACATAGATATGGAAATTAAAGATATAGGTCGGCAAATTTGGATTTCCGAACATAACTACGTACAATTACCCCGCAAGGCACGACTCGCGACAGTACAAAACAATATGAGTCTTGCTGCAGGGTGTCAAACTCCGAGGTATGGACGTAACCTTCATAGGGCATGAAGGAACCAGCAAGGTGTCAAACTCCGTGGTTTGGACGTAACCTTCATAAGGCATAAAGGGACCAGCAAGGTGTCAAACTCCGTGGTTTGGACGCAACCTTCATAAGGCATGATGGAACCAGCAAGGTGTCAAACTCCGTGGTTAGCACGCAACCTTCATAAGGCATGATGGGACCAGCAAGGTGTCAAACTCCGTGGTGAGCACGCAACCTTCATAAGGCATGATGGGACCAGCAAGGTGTCAAACTCCGTGGTTTGGACGTAACCTTCATTAGGCATGATGGGACCAGCAAGGTGTCAAACTCCGTGGTTTGGACGTAACCTTCATAAGGCATGAAGGAACCAGCAAGGTGTCAAACTCCGTGGTTAGCACGCGACCTTCATAAGGCATGATGGGACCAGAAAGGTGTCAAACTCCGTGGTTAGCACGCAACCTTCATAAGGCATGATGGGACCAGCAAGGTGTCAAACTCCGTGGTCTGGACGCAACCTTCATAAGGCATGATGGGACCAGCAAGGTGTCAAATTCCGTGGTTTGGACGTAACCTTCATTAGGCATGAAGGAACCAGCAAGGTGTCAAACTCCGTGGTTAGCACGCAACCTTCATAAGGCATGATGGGACCAGCAAGGTGTCAAACTCCGTGGTTAGCACGCAACCTTCATAAGGCATGATGGGACCAGCAAGGTGTCAAACTCCGTGGTTTGGACGTAACCTTCATTAGGCATGAAGGAACCAGCAAGGTGTCAAACTCCGTGGTTAGCACGCAACCTTCATAAGGCATGATGGGACCAGCAAGGTGTCAAACTCCGTGGTTTGGACGCAACCTTTATAAGGCATGATGGGACCAGCAAGGTGTCAAACTCCGTGGTTAGCATGCAACCTTCATAAGGCATGATGGGACAAGCAAGGTGTCAAACTCCGTGGTTTGGACGTAACCTTCATTAGGCATGATGGGACCAGCAAGGTGTCAAACTCCGTGGTTAGCACGCAACCTTCATAAGGCATGATGGGACCAGCAAGGTGTCAAACTCCGTGGTTAGCATGCAACCTTCATAAGGCATGATGGGACCAGCAAGGTGTCAAACTCCGTGGTTTGGACGTAACCTTCATAAGGCATGAAGGAACCAGCAAGGTGTCAAACTCCGTGGTTAGCACGCAACCTTCATAAGGCATGATGGGACCAGAAAGGTGTCAAACTCCGTGGTTAGCACGCAACCTTCATAAGGCATGATGGGACCAGCAAGGTGTCAAACTCCGTGGTCTGGACGCAACCTTCATAAGGCATGATGGGACCAGCAAGGTGTCAAATTCCGTGGTTTGGACGTAACCTTCATTAGGCATGAAGGAACCAGCAAGGTGTCAAACTCCGTGGTTAGCACGCAACCTTCATAAGGCATGATGGGACCAGCAAGGTGTCAAACTCCGTGGTTAGCACGCAACCTTCATAAGGCATGATGGGACCAGCAAGGTGTCAAACTCCGTGGTTTGGACGTAACCTTCATTAGGCATGAAGGAACCAGCAAGGTGTCAAACTCCGTGGTTAGCACGCAACCTTCATAAGGCATGATGGGACCAGCAAGGTGTCAAACTCCGTGGTTTGGACGCAACCTTTATAAGGCATGATGGGACCAGCAAGGTGTCAAACTCCGTGGTTAGCATGCAACCTTCATAAGGCATGATGGGACAAGCAAGGTGTCAAACTCCGTGGTTTGGACGTAACCTTCATTAGGCATGATGGGACCAGCAAGGTGTCAAACTCCGTGGTTAGCACGCAACCTTCATAAGGCATGATGGGACCAGCAAGGTGTCAAACTCCGTGGTTTGGACGTAACCTTCATTAGGCATGATGGGACCAGCAAGGTGTCAAACTCCGTGGTTAGCACGCAACCTTCATAAGGCATGATGGGACCAGCAAGGTCTACCGCAGTAGGCTAGAGGCTTGGCACATGAAATTTGAGGGGATGTTGCAAAGCTTAAATTAGGTACTGATTGAGACCGGCGCGAGTTGTGGCATACGAGGGAAGTTGAACTAAGTACAACATAAGGAAATATGTACATAAATTTTGCATTAATGAAATCGCTTGAAATTAAAAAATAGACCTCTCTTAATGAAACAGAAAATATATTGAATAATTTGAAAAGAAAAAATGGATTTTATGTTTTGTAATCGGTCGGAAAAATTATGACGTTTGGAACAAAGTTTAAATAGGACTTTCTATATTTTTTTAAATGTACTGGATGAATAATTTTTTTGCAATCGGTTGGCCATATTCTGATTCTAAAAACGTAGTAGTTTAAATCTTAGATATTTGTAAAAATGTTAAAAAATGCAGATACTTTGTTTTCGGCTCTTCATCTCTCCTTATCGGAGAGAAGACTTTTGCAAAATTATAAAAAGAATTGGGAAAATATTATTTTATGAACTAGTTGACTAAAAAATGGACGTGTGGACAGAATGTTTGGTGTTTTTATAATACCCGCAGCGGTTGGACGGAGGTAACATCAATGGTCATGACATCAGCCAATCAAAAATTGGAATCCTTCGAATTTATTGAAATGTTTGTTTAAATATATTTGTACCATTATGTACGATCATGTGATAGACATGATGAGGAAAATCCCTTGATGTGGTAAAAACTGTAAAATAAAAAGGTTTGGTAAGCATGATGTTCTCTGGACATGGAATGAACACAATTATACTTTTGGCTAAGTAACACTAAATTATGACATTTTGCATGATTGAAATATATTCATAATATATTTTGTGATAAACAAATGCTTTGAAAAAAACTCATTGCTTTAAAAACTATGACCAATCTGATACAAAATGAAATGTGGATGTTTCACCCACTATTTAAGAGCCTCACAAACTTGCATTGATACACACTTTTACATGGTAATCTTATTCCACTCATATAGAGCCTCACGGCTTTACAGATGCACATTTATCTTATATGCATTAAATACACAAAGTAAAATGAAATAATTAACCTAAAATTACGAAGAATGATTTCTTTATCATACTGATCCAAACTTACGTCTTGGTGGAGGCATTAAGCTAGGAAATTGACAATAAATGAGTTGCGACACTTGTCACAAGCAACTTTATGGGCGATGCGCTAACACGAGGTAAAACAAAGGGAGATAACAAATCTACTTGAATAACCATTAAAAAAAATTACAAAGCTCATCAGAGTGGTCAAAGGGAAACAACTCTGCTTTAAAGTGACATAAAATCATTAATGTCAGTGCATGACATGACACTCCCCGTCTGATATTAAATAGAATATCACTTTAAAAAACAGCTGAAAACAATCAAATCAAACATAAAATTTACACATGTATCAAAAAACACTGGAATACTATCAGATCTAACACGTTGAAAAAAGGTCAACAGTCATTCCTAATCAACAAAACTACTTCTGTAACTGGTCGTGTGAACACAACAGACTTATTGTCTTTGAGCACTTTGACTTCAATCTTCCGCACAATGTTATCATCACTAGGGAAAACGTTCGTTATGCGTCCCATTGGCCAATAATTTCTATGTGTCGATTTGTCCTTTAATAAAACAACGTCACCAATCTTCAAATTTTGCTTCACATCAGTCCACTACCTGCGGGCCTGTAGCTGCTGAAGATACTCTCTCCTCCACCGTTCCCAGAAGTTGTCAGCCAACTGTTGAACACGTGCCCACTGATGTTTATACGTAGTAGGCAGAGTGAATTCACCTGAAGGTATAGCTTCAGAATCAGTTTTCTGCTACAGAATCATCGAAGGAGACAACACCGTTGCACGCTCTGGGTCTGAGGAAACTGGCGTGATAGGTCTTGAATTCACAATAGCACATATTTCTGCCATGAATGTTACGAGCACTTCATGTGTGAGATGATGTGGGTTCTGGGAAAGAAGAGAATCTAAAATCCTCCTTACAATACCAATCATTCTCTCCCACACTCCACCTATGTGAGAGGAATGGGGATGTTGAAGATCCACTGACATCCAGAATTGTACAGGTAATGCCAGACTGGGCCATCCTCCACATTGAAGGCATCAATTTTTAGATTGTCAGTAGCTCCAACGAAGTTAGTACCTCTGTCTGAACGAAATAATGTTACTTTACCTCTGATGGATTGGAAGCGTTTGAGAGCATTGCTAAAGGATGAACTGCTGAGATCCTCTATTACCTCAATGTGGATTGCTCTGATAGTCAATCAAGTGAATAAAACTGCCCAACGCTTACTATTTGCACTACCACCTCTTGTTCTTCTCGTCACAACCTGCCATGGTCCAAATGTATCTACTCCTACAGATGAGAATGGTGCTCCTGAATTCATTAAGTTACATGCTAAAAATAATGTTCAAAAGATAATAACCAAATGTATCTAATATATCAACCTCCATCATACACAAACATCAGCAATTGACTTTAAAAAAATGATTTTCTCAGTTTTATATCAGCATGCGAAATTGTATTACACCATACATATTTTTTACATACCATCAAATTGTGAATAAACCTATTAATTATCATGTATCCATTAGATCTTTAAAAAATATACATAGAACGTCATTCTAGTGCATTTTGTTGATGGTATTGAACTCGTAGATGTCACAAAGAGCAAAGAAACAACTCGTTCAGCGAACTCATTGTTTCTTTGCTCTTTGTGACATCTACGTGTTAAAGAGAAACGAAAAAATGCACTAGAATGACGTTCTATATTTATAACAGACCCTTTTTTCGTTAATTTACTTCAGATAAAGCCGAACACAGAAGTTTGTTGTTGTCTTGACCTAAAGAACTACTCCTTTCACGAAATATTACGTCATCACATTCCTCCACCTATGACGTCACATGGCAATAGAGTGCACACAAAACTGTGATGAATATTTGAAAAAACCAAAACGCAAGATATTTGTTCACATCTTTAAAAATTCTTTAATAACACGTGCATATCACTAACATATATAACAACATTTCATTCAAATACAATATAAACATTGATAACTTGAAACATTCGTT
Organism: Phorcus lineatus; assembly: GCA_921293015.1. Lineage (NCBI taxonomy): Eukaryota > Metazoa > Mollusca > Gastropoda > Trochida > Trochidae > Phorcus > Phorcus lineatus. The sequence goes on from OV121093.1 coordinate 45,278,372, forward strand.
GACATTCGGCAAAGTCGTTCACAACGTATTCAAACGTGAACCTGTGAACACGGAGAGATGACGTTACAGAACAGTTTAACGAGAGGAAATAACAGTAGTCTCTCAGAATTTTAATCACTACATATAAATTTATTCTGATAAAACACACAGGTAAGTCTGAATCAAATTTATGTGCGTCCGTTTGCATTATTGATATGAGGTTTCACCTGACCTAAATTATAAAAAAACAGCTGACATGGCACCTCTCTCACTGAGAAAGTAGTTCAGTGAGAAGTGCAACACGGAGTGCAATACGGATTGAGGAGTGCAATACGAAATTCATTGTAATTCATTATGTATCACTATCGTAAGATTGCATGGGTATGTAATAAATGTTTATATGAAATGAGTTTGAGCATCATCCACATAATTTACAACTAATACTTTTTGTAACAAATATTACAATCCATTTTTAAGAGAATAACCTTATAATAGGAGTTTCATACAAATGAACACTTCTTGAATGTCCTGCAAATCTGATCTTTCTTTTGGAAGTTCGAAAACATAAATTCAGTAATATAAACCTGCAACCATACGGTGTTTGTATTCATGAAAACATCTAACTCTGAGATTTAGCATTATAAACTACCAGGCAAAAGTAAGTTTCACTCATTTTCGAAGGCTATGAAATAAAAACAAATGCAGTTATGAGAATTCAGACAATTGGTTGTTAAACAAATGATTTTCCATTATTTTTCATGAGAATTCTGACGATTGGTTTACAAACAAATAATTTTCCATTATTCAATTTAAAAAGTATCGAAAATCGGTATTTAATTTGCCCCAATACACAAGATAAAGTGACAGGGGGTAAATATTAGAAATTACACAAATATGAAGTTTCATTGTAAGTGCACAGAAACTCTCGCTTTCTCAGGACTCACAGAGTTTGTCATCATAAACAAGTGTGACCACCCTGGGCATCAATGCCAGAAAGTACACGCCTCCTCATTGAAGTCGTCAGGCGTCGGATGAGGTAAGCAGGGATTCTGTGTAGTATGATTAATGGAGCTTGCTCAAGTTCCTTCTGCTTATTTGGATGTGGCACAAATGTCTTAAATGGCCTACAAGGGGCTCATATCTGATGAGATGGCTGGCCACGGCAAAACAGTGACGTTGGCGTGCTCGAGGCAGTCTCGAACGATTCGTTGGGGTTTAACGTGTTTTGAACAATATTAAAGTTATTAAACACGTGGATGACATAGAAGATGTCTTCCATAACATTGTCTTATATCACGATAAGTGCCATCTTAAAATTCCCCTTTGACAATTGACGGCAATTTTTAATTATTGTTAATTGTATCACAACATTTACAAACAATATTAATTAACTTTGTTCAGTCTGACAAGGCCTGCTGAATGAGTTGTATTTTCCTGTCAGTGACGCAGATCTCGCGGCCACTAACCAGTCTCATCCTCGTAGTAAAGTTGTCTGGATCAACGAAAAACATGGGGAAAAACCTTTTTTCTAATTCAAGATCTAGTTTACACAAGAGTTGCCCCCTCTCCACGTCTATGAACCCCACCCTCCCCCTCCCCACGTCCAGCACCAGCCCGAAGGTGAGGGTGAGCTCTACACCACGGGTGGGATGAGACAGAGTGACACACTCACCAACCTGATGTCCAAACCAGCCCTGCTGATCTCTCCTGAACACTCGAATAGAGATACTGTCGCGGTCAGGGAAGTCATCCACAGACACACAGACGGAGCTTGGGAGTTCAGAAACAATGATGTCCTTGTCCATGTTCCTCAATCCCTGCACCAACCCCATCTCCAGCAAGGGCCTAACGCCCGAACCACTCCACGTCAGTGTGGAGCTGGTCTCCCAATAGGAGGGGGGAGTAGTGAAAGGGGAATGGATAGGAGGGACGGGGATGGGACTGCTACAAGTCCCCATGAAGTTTAAGAACTGACACGGACTGTTTTGTATCCTCTGGCCGGGGGTAAGGTATTTCTCATGACCCGACCAAAGTCGTTTATATTCACGGCTGCTCTCTCTGAGTTGAGAATCATCTCCCGGCCTGAAATATAAAAGTTTATTGTATCAAACATATATGTGCATAGTGGAGACTTACATTGCGCAAGACAATTTCTTCAATTATAAAAAAGGTGATTCTGTAACTGCTATTCGAAAACATTCGTCTGAGATGCTCTTCAAACGTAAGGGCCACTAACCTCTCCTAAATGGAAAATTGCAAATTCTGATTTGGAATAACAATAATTTAATTGATGTTTCCTTGAGTCGATTCCTTCTTTCGGATGCCGTGTCCATGGTATGAAGTCAAACCGTCTTGACGTCACAATATTTGTGTCACTGTTAAAATGGTGTGGAGCTAGTTCAAGACTTTTGCTCTTTGGGTTTACGATATTTGTCGATGAGCTTTATGCATGTTATTTTGGTTTGAAATAAAACATTATGTTCCAAAGATCCAATGATCGACACCAGAGATTTCATATTTGCAATGGAAGCATAAGCCCTCTTTTGCACTCAATAATTTCAGAACTCAGCCTTCTGCTGGCAAAATCATTTTTTGTGATTAAGGAGCGTCATACTTATAGACTATAAACCACCTAAAATAAAATAACAAGAGCCTATAATGCGGACTTGTTGTAGCAATATAGAGCGGCAAGCAAAACGAAGAAGCACAGCATGTTGACTGCTGGAGTTATGCTTCTTTATGACAACGCTCCAGTGCTCACGAGCCGTATTGCACACCCTGCAATAGAACGTTGTGGCTTTGAACAACTTTACCATCTCCCCTACAGTTCAGAACTGGTCCCAAAGTGACTTCTATCTCTTTGGCAATTTAAAATCACACTTGCGAGGTAAAAGATATGGCAATGGTGATAAACTCAAGCCAGCTACTTAGTCGTGACATTTGGGCCAATCAGACGACTTCCAACGCTAGGGCATACACAGTCTCAAAGACAAATGGGCAAAGTGCAGCGATTACCAGGGAGATTACATTGAAAAATAAAATCAATATTACAACCATTGGCTTCTGTTTGATATCCACGTTTATGAACTTATTGACATCCCCTCGTAATATTGCAAAATTAAATGTTTGCTTTAGAAAACGGTTACAGGACTGATACGATTCATCACTTCTAAAATCACTAACTCAACATTTTAGTCCTAAGATTGTTAAATGGAAGAGTGAAATGCTTATTTATTTACAAAAGATTTGTGTTTAAATCTTGCGTTTGTGGTCATGTTTGGATAATAATTTAGTTAATTTCGGCTTGTTAGCAAATTCATCACTTACATCAAGAAAACCATGAAGTGTAATTCTAAATTACATCGTCTATGGCTCATATCTTTTTCTACATTGGCTTGGGTATCATCACATTTAGCAAATTTGAAGGGCACATATTAGAAGTGTATCATGAAATGATTTGATGTTTGCTTAAAATATTGTGAAATGTATGCCCATCAGTAAACTTCAGGGTGAAGCAGTGCCAGAGTAGATGACAAAATTGTGAAAAGTTTACAGACGAACGCTGTCGTTGCATACGCCTATATGGCCAAACCAACTCTCTCGTATCCACACAACGAACTTTGAATGAATAAGTATAGGTAGCAATGTATCATCCCAACTGCGGATCCGCCCCATCTTAAGATGGGACGCGTCCCAATTTGGGATTCCAAGTTGGGACGACCCATCTTAAGATGGGTCGGGGCATACTTAAACATGTTATTAATATTCATATTTAATGATGAATTGTGTCAGTAAAACTTTTTTTTAGATAATTTAGTTCTATTCTTTTCACACCTACGAAGAAAATTTGATTTGATGTTCATTTACTTCACTTTCTGACTCGATTTCATCTGTTATCGAGTACGAACGATTCAACACTACTCAAACAATTATTTAAAGTCATATTTGATTACTGATTGAATCACATTTGTTAAGCGACATAACAAAATCAGAGCAATATATAGATTTATATTTAGATAATATTTTTCAGCATTTTTCAAACGACAAATACATGCGTAGATCAAACAGCTGTAAGCAGAGAGAAGCCAAACGGCTCCACATTTCACAGAGACATATTTGTATCTTAGTTTCTTTACAAAAAGGTGGTATAAACTGTTAACAATCAAAGATATGAAGTTATTCTAATACAGATCCATGTTTTACAACACTAGTGATAAATTGCGTTTTTAAAATTATATATCTAAAAAACGTACCTGATACAAAGAAATGAATAATCCATGCAAAAACCTTCTATAAGCAGAAATTAAGGTACTCTCCATCGTTACAATCCAGCACTGAATAGACTGAATATGTTAATGTGACAGCTTGGCATGACAGAGGTAATGATTGGGCACCAATTTGCCCACCGTAGGTAGTGTTAGGCTAAAACAACATATGGAGACACCATCAGCCAATGCTGTTTAAACAATTTATTATCTTGTTTACCTACTTGGCGACTTGGAAATTAAAAGTTCCTATTACCAAAGTCGGGTTCCCAAACAATTTAGATATTTTCCAGTAATGCCAACATAGGGCTTGAATATTCCCTAGTAAATCATATCAATATACTGAAAACTTTCTTAACGGCGACAAACCTTTGTCACAGAGTGTTAACGAATTCCTAATAATATCTATTTATCATTTCGTAAATGATACCAACCTATTTTTAAAGCTCTTTCCTAAACATTTTACCAAATCTAAGGTAGACAAAGTTTAATATAAATTTTAGTTTTGTAAGAATAATTGCAAATGTATATTTCCATCAATGTCCTTGTTTTATGTTTGTTTCAGGAAAATAATTTATATAGGAATTTCCTGCCTTGCTCATCCTTTTTCCTTTTTATATATATATTCTGAATTCTGTGTAACACATGTTTTATGGAAATAAAATACTGTTTAAATCAGAGTATTATACTTACTAACCATTATATGTTTACAGATATTGCATATTCTCATACAATGAAATATGATAATATTTTACAACAAGCAATGACAAATTCAATATCAAATTTGTATAAGAAATTACAGCTTCTATATAAAATTTGTATAAGCAATAACAATATGAATCATTTAGTCCTCTGAAGACATGTTAAGAAGCATATTTAAGATAACAAAACGATTAGTTAAGTAGACTTTCAGCTGTAAAACAACAATAATACACTGAAATGTATTTCTTCCCTCTCACCTACTCATCTTATGTGACTCCGTTGATTAACGTATTAGCAGTAACAACACACAACAATTATCTCAATTCAACGCTTCTAACAAGCCTAGATAGACGCTTGTACATATAAAAACAACCTTTTCATACTGATCGAAATCACATGTTACCTCGGGTTAAGTAGAAGAAATATTTTTCTCAACTCTGTACCCTGGTTTGTGTCAAAAGGTCTTGTGAAGGTAAACAAAGTTTCTTAATGAACTCAAAGTCAACAAACTCCGTTAATAATCTTCTTTTAGTATTGATATTAAATAAGTTGAAATAATTTATTTCTGAATTAGCATGAAGAAATTGCCCTTGCAATATTGAATATCTTAACCGAATTGTGTTGCAACTGTACATCGTATTGGTTTGACATAACTTTGTGTTGTATGTTTGATGGTTTCAAAATATTATTTTTATTGACGCGGCATTAATATAAGCTTCCAGCTTGCTTGCAAATTTTTTTTTTTTTTTTTTTGAAATGAACAAAATATGTTTAAACCATAATCTTCTTTTGTAAATCTTGGAGGTGAGGTGAGTTGGGATTAACGCCGCTTTCAAGATTATTTCACTTATATCGCGGCTGCTAGTATTAGTGCAGGGAAAAAGCCCGCAACACCATTGTGGCTATGCAATCCGGTGAGTAACTCTTGGAAACTATGTTCTAATTTTTTTTGAATTATATTAAAAAGCCTTTTTTTCTCCATAAATAATCAATGGATGATGTTAGATTTCATTTTGGTTACTTTACATGATTAACTTTCTGTTTATGAAAAATACTTTCATCGAATAACAACACAATAACAATAAACATAAACATTTGATCACGTCTGCTTCCTATCAAGTTCTTCAAGTTCAAGTTCTTTATTCACTAAAACCACTCACAGTGGTACACAGTATATTACATAAATACTAATCCAAATTATGTAACAACGAGGCAGAGTTATTATTGACATTTCTGTAATTGCTCAAATATACATTTTATAATCAGTGATATTGCCGATAGGGGCCAATACCTTGATAAATATGAATGATAATCATTGAAACGATCGGCGTGTACCTTATTGTTACAAGCATGCTCATGTACAATTGGTACCCATTCTTGTCACTAATTGGAAGGTGACACACAGGTATTAGTGTCATAACCGAACCGGATGTTTACCAAAATCCCTTCTTTCGGACCCCCTCCCCCACCCCCCTCCACCCACCTCACACCCTTTTCTGAACTACCAAGCAGGTATGTTAGCCATTTGCACCACGACACTGATCAGATCAGGTTAGATCGGAAATAAGAGGAGGCATAACTGGATTTATTTACTGGACATCTTATAAGCATTGACGGAACACAACTTATAGGTTAGTGTTTGTGAAATATGTTTAAGAAAAATAAAGTCTTAGATTCGACTTCAAACACAATGAGTACAGTGAAATCTTGCTTAATGGAACGGTTTATGTGTAAGAATTTGAACTGATTACAAGGCATTAGCATTCTTGGTATTCACTAGGAGTGGGTTTTGAGTGTATACAATATTTCTTTCTTTTTTATTTGCTTAACATGCTGTCACAAATAAAATATTTAAGAATATGATGAAATAATTTATAAAATTTTGTATAAGAATTACTTTTGAAATCGTATTGTACTATGATGAGAGACTCGTATGCGATGAGATATAGATATAGCCAATAAATCATGAAAATCAACATAAAATCAAAATATCTTTCGAGGGCCTTAAAGCGCTATCTAAATGATACATGTTATCATGTTCTTACTAAATTCAACATTAGAATAAGAATATTATGAACAAGTTAAAGTATCCGCCGTCCCACCCAAGATGGGACGTCCCAACTTGGAATTCCAAGTTGGGAAATTCCAAGTTGGGACGCGTCTTAAGATGGGACGCGATCCCAAGTTGGGATGATACAGCAACACTGAAAATATTCTTGCAACTGACCCTAAGTGAAAGTAAATCAGTTATCTTAGTATCTCTTGTTTTGAGAATCTGCTTTTCCTATAAGTAACAGATAAACACATAAATCAAAAGACATGGAGTGGATATCACAAAAAGTTATCTACAATATCATACATTTAAGTTTTCACATTATCAACATTTTAAGCAAGATTTTTTCCCTTAGCTATCATGCTATTTTGTCCAATTAAGAATGTTCAAGAAAAAGATGAGCTTTATCAACTGTGTATGTTTGCACACAACGTATGTCAGCACTTAGGTTAAGGAAACAGCCATGAATAGATGATGAACACCCAAAAAGGCACAGTAACAGATACTGATTGTGCCAAATTCAAAGTTTCATTGATCTCGCCCGTAAAGACTGGGCCCTTATAGGCTTGGACCTTGTAGAAAGATTTTATATTTTGAAATCGAATTGAATGAATTCTAAGTTACAATTACATGGAAACCGCCAAAAATGTATATCAAAAGAGGGGAAAACTTAAAAAGGTAAAACTGCTCATTTTGAGTTTTCCATATATTATTATTTGTTGGGTTAAATCTGAAGAAAATGTTTGAATTTTGCGCTGGAAACGTTATTCCAAGTTAAGTTAAATCTTTAAGCTTCTGTAACGGAAAGTAGAGTTACGTTTTGAGATACCACATAACAATACGATTCTCAGATCAGATTAAGTATGACGATGCTTAATACAATAACATATCGTAAACTTTAATGTATTTTTAATAACCAAAACTCTAAGGAAGAAAATCATTCTTTAAGTAGTTTGTTTTAAAAGGAATGAGTGGCTTCACTACTGACATGAGAACCGATCATATTGAGAATACCACGTGTCTAATGGTTATGGGTGATAACATGTCTTCTAAATATGTGATTCATTAAAAGGATCAAACAACTTGCTTTCCTCTTTTAAAATGTTTACTGAGGCCTCAAGAAGACAAGTCACCAATAAATTGTCAATAGAAAGTACACCTGCGGTGGGTCCAGATGATCGCATGGAGCCTTGTCCCAAGGCTTCGAGCGAATCTGTAAAATTTGCTCAAAAGGCAGCTTCTAACACTCGTATGGCAATACAACCTCTAAATTAGTAAGATTATGTTGATCAGAATCCAGTCTTTTGGTTCTAGGCCCAATGATGTCCTATCATCAATGACATTGCGCTGGCGTTCAGCCAATATTAAATGAAGCTGAAGTGGCCACCTGGTAAGTTGTGATAAGATTATCGAGGCTTTTTCTCATTTATACCTTTTAGCACATTTTATTCGGAAAACTATCACCAACTTGTTGAGGCGTATGTCAAATCATTCCTATGCTATATATATATTGATGAACGTAATGCTTTTTATGCATGCCTAATGAGGTACAATGTGCATCTCCACTTTTCTACCTTTTGCAATTTGTACATGATTGTCTTTTTAATTGTATGTAAATTGTATCCCTGTATGCCCAGTTGCCTATATTGGGAAAAGGAGATGATGATGATGATGATATACCTATTTTGGTATCCCCAGAGCTCCTATAGTAGCCTGTTGCTCTATATGAATATGATTATTATTGAGGATATAAAGTGCTTAAAAGTACCCAGAACAACGGTCTGATTCTCCATATGGTTCAACCTACACATCACCAGGTCAGCAGCAGATCTGGCTATCATCCCGTCTGTCCAGGGTAGACTGTCATCTAGAACATTGAATTGACAAAAATATCACTAGGACGATCTAAACTAATGGGCAAAAGAAACGATACCAAACTTTCAGATCAAATATTTTTTTACAAAACTGTTGAAAATGTAAATACACGACATTGAAATGATTCCCCTATGTCAGTAATCATATGTGTCACGAAAATTGTTGCGGTTTGGCGATCCGTTTCCGGGAAATTGCATTAAAGTGAGATTTTTTTACATGAAAATCACATGTTGCACGTGCATCATTTGGGTATAAAAGATGTGTCTTATCATTCGACGATATACCATTTCTTCAACTGTACATGGAAACATGGCAAGATTATCACCAGAAGAGAAAGAGAGGGCCGTCGGGATGATACAGATGGGTGCAACGCATGCACACGTGGCTACGACGTTGGGTTGCAGCCGTATTACTATCACCAGGCTTATGAGACGGTACAGGCAGACAGGGAGGACAGTAGACTTGCCGAGGAGTGGAAGACCCCGCGTAACAACCGCCAACGAAGACCGCAATTAGCGAATTCTTCATCTGCAGAACCACTTCCTGTCAGTGACGGAATCAGCAACGAATAGCCTTGGACATGCTGTCAGTCGAAGAACAGTGGCCAGACGTCTGAGACGACATGGTATTCGCGCCTACAGACCCGGACGTGGCGTGCATCTGACGCCTCGACATCGACGTCAACGTCTCCAGTGGGCATGTAACGTTCGGCAGTGGCAGGCCCGGAACTGGCGAAGGGTCATCTTTTCGGATGAGACTCGCTTCCAACTATTCAGAAATGATGGAAGAGCGAGTGTATATAGACCTTGTGTTCAGACTGTGGTACCCTTTGGCGGTGGTAGTGTCATGGTGTGGGGCGGAATTAGCGGACAAGGGAAGACTGATCTCATTGTGGTTGATGGGAACCTCAATGCAGAGAGGTCCATCGATCAGATTCTCCGCCCAGTGCTCCTACCACTGCTGCAACAGCACAACAACAGAACCCTGTTCCAGCAGGACAACGCCCGTCCCCATACAGCCCGTATTGTCAGGGATTTCATGCAAAGAAACAACATCAACGTGTTGCCATGGCCTGCCAGGTCACCTTACCTGTCACCCATCGAACATTTATGGGACCATTTGGATCGTCAAGTCCGTCAAAGAGCCGTGGTTCCAGGAAACCTCCAAGAGCTTGCCCAGGCCCTGAGAGAGGAATGGCGTGTTATCTTACGTCTGGTGTTCTCAGCACGACGACGAGTTCGGGCATGCATCGAGGCCCGTGGCGGCCATATAAGATACTGAAAAACCTGTTTTTATGGGTGTTGTATTTTTAGGTGCTGATCGAATTCAGGACAATTTCATGAGTGAACTTTAAGGAGTTGTACGTCATAACACACTGACCTGAAAGACTTCAATATGTGATTCTTTGATGAACTTGTTATCTGTTTTCATAATGGAAATGAAATAAAAGATGTGTCATTTATTTTCTGTCTTTTATTGGTCAATTATACTTGGTATCGTTTCTTTTGCCCGGTAGTTTATGTTGGATTAAACATTGGACCACTACTTATATTAGTGACTATTCCCTGACTTTATTTGGGAGTAATGCATGGCTTCAGGTTACAAAAATACTTTGTTATTAAAGCCATGGGCTCTACAACTTATCGAAAACTATCTATTAGCAAGTAATAACATAGATTTAAACTGCAAAATAGCATTTCTCACCTGGCTACTGTGAGTCAGTCCTTAGTAACTCAGTCACAAATTACATTGCTGACTATTCAATATTATGTGTATATTTTGCTGATTAATTGTGCTACGGAAACTAATTTTGTCACGTGTGGATCCTAATTGCCACATGATTATAAATACATTGATACTTTCACGAAATGGTTTGCATCTTTCATTTGCAATCCAGCCACATCAAATGAAGCCCGCCACACAGGCTTCAGATCCTACTCTCTCCTACTCTCCTAAACTTTATTCTTCAATAATATTATTTCAATTATATTGAATCGAAAAAAACCAATGCAAACATATTTTTGATTGGACGCATTGATGGTTATTCAACATACACAAAAATTGTTTTTTCAGTATGGACACTCTGACACGCTCTTATGTAAAGCTTGGTCAAAACCAAAGATGATTATGGATTATGGTCTTCCTATCAGACAGATGTTACTCTCAGGATCAGTTCCAAATGTACAAATTCGGATCTTCTAGGTGTAATGTGCACAATGCAGGTCCTTACAAATTTCAGGTTATCGGGTGCAGCAGTTATAGAGGAGAAAATGTGAAAAATGTACGGATGACTATCAACGTACGATTGAGCCTGGACACTGCTCACAGTCTTTTACAACATATATTTTAGCATGTATTACATTTAGATCTTATTGAGATTCTCCTTCAAAATTAAAATGATCACATAAAGCATTCAAATTATCATATCCTTTTACCAACTCCAATATAGGCACAGTTTCAAAGTACTGGGAGATGTTACTAGAATTAGCATTACAAACTTATGATACAAAAAATCCTAACCGAAATTATTAACTTTTGTTATTTGACAAATTAATAATTAATTATTTATACAATTATCGCCACTTTAGCTTGCAAGATATTCTTTGAATTAGATATATATTTTATAAATGTCCAAACTGCTACCTTTTTTTTGGACAAACCATTACTCCAAATCATTCAATTTAAAGCAGCCCTAAACATTAAATAACCTGTGTAATTGCATAATATACCCTACAAAATACCAATATACGCAAGAAAATGATACTGTTTGCATAATGAAAATCACTGAAAATATACGTTTATTATACTGTAAAAAACAGTGCTGTTCAAAGCAGTTTTGACGATTTCAATGCTCCATAAATACGCATGTGTGTTAACCAAATCATCTTTTGAATTTTGAGTTGAACAGTAACATTTTTAAACACTGTTGGCTTGTTAACTGAGTTTAAGTTTGTTAAACCATTTTTTAAAACATCTTTGTAAAAAAGTTATTGTGTTGTAAAAATGTTCATGGGGATGCCATTATTGGTCGTGTAAAAAAACCACCTGTGTGTGGACGATTTGCTGCCTGAATCATGTCATGTACTATTGTCCTCTCTGCTATGTCACAAATCTTTGAAGAATTATCAATGTTGATGGATTTAAAGAACTATTTAGTATCCTACTGAAAATATATGAATTAAGATAAAACATAATTATTTTCTCCTGTTTCTCAAACCTCATCGTATTCTAAGTATCAACGCGTCACGCATTGACATCACATTAAACTATGAAATTTGGAATAAAGAACTCAGCAATTTTAAAAGGTTTCAAGTCTATCATATGATAAAACAAGACAAACTTATACTTGTTTGTAGTTTATTATTGGCTGTCAAACTGTTTAACGTTTTTGACATTAAATTCATGCTTCGGTCAACTTTCATTAGTTGTGACAGCGACAGTCAGTTTCAATGTTTGGAGAAGAATTGGAAAAATATTCAAATTGATGTAATTGTAGTATGATAAGCATAAACTATCACAGTCTTCCAATGCTAAAAAGTTCCACCTTTGTTTGTTCAATGTCACATACTTTTGAAATGTTTTCCAATCCTTATGTTGCACAGGCAATTCACATAACATGCAAATGTTGTACTTTATTTGAATGTTATTTAACCTGAACCAAAAAGCAATATTACAAGTCAACTGTCAGCATTTTGATGAAGCTTATTGTTGAATTCTAAACTTATTTCACAACGTGTGTACTTCTGAATTGACATATTGACAAGGGCAATGAGTCTCCAGCTTGTCTGTTGATTATTTATGGTTAAAAAGTATGACATGTAAACTTTGGAAAAGTGGTGGTTATCAAAAATATAATTCCCCTCTAGATAATTTAAATACCCAATAGGCAAACGCTTATCCTGAGCTTTGGGTCATTGCACTCATTAGTTAAAAGCAGATGCTTACTAGATATCCATGAATAGGAAGGAGAACAGGTTGTTTTTTTGGTTCTCCATACTTGAAATTGGGTTCATTTAAAAATTACACAGCTACATTAAGACATTCAGCATTATTTCATTCCCAAATAAAATTAGCAGCTGGACACTACACTGAAGAAAGAATTCTTTTTTTTAAATGTTGGCGCTCTATTCCTCTCTTTGCTTTATGAAGAGTAGTTGAATGCAATTAAAAGGGATAATGCCTGCCTTGCCCATCCTTAAGAATGAATCAGTCCCAAAGGCATTAATCTGAATTCCTTGGGTGCAAGGAACAGTCACAAAAAATTCAGCAGTTTTGGAAAAGCCAAAAAAGTGATGAGCTGAAAACTAAGAAATCTTGCCACCTTACGTTGTGTTTTTTATTTTTTATTTTTTTTTATTTATTTTTTTTAAATTTAAAAAAAAATTTTTTTTTTGCCATTCCGTGATTTTTATTACACATTATTTGCCTTTGATACGAACCTAAATGTCATATCTGGTGATATAAAATCAAAACATCTTAACATTTTATGTCCAAAAGACATATATATGACAAATACTGGTTTTCCATGAAAATCGAAAACAGTCTTATAAATGCGCAGAGGTGTAGATGCCACGTCCATTATACATGGATACTAGTTATATAACATTACAAACGCAATTAACTCCTAACTGCCCTGTTGGCAGTATTAGATAAGTCTCCAAAATTACGTTTGACTATTTGACGAGCGCAACTGTCCGGTTTTCGATCATAATTGTCACTGTAGACTGTCACTGGCGCAGAAGAATGATCACAAAGTCAAATGAATTAACAAGGAAGTTAGAAATGTGTGAGAATTTTCTTCTACAATCCTTACAAATTGATTATCGCTGAAACCATATTCCTCGCTTTACCTCAACCCTCCGCGTAACAATCGGTAGATATCGTTTAACTCTCTGGCAAGATTTCTAGTCTTTTCTTTGAATTAATTCAGCAGTTTTGGAAAAGCCAAAAAAGTGATGAGCTGAAAACTAAGAAATCTTGCCACCTTACGTGGTATTTTTAAATCCTCTGACAAGTTTAGGCAAATGAGAAATACCAGTTGAAAGCTTGCCCTAGCTTGTAAAAATAAAATATCCAGACCGTTAATGTAATAATACTGACAGTGTTTTCATGTACATAGAGTTTGATAACATTATATGGCAATTTGATACATTTATATTAAGATAATACTTAATAAGTGAGATAGTAAGTTCTTGAAAAACCGTTAGTAATTCATTATCTCTTAAGGTGAATATTCTGACATGTAAATAGCCTATCATCATCTATGACAATGCAGGATATTACCTTGGTCAGTGAGGTAGTCAAATGGTGTGTATCCGAGGTCGTTTTGTTTCTTCATGTCTGTTTCAGGACGCTGCCCCAACTGTTGTTTCAATATTTCAGCATTGATTCCTCGTCTCCTACACAGGAAGTGTAATGGAGTGTTTCCGTACATGTCGGCCTTGTCTCCCTGATTGATCAATGTCAGAATATCCTCCATGGGAAGTGATCCCTTGCAAAGAACATGAAGTGGTGTTATTCCATTGTCATCTTGCTTGTTGATGTCTCCATTTGCTGTGTTGACAATTTGAACAACTACATCAAATGTAACCTTTATATTTTCACAGAAATAATGAAACGGTGTTGTTCCATGTTCATCACCTTTATTGAAGTCACCTTTCCCTTCCTTGATCACTAGATCCACAGTGTCCAGTTGAAGACTTGAGTTTGCACATAGATAGTGCAGTGGGGTGCTCTTGTGCTGCTCACTTTGGTTAATATCACCTTTACCACTGATTATGAACTTGATTGCTTCTGCATGAATTGTTTGATGCTTCAATAGATAATGGAGAGGTGTTCTGCCATAGTTATCACACACATTAACATCCCCTCCCCCTTCTTTGATGATCATTCTGATTGAGTTAATATCAACAAGGTGTTGATCCGCATCAGCACCGGAGCCATTTGTCTGACAGGAGTGATGGTAATTTTTATCACCTTCATCATCACCACCATCATCACCATCTCCTTCTACTTCATCACCATCATCTCCTTCTATTTCATCACCATCCTCATCATCTTCTTCTTCTTCTTCATCACCATCCTCATCATCTCCTTCTACTTCATCACCATCATCTCCTTCTATTTCATCACCATCCTCATCATCTTCTTCTTCTTCTTCATCACCATCCTCATCATCTCCTTCTACTTCATCACCATCATCTCCTACTTCATCACCATCCTCATCACCATCCTCATCATCTTCTTCTTCTTCTTCATCACCATCATCATCTCCTTCTACTTCATCACCATCATCTCCTTCTATTTCATCACCATCCTCATCACCATCCTCATCATCTTCTTCTTCTTCTTCATCACCATCCTCATCTTCTTCTTCTTCTTCATCATAATCATAATCATCATCATCATCATCATCATCATCATCATAACCAGAAGCACCACCACCACCATTAGAGTCCTTTTCCTGACAGAGGTAATGAAGAGGTGTTCGTCCATACCAATCATGTACATCCTGTATACTTGCTCCCTCTCTCATCAGAACACACACTGCGACTATGTTTTCACTTCTGAGAGCTGTCCACAACATTGTATCTCCATTCTTTTCTGTTTGGTCGATGAATTGTTTTGAACAGTTCTGGAAAAATAAAGGGATATAAAAAAAACTTCTCAATAATCTTTATACCAAAGCTTTGTTTATACAAAAAACAAATGGATTGATCGAGTAGATGTTATTTTCTTAACATGGCAGAACAACTTATCAGTTATAACAGAACAAATGGCGTCTGCTTAAACATGTGCCAATACGGCCTGATTTCTGATGATTGACCCTCTACAAGCTGATTTGGTATATCTTATATTTAATGGTTTTAACAAAGCTGTGAAATGTCCATGTACTGTAAACATGCACATGTAATTTGTCGGCGAGTGTTAGACGTGAAATGAATATAGGAAAACAAGCAAAGTGTATTTCCTAAGCTTCCCCCATTGGATTTTTTGTACTTCCTTACTGGCCATAAAAAAAGTAAACATAAACTAACAACCGAATGAAAATCGCATTTCATAGAACAACAAATGTGTCAAGCGATTCGATAAGTTATGATAATGAATATACTTTATCTGAAAAACGACATGACGTTCATCTAATAAACAAAGACTTATCTGTAAATTGACAATTTTACTAAGAGAGGAGGACTCACTATCGAATTTAACATACACAATTTTTATAGAGAGAGACAGATTATTCATTAAAGTCTCACCTCATACAAAAATATTGGCAATACATACAAAACAATAAAATTTGAGCCACCCCTGTAAGGTTTTAAGGGACCAAACTCATAACGATGTACAAAAAGAGATACAACATTGTATAATTAAGACTAAATATGTATATAGACATATATCTTTAAAAAGACAATGTTATTAACTATACAAGATAATAATTATTTAAACTAGATTAAGAATTATATATATATATATATATATATAAATATATAACATGATGAGGAAAATTTGAATAATTATCACATTCAAGATAACAATTTTTCAATAAACGAGACCTCTCATCTCCATATAAAGTATTTTCATGAAAACATGGTAATCATCTTCCACCTCGTTTTTCACGAATTAAGCGTTCTCTCTTTCTGGTCCCATCACATCAGCAATTATCAACTCCTATCAGGGTAACTCCACACGTAAGACATTTAAAAAATAGCAGTACAATTAACCAGATTAACACAATTAGTCTGTGATTCACATAATGATGACTTCTACAATGTATGCTATATTCTATGCCCTTGTTCCTTCTCTCACAATTAGTCTGTGATTCACATAATAATGTGATATATGATATATGCACTATTTTATGCTCTTGCTCATTCAGTCACAATTAGACAGTGATTCATTTGATTATTGAATGTATAATATATGCTCTATTTTATGCTCTTGTTTCTTAAGTCACAGTAAGTATGTGATTGATAAAATGATATAATATTTAATTCAGAACCAAAGATGTATATTACCCCAAGGTAGATCATTGTAAACAACTGAGATATTAAATCGAAAGTACTACCGAAGGTTAAAAACGCAAACAATGTTATAATATATGGAAAAAGCCTATGATCCTTTTCACTGTAGTTGTCTTGAACGACCCGATATATATTTTCCAAAAGTCCATATTGAAGTCAGACAAATGGAAATATTTACTGGAAATACATTCAAAATGGTAGTTTATAATCAAACGCAGAACCTATGAGGTTATATCTATATATAAAACAAATCAAAAGAAACAAAAAGTTGTCAGTGTGAGTTACAGTATAAATGGAAACCAGCCAGCCTCAATCAAAGCTTTGACCCAGGATAAGTGTAGAGAATGTTCAATTATTGCATAGGGGTTTATGGACAGAGTTTCCTTAGTATCCCAGAGATGTTTTTTTTGCATGTTTAAAAGCAATGAAATTTAAAGTGAGAGCCATGAGGAGACAAAGATTTAATTATGAAGTTTGAAACGTTTGTCACTTTCTAATCCCTACACAAGGAATGGACTGCAAGATAACTGAAAAACAGGAACATTCTTATTGATTTCCTTAAACTGTCGCTAAGTTTGATAATAAATCTAATTATTACCAGAGCCAAAGATGTGTTTTGGTATGTTTCAAAATATCATTGAATATATAGGGGGCATTTAATTTCTAAGATGTCTTAGTTTATTTATCTCTCATATGGATTAATGTCACCGTTTATGATAATAGACACAAGATATCAAAATGAGAAACTAAGCATACTATAGCAAACTACAACCTTAAGGACTCATTTCTATCTAAAGACAGAACATGCAAGTTAATAGTTATACAGAAATAGTAGATGGCCATGTCAGTTTGAAATCTGTGAAATGTTTAAAACAATTGAGTCAAATAATCAAGTTAATCTTTTCATATAAATCAATCAACAATTTTAAAAAGCACATGATAAACAATGGTGTAATCAATACCACTACTTACCTCCCTTTCATCTTTGGTGACACAGCAGGAGACAATAGCTTCACAGAACTCCTTACTCCAACAAAGTCTGAGTTTGAATACAGTGTAATCTCCCTTAAGTATCTCTTCACGGAACCTCTCAGCTAAAGCATTCAGTACAGCAGGGATTGGTTTCACTATGATGTTACACGGAGATCTTCTTTTATCTTTTTCTTTTTCATCTGATGTTGAGATGATCATCTTCTGTCGTATAACAGAGAGGGTTGCATACTGAACACAGTACCTCGGGTCCTTTTCATTGATGACATTCAGTACACTCTCATACACAGAGGGATGAGCAAAATGACAGACTCCGTTTTTCAACTCAATGATATAGCTGCCCTCTTGTTCCCTTACTACGTTTAGTAGATTTTCTCTTATGTCTTCATCCTCTATTTCATGAACAGCAACCTGTCCATCCATCTTAATCATCCGTTTGAAGAGATTCTTGCAGTTTTGTTGAGTTGTGTAAAGATATCTGGTGGTATTGTCCAGAAACTTCAAAGGTGATTTGAAAAATTCAATAATATCTATATCATTCCCCTCAAACTGAAGCTCTGAAAACATCTTACAACAATGAGGAAAACCATGTGCTAAAGTCATTTCGCAAACTTTCCATTTGGTGTTGTCATCTATAGTCAAGTTCGTATTATGAAGATGGTAGTCCAGGATCTCAAGTCTTTCTTCTACCAATTCTGTCGTTTTTTCCCTTGTGCTCAGGTCAACAACACACTTGGTGTTGAGAATGGTATCCTCAAGAAGTCCGAGATAATCCTTGGATTCCTTTAAAACATTTGTTCTACTGATAAAGATAACTTTGGAATTTTGTTTGTCCGTTTCACTTAATTCTATAAGTTTCTTTACAACATCAAACCATTTGGTTATCTCCTTTTCATCTGCTCGAAATGCACCGAATCTGTCATCAAACATGATCACAACCTTTTCTTTTATCTTGGAAATGAGATCATATTTCGCAGGATCATAAAGTGTGAAAACTTTAAAATTCTTCTGCATGAACTCCTTAAGCAAGAGGTAGCCGAGAGTTGTTTTGCCGTCCCCAGCATTCCCTGTTATTGTCACCCATGGCTGATCTGTTTCCATCTTTTTAGCCACATCGGACACAGCAGACACTCTAACCATCCCTGTCGTCTTTCGGTTCACTTCATCTGCAGTTGTTGCTATGTCAAGGAAAGCTAATTTAATTGTACAGTTTGTCACATAAAGTCGTAAGGAAAGAACCTCAAGGAAATTTAAGCCTTTGAATGACAATATTTCTACTCCTAAAATTTATCTTTTTTAAATTGTTAGGGACGGTTTTTTTTAATGTTTTATTTGTTTTGTAATCAGGACCTTCCCCCGAACTAAATTATATCCATGAAGGTTTTTAAATTGGAACTTTGAAGATTTATGTTTGGTTCTACTTTCAAAGTTTTCTTTGACATTTTAAATAAATAAATGATAATTTCTACCTCAAATCCATTAAATCATCAACTTTCTGAACATTCAAACAATTTGTGACATAGTTTTTTTTTTTAATCTTCGGACAGTCGGAAATCAAAATACTTGTTGAAGGTACATGCTCAAAATATACTAGGCACATCTACGAATTAAAACATGTACACTTGTCACGTGTCACAACATAAAAAACATTAGCGTATGAGGTATGACAGGAACAAACATGTGAAGGGTGAAAACTCGGGTACAGCAAATGTTCCCAATATTCTATATAACAACATTGGTATACATTTATTTATATATTCCTTCATTTAATCAGATACTTTTAATGTATAGCTATAAAAGGGAAAATGCACAAATCAAATATTTTGGAAAAGGTAATCACGTTTTAAGGTTTCATAGATTTGTATCACTGAGATAGGTATATACATTAATTCAAAGGTAAATAATTTGACTGGCTGTTTAAACTGCATAGGTCTATACAGTAACTAAAATGCGTCTGTGTTGTATCAAAATATAGCAAAGAGTAAGCAAATCATTTCATATTTAAACTAATTGAATAAACTGTGAGATCTTTCTTTCTACTA
This sequence comes from Phorcus lineatus, assembly GCA_921293015.1. Lineage (NCBI taxonomy): Eukaryota > Metazoa > Mollusca > Gastropoda > Trochida > Trochidae > Phorcus > Phorcus lineatus. The sequence continues at coordinate 45,298,302 of OV121093.1, forward strand.
GTTTCTATGAAAATGAAAAAAGCAGAAAACTTGTACAAGAATTTGTTTCTAAGAAATCTTGTTCAAATCTCAAATTTTCAAATTATTTTTGCCCTTTTTGTCTTTTAGAAAAGGCTATCTGGTCATGTTTCAGTCCCTATTTCAAATCTACAACGAAGAATGTTAACATCCCTGTCTCTTTCGAACAACCCTCACCAACATTTCGTAATAGTTTTTCTTACCCTCATCCGAGAAAGAAATAATAAAAAGTAATAATCCTGATTATGATTGACCAATAAAATATACATGCATTGTTGGAAATACGTAATACCATAAAACATGTGAATGTTTGATGTATAACATTAAGTTGTTAAGTAGAAAACAAATACTACCTAGCATGTCAAGGAGAGGGTCGGATCCTGTCACTGCAAAACAAAAGTATTGCATATGAACATAAATCAATATAATCTTAATGAAGTTATAAACAAAAGGCTCAAAGATTAATCCTACCTTTCTGACAAGAATGTTCATATTTCAAAAAATTATGTTTACAGCTTTAAAAAGCAAGCTAAACGATACGACATAAAGATGATATTATATGAGTGTTCATGATATACTATGTGTACGACAGCCAACAAAAGAAAAGTTTACCTGTTTTTTTAACAACCAACGATTTGCAGCTGCTATATAAATTATCCCTATTACTTTATAATATAAACCGTTACAGATCTAGTCAATAAAACATATATGTATGCACTTGTATTTGAATAATAACATGTTTTTCATATTACATGGTAGCGCTGCCACTGTTAGGTTAAAACTACTTTTCATTGTACTATTGGTCTCCGGGCCATATATACCAATAAAATCTGTCGGTCTGTCTGTTTACGACAAGAGTTCTTAATATTACTATTTCCCGAGCGAGAGCGAGTTATATAGTGATATTAAGGCACGATTGTCGTAAACATAGAATATCATGGACACGAATATGATATTCTGTTTATTTCTGAATTCGACAAACCAAAGAAACTACTCAAAATCAACATATAAGCGCAGGCATAGGCGCATTTGGAACACAACGTCATTGGCAATCTGTGACATCAAAGCATTGTCTTTGATGTGACGTGACGTTACAATGAACAAATTGTATTTGCCCTAGGGCATCGTATCAAAAATATGAACTCCGATATGATTGTCCTCGTAGGTAATAAGATATGAAATGATATATATGATATAACATATTTCTTCACCAAATGTAAAGGTATACCATTAAACTGATGTTGCTAGTCAGTGCTTCAGTTTAGACTACAAATGCATTAAATTCGAGTCATAGGTGATGATCATACACAACATATCTCAAGACATCTCAAAATTTGCCCAAACAGAGACCCCAACCAGGTTTTGAAAGGTCTTGAATGTTTAAGCTAAAGGTTTAGAGTTATCTTCCTTAATATAATATATTTCAAATCAAAATTTGAAAATGACAATCCATGGTTTCTCGTTCATGTATATGCTTGAATTATGATTAATTTTCCCAGGTTAAGTATTCCTCTGTCTGATGATTAGATGATCATTGATGTATGATACACGTATATTGATAATGAGTACGGAACTTTCAAACAAGTTAAGAAAACATAAACAAATTTTATCATTGGCAATCATGTAACCTCTCTTGTGACCGGAAATAACTATAAGCAAGCGATTTTATTTTTTAATCATAATTTAAATCATTGCCATGTCTTTCACTCATGCACAATTTATGCACAGGTGTTAATGACAAAATGAAGAGTTATGCTTCGTCTATGTGCGTAGGGTAGTGCAAAACATAAAGATGGCCCCTAAACCACTTGACTTACAACTTTGTCATATGCTCTATTTTTGTATGTATTTATATTTGTTCATCCTTTAAAAGAAGAAAAAAATTATATTAAAAACTTCGGTCCCCCTGTTTCATTAATTCCTTGCTGATCGAAAAGCTTAATTTTGCAATTCAATATATTGATGAAGCTATCAGATTGTAACATTTGGTTGCATTTCAGTAGGCCGTTTTGTTCTGTAGGCCAAAAATTTATAAAAAATCCTGAGAATTCCAAATCCATTGAGACAACTATCTTTCAGATATTTTACCAATATCACAATTGAAATTCAAAGTTGGTGAACATGACATTTACGGACCTAAATGGGCGGGCCATCTTGCTGGCTCGAAGTCTAAAAATAGCAATGTTCTCACTGTGTCGAAAGGCGGGCAGACGTTCCCAGTCGTGGAAAATCTTATTTTCAGATCCCGAGGCCTCAATAAAGACAAGTTATTGACCAGTTATTGACAAGCATTTGGGCTGCACAACATAGGAATACGCTGAACGGTAACCGCATTCAAGATCGGGATGCACAAGCCTTGAAAACTTCCAACATTAAAAAAGCCTAACTTTTAAGACTAATTATAAATTATATTTAAAAATAAAATTTCACACCTCTTTGCTTAATTTCATATTTTAATAGGATTTTTGATGGAATCATCTTTATAACATTGACTTGAATAGCACACTGGTCTGTTCCTTCTTTGTCAAGCTAATCCTTAAGCGAAACCTCCTCTTATTGTGGTATGTTCATACAAAATGATTAGCTCACACTTACCAGCTTTTATTTCATTAGACCAGAAACTGCCTATTTTTTTCTAAATATGGAATTAGAGTTGTTAAAAGGGATAAGGATATCAGTTTCAGTGTGAAAGTTTGTACATAAGCCTTAGAAATATATGTTATATTGTAGGAGATCAATTTGGTTACGAAACGTGGTTTCCATTGTACTGAATGGCAAACTCATTACGAAAGAATATTGTAGCTAATAGTGCATATTTTTGTGTGTTGATATTGATTTTTATAAATCATTCATTATCTTTTTTATCAATATTTTCTTTATTTTTGTGACACATTTGAAATAGTTGCTCAGCACATTGAGATCAAATTTGCAGAACTCTTTCATTAAATTGCAGTAAATAATGTAGTTAATTATAGATTTCGAAATGGATATCATAGTAATATGAATAAAATTAATTATATGTTTGTGGTCAACCAATTTTGATTTCTACACGATACATAAGATATATTCCATCCAAAGGTTTATTGTAAGATGACTTCGAGGCTGATTGTTTTAAAGATCTACAGTCAACACTATCAGAGGGAAAACTGATTCATGTCCTGTCCAGCTCAGGATTTATAGACCAATCATCTGATTATGATCAAATTTGGTTTTGCACAAATACATGAGAGTGTGTCATGATAAACAATTATAAAAATATTATCTAGAATTTTACATTTTTGAGAAAAATGGGGACGTGCAAGGAACTTTTGTCAAGTGCTGTCCGACTAATTTTGTAGTGAGATGTATACATAATTACATCACGGTGTTTCATGATAAATAATTTTAAAACCTTTTTGTAAACCTCTTTGACAAAAAATGGGTACGCTATACGAAAACTGTCATATCTTGTATGGCTCATAAATTCTAAGCTAACCATTTACAAATTCTCAAATATGTTTTAAAGACTCATTCTCACACGAAGGTTATTAATGATTAATTTTTTACAATACTTTTGTAAAATCTGCAACTTTGTAAAAATGTGGTATTGCTGTTACAAGATTTAACATATGTTTTTAGTTCATAAGTAGTCAACTTTTGCTCTAATTTCGATTGAAGTATGTATATGATGCTGAATTAATGAAAGTATGTCATGATAACATTTATGTTAAGCTTTTAGATTTTGGGAAAGTAGCAATATATTTGGGAAAAATATTAATAAAGTCATGTCTTGATCATATATAGTTCTTTTTATGCCCGTTAAAGGTCAAAATCATCCACAATGTTCGAGAAATACATCATCTGAAAAACAAATAATTACAGACATTTTGGTGGAATTCAAAGAAAGGTCTTTTCCTTTATGTTCAATATTTATCCACTTAACAACAAATATACTACAAGAATGAGACTGGTCAGCGGCCGCAAGATCTGCGTCACTGACACAAAATACAACTCATTCAGCAGGCCTTGTCAGACTGAACATCGTTAGTTAAAAAGAATGATGATTTTAATTCGGCAAATTAGCATGCTATATGTGTCTTTTTTTTCATCTTGGAAAAAAAAAGCTAGAAAGTTGAATGAAAAATGTGTAAAAAAGTTTAAGATATTTGCTTGAAAAAACTCTCATTGTCATACTTATGATATATTATGAGAAACAAATGTACAGGTCTTATTCAAAATTAAAAAATAAAATCTGAATCCTAGCTAATCACTTAGAATGTCCGTGAACTTGTTGAGAGAAACGGCCATAAAAGGCAACATTCTTCTCTCTGTTACAAACTAATGATTTGTTAAAACATTTCCGCTATTTGTTTCAAAGTGTTATAATTGGATTTGTTATATCATTATATGAAAAACAAGACCACATTTACATACTTTTAGACATTGTTTATCATTTTAAGTCTATATCTTATGAAAACGGCTGTCACGGATCAAAACCTACTTTTCAAGCAAGCCAGTGAATTTTTTTCAAACATTAATTTATCAACAGTTTCTATCAAATTATCAAAGATGAATTTTAAGATGCCATTTACCATACTTTTATAAGAATAAAAGATGATGGTAATATGTATGTATAGTTGCATTGTTTACCAAAGTTAATGTGTTAAAAGGCGACACCGCTTATAACTCTCTCCACAAAAAAACAATTTGTTAAAAAGTGTCAATATCTGTTTGAAAATACTGTCATAGTATCTATCATAGCATTTCCTGAAAAACAAGACCCCATTTTAAATGACAATTTTTTATATCTCGATCGACGTATTTAATAATCTAATAACAACAAAGTAGCTGGGTTATAATCTAATTGACTCACATATAACTTAGTTTCCTAGCCCAAGTTTTTACTCGCGTTTGGTCAATGACATGAATGCCTTGAATGTTCGGGAACAAGTGTTGGGCTGAAAATCACTTCTATTGTTTTCAGAATTTTTTTTTCAGTAAGTATGTTATCTTTCTACATAATAATTAATTTCATCTTACTCAAAATGGATTGTACGTTATATACCTCTCTCAATTTTATGCTTATATAATGAAACTAACCCTTTTTCAAGACCCTTACTTGAGTTAGCTTGTTTTTATGCTAAATACCTTACACGTTAGGCCTAGAACGAAAACGTACCTAGCTGATTTAAATTCATTTGTTGTGATTTATTTAAATTTAGACTATGTTTCATCAATTCAGGGCATGCTACTTCTTGTTTATCATATTTCAAGCAGAAGTTTTAGTTAACGTTATTTTGATGCAATTAATTTAGTTTTTTCCAGCGTCAATGATTTTGCTTAATAAAAACTTAAAGTTTTCAACCTTGTTTGTAAATCGGTTTCAGATGTAACTTGGAGGCTGATTAGGGATATTATCGGGATATTTTGTCCAGGCAGCTGGTAGATGAGAGGGTGTGAATCCTATAGGATGAAATCAAGAGTGGACTCAAATCCAACAGTGGACTCATCTAGAAACGAATATTTGTAAATTGAAGTTATAATACCAAATACAACAATGTTTTATGAAATAAGTTAAGAATTTTGGTAAAGTTACTTTGAATTCACAAACATTACTTACCATATGTGTTCACCTCTCCGTAATTTATGCCAACAACGTTTGCGTTATTCACATCCCCCCCTGTAACGCCCGTCACAGACACATTAATGGAAGGGTCAACCATGTTTCTGGGAAGAGACATATTTTAAACATTACACAGGAAACAATACAAATCAACATGATATAGTTCACAGTGACGGTACAGCAGTTCTGAAGGAGAACCCCAACATGTGATAAGTTTACAGACAACGACCTCTGACAGACAGACGCTTGATTACAGGCCAGGCAAAAATCCCCTCAGGCCTTATAGACCTGATGAGCTAACCATTAAATTCAGATAGAGGTTAAACCCATAGGAGGCACACCTAGGGATCATGGTTGCCTTGTGTTGACAGTATCGAGTTTAGTTGACCTAGCTGTACAGTAACTGTTAAGGCGATATGCATATGACAGTACAGGGTTAATAGGGCAGAGTTGATATTTCATGTGACATAAACAAACGAGAAAATTTGTGCCAATTAAGCAGAAGAGGACAAAAACATAAGGCACATCAGTACATCACAGCAAGTATATGTGTCTTATTCATTACAAACCAACAGTTGGTGTCCAAGTTATGAGAAGGAGATAAGATTGATGGACAGATGGACGGGCCGCTGTATACTGTCGAGTACCTAATGCCAGTAAGAACTGTCAAAAAACATAATACCAACATTTACTTAAATAGAAATGCACACCTTTTTTTAATTTGAGAAATAAAATCACAATAAGCAAATACGTATAATAGCATCTAGAAGTGAACCAAAACACTACGGAACAAAACCACATGATTGGGATAAGTTCTTACCTGTATATATAAGATCAAGGTACAAATATGATGTAACTACTTGGTGGATTTCCTGACCCAATATTAACAAAGACTGAATTATGTATAAATCAATAAACAAAAGTGTCCTACCTTTTACTTTCTCCATCTTGAGCAGAATTATTCTTCATACGTTTAGACATGATATCTCTGCTGTCGTCTTCACGTTGCCTCTTTGACCACGCTTCACGTGAAGTCTCAGCAGACATCTTCCTTGCTGTCTCTTCTTCTCCCCCGCCTCCCTCCGTCATCTGAATTATAATAAACTTATTAAACTGAATCGCTTATGGTCATGTGATTTTACTCATTGATCAGGCCAAAAGCATCAATCAATAGTTAATGCTGTCCGAACAATCCAACACAAACGATTCAGAACATGTCAAACTAAACGTTGCCTTATAAATATTTGAAAAAAATTGAAAAAATAAAGCCATTGCCTCTGAGTCTGAGTATGTAGCTCATCAGGATGTCTGACATATTCTTTGCTCATGTGCCTCCAGTTAAGTACAATCTAACCGATTATAGGAGTAAACTTGTATTCTGGCCTGGCCTGTTGATGTTGAATCAAACCTTGGTATGTGTGTATTTGTCTATATATATGCTGGTCTACAACGACGAGTCACACATTGAATTCATGGCTACATCCTAACAAAGGAACCAAAGATGGCCCAAGTCAAGAAGTCAAAATTATATGGAGTAGCGTTGAAATAACTCAAAGGACCATGTTCTTCATTCGGGTATACTGAAAGCTTTGGAGGTAACTGACCCATAGAACATTTGAAGTGGCGGTGTGAGCTCATAAACGTTAAATAAACTATCGTGTAGTACTTGAGGCATATCAGTTGATGTTACTAAAACTGAATTTTGACATACAAAAATTATTTCAATTCGATTCGAGTCGAGAGAAGTCGTTTCCTTGCATTACTGCATTTACATATCACATCCGCTGCCTAGGCTACTGCTAAACCTGGACTGTAATACAGTGTTTCTCATTGAGAAAGGTTTGTAGCCGTAGTTATTTTATTATCATTCTAAAATTGAAAATATCTTGTGGATAACCCATTCTTTGAACGTAACATCCACTGCCTTATATAACATTAACAACATGCTGACGACCTTATTCAGATCAAACAGTATGGGTCATGTGTCATATGTACTTTTAACAACATCGTCTTAAGAGATGTGGGTCTACTAATTTTAACTGAAATGCAAGGGGGATTGTTAAGTGGTTTTTTTTTCATCTAACAACAAAAAGTGAATAAATGCATTCAATTTAAACATTAAAATTAAGGTAGACTGAATTCCGACTACTGATTTGCGTGTGTCAATTGTGGCTTGCAGAGGTGCTCTTCTTGATAAACCGAATCGTCCTGATAAGATGAATGCCACGATACAAAGAGATGGAAGTATAAGTTGCAACAGCAGTCGGATCTTGTAACCAAAGGGTTTATCTTACCATATGTATGTGAAGGATGTTAGATGTTTAAGAGATTTTGATAAGAAATATTACAAGCAGCCATGTAAATGCAATACATATTATCTATCTTTTCACCACCCCACATTCATCAATTCTTCAAATTTTTCTCTAACATGTCCACATATATAGTTTCATCATATCATCATCATGATCTAAGTTTTACTAGTTGTTTATTTTGACATTCAGTGCAACTCAGCGGTACAGTGACGCCATCTTCGATCTATTTTCAGATATGAAAATGACATAGAATTCCTCTTTATGGTCACGTGATGTTTACATTAAAAGCTGGTCACTGACATAATAAACGAATGCTCAGATATGCAGCAAAGGTGAAACGTAATCAATGTTTTATGTTTAAAAAAACAACAGGTATTCGGCGACTTTTAGTTACATTTTTTCCAACTAAAGTATGTTAAACAGTAGACTGAATTTAGCCAAATTGCATTCTGTTATGTAATAGTGTAATGTATCACGTTTTAACGCAACTGCACAAAGCTACAGCGAAACAAGGATAAGTATTATCGTTGTTAAACTCAGATACATTAGTACATTCGTACATTAGAAATAACCTGCCAACTTATGATTCATTGTTTAAGCCTAGGTAGCAGTTGTTTTAGAAACCTTCAGTTTATTTACAGTCAAAGATATTCCAATAAGATAAGTTAAGTTGAAGTGAGAAAACTGAAACACATTCTCAAAGAATGCACACAAAAACTTGTTCATATCTCTTTGCTAGAACTTTAACCATTGAAGTCAACCTGCTTTCAAAACAAATTTACGATAAGGGGTTTGCTATTATTGTCTTTTTTCATTAAGAATGATTTTAAAGAGGTACATATACTGTGACAAGCATGTTTTGTTGTGTTTGATATCAGCTATGACAGTGAGTAGAAACAGATGGTCCATTTCCATATTTCTATTCAGCAATGCTAATGGTTTCAGTAATACTATGAGTTGTTATAATTAAAACCGCTTGAGAACAAATAGATGTTAATCAAATACGGCAGACATTATTACCTCGATGGCTTAAATTATGGTATTCTATTGTGATAAAGACTGACAATTTATCTTATCTCACAACTATAATCACCAACTTAGAGGAGTTGAGGAACAACACGTAGCAATATAAACCTGTTGAAGGATATAAAAAGATCTGCTGTAAAGAAATCATAGATTGAATTTTAAGAAACGGCATTTTCATCTTCCTTCACTTAAATCATTACGGATTCATTGGCAGCCATAGTTGATCACCTGTACAAATTATCATATGGTCACGATTCAGTGAACACGACAGGTCCAATGATTCTAGATACAGTTATTGTATATGGACTAATGTCAATACTATGACTTAAATTCCTGAACTACAAAAAACCATGTGTACTCACTCAATTAAATCTGTAATATATATCCAAGAAATCCAAAGGAAATATATCCACAGCACAAACCACACGAATCAAGAAGTTTACAACAAAAGTACCCGATAAATGGCCATGATTTTCGGGTGTCAGTCGTATACGATTCTCAACGAATCGTCCAAAAACAAGTCATCTTCTTCATAATTTTCACATGGTATGAACATGAAAGCATTTGGAACACTAAAATTTACACAAAATTTAGTAATAAAAGTAAATTCATAAAGCAGGTGAACACAGTCAGCTCTCTAAATTACGTCCGTCCACCCTCGTGATGTCACAGCTAGAAGGTTACTAACAACAAAGATTTCTAAAGACCTATACATGTCCGTGCAAACAGATATCGTCAAGTACCTGTCAATCACTGTCATTCGTGTCGAGATGAAATATAAGCTACACTGGTTTAACCCTTTTTGAATAGATAAAACAAAGGATATATAGGAACGATTATACTCAAATTAAGTCTGTTGTCAACTCCAAACTTTAATCAGCTCTCTTTTGTTACACACAGCAAGCTTCTTCAAAACCTGTTGCCATTGGCTCACGCCATTTGGGGATTCCCCTTGGCTTCCCACGACAAAGGACGATTTAAGCGCAGGTCCTAGCTTATGCATTTATATAATGTGTTTACACAATCTCTCTGTGTTATATAACCCATGTGTATATTTGTATTTGTATGTTGACTCTGTGTCTATCTGTATATACTCTGTTTTTGTGTCAAATATTAAATCTACATGTTTACTCTCTGTATGTTCTCTACAATTACGTTTTGGCGTGAACACATGAGAGCTCAGTCAGTATAATCTGACTGCGCATGCCCAAAACAAATGCTGGTATAGGTATCGTCATTGTGACGCTAATGCAAAAAATTGGTCGGCATTCAGGACGGCCACACAGCTCTCACACTGCATGGACACTAAGAGCTAGATAGGAGTTTGTGTAACATTTCCAAATCAGCTGCTCTCAACTCAGCTCACGCTCAGTTTACAAGATCTAAAGCTATTGCTATTTATTTCCGGTCCGGTTGGAGACTTCCAACGAGACGAGATGCAATATGAACGAAAGCTAGAATATTTCATTATTATATATATTTTTTCAGGAATAATTTAAAACAATGGTTGAGGCAGGTACTTTTCGCATACTAACTAAGTTATCTTATAGCAAATCTTCGGTCAAAGTAAAAATCTTTTGTAAACATTATGACATATCTTTTGTTTTATACAAAATTACAAAACTACTTTCTTATAAGATTTTCAAAAATCTAAATATTTGAATTTTAGACCCTAGTTATAAAGTTAAGTATATAAAGATAAGTTTAAACTATTTCATACTGCATCTGTAAAGTATTGTTTTTGTAATAACGGTACTTACATATTTAAATAGTTATATCCTTAGTTTATATTATTATACTATCCAAAAAAAGAAACGCATAGCCAGATTTGTTAAGAGAAATTGTCGTATTTTCAAACGCATATACATTCAAAGGGAATGAAGTTAAAAGTGTGAATTTTTACATCAGATTTGAGATGATATCAATTAACAAAATTACGTAAAAACATAAGATATGGCTTTCACAATATTTCACAGACGTCCGCTTAAAGTCAGTATCTGTTGTGGCCATTTTGTGCGTTGATGACAGTTCTCACCCGCCTTGGCATCGACTGGATTAGACGCTATATGGTTGGTTTTGGAATCGTCTGCCATTCTTGCTGAACAAATAGAGCCAGTTCTTGTAGAGTTTGTGGCTGTTGTTGACGCTGACGAAGACGTCTATCAAATTCATCCCAAAGATGCTCAATTGGGTTCAAATCGTGGTAACAAGACGGCCATTGGAACTGATTAATGCTGTTTCTGGCGAGGAAATCCCTAGTGACTCGTACAGTATCTAGCCTGGCGTTGTCCTCCTGGAACAGTTCACGTTGGACGTCAGTAACGGGCAGGAGGTGTGGCTGCAGGATGTTGTCTCTGTAGCGTACGGCCGTCAAATTTCCCTGAACGTGGATTATATTGTTGCGACCAGTGTAGGATATCGCCGCTCACATCATAACGCTGCTTCCACCAAATCTATCCACCTCAAGAACACAGAAAGGGGCAAAACGTTCGTTTCGACGTCAGAAAACACGGTTTCTACCATCTCGCCTCCGCAATAGGAACCTGGATTCATCACCGAACCAAACTCGGCGGTAGTTGCGAAGATTCCAAACACCCACTTTGTTACAGCAACGAAGTCGATTGACACGGTGTTGACGACGTAGAACGTTGCCAACGTAGGGTCACCTGGCTCTCAATCCATGCTCCCTCAACCTGTTCCGTAAAGTCTGGCTTGAAATTCTTCTCAGTCCTGGTTTGTTTCCTGCAGTACTCTCGGCTGTAGTTGTGCGATAACGCAAATGGATGCCCCGGATGTAGCAATCTTGAGCTGGTGTGGTGACATGTGGCCTGCCTGAACGAGGACGGTCATTTGTCTATTGGTCAGGACGAACCTGGCGAAAAGTCTTGAAATGGTGCTCTTGCTAAGAATGAGACGTCTTGCCACCGAATATTGTGACTCTCCAGCTTGAAGTCTTGCGATGGTGATGTTTCTTGTTGCAGCGTCAAGACGTGGCACTATGGATTGTCTTATAATCAATCTCCAAACAAGTGGCAAATCCGAATGGGTATCCCTTTTTATAGCCACAAACTGCGTGTATTTTTCACAAAAGTTTCACGTGAGTAATTGCACGTGTTGCGTTGTGGCGAAACGTTTTTTTATTTATCCTTAAAATGTTCACCAAAGTCAACATTTCCATGCAAGATCCATTTTTGTCAGTATCATCAATATCATTAGATTTTTGGACAATACAAATAATACAAATAAGATTATTTTGATTTCAGTAATGAAAAATCACCTATGCGTAACTTTTTTGGGATAGTATATGTCAATGGACACACCAATAATGGCTGAAATATTGCCCAAGCGTCGCTAAATAACAACTAACTAACTCTACATAGAGATTAATATTTCATTCGGTTAAACATTCAAACCATTCTGTACATCGTCTCCCTAAGATTTTTGCATGTTGACAACTGCGTAATCACATAATTATACATAGTAAACAATCGTATACATTAATCTTACAGAACTTAGTATATTACTTTCCAAATATATATACTCTGTTTTGATCTGTTTGCCACTTGATTGATATTTTTCTTCACTTTGTAACTAAACTCTTGATGTAAGTATTCTTCCCTTTTGTGTTTGTTTTAACGTCTTCATTTTTTTATTTGATAAATTCTTGCACGAGATGGTCGAGTTGGTTATTTGCACGTACCAGCAGTACTGGCGGCGTGTCCTGATGTGGATGTGGATTCAAATCCAGCAGAGGAACAAAATATTGTTCTATTGTACACAAGGAGATCCCCAGTCTGGAAATATAAGGATAAGAGACGTGCTAGTTGGGCTTATAACGCAACTGTTACTGCTTGAAAATGCATTTTGGTTTTAATCATTGCTTGAATCTAATCTTTGTCTTGACGGGTTGGTGCTAGATTACTTAGTTTAAGAGGATGTTGAATCTTTGTCTTGAATGATTTGTGTTTGGTAACTGAGCATAACATCCCGAATTACGAAATGAGGACAAATCCAACACTGAGCAAAAGTTTCAAATCAGCATTGGATTAATAATGCAGTTTTGTGATTAAAGGAAACGACGTCCGGTCAGTAATCTAAATAATATTATGCAATGTTATAACTTTGACAGGTATCAAACTGAAATGTCGAGTTCAAATTTTGTTTTATGATTTAGTCAGTGAAAGGAAGTACTTATAGCTTGATGAACTTGATGAATATTCTCGAGTACTCATGAAGTATGTTGATCACTGTGCATTCACATAGGTGAGGCTTGAATTGTCTGGATTTTGTTTTAGATAATCTATTGAACCCTGGATTTTCAAATATTCATTCTCGCTGCTGTCAATTTCGACAACATGTTGTTGACCGTTCTCAAATGTGCAATGACGAATTAAGAGGAATAAAGAAATCTCAGTATGCTGTATGTTGAAGATGCCGCAACAAAATTAGCTGGTTTCATAATTATTCCAATGTCACTTGTTTAGTACTTTAAAGGTTATTTTCCAAATGATTTTTGGAAATTATAAGTTTTTATTATTTTCAAAATTTGTAATGAGAAAAGAAAATGTCAGACGCCAAGAATAAAGGATCTGTGTCAAACTTGTGAACTGATATAGAACCCTTTCTAACTAAGTTTTCAGAAATATTATTTAGCAGCTTAATGTATGAGCTGTCTTCCACATTATGTTAAGGTAGAATAGCTATTCGCGTGTTTGACACATATTATAATGGGTACGTTCGTGGTCACTCTGGGTTTGTACACAAAGGAATATATCTTTACTGACTCAAACAGACCACCATTGTGTCTCGAATTACTGTAGTATACAGCCAGCTCCTTAACAGTAACTCATTCGTGACGCCGTCTTTGTTGTGTAGCTCCATAGTTAGTCAGACAAGCATGCCCCCTGGCAGTTTATACGATGACTGACTATAACTGGAAAAAAATTGACATTATGCTACAGGTCTTTAGAAACACTACGCTACACTAACTTCCTGGCTTAGAAGTACACTTTGTTTATTTCGTTTGAATAAGTAACTTTGATAATAAAAAGAATATTATATCCGTGTTCATGCCATACCATGTTCATGACATACATGCCTAAATATAATATTTCATAGACACTCATTTATCGACATCGAGCAACGCGATAAGCAAGTTCACCGGCTACTGACAATGGTTGGTTATTACAATTTATGACACAGAATTTCTTCCAAGTACGTGATAAGCATATGAGAATATTGTTATGGTTCCCGTACCCGTACGAATCAAAGTTCAGTGAGAATCCAGAGACAAGGGGCAAATGTCCTACTGAAGGCGACACAGGGAACCCGTACAAATCAAAGTTCAGTGAGAATCAAGAGCCAAGGGGCAAAGCCCTACTGAAGGCGACACAGGGAACCTGTACAAATCAAAGTTCAGTGAGAATCCAGAGACAAGGGGCAAATGTCCTACTGAAGGCGACACAGGGAACCTGTACAAATCAAAGTTCAGTGAGAATCAAGAGCCAAGGGGCAAATGCCCTACTGAAGGCGACACAGGGAACCCGTACAAATCAAAGTTCAGTGAGAATCCAGAGACAAGGGGCAAATGCCCTACTGAAGGCGACACAGGGAACCCGTACAAATCAAAGTTCAGTGAGAATCCAGAGACAAGGGGCAAATGCCCTACTGAAGGCGACACAGGGAACCCGTACAAATCAAAGTTCAGTGAGAATCAAGAGCCAAGGGGCAAATGCCCTACTGAAGGCGACACAGGGAACCTGTACAAATCAAAGTTCAGTGAGAATCCAGAGACAAGGGGCAAATGCCCTACTGAAGGCGACACAGGGAACCCGTACAAATCAAAGTTCAGTGAGAATCCAGAGACAAGGGGCAAATGCCCTACTGAAGGCGACACAGGGAACCCGTACAAATCAAAGTTCAGTGAGAATCAAGAGCCAAGGGGCAAATGCCCTACTGAAGGCGACACAGGGAACCCGTACAAATCAAAGTTCAGTGAGAATCAAGAGCCAAGGGGCAAATGCCCTACTGAAGGCGACACAGGGAACCCGTACAAATCAAGTTCAGTAAGAATCCAAGGCCAATGAGTAAATGTCCCACTAAAGGGTCATACACTGATATCTTGTTGATGGTTTGTAGTTGATGAATCTTTTAATAAAGAACAAAGGGAACGGATCAAGACTTTTGATTTTCCTTAAAAACAGATTCAACCTTTATGAACGGCATATAACATAAAACAATGTTATTATGAAGGAAACTGTATAATGAGTTTACAAATCAAGTCAGAATATACTCATACAATTTATCTTCATTAGATTCTGTCATCTGTTTGTATATGACTATCCATTCTTATTTTAATTTTGTTAACAAAAGAACAAAATCATGCTCTTGCTCCGCGTTCTTTCAATGCATCTCTTTTAGATATTTCAGAGAGCTGGCTGAACCTTTCCTGGTTGTTGGATGGTTGTCTTCCTGTAACCACAGAAACCCAGTTTTACAAATGTTGACAGCTGGAATCCACAGTTACAAAAAATGTACTTGTCAGTTGTCAATTGTCTGTCTGAAGAAAGCAATCACAGAACATCCCATTATCTACCCGAGCTGACCAGAAAACATTCAGGGTATTTATTACTGATTAAACAAGAAACTAAGGTTTCAACATAGCTCTTCGATTGCCTATATTGAGTTAAAAAACGAAGGAAATACTTTATAAACGGCTTGGGTTCCCTAAGTATCTCTTGTTTCCCCTGTCTACAGTGATGTCGGATGTTCACGTCTCTTTAGATTTGGTCTAGGTGGTCATTGTGCTAGTTCTAACGCGGAGAAAATATACCTTTACATGGTAATTCTAGTTAATGTAAAGTTCCTTCGAGGTTTATTAAGTTTCTTCGTGTTTATAATAATCTGCGGTTCAGGGTGTCATTCAGATCCTTATGGATGAAATATTGGACATTAAAGACTGATTAAACAGATTAAGATGGACAATGGTCAGAATAGTCAACATCTCACACAGAAGCAACGATAAACCATTGACGTGAGTATTGTGTAGATAGTATTGTTATCCTTTCAATAATGAGGATATAATATTAAAACATTTTTTTAAAAATGTTTGAAAAGCTACCTACAATAATGCTGCACTGTTCCACTCTAAATATATCATGCTCGTTTTCCATTGTTGATTCAGAGGCTGCTAATCCATATTTGCCTGAACATGGAAACATTCTTATTTTCACAAAATGTACACATTGGACATTGGTGAGTCTATCTTTCACCTCGTATAAATCAAATTGTGAAAATTAGAGCACTGTTCTAAAACTCTGTATTGAGGATGCATGAAAAACATCTTATACATTTAACTTTAGTACGACGCCAACAAGAATCAACTCTGGTTAACGGGCTAGGGGAACACATTTTACCTTGAGGGATATACAGCTTTACTTGTTCTTCATTAGAGTGGTTTCCCCATTAAATGAAAATAGCAATGGTATTTAATCTTCTCCATTTAGCAACATAATTTGTGATTTTTCCTTTCTTGATACATTCCGTTTTCTCCTCTGAAGTTTCTCCATGTCTGTTTAGATACTTTCCGTGAAAGAGTCACCAAAAACAGATTACTCATCTTATGACTAAGAACGAACTATGCAGTCCATACAATCTTCCACATACATGATTAACCACGTTGATCATCTACTTCATCAACGCTGTCAACTGCTAGCAGTCTCCTTAAAGCTTATATCGCTATATGTTCTAACCAAAATCGTTTGCTTTTCCAATTCATTATCATGATTTTTTTACATCAAGATTTTTTTAAAATGCCACACAGAGATAGGTGTTCGACCTACTGTTATACTACAATGTCCAGAACTAGCTGTATTTGTAACATTTCCTGGATCATTTTCATGCCTGAATAAAACTAAGAAATCCTCCCTAATTGTGCATCTTTATCTCTAAATTGCAAAAATGAATATATTTTTGTTTTTAATGAAATAACAATAACAGCGATATGTAAAAAAGACGAAATTCTGCCCCAAACATTAAATGAATATTGGTTAAAAAATCAACTTACAATTAACGATAAATATACGTATTCGTACCTGCTGTAGAAAAGCTTCAAAATCATTTGGGCTCGCCAACGTTCGGTTTTCGATCACAAGTCACAACATAAACCTGATTATTGCCTTAATACTGAACTGATACGCTCTAAGGTTGTGATTATCATAAACAACCAATACTTCATTAATTAAGTTTGACAAATCTGACACAAAAAACATACTCTGTATCCCTTTAAAACCGACGATGTTGAATTGTCATATCTTTAATCAATATCTTACTAATGTAACAATGTCACAATTACTACTAAAATGAACTCTGATATATGCTAATTATAGTTACATGAACATATACAGAATGACGATACATCTCAGGCGGATATTTTTTTAAATTACATGAAATTAATATTTCACAAATATAGCTTACAAGGCCGAATATAGATCTGAGAATACATTATTTAAATATTTCATCCATTGTCATTTTGTGTAAATTAGTAGTTTTTGATCTTTGGACAACCTCAGGTTTTTCCTCAACATATTATTGTTATCCGTAGAAGCAGATGAAATGAAGTCAGCGCGTATTATGTTCAGAAAACAATGCTTTAAAATTAAAATCAAGGTATTTTAATTAGTGAGGCTCACTACTTATGGAATACCACGAAACAAATAAATTGTACTGGATTCAAAGTGACTTCAGGCCTTGTCACCAATCATCTTGATTTCCTAATGCTGATATAACTTTTCGATCATTTAAGTGCTATTTATTCTACATTTGTAAGATAATTGTTGGATTTAAAATTATTGTTTTAATAAATAATACTTTTTGACCAAACATTATTCCTGCTACAAATCAATCAATAAACCAATCAACAAACAAGTTAATCATGTACAATATATATCCAGTGACAAAGGCAAAGCCGCAAATACAGAATGATGGAAGTTGTAAAATAGTATTCATTATTCATACATTGTTCCGTGTCATTTAATAACAGTGTTTATGAAAACAACACGCATGTACAAACATCGATTATATTCAGCTTACTTTATATACAAATGAATAAATGTAAACAAAACTTTACAAACAGGAAAGATTGGCTTCTGTCGGCATTTCTGTCTCATGAAGATAAGATAAATATATTGATAGAAAATCCTCTTAATTATTCAAACAGTTAACCTATCTACCAGTCGAAATAAAAACTCATAGAAAATCTTCCAACACTTTCAGCAGGTGGCGGGGGAGGGGGTGGTTGACTGCAATTTGGTTAATTGTCCACCATTGCACACTTTCTGAGTTCTAAATATGTAACCGTACGTAATTCATCAAACGCAACTGTGAATGTTTGTGTTTCTACAGTTGATTTATTTATCTTTCCCATTCAGAAAAATACTTACTTTGAAATTTAAAAATAGAAATGAATTGCTCGAAACCCTTTGACAAAATGATTGTGGACCTCATAATATGAGTGTATTCGTCATGACAGTATATAATCACGCGATCATTTTACGTTCGCTTAGCTCGGCTTTTCTCGGGTCTATTCAGAAAGAGCTTGAGTCCCGAGATATAAAGGTTAGATGTGATGTTTTGAATGTCAAATGTCGAAAAAGTTTTCAGTCTTTCCAGTCTCGATGTTCATTGGTTGACACAGTCTGGCGGTCAATTCAAATGGATTTTTGCATATGTCAGTTGTTACAAGAAATTTAGTTTCCAAAACATACCTCGATTGAAGCATCTCCTTAACGAAACAATAAACAGTTCAAACACATCAATTATGTAAATACGTTTGAGAAAAAAAACATAACTTAAGTAAACAGCCATGTCTAAAATACGACAGAGGATTCTTTATAAATTTCAATAATTGGCATCGCATAATCACATTTTGTTTGGTTATATCAGATTCATCACTTAACATTCTGTTTAACATTTTATCTTAAATCGAGCTTGTTTCATGTGTTCTTCACCTACAACAGTCCTAGCTGCTATTAACTATGCATTCTAAGACTTAGTAAGTAGTAAAGGTATACATTTCTATGCAAACGTAACGGGGTCGTTGCACAACCAAACTGAACATTAAAGCTTAACTTATTAGGCCCGTAGCAACACTTTTTCATGACAAAATCTAACAGGATACATGAAAAATGGACGTGGCAAACTTATACCTGATCAATAGAATAACAGGTAACCTTCTTAGTTATATTAATAATCCAATAACTCAATTAGTAGATGTCGGCATTCAGACTCAGTGTCAAAGAATCAGTTCAAATTTCATTTAAATAAAGTTTAAAACCAAACCAAAAAAGTGGACCAAAAAGACAAAGGTCAGCAAGATTGGATTTTAGAAAATAACTTAGTATAATTCATTGATGTTGTCAACGTCGAGGTATTCCCAAGCCACAAAACAACCTCATACAAAGAACATCTTGAACTTATTCTCTGATCACTTTTAGGGTTGATTACAATTTCGCGTTAATGTTGCATAGGAAAAATCTAAGAATAAGGGTTAGTTTATTCAAAATTATTTCAGGAAAATTTGATGTTATTAGTTTTTGAGATAAGTAGATTTAAACTCCCAGGCAAAAGAATTTTTTACTTTTATGTTTTTAATGGGGACATTAAGAGGGCTGCAACACATTTGATTATAAACAAGAAATGATAGTATTACTGCATTGTTCACTCGATACAAACGCATCGCATCGAGGTGAGGTGAGGTGAGTTGGTGTTTAACGCCGCTGCTAGTATTATTGCAGGGAGAAAGCCCGCAACACTGTTGTGGCTATGCATTGCGGTGAAACCTGCTAGCATCGGCTGGAACTAGCAAACCATGGGTGGTACTGCGCTGAATTTCAGTGTAGCATTGCACCCAAACCTGACTGCGTGTAGAACAGTTCTCTACTGCAGACAAAGTTGCCGAGCGGGATTCGAACCACGGACCATCTGATCCGAAGCCGCATCGAACGCAGCCACTTTAATTGTGCATTTTGAGGCATGATTTATGACGCAGACTACGATGGACACGTATTGTATTGTATGCCGATGAAAGCGATGTGACTGGGAGAGGGTGCTGTTTACATTAGGGAGCAGGTTCTGCCTATTAAAGAACGGTGACAGTGTTCGAGTTTATCGACAAAGGGGTGAGCTTCTCGTCAATGCCAACGTCACTGTTTTGCCGCGGCCAACCAATTCAGCAAATATGAACCCCATGGGACACCTAACGGATCACCTTGACCACCAAGTGAGACAGCTGGTGCAACCTCTAAACAACCAGCAGGAAACTGAGCTGTGTTAGAAATATGGAACAGGATCCTGCTGACGTCATCCGATGCCTGACGACTTAAATGAGGAGGCGTGTACTTGCTTACATTGATGCCAAGGGTGGTCACACTTGCAACTGAAGACAGACGCTGTGATTCCCGTGACTATTGGGAGTTTTTGTGCACTTGGCTTTCAACTCCACATTTGTGTTATTTTTATTATTGGCCCTCTGTCTCTTTCCTTGAGGCAAATTAAATGCCAATATATAACTGCATTTTAAAGAGAATATTGGAATGATCATCCGTTGATAAACCTAATATCTGCATTTGTTTTTTTATACACCCAAAAAAAATGAATGAAACCTTTCTTTTGCCTGGTAGTTTAGATATACAAATTGCTCGGCCACTTTCATATTACAAGATATTGTCACGACACAAAATGATAAACAATGTTTAAAAGTATGCATATGCATATGACCTTGTGAAAAACAGATAAACAGAGAAACAGATAATGGACAGTTTTCAACAAAGTGTGTGTTTGATACGGAAAGGAGAATGTCACCTTTTATGATAGCTTCAATCAACAAGTTCACGGACAGACATTCTCAGTGATTAGAATTGGGATTATAATATTTACAATGAGATTTAAAAGTGTCAACATATATAGCTGTTTTTCATATCATGTCAAAAGAAAGACAACGAGGAAATTTACAAGCAATATCCCTTACCGTTATTAAACATTAAATATTAAACATTCTGGGATACAATTTTGGTTTTTGCAGGATAGACAAAGAAACACATAATAACATGCTAATTAGTACAACAATAATTTCTTACATACAAATTCACAAAAAATACAAACAAATAAACTTAATTTGTTTGGTCTGACAAAAACTGCTAAATGAGATATATTTTCCTGTCAGTAACGGAGATCTCGCGGCCGCTGACCAGTCTCATTCTTGTGATACAATTGTTGAATGGATGAATGAAAAACATGGGAAAAACCATGTCCAAATTTTTGAGAATATTTTCACGGGGTTGTTTGAAAAGTAGGTTTTGGTCTGTATTGGCCACTTTCATATTACACGATCTTGTCAACAATTTTTAACAGTATGCAAATGTGGTCTTGTTTTTCATTTCCTGTTTCCAATACAATAAAAACAGATTTTGGACAGCTTTTTAACAACGCGTGTGTTTGTTACAGAGATTAGAATGTCGCCTTTTAAGGCCACATCACTCAACAAGTTCATGGACAGAAATTTGCAGTGATTAGAATTGAGATTTTATTTTTTAAAATGAGATTTAAAAGTTTAATGTATACTTTTTCTTCATATAATGTCAAAAGAAAGACAATGAGAGTATTTACAAGCATATATATATTAATTGTTTAAACAGTCATTAATTCAACATCCTGGGATACAAGTTGGGATTTTCCAGGATAAAAAAATTAGAATATAACATCCTAATTAGTCTTAAAAAAACTTTTTTTCTTATTTACAAATTCTCAAAATATTAAAACAATAAGGCCTAACTTTGTTCAGACTGACAAGGCCTGCTGAATGAGTTGTATTTTCCTGTCAGTGACGCAGATCTCGCGGCCGCTGACCAGTCTCATTCTTGTAGCACAATTGTTGAATGGATGAACGAAAAACATGGGGAAAACCAACTCATTGAATTCCAGATCTGCTTTACACAATAGTTCCCCCCTCTCTACGTCTATGAACCCCACCCTCCCCCTCCCCACATCCAGCACCAGCCCGAAGGTGAGAGTGAACTTTACATCAGGTGTTGGGAGAGACAGAGAGACACACTCACCAATCTGATGTTCCCTGCCCTCCTGATCACTCCTCAACACCTGGATACAGAGACGGTCTGGATGACGGGGACATAGGTCCCACACAGACACACAGACGGAGTCGGGGAGTTTAGAAATACAGAACTCCTCATCCATGTTCATCCTCCCCTGCACAAACCCGATCTGCAGCAGGGGGATCCCGCCTCTCTTCTTCCATGTCAGTCTGCAGTTGGTCTCCCAGTAGGAGGGGGAAGTAATGAGAGGGGAGGGGGAGGAAGGGACGGGGGCGGGACTGCTACAAGTTCCCCAGAACTCCGAGAACTGACCAGGACTGTTTCTGTCTCTGTCTCTACATTGCACCATGTTTGTCAGGACTCGACCAAAGTCTTTAACTTAATCATCACCCGGCCTGAAATATACAAGTTTATTGTTATTAAACTTGTACAAATGACATCTTAAAATAATTATTTATATATTCTAAACAGTTTGATGAAAGAATAATTGATAATTGTCTCGATGTTTTAAAAGTTTGTTTAACCGCACAAACCAACAATGTGTAAAAATTTTTTAAGCCTAGTGTCGACTTTGTTGACAAATTACAATATCAAAACATATCCAAATGGCATCTTGAAATGTTTATTTCAGTGTTTTTAATAAATTTTTAAGAAACATATTGAATTTTGTGACAAAAAATATATACTTTGTTTCACTGTAAATTCAGTTTATGATCAGTTTGATTTTTGTTGTTTGAAATATTTGGGAAAGAGTCCAGTGACTGGTAATATGGTCACTCTGTCCGCCACCGACCTGTGTCTGACTTGTCAGTGTCCTATATCTATGCAATGATGGGTTAAGCATTTTCATACATTGCCCACGAACAGTTTTGTATGGAATAATAAATAAATAAATAAATTTAGTACAATGATTTGGCAACTGATATTTAAGGATTCAACCTACGTGTTGTGATTTTATGTGTGATTTTATGGAGCATATTTAGCAAAAACGACTGTTGCTATTAAAGCAAGACTTTCTGTGCTGGTATACCTTTTTCAGGAACGGTGAAACCAAGCTTATGGGCCAAATCGGTTATTGCATTAAACGCCATGTTCAAACCATAATTTTACATAACTTGTAGTTAATGCGGGTGAGGTCATTCTACAATTCATTTTCATAGAATCTATCACCCTGAGCAACTTTTAATCGTGCGTTCCCTCTTATCTAGCTACCAAAAACTTTATTATATTCTATCTTGGTTGTCAACCTGTTGAGAAGGCATTTAGATAACAGGTATCTTACTCTTTTCAAACGACTGTAGTGCTTTAATAAACTTAGGCACGGCGTATTTTCCTTGGAATAATGCTAAATCGCTCCTATCGGTCATAAACTGACCCTTATAAAGCTGTATCCTGTTATTGTTGATTGCGTGTCAAAATGTTTCATGAAGTTTCTGTAGTGTAACATTTCTCATGAAAATGATAGGATAAACATTGCTTTCGTAAGACTTCACTGTAAGCACATTTTGCAACAAGCATTATGTTTTTAAATATTTAATAGGATATTGTTGTAATTTAAACACACTCATATTTCTTGCAATAGCCAATTTGAACCGACAAAATGGTGCAATGAGGTGAAGTAATGTACTGGAAAAAACAAATGTATGTGTTTAGAAGACCTGGTTGAATTATATTATTTTATAATTCAATGACTTTCTTACAGCAAACATTTCATGAAATCATCAGGTACAATTAATTCTTATTGGTATGAATTATTGAAAGCATATTTACCAGCATTTGAACCTAAAAAATGGAGATTTCATGTATGCTCCAATATGCCTACTTGTCATGTAAATTCAATTTTAGTAGGCAGACATTGAAAGTTAGACACGAGTAAAATGTTTTTGGATAAGGAAAAAAATACTGAAAAATGAAACAGTAAATTATTTGAAAATAAGCGTGATTTACCGTTTAAATTGCTTTTATTACTGTATTCTCTTGCAGTTTAAATTAACAATTTGGTCCATGGTCAGGAAGTTTAACCAAGGAATTTAATGCTAACATTTATTTGATTCCAAAAAAACAATTGGCAAAATAATATACGTTGTTAGAGTGTTTTCACTTACTTTTATGTTCACTGTGATCTTACTAACTACGTGACAATATAGTTTATGATCTTTCACATGATGATCATCTTCAAGTTAAATGAAGTACACTTTATGGTTTATGTTGATTTGAACAAGATTATCTCCCCTAAATCATCATTTGAAGTGTTAACGTTATGGTTTATAGTTATATTAACAAAAAATGCTGAAATAAGCACATTATCAAACTTCCCCATTGTTGATCCCTTTAGATAATAATAATAATAATAATAATAATAACAATAATAATAATAATAATAATAATAATAATAATAATAATAATAATAATGAAAACAATAATTCACTTTTAAAGCGCCTAGTTTCCATCCAGATGGTTGCTCACTGGCTCTTTGAAGAAACATAAATTAGAGTGTCTGGGTAAAAAGTGTGATCACAATAAAAAATGAGCTTTAGAGAAGAGAAGTGTTTTCAGCTGTTTCTTGAAGGAGTCTTTAGATTCAGTGTTGCGGATCTGAGGTGGGAGAGAGTTCCATACTGAGGGTCCAGATCTAGAGAAAACGTAATGACCCATTGCTGTTTTAGTGCGCTGTTGTTGTAGAAGCACCTTACTTGAAGAACGAAGACTGCGAATAGGAGAATACGCAGGGATAAGGTCTCTGAGGTATGCAGGAAAGTTATTGTTTTAAATACATGAGAGGACGATGGAGGCAAGTTTGAAAGTGATCCGCTCTGGTACTGGGAGCCAGTGAAGAGACTTGAGGGCGGGGCTGATAAGGCTTGACTTGGAGGTTTTGGTTGTGCATCTGGCGGCAGAGTTCTGTATTTTCTTCAGTCTGTTCAATGAGTTTTTTGGAAGATTAGCATAGAGGGAATAACAGTAATCTATTCTGGAGGTTACTAGGCTCTGCATTAGTAGTTTGGTCGTGTCGAGGTCAAGTAGGTGGCGAATCTTGCTGATGTTGTAAATAGAGAGAAAACAGGACTTGCTGACTGCTGTGAATTGAGGAGCCATTGACATGGTGGAATCAAAGATAACTCCGAGATTTCTGGCTGCAGTGGATGTGGAGACTTCCGTGCCATCAAGTTTGAGGATTGCGGAGGTTGGAATTTTGCTGAGCTGCTGCTTTGATCCGAAAGTGAGAAATTCTGTTTTGACTGCGTTAAGTTTGAGGTAATTAGCTGTCATCCAATGTCATGTACACAGTCTTGAAGACAGAGCAGGCTAGAGCTGATTTCAGCAGGTTTTGTTAAAATATAAAGCTGGTTGTCATCAGTGTAGAGGTGGAACTTCAAGTGATGAATTCAAATGATATCACCGATCGGCAGTATGTAGATTGTGAACAGTAAGGGCCCGAGGACGGAGCCTTGTGGTATTTCATCAGAGGCAGTGTTCAGAATATTTACTGTTTCAGTGCGTACAGAGAGTAAGATTTTTTCCAAGCAAGAGCTGGTCTTGTGATTCCAATTCTGTTTTGAAGCCTGTGGAGCATGATGTTGTAGATCGTGTCAAAGGCCGCCTATAAATCTAAAAGGATAAGGTTATCCATGGCAACCAGAATGTCGTTTTGGACACGTAGAAGTGCAGTTTCAGTGCTATGGTTTTGCCGGTAGGCAGATTGGAATGATGTGCATTTTGAATCTGCACAATACCAAACTTGTGAATTAGTCCTTCATTAAAAGCAATTGAAATATCAAATTTCAATTTGGTAGAATGAACTAAGAAAATAACAAAATAGTCTTTTAAATAGAATTATTAAAAAAAATCAAATAAATTAATCTGAATTTCTTTTTAAATTTTAAGTTAAGGGTGGTGCAGGTACAGGAAAGGGGTTCTTACATGGCGTTGTTGGAATCGGTAAAGAGTTGAACATCATTTCCCTAAAATTTTCATATATCTTCTTGAAATTTCACACTTTTATTATAATAAAAAAAAAATTCTCAGCTTTTCATATACTATCCAGAGGGCAAAGATAACAAGGGGGTTTTTACATGGCGTTGGTACAAGTAATAAAGAGTAATCAAAAGTCTGAGTGTATCAAAACTTCTAAACTCTTTCATTATCGGAGGGGAAAAAATGATTTTGTTCTTTTACATTTTCTGAAGTTTATCGAACATAAGATATCAGCTTTTGGAACCTCACTGTAGAAAAAGAAACAACTAACATCAACTTTATGTTATTGTATTCTTTATTAATAAGAAGTGTGTCAAAAACTTCCAAAAAGCCTCACAGTCGCTTTTGTATTATTTTACATCTTACAGTTAGATTTTTTGTATAGGTATAACTACATCTCTATGCAACGTTCTATGTTTTCCTTCTTTACAACGTTCATGGACTTTCTGAAAAATATTTTCACAAATCAAATTCTTTTTTCGACAGTGACAGTCTATGTCAGCATTGGATACAAAGCGGTGTTTTCCCGTCAAAATGTAGGTAATCAAGGTCACGTCGTGGTATGATCATCGACCTACGGCGTAGAGGTGTGGGAACTATTTGCGTTCGAGGAGATATGTCATCACAGCAATTGCAATTTGAAATTTGAGTTATTTTTCAAAAGTGATAGTTAGTTTACTCTTTGACTATAACTGAAAACCTATAATCTTATTATCTACAATTATCTTTTTTTAAAGAGAATATGTGAAGGAGGATATCAAGATATTTGCTAGAAACAAAGGTCATAATTTAGATAATTGTCACAGTTAGAGAGCCATTATTAAGATAATTACCCGAGGTAGACAGATTCAATCAGACTTGAGGGAAATTACGAGACATAGTATCCCTAAAGAACAACCCATTTACGTTGGTGGAGGCTTATGAGTTATAGTAAAACATTTCATACGTTATTTCAGATCTAATATAAGAAAGACTTTATTAAAAAAAAACACCATTGGGTCATTGTGTAGATTTGTAGAATGTGAAGGCATTATTGACCCATCAAGCTGCCACATACAATTCAAAATACAAAAAGCTGTCATCATCAATAACCAAGCGTATAACAAACAGTCAATTGCCTAAACAAAATTTTGACTACTGTGGCCCTTGAAGATGATATTGATCAAAATGATCCTAGTAAATTATTATATTTACCAAGCACAACGATCCAGTTGTCTCCAACTTT
The DNA here is from genome assembly GCA_921293015.1 of Phorcus lineatus. NCBI lineage: Eukaryota > Metazoa > Mollusca > Gastropoda > Trochida > Trochidae > Phorcus > Phorcus lineatus. The sequence goes on from OV121093.1 coordinate 45,325,566, forward strand.
CAACCTACACATCACCAGGTCAGCAGCAGATCTGGCAATCATCCCATCTGTCCAGGGTAGACTGTTATCTGGACAATGCAGAAAGGTACAATATATTGTTAGGTAAAAGTTAGAGACAATTTGTTTTCAGAAACTAATCAACTGAATTGACTCCATATATTTTGACCATTTCAAAATAGAAATAGATGATACTTTCCGTTTTTACATAATTCATAATCTTGCATATATGACATCTAGCGCAATTCAATTAAAGACACAATGTTTTCACTCGTACTTGCATGTCGTTTGAAGAACGTGTACTTAAACTTTTTGGGACGAGGGGAGGTCTATAAGTTCACAGAAGTGAGTACTGATGTCATTTCGATGGGCCATCTGACGACAGTTGACAGACATAATTAACCCTTTACAATCATTTACTTGAAGTTTATATACTGTTTGTAATCTGTAATCATTGAAAGTTAGCATCGTGGGTAACACGTTTATCACGAAAGAAGGGGTAAATGCAACCAAAATATGTAAACATATAAACATTGTACATGGGAAGGAAGACCCTTAATATTCTACTGTTGAAAAATGGTCAGCTGAGTTTAAGCGGGAAAGCCTGTTGAAGCCAATATATATATATTTACATATATATATATATATATATATATATATATATATAATATGGTTGCACGGTCATTGCGATCCTGACACCAACCAAGAATCCATACGATGGAAGCATAGGCACTCTCCACCACGCAAGAAGTTCAGAACTAAGCCTTCTGCTGGCAAGATAATAGAGACCATATTCTGTGATTCAAGGAGCGTGATAAGTATAGACTATAAACCACTTAAAATTACGATAACAGGAGCCTACTGTGCTGTCTTGTTGAAGTAGTTCAGAGCGGCGATCGAGAAGAGGTGGCATGGCATATTGAATGCTGGAGTTCTGCTTCTTCATGACAAAAGTCTGTACAAAAGTCTCAAATTGCACTTCATCAATGTTGCTTTAACTTTAACTTATCCATCCCCAAGCGACTACCTGTTTGGCAATTTGACATCGCACTTGCCTGGTACAAGATTTGGCAATTGAGGGTGATGAACTGAAGGAAGCTACTGAGTCGTGGCTGAGGTGCGATTCAGAAGACAAAATGGGCAAAGATTTCATTTAAGAATATAATCAAAAGCACATCCATTGGCTTCTGTTTCATAACCATTTCTATGAACCTTTGTACTTCCCCATGTATATATATTTTAGGACCCATTCATTTTCTATCAAACAATATTTTGATTGTTAATCATTGTAACTACTCCTGTATTTTAGAAACAGATATATTTCCTCATATGCACTTTGCAACCTTGAACTAACCACATTTTAAGACTTAATCTCCATTGTAGAAATAAAAGCCATGGGCTCAGTAGTTCATCATTCATTGCATTATTTGATGTATAAATATATAATTCTGGTTAATTACAACATCACTAAATTGTCCAGTGTCAGTGCTTGAGACTAACATGATTTAACACTAAATTTGAAGAAAACTTATCAAGCAATATCACGTTCCTTAAATCAGGAAAGAAAATGGAAAACAAATCCACATAAAAAATATACTTGCTAGGAAGTAATTATTTTTTAAACTCTTATATATTTGATCTCTAATATTATTCCCTTCGAAAAAAATTTCTGTAAACGAAAAACATGCTTGAATTCAGCAGCATACAAGAAATTGGAGAAACCCTAATTAGGCTAGATAATACTGCGAAATAATAGGGTACAAAGAGGATAGGATTTGCATGACAGCAAATGAGAAGATGAAGGCCAACAAAAGGACAAAATACCTACATGCTATCCTCTATTTAGAAAAGGTTATATAATTATTTGTTCATTGAATAGAATAGTGAGGAAAATATGCATATATATATATATATATATATATATATATATATATATATATATATACACAGTTCCGTTTTAAACAACTGTCAGTCAGTCACCGATTTATCCCTTGGAGAAAGGCGAAAGAGAGGGGCGAATGGGATCTAGGAATTAGGATATAGGTCACAATTGATGGCGTCCAGCACCCCTCAAGATGCAAGATGCAAGATGCAAGGACAAGATATATTAAACTATTGTCTGAAGAGTATTTCACTACCTCTATCTCTGTCATTTAGTGATATCACACTAGTTGACCCGTCTTTATCACATTTCTACTTATCGACTTGTAGCTGCTTGTTTTTCGCACGTACCGTTGTAAAGGTTGTTTTTTTTACTAATATAAAATAGATTTTTCTAACCTTTTATGGAAAATATATGTGTCTAATTTAGTTCACGTGCAGTCATGAAGAATTGTATTGCCGTTTTGACTCTTAAACACCACTGATTGCCCTTCAATTTGAGATTTGCATAAACAATCGCTTTTTGTATGAAAGGTTCCCAAATATTTCGGAATACCCACATGGTCACGTGATTCTAAATTTAATACAGATGTGTTCATTGGTTATACTATCTTGCCAAAATACAAAGAGGCTAAGTATGATTGGTTTAAAATTCCTGTGAAAATTCCAAGTGTAATATGAAGAGAAATTTCAGCCGTTAAGATGGTTGGAGCCTTTTGGTCCTCCAACCAATAATGTATACCAGCATCGACCCCATATTCTCCCCCACACAAGCCCCTTGTTGACCACCCATCACAATTACACATCACCCCAACAACATCTCTCCTCCCACCGCAAATAATTTGCATGTAATATATGTCAATAAAGATTTCACCATTCTAGTGAATTGTTTATTTGAACAGAATAAATTGATTTTAGTTTAATTAAGTCTTTCTCTCAAATATTGCAAAAATGCTGCTAGTGGTAAAACAACTGTTAACAAGCCTGAAACACGCTAATCTCGTAACTTTTCATTGCACTCATAGATCAGATGCAGATGCTCCCCAGATGTCCCACAAGGCTCCAATGCACAATCTCCCACTTGAGCTGAGCACCAATACACAGAGTTCACACCCGGAGAAACAAGCAGCATCTCAAGCAGGTTTTGAGGTTAGGTTGAAAATGTGATGAGCTAAATACTAGAAATCAGTCTATCTAAGTTATTGTTAATCCTCTCATGGCACTGACAATAGTTGAAAAAGCTAATTAAAGATAATTGATTTAGAATGTTTAATTAATGACACTCGATTGATTTTCAAACTATATATAAGCTAGATTCATCAACCTTGTATAGCAATAGTCTTCTACGATATTTTAACTGTAAACAGGTTATTATCTTCTATCATATGGTAGAATATTACCTTGGTCAGTGAGATAGTCCAAGGGTGTGTATCCGAGGTCGTTTTGTTTCTTCGTGTCTGTTTCATGGATCTGCTCCAGCTGCTGGTGTAACACTTCAGCATTAATTTCTCGTCTCCTACACAGGTAGTGGAGTGGAGTGTTTCCATACATGTCGGCTTTGTCTCCCAGATTGATCAATGTCAGAATATCCTTTATCGGAAGTGACTCCTTGCAAAGAACATGAAGCGGTGTTATTCCACTGTCATCTTGCTTGTTGATGTCTCCATTTGCTTTGTTAACAATGCTAAGGACTACATCATGTTTGATTTTTCCATTTTCACAAAGATAATGAAACGGTGTAGTTCCATGTTCATCACCTTTATTGAAGTCACCTTCCCCCTCCTTTATCACTAGATCTACAGTGTCTATTTGAATGCCTGATTTTGCACAAAGATAGTGCAGAGGGGTGCTCTTATTTTGCTCACACTTGTTTAGATCACCTTTACCTTGGGTGATAATCCACTGAATCTCTTCCACAGTAAAGGTGCTGTATTTGGAAAGAAAGTGAAGAGGTGTCTGTCCATACTGATTGCAGGTATTGATGTCTCCTCTTCCGTCAGTGATTATCACACGTATAGTGTCCATGTGAACATGGTGTTGATTGTCAGTTTTTGTTTTGAGCTGACAGATGTAATGTAGAGGTGTCTGTCCATGCAGATCATAAACATTAACATTTGCTCTTCCGTCAGTGATGATCACTTGTAAAGTCTCCATGTGTATGCGATGTTGATTGTCAGTTTTTGTTTTAAGCTGACAGATGTAATGTAAAGGTGTCTGTCCATGCAGATCATAAACATTAACATTTGCTCTTCCTTCAGTGATCATCACTCGTATAGTCTCCATGTGAAGGCGATGTTGCTGATCATGAGAAGCAGAAGTCTTGTACTGACAGATATACTGCAGTGGTGTTATCTCTCTCTCATCCTTCATAGTCACATCTGCTTTAGCCTTCGCCACCAGAGACTGTACAGCAATCATGCTGCCACTCTTCAGAGCTGTCCACAACATTGTATCTCCTCCTTGTCCTGGTCGGTTGATGTATTGCCTTGAACCATCCTGTAAAATAACGTTTACAAAAGGAGATGACACTACTCTTTATCAAGTGTGTTCATGTGAAAGGAAATATTATACTGTTAGTATTCATCTTAAAAAAAACAGCAAAATGCTGTTGGTTGAAACCTCAAATATTATGAACAACTTACTCATATTTAAATGTTCAGATATTTGTGAATTTATCTTTGCACCATGTCCTGTCACATTATTTTGGAAAAGCAGATGACAATAATCCAGTTTTTTTACGATGCAACCACTTTTAGGATCACATTCATTAAAAATTGACATTGTGTTTTGGCAAGTATTGAAGTGTTAAAACAATATGAAGCTAAAGTTATGAAATGGTTTGAAATATACATGCAATGGCAGTAGTGATGACATACCGATGCTTTTAGTTTGTTTTTTTAATTTGAAACTTATGATGATATGTAATCAGTCAATGATTGATGATAATTCCGAAAAAGATCAAGCTGATATTACATTTTTTTCCCAAATAGAGGTCAAGTCACATCCCTATCAACTCATACCGTAGCATCTACTATAATATGAAATTGAGTTTCATATTTTTTTTAATCAACTGAGTTTTACCAAAATTTCGTCCTTACTCTGCCTGAATTGAGCGAAATTTCAGCGAAAAGTAAGTTACAGATAGTGTCCAATGAGATATGGAAAAATCAGGAAATCGGTTATCCTTAAGTACCAAATAAGTTTGTATAGTATTTGACACAGATGTGAAGACAAAGGTAAGGACAGAACCAAAAACGCACTATGTAAGAAAATTAAAGATTTATACCATTTCCCACCTTTCGGTCTGTAGCGACACAGCAGGAGACAAGAGCTTCACAGAACTCCCTACTATGACAAAGTCTGTGTTTGAATACAGAGTAGTCTCCCTTGAGTATCTCTTCATGGAACCTCTTAGCTAAAGCCTTCATTACAGCAGGAATTGGCTTTACAATGATGTAACACAGATATCTATTTTTGTCTTCTTCATCGAATGTTGAGATGATCATCTTCTGTCGTATAACAGAGAGTGTTGCATACTGAACACAGTACAGATGGTCAATTTCATTGATGACATTCAGTACACTCTCATACACAGAGGGATGAGCAAACTGACATATTCTTTTTTTTAACGTTATAATATAACTGCCTTCTTGCTCCAACACCACTTTTAGTAAATTTTCCCTTTTGTCTGCATCAGTTATCTCGTAAATATCAACCTGTCCATCCATCTTTATCATCAACTTGAAAAGATCTTTGCAGTTTTCCTGAGTTGTGTAAAGATATCTGGTAGTAGAGTCCAGAAACTTATAAGGTGATTCAAAAAATTCTACAATATCTACAGCATAACGCTCAAATTGAAGCTCTGAAAAAATCTTACAACAATGAGGAAAACCATGCGCCAAACTCTTTTTGCAAACTCTCCATTTGGTTTCATCAGCTATAGTCAAATTCTTATTATTAAGATGATATTCCAGGATCTCAAGTCTTTCTATAAACAATTCTCTTGTCATTGCCCTGTTACTCAGATCAACAATATGATTGGTGGCTAATATGGTATCCCCAAGCATTCCCAGAAAATTTTTAGATTCCTTTAAAACATTTGTTCTACTGATAAATATAACTTTGGTCTTTTGGTTTTCCGTTTCAATTAGTTCTATTAGTTTATTAGAAACATCATACCATTTCTTTATCTCTTTTTCATCTGCACGGAATGCACCGAATCTATCATCAAACATGATCACCACCTTTTCTTTTATCTTGGAAATGAGATCAAATTTCGCAGGATCATAGAGGGTGAAGACTTTAAAATTCTTCTGCATGAACTCCTTAAGCAAGAGGTAGCCCAGGGTTGTTTTGCCGTCCCCAGCATTCCCTGTTATTGTCACCCATGGATGATCTGTTTCCATCATTTTAGCCACAACTGGCACAGCAGACACTCTTACCATCCCTTTCGTCTTTCGTTTCACTTCATCTGCAGTTGTTTCTATGAAAAGGGAAGCCGATTGTTACAATTTGTCACACATACAGCAGTAAGTAAAAAAGCTTATGAAAAATGAAGCCTTGAATGACAAAACTTGTACTCCTTAAAAAAAATTTTTTCAGTGGATTCGGGACTAGTACATATTTTATTCACTTGAGTCTAACAAAATGTAAGTCTCCAAAACTTCCAATGGTCCTCCCCATTTAGGCTTATGATTTTGCAGTACCCTTTAATCATCTCTATTCATGTAACTTCTTGAAATTGGTCTTTTGAATATATATGTTTGGTTTTATATTACACATTCTTTGACACTTTAAATAAATGCTTTCTTTTGAAAACATACACATTTAGCTTAAAGTATTGGGTTTTACATGATTATAGTGGATAAGATTCAGTATTATAACAAACTCTTTTACAGCCTCCATCTTAGAACATCTGCAGCATATCAAGATACTCTAGGTTACTGATACACATAACTATGTTTTACATAGAGCAAATTGTTTTCAAAAGTGAATGATTGGGCCTAACTTTAGAATCCCTCACCAAATTTACTGCTTTTACCGGCCATGCAAAGAAGCCAATTCACATCGAAGCAAGAGTTGTTAGACTTGACGCCATTAACTGACTTTAGTAGTTAGTATTATTGTCCAGGGATCGTCACAGTCATGAATTCAAGAACAATTGTTACTTTTGTGTCAGAAGGCGATGGTTCTCTTAGATCATATCAGTTTTTCCTGGCGTCTGATTGTCGGTTTCTATATCCTTGGATACATTTCGACGATGTCATTAAACCCTTGGATCCCCTCTTAAGTGATGCATTTAACGGAGGTAAGATAGAACTGTCGGTTGATTTCAGTCATTTTGTGTAAGAATTACCATATTATTTACTAACGTGACCAAGTATATTGCGATACAGAAAAGCATACTTCAATACGTAATGCATTATATTGGTACTTTTCATATTTTAGTTTTTCCATACTCTCTTGACTAAATAGCAGCAACTGTGATCAATGCTCAACTGGCCGGTCATTTTATAAAGAGAGATAATATAGTGGCTGCTTTTTGACTTTACATGTCTGTGCTATTTTCACTTTGCCAGTTAAGAATTTGTGTAACAACTTTCAGTACAATCACATTTTTTAGTTACGTTTTTTCTGCAATTTTACATGGAAATTGTTAATTTTAAAACCTTCAATATATTTGATGTTTTCAAAAGAGTGTACCGGTACGTATCGTGTTGTTTTTGTATTGCAATATACATATATAACGATAATACCGTGCACCCGTACAAATAACCATGGAAGTATTGTGAAAATATCCATATGATCATTGACTGCGGACTTTCCCGTGACTCCTAAATGTTTTCAAAAGAATAACTATGTTCATTCCAAAGACATTGAAAATAAACATGTTAACTACCATTTCATGATGTTTTTTTTTTATAAAATTTCATTATTTTATTCAATTAAGTATTAACCATCAAACACAGTTAACTCTAGATGTCTCCCACTGAAAATTTATTGACAATAGCTACGACTAACCATGCCGATGCCTGTTAGGCTATTTTTTTCGTTTATAGTCACACAAAATAGATCTTAAACTGATAAAATGACATTCAGTCGTTAAAATATTCATGTTACTGATATATCCAGCATCATAAACTGAAAAATAGAAAAACATACCGTAAAAAACATCACCGTTTCAGGCATGAGATTTTACCAAAGTTACTTTTTCCTTATTTCGAAACATTCGTCACGTGAGGTAAGATTTTACCAATTAGCGACCATGTAATCAAACGAAGTCTTCAAAATAATCTTTGCTGATAATCACGAAACTGACCTCTATTTTTGTCTGACATGTCTCCTAACAGAGTTCAGCCAGATATTGCACTCATTTTTTTCCCAACCAAAATTATGTTTCGGTCCAACCTACTATATAGATTATAGTTCACCTGTGTACTCAGGTTGATGAGGCTAGCATGTATATTGGGGACATACGCTCTGGACAACATTATGTCCTTAAAGTCTGTGGAACAAACAAGTTGAGAATGTACGAATGTTGCATGAGTAAAGGATCGAGGAATGATAAAGGCAAATTACACAAAATTGTGATTAAATTATCAAATTTCATAACATTTTGACTTTTAGTCTCAAAATTTATAAGAACAAACAAAGTCCAAAATCTAAAAATGGTTTGAATGTACAGGACCAAAATATACTAAAGGCACATCTAGGAATTTGAAAAATCACATACGTCAGGCTTCATAACATTTAAACAATTAGAAAGATGGTACTATAATGGTCTTTTTGAAATGACCTTCTCGATCATTCCATTATTTTTTTATGACCCTCATCTGATAGCTGTTTTTATTTTACCTTTTTAAATCAAAACATTTAATCAATTCAGCATACCATAAAACATTTCATTAATATTTAAATAATTTAACTTTTTGTGGAGATATCAAATATTGTGAAACACAGTTTTTAAAAGTTCTTGAATAGTAAATTTGCATTCACTAAAGTTTTGTTTTTATGTTATTCCAGTTGAGTGGCATTCTGGAATATGGCAGAATCAGGAAACAAAGGACATTTTATGGATGCATAACTTTAAAAAAACCTATATTTGCATTTGATTCTTTCAATGTTTTCAAGCATATTAGAAAATTAGTCATCCATAAAAAAACGTTGTCTTTTTCATAATGATGCTTTTAACATTTACATCATAATAGTACAGAAACTGTCATGGGCTCTGTAGTCCATCGGCATTTTGTTGCTGATGATCATTGTGTTCATCCTTTAGTTCTCAAGATAAAATGCATCATCAAAACTTTCAAGTGTCAGTGCATTTGACAAAATATCTTAACAGAAAAATGGAGGGAAATCGATAAAACCAAATCATACTCTTTAATTCTACTTTGGGTAGGACAATACGATACAGATCTCTGTCTCGAACATACAAAGATTATATTATCAACCTTCTAGATCCCTTATATCATTGGTATCTGAAAAAAGACGACAGAACATTATTTGAAAGGTGGCCACGGCCATATCTACAAACACTTTAAAGTTTCAGATTCCTAGCATTGACAGTTTAGACAAATGATGATTTGAGGGTGGACTGCCACGCCAGTATATAAATGGAGGGTCATAACCAAAGTTTAAAATTTGAGTCATAGTTTAAAATTTGAGTTATATCAGAAATATGTTACTCTTGAAATTTCAGCTTCCTATGCTAATCGGTTTTGGAGAAGAAGATTTATAAGATTTTAGGGAAAATGTCTGCCATACCCACAATGAAACTGTGGGTTGGGTCAGTCTCAGTTGTATAAATTTGGGTCACCAAAATCCAAGACACATGTATCCAAACAAAATTTCAGCTAAAGGGTGCTGCTGTTTCTAAGGAAAAGTAATTTTTTCTTTAAGCTGACTGACAACTTTGCCATAAGCCCACCAGACAAATTCTGGTCTGAAGAGCTGAAAATCCAAAATAAGACAAATATTTGATTAAAATAAATAACAATATATCATATGTGTTTCAAATTGACTTAATCAAGATGTTTCAAGCATCATATCCGTAGTCAGGAGAACAAAATATACTACCTAGCATGTCAGCAAGAGGGTCTGGTCCTGTCACTGCAAAACAGTAAAGCATAAATCAATTCAAAAATATAGTCTAAAGAGACTCAAGCGAATTATGCGCCAGAGGAAAAGATGATGTAACAGAAATGTTATGTTGCCAGTCGTGAACTTGATTTAAAATAGTTACAGCTATTTCCAAAACAACTTCCGAATGGACTATGTTTAACATTTTCATGACTTTCATAACTGATATTATGACATAAAAAAATATATTGATAAATATAAAATCATACATTAAGCCAACAACGTTGTCCATCATACAAGTTAAGCAGTTGTAAAACCAATGTTTCTAAATGTTTTGTATATGCATCGTATACCCGGAAGTAATTGTTACTAAAATTCTTAAATCAAATGAAATGACCGCCAGCAGAAACCATGCCTTCCTCACTGAAAACTTTTCAATGTTTTGTAGTCTTATAAATGAGTAAATCCCAAAGAAATTGTTAATTGTGTCTGTTGTAAACTTGTGACAAAATATCTGTCATAATTTATTGCTTGAAATTTACCTTGAAATCATTTTGACAATAACATAATAATATAAAATAATTTGCAAGTATTTTAATCTCGCCATAATAACTAATGCTTCAAACTTCTAATTTATTTTGGACCAAATGACATTGTGAACACATGGCACTGTGAATATTTCTTCTGCTAAGCAAATTGACACTTCATATGAGATGCTCCCCCGGTCCTTGATAGAAAATTACAAGTTCAAAACATCTACATAATGTATGAAAAGTTTGACACTTAAGTGATTGCACTCACTGATACGTTCATCAAAACAACAATTTTCATTACAATCACAATAGTCCATTTTGGGCTTAGTAAGGAATCTGAGTTGACAGATTAGAGTAAATCTCCTTCATGTGCTGTCAAAAATCTGAATCATTATTAAAGTGAAATTGATGAAGCAAAACCTTTTTTTATACACTTTGGTTAACTTATATTGATAATGTGTATTATTTGTGTATATATAACTTCATTTTCGTTGTGCTTTTTTAGAAATTAAATTTGATTGTTTAATACAAAATTTATACACAAATATGAATATTTTACATTTAAATGAATTGACTGAGAAAAATTTATTTCATTCTCATTGAATTTATTTGAAATCGTGACCTAATTATTTTTTATATGTAATCTTAATTATTTGAGTAAAAATATTTTCTAAACATTACACAATTTCATTATAATTCTTTTCCCAATCCAAAGATGTATATAAACTAACTCACTAGAATATTGAAGAATAAAAGCTTTAATCTTGTCATAACAATGGGCAAGCAATGATGACTCAAAGAAACACATGATCAAATGATTTAAGCGTTTTATTGCTTGGAATTTTTTTTAATTTAAAATATTTTCACTTGAAGTGTGACATATAGATTATATATTCTTTCAAAATCTTTGATTTATTACCAATTTGCATTTTGCATATGAAAAACTAAGATTATATATTCTTTTCCTACTAACATTAATACAAACCAATTAACCATTGATATATATTCCTCTTTAATTGAATGATGAAATAAAAAAAGAGGCGTTCCAATAAAATTTTTAATATTTTTCTTCCAATCTACGTAAGATATTTTTTATGTTATCACTGAAAAAGAAACTTGATTTGAAAAATAATGCAAGAGGAGATATGATTAAAGTTTATGGCTTGTCCGTCTTGCTTTGCGTTTCCTTACCTTTTTAACAAGGAGAGCAAACATCTGTTGCTATAAATAGATTAGGGGATTTCTATTATGTCATTAAGTAGCCTCTTAAACAGTGTTTTGTCAGGTACTACTCTTCCCACAATGCAAGTTGTTGTCTTCTTAGTTAATTCTAAGAATTTAATCGATTATTCTGCTTAGAGGAAATTTACGATTTTTCTTAAAGTGAAGAATTCTTAAGGAATCTTAAGTATAAAACTAAGAAAATTCTAAGAAGTATTGTGAATACCGGCCCTGCACCTCAATGAAAAATCAATCCATCATTTGTCCTCAATCAATCATTGTCCTTATATGAACATCAATATTAATAATTTGATCCAATTAACCTGATACGTGATAGTGAAAACTAAGGAAGGTTTTCCCAGTGAGTGTTGCATATATAATAGATCTAGCAGATCATGAGATTTTTAGTGTAATTTAGATGTTGGAGCGATACAGTGTTATCCATGAAAAGTAGTTTTTCGGCTACACGAAGGGAAATTCCTATCAGAGTTATCTGCCCTTTCCTTTCACCATTGCCATGTAAAAAATGTTTGATGAAGGTGTTCGATGTCAAGAAGCTTTTGACTGTTTATGACTCCTATTGGCGTGGTGGAAGTGCTGATCTTCTCCACTGCTACAGAGATACTTTACACTTATTTATGAACAACCACTCACTTCAAACGAAGCATGTACAACTAGACTAATCTATCCTGCCACAGCAAACACTCAGTGCAGCAAAACAGAAGACAATCAGAAGCCATGAACTCCTCCTCTTGACCCTAAGTTGTTTTCTCCATTCCCCACTGGTATTGTTTAAGCTAAGACGTGATTTCCAAGACGATGAAAGAGACATCAGGGGTGGGCGCACAACACAAGGGAAGGTTACAATGTTGACCTGTGTGTGGTGACCTTAGTTGCGATACGACATAGCTCGATTCCAGTTTTATTATATTTCATATATTGTGTATGTATTGCCAAGGAATCTACGCGACGATTATCATATTGATACAGTGGTTGTGATACAACATGTATTCCAATTTCTATAGTTTATGAAAGAAGAATACACAGGACATAGAAAAGTAATGTTATTTCTTAGCTGCAACCTGTCATAAACATTACATGAAAGGAAATTACAGACTGTAATCTCTGATATAGAATAACCCATTTTTTTTATTCTTTCTATAGTTATTGGTTTGAAACAAATTCTGTTAACAGTATTAGGATATATTGTCTCTTGTGGCGATTTCATTTCAGAAATGTGCATAACAGTGGTAAATCATTTTCAATTCAGATTATCTGTTGTAATCTGAATTAAATGTGGACAATAATCTCAAACTGTAGTAGATGTTACCATTAACTCTCTGCCCAGGGTCATTGACCCCACTGAGACAAAAAAAGATCACTGGATCCAAGTTAGTCTCAGGTACCTTATATTGCTCTTGAATGTAATATCAGATCAAATTACTTGGTTTTCTTATATTTACAATATTATTTTAATCAGTTTAATTAACTGAGAGGTTGATAAACGGTGACCAATACATTTTATGATATATGTTGTCTAATAAAAATGTTTGTCAGAGTGGCCTGTCCAAAGCGCAGCCAAAGACAGACTCAAGGACAAAGTTATCGCGATGTTTCAACTCAGAATCGATGTTTCAACTCAGAAACAATAATAGTTCGAGTGAAAATAATCAGAAATTTAGATGAAGTAAGAAAGAGCACGTTCTTCTTGCGTGTCAAAGGGCCAGGCAGGAAGTTCATATACTGAGCTCGAGAACAAATTGCTACTTAAAGACAATGTTCACAAGTTGTCCATTCTGTTTTGGGATTTTTAGGGACAATGGCTGCTTACCATCACAATTGAAAGTGAAGAATTGTTTCTAAATAGGGTTTCTTAAACTGAGGTAACACTTTAATACGTGGCTCACCTCATGTTTGCTAAAATAATCATTAAAAACCGTATCAGGTAACAGCACCATTTTATATATTTTCTGAACATGGGAGATGTGTTACAATGTAAACGCTAAGACAAGTTATTTGGTGTTTATCTCATTTACAGTGCAAGTTCGCGTTAATGTCATATATTGATTAAACTAGTTTAGTTTCCTGGATGAATATGTAACACTTTTGATATCGATAGTGAACAGCAAACATGTATACCTGGTTACCATCGACAACCAGGTCGAAGAGGGATGTAATACTAAATAGTTTCTAAGGGCATGTCAATTTAGATCCATTATTACGGTGATATATCACAGATAACATTGTCTGCTTTGGGACTAGACAATTTCAGGCTTTTTGGTGATGCTCTTTGGATATCGGGTCGAGGCAGCTTGTTGCTGGCTGAGGGCATGACTTCTATATGACGAAATCAATAGCAACTTACCATGTATCCCTCCTTGACTTATCCCAACAGCGATTGAGGTTCCCACATTCCCCCCTGTAGTGCCAGTCACATTGATGGGAGAATCAGCCATGTTTCTAGGAAGAGACATATCTTATATATAACACAGGAATCAAAAATTTCTATGGCATCAACCCATATATTATTCCAAAACATGAAAGCAAATCAACTCAGCTGTCTTCTCAGCTGACCCAGTTCACTTCAAACTAAACTAAACTAAAAATGTAAGATTTTACTTAACTTGGACACTAAAAATATGTTAAAATCAAATATATTGTCTTTTATGAGATAACCATAGTTTTTATCGAAGTGGTAGTAATATCACTCATTCTGGCTAAAGTTGCCTCACCGGGAATCATGAACGTTGATTCAACCATAGAATCCCAAAGCGAAAGAGACTACGATTTCATTCATGTAATGTTTGGCTTTAATACGAACCTTAATGTCATATATATGGTGATATAGATTAAAAACACCTTGAGATCTTACATATTTATCTCCAAATGACAAATATATGAATATACAACTTCTTATCAATGAATATCTTAAGATGGCCTTATATATCTGCAGAAGTATGCATAACACTTTCCGAGAAAACTTTTACCTCTTGGAGCATCAGACCTATCATTTGCACAAACTTCACTTGAGTATTCAAAGGCCATAAGTCTGTCAAAATATAATAATAATCGGCTTTCTATCTTTTTAAGATGCACTCATCAGCGACATGTCAATCATTTAGATGCAACATCTTCTAATAAACAGTTTGCCAAATGCATGTTATGGAACAGAGTAAAATATGTCCACAAAATAAAGCCATTGGCTCTGTAGCTCATTAGGCTATATCTAAATTATCTTATAGATGGTTATTTGGGGACAATACGAGCTGTCATAGGATTACAAAATCCAATTGTTACATTCAACATTATATCATACCCCTTAAAGCTGTAACGCATAATTTTGATCAATCATTTATATTCGTATCTCTTATCAGAATGAAAAAATCATAAAAATCTAAAATATACACTGATGATGATACACTGAAAATGATACGACTGCTGCGACACCTTTGAAATTTTATACTACGGTTCTGCCTAAACAGAATGGGTTTTTTATAAACGGGATGATGCCCTATCTCACACACTGGTGATGACCCAGGGAGTAATACTGTTAAGTGCAGCATCTTAAAAGCCATCCAGTGAAAAGAACAAACAAAACAATTAAAGGAGACACAAAAGGGTGATATTCACTAGAAAACTAAATAGTCATTCTAATGTGTAAAGTATTTATTCAATGCATTAAAGTTTATTTAAGCACAACTACATGTATATCGTTTTCAGGAAACGGCTAGTATGATCGAAACATTGCATACATTTATTTTCCCAGTAGTCAAAGTCGATGAGAGAATTACATGATCGTCAGATATATGTTTATACTGAAATTAATTTTTGAAAAAGACTAAATGAGTATCTTTTTCTCAAAATTCTGATGTACAGAAAAGGTTGAACTCATGTTGTGAGTGAATCATCCGAGGCCATTCAAGATTCATTCGGGCGATAATTTGAATGAGAGTTACAGCATGCTATTAGAAATTCTTCAGATTCTTGAATACAATCACTCGCAACTCAAACCCACTCAACTGGATTATCACGGACCTCAGAGGTACACCACGAACACGTGAAGATCTACAAATGTTAGAATGGTGTGACAAGGTAGGATTTTTGCTTCTTATAATAATGATAATAATAATAGCATTCTTATACCGCGCATATATCCATGACAAAGCATGCTCAAAGCGCCATGAGTATTATAGTACTTTCGGTGCTGCCGATTAACAAGCGCTCCGCGCGACCGTATAGGTCCATACTTCCCCCTTGTTCAGGTACCCATTTGTACAGCTGGGTGGACTGAGTGCAAGGTGGATGAAGTGCCCAGGGACACAACACAGGATGAGACCCAAGTCACAAAGTTTTGGTGTCTCCACCGGGATTCGAACCCGGGTCTCTGGCGTGAGAGGCAAGCAAGCTAACCACTACACCACTGTGCTCCACAGTTACACCACTGTACTCCTAGTTATACAATTTGCTAAACTAGAATATTACGGATTTATTTCAAACGTGAATGGTATGAATTGACAATGAGTGTACTAGATGAAATGAGGTCATATGAGCTTTCCATCAGATTTGAAATTTGAATAAAGGTTAATACAGAAAAGAAATACATGATCATAAAGATTTGAAAGGACATTTCAAACTCGCTAGGCAAAACAGGAAATGCATAAATAACAATAAAGATAATTGTTTTACTCTTTAAGTTAGTACACAATAGCTAAAGCT
This sequence comes from Phorcus lineatus, assembly GCA_921293015.1. Taxonomy (NCBI): domain Eukaryota; kingdom Metazoa; phylum Mollusca; class Gastropoda; order Trochida; family Trochidae; genus Phorcus; species Phorcus lineatus. Next base: position 45,341,996 of record OV121093.1, read on the forward strand.
CTGGAATCATTTTTCCAACTGAAATCAGTCAAACAATTTTTTTAGAGAATGCCAATTTGGTTTCGTTGATTCAAATTTCATAAAAGTGTAATGCATCAAGTTTAGATTTAAAAGTTTTTGTAGTCTACATTGAACATTGAAATGTCTTATGGAAATCATTTGATAAATCTAGATATATCTTGTAATCTTATGACATGGACATGTTTTTGGATAATTCAAAATTTGAAACTCCTAGCCTTGCTCATGTATATGGGGGTGGGGGTGGGGATGGGGGATTCATTTGTTTATCACCTACCGATTTGGCCGACGCAAGATAAAATGCAATCCTACTGCAATTAGGATGAATGTTATGACAGACACTCCCCCACCAAGAGCACTCCATTTCTCTCCATTTTCGTCTGAAAACACAGCGAAATTAACATTTTATACGTTACTGCTTACCTTTTCACACCATGGGTGCTTGACATATGCAATGCCTTGATGAATAACTGAATAGATCTGGTGCCTCTGTATTTATCATAAAAAAATGATCTTATTCAGTATCATTCGAAAGTCTGCTCGGTAATCTATGAAATTTATGATTATACAGTTATGATACAGTACCTTTATATCTACATTCTCAACTATCCTGGACACAGTCATCTTTACAGAGCTCACCTGTCAGGTTACACGAGGACCCATAGTAGCCTCTCACACATCCCGTCATGCATTTACCAGTTGCAGCGTCAATATACGTCTCACATTTCCTGGTGCAGGCTGGTCCGTAGTATCCACGTTGACACCCCTTGGTACACGCTCCTGTGGTCTGATTGCAAGCACCGTCTGTACATTTCCAGCAAGTCTTGGTGCAGCCCTCGCCATAGAAGCCGCTCTGACATCTTTTAAGGCACTCCCCAGTTTTCATTTTAAATTTCTTCCTGTGCATGTTTTACATAGCCACGGCAGACAGCTCTATAGAATTTGGACCTTTTTCACATCGGTCATCATAATATTGCCTTGACAGCTGGACCCGCACTTCTCTCCATAGAAGCCCTTTGCACATGTTGTATGCTCCCGTCTCTGTCACACTTAATGTCCACATAACCTTGACTACAGCGAGACTCACATTCCGATCCATACTGTCCTGGGATACAGTGTATACAGTTCCCCGACCCTTTGGAGAGCAAGGTTGCTGACAGAACTTTCCGGACTATCCGAACAGCAGACAAACAAAGATCATTGAGCATTTCCAACCTGATAATAGAACGGAACATCTTTGAATTATGATAATGATTAATTCATAAGTACGGATGCAGTTGAGAACCTCCCATACCGTCTGATTTTATTGTCTAAAATAAAATATAAAACGTTTATGAAAAAGTTGTATGTCACTTGCTAGATACATTATTGAATAGTCTACATTAGTTTATATATCTACTATTTTTGTGTCTTAGTATTTGACCGCAAGGGCCTACATCGAGGAGGGACAATGAAGGCGACATTAGTGACGTTGAAAAGATGACTGGTTGTAAGACCTTTACATAATGTGTCATGACAGACTGGATCCACTGGTTTGTTATACGATTAACATGATTTACTGACACAGTGGATAAGTTTATTAATTATTTACCAAATATTTTTTAGATTTTGTCATTTGAAATCACGGGCGCCAGACTCTAAGTATGAATATTATGTATTCTTAGCTAGCTTTATAACATATAAAGAAGGTATGATAAAGACGCCATTTGCACAACCTGCAATTTCCTCCGTACCGGAAATAAACAAGGATAAGGCTGTAGACTCGCAGTTTAATTCTTTAATTTTAGATAGGAAATAAAGAAAATAAAATGTCAATATAATAAGTGTTGATTACATTACATAGTATATAACATTCAGTTGTCTATGTCTATAGAATATTTCCAAAGTAATGCCAAGACAAATGACTTGATGTATGTCTTCAATTAACACTAAGAATCTCCTCTGTTGGTTTTCTTGTTATTTCTTTTCGGTATCACATGAATTATGCAGGAAATACCCCCAATGGCTCGGACTTATCTCTCATTGTCAACAAGCCATCGAACATAAAATGCATCGTATACGAAAACTGATTTACACATACACTTGTTAATTAATTGAATTAGGTTATGTGCCGCATTATAGCGAACAAATAAAATGGTAAAAAAAAATTGTTTTCTGACTTTTTTAAAGTGTTAAATATGCATAAACATAGAATCGAAAAACAAAAGCCTTCGTTGTTAGATAACATGTTTATTAACAATTTTGAAACAATACGAAGTGTACACATTTTTGCTAACATTTAAACAAATAACCGGATCATATTGACTGAGTTTGAGATCAAGGTCATTAAGATTCAAGTTGAAGATACTATTGATACACTGTTTAATAAAAGCTGGAAAATTACTAACCTGATACAGAGACAATAATATCCCATGCAAAACCCTTGCACTGCCAAAATATCAATGTCTCCCTTAACGTTATTCATAAAAAAAACTCGCTGGAAAAGTTGGCAAATCTGACAGCGTGGCATGATAGGGGACCTGAGTTTAACAATGAGTCATTCATGACAACCAACAATCAGTCTGAATGGGAACCAAGTTGGCCAAGGTATGGCTACAACAACAAATATTGATGCGAGTTCGTGTTGTACAAACAAACTGTTATCTTATGTATTTATCTAGTAGCTAAATTGATTGAAACAAATATAAACAAAACATTTTAATACTTTTAACTTTAAAATATGGTTGCAAGCTGGGTGTCCCAAAAACCTAACTCTGCCAAATATAAAGGTACGAAAGGTCTGTACATAAATGATTTTTAGAAAATATTTCATTAACAAACATATATCAATCATGACTGGTCTAATATATGGACACATTTTACTGTTATGAAGCAAATTCGTGAACTACAAAACCATGTGTACTTACTCAATTGAATTTGTTTCAAAGGAATTATATCCACAGCTTACACCATATGAATCAAGAAGCTTACAACACAAATACCCGATTAGGTGGCCATGAATTTCCGGTGTCAGTCATATACAATCGTTCAGTCACGAATCGTTCAAAATACAAATCATCTTCTTCAAATGTTCACAGATTTAGTAGTAGAATTTAATTCATAAAGCTACCATCGCAAGCAAACAGAGTCAGCTCTCTAAAATACGTCCGTCCACCCTCGTGACGTCACAACAGTGGTTGAAACGTTACTAACAACAAGGAGTTCAATAAACCTATACATAGCCTTGCTAACAAATATCGTCAAGATAAATCTGCACCAGTCAAATCACTGTAATTCGCGTCAAGATGAAACATAAGCTACACTGGTTTAACCCTTTTTGAATTGATAAAACATATGGATAAATAGTAACGACTTTACTCATATTTAGTCTGTTGACAACTCCCAACGAAAATCAGCTCTCGTTTTGTTACACAAAGCAAGCTTCTTCAAAATCTATTGCAATTGGCTAACGCCATTAGGGGATTCCCCTTGCCTTACCATGACAAAGGACGACAAACGAGGCCAAGTCATAGCTTATGAATGTGTATCATGTGTTTACACAATCTCTCTGTGTTATATTTGTATTCGATATGTATGTATACTCTGTATTTGCGTAAAATGGTTTGCCTGCATGATTACTCTCTGTATCTACCCTGAATGTACGTTTTTGCTTCGAGGGCGTGAGAGCTTCAACCTTATAATCTGACTGATCAAAACGAATGTGTTGCCATGGTAACGCTAATGTCATATAGCAGATTATCCAAAAACAAAAATCATCAGCCACTGTTATATATGCAACAACAAAATATGTCTGTCAACATGAAATTCTTCAACCGAACGGTATGTTGTTAGTTTAGACTTTCGTATACATGTACATTCAACAGCGGCAATCATAAACAGATTGCCCAACAGTAAAGATTTACCATTTTGTGCGTGGTAGACTCTTACCATTGTATTTTGCTTTAGTAACTTCAGTCATTTCATTTCCTGCACATTTCATCATTAGTCATCTGAAGTAGCTAACTTTGTCGCTAGGTACTTATTTTTTACTAAGATAACTTAGTGACCTAACTTGCAATGTGTTTATCATTATGAAGGAAGACAGCGATTCTTGTTACCATTTCACCTCTAATCATTTGCATGGGTTTTTTTTATAAAGCAACGAAATTGTCGTTTTAACTCACAAAATATGCGCACTTTAATATTTATTAAATGGGTGCATGTGTATTCTCTCCATATGTAACTTGTATGTATGGTTTTACAGCTGTTTAACAAAAGTGTGTTTAATTTCGAACTTAGTTCAGATATTGTGTAAAAGGGTGTTCACTCAAGATCTACTCTTAAAATCATTCAGCCAAAAAGAGGAAAGTTATTTTAGAAGATAAATAAAGATCATACACCTATCAAATATTTAAAGATGATACTCAAAGTACTCTGGCAGATTGATACAACATCAGGGTACACAATTCAAAAAATATTATTTTTGATTACCGTATAAAATGTTCATTTCAAATAATTTTGTATAATACAAAAGATGGATCATACTGTTATAACCAGTGGTGTGTCAGCTCTACAATAATTGATAGAATGTGAGTTTAGATCATTTCTTCATTTCAGATTGCAAACAGGCAAACTTTCAGATCTTCACTCTTTTTAGGAAGTAGGTTTAAAGGCAATAACTTTCTAAATATTTTTTTATGCAATTCTCACTTTCAAGTAATAAGATGCATGGATATAAATTGGAATTGATATGTCCTAATGCACCCTCTTCACTTAGTAGAAATGAAAATATTCAATTTTGAAGTTTTGAATCGATGTTTTTGTTATTTTATAACGTCTTATAATTTTCTTATAAACGTATTTAATATAAGTTTAACCTATTTCAAATTGCATCTGTAAAGTATTGATTTTATAATAACAGTACTTACATAATAAGGGTTATATTTTCAACCTTAAAATCAAGTATTATTACTATGTTAGATGTATGATATACTGTCCAGGCAACAAATTGTATATTTGGAAATTAGATTTTGTAATATTGTATTTATAATCCAATTGTATATAAATCAAAATACATAATTCCATATAATTTTCATATTCAACATGTTTTATAATTTGATTTTGCAAATATATGATAATTAAGGTTTATTCCTTGTATACAAACAAAACAAAACAATTGATAAAATTCCCGACGAAAAATGATTTTTCATATCAGGCATATTTGCGTTGTTATTCTGTAATTTGCTACGTTATCAAATTACTTTTCTATATATATGCAAGTTCAATGCTCATATCTAAATTCATTTTCGAGTTACAACAAGCAATTTATAAACAGTATAGAAGCCATTGTGTAATCTGATCCAGATCCATGACAATACAGCATTCACATGAATAAGAGTCCTTCACGTTTCACTACCTCTGTTTGTGTTACTCTGAATTGAAACAATTATACGATCCTAAATAAACTTACTATTTCATTTCCGACTGTGAGAGACTTTCAAGTAAAAAATCGTAAGCACAAACATCGTAACTCCCCTTGAGACATATCACACTGAAGAGCCTAAAACCATTAACGCAGATCAAATTACAGTAGAAGTTCGTTATGGGTTTACAAACCTAATATCTTACCTCATTGCTCAGATTTGTTTGTCAATTGTGCATAATACTAGGATATCGATTACATACAGACAGAAAAGGCTCAATAAATCAAACATTAACACCAGAGTTGGCTTTATCAACAATTGTATATCTTAAGAGTTTTACAAAGGGGATCAATTCAATTAGCAGCGAAATCAGCAGGTCAATCTGACCTCCACTGACCTGTTTACATTCATTTCATAAGGCATTTATCAGGGAATTCAGAGTACTGTTTACACACAAAGCAGTTATCAAGTACGTGTATAGAACGCTGTAAGACAAGTTTTACTTTCGGAACAACGAATCCCGAGGAACCCAGGATTTTATTGAAATGTTGACTAGCTCTATGTGAAACCCTGAAATAATAACCTATTACATATCGCTCTCATTATCGCTGTGATCCGAGTAGTGGTATGCGGGGCATAACGGTGTCTTTTGAAAACATGTCATGCGTTAATGTGATTTCCTGGAAAAGAACAGTAGTTGCATATACACGTCAAAACAAGTATTGCAACACAATGTTCTTCAATTATCATCTTGATATCAATTAAAGATATTCAATTGATCAAGATCCAATTCATATCTAAGTGTTTGTCTCGGATTGAGCTAAATTTGATGAAATCAGAACTAACTAGCTATTCAATAAACACACAATTAGTCATTCTAAAAAAAAGTCACAAACACAACCCTTGTAAACCAGTAACATTTTATAATCGAAAATGTTTTACTATTGCAGGAATATTGGATTGGTAAATATCATGTCGGTAGTAACTGACTCCCGCCGAATACTGCAGACACGATTGTCGTCTTCGATAACTCAGTATACTCGAACGTAGCATAAGCCGGTATACATAAGCTTGATTTACAATGTGTTACAAATAGATTGTTACATAACATGTTATGCTTTCAGTAGCCTGATTGTGATATAGTTTATGTTTAATTTCCTGATATGATTTCATACAATAGCTACATTACAATTTAGATTTTGTACTAATGATCAACACATATTGAAGTAACCAATTCATGTTTGATAATTATTTATTCTCACGTGTTGCATGTAAGTTACAAATTATTCTCCAATGAAGCTTGTTTAGTAAATCAGTGGTCTTATAGTTTGTTAACTAACTCGTTATATTCACGAGTACAGTGAATTTGTGTATGCATTGTTTGTCTGTTTAATAACTCAGTTTTCGCCATAACACTTTGTCCTATATATTGTGTATATTTATATTCATAATGTTCCCTTGATTGTCTTTATAAACATTCAGCTTGCTGTCTTGGTCTCGTTTGGGAGCCAGATAAATAACACTCGTGCGTGCACATGAATACCTCTCTGTTTCCTTCTTTGAAATGTTCTGCTCTAGTTACTCTCTTTATAAGTAGGAGTCGTGTCTTCAAATAATTAAGATAAGATAATTATTAAAGTAAAAAAATATAATTATGCAATCACCTGCCTAAAATGCACGAGTATTATCAACCCACAAACAAAAAACAGAGCTGGCTATTTCCCAGTAAGTGAGAACGAATGGAAGTAGTAATTCTTAAATCAACCCTTTATAATTCCCATTTTAAGTTGAAATTATCGCTTGCTTTACAAATCACTGGTAATTAATTCATACTTCAGATGATGATTGTTCCATGTGCTGTTCTTTTTGTTCTAACCTGGAAAATAATTTTAACTTTTCTTTCCATCGAAGAAGCCAAAATTTATATTACAAAGACTTTAAAAGTCTTAAAAGTAAAATCTTCTCATTAACATATTTTCGTAATCACAGTTTTATCGAGCAAAGTATTTTCAAGCAACAGGCGATAACAATTTGAGACCCCAAAAGGCATGTATATCGCTTTCGCTCGTAGGATACCGAAACACACAAGTAGTATTGATAAGAAAGTCGTTTAGTATTTTATCTAGTATGTCTCACCTGTATCTTGCGAGTGTTGAACTTGTAATTAAATGTTCTTGAATTGCAGTTTCGCAGCTCACAAATACGTGAGTGAGTTATGAAGTTGTAGTATGAACATTCGTAGACTCTTTGGAAATATCTGCATAGTTGTGGGCCGAAGGGTTGCCTCATCACTGGTGGACTCGAGGAAGTTGTAAAGGTAAAACTCACCATCACAAGTAGACAAGCATTTTCTATCACATTCAGTTCAATCATTGCAAGTCATTAAGATTGACAACGCATGAATACACTTCGTACTTTTCTTGTATCTAGAACTTTGCCTTCTGTGTATTTTGTACTGAGCACAGTAGATTGTTTTTCGGATACACATGCAGAAGTATGTATTCCGTACTCATAATTCATGCACAGTTAACAGCATTCGTATACTGCTTTTGTGTACCTTCAACCAGAAGAACTTCAAAGCGGCATTTTGATACAGTATTTTCCTGTTTCAATTATTTCAGACTGATAAAAACATTCAGATACAATACTTTAAAGTCTAGTGTTTCCTTCTCCTTGACTCAAGCACAACTGAACAGTTGTTTCTGATTATACTCAACCAAAGCACAGTAAAAAGCATACGGATACTTCAGTCGATAAACTGCTATGTTTAGTATTCTACACTGTGTGCAGATGAACAGTAACAGTTTCCGAATATAACACCAGATTATTGTTATTGCGTCTGGAGCCTAGGCTTAAGTTGAACAAGATTTGAATACAACTGTTAAGTTGAACATTATCAAAATACAGCACCAGATAACTGTTATTGCATTTGTAGCCTAGGCTTATTAAGTTGAATAGTAAAAGAAGACAACACAAGATAACTGTTATTGCGTCTGTAGCAAAGGCTTAAGTTAAACAGCTTCGGAATACAACACCAGATGACTGTTATTGCGTCCGTAGCCTAGGCTTAAGTTAAACAGTTTCGGAATACAACACCAGATGACTGTTATTGCGTCCGTAGCCTAGGCTTAAGTTAAACAGTTTCGGAATTCAACACCAGATGACTGTTATTGCGTCCGTAGCCAAGGCTTAAGTTAAACAGTTTCGGAATACAACACCAGATGACTGTTATTGCGTCCGTAGCCTAGGCTTAAGTTAAACAGTTTCGGAATTCAACACCAGATGACTGTTATTGCGTCCGTAGCCAAGGCTTAAGTTAAACAGTTTCGGAATACAACACCAGATGACTGTTATTGCGTCCGTAGCCTAGGCTTAAGTTGAACAGTTTCGGAATTCAACACCAGATGACTGTTATTGCGTCCGTAGCCAAGGCTTAAGTTAAACAGTTTCGGAATACAACACTAGATAACTGTTATTGCATTTGTAGCCAAGGCTTAAGTTGAATAGTATAAGAAGACAACACAAGATAAGTGTTATTGCGTCTGTAGCAAAGGCTTAAGTTAAACAGCTTCGGAATACAACATTAAATAACTGTTATTGCATTTGTAGCCTAGGCTTAAGTTGAATAGTATAAGAAGACAACACAAGATAACTGTTATTGCGTCTGTAGCAAAGGCTTAAGTTAAACAGCTTCGGAATACAACACCAGATGACTGTTATTGCATTTGTAGCCAAGGCTTAAGTTAAACAGTTTCGGAATACAACACTAGATAACTGTTATTGCATTTGTAGCCAAGGCTTAAGTTGAATAGTAAAAGAAGACAACACAAGATAACTGTTATTGCGTCCGTAGCCAAGGCTTAAGTTAAACAGCTTCGGAAAACAACACTAGATAACTGTTATTGCGTTTTGAGTCTAAGCTGAAGTTGAATATTATCAGAATACAACACCAGATAACTGTTATTGCGTTTTGAGTCTAAGCTGAAGTTGAATATTATCAGAATACAACACCAGATAACTGTTATTGCGTTTTGAGTCTAAGCTGAAGTTGAATATTCTCAGAATACAACACCAGATAACTGTTATTGCGTTTTGAGTCTAAGCTGAAGTTGAATATTATCAGAATACAACACTAGATAACTGTTATTGCGTCTTGAGCATAGGCCTAAGTTGAACAAGATTTGAACACAACTCTGTACGAATTATATATTCTGAAAATATTGACATATATTGTAGAAATGCGCTAGGTCTATGCATGGTTATTACAAGTGAATAATTAACGAGACAATGCAATAACTCTATCTGTCAGTATCCTTTAAGTTCAAGTAGTAGAATTCTCACCAAAATACCGTCCTTAGGCAAATTAAGTTAAATGATTTGATAAATGAGACAAACTATTGATCTCGTAATAACAGAACGGTAAATCAGTCAAAGTGATATTAACAGTGTAGATGTGATTTGAGATTACCCTTAAACTAACAAGTTCAATCCATTGTTGAAAGCAACTTTAAAAGTAAAACAATTGATGACAAATTAAGTGCAGGAGTACCGGAAAGACTGATCAAAAGGACAAACTTCAATGACGCCAACAGCAACTAAACTGTGTTGTTATAGCTGTGTGAATGCTATAGTTTAGTTAATGCTGCTGAAGAATAAATACAAGAAATAAAAGAAACGAATGTAATTATCTATATTTATACATTGCTTTTTTCATATTATAAGAGAGGATGTTCACATTTTATTCCCATCGTCCGGATATCTTTACAATAAAATGACAATACAATTAAATATGTATTCTCAAATGATAAACTTCTTGAATATCATCTTTCATTGTCATGTATGTAGTCATCATCAACAATTTAAATTTCTGATTAGAACAACTTATAAATTCTGGTCTTTATCCAAAACGATTTTGTCATTTAATCTTTAATGTGGTTTGTGGTTATAACCAGGCATTTTACACCGTTTTGGTCAATTGTCAATCAATCAATCATTTTGTCTCGTGAAAACCACAACAGAAGTTCATGGATATAAATACTAGAATTCAAAATACTATACAGCGTATTTCTGACGATTTTGTCATTTAATCTTTAATGTGGCTATGGTTCGAACCAGGCATTTTGCAAACGACGACAGAAGTATATATACATATATGGGTATAAATACTAGTACTCAAAATAGTATACAGCGTGACTGACCAAACATGAAAAACAGAGCAATGCATGCATAGACGAACATTTGCTTCATATCTATGAAATGTTCAATTCCACTGCAAATGTCAACAATTTCGTTCCATACCAAGTCGAAGGTACTGTTTGACAGACGCACCAGGCTGATAAACGTTAGCCGTCGTTTGTTTTACCATGTCAAGCAAATGTTCTCCAGACATGAATCGTACGGAACAGTTGTTTATTTGATTATAAATCTTAAGCCTGCCAGTGCCATATTTCACTACTCAACTAGTAAAATGTCAGCTACAATAAGGGCAACAAATTACGCCAAACATGAACCATCGTCTTACGTTATCAGATGTCTATGGGTGTCAAACTCACTATCACTTTAACATTTATAGCATTTCACAAGAATTTTAAACTTTGCTTTTGTGAAACTACAGATTTTGTCTGTCAAACAGTACCTTCGACTTGGTATGTTACGGGTCGTAACATTCAATTGAAAATGTTAATGTATGTAAAGGGATGTCGCGAGCGAAGTTTTCTGTAATGTTTTGCGGTGTTTGCACAATGGTAATACTGAAAGCAGTCTCTGTCTTCATCACCCTTCAAAAGGATTTTGCAGCAGAAAGGAAAATTGCTTTTGAGGCTGTTGCAATTTTTATGCTTTTCGAAACTAAACTTAGTCTTTGTTTTAATATAGCTTTCATTGCACATGAATTTATAACTGTAACACCAGGAGTGTTGCCTCAAATACATTTTTATTGAAAAAGCTGTGTTTATTGCTACATGTACATGAAAGGCATTTAAAACATTGACGATATTTAATTTCATTTGGTTATGTACAATAAAGCTTAAACGTAAATATTAACGAAATAAAAGTTACAAACGGTAAAGAGTCTTATGTCATTCGTCACAACAAAACATATCTTGATAGAGCCTTCTCTTGGAGGAAAATCACAATCAGCTTTATTGATCAAACATATTAATTATGTACATGCGTATTCATATGAAAAGAGGCCATACTCAAATTATGCTAACGAAAATGTAGTCTTCAGCATAGTATCATCATACATATATCATCAATGAATACAGTAACATATATCATCAATGAATACAGTAACATACATCATCAATGAATACAGTAACATGTATCATCAATGAATACAGTAACATATATCATCAATGAATACAGTAACATATATCATCAATGAATACAGTAACATACATCATCAATGAATACAGTAACATATATCATCAATGAATACAGTAACATATATCATCAATGAATACAGTAACATATATCATCAATGAATACAGTAACATACATCATCAATGAATACAGTAACATATATCATCAATGAATACAGTAACATACATCATCAATGAATACAGTTACATATATCATCAATGAATACAGTAACATATATCATAAATGAATACAGTAACAAATATCATCATACAGTCACATATATCATCAATGAATACAGTTACATATATCATCAATGAATACAGTTACATATATCATCAATGAATACAGTAACATATATCATAAATGAATACAGTAACAAATATCATCATACAGTAACATATATCATCAATGAATACAGTAACAAATATTATCATACATATATCATCAATGAATACAGAGCGACTTTTGAATGTACACCACTGACCATGACATCGTAGACTCGGTTTATCCATATTTTCTGTTTGCGGGATAAACTAAAGAGAAACATTTTGAATTTTGACAAAGTAATTTCTGATTTTACTGTTTAGATTCACCTATTTTTTACACACCATCAGTCGTGCTGGTAAAATATTTTGACTTCATAAGTTACACTACAACCATAAACAAACTACCCCCTTTCTAGAAATTTCTAGAACGTATCTAGAACGTATCTAGAAACTTTCTAGAACGGATCTAGAAACTTTCTAGAACGGATCTAGAAACTTTCTAGAAATTTCTAGAAATTTCGAGTTTTTATTTTTTGAGAGATATTCAAATAATTTTATTTTTTTCTGAAACATTATGTTATCTTTTGCACAATTTGAAAAGATGAACTGCTTATGTTAATTAGGAAAGAAGATATTCAATGTTAAAGTTTCCCTCCTCTACAACGCATCCTCATTATAACGCTACGCATTGCTTACGCGCTAATGAGCTGTAACGCGTCTGGTCAACAACTTAAGTCAGCGTACAGCTTTGCCTTCAAAATGGTTTTGATTAGGTTTATAATCAAAGCCCTTTATCACCTCAGAGAAAACGTACGTACTATCTATCTAAGTCTTCTATTTTTATTTCATGTACGTCAAATGCATTGATCTTTCTTATATGCAAAAGGAATTAGTAAATTACGTTTCTCTCTCAGTTCGTAATATTCAATCTGTAAACTAAACATGCGTGCAAAGAAACGTTTTAAATAAATAGGTGAATGAGATAAAAAAAAAACCCAACCCATTCTTGTTGGTTTAATAAGGACATATTTGAAGTAAAAATGCAAATAAAAAATACCCTCGTTTCTTCAAAGACTTACATATTATAATTGAATTGGTTATAGGGGGATTGACTAATGCAAAGAACCTCTGCTTGCTCTTCAGGAAATGAAAAGATTGTGAGAGTTAGTTCTCTGTCTCTACATGAAAATATGAAGGCAACATTTACACGTTATAATGACTTATCGGAATGTTGAGAAAAAAGGGTTTTCTAGGTCTAAGCAAGCATGCGCTTTTGACGTTTTATTCAATCATGAAAGCATTCGCAGTTTTAACTAAGCAATTGTCGTCGGTCACATCAACTTGTCGCCGTTCTAGTTTGTCTTAAGCTTTTATTTTCCCTCGCCGTCATCTTTTTTTATAGTGTGCGCGCTTACTATACATGTACGACTACAATGCTTTGGGCCTGACAATAGTAAACTCGAACTATATTCAGACTGTTGAAACACCGTTACTAATTTGTTCAAACAAATTATGTGCATGTCTTTCTACGGATAATCTTAGGAAGTATCTTTTAATTTGTGGAAGATGAAGGTACGCTCATCCTTGTCGCGTCGTATTATCTGACAACATAATTATAAGAGCCATGCCGATGTCCACTCACACAGTGAGTAGAGCGTCACATTAATTCCCCAAGGTGTATGTTTATATACTGAGTAGTGAAACACTGTGACAACATATTCAATATTCGATCAAAATAATGTAGAATTGTTTCATTATCCATGGTATGGTTTAAAGGTTTAAAATATTTTTATTCCAGAACTGTGTTTGCTTCATAAACTTTTTCTTGAGAGACGGTATATTAGATTTCCTCCATGCTGTACATGTTTGTTAGTAATACTGAGTAGTAACGGATTGGAACAACATACATTTGGATAAAACAATTGATCTTTAGTATGAAAACTATATATTTATGTGTAAACTTTTATAAATGATCAAACTAGTCTAAATAGCCAACAATATATTTCGCTGTTTTAAGTACATCATATTTGAGGTGTTCATATTCTATGAATGCAGTAAATCTCCCAAATTCCCAAATTTTGCTATTTTTATTTTTCATTGATACATGAAAAACGGCCATATAAATGTAAGGACGTCAAAAATCTGCATACATTTTACATGTGTACCAGTTAAAAGTCCTAATTAATCCTGCCAATCAATATTTACATTAATATCACGTTTGAGTCATTGACGCGCGTCACTGTCCGGTTTTCGAACACCAACCGAGACTTTAACCTGTTTTATTGTCACTATACTGAACTCATCAGTACGAAGGTCTTAATCTTTCTAAACAACCATCCCTTCTTGAGAAAATAGCACTATAAAGAAGTTTGGCATATTTGACTCTAACAACATACTCTGTGGCCCTTTAACTGTAACTTAACTTTTTTGGGAACTATACCAAACAGAGAGATACAAAACTGAGTAAAACAAATCACTTATGTAACGTACTGTAAATGATCCTTATCGTTCACCTTCATTTCCTATTTGACCCAATGAAACAATAAAACGAAGAAGAAGAAGAATATTTTATTGATGTGTCACATGCTGAACATATATATCACAATATAAAAAGCTGTTAAAAGTCAGCACCCAGCCATAAGGCTTACGAGACACAAACATACTATTACAATTAAAAATTCATAACAAATACAACAATACATTTGCATTGATCACATTTCGCACCACCTTTCACCACATTACCCATTCTTACCCCACCCCACATACACTCTCCATACATTACTGCACTCATAAGAAACCACGATATACAAACGCATCAGTCAAAAATCAGTCTCACACAGTATACATTCGCCCCTCTCTCCCACAGACACAACCTTTCATTCAAACACAATCACAGACAGTACCCACACGACTCCCGACCCCCACACGTGCGCACACAAACTCTCGGCCCAAAACTGATTCATACCAAATTTAAGACCAAAAACAATACACCCACTCTCAGTCTCACAGACAAAAACATATAATACAACAAAACGATGAAGGTTCGTTCCTCATCCCCACAGCCTGAGTGGTGTTAATTGGCTAATTGGCTTCTGGTTCGACACCGCCTGTGAGTGTGTCCCTGTGAGTGACCAGGCGTTGAGCCGTGAAGAGAGTCCAGTGTTTAATGAGTTTTGAAAATTTAGTTAAGTAAGTTTAACCTGCAATCAGTCTGAAATGTAATTTTGATAACCTAATGCTCTAATATATATAAATATAACCGTTGTTGCCCACGGGGGCTTTGTGATTTTCACAGTAAATTAAATCACATGTTTTTAGAGAAAACTTATTTAATTTCCATCTGACATTGATAACAGGTACCCGTTTAATAACCATTTCCTAATTCGATTAAAAACTGAGGAGGTATCCTCCAAGATTCCCTTCAACCGTAAACTCCGGAGTTGCTGATTGAAACCTTATACACAATCATAATTTAAAATGTTATAAATCAATAATGTTTTCAACGATAACAGTATTTTATGTCCATGTGTTTAAAGATACATATCAATTTGTATCATAATTTAGTAACAACTCAGTCATAATGACATGTACGCAAAGTTATGCTATTCACATATTTTTGTATGCATTTAATTATGTAAGAAAACAACAAAGAGATAATCCATTTACTGTCGATGGATTCTGCGTATTGATAGGAACAAAGTAGAAATTACATTCCTTTTCCCCTTACGATTTTATGTAGAAAAATGGATTCAGATGTATAACCGCTTTACTGGTAACGTCCGTGTTAGTAATCAACATTAGAATGTTTTATAAGTTTGCAGTCATTTTAAAGTGACACAGAGTATGCATTCTGATTTTTCATATTACACAGATAATAGCTCAAAGACCATGGGTCCTTAGTGAGGTTCTAATTGTCTCCCTAAACATTCAGTTTTATCTCTAAAATGCCAAAATCAAGACATGTTTTCCTGTTTTCTAAATTTGGAAACGGAAATGTATTTTTAAGAGTTTAAACTATTTGGTCACATTTACATGTTCATTACTCAACACTTATTAAACACTACAAAACCATATTTGTATTTTTGTCTGCTGTAATTAAGTTTCCAAAATAACGTTTTGCTCAATGTCGCAAGTCATTGTCCGTTTTTTTATCACACATTACGACTGAAAATTGCTTATTGTCGCTATACTTAACTGGTAAAAATCGGGATGCTGAATTTCATAAACCACCACTACTTATCGATAAAAATAACACCATTCATAAAGTTTGACATACTTGACCCCAACAACATTTTTTTTGCCCCTTTAACCAAAAAAAGAAATCAACAAGACATAGCGTCAGTACTATCATGTAACTTGTGAGTTTAAGTTGAAGTTTGTTCGACTGTGTAAGTTATGGCGAAAAACAAACATGTAAAGTCATAAAATGCTTAACGGGATTTATCAAGGCTTACTATCTCTTTCACTCTTTCAAATACGAAAGGTTTTTAAAGGAATGATGACGAGTAACTGCAATAATAATTACTGTTTTACGTGCAATTTACTCAGTGAACCGTATCTCCCGAAGTGTACGGAGAACCGTAACCTGGAAAGAACATGTCGAAATTTCAAAGTGAATTAACTGTGTATTCTACAATACACAACCGGGCTGTCCAGACATAGACGGAAGAATGCTCATCTTTTGCTGAAGACGACTGCGACTGTGTTACGCAATTCAGTCAACGAAAGGGGACATATTTATTACCGTGGGACGGTAGAGGTCACAGTTTTAAACACATTTATCATATTCAAAGTAATGAAATTCGCTATATATAAATATGAATGTTATACCTCGCCTCGAAATATACATATACGGTTACTATTTTCACTACTTTAATGCTATAAGAAATCAAAATTAATGAACGCACGGTGTATTTGACTCTCTACAAAATCAAACCATACAAAGTTACTTGGAACGATGAATGAACAGTTGTTTAACATTTCATAGCTGTCATGTTTATCTTCGACATTTTTAAAACGGTTACTAATATCGAAACATACAAATACATCAAATGAATAATTTTCTTATAACCGTGTAGGTTCACTACGGACAAGACTCCGTTCATTGTATCCAGCGTCAAATGGTGTTGCATATAACGGTGTGGACGATATCAGAGGGTGTCAGCGTGAGTGGCAGGGAAGTTGATAAATGTTGCCTAAACAAAGTCATGAAAGACTACAGCATGGAAATATGTATCCAAAAGACGTTACCGATAAAGACGATCGTTAGTTTTGATCATAAGCGGTGTTGCACTTGAAACAACGTTAGCGTTATGAAAATCTTCTCGTTTAATGAGAGAGTGTTTTAACTGTACCGACTGTGTTGAAGATGAGATGCTTGTTTTTATTGAAACATTTTTATTCATGAAAATGTACAATTCATGAAATGATTGTCCAACAAGCTCCAAGGTGCTTATTTTAAGGCCACTCCGAAGCAATTACATATGCAGTCTAGCAGTCCGTGGTGAAATGGGCTGGGCATCTTGTCTGACAAAACAGAATATCGAAATACTAAGATTCTGGCGTCGTATACAAACGTCGCAGTGTAACATTGTATCAATCATTAATGCATGGTCACGCAATTTTAGAACTTCCTGGTATAATCATGTTTTCAATTTGATTTCAAATTGGAATTTACCACTTGTAGATATTTTAAATGTCTCAAATGTTGACTTTGAGGTTGCAAAACAGTGGTTGTTACTCTTAGACAATGACAGTTGGCATGCTGAATTATGGAATGATAAAGGTTTGATCAATGGTAACAAATTGCGGACTTACCGTCGTTTTAAGAATGTGTTGCAAGCAGATAATTATGTCACCTGTAACCTGGATCGTACTTTTGGCATGTGAAGAAATAGTGAACAGCGTTATCGACTAGGTGACCACATGCAGGAACAGGTCTGGCTTTCTATGATATGTCTGTTTAACTGATCAGCGTTCAAGTCACCACAGCGGGCGAGAGTTGATAATCTAGCTAATTCATTTGAATTAACAATTTTATTGCCAGGAGTTAAATAATTCCATAGTTTTATTGTGTCAGGAAAAACGTTCTTGCATTTAACGCTGTCCTACATTTTACTGTTCGAACAGATGAATTTTCTCTGTCGTTATTGTTAGTTGTTGTAGGTAGAAGGTTACATTGATATTCAGGCGCGGGATTATTCTTACTTTTAAAGAACGTTGTCAATTTAGACATATCTACGTTCCGACAGGTTTTAATAAGTTTGGTTATAAATACTGTTTGGCGATCCATCGAATTGCACTTGTGTGATTTTGTGCCGATCGGTGGAATATATAAACACTGGGAAAAGCTTAGTTCAATAACGAGCGGTAAGCGGGTTGTGAGAAGACGTTATTTTTTAACTGGGCACCTAAACGTTTTCCTCTTACACTCATAAACAAATTAAACAGACTTAGAGAGGAAGTGTATTGACAATGTTTATTCCAGCTCGTCAACTGAAGCAGGTATCGTATAGACAGGGATATGAAACAAATAACTGACTGTACTACATTACTGCTACCCGGGGGTTACACAACTCGTCTCGCTCATTAGCAGGTCAAGCTCCACCGCACATGTCTATACGATCTCTGACTGATGACACAGGAGAAGAGCGAGATTACAGTTACTATTTCGACCAGACTTTCCAAGCATTAAATAACTTCCTTGAAGTGCTATAAACTACGTATGTCGGCGATCTCTTACATAATATCTTTATTATCATTTCCAGACAGCTGTGTTTTATTGCTGTATGTCTCGCTGGCTGGTTGATTAATTAGATAACATCATTGTTGAATGAAGCTTAACCGGTTCGTTCATGCATGGGTAGAGTGTCTGAATCACTGGGTGGAATATGATATAAAATCTATGACAAAATGTAAAGTATGCTGTTTTCATTATGTTCAATCTTAATCCAACTATATATTTTAATTTCATTATCTTTTAATGTCAATATTATGTATCCATGTACTCTGAATTGACGAGAAAAAAATAACGATATCAATCCAGCATTAGGACGAGATAATTTTTATTGTACTTTTACTGAAGTGAATCTATCATTAATGATGGCACAGACCGTTGGTGTCCCTTTCTCTGTAAGAGTGGTAATTTCGTTAACCGACACTACCAGGTTTGTAAATATCATTTTTCAAGTCATTCTGATTCCTATCCATTGATGATCAGAAACCCATATCGGAACGCATGTCGTGCGAGGTGAATCCCCTGTCGAAAGTAATGAAATAATGAAAATTTTAAATCAATCTCCGATTGTATCATCATAAGATTATCCTTAAAATTTCACAGACAAATATTTAACTTAAATGCGATTTTATACACAGCGTTGTAAGACACACTGAACCAGACCTTTCATAACACCTGTCTTTAAAACATGTTAAAGATAACTTTGTATATATGTACGCCTTAATGTTGTTGACATAACATAAACATGATTAATTTAGCGTAATAGCTAACATCATTTACGTCACTATCTTGATTTGACCACTTGCAGTACATTGTCTTGAGAGATGTATTGATATATAACAAGCTTGTTCACCATTCCGATGCCGTTTTTATATGTAATAAAATGTTTATCCATCAAGTGATAATGTTATATTGAGGAACGATTGTTCTACTTCGCGTAAATAAACGATTTTTGTAAGCACACTTGCATTTCATGTTTCGTTTACAAAACCTCGCATTTATAAGTTGGTAAGCGTCAGCATTTCCCCTTTAGTATTGAATGATCAAAACATCATATGTTAAGCAGTTTTCTTAAGGCTTTAGGATGCCGTTTTTATATGTAATAAAATGTTTATCCATCAAGTTATAATGTTATATTGAGGAACGATTGTTCTACTTCGCGTAAATAAACGATTTTTGTAAGCACACTTGCATTTCATGCTTCTTTTACAAAACCTCGCATTTATAAGTTGGTAAGCGTCAGCATTTCCCCTTTAGTATTGAATGATCAAAACATCATATGTTAAGCAGTTTTCTTAAGGCTTTAGGACTTCAAAAGGATTGCATAGACGTAATAACAACTAGGATTCTCTTTCCTTATATAATCTTTTCATATTCGAGTTGAGTGTAGTGATCTTGATAGAGATCGGTTCACTAGATTTATATCTAATAGACCTGTATGTGATAGTGGCTATCACTTTGAAGACGCCTTAAATTCCTTCATCACCTGTCCAAATGTTAATGACATAAGACTTAAGGCATATTTCTTTCATTAAAGGTTTAATCCGTCGTCAATTCAATTTTGTCACCCGGGCTCATCACAAGAGGCTAACCAAGGACTACTGAAATCTGTTAATAATTTTATCACTTTATCAAAGAGATTTTCGGAATTCATCAATCGTTGTCCTATGTGCCCTGCACATATCAAAGAACATGTAGTTATCAGCGGTATGAAATAAGTTTGTAAACATTAATTGTTTCATTGAAAAGTGTCCAACATAATCATGCATCTATTCCGTCCTGTTTACTGTATGTATGTCTTCATTCGTCCATATGTACGTCACTTTTTATGTAATAGTATATATGTTAAGAAGCGCTATATAATGAAATAAAATATGTTTAAACTACAATATAATTCATGTAGTGACATATTAATACATGTCCCCAAAGCCTCTTTCTTCATAAGCTTGCATAAATTATCTATAAAAGGCAATGGCAATGTATATACGTTATGTCAACTATAATTACTTCTTTTATTAATGCTTTATTGCAAATTTTTATATTACATATAATTGTTATAATATAACGACAACAAAAACAAACTACATGCGTCGGAACATCTTGAAGACGAGCGATCTAATTAACGCCTATCGCTGTGAAGCTAATAAAGGACGTGCGCTATAAATAGACTGCTTCTTGTGCCGCGGAAAGAGACGCGTTAAATCGAGGAAGATTTAAAGTTCAATGTTAATTATCTCTCTTTCTATTGATGCAATCTTGTTCAAAATTTCACAATAGGCAAAGAAAACATGAGGATTTTAATTGAGATTATAATTTTTGAATATTTTGAAAAGAGTGAAAACTCGAAATTTCTAGAAATTTCTAGAAAGTTTCTAGATACGTTCTAGAAAGTTTCTAGATACGTTCTAGAAAGTTTCCAGATACGTTCTAGAAAGTTTCTAGTGCGTATCTAGTGCGTATCTAGTGTGTTTCTAGTGTGTTTCTAGATACGGGGTATGTTTATTTATGGGTGTACTGTATTTATAAGAATTTTCATCACTCATGATTCTTGAATTCTATCTTTAAAATATTTGTTTGAAAGTACAAAGCCTGGAAAACACAAATAATTGTGAGAACTAAAAGGGGCAGTAGCGATTTTTTTCAAATTTTCCCCAATAAACATCCCTTTATAACGGTTGTATAACTTTCGTTTGGTCATATATCTCATTACAGAACCCGAATATCTGTAATATTAACAGCCCACTAGAGGCCATTTTCGTGTGAACACCTTTAACTCCTTTGCGTTAGGGAAATGGATTCACATAGCTTAACTCAAAATGGTACTTTCGTTTATAACTGCTTCTTTCAATTAAAAACTTGTATTTTAATTTATTAGATCTATTTTCGTTTTTGTCACATCACTATAGATAATTAAACAACGTGCTACTGTCCCTTTAGTTTCAAGATTAATCATTTTATTCATAAATAACTTAAAATATAGTTTTCTCATCTGATGATTATACAATAATTATAAATCACTGATGCCTGTGCTTGATTATTCATAATAATAACAACAAAACGTTACCTTAAATTAGTGAATGGCCTTTTCAAAAACATACCATCAGACGTGCAGTGATTTCATGTTCTCTGAGTGAAATTGAATAATTGCCCGCCAGTTCCTTACGTACATTTAAAATGATTCAACCGATAAGGTTATCTATTCAAATTATTTTTAATATAGTTAATGAACCGAACCGGGGGATATGTACCGCAATACGTACTGAACAAGTGCATTAGCCTAGCGTTTCGATCTTTACAGCAATTCAATACTTTATCTTCGTTATTATTAAAACAAAATTCACGAAGTTATGTTAAGTTCATGTTCTCTGAGTGAAATTGAATAATTGCCCGCCAGTCCCTTACGTACATTTAAAATGATTCAACCGATAAGGTTATCTATTCAAATTATTTTTAATATAGTTAATGAACCGAACCGGGGGATATGTACAGCAATACGTACTGAACAAGTGCATTAGCCTAGCGTTTCGATCTTTACAATACTTTATCTTCGTTATTATTAAAACAAAATTCACGAAGTTACCAAAAGAGTGAACATCACGTGACCTTGCTCCTGGTGAGATAAAATGCTTTTAAACAAATCCAACAATTTTCATAAAAGAAAAACGTGAATAAACTCAGAATGAACAAGATCGGATGTGTATTCAATGTCAGAAGAATCGCTGCATATAATTTTTTTTACATACGGGTTGACAATTTTCTTTATTGTAGGCTACTTATGTATCAAATTCTACAAACCGGAAGATTATGTTGTGAGGTTAACAAAAACATGAACACCCAAAATGATCTATTTTACCTCTACAGACATTGAACGTGGATATATAACATTTATTTGAGAAGAGTTTTAAGATCTTAGAAATTATTTTACGTACATTACCTAAAACCTCACACACTTTTGTTCATTTTAGTCATCACAGTTGTTTAAGTTAAGCCATTGAATTAACATTCATTACTCATTCTAACTAACTTGTTATTAATTATTCAGTGGAAATTATTTATTCACGTTAATTTTAGCAAACAAGAGTCAGTAAGTACAACTTGAGATCTTTAAGGGACACAACAGAGTATGTGGTTGGAATAAAATATGTCAAACTTTATAAGTTATCGAGAAGCAGCGGTTGCCTCCAAAAATCAATACATAAGTTTAGATTGTATTTTAAGGAAATTGGTCAATAAAGCGCGTCAATGATTCGAAAATAAGTCCGGAAGCTTATTAATAGCATATACAAGGAGAAACATGTGTTGAATATAATGTTTAGTATATCATCTGACAATGTATGTAAATGAGATGGAAAAGGTTTACTTATTAACATTAACATGGCAGTTTTTCTATCATCATTGAAAAATAGATAATATCCTTATTTTGGTATTAAGCGATAAAGAAGCAAGTTTCGGCACAATATCTTTATTGACCTCAAAAGATGGTATTTTGCCTCTTAGTTCAGCCAAATAAAAATGTATTAACTATACTCTGTGTCACTTGGAACACAACCCAACAATTATGTGATTCTACTTATAATTTAATCACACAGTTAATAAATCTCCGTAACACTAATCGGAAATTTTACAATTAAAAGGTTATTTCAAATTTCAATTTACTAAACATTCAAGGCCTCTGCAAGAGGGTTTATCTACTGAAGTCATATTTCCCAACATTCAAGGTTTATACTAACACTATTCATTCTGCTACACAAGTATTCCCGTCACCTACAATAGGTGACGTAACATCTTTATATTTGGGATCAAACTATCTTCAATAGTACAATAGCGAGGCCTGATAGATGTGTGGGTAAACTGTTCGTACTGTCAGTGCTGTCTGTGTGGGTTGGAATCCAGCAAGATGCGAGTTTTATCCCAATATAAAAATGTAAAATATGTTTAATAACTTAATAGCATGTATTTCTTAAGTAAAGATATTATGCACAGTGAACTTGAGCATTGTTTATTTCAAAAAGACTTCTAGATTCCGCAGTCTTACTAACTTTTTAACCGAACCAACTAAACTCCCCAATCATTTGGAAGATGTTTACTTATATATCTTCGGCCAGTTGAAAAGTCAAAATATATTCGCCTACTATGAGTCATTTTGGGGGCGTTAGGAGAAATTTTAACTTCATTATAAGAAAAATTCGTTGTCGCTACGTGTTCCGATCTAGATGACTAAAATACCAATGTCCATACTTGACTAAATGTGGTCAAATGGCTCAATTATGTCAAATAAGTTTCTCCTTATACTTTGTTTCAAATTCAATCGCTTCGTATTATACAGTCTTGCCTGGGTTTTTTTTCTTTTGAGAATATCTTTTAAGTTATTTTATTCCTTATGATCACGTTGCTTATGACTTTTAGTTTGGATTGTCCATGCGTTTTAGCGACATAGCGGAATCTAAAGAAATAAAAATAGATAGATCTGTCAAAACGTTTCTATTTAAAATGCATATACATAATCTTTTCCAATTTTAAATCAACTTTAAAAAATCTATTTCCTGTTAAAGCATACCCGTTCCATTATATCTGCCTAATGTGTTCTATTGGGTTATATTCGTATAAATTTGATTCAATATATACATAGATTTTTAGTCAATTAGTCAATGAGTGTTTGCAAATTCTTTTTCCTTTTAATAAAACAGCTGTTCCCATTTCGGTTAACTTTTAAATTTTTAACTTTTCATCTAATTTTATAAAAGATGGCGATATCTCATTTATTTAAATCTGCAGTTCATATTGAATATTTCTTTAAAGGACTCCGCTTTTTTTTAAATGGTACCACCGGTTTAATGTGTGGCCCAGTCGAACTAGAAATGCACAAAGGAGGTTTGATCAAAAAGCGCGTATCTATAGACGAAACTTTGAAGTTAATATGACAGAATAGGCGAAACTATGCATAAACTATATGTAGACAGCACACTACTGACCTGTCCCAGGGGGAAAGATTACCGATTACTTATGGAAGGGCGCACTTTCGACTAACCCCAAAAGCGGAAATACCAAGATCTGGAAATCACTGTTACTGTCTCAAGTTTCGTTCGAATACAATGACGTCATTAACACGAGCAGATATGACGTCACATTGCTTTTTGAACACGGTAAAGTGAGCGGGAAACTTTGCCGTACGTTTATGAACACTGATTTGTCGGACCTCTTAGATTTGTAATTTTTAAGGTATTTCGATCAAAATTACAATTGAGTAATAAAACACCATCCAAATTAAGAACAGGTACGTCAGATAATCATCGAACGAGAACATAAGAAATAATTATCTAATTCTAGAAATGTAAGCTCTCGCTTTCAGTCACTCGACAGCTTTAGTAACCTGTTGTTAAACGTAAGTTAAAATATGAAATATTCTCTGATAATTTGTACTGTAATGATAACAATTTCACATTAATGTTGCGAGGAAAATTCCAAGTTATACGCGAGTATATTACATAATAATTCAATTCGGCCAATTCGATGTTTTGAAATAAGTAGATCTAGATATTTAAATTGTCTGATAAATTATGAAAATGGGATCTTGTTTTCCTTTAAATCTTATGATAAATACAGTGACAATATTTCCAAACAGATATTTCATACTTTTTAACAAATCGTTGTTTATGGAGAGAGTCATTAGCGGTGTCGCATTTGCACACAGTAACTTAGGTAAACAATGCAATTACTATACATACGAACTACTATCATCTTAAATTATGAAATATTGTAAATGGCATCTTAAAATTCATCTCTGATAATCTAATGATCATTGTTGATAATAGACCGATCCATTAAGCCCCGCCCCCTAACGACCGCCCCTAGCAACCGCAAACCTCGGACAAACATGCGGAAGTGTCCGACACATGTGTTTTTGAGTACGAGTATTCTGCCGACGACTACGGCTAATTAGAGTTTTGTCATGTCTCAGAAACGGTTGAATTATTGAAAATATAGTCTATTGATAATGTAACTGCAGAAATTGGAACAAAATAACTGTTTAAAAATATTTGATCACGCGAAAACAGGTCCTCTGTCGCGTCAATGGGCCCTGATTTATATTTAATTGTGAAATCGAGCAACAATAAATTTGCTGATGATGGTTTCAGGTGTTTTTCATTTCTGAGAACTGCTGGTAAAAAACCCTGAAAAAATCGTAAAATCCTGTGGTTCATATGCATTATGTGTGCGTGCACTGCCTATTTATAGCAACACGTACGGACTGGATCACATGATTTTCATCTCGCAGACTGATCTTTTCTAAAATTGTATTCGCCTTCAACACAGTCGTTTTTAAAAAATTAATCTAGCATCAGTGAAAATAACAAGCTTCTTTTATGAATCTATGAGTTGAAACCCGTGGAAAGTTTATGACACATCGTAACATATGTCAGTTATCTCCCTTTATAGTGTTCTATCATGTAATATTTTGACTGTTTTAATCATTTTAAAACTGTATTTTGGCTAAATCATTCCTCCAGTGACTGGACATGACCTGTATTTAGAGTAGATATAATTGTTTTTACTCATGAAACTTGTGATAACTATCAATATTTAACTATATAGCAATTCACAGGGAGAATGTGATATGTGCTTTTTTATAATAATATCATTTGATGAAGAAACAATTATTAATTCAATTCAGTAAACATTTCTGCAAAAAGAAAATATTAGAAATAATTTACATTCAATAAATGAATCATGCCTAAAATATGAACTCTTATAAGTACCTTTATATAATTATTAGTACATTATAGATGTTGTCACAATATATGTATTTATGAATGTATTTATAGGACTGTATTATTCTGCTCAGATACAATCAGATTAATTTGCAAACTATTTTGCTGAAGTATTTAAAAGATTTTATCTAATGAATGAGAAAACAATGATTTCACTTGTATCATTATTCAATCATAAAAATAATTAGGTATATTTTACATGCTGCTTTATTTGCCCATGTCATACTGTTTTTACATCTGTACTTATTAATGATGGGCAGATTTATCAAAACCCTTTGCCTCCTTGACTCTGAAAAAAGGAACACAAGCTTAAAAGTGTGTTTTATTCATGCATCAACTGACTTTTCTTTTCATCTAACAATCAATAAGGGTGTAAACCTGAAAATATTCTAACTGATGGTTTGCAAAATTACATAAATAAGAGTGTATGGTTTGATGATAGTGATAATTAACAGCCTTTCAAAATAAATTAAAAACTGGCAATGTTTATTTTGATTGTTCACATAAAAAGAAATTGATTAAACTTATTAGATAGACATTTTGACAAAGTCAGTGTTCTCAAATCAGATAAAATAAATAGTCTGACCAAATTATCATTATTATAGATCTAGCAATACAAACTGTAAGAATTAGTTAGAAGGCTCCACTTGCTGGTTGTTTTTTAATATTTTATACAGACATGACGATTGTGTATCTATATAGGATCATTTTCATTAAATTATTTCACCTTTGTCGAAAACTTATTTGACAATAATTATATATTCATGAAGAGAATGTCATCAATTATATGTCTATATTTTCAAGAATTTTTAAAGGTTAGAATTAATTGTCCTATTAATGAGATGATCTTTTCACAGACTTTAGGCCTATATATGTTTAATCCATGAATATAGTATTTCATCAATGTTTTCATGAGATTATTTTTTATTTAATCTGACATTCTATTAATTGGTATCACATCTAATGGAAACTTGGAAAAATATAATGAAATTAGTTTTTAATCTATGAAATTCCAATTCATACATCTATTTAGCTTTCAAATTGTTTAATGTTTGATTAGAATAATTATTGTGTTATTTGTTTCACCCCAACCTGTCGGGGAACAAATGCCTTCTATCGATCGATTTCAACTTAGCCTTTAGAAATATATTATTTGAAAAAGAATATTTGATTCTATTTATTCACCTCGCCTGAGGCAAACTTACCTTTAAATTAATTCAACTTATTTTACTGTACTGGAAAATTTAGCTTGAAATAACCCCCAAAACACACTTTCATTTATGTAAACAAACCGAGCATGGTGCACTCACCTCTCATTATTTTATTGATACATCTCCGATGTGAGTCGGATATGCTGTCTCCGATGTATTTTTCTGAAATATAGGACCCTTTTTGCAATGTTACTAATACTGCCATCGACTATATTGACTTGATATTACTGCAATTTCTTCGTAAAATGTCTGGACGAAAATCCTGTGTCATAAAGACAGCCCGCCATGTTGCCTGTTGATGTCCGAGGAAGCGATCGCGGGAAGGTAGGTCAAAAATACGGCGCGCCGATTGGTCGAAAACCTGTAGGGGCGGGGCTTAATGGATCGGTCTATTGCATGTCAAATTTTTAAAGAAAATTTTCACGGTGTTGTTTGAAAAGTAGGTTTTGATCCGTGTCGGCCACTTTCATATTACAAGATCTTGTCACGACTCAAAATGTTAAACAATGTTTTAAAGTATGCAAATGTGGTCTTGTTTTTCATATTATATTATAACAAATACATTTATAACACTTTGAAACAAATATTGGACAATTTTTTAACAAATCGTGTGTTTGTTTCAGAGAGAAGAATGTCGCCTTTTATGGCCGCTTCACTCAACAAGTTCACGGAAACATTCTCAGTGACTAGAATTGAGATTTTATTTCTTTAATATGATTTAAAAGTGTACAAATGTATATTTGTTCTTCATATTATGTCAAAAGAAAGACAATGAAAGTATTTACATGCAGATATCTTTTACTTTTTTATAAATTTGTTCATTCAACAGGTTGGGGTTTTTCCCAAGATTAAAAATAAACAACTGTGATAAACAAGATAAACTATGATAAATATAACATGCTAATTCGTCTAACTAAAAACTTTATTTTTATTTACAAATATACAAAATATACAAACAATATAAACTAACTTTGTTCAGTCTGACAAGGCCTGCTGAATGAGATGTATTTTCCTGTCAGTGACGCAGATCTCGCGGCCACTGACCAGTCTCATTCTTGTATCACAGCGGTTGTCTGGAATAACGTAAAACATGGGGGAAACCTGATCTTTCATCTGCAGATCTACTTTACACAAGAGTTGCCCCCTCTCCACGTCTATGAACCCCACCCTGCCCCTCCCCACATCCAGCACCAGCCCGAAGGTGAGGGTGAACTCTACATCAGGTGTGGGGAGAGACAGAGAGACACACTCACCAACCTGATGTCTCCCACTGTCCTTCTGATCTGTCCTCCACACCTGGATACAGAGACGGTCGGGGTGATCGTTACAGTCGTCCATCACAGACACACAGACGGAGTGGGGGAGAGCAGAAACAAACAACCCCTCGTTCATGTCGCTCCTCCCCAGCGTCAACCCCATCTGCAGCAGTAACACGCCTCTCTTCCTCCGTGTCAGTGTGGAGCTGGTCTCCCAGTAGGAGGGGGGAGTAGTGAGAGGGGAGGGGGAGGGAGGGACGGGGACGGGACTGCTACAAGTCCCATAGAACCACGAGAACTGACCCGGACTCTTTCTGTCTCCACTTCGCTCCAAGTTTGTCAGGACTCGACCGAAGTCTTCAACTTGTAGCTTCTTGTGTACTCTCTCTGAGTTGAGAATCATCGCCCGGCCTGAAATATACAAGTTTATTGTTATTAAACATATACAAATGACATCTTAAAATCTTTATTTTTGTATTTTAAACATTTTGATTTAAGAATAATTGGTGATTGTCAGGATTTTTTAAAAAGTTTGTTTAACCGCTCAAACTAACAATTTTACAACTTATTTTGAGCTTTGTGTCGACTTTATTAACAAAATATATCATTTAAACATATACAAATGGCATCTTAAAATGTTTATTTTTGTAATTGAAACATTTTGATGACAAAATAGTTTATAATAGCTTAAAAAATTTAAAATTTTGTTCAACCGCTTAAACTAAGGAAATGGCTGACATTTTTCTAGAGCTGATTATCATGAAAATAAACAATTATTCTTATCAAAACATAAACAAATGGCATCTTGAAATGTTTATTTCAATGTTTGGAATAATTTTATAAGAAAATTATCGATCTTTGTGACAAAAAATATAAACTTTGTTTCCCTCGGCAATACATAATAAATCTACAGTTGATTTTACCGACAGCCGGTTTTCAAAATGGATCAGTTTTCATTGAGCGCAGGACAAATTGTTGTTGTCAAAACTTATACAAATGGCATCTTAAACTGTTTATTTTACTATTTCAAATACATTGATGACAAAATATTTGATAATTGGGAAAAAAAATTAAAACTTTGTTTGGCGCTCAAACTGACAGATAATTGAACTGCTTTCTCAGAGCTGAGAGTCGCAGTCGCAGTCTTTAAATAACAGTAATTATTGTTGAAATTTGTTGTCTTAATATGTACAAATGGTATCTTAAAATGTTTATTTCACTATTTCAAATAATTTGATGAAGGAATATTTAATTTCCGGATTTCTTTTTAAAATGTTTGTTTACCACTTAAACTGACAAATTAGCTCCTTTTCGAAAGTTTATTGTCCTGTAATAAACACGTCTTGTTATCAAAACATAAACAACTTGAAATGTTCATTTCATCAATATATATTATAAACATCACTGGGGATAAAAATATAAACTTTATTTCATTCTCTAATTTGCAATTGGCTTGTTATTGCTGACAGCTTTTTTAAAAATGAATTCTGACGTTTTCGTTATATAAAAGTAATTTCTGCATATTTATTATATTAATAATGATATCTTAGAATTTATATCTTACTATTTCAAATAGTTTTAAGATAAAATATATGAAAGTTGTTACAATTATTTACAACATTTTTCTGACCATTTTCTGACTGTCCTATAAATTAAACTTACTAATCGTATATAAATGCTATTTGTAAATATTGACTTCATCATTTAGAATATTTTGAATAAAACAATATGCAACAAATTTGCCACTAAAAGTGAATAATAATCAAGCTATTTTCTCAGATTATATAGAGTAGCAATTTCTAAAATCTTTGTTTTCAACTTAATCATCAACGATATCTTAGAACTTTTAAGGCAATATTTTCTCAAAGTAGATACAAATGACATCTTAATATGTGGATTTCAAGATTTGAACTGTTGTGATGAGAAATTCGTTATTAGTTGACAAAAAACGTAAACTTTACTCGTCACACTGTAACAATTGCAGTTGATCGGCCGACACTGCCGCTTTCCAAAATAGATCAGTTTTCATAATGACAAACAATACTTCTAGTAATGATATCTGCTGAATTATTCTCAACCATTTTTTACATGGATACCTAGGAGCATTTGAGGTTATTCCAGTGCAATTGTAATCATCAAATCAATCAAACAAACAAACAATAAAAATGAATGCCCCTAAAACAAGTATAAAAATTGTGGATTTCCGAGAGACGAACTTTAAGGACACGCCATGCAGCCATTATCTGGAACTGACAAAATGTGTCACAGGACCAATGACCGCTTATACTGTAGGTCATTCATCTACATCGTCATGTAGGAATTGTTTCAAAATATTACAGATCAATTATATTTTTTAACAAAATGTGCTTATCTTTTGGCTTCTTACTTTTTTATTAAAAAGTGTAATTATTTACATACGCTATGTGGGAATTGTATGAAAATATTGCAGATAAAAAACATATTTTCTAACAAAATGTGTATTTATTTTGGCCTATTATATCATTGAAAGGTGTATTTTTGTGCGGGGTATAAGAAGTTGGTTTACATTGCCTACCAGAATCACTTCGTCACTGTCCGATGCCTCTTTTAATTTCAAGTGACAATATTTCTTTTTATTTTCAACCTATGTGACAGGTGATAGAAACATGATGACACAAGGGGTGTATACGAAATACAAGCGAGCTATCATCAGCGAGTGAGAGATAGCAAGCCAGCTGTTTTATCCAATGGGTAACATTTTGCCACATGCGACCTTTCACCTGACATCGGTTTTCTTCGCGATTATCAGCTTTTAGATTAGTCTGAAGAAATAGCCTAGAGACAAACTACCCTAATTTCCTTAAAGTGAAACAGAGCATGTTTAATAATTCTGTATTTGCTTAGGTAACATCCAACATACCATTTGTCCTTCTTAAAGTTCAAATCATGTCGACAAAAATAATTTTCAGCTCTTTAAAGCCAAACTTATTATTTTTAGTTGTTTTCATAATCATCAACGAACGGCAATATAAATGTAATAATGTTGAAATTCAATGTCTCATTTGCTTGTATAACACTTATGTGATATGCTTCACTCAACCATATCATATTTGTTGTTGTGTCTGATGTAGAGAAGTTTCCGAAATTACGATTGACATTGGCGCGCGGCACTGTCCGGTTTTCAATCACAAAACACAACTCGAAGCTGTTAATTTTCACTGAACTTATAAGCCTTAATTGTAGTTTTCAGATACAACAAGTTGTTTTCGAGATAACAGCACCATTTTTAAAGTTTGATATATTTGATCCAAACAACATACTCTGTGCCACTTTAATGGCGCTTTATTCGAACTTGTAAATAGTTGTAAATAGTTGCGCTGGTTTTGGTAACTTAATCACTCGGCTCCTCTGTACTTGAAAGAACTACTCTCCGAGTGTCCCATCAACTGCTACCAAACTTGGCGATCTGCCTTCTCAGTTGCTGCCTTGTTCTGAATGCGCTGCAAATGTGAGATTGGGCCACACCCGGAAATAAGAGAATTTCAAAAGTCAAGTCTGGATGTGACATATGAGTGGACAAGATTTTTGCAGGAATCATTGTCAATGTACTTATCCAAACAGGCATCATGTATCTTTGTTTTAATAAATTGATTAATTACCGACTTATCTTTCAATAGCTGTCAATTTATAGATAAGTTGATAAAAAGTGAAACGTTTGTTTGCAGTGTTC
This sequence comes from Phorcus lineatus, assembly GCA_921293015.1. Lineage (NCBI taxonomy): Eukaryota > Metazoa > Mollusca > Gastropoda > Trochida > Trochidae > Phorcus > Phorcus lineatus. The sequence continues at coordinate 45,374,726 of OV121093.1, forward strand.
ATATTATTGTAAACACGTCAAAATTCATATTTTCATATTATATCGATTAAAAATTATTTCGTATATAGCATATTTTTTTTAACTTTACCACATCTGAAAAATGCAAACGCCTGTTCATTCAGCCGATATCACCTTAGTCAACGGTCAGAGATTTCGTCATTTTATATATTCGGCCTTTCAATCTCTTATTAGCTGTTAAGCTCCCCTTGTCCAACATCCAGCATGTGGCATGCAAAACAAGTTGCATAGCAATAGATTGGGTGTAACGTAATAAATATCTGCTTACAGTGACACACAGTATGTTTCATTAAGCTTGTATGTGACTTAAATAGAGCCAGAATATTATATGAACTTTGTTAAGTTTAAACCCTTTATCTAAAGTTGCATCTTTATATCTTAAATGCCAAATTAAAAAAAGTTCTTGTGTTTGATTGTGACTTAAAAACGATCATATAAATGTAAAGAATTCGACGTTCAACGTCCTATTTCGAGTATATTAGTTACACGACCTATTAAACAATACTAACTATATTTCTCGTTAGGTTTTTTTATAAATAAGTTTCCAAAATTACATTCGAGTCATTGTCCGGTTTTCGATTATAAAACTCACCCTTTTCCCTGTTTGTTGCAATTATGCTAACTGATAAGCACTGATATGTTAATTTTTAAAATAACAGCCACTATTTTTGTCGAAGAAATAACACAATTTATGAATTTTGACACATTTGACACCAAGAACTCTGTGCAACTTTAAATACGTAGAGTGGTTCTCGGTTAAGACAAAACTTGCTGTCGGACCTGCCTGTGCACCTTTCCTGCAGCCAACTCTGCCATTGTACACCCTATCCTCGACACAGTTTGGACTTAAATCTCCACGACAGGGTCTTCGGGATGGACTCTATATTGTGTCGGGGATAAATATTGTACCATGTACCATCACGCTAAATAAAATAAACAAATGGTCGACCACAAACAACAGTCTCCAGTCTATTCTAAATTCATCTTCCTTTGTCTCAGAGGTTTCATGTCCAAAATATCAACAATTCTGGTCGTTCCATCTTTTTGGTTTATTGAAGGGACAGTAGCAGGTTTTATTTCAAGTAATCAAGGTGATCTCAAGAAAACGAACATAAATGTTTTCAATTGGGTGACAATTAGAAGTTGCGTTTGTAAAATTTCCGGAATTCATTGTTATTCAACACCCGCAAATTTAGTGAAAACCGACGGCGTTTTCAAACGCAACTATTTGACCGTTAGTTATTAGGAGTTTAAGAGCGAACTCTGTTTTTGCCTCCTTATTTTTGTGTGGAAAGAACTTTGCGACTATTCTATTTCTGTAAGAGGTGAGTTAAGGTCTCACCAAATATGATTTCCCGGCATAATTTACATTACAAACATCGTACAGATAATATCAAATTGTGGCATTCGATACAGCGAGATCTTATAAAATACTTGTTTAATTTGAGGCCGAAATCAGCAACTATAAAATTCATAGAAAGATACATCGTAAAACCGTAAGAAAAAAAGTTTTAAACTAGCTTTGACCTTAGACCTTAGTGTTCCATGACAAATCAAGTAATCAGATTTCTGAACCATAATCACTTCATCAATCAATTTTCTTTAAACTTGTTCGTTTTACCCTCTAGATGCAGGTTATGATCAGTTCGATTTTTGTTATTTCAAATAGTTGGGAAAGAGGTAAGTGTCTGTTAAAGAGCCAGTCTGTGATTTTCATATTATTTTGCTTTGATACGAACCTAAATGTCATATGTTATGATATAAATTCAAAACATCTTAACTTTTCCCTCCTAATGACAAATATATGACAAACACTGTTTTTCGTTGAAAATCTAAAAACAGCCTTATAAATACACTGAGGCGGAGATCACACGTTCAGTTTACATGGATACTAGTTATATAACCTAAAAAACACTATCAACTCCAAACTGCCCTCCTGGCGGCTTTAGATAAGTTTCCAAAATTACGTTTGGCTGTTTGACGCGCACCACTGTCCGGTTTTCGATCATAATTGCGACTTTCTACCTTCGCATTGTCACTGTACAAATCCAATTAGCTTTAAATGATTCTTTTTGGTAACAGTCGATACTTCACGATCAAATTAATGGGTTTTTTTTGGTCGCCTGTCGTCACTGAGCGGCGTCATTTCCGTTGATCTCTGGCTATACATGCCTGAGTGTGCAACAATGTTGAAATATCCAAAGGTCGTCGGCCCTCTCCTTCAAGATAACTGAATAATAAATAAAGTATTAACCTGTCTGCAATACAATTGTCAAGTATAATAATTAAGTGAACTGACCTGTGTCTGACTGTCAGTGTCATACTAATGCGATAATGATCGGTTTAGCAGTTTCATACATTGACCAGTTTTGTATGGAATAAGAAATTTTGATTGACGGAAGAGATAAATACAGTAAAATGATTTAGTAAATGATATTTAAGGATTAGGCTAAAGTTGTGCATCCATAATATCATTGTCTTCCCCATTCAAAATTTGTGTATTTCAAAAGGCGCCAACTTCATGGGCTGATAACCCAAAAACATAAAGGAAATTTAAGGAAAACACTCTGTCGTGATAAAATGCTCCTCCACCCCATCCCGTATCTTCCTTTTAAAATACACACAGGACAGATGTAGAAGTATCAGATTGCTCTTTGTGGCAAGATTCCTTCAAATTGGAGATATGGTCAAAATCTGTGACATGACCAAACGCAGGTATAAGCGCATGTGTACGTGTGAAAAGGCGGCCAAGCCCGATCAGACCATATATTATTGCACGGCGCCGTGCTTTATTTGTGATAGGTTTGGGGAAATCTTATGAGGAATGGGGAGCATCCGGAAGTGTGAAAGGAATTTCTATTTTGTGATAAAAATATGTTTCACCGCAGTTGATTAATTAAGATATACTAGAGAACTATATAGTATAATTAAAAATGTTTTTTTTCTTTTTTAAAAGACATGGTTATCCATTTAAGATTGTTTTTTGTTCTCATACAATTATAAGAGGGAGACAAAGTTTATAATGTAGCATGACCTATTTTCCGAACAGCTCATCAATAAGCGCTTCAGCGACACTGCCAGGCTAAGACAATAAAGTGCCGGTAGAGGGGGGCCTCTTTATCGGATACAGTTTCATTCTAATGACTTGCTCCCCTTTTTGTTGATATATTGCTTTAAAACTTACCCCAACTGTTATCTTTGTGACAAAGAATTCATAAATGTATAAACTTGATAATAAAACATCTTTGAAACATGTATTCAGATCATCAATGCCGATTACTGCCCTTCGTGACTGTTAACTGTTAAATGTTAACTGCATTCAGAAAATAATGGCATGAAGAATACATTAAATGATTAAATATAAATGTCATTGAATCATGTTCTGGATTGTGAATTTGTTAGTATCAAAATTCCTTTTCAAAAGTAAATTTCTATTAATCGTATGATGTGTATACAAATCTGATGTCGGCCTAGGCATTATATTTATCTTAGACTAATATTCAGTCTCTGAAATATAATGCTCTAAAACGATTTGTAAAAATGGCTCTGGCGCCGTGTTGATGCTTCGCATCAAGGTTTTCTTGTCTACATAAGAAGGAAGGAAGTGTTCCTGTAGTAGGCGATGCACTTGATTCGGTTGTGCTCTTTCTACAAATCATTTTCAAAGAATCTATCACACTGAGCGACCTTTTCAGCGTGCGTTTCCCTCCCATCTAAACTGGCCATAAAAAGCTGAATCTTGTCATTGTCACTTGTCACTATATATCATTTGGTTTTAATTATGATCGTCTCTTTGGTAAAAATTTTATTTTTATTGTTAATAACTAAATAGCAGGTTTAATTGAGTGCAGTCTCTTTACACCTACATATAGTTGTGTAATGATGTAGTAATATCATTAGTATCGATGTTTGTATCGCTACCACACACACTCTAGACAACATGTTACCTATAGGATATTTATATCGCGAGGGTCCAAGATACATTGTTGTAACGCCATAAAGAACTATATATATATATCGATACTAAAAACATTATTTGTCTAAAAAAATAACTATTTAAGCCGGCAAACTTTTTAATCTACTTAATGTGATAAGACAAAGAACAGATTTACAACATTGCTGACTTTCTATCTCAAACAATCATATCGCAGCTTCTTTTGCAATTCTCCCATGATATATCATCTCGTCTCGCCTAATAAAACTGGGGTCGGATGTATCGTCTGGGCATTAAGCCCACAATACTCAGGTCTACCTACACTGCACATAGGTCTACCTAAATGATACACAGGTCTACCTAAATGTGAACATGTCTGCCTACATGATACACAGGTCTACCTGCATGATACACATGTCTACCTACATGATACACAGGTCTACTTACATGATACACAGGTCTACCATATGATACTAAGGTCTACCTACATAATACACAGCTCTGCCTACATGATACACAGGTCTACCTGCATGATACACAGGTCCATCTTCATGATACACAGGTCTACCTACATGATACACAGGTCTACCTACATGATACACAGGTCTACCTACATGATACACAGGTCTACCTACATAATACACAGGTCTACCTGCATGATACACAGGTCTACCTACATGATACACAGGTCTACCGACATGATACACAGGTCTACCTACATGATACTAAGGTCTACCTACATGATACACAGGTCTACCTAAATGTGAACATGTCTGCCTACATGATACACAGGTCTACCTGCATGATACACATGTCTACCTACATGATACACAGGTATACTTACATGATACACAGGTCTACCATATGATACTAAGGTCTACCTACATAATACACAGCTCTGCCTACATGATACACAGGTCTACCTGCATGATACACAGGTCCATCTTCATGATACACAGGTCTACCTACATGATACACAGGTCTACCTACATGATACACAGGTCTACCTACATGATACACAGGTCTACCTACATAATACACAGCTCTGCCTACATGATACACAGGTCTACCTGCATGATACACAGGTCTACCTAGATGATACACAGGTCTACCTAGATGATACACATATCTACCTACATGATACACAGGTCTACCTACATAACACACAGGTCTACCTACATGATACACAGGTCTACCTACATGGTACATAGGTCTACCTGCATGATACATAGGTTTACCTAGATGATACATAGGTTTACCTAGATGATACACAGGTCTACTTACATGTCAGTTTGAAGTGTGAACTCTGTCATCAGGTACTTAAATCTAATTGTTCAAGGTAGATACTTGTACAGCTCACGAATTCCACAGGAGGTGGTAGAAAAACTACCAGGCCTAAAATTTGAAATGAAAAGGGACAAGAGAACTAAGGTTAGCTTCATTGCCATTTCCATTCTGTTGCTATCTTAATTTTCTTTTCTGTAAAAAAAACCATTTGAAGTTATTGGGTTTATAGGGCTAAATTTATTTGGAGAAAAGTGTATGTTAATAATATGAAAATCCTGTTAAATATTAAAAAACAAAATGCATGTTGTAGGATGTGCCTACAGTGAGGTTAAAATTATTAAAGCAGTGCTTTCCCTATTATTTTTATAGGAAATAAAGGAATGTGACAGTACAGAAAATTCATGAAACAATTGACACACAATATTTCAACTTAGAAACACTGTTTGTATAGATTTTAAAGAATGCAGGGAGTTAACTTAAATTATGAATTCACTAGAAATAACCCTTCATTCCTTGTGATATTTTAAACAAGTTATGAAATATCCTCTTACCAAGACAGTTATGAAATAGAAATCATGTGGTGCCCGTAGACATATCACAATATAGACCCTTTTTCCAGGATCACAATATAGACCCTTTTTCCCTGGAAAAATAACGCGACGGCTAGCTCATGAATATTTAGTGGAGGCGGAAAGACCGGAAGCTCCGTAGCGTGCCTCCACTCGCCTCAACATTTACAGCGCGTAGTTTTCAAATGTTTTGAAGTAATTCCACCATAAACATAGCATTTTTAGCGAGAATTGGTCGTAAATATTTGGTGTTTAAATGTATATTTCACCAAACCTATCTTTAAATTATTTTTAGACGGGATGTAGATTGTCAAGTGACGACGCCTTTGTAGCTTGTTTACAAACATTGAAATACCGATGTATCTGCAAATAAATTAAATCCAGACACAATATAGGTCTTGTAAAACAATATTTAATTCGTATTTTGATACAAAATCACACATCTGACATAAATATGGTTAAATAAGACTCTAAAATAGTACACAACTTTGTCTCATAGATTCAGACCCAGTCTAGTGATAGCTAGGCCTATGATTTGCTGACACGGGTTTATTATGTTATAAATTCAGACTTTGTGATGTAAACGATATGCTGCATTCTGATTGGATCAGACATGGTCATGTGATCGGTATACATTTCAATGAACCCAAAGTTGAGGGTTGTACAAAATAACCTTTGAACAGTAAATGCAGGTTATACGATATCATGCTGGAACTATTTTCTTCCCTCGGGGATTCCCCTGATCCATCCTTACCTCAGTCTTGAGGGTCGTCTCTGATTTCCATAATTGTTCGTTCACGTTTGATGTGACCAATCCCAAACCGACACCCTAAAGTGACAGCTGACAGCTGATAGCCAAAACACGCTGTACTGTCACCTAGATTCTGGACAGTATAAATACGCGAGTGTTATTTGTTAACTTTGATCTATTTAAATTAGACTTTACATTTTCCACTTTTTTCCAAAAATATAATCATTGTTAGTTTTTTGATACACAAAATGTATTATTTGTAGAATAAAAAAGTGTCATTTTTACCGAGACTTTGGAACTATTTTGTTTATGCGTCTGAATACGGGTAGAGATCCGTCTTGGTGTAACCGGTACGTAGGTCAGTGCGACAAGCAGCTATAGAATTGCATTTCGAATGCATTTTCGCTTTAAATACAACGTTTGAATTTATAAGAAATGAATTTCATCATATGGTTGTCCACACGGTTATAACCTGTTTGAAACTTGTAAGATAAACTTTTGTATAACCGGCGTCGCAAGCTTGCCGGTTATACAAGTTTATCTTACAAGTTTCAAACAGGTTATAACCGTGTGGACAACCATATGATGAAATTCATTTCTTAAATATCCATAGGATATTTTACTAAATAATATTTCAAAGAAGGTGAAACACTGATAATAATAAACCCCTCCCGTACATCAATAAAGACTCTATATCTTGTATCTTTTCGATTTGTAGATTCATTTTATTGTACAAAGATAGAAGCAATTTACTTTCATAAAACGTTCCAATTAACTATCTTTGTTTTAATGGAGAGTCAATTAATAATGGTAACGTATGTAATTGCCTTTATCCTATAGATGTTATTTTGAAATTTCAGAGACGCAAAAAATATGCAAATTTATATATAGATATTATTTTGAAAGGATGAAGTATTTCACAATGAGTAACACAATCAAGCAATGTGAGATTTTTTTCTAGAATTTTGGGCAATGGAGTTTTGCTTTTTTCACCAAAAGAGCCATTGAAATACAACCATTAACCATTTAATTAACAAAATTCAAATATATTTAAAGTATTTCACCAGAAAATAATCAAAACTCTTGATGGGAATCAAGAATGTTGATAGTCCCCTCCTCCTTATCCTATCTCAAGTGAAATGTATGTTTCAATATTGAAAAAATATTTATCACTGCCAGTAGACAGTCTGTTTTTATATTTGCATTTGTTCTTGCATATATTGTTTGATAAAAAGTAAGATGGTTGTTATGCTAAATACAGGTTTGAAAGTTCCAATTATATTTCATTTGTACACAAAACATGTAACCAGAGGAAATTAGTTGAAATTTGAACATTTTCAATTCTCTTTTACTATAAATGGGCTACAGCTTTACCTATTCTTATTGATATTCACTAATTCATCTAAGAAATTATTTGAGAAATAATTGAAGAACAGTTATTAATTCACTTAATTCATCATTTACTTTTTTAGTAACATTTAGATTCATAAACAAGACAAAAAGTTAAGGATATCTGTAACTTTTTCAATTATGAACTATGATTTATTTACTGATAAATTGGAACAATACTAAAAATCAAAATTCCAATAAGCCCAACTTATCTCATCTACCGGGTAGTTTATTTCATATTTAGGATGTTATTGTATTTGAACTCTATACATTCAATTTAATAATGAAAATGAAATACCTTGGGAAAATTATTTATGATTGACAGTCCAATCTATGCCTGACACACTGCGTGAGGTTGTCAGAAAGGGAAAATTAATTGGATGCCAGTATATGCAGATAATTAAAATATATGTATATTGATTAATACCTGGACATTTTACCAAGTAGATTTTGCTTCAAATGGCAATATTTGAAAGATGAATAATTGTTGTGATATCCCTAACATCTGTCCAGATTGATCCCTACTCAGTATCAACTTAGGATTACTAATTTTATTAATGTTTAATTTTTCCTTTTATTTAGGTAGGCCATTAATTTTCTTAAATTTATTTGCTTCTTTCTTTAATTTCTGTTGATTGATGAAAGGCTCTGTATTGAGACTACCCAATTATCAATGTTAATATGAAAAATTACTCTAAGAAAAAGTGGTGAAATCCTATCACCATGTACAGAGGTATATATAGGTAAAGCTAGGTTACATGTATCTGACCTGTCAATATAATGAAGTAAACGTGAGAGAACAGCAAAAAATAACGCTAAGAAATTGAAATAAAACTTTGAAGAATATCATTTAATCACTGTCTGGTATATATAGTTAAATACGTTTAATATATCAGGAATGGTCGCCACATCACTTCGCTAGTTGCTATCCACTGGGATCTCAGTAACATACATATGGGGGTCTCTCTGTTTATGTCGTTTTGCAGACATGAACCCTTCACGCAAGTTGAACTTTTGGTTGTCAATCCTCAGTAAAAAGTGTTTATGATTTTAGAAATATGAGGGATGCTACTCCCCCGTTGTTTACTTGTATCAGTAGTTGATAAGACAGAGGATTAGTATAAAATGTTTGTCAGCCGCCAGTCCGCTCGCCGCCATGTTTTGCCTCAACCACTATCAGCTGTTATGTTAATGAGGTCAAGGTCGTATGTAAATGAGCGCGCGAAAAAGGGTCTATATGATCAATTTAAAAAATAAACGTTTGATTGATCTGGAATTTTGGATTTGATTGCATTGGGCTGGATCAATTATAGCTATTAGGACAGAGGTTGTATATGACATAATGGAGCAGCTTACTTTGAGGGGAGAGAATGAAATATATAATCTAATCAAAAAATTATACTTTTGATTTATTTGATACAAATGGATTGTATTGGATTAGCTCGTTAACCCTCTTGATGCCCGTCATTTGACGCTATACACTCGCTCAGTGCCGCTAACATTTTGTGGAAACGCAAGATATAGGTCAACGTCGTACAAAAAAGGTCACCAAGGCGTTATTAATGTTCGGAAATAAATGAAATTTTAACCCTGGAAAGCTGAGATGTTTATCACTGGGTCAATGTATTTTTTTGTGAAAAGAAATTAAGTTTAAAATGATAATGCGTTGATTTTAAACGGCAGAGGCATTTTTCACGCTAAAGTTCAATCAACGGGAACTGTTACTCCGTTGTTTCATAGATTGTTATCAAATTGTTGTTTCTAAAAATGTGAATAAATTATCATTTTTCAAGAGAGAAAACGACAGTGATCACGATGGTATGTTTACTTTCTTAATGCGACCGATTGTTCACGAAATAATACGAGTTATCTTTTTGTAATCATTTTGTTGAACATTGTTTCGCGTGACGTCACTGACAAACAAAGTGCCGAAAATGGACTGTGCATGGAAATGCGTCCTAATTTTCCACAATAAAGGCATAGTGACTGAAATTTCATCCACTGATAGTTAGTATTTCTATTTTGAAAATGATGTAACTTTCGGCAACTTTGCAACAGAAATTACGGTTTCTTTCTTTTGGCAGCACACAGTATGAGTTTCTGGTAGGTAAAATCTTTGTCTGAACAGCCTATTTGCAAATGCATACAAAAATGCAGATAAAATGTTGTCTTATCATCTCATACAATATGTAATTATAAAACTAGAATTCATAAACTATCCTATTGAAAAGATTTGCTCTGCTTTTTGGAGTAACAATCCAACAAAATCATTTTGACAAAAACGGAATAAAAAATATCGGGAACGTATCTCGGCAGTTTTAGCAATGCAGTTCGGTTGCATCCCTTCAGCAAATTAAAAATGTATTTAGCGTGAATATTTACTCATGATCACAGTTTAAATTATGGAAAACATTCATATTCTTCAATTAAATAGTTATCTATTAAAAGAAAATATTTATTTGCCGATTAGTTTGATTAAACTCGTAAGTCAAAAGGAATATGTCCGCGGTCACCTCGGCTCGTAAATTAAACTCAGAGTGATCTTACTATATCTTTTAGAGAAGAAAACAAATTTAGATATGAAGTATTTTAGCAATCATATGGATTTAATGTTCTTGCTTCACACGGACAAATATAAATATAAAAACTAAAGCTTCCCAAACCCGGCCGACTTGATTGACGCCTGTCCGTAATCGTATCAGCTCCGCCCAGGTTGAAAAATCACTATTACTCAAACAAATTGATATATGGATCGAATCAATCAAAATAAATTCAAGATATATCTTCCTGGCTTTGAAATTTCAGTAAAGTGTTATTTTGATAACTGATATGTTGAGAACAGTGGGCTAATTCAAATTGGATGTTCTTTGTAATTTTCTCCTTTTGCATTGTTAACCCTTCCGTTGCTGAATATTATTTTGACCAGTTTTGCCCCCGTGGCTGAATTTTCCAGCACTCGCCTCGCTACGGTAATAACGCAATTAGCCCCTGTGGCCGAATTTTCCAGCGCCGCCAGATGCGACCGTTTTAACAACATATGGCGTGTTTACATGGCGGAATACGGACGTTATCGTCGTTTTATACAAAGCTAGTCGGCGAATCCCGTGTTATAAATGGATGATACTTACTTGACACTTTGAATGAAATTTCTATCACCCCTGGAACGGTTTCTACAACCGAAGTAAACTTGTTTTCAATTCGGGCGCCATAACTCAATAAATTCCAAGAGCGCATGCGCGAAATCAAAACGAAACTAAAGATGAATTGTTCCTTTTCACATCGATATAAAAATTATTTTTATAATATGTCTGGAACGAATTTTACTAAATTTTAAAAATTGTCTTCATTTCAAACATTATAAAATCATTTAATCACTGAGTGCACACATGCAAATTATATACGGAATTGAAGCTAATTTCTTGCTCTATATTTCACGATAAATTTTATTACGATACGCCATCCTAAACGAAAGATATAAATAACGAAAGCAGGGTAGTGATAAATCCCGATAACGTTCTGACCCCCACAGTAATATTACTAAGCTAGTAGCCCCGGGCAAACGCACGCGCTCAGCGCGTGCAGGCGGGGTATCCCCGCTGAAAAATACACTCACACTTAACAGAAATTGTCTTTATTTCCAATTTTATAATTCAAGTTATTCGCTTTGTATACATGCAAATTATATATGGAATTGAAGGCAATTTATTCTTCTTTACGAAAAAATAAATCATAACAATCTTTTGCACTGTAATTAGAAGTTATTACCAACGTAACGTGGGTATAGCTAGTGAATAAAGTCTTTGATAATCGCCTTACCGCGACATTTGTCGCATAATTTCCACACGTTTTATTTTGATGCAAATATGGGCAAATTACACATGAAAATGAAGGTATTTATTTCCTCTTTACGTTGATATGAAAATGATAAATATGTACCGCTTGGTTTGGAATATATATAGTTTGCAAAGATTGTACCCTCAGGTATTTGAAAACAGATTTTGATGATTGCGACATCACTTACCGCTCCTTTATTGTTTCATTGTAATTTGCAAATTTTACATAGAATTGAAGACGATCCTTTTCTCTTTATTGTGATATAAAAATGTTGATAATGCGCTCTGCCGTTAAATGGATAGGAAGTGTAAAAAGCAGTTGAAAAAATCGCTTCTCGGTTAACAAGATATGAATAGAGAAATTGCCTGTTTGCGCAATGCTCGTCGGGTCTTTACTGATTTTCGTTTACATACAAATCTTATATGGAAATAAAGATCATCCTTTTCTCTATATTTTGATATATGAAATTTCAAAATGTCCCGAGAACTTTATGTGATATAAAGTGCGAGAAAATGGTAAAAACACAAAGAATAAAGAAAAGTCGCAATTTTGCGGCACTTGCTGTATCTTTATTTTATATACTGCATATAACTTTTTTACATCAAATCGAAGACAATTATTTCCTCTTTATCACGAGGTAATCAATTTCAAAATACGCCTAGCTGTTGAGAAGATATAAACGAAATAAAGGCACATGTCAAAATCGCCGTTCAGTTTACATGATTTGAATAGAGAAATTAGCTTTTTGTGCGGCGCTTGCTGTGTCTTTATTTATTTTTGCGCATGTACAAATTTTACATGGAATGAAAGACAATCTTTCTCTCTATCTTATAATATAAAAATTGTCAAAATCAGTTGACCACATCATGTGAAGATTGGTGTGACAAAATGGTGTAAAACTAAAAATATGTAAAAATCACCTTTTTTGCGGCACATGCTGTATCTTCATTTCAGGTGGCGTAGTTATGTATTTTATATTGAATTGAAGACAATTTTCTGCTCTTTCAAAAGATCCAACCGGTATTGTAATACGCCCAAGGGTTCAGAGCATAGGGCGTGCGATAGGAAGGCGTGCATAGGGTCAAAATGCACGCGTCTCAGTAAACGATAGCATGCGCGGGTCGGTAAGCTCGTGCGAGAGGGTAGAAAGTGCCCACAGGCTATTAGCACGTGCGGCGGGGAGTGGGGAAAAATTGAGTGATTTTAACGTTTATTTTCGGTACGATAAACATTATCAATACTCTCATAACTTTCGGAGCATGTTCGCGCATTATTTAGAACACCAACGAAACAAAACACGGTTGCTTAGCGGCAGCCGGAACGAAAATACAAGCGTTGAACTGAGACTACTGCTAGGCAATAAATTTCCGGGACCCGCTACCGAGACCCGCGGTCATAATTAGTTAGCGTGAGAAAAATAGAGTGTGCTACTCGCATCCCGCTAAGAGGACTTGCGGGCAAAGCTAATTTCATCCCGGAATATTCCGGGACCCGCATCTTAAGGGTTAATAATTTATTTTTTATTATTTTTTTCATTATGATATTCCTGCCACAAGACAATGTCGACATGTCGAATGTCAGTCGTTGGAACATGATAATATCAACTAGTTCTTATTTGCCACAGTCGCTGCCAGTAAGTCACATTACTCACATCTGAAGCTTTTAAAAATTATTTCCAAACAACAAGGGATTCCCCGAACAAGCAAGCGGTAAATATCGCGAGGGACTCCGGAAATGACGATAGAATGTACGTCACGTCTCGCCTCCCGTGGCTCGTGCTGTTTACCAGACGACAGGTGGTTGTTCCGCGCCCAAATAAAACGTTCGATTGGAAGATGAAACAAACCCTCGTAATCATAGTCTTTTATATCCCTCAAATAAAAATAAATGAATAAGTTTTGGTTAAACATGTATCCTAATAACATATGCTTGACAAATTGTTCTCATCTTTTTGAACTGATTTTTATAGGTAAACATTTTAAAATATATTCTTGATTTATTACAAAAAGGCAGTAAAATAATGCACAAGACATTTTCAAGGCATTGGGTTTTACCATGTAATTGGTACATATCGAAGCAAACAAAAATGTTAAAATGGTATTGTGGTTTATTCTCTTATTGCACAATAACCATCAGATGTCCGTACCACATTCGTTTATTGAAATAAGATCTCCCGAAAGTGGTATCTACAGTGTCACAGCCATATTGTAAACAAAACTGACCCGGGAGATGCAATGCAGTCTGCAAAACAAAACGACCGTTTAGCAATTCCGTACGAATCAAATCAGATATCGAGGACATAAACATAAAGAAAAATAAAAATGCTATCCTACGATAGTATTTTCAGGTAATGTTAGTAATGTGTTCGCCCTAATCGGGCTCGCAAAGTTGACATCGCGAATCGTGTTACAAAGTTTTTGCTCCCGTCAGATTTGACTGTTACACATGCTTGTGTCGAATCGTTTTGTCATAGGCTGCATCCTTTTAAATTACGACAGTTGACACAATAAAAATGACCTGTAGATCTCAAATCAATGACAGAAAATTTGTCAGTCATTTGTTTTGGCGAAAGAAAATGAGAATGTATCGAAATTTCCAACTGATCATTAGGCATGCTCTCCTCGCTAGCGAGGTAAACCGGGCCATTTTGTTAAGTTTTTATAGGCAATGACGGTTGACCCTTGCTTTTTTGACAAATGGTTTTGGGAAAGTGTGAACATGATATTACTATGTCATAAGGATATTCCTATTCAATATTAATTTCTGTACATACATTTCATGTTATATTTTGAAATTAGATTTAAAGTCAATAGCTTAATGCAGGTTATGAATGATATTTATTTTCCTATAGTCAAAGAATGGTGGAAATTATTCACAATTGAAACTCATACTTGTTTATCACCTTTCTTGGTTTTTCTAAAAGCTTTTTTCATAATCATAAGTTGAATTCTAAACTAGATACACTGTAGATTTTGTTAGTAAAGTTGGAATTTATTGTTACATTGTTTTTTTCCTGATATGCATGTGATTATGTACACATGCCATGTAGAGAATTAACCCCCAATTGCGATGGCCAAGGACCATATGTGGCCTTGACAAGGTTTTTACCAAAACTTTGATTTCTCAATTTATATAAGGTTTTATAACAGAAAAAAAGTTATAAAATGAAGCTATATTTACAGGGAATCTGAGAATATGGTTGTCAAGTAGAATTGGTAAAGATATCTTTTCACATGCATTGTAGAGAATTAACCCCTATAGGTCATGGCCAAGGACCATAAGTGGCCCAGACAGGTTTTTGTGTGATAACCTTGATTTCTCTGTTAATAATAGGTTCTATAGTGCAAAAAAGTTATCAAAATGAAGCTATGCATACAGGGATTATTTTATTATTGTTGCCAAGTGGAGTTGGTAAAAATATCTAGCTACATGCATTGTAGAGAATTAAACCCAGTGCCCATGGCCGAGGACCATATTTGTCCTGGTGAATGTTTAGTGTGTAAACCTTAATTTCTCTGTTAAAATCTTATCATATGATACAAAAGTGGTATCAAATTGAAGCTTTGTTCCATGGTTCTCGAACAAAATGGTTGTCAACTTGTATTAGTGGAGATTTATCTTTTTTTCTTGGGTTGCGGATGGGGTCATAGCTGGGGACCATATATGGTCCCGTGGCATTGTGGGAGATTTGAGGGGAGGGGACCTTATATGGTCCCCGGGCACTCTAAGGGTTAAGCACTGAGGCTTACATTAAACTCAGAGAAAACCTACCAGTTATAAAAACATCAAACTTCTCTATTGTTTATTCGTTTAAATATGGATGATATGTATTTTGCTTCTTCACAAAAATGCTTGTTAATAAGTCTTTAATTAAAAGCAATTAAAATATCAAATCTCAATTTCGAAGATTGAACCCTGAAAGTGACAAAAGAATCTTTTTAGAGAAAAAGAATTATAAAAAAAGTTGAATTATTTGAATCATAATTTTTTGATAATTTTCAAGTTTTGCAAGCAGGAAGGGGTGGTGCAGGTGCAGGAAGCAGGTTGTTGCAAGCAGGAAGGGGTGGCGCAGGTGCAGGAAGGGGGTTGTTGGAAGCAGGAAGGGGTGGTGCAGGTGCAGGAAGGAGGTTGTTGGAAGCAGTAAGGGGTGGCGCAGGTGCAGGAAGGGGGTTGTTGGAAGCAGGAAGGGGTGGTGCAGGTGCAGGAAGGGGGTTGATGGAAGCAGGAAGGGGTGGTGCAGGTGCAGGAAGGAGGTTGTTGGAAGCAGTAAGGGGTGGTGCAGGTGCAGGAAGGGGTGGTGCAGATGCAGGAAGGAGGTTGTTGGAAGCAGGAAGGGGTGGTGCAGGTGCAGGAAGGGGTGGTGCAGGTGCAGGAAGGAGGTTGTTGGAAGCAGGAAGGGGTGGTGCAGGTGCAGGAAGGAGGTTGTTGGAAGCAGGAAGGGGTGGTGCAGGTGCAGGAAGGAGGTTGATGGAAGCAGGAAGGGGTGGTGCAGGTGCAGGAAGGAGGTTGTTGCAAGTAGTAAGGGGTGGTGCAGGTGCACGGAGGAGGTTGATGGAAGCAGGAAGGGGTGGTGCAGGTGCAGGAAGGAGGTTGTTGGAAGCAGGAAGTGGTGGTGCAGGTGCAGGAAGGAGGTTGTTGGAAGCAGTAAGGGGTGGTGCAGGTGCAGGAAGCAGGTTGTTGGAAGCAGGAAGGGGTGGTGCAGGTGCAGGAAGGAGGTTGTTGGAAGCAGTAAGGGGTGGTGCAGGTGCAGGAAGCAGGTTGTTGGAAGCAGGAAGGGGTGGTGCAGGTGCAGGAAGGAGGTTGTTGGAAGCAGGAAGGGGTGGTGCAGGTGCAGGAAGGGGATTGTTGGAAGCAGTAAGGGGTGGTGCAGGTGCAGGAAGCAGGTTGTTGGAAGCAGTAAGGGGTGGTGCAGGTGCAGGAAGCAGGTTGTTGGAAGCAGGAAGGGGTGGTGCAGGTGCAGGAACGAGGTTGTTGGAAGCAGTAAGGGGTGGTGCAGGTGCAGGAAGCTGGTTGTTGGAAGCAGTAAGGGGTGGTGCAGGTGCAGGAAGGGGGTTGTTGGAAGCAGGAAGGGGTGGTGCAGGTGCAGGGAGGAGGTTGTTGGAAGCAGGAAGGGGTGGTGCAGGTGCAGGAAGGAGGTTGTTGGAAGCAGGAAGGGGTGGTGCAGGTGCAGGAAGAGGATTGTTGGAAGCAGTAAGGGGTGGTGCAGGTGCAGGAAGCAGGTTGTTGGAAGCAGTAAGGGGTGGTGCAGGTGCAGGAAGGGGGTTGTTGGAAGCAGTAAGGGGTGGTGCAGGTGCAGGAAGGGGGTTGTTGGAAGCAGTAAGGGGTGGTGCAGGTGCAGGAAGCAGGTTGTTGGAAGCAGTAAGGGGTGGTGCAGGTGCAGGAAGCAGGTTGTTGGAAGCAGTAAGGGGTGGTGCAGGTGCAGGAAGCAGGTTGTTGGAAGCAGGAAGGGGTGGTGCAGGTGCACAGAGGAGGTTGATGGAAGCAGGAAGGGGTGGTGCAGGTGCAGGAAGGAGGTTGTTGGAAGCAGTAAGGGGTGGTGCAGGTGCAGGAAGCAGGTTGTTGGAAGCAGGAAGGGATGGTGCAGGTGCAGGAAGGAGGTTGTTGGAAGCAGGAAGGGGTGGTGCAGGTGCAGGAAGGAGGTTGTTGGAAGCAGGAAGGGGTGGTGCAGATGCAGGAAGCAGGTTGTTGGAAGCAGGAAGGGGTGGTGCAGGTGCAGGAAGGAGGTTGTTGGAAGCGGTAAAGAGTAAAATTTATCTATCACTGGCTTGTCTAAACCATGCTGCCAACAAGTTGAAATTGTGTTTTGAATAAAGCGCCCTCTTTGGCGAAAAGTTGCAATTGTTATTGGACTATCGAAATCTATGGCAGCAGCCTGGACGACAAGTAAAGAGAAGTATGGGAAAAGCGGCAAGGTTTATCTTATGTAGTCTTGCGCAGAAAAAGTCCATGCATGGAAGATGTAGTATATAAAAATAGCACAAGCTCTTAACCGATAACTTAATGCATGTTTTAACAAATCTATAAGTTTTATCCTAAAAGAGTATCCTCAAATAAGAACTACAAGCCACAACAAGATCTATTGGAAAACATAAGGTAAGTAACATGATTATATGTCCAGAATAAAAACTACCTAGACTCTCAATATACAGACCTACATTTTCTTAACTCTTTCATTGTCAGAGGAAAAGATGGATTTTGTTCTTTGAGATATCTATTTCTTTAACACTTATTTTCTGAAATGTATCACTCTCTAACATAAAATATCATCCTACATTCATATTTTATATCTGTATTCAAGATGTAAGGCGCTTTTGAAACCTAACTGTAGAGAAAGAAACAACTAATATTAACATCTCGACAGAAATGTGGGCTACTTATTTGCCTAAAGCGGTCACGTGCCGTTGGTATATTTTTCAATGTTAAACTGGGTCACGCTCGACCCTAGTAATGAGACAACTGCCAATAGTTTTCTCCCTTGGTCCACTGTTAGGTAAACAAAGGCTACGCTACGCTGGTTTGTTGAACCCTACCTTTTCACGCTCTGTGTATTTTCCCACAAATTAAAGCCATTTCTGGACGGGAAAAAGTATGTTATTGTAAAAAGGAAATGTACATGCAAAAAAGCCTTGATCGGTTCCCTCGCTCGCTGTGAGGTTGTCCATAAGCAAGAATGAGATTTGAATGGCGAACTAGAAAACCTATCTGTACATATATTAGTCGAGGTAATCGCCGACTTTTTATCCATATCAAACTTTCAAACCAACCTGAGCATTATGTCGTGAGCTTGCATGTTCTGTGCATACAACACTTTCAAACTCACTCGCTCCTTTCACGCCGTCCGCCATGACAGAACTCAAACTTCGTTCTCGTTTGATATTCAACTCATGAACACATGATATATCTCCAAATCAAACTCAAGGACACATGGTAACTTATAATATATATGTTTTTTGTACAAATAAGAACTTTGGGATTATAGGTCTGCCTGTCATGATCAAAGAAGTCGTCAATCTATCAAAGTGGCACTTATTGCCCTCTCATAATTTTTTCTTAATTCATACAATATGGTCATTATTCATTTCATAAACTTCCAAAATGCCTCACAGTCGCTATTTTATCTTCTCATATCTAACAGGATGGTTTAAATTATCATGATATTATTATATAATTACATTAATGTTGACACAAAAACCATACCTCTGTTACAGAAGGGCCTAAAATATAGTTTCAACCAACCAAACCACTGTCGTCTAGTGGTATGATGATCGACCTACCGCGTAGAGGTGTAGTGTTACGTAGTGATAAGTTAGATTATGGGTTTTTATGTTTAGAATAAGGTTTAAGTAGAGAGATAGTATTTGAAAGTAGCAAATGTGTAGACAAAAGAATAAATCGAATAGGTAAGAAGATGTGATGAGAGATATAAAAAAAACCCATTATTGTGCAGGGATTGAAATTCCCTTCATTTCAGTGCCGAAACGCACGGGTAAATTTCATAGGGCACGGTGGGCATGTCAAAACAAATCGCTTAGAATCATGAAGTTTAATATTAGACTGTCAAAATCTTTGATTTTAAACCTTTCAGCATTTTCTGAGGCCGTGTTACCTATTACCTATTTAAATTGTTTGATTCACAAAATTTCAAACTTATGAATCTCTTTTGGTCGAAATCAAAACAAATATTTGTCAGAAATACGATCGCAAAAGCACATTGTTATTGAACACCGGTGATTCGAGAATTAGTTACCGAGTAGTTTTTGCGCCTATAGGAATGGATAGCTGAAGCTCGATCAATTACGTTTAAGTGAATGATAGGATATAACAATATCAATATGATCGAATAATAAAGATCGACAACATACCTCTCAAACTTCAAAAGATTTTATAATTGCACAAATTACCGAAAAATGAACGCCGAAGTCGGTAACATTATCGTACAGAAGCTATAAAAAGGAAACACCGTTTGGAATATCGATGCGTTTTCTTAACGACAAATAACATTGAAATTACGCTATCGGGTCCATGATAATTTTTTCGATTGTCTTTATTCGAGTAATATATGAATAAATTTAAGCATTTATTTCTGTTTCATTTTTTAAATAAAATACGAGTGACTGCTAAACAGTTTATTCAAACATTTTATATTGTATCGGTAATATGTTGCCATTAAATTATCACGACCACGTGTGTCAAGCAACTTGGAGTCGTATTTTCGTACATAGTTATAAAAACTCGATCTAATTTATGTTTTTAGAAAAAATATTTGTAAAAAAAGCATATTATCGATGTTTTGATAATGCATGTACGAATAAACTATTTGAATTTCCGGTTAAATTTACCTGAAGGAAACGTGCTCATTCATTAAGGCACTGTAGAAAAACCACCATTCACAAACACTTTGAACTATTCTTGTAAGAAATGCATTTGTAAATAAATAAATAAGTCATTTTAAACTTGAAACCAGATTGAAGTGATAATTCAATCTAAGTTGATTAAGATAATAACATAAAAAAATGTTTTACCATGACAGACACAATTAATAAAATATCTCATGTTAATTATTGATATCCTGTTAAATAGACTTATATTATGAAATATGTTAGAAATAACTTTCTTGATTCTTATGGATGGTGACAGTAAACAAACTCGGGCAATTCTCCAGAGCTGGCCTCTACCAAAATACAGGAAATGGTTTGTTTGTGACAGGGGAAACAATCTCCAATTTTGTAAGGTGTGTCTGCAGATTGGTTTCCCTTAGGGAGGGATGTAAAGCCTACCGGTAAATACATCTTGATGCATTTTCTATAATGTCTGTACAAATTCTTTTTGTGCTGAATTTAAAACAAATTCAGTAAATAAATTTCTTCATTATTTTGATCTTATGATCCTGATCTCTGTTGGCACACTCAATTTGTTCAGGGCACACACAAATTTTACATTGGGTGCCTTGGGGCACACTTAGAAAAAATCTCAATTCTATCCCTGTTGTGACGTAATGAATAACTGAGCATTTGCTATAGTGATTTAACCAAATAGAGAGAGTAATTCGTGACGTCAAGGTGCAAAGTTATCGAGGTCATAGGTCAGCACTTTTTCGGCCAGGTCAAGCAGAGGGTAGTATGCAGATGGGTAAAGTATTTTAGGGGTAGAGTAAGTATAGGGTAACGAGAGGTTAGGAAAGTAGATTTAAGAGTAGGAATTGTATGTTCATGTAAAATGCCTTAACTTTTTTAATAATCAAATGATGAAAAACCTTCGTTCGTATTTATTCACTGCCGTGTACTCGGTAAGGAGGGGACGTTTCAAGATGGCGATCAAAACAGTACAACAAAGATAGGATTAAATGGTTAAATTTTACTGTGAATAGTCAGGAGATGAATAAGCAATATATTGGTGCAGCGTTTGGTTGCACAAACTTCAAGACAGCGTAATTGCCATATAAAGTTGAAGTCTTTGGCACTTATATTTTCGAAGCGGGGATGACTACTGTAAAAGTGTATTTTCCTACCCTTAAGGAGCTTGAATATTATAGATATTTTCACACAGTGTTGCTATCGTTCGTGATAAAGATGTCTGTTCAATCAAAAGTGAATTGCTTGAGTAATTAATCAGCTATTGCCAAATTAAAAAAATCAACAAGGCAGCAGAGGGAATTCGGTTTTAAATCGGAGGAGGGGAGCCAGAAATAAAGGTAGCGAGGGGACCGTTTTGGATGGCGAGTGGACATAAAAGGGTATGGAGGGAATTCAATTTCAGAAAAATTTTCTGTAGATGAGACAAAACTGCTGATGTTACAATTTTGAACTCGACCATCCATTTCAAACCTAAACTGACAAACTGAATGTTTAGACCCCCAAACTGGCAAAGTTGTTATTTTCACAAAAGACTATCATTCAGTAAAATTTAACCATTTAAACCTCGACAATTAGGAGAAATGAGCAATGGCATCAGACACCTATCTTTGTTGTACTGTTTTTGTCGCCATCTTGGAACACCCCCTCCTTAACGAGTACACGACAGTGTTATTTAGAAGTGTAACCTCTCGCAAGCTCATAAGCGAGTCCCCAACATCAAACCAGTAATTGTGACAATAGGAACTATTTGAGTTCAAGATGAGATATCATCAAAGCAATTGCAATTTGAAATTTGAGTTATTTTCAGTAACGTTGGTGGAGGTTTAAAGTGATAGTAAAACATTTCCTACATTATTTCAGACCTGATTCAAGCAACACTTTATTGAAAAAAGGTATTGGAACATTGTGTAGATTGTGAAGATATCTTTGACCCATCCAACTGTAACATCCAAAATACAAGCAGCTGTCATCATTATTTACCAGCAGCTTACAACACAAACAATCCATTGACTAAAATATAAGAAATATCATAACTACTGTGGCTGTTGAAGATGATGTTTATCAAAGGTATCCTAGTTAATTACTATATTTACCAAGCACAACAATCCAGTTGTCTCCAAGTTTCAACCTACACACCACGAGGTCAGCAGCAGATCTGGCTACCATCCCGTCTGTCCAGGGTAGACTGTCATCTGGACAATACAGAAAGGTACAAAATATCGTTAAGTTAAAGTTTAACATAGAATTGGTTCTAAGAGACTTTCAAAAAGTAATATATGGAATTTACTCAAAATAATTTAAGGTATCTTGACTATTTCAACCTGAAAATAAATATAACTCAATGTTTGTACACAATAATCTATGTTATATGATGTGTTGCACTATCCAGTTAGTGACAAAGTGTTTACTACATTACCTAAAGTTTGTTTGAAGAATATCTAGTATACTGTTCACAGTTTGGTCTACACACTTTTGGGACTCACTTTTATTTCATCCTTATAAATTTTTCAATTCTTTTTCAAAAGAGATATTTTATCCATTCAAATATTTAGGAAACCGCAAGTTTTCTTCATATTCATTTTAAAACTAAAAAAATGTTAAGAGTTAACATATAATGGGCTCTGTAGCTCATCAGACATTGCACTGTTTGATATTGAAGAGGAACGATGTTACATATTATCCAGGTGACATACAACATAAAAATAATTGCCAGTGTCAGTGATGTCTAGATGACTGATATCTGAATATACTATACATATTATATATACTGAAAATCTGAAATCGACTGAATTAAAAAAAAACTTTGTACATTAAGCACCATGAAATAATAGTGATACAATACATTAAAACTTTAACATCTTCAACAATAGGGCTGATGAAGCTTAAGGTAATACTGATATGGTTTGAAGCGGACGTAAAAGGTAAACAATGAAAGTATGATATTCCAGGGATTGGGAAAGGTAGGGACCATGGGCCATTTTGCACATTGGGTGAAAAAATGGCCCGTTAAAATTAGAAATCTTACTATTGCCATGAAGTAGAATGGCCCATTCTCAATTCCAAAATGTGACTGAAAACTCTAAGAATGGCCCATTGCCAAAGGCATCTTTCCAAATCCCTGATATTATTAAACATTAACTCAATCTAAACCTGCATCAACAAGAGCATCAGTGAGCTCAGCTCACTCATATATTCCTGCTTCCTATCATGGTCAATTAACCTTCAGATAGAAATATTGTACTAGGCTTCAAAATAATTCAAATGAAGAATAATAATAACAATAAATGAGTTTGTGACAGAAAAACCAGGCAATTTGCATAAATTATGCAAATAAGGAATAAGGGACAAAAGGACCCATCTATCCCTTACAGCTGCATACCGAAAGTTTGTTCACTTACCACTGAATCGTAGTGCAAATATCATCATGTTTTGTTTCAACGTCAATAGAATAACTTCAGCAAAACTGGCAATGAATCACCCACTGTTCATGTGTGGAATAGCCACTCTTGAACACATTTTGTCATTGTCTGGTCATTCGTGCAAAAATTCGAATTTTGGCATATTGATTTAGACAGATGGGGTCACATTTTCGAAATTTTGATTTTGTTAAATGTCGAATAAAATGTTCCATATCGACTCTCTGAGATTGAAACCAACATAATCACATTGACTTTGTGCGAAAGAATAAACGTGACTAATGTTTAAATAAGTTTTTATAACTTTATAAGTTTATAACTACGACACCTCAAAGGCATCTCAAATTACATGATATTTGCACTAGTATATTCAGGTATGTGAACAAACATTTGGCATGCAGCTGTAAAGTGAGCAAATATAACAAGTTTCTTTACATTACAGCATAAAGTGCCTGAGTTATGAGAGGAAACAAATTTGACAAAAAACCAATAAATCATACTATTTAAGGACGGAAACAAACAATCAGCAAACTTACACATCAGAGCGATTAAATTGAGTTTCATTCCAACAATTAGTCTTTGAGTAATGAGCGAAACAAAAACGGAAAACTACGAAAAGAATTGCATAAAGTATGTGAATTAGTAACTTAAATGAAAAGAATTAATCTATGAGGGGTAAGTAAAATACATTTTGATTGAAAAAATAAGAAGATTTGCAAATATAATGCATAATTTGGACTAAAAATGCAAAAGCCCCGTCTACAGATCAAAATGATGAATTGTGTCAAATATAGTTACATTCAAACAATTGGTCTTTCAGTTTCAGAGCTGAAAGTGTGACGGAGGGATAAACATACAGTCAAATGGACGGACTAGCCGTTACATACCCTACAAATCCTTCATTAAGTTGGAGTTCATAGATAATCTCACTGTCTTAGTTCAATCTTTTATCAACGAGTGTTGATTTATTTGGAATCAGAAGACACCAGGGTGAAATTCTATTTGTCATTCCTAAGTCATTTTTTATTTTTAGTAAGTGGCAAATGTTAATTTCTGAACCCTGCACTACTCTAAGACTCTCAGTGTGGCTGGTGGATATTGCCCTGATTTTCATATTGCAATATATTGCAATAATTTGAGAGATATTGCAATACATATTGCGATATATTGACTGAACTGATTCTGCCTAAATATGTACAGCTCACCGTGTAAAACGTTGTTTTGTTGTTGAACTTGTTACCAAAAAGCTGTTAAGTTTGCTTTGTGGAAGGAGGCCCAATATATTGCCGAATTGAAATCATATTACGATAATCGTATTGCATGGTTCTGGACCGGTATAAACCGGTAAACCAATAATATTGCACAGCCCTAGCATTGGTGATGTCATACCACTGTGACGACGTCATGACGTCGTAGCATTTTGATGTCATTATTGATGATGTAAGACAATTGTGATGTCATGAACTTGACTGTAAAAGGGAATTAAACTGTTCAAAATCTACTGTCAAAGCGATATCTCCTGTGGAACACAGTTTTGGATGGTAAGTTACATACAATAACAGAAGGAAAGAAAGAATGGAAAAATGATTAATTATGAGTGGATAAGTGCATAAAAAACTCAAATCTATCCATTTCACAACAAAGGCTTTGTTAGACAAAACAAAGCAGAAGAGTGGAAGCATACAAATTGTGACAGATTTAGGTTAAATTACACTTACAACCTGATAGATCGTTTTACGTTGATACTCTATGGTGGTGTGTTTATCCTTTATGCAATTAACAAACGAGAGAGAGTGGCCGCGCTGCATGACAGAAATAGCGTCCATTTAAATACAAAGGGCAGTAACTCTAAAGTTAAATTACACTAAGAGGCCCTAAATGGGATGTGGAGGCCACACAGGGTTATACGCATCACATGACACTATATTTGAAGAAAGCTGAATTTATAACATTATCATAATCATTCTTTATATCGAAATATAAAATGGACAACAAATCCTTATAATAAAAGCAAAAGTTTCTATGTCATAAAGTTTTGAGTAGTGCTCCTGAAACAAAACAAAGTTGTAAAATATGGCCCTTTGGGTAAAAATTAAAAAAAAATTGTCACCTTGGAGTTTTGATTTCTGACTCAGATTGCTCGGACAGAAAGTTTATTAATTCCCTGTATATTCTTGATAAACAACATTCATATCGCAAGTTAGGGCAGATAAGGATTACAAGTTCAGAGCTCCAGATAAGCCTTTGCCTGTGTGGGTATTAAACCCATATTTTAAGAAACTAATTGGGTATCTAAATTTTCAAGTGGGTATTCATATCTTTTAAACCCACCACTTTTCCAAATTCTGGGTATTTTTCTTCAATGTTAAAAGTTTACATATACTTTTTAAACAATAATAATCATCAGACAAGCTTTCTACACTGATTGTCACTATCAAAATATGAATTGAGCAGAACACACATGTGAAATAGTATATTGTTCAACAGTCAGTTTTATAAAATTGCCGACAATTGACAATTGACTTGTATTACTGGTGTTGGATTTTCTTTCATAGCTCTCAAATATATCCACCTGAAGAAGGGTAAAGAAATCAGACACATTGTGTGAAATAAATAAAGAAGATAATTACCAAAAACACATTGTCTTGTAACATACAACATAGGCATGCATTTTAGCATGCATCTAAATTTTCTTTTCTTTTTAACAAAATAAGTTATTATGAATCAGATCATTATCAATCAGATATCATTGAATTGTAGCACAATAGTCATTGAAGAAACAGTGTCCATTCCAGGACTGGAAAACAAGGGGGGATTAGTCGCCCCATGGTGAAAAAAAGAGGGGGGATTTTCAAAAAGTAGGGGTGAGGGGGTAGTTAATGAGTTGTTTTTGAAAACTGGAAATATTCAGTATCTGTAACTTCATCAGATAGTATGTATGAGTTTTACACGGTATCGGTTTGTAACAAGTGAATAAACGTTAATCGATTCATGTCAGTGCTTCACCTACACAAATAATTACATGTTTCAGGCGAGGTTGAAAACAGTACATTCATGCAAACATTTATCGGAAATCACAGAAAATATTTTGTTAAAAGAAATCACGCTACCGAGTCTTCAATAATAAATTCGGTCCCGTAAATATGATCAACAAAATAAGAACCAAAACAAAATATCACTGACGATAGACTGCAGTGTTTCCAGTGACTTTAAAATTTACCAGTCCCAATGACTGGTAAGCATCAAATATACCAGTCAAATACTTTTTTTACCAGTCCACTTACTTTTCATATGTTAATATTTGAAAATAAGATATAACATGCCTGTGTTCGATTTATTTTTAATACTCAAATGTGAAATTTGAAATTGCACTAAAAAATGTCTTGTTGGCTTGCACTTCAATCGTCAAGGGGGTATATAATTGAAATAATTTTATGTGAACAATGAAAACAATATGAAAAATGAAAGTATATGTAGTACATACTTAACATTGTTATCTTACTACACTTTTTTTGGTTTTGAAAACCTGTTTGTCACATGCTAGATATGTTTGAAAATAATTTATTATTTTTACAAAATATTTAAAGTTCAATGCAGGAAATGTAGTACTAGCCCATTACAAATATTTTCCATAATTACTATGTGTTTTGTTTTAAATAACTCAATCTTGTTACAACAATACTATCTTAATCAAGAAAGTTATTTCCAACTTATCACATATAGTTAATATAAGTCTATTATTCAGGATATCAATAATCAACATACGAAGTTTGTGTCTGTCCTGCAAAATTATGTTTTGCTGTCTTTATTTTAATCAAGTTAAATTGAATTTATCATAAATTAAATTTGGTGTCATAACTAATCTGACTTCAAAATAACTATAGTTGATTGAAAAGATTAATTGAATAAAACTTCATTTAGAAAGTCCCACGTTTGTGACCGTCATATTGAATTCTATAAATTAAAAATTGTTTGTAATTTTTTACGAATCGATGAGAGGACGTTGTTTACAAATGCACTACTTGCAAAAACAGCATGTTAGCGATTTATCGACACTGACGACAGTGCCTGAATGAGCTAGTTTCGTCCGCGTAAGTTTTACCGAAATTTCAAATAGTATAATCGTACCTGCCTTCTCAAACAATGGAAATTATGGTTGGTTTACAATATCTTCCTAAATATATAAGTCAGATCGTGTTTCAAAAGCTACGTACGAAAACGCAACTCCGAACTGCGAAGTAAATTTTACAAGTTGGTCAAAACACGTGCTCGTGATAATTTCATGGCAACATGTTAGCGATACAATATAAAATGTTTGAATAAAAGATGATCTGTTTACTATTCACTTTTATTTTCAAAAATAAATAAATCTGTAATAAATCGTATATTTAATCATTTATAACTTGAAGAAAGACAATCGTAAAGATTATCATTGATACATAAGCATGTTTTTAATGTTATTTGTCGTAAAGAAGATACATAATATTCCAAACGGTGTTTCCTTTTAATATTCTTTGTAAGATAATGTAAAGGATCTCATCATTATTCTTTGATGTTTTTGTGTGATTGTTGAATCTTTGGAATTATGAGAAATATGCTTTCAACCATCTTTAGTCTATCATATTAATATTGATATATTTTATCATTCACCTAAACGTAAATTATCGAGCTTCAGCTATATAACAGGAATAAAAACTACTAGGTAACTAACTCTGTAATTCCTTTTAACCTTCTTTTTTATTCATCTCTTTTTCTCCTATGACCAAAAATGTTCCCACCTGGTACCTTCTATATTTTTATACTTAGCCAAAGAAACATTGAATCTATCTGATTGGCTAGTTTTCGTTTCTACCAACCATAAAGTTTATCAAATTGTGTTCAATGTTTCAAAGAAATCCAAATATAAGCCATCATTAAGACAGTATCTTGTAACTAAAATTCATATTCCTTTACATATATTTTTTACTAAATGACTGCAGGTAATATAAAAGATGATTTCATCAAATTGCAGAGGATTAGGGGATAAGAATAAAAGAAGGGAGGTAATGAATATTTATAGAAAAAAAGCTTATTCAATTATTTGCCTTCAAGATATCCATTTAGCAAAGGAGGATGTTAATGCTATGAGAAATGAATGGGGAGTACAATCTATTATCGCAGCCTTCAAATCAAACGCAAGGGGAGTGGCAATCCTTTTCAACAATGATGTTGATCTTACTATTCACAGAACTATAGAAGATGATGATGGAAACTATATTATTGCTGATATTACTGTGGAAGAGAAAAGGTTTACATTAACAAACTTATATGGACCTAACACTGATGACCCTAACTTCTATATTAAACTTTTTGAGAGTATATTTTCTTTTGACAATGACTCATTAGTGATAGTTGGAGACTGGAATCAATTGATCTAGAGAACTATAAACATTTAAATAATCCAAAATCAAGAGATGTTGTCATAAATAACATAGATAAATTTGACTTATTAGATGTATGGAGAGATCTGAATAAACATACTAGAAAGTATACATGGTGGAAAAAGAATCCCAGAAAACAAGCTAGACTTGATTTTTTTCTGATTTCCCAAGATCTATTTGACATTACTTTGAATGCAGATATTTTACCAGGTTATAAAACTGATCATTCAGCGATATCATTAACTCTCTCAAATACCATAAACCAAGAAAGAGGTAAGGGACATTGGAAATTTAATACTTCATTACTCCTTCAACCCGAATATAGTGAATTGATTAAGAAAATTTTGAAAGAAACTGTAGAAGAATATTCTGAAAATGATTTGTCTAACCATAACTATATTGACCAGAATCATGATAAAGTGAAACTTACAATAAGTGATAGCTTATTCTTTGAAACATTTTTAATGAAAGTAAGAGGAAAATCCATATCTTTTGCATCCTTCCTAAAAAAGAATAGAAACAATAAGACTATTGAATTGGAAAATAGAATAAAGATTTGTGAAGACAACATAAGACAAAATTTTCAAAACATAGATGAGACTAAGCTTTCTGAACTTTCCAAATATAAAATAGAACTGGAACAGATAAAGGAACAGGAATTCAAAGGCATCCAGATTAGAAATAGAATTCAGTGGTATGAAGAAGGAGAAAAACCAACAAAATACTTTTGCAACTTAGAAAAGAGATCTTTTGTCTCAAAGTCAATAAATAAGATTATTACTTCCAAAAATGAAGAGATCACCAACAGCACCTCCATCTTACAAGAGGTTAAAACATTTTATCAGAAACTTTATTCAGCAAATGAGGATCTTGATAAGAATGTTAAACTAGAAAATATTAAAACTCCAAAATTAGATGATGACCTTAGAGAAGAGCTTGAAAGAAACATTGATATTGATGAAATTACTTTTGCAGTAAAAAATATGAAAAACAACAAAAGCCCTGGTATTGATGGATTCCCTATAGACTTTTTTAAATTTTTCTGGAAAGACCTCAAAGTATGGATATTCAGATTTATCAAGGAGGCTTCCTCTGAGAATAAATTATCCTTAACAATGAAGAGAGGGGTTATTACTTGCATACCTAAAGCAAATAAAAATAGAACCCTGCTTAAAAATTGGAGACCAATTACTCTTCTGAATGCTGTTTATAAGATAATTAGCGCATGCATAACAAACCGTTTAAAGAAGACATTGGACTTACTTATTCATGGAAATCAAACAGGTTTTATTCCAGGCAGAACTATAAGTGAAAATACAAGACTATTATATGACATCATGTATGAAACTAAAGCTAGAAATATAAAAGGATTGCTACTTCTTATTGACTTTGAAAAGGCTTTTGACACAGTTTCAAAGGATTTTATTACCTTAGTTTTAAAAAAATTTGGGTTTGGTCCACAAATGATACAATGGATTAATGTACTCACCTATCAAACAACTTCATGTGTGACACAAAATGGTCACTTATCTGAATTTTTTGTTAATGAAAGGGGTTGTAGACAGGGGGATCCCTTATCCCCATATTTATTCCTTTTTGTTGCTGAAATCTTGGGTTGTATGATAAGAGATAATGACAAAATAAAAGGTATACTTATTGATGACAAAGAATACAAGCTAGGGCAATATGCTGATGATACAGAATTATTTCTGGATGGCACACCTGAGAGTTTACTTGCAGCCATTGAAACAATTAACGCATTTTATAAGATGTCAGGCTTAAATATAAATATTGACAAGACTAAAGCAATTTGGATTGGCTCAATGGCAGGTAGTAAGCAAACATTGTGCACAAATTTGAAAATTGAATGGTTTAATGGAGAGTTTGAAGTTTTAGGAATTAAATTTACACAAAATCTTGTAGATTTATGGGTGATCAATACACAAAAAAAACTGGAAGAAATAAACAGATTACTGGCAGTGTGGAGAAAAAGAAATTTGACATTGATTGGAAAAATTACAGTTATAAAGACGTTAGCCCTCTCCAAATTAGTTCATATATTCAGCACATTGCCCAACCCTCCAGAAGACTTTATTATAGCTTTGGAACAAATATTCTTTAACTTTATTTGGAATGATAAGAGAGATAAGATAAAAAGGAGCACTCTTAAAAGATTGAAGACGGAAGGAGGATTGGGTATGGCTGACATAAAAACATTTATTGAAGCTTTAAAATTATCCACTCTTAAACTTTACTATAAAAAATCATTTGATAATAACCCTAGTAATGTACCTTACAATTATATTTTTAATTACGGAGCAAATGTAAACAAATTATTTAACATTAAAAACCCTTTTTGGACAGATGTTTTCGAAGCTTGGAAAATGTATTGTAGAAAGTTAAATATTAAAGAGGACAGCACTGATCACATTCTCAGCGAACCATTATGGCTTAACCACAATCTTAAGAACCCCAACCATATTATTAAACACTGGGCTAATAAAGGTATTCTGACCATTAAAGATATATGTGATGAACATGGATTCATGCTTTTTGATGAGATAAAGGCAAAATACAAGATAAGAGGGACAATACTTGATTTTAACTATCTTCTTCACATTTTGCCTGATAAGTGGAAAGATACTATTAAACAGACAAGAAATATCAATTTAATTAATTTATATTTCAGTGTTTATCAAAAACATATGTTGAATCCTGCTAAAGGCTCTAGATTGTTTTATGACAAGCTTATATCGAAACATGAAAAACTTCAGATTTGTAATAAATGGGAACAAGTGTTTGATGACTGCAACTTTGACTGGCACAACACTTTCAACTTTTACAGATATGGTATAAAAGATGTTAAACTTCTAGACTTCCAGTACAAATATTTGCAAAGAGTTATATATACGAAAAAGGAACTGTTGAAAATGAACTTCATTGACAATGATCTATGTAGCTTTTGCAAGGATGTTTCTGAGAGCATATGTCATGTTTATTGGGATTGTTGTGAAACCATGAAATTTTGGAATGATCTTGAACTTTGGATTAATCACTTTTTTACGCAAAAGATAACTTTTTCGAAATACTTGATTTGGTTTGTCACATTCCACAAAAATGTTTTACTGAACCAAATCATTATCTCTGCCAAAAAATATATCCATTTATGCAATATTAAAACTTCAATTCCCAAATTCACTAATTACAAAAAACAATTAAAAGAGATTTTCTTGGTAGAAAAATTTATTTCAAAAAGAAATAATGAAATTGAGAATTTTTATATTAAATGGCAGCCACTCATCCCAATATTCAACAACTGATTTTCACCCATTTTGTACAAAAAACTCAAAATTTTGTATATTGTACTGAAATCTTCCATGATTTATTTGCAATGTATATTCATTCTGTAACCATGGGGAGCAAATAAAAAAAAAAAAAAAAAAAAAAAAAAAAAAACTAACTCTGTAATCACCGGTGTACAATAACAACGTGCTCTTGTGATATTATTTTCGGCAAAGATATGTTTTAATTACAACTGAAAAAGATGAGTAAGTTTAAAATCTTGTCAGATTTCGAAATCGGGTGAGATGCCAATGTACGTATTAATTTGTAGCCGGTCCACTGGACCTATTAGCCATAAATATACCGGTCCTTGGATATTTTTACCGGTAAGTTACCGGCACATGCCGGTAAACGGAAACACTGTGATAGATAGCATTGATGAGAACAGTATTGATAGAACCACATTATTATAACATATTTTCAAATGAAACCTACGGTCCTACCTTCATTTGTTAAGAATTAAAATTTGAAAGCTTAGATCAAAACACGAGAAATAAAAAGTACAGCGATTTGGCAGATGTTTGTATCAAGCATTATGATTGGGTTAGATTACGTGATCTTGACAGGAGGACCAATCACAGATGGTGTTTCATTCTATTGCTATCGGTAACTACTCGTTGTGAGATATGAATGGGCCATAACAACCTATTTTAACATCACACTAATACGCTGCGTAAAATAAAGCTTTTATGCAGGGATTTTATTATATTTCGAATGGTGAAATATGCCATTTATCGGTGAAAATAAAACCCGTATTTTCACTGAGTGAAATAAAAATGGTATTCTACTCTATATAATGACGCAACAATCATATGACGTCGTCTGTGACGTCATGAAACAATTGGATGACGTCATGCAACAGCCGCGCTAGCGAAGCGTTTTAGCTTCTCCATTCATATAGTTAGGGTCATTTATGGGGTTTTGGGAAACATAATAAATAGAACACTCGTGAAAATATAAATTTCTACTTCACTCGATGAGATATCCATGGCATTCGACGAGAAATGTCAAATATCCTCTATATATTTATAAAATACGAGTCAAAATAAATCGCGCACTGACTTTTTTTACGAGGGGCGATTTGATTTTTTTTAGCGTGAATCGCGCAATTGCGCGTCCTAGATTGGACACTGGAAACATGTGTTGTAATAGTAAAGGTGAGGCAGGAAATCAAGCTGTTGACCTAATTCAATAAACTAGGTGCCTTGACATTCATTTGACCTCATAGCCGCAGCAAATAAGCGAAGTGAGCGAACTCCGAACTCTGATCGAACTCCTCGCAGTTGTAACAGACGTGAACAACGCTCAGTTTGACTGACCAGGAGTGAGTTTTATTGCAACGTGATTGGTTAATACATAGTGTTCACGTGATACATCACATGACGACATAAGAGATTCTATTTATAGAAATAGATTATGTCACATCTCCCTTCTTTTTTGAGAAGATATACTGAAATATGATAAATGCATTATGATATTGATTTTAATAAAGTTGATATTAAATGATTATATTCAGAGTTCTTGTTCCTTACTCGTCTTCAAAGATTGAGAATGTCACTGAGAGCTATCTTCATTAACTGCATCATATCTGCATCAGGTCACAGTTCATAATGTTCCACACGTCACTGTTCATGAGTTTTCAGGTATTATTGTTCATGAATGTAATACAAGAATTTAAGAACATACTACACAATTCACTATAGGTTCCACTCCAATAATAAATTGATGAATAATTAGAGTCTTTCACTTTCATCACTTAGTAAAATGGAATATTTGAGTCAATCATGCTGGTCATGTTATTTTCACTGATAACAGAACTTTGAAATAAGAATACTTTATAAAAACTTGAAAATTGAATACTTTCAAACAATTAACAATACCCTAGATGGGGATTAGAGGTTACTAGCACTTAACCCAAAGTTGGAATCAATCTTTACCATTGATTCTTTAGATGATAATATTTAACATTTACTGCTTGATGGGGTCAGAGGTCACTAGTACTTAACCCACCGTTGGAGTCAATCTTTACCATTGACTCGAGATGACATGGCACACTCATAGTCACTGTACTTGACAGGTTTCTTCACAAGTCTTCCAGAGCGTGTAGTGATCTCATTTGGTGATCTGGGTGATGGCTGAGTAGTCGGCTTCGCTGGGAATGGTTCGTCAAGCGGGTAGGTTCGGTTGACTTCATCAGGTTGTCGACTTGTTGTCGTAGTTGGCACTTTGTGGAGATCACGCCGGTTTATCCGTAGTGTCGCGCCGGTGTCGGTACTCACTATGAATGATCTGGGTGTGTGATAGTTCTGTACTACTGTGGCAGGTTCCCAAGTATCACCCCGTTGTAGTTGAACTCTGTCATCTTGATGGAGGGGAGATAACTCCTTACTGCCTCTGTTATAGTACTTGGCCTGGTTGCGCTGTTTACTCTGAAGTTGAGTGAAAGCGTTGGATACTACTTCAGGCTGAAGTAGTGTTGTAGCTGTGGGGAGCTTGGTATTCAGTCTTCTGCTCTTTAGAAGCTGTGCTGGTGATGCATTCATTCCTGAAATGCATGAATTTCTTAGATTCATTAGAGCAAGATAATAATCTTTACCTTCCTCTGTAGCTTTCTTCATCAGTCTTTTGATGGTTTGTATGGCTCGTTCTGCCATTCCATTGGACTGTGAGTAGGTAGGGCTCGATGTTTCGTGCTGGAAGTTCCAATTCTGTGCGAACTGCTTGAACTTGGCGCTGGAGAATGGCATGTTGTCAGACACAACTTTATCAGGTATACCGTGTCTTGCAAATATGGCTTTCAGCGATGTGATGACAGTCTCAGTGGTCTTGTTTCTCAGGTTGCTGATCTCGATGAATTTCGAATAATAGTCTACCACTAGGAGGTAGTTGTGAGAGTTGAATTCAAATATGTCTGTGTCGACTGTCTCCCACGATCTCTTTGGTACGTCATGGGAAATCATCGGCTCCTTTGTGTTGGATCGTCGAAACTTGAGACAGGTTTCACATCTCGAGATGATATCTTCAATGTCTTTTGACATTCCTGGCCAAAACATGACTTCTCTGGCTCTTGATTTGCACTTCTCTATCCCTAGATGTCCTTCATGAATTATCTTCAACATGTCGGATCTCAGGTTCTGGGGAACGATGAGCTTGTCTCCTACAAATATCAGTCCATCCATTTCATGGATTTCATCACATATGTTCCAATATGCTCTGCTTTCTGGTGGCACTTCCCATCTGTGTGTTGGCCATCCTTCTTTGATGAGCTTACGTATTTCTCGTTGAACCGTGTCCTTCTCAGATTCTTGTTGGAACTGTGTTTTCCTCTCAGCGCTCATGGGTAGGTTTGCTGTTACAGTGTGAATCATGATCTTTGCTTCTTCATTGATAGTCTCGTCACTTTCACATTCTGGCAGATAGGCTCTGGAGAGGGTGTCTGCTATGTACATGTGTTTTCCTGGCACATAGCACACATCTAGTTGGTATTTTTGTAGACGCATCATCATTCGTTGCAATCTCGGGGATGCCTTGTGCAGTGGTTTTCGCAATATGGTTTCAAGTGGTTTGTGATCACTCTCAACATGCACCATCTTGCCGTAGATGTACTGGTTGAACTTCTCACAGGCGAACACAATTGCCAAAAGTTCTTTTTCAATTTGTGCATAGTTTGTTTCTGCTGAAGTGAGGGCTCTGGACGTATACACGACTGGGTGACCGTCTTGAAGTAAACATGCTCCTAATCCGTTCTGTGAAGCATCTGCTTGAATGGTGACTGGTTTGTTGAAGTCATAGAACTTGAGGACTGGTTTACTTGTCAAAATGGTTTTCAGCTTGTCAAGTGCTTGGTCGTGTTCATGTTGCCATGTCCAGGCTGTAAACTTCTTCAGAAGTTCACGAATTGGTGCGGTTGTCTCACTCATATTTGGAATGAATTGAGAGAGAAAGTTAATTGTCCCTAGAAATCTCTGCACATCTTGTTTGTTTTCAGGCTTTGGCATATCCACAATTGCTTTGATTTTTTCAGTGTCTGGTTTCATTCCAGTTGATGTGATGATGGTCCCAAGATATTTCACCTCTTTTACCCTCAGCTGAATCTTGTTTTTGTTGAATCGAACTCCTGCCTTCCTCGCTCGCTCCATGACTTGATGAAGAATTCTGTCATGTTCCTCTTCATCAGAGCCTGCGATGATCATGTCGTCAGACACCATGTTGACACCTTGTATGTCTCCGAATGTCTCATGATTCTTTCGTTGGAAGACTTCACTTGACGAGCTGATTCCAAATGGCATACGCCGGAAACGATATCGTCCGAAAGGAGTGCTGAAAGTGCATAAGTATGAGCTCTCTTCATCTAACTCCACGTGCCAATATCCATCCTTTTCGTCCAAGATTGAGAAGACTTTCTTTCCTGCTAGCTGTGCTGCAACATCTTCTGCTGTAGGAATCTTGAAATGTTCTCTTTTTATTGCTCTGTTGAGGTCTTTTGGATCTAGACATAGTCTCAGTGATGCGTCTGCCTTCTCTACGATGACTAAGCTATTTACCCAATCAGTTGCTTGTTCAACTTTGGCGACAACATCATTCTTTTCAAGTCTGTCAAGTGTTTCCTTCAATTTGTCGTGCATGCTATATGGTACCTTGCGTGGTGGATGAATGACTGGTTTCACTGTCGGGTCGAGTTCAATGTGATATTTTCCACTGAAGTGGCCTAGACCTGTGAAATTGTCACCATATTCTTTAATAAGGCTTTCTTTGGTCACTTGATGAATGTGTTTATTTCTTCTAACAAGTCCAAGTTCAGTGCATGTTGACAAACTAAGCACTGGTGGTGAACTTACATCAGCAATGATGAACTCTAAATCATGTGACTGTGATCCATTTATCTGACATGGAAGAGTTGCTTCCCCTACAACAATAAGGTCATTGTTACCATATCCTGACAAACGCACTGATGAAGGTCTCATCTGTTTCTTGCAATCTAACTTGCTGAAAACTTGTGAAGGAATGACATTAGCGTCTGCACCTGTATCCAATTTGAAATTGACATTCTTTCCAAGAATGTTTACACTTTCAAACCATGATGAATTTGAACTGTCAATACTGTCAACATTTATTGTTCCTACAAACAGGTCATACATTAAATCACTGACAGAATTGTCTTCTTCCAATGATTGAATTTTTTTTGAATATTTACCTTTTGTCTTCTTCTGTGACTCTCGGTTTGATTCATGTGTGAGTTTAGCAAAACACTGACTTGTGAGATGGCCCCTCAGTTTACATCTTGAACATGTTTTTCCAAATGCTGGA
Source organism: Phorcus lineatus (assembly GCA_921293015.1). Classification (NCBI taxonomy): domain Eukaryota; kingdom Metazoa; phylum Mollusca; class Gastropoda; order Trochida; family Trochidae; genus Phorcus; species Phorcus lineatus. The sequence continues at coordinate 45,412,347 of OV121093.1, forward strand.
CATTCCATACTGCCGTGTGTAGTTCCACATCGTTTACATCTGAAAGTCTTTTTGTCTGAATCTTTCTTATTATTTTGATGTTTTCTCACAACATGCATTGATTTATCATGTGTTTGTGTCAAACTAATTTGCGCGGCACTGGCTTCCGCTGCACGGCACATTTCAACTACACGTTCAAGTGAAGGATCGGCAGAATCTCTCAATAAACGTTCTTTTAATCGTTCGTCAGTCACACCAAACACTATTCTATCACGAATCATTAAATCTGTTTGAGCACCGAATTCACATGATTTCGCGCGGTTTTTCAGTTCAGTGATATATCTGTCAATCGACTCACCCTGTTTCTGTTTCTGTTCCCAGAACAAATAGCGTTCAATCACTGTATTCTTTCTTGGGTTACAGTAATCTTCGATCTTCGCTATCACAACGCTGAACTTTTTGTAGTCACCTCGGTTTTCCCAGTTGAAGGTATTGTACACTTCTACAAGGTCATCTCCGCCGCAGTGCAACAAAATGGCTACTAACGTTTCGTCGGGTTTGTCATCTGACCCCGATGCTGTCAAATAGAGCTTAAATTTTTGTATGCATCGTTTCCAGTTTTTGCTGACATTACCTTCGAACGATAAAGGCTCTGGTATCCGATATCTGTCCATTTTGTAGCGATTTCTTTGATTATTTCTGACACCATGTAACAGACGTGAACAATGCTCAGTTTGACTGACCAGGAGTGAGTTTTATTGCAACGTGATTGGTTAATACATAGTGTTCACGTGATACATCACATGACGACATAAGAGATTCTATTTATAGAAATAGATTATGTCACAGCAGTCCTTTCAATACCATGTTTGTAAACAACACAACGTGGTCGAAAAACGTTTAGGGTTTTTAGACGTGTCCACCTTACCACAAGCAACTGGAGCTGTTATTTTGGAAATTAGTCACACATAGTAATAAGAGAGGCTTTTGTAGGAGTTTAAATTTTTATGTCTGAATCGGCAAAAGAAAAAACGATTCTCCAACTCCAAGTGCTTCGAATCACTTCTTTCCGCTGCTGGCAGTGCTGGGAATAATGGACCGATGCCTTCAATTTGCCAAGCCTCCATCAGGTAAGTTTCGACTGATAATTGATTTTTTTCTTTAATTGCCATCAATCTATCATTTTAACATTAATTTATTATTTTACTTAAGTGATTTTTTAAACATCTTTAAAATGTTATTTATAAATCTAATTACTTTGCCAATATTCCGTCAAAAAAATCCAATAAGACACGCTTCATTGATGATTGATTTTAGATGAAAGTGCCATGTTTTTAACATATGACTATAATACCAACTTTATCGAGTAGGTATGCATGCCTTTTGAAAATTTGAAGGTTCTATATCTGTATATGATTATAATATATATATGTGAAACTAGAATAGGTAAATGATTAGTTCAATTAAGTTTGAAACCATTTTAACAAAAGTCTAAGTCATGATTTTTATTTTGGTTTTTAGATGAAGGCATGGCACAGAATACATATAAACAGTAAGTATTTGATTGAGAATTTATGTCATTTTAATGATCTGGTTATCAATTTGATATAACACCATCAAATGTATTTACCAGCACTTCCATTTCTAAGCTGCTCAATATTTGATTTTTATTCAAGACTGTTAGAATACCTGAATTACCGTATTCGACTTAATAACCGCCCACTCCCCTATAAGCGCCCACCCACCACGTTTTTGACTGAACAATATGCGTCCTGATTTAGTGCCCACCTCTCAACATTGCTTACCTTGCATGCTGATTCATTGGATATGGTTTTTTAGTCTTGCAATAAGTCTTTTACTTCCAATCAAGTGAAGAATACAGGGTATTTCAAGACCCCCAGGCACCATCAAAATGATAAAAGTTACAAAACCATATTTCAAAGACATGTGTATCATAAGAAAACACTTTTAAGACTGAACTTGAGGAAATTTTTTATCGTTTTAATAAGCGCCCCCTTTTACCCCGGGCGCTTATCAGGTCGAATACGGTATTCCCATTTTGTAATATCATATTTATACATGTAGATAATTTAAAGATTGAGCCTTCCGTATTACACTTACAAATTGGTGACAGCTGGTTCATAGCCTTCTGGCTTTTTGTAATAAATATCAAATACATGATCATGTACATATCTATTCATTTGGGTAAAAGTTTCTAAAGAGAGTAGCATAGCAAGTATGGTTTTAATTTGACAAGCACAAATACATGATGTAGCCTTGAATTATCAAAAAAATATTAATTTAAGAAATAAAGGGATGAAATGTACATTGTTTATAATATAGAAGTGTTTTTTTCAAAAAAGGTTCTCTCTTTGCAGGCATGTGTCTCAATACAGGAGGAGAGAGTGGAGACACTTTTCCATCATTATTTGAAAGTTTCAGGTAAGCACAACAGCCAAAATCTAAAGATTTGGGATTTGCATGATATATACTTTAAAAAATTTTTGTTAATGTATTTCAGCAGATAATGTAGAGTTTGAGATAATAGCATGATCCATTTGAAATATGTTTCTCAGGGTAATGTTTTAGATTTATTACTTAATAGTTGTGTTTACCATGAGTGAGAAAAGGAAAGACAATTGTCACAACAGGTTTAATGGGAGGAGAGGTACTAGAAGGGCCTAACCACAGGGGAAAATAAGGGGATAAGGAGGGAGCTTTGGGGTTATTGGTTAGGTACCATGTCTCAAGCTGTTGTTAATGCTGTATGTTGGTGAAAAGTGTCACTTTGTTTCTAGAGTTTGATTGAGCAATTCTGTAACAGAGGAAAAAGAAATCCAACTTAAATTTAAAACCTATTTATTTTAGCTATCTTAAAAGTAAAATGTTGTAATTATAAATGTTTATACAACACACCTTTACCAATGTAGATTATGATTAACCAAATATTAAGTTCCATGATTGTTTGAATTATGAGAGCAACCACTTTGACTATACTTTGTTATTTAAAATGTTAGTTTGTAACATTAAATACAACAAGCAGACAGAGTTAGCTATATCCCCCGCCAAAGGGAAAGGGAAGTTAAGGATACTAGTTGTGGAATATTGAACAGTGATTTTTTTTGGAGTTGTGCTCCGGAAACATTCCGGAAACAAAATCCTATGTTACGTTTCCTAACATTAACGGGTAAAAATAAAAATGCAAAGAAGTTGAAAACCCCAGAAGGCACATCTCCGCTCCGCATGACGCCCGTTGCACATACCAAGTTTCGTCGAGCTAGGTCTCACCGTTTTGGAGTTGTGTTCCGGAAACATTAACGGGTAAAAATAAAAATGCAAAGAAATTGAAAACCCCAAAAGGCACATCTATACATGATGCCCGTTGCACATACTAAGTTTCGTCGAGCTTGGTCTCACGGTTTAGAGTTGTGCTCCGGAAACATTAACGGGTAAAAATAAAAATGCAAAGAAGTTGAAAACCCCAGAAGGCACATCTCCGCTCCGCATGACGCCCGTTGCACATACCAAGTTTCGTCGAGCTAGGTCTCACCGTTTTGGAGTTGTGTTCCGGAAACATTAACGGGTAAAAATAAAAATGCAAAGAAATTGAAAACCCCAAAAGACACATCTATACATGATGCCCGTTGCACATACTAAGTTTCGTCGAGCTTGGTCTCACGGTTTTAGAGTTGTGCTCCGGAAACATTAACGGGTAAAAATAAAAATGCAAAGAAGTTGAAAACCCCAAAAGGCACATCTACGCATGATGCCCGTTGCACATACCAAGTTTCGTCGAGATAGGTCTCACCATTTTGGAGTTGTGCTCCGGAAACAAAATCCTATGTTATGTTTCCATGGAAACGGGTAAAAATAAAAATGCAAAGAAGTTGAAAACCCCAAAAGGCACATCTCCGCATGATGCCCGTTGCACATACCAAGTTTCGTCGAGATAGGTCTCACCGTTTTGGAGTTGTGCTCCGGAAACGAAATCCTATGTTACGTTTCCATGGAAACGGGTAAAATTAAAAATGCAAAGAAGTTGAAAACCCCAAAAGGCACATCTCCGCATGATGCCCATTGCACATACCAAGTTTCGTCGAGATAGGTCTCACCATTTTGGAGTTGTGCTCCGGAAACAAAATCCTATGTTACGTTTCCATGGAAACGGGTAAAAATAAAAATGCAAAGAAGTTGAAAACCCCAAAAGGCAAATCTCCGCATGATGCCCGTTGCACATACCAAGTTTCGTCGAGATAGGTCTCACCGTTTTGGAGTTGTGCTCCGGAAACATTATCGGGACGGATGGACGAACGAACGGACGGACGGACGAACGGACGGGCGGAGACCATTTCAATATCCCCCGCCCCAACCGCCAACTACGTTGGGGCGGGGGATAATAAATATTGCAGTACTTGAGGAGCTATAATGACAATGGAACAATCTTTTTTTTGCCTCATAGCGAATTTGGTTCCAATTCATATTTTTCAGTTACAAGATTCGATATCAAGAGGGGACAGTTTAATCTGGAGAATATCCTTGCTGCATACATGGAACAGAATCTCTAATACATGGATACTCTTGGAAATTCTTGAAGATTCTTTAATATGTTTTTGTATATATACAGACATACAAATGAGTCCCCAATTAAGAAAACAATACATTTACTTCCATCACTCATATCCAATTATATTGAATTCAATTGATTCTTATTATTTGATATGTGATCATTATAGGTGCCATTAGCCTTCAAAGAACTCAATGTGTGTTTTGAGGAGTGTAAAGTTAGTTATTTCATGTGTTTAATACATGGATTTCTAGCCACCTATGGATAACACCTCCCTTTTCAAAGTTTTAGTTTAATACCATTAACCATGAGTAATTGTTAACACTTTGCACAACTTAGATGATCAGTAGGTTGTACTTCATAATAGCCTTTCATGATGTTTTTATTAATATTTAAAAGGTTGAGTTGGTAAATTTTAAAGGATGTTCAATACTGAAACCAAATATTTTAATGACTATAATATAAACATCAATAATAGGCAAGGAAAGTTTATTTTGGCATAACTTAATGAGTGCTTAACAGTAGGTGAAATATGGGCTACAAATCAAATCTGTCTGTTTCGTGCTGGATATATAACAGATGATGTACAAAGAATGTGTTTTTAGATTTTCAATTATAATTTCTACATCAAATATTCTATGCCAGGAAAGGAAATAAGTGATTCAATTTCACTTTTCACCTCATTTAGCCTGACATGGGATGGTGTCCCAATATAATTTTGTGTACCAATTCCTTGACTACTAAGGATTTAAATTTATGAATTGACCTCTTGGGCCACTCCTAAAAATTTTCATTTTTTTCTCCTGAAGATGATAGTGAAGAAACTTTAATTTTTTTGTACATTCTAATGAGGATTCTAAACTATATATTATATATCTTGTTTGTCCCTCACTAAAGTCACACAGGTCATGGCTTAATAAATATCTTCTTCTTTGATAATCTTAAAAAGCTTAGAAAGATGGAATATCTATATGCTCCATAAGCGAGTGGTATTATAATACTATGGCCTAGTGATAATAGATTATTTATTGCCTGATGAGCTCCAGGGTCATGGCTCTATTCTTTTAAAACAGAAATATATTACAGAACTGATGTGCCTCTGAGCCTGTGAACCTTGTAAAAAGGTTGAGTGTGTATCACTGTTAAGGTTTGTGTTATTTTATCACGCTCAACTCAAATTAATTTCAGTGAGCATAATTAATTTCTTTGAAGTGTAAAAAAGGTAGAGCCTTCATTTGATTACAATTCTAAACATTACAGACAAGTTTATGAAACTAGCGAGTTTATTGCCGGCAAGGCAAACAAATTCAAGACATTTTGGGGAAAATGCCCTAATTCTAATATTTATAACTAAATCAGATTTATTGCATTTGAAACAGCAATTAAAGATACACGAACTGTGCCAGTCTGGAGATCTGTCACTTCAGACATGCTTTTTTGACCTTATACATGAAAAAATAAACTGATTACTTTAAGAATGAAATTTCTTCTCTTATTTATTGGACACACTGTTAATGTTTGTTCCTTTATTGGGGAGAGATTGGCCTTATTGTAGTAAAAAGATACCTATCATTGCATTCTCTCTGCCAACAGGACTATTTGCTCTCAACTCAATCAAATCAACTTTTCATGAGGCCAAAAAATCTACCTTTCAACAGAAGTTATAAGAAAAGTTAAACTGTTAATAAGTTTTAATGCATCATATTGTAACTGAATATGTTTTTGTTGTTTTAATCATTTAACTATGAAAATCAAAATTGCTTCATTGCATTTATGCCCCTAACCACCAGGGTGGTTGAACAGTATGAATTACAAAATACAAGTCATTATCAATGATTGCTATCCACATCTTTCATGATTTTCATGATCTCACTCCTGAGCCAAGCCAATATTGATAAAAATATATAATTGTCTGACCTCTGAAAAATAAATATCCCCTTTTTTGTCGAACACAGTTTTGATCATTTTAATTATATCACTATATTGTTTGAAGAAATAAAATTAAATCACCAATCTAATGGTAAACTTATTTTATTAAATAATGTATCTGAACTGCACATCAAATATTCAACATGGAAGTAGTTTATCTAGAATTAGGGGTTGCTTTCAAATTTGCCTTTGAGATTCAAACCTCTTTACAAATTCTTTTAATTTTTGAATATTTTCTTTTCCAATTATAAAACATAACTGAGTTTTAAAAATATATGCTTTAATTAAGAAGGATAGCGAAATCTATCAAGTTAATGTAGGTAACAGGTTATTATTTTATATGCCATCACTTTTTGGAGAAAAAAATCAAAACAATATTTTTAGGTAAACCGAGTAAAAGTTGTTTATATTCTTTAATAAAACATGAAAAATCATACTAAAAAGTATATTGTTCTACAAAAGTTATAAAAAAAAATCATTGCCTATCAAATCAAAGGTTATGTTGCGATTTTCAAAAGATTCATTTGAAATTTTGACATTTGCCAGTCGAATAATTACATATTTCTGGAACGTTTAAAAAAAATTATAATTTGACCAACAGTTATAAAGAACGAGTTTATTTAATATTTTGGGCTGATTCAAACACACACGACTGCAGAAGGGAATTTAATAGAAAATACTCCATGTTAATTTCTACCAAATCTTATAATTTGTAAATTTGCTGCGGCCACGAGGTCAAATGAATGTCAAGGCCACTGTTATGGCCGACAAGGCAACCGCAAAGCAGATGATTTTTGATAGAATGTCTGCTAGCACTCGTAGAAATAATAATTAGGTGCTGTTCTCATATTGTGAACATGTAGTTCGATGTCGCCGATCGAATCTAGCTCTACATTGATGTTGTCAACATTGCTGGAATCAAAAAACGATGTTAAACGGTGAGTTTTTGCTGTTTTTCGGGGATTTTGGCTTGAAAATCTGGCGGTAGCGATTTTCGGGGCGTCGTTGGATGTAACTTTTGAAATAATTACCCGATTTTGACAATCCATAGCTCGTTTTGTAGGGAAATCATTTAGCGTTCGAATCGTAGTGAACAATTTGTCCAGAAAAAATATTTTGGATGCAAAAACTGACTTTGTTTGAGCATGGGGTGGTTTGGTCGTTTGGCCTTTTATATAATAGTAGGGAAGGGTCTATGGGTATATATGTATTTCTGAAGCTATTTCTAAGCGATACACGCCCCTGTGTGTCAATAAATAATCTAGAATATACTCCCCAAGGTTGAAATTGATTGCTCCAACCAATGAAGGTGACTGAAGCATGGATTTACCATTATAAATGTTGTAAAGTTAGACAGACAATAATAAACTCAATAAAAGTACGACTGTCTTGATATAGTATGTAATTACGGGAAAGACTGATAGGACTGACTCGTGACTCGTCTATTTCATATCAAATCAAATGTTTTCAGCTGGATACATAATGGTTCTTTATATAAAACAACATTGATCATTCTTGAAAATTGTATGACATACCAGAGAGGATAAGATTGAATGGTGAAAGAAACAGGATATAGTCAGCATGTACGACGTCTGCAACACCTTGCTTAACCGACCAATACCGTAAGCCACATGAAATTTGTTAAACATATTTTTTTATAAAGATATTATTAAAACTTAATCTCAGTTAAGAACCGTCAGTGTTTGAAAATTTTACTGTTCAACACAAAAGTTCAAGGCATGATTTTGTTAACGGACCAGCATATTCACGGAGCACTGAAGTCGGCAGAGCAGCTTTTGACAAGGCAACACTTTCTTTAGATTGGAACATTTAGTATGTAATAAGTTTTAACAATGTGTTCAAAATTAAGATTTCACTTTGCTATTTCGATTGGCGTTATTGTTCATTAAGCATCATAATTTTGCTGTATCGAGCATATACGCACTGGGATTTTTTTTGTTCGGGTAAAGGTATATTTTGAATGATTTTCATTACGCAGACAATATTTTTTTTCTTGTGTATTTAGACATTTATTTTGGGTATTTTACGCTAAAACGCAGCTTATCTGGAGCTCTGCAAGTTGAAACACTGTCGCATGCATGTCCGAGCAAGCGATGACAAAATCAACCAATTTCAATCCAACTATTTTTTAAAAGTCAACTTGAATCAACATTATTTATATAAATACATAGATTTTGATAAATTATTTTGAAATTAAGATAAGACTGAATACAAATTGTTGAAATCATAAGTAAAACAGTGTTATGAATAGTTCATTGACAACAAAACAATCTAATGAAGATGCAAACACCGTTATCAAACTGAAAATGATCTGAAGTAATGACATATAAACAACTTAGTAGAAAATAACACAATGCAGAATTTTACCTTGGCCAGTGAGGTAGTCCAAGGGTGTGTATCCGAGGTTGTTTTGTTTCCTCCTGTCTGTTTCGGGAATCTGCTCCAGCTGCTGTTGTAACACTTCAGCATTGATTCCTCGCCTCCTACACAGGAAGTGGAGTGGAGTGTTTCCGTACATGTCGGTCTTATCTCCCTGATTGATCAATGTCAGAATACTTTTTAAAGGAAGTGATCCCTGGCAAAGAACATGAAGCGGTGTTATTCCATTGTCATCTTGCTTGTTGATGTCTCCCTTTGCTTTGCTGACAATACGACGGACTACATCATGTTCAAGCTTTCCATTTTCACAAAGATAATGAAATGGTGTAGTTCCATGTTCATCACCTATATTGAAGTCACCTTTCCCTTCCTTGATCACTAGATCTACAGTGTCCAGTTGAAGACCTGTGTTTGCACAGAGATAGTGCAGTGGGGTGCTCTTATGCTGCTCACACTTGTTTAGATCTCCTTTACCTTGGGTGATAATCCACTGAATCTCTTCTGTAGTAAATGTACAAGATTTGAGAAGATAATGGAGAGGCGTCTTCCCAAAGTTATCGGAAATATTATTGTCCCCACTTCCTTCAGTTATGATCAGTCGCATGGCATTGATGACCACATCCTGTAGCTTATCATCATAATGTCCATCAGTAGCAGCAGAGATCCTGACCTGACAGAGATAGTGAAGAGGTGTCTGTCCATACTGATCACCAATATTCACATCCCCGTTTCCTTCAGTAATAATCAGTCGCATGGCATTGATGACCACGTCCTGTAGCTTATCATCATAATGTCCATCAGCAGCAGCAGAGTTCCTGACCTGACAGAGATAGTGAAGAGGTGTCTGTCCATGCTGATCACCAATATTCACATCCCCTCTTCCTTCAGTAATAATCAGTCGCATGGCATTGATGACCACGTCCTGTAGCTTATCATCACAATGTCCATCAGCAGCAGCATAGTTCCCTACCTGACAGAGATAGTGAAGAGGTGTCTGTCCATACTGATCTACAATATTCACATCCCCCCTTCCTTGAGATATAATCAGCCGTAAAGTGTCCAAGTCTACAGGAGAATGTTCATCATCATCATCATCATCATCATCTTCATCATCATCATCTTCATCAAAATAAGCACCAGTAGAAATCATGAGCTGACAGAGATGGTGAAGAGGTGTTATCCCACTCATATCCTGAATGTCCACATCAGCGCCAGCCTTCACTAAAGTGTGTACAGCAGCCATGCGTCTATTCTGCAGAGCTGTCCACAACATGATTTTTCCATCATATCCGGGTTGGTTGATGAATTGCTTTGAACCATTCTGGAAAAATAAAGATTAATGCAACATCTTGAATATGCTCTTACATCAAATCTTTTATCAAATAATTTGATATGTACTACTTGTCAAAATTCACTTTTAAGATGAACTCGTAAGATGTTAAATTGACGGAAATACAGTAGTAAGCAAAGAGCACAATGTGTCAGAAAAAAAGAACTGTATAACCAGTGTGTCCACTGTATGATATGACAGAGTTCCGGTGTTGTACTGAAATGATGTTAAAGGGGAACAACAACCCTAGCCTTTCAGACCTAATTGACCAGCAGTTACGTAATTGCCATAGCCGGGAAAGAGGTCACATGACACGGACTGGGCGCCGGCAAAGCGAGATGCGGTCATTGTGACAGGGGAATCCCCTTTAAGACATGCGATCGTTGATTGGCTGATTCATTTTCGTTCCTCTGTTTATAAACAATGTTGTGTGACACAATGCCTGTTTTCATCTTATTTATCTTACTTATCTTATTTTTTTTATATCCCCACCCCCCTCATTTTTCTATTCTAAATTCTTACCTATTTTTTACCATTTATAACTTTATCTGCCCTGGCTATGTTACTTAATTCTAAATTTATCCCTCACTTCCCCCCTTTTTATTAATAAGTAACGTAGCCACGTCGGCAAAATCACCTACAGGGGGAAGCAGACGTTAAACCCCTAAACAACAACAACAACACGATGCCTGCAGTCCAAAATGGCTAGTTTTTCTACATCACATGTCGCTGTAAGAACACCTGCAGTCGGTCAACTAAAGGGGAGCATGTCCTTGCCGTACAGCCGTATATTGCCTTTTGGTGATAATTATTGAAAATAAGTAAATATCATAATTTTGGCATTTAAGTGATGAAAATGTAATTATTTCGACATGATTTGAACTTTACGCAGGACACATGGTATATTGGTTACTAATTATGCGACATAAACAATTTCGAAACATTCTCAGGGTCACTTAAAAATTGTCTCACTAGTTATGAATAAATATTTCAATTCTTGTATTTCAGTAAGGTGCCTTACGCCCACGTACAATCATATACAAATAAAACAGAATTAGAGAGGAAGTGAAGTGACAATGTTTATTCAAGCTCGCCAACTGAAAACATGGGAGTAGAGCAAGATTACAGAAACTGTTTAGACCAGACTTTCCAAGTTCTATATAACTTTCTTGAAGTGTTATAAACAACGTATGTGATCGATCTCTTACATAATATCCGGCGTAAACGGCGCGAGTAGGGATACCGCGCAAGTAGGTAGCTGCGCAATAAAAACACCGCTGAGTAGAGGGCGCGCTGATTGAGATTTATGACTCTCGCGGGGCCTCGCTAATTAAACACTGGAAGTTAAATATTAGAGTTGCAGACCCCCTTTAAGCTCATTTTGGAAATTGCCTATTTACAAATTTGTAATTTTGCTGTACAAGAAAATATTTTTGTTAAACTGGATAAGGAAAGTCATTAATAGTTGTTGTTATGATAAACATAACATAGGTCTTTTGTTTTTTTGAACAGATGACATTTTAAATTTAAGTAAGAAACCTTCATATGAAATCATTACTAAATCAGTGTGCACCTTTAACCTCACAACATTATGAGCATATCAAGTAAATTCAAGATTAATCAGGACAATTTCCTACTGGTCAGCGATTATTTGTAATCTAAAATCACTTATTTTTACATAACCAATATAACGTTTTAAAAATGAATAGAAAATTCTACATCCTTATCATTTCCACCCTTCAGTACAAATGCAACAAGTAGCTGACATGGTCAAACCATATAATCCGCATATAAAACAGTGGTTTTAGCTTTATATATTTTTAAAAGAAATTATGACTTTTCTATGACTGTAATGTGTATTTTAATTAACAATTCCTAAATAGTATTTTGCTGAATAATATGTCATTTGCAATGTTGTACAGTATTAAAAAAAACCCTTTTCAATCAAAAACAAAATAACTTTTTTTTTTGACAAACTCAAAGGAAATACAGGGAGGTATTGACTTAAAACCAATGGGCAAACTGTGTAAACCACCGTGGCGAATTTACGCCAAGTTTGCACAGCAGTTTTCAGGTTTATACCTAAATGAACTTAAATAAGTGAAACATTTAAAGTGCAAAACTTAATTAATCAAAACTAACCCTTACAGTGCCCGGGGACGATATAAGGTCCCCTGCCCCCAAATACCCTACAATCCCACGGGACCATATATGGTCCCCAGCTATGATCCCATCCGCAACCCAAGAATTGTAAATAAATATGCACTTTTACAAGTTCACAACCATTTTGTTCGAGAACCATGGAACATAGCTTCAATTTTTACAACTTTTGTATCATATGATAAGATTTTAACAAAGAAATTAAGGTTTACACACTAAACATTCACCAGGACAAATATGGTCCTCCGCCATGGCCACTGGGGTTAATTCTCTTCAATGCATGTAGAAAGATATCTTTACCAACTCCACTTGGCAACATTACTTAAAGAATCCCTGTATGTATAGCTTCATTTTGATTACCTTTTTGCACTACAGAACCTATTATTAACAGAGAAATCAAGGTTATCACACAAAAACCTGTCTAGGCCACATATGGTCCTTGGCAATGACCAATGGGGGTTAATTCTCTACAACGCATGTGAAAAGAAATCTTTACCAATTCTACTTTACAACCATATTCTCAGAATCCCTGTAAACATAGCTTCATTTTAAAACTTTTTTCTGTTATAAAACCTTATATTAATTGAGAAATCTGCCAAAAGCTTGTCAAGGCCACATGTGGTCCTCGGAGGTTAATTCTCTACATGGCATGTTTACATAATCACATGCAAATCGGGAAAAACCAGTGCAACACCATATTCCAACTTTACTTACAAAATCTAAATTGTGTCTAGTTTAGAAATCACATTATGATAATGAACAAAACTTTTAGAAAAACCAAGAATGGTGGTAAACAATAATTTATTAAGTTTCAATTGTGAATAATGTCCACCATTCTTGACTAGCCTTATTATTCATAACTTGCAGTAAGCTATTCACTTAATATCTAATTTCAAAATGTAACATGAAATATATGTAGGACTCAGATCTGTGGCGGGTCTCTAATCTATGGCGGATTTCCGTGGCTTGTTTGATTGTTGGACTTTCTCATGACGTCATGCTAAGCGACGTCATTGCGTCGCTAGCGAAATTATTAGGGAAGTAACAGATATATTGCGAACGGATAACGAAAAAAAATAAGAGTCCATATCCCAATTACGAAAATACATTAAACAATACCTTACATTTAAATGAGACATTTGCGACTTCATGCCACATCAATTGTGTTTACTTTGTATGATCTTTTTAGCCCTCGGTGAGTCTGTCTTCTTATCCCTAAGATATTGAAAAACTATCTTTTGTAACCCTTGGATTCCTGTCGACGAATTTTTAGGTAAGTTTGTCTAGCATAAGGTTTGGTAAATCATTGCAGAAAAATACCAAAAAAAAGTACAAATATCAGGCATTTGAAAATCTGCCATAGATTTGGAAATCCGCCACAGATTTGAGGTCTGCCATGGATTCGAGTCTTACATGAACAGAAATTAATATTAAACAGGAATATCCATATTCCTTAGTAATAACATGTTCACACCTTCCCAAAACTATTAGTCAAGAAAGCAAGGGTCATTGCTAACACATATAAAAGCTAAATAAAATGGCCCGGTTTACCTCGCTACCGAGGAGAGCCTCCCTAATGATCAGTTGGAAATTTCGATACATTCTAATTTTTCTTCGCCAAAACAAATGACTGACCTATTTTCTGTAAAGGTCCTTTACATTACACTGTCGTATTTCAAAAGGATACAGCCTATGACAAAACGATTCGACAAATTTAAAGCATGTGTCACAGTCAAATCTGACCGGAGCAAAAAACTTTGTAACACGATTCGCGATGTCAACTTTGCGAGCCCGTTTAGAGCGAACACATTACTAACATTACCTGAAAATACTATCGTAGGATAGCATTTTGTTGTTTCTTTATGTTTATGTCCTCGATATCTGATTTGATTCGTACGGAATTGTTAAACGGTCGTTTTGTTTTGCACACTACATTGCATCTCCCGGGCCAGTTTTGTTTACAATATGGCTGTGACACTGTAGATACCACTTTCGGGAGATCTTATTACAATGGACGAATGTGGTACGGACATCTGATGGTTATTGTGCAATAAGAGAGTAAACCACAATACCATTTTAACTTTTTTGTTTGCTTCGATATGTACTAATTACATGGTAAAATCCAATGCCTTGAAAATGGATTGTGCATTATTTTACTGACTTTTTGTAACATATCAAGAATATATTTTAAAATGTTAACCTATAAAAATCAGTTCAAGAATATGAGAACAATTTGTCAAGCATATGTTAGTAGGATACCTATTTAACCAAAACTTATTAAGTTTTTTTTTATTTGAGGGATACACAAGACTATGATCACGAAGGTTTGTTTCAACTTCCAATCGAACGTTTTATTTGGGCGGGGAACAATCACCTGTCGTCTGGTAAACAGCACGAGCCACGCGAGGCGAGACGTGACGCATATCTGTCGTCATTTCCGGAGTCCCTCGCGATATTTACCGCTAGCTAGTTGGGGATATCCCTTGTTTGAGAAATCCAACAAAATGTAAACAAATGTGACCAACTGGCAGCGACTGTGGCAAATAAGAACTACCGTATTTCCTCGAATAGAGGCCGGGGTTATGGCTGTTTAAAGTAAATACATTGAAATGCAGTGAAGAATAATTCAAAATTTATATGATAGTGATAATTTTTATTCATATATATTTATATTGAAATAGGCTAAATAATTCTCGCTTCTGGAGTGACATCAACCTTCAAAAAGTATTTGTTATTTTCAGAGATGAATTTCTCTGTTTACCTATATGTAGGTTGACTTAAATTAATTGTTCATTGTATAAACTTTGCATTTTAAATGTTTGCGTAATTGTCATCTTCTTCTGTGTAGGTCTCAAGACAAAATAATAAATCCCGATGAAAGTATTTTTAAGAATTGATTAATTCTATTTTTGTTGTTATTTTTATCACTTGTAATAAGGACTCATACTAGAAGATAAAATGTATATAAAATGAAGATAAAAATAAATGAGGTGTTTTTCAACATTATCATTTATAAATCAAGACATAGTCACACTTCTTTCAAGATTTCAAATTAGGAAAATGTCCCGCCATAATTTTAACGCGAATTACATCGTGAAAATTTCGCGAGTGGGCGGAGTTAATACGATTAGGGACAGGCGTCAATCACGTTGGCCTGGTTGGGGAAGCTTGATATTTTAATATTCACATTCGTCCGTGTGAAGCAAGAACTCTATATCCACATGATAGCAAAAATAATTCACATCTTTAATTAGTTTTCTTCTTAAAAGATAGTTTAGATCATTCCGAATTTGATTTACGAGCCGAGGTGACTATGGACATCATTTTGACCTGCGTTCTGTCAAACTACTCGGCTAATGAACGCTTTCATTTGATAGATAACTATTTAATTGAATAATATACTCTTTAAATGTTTTTCATAATTTAAACTGTGTTCATGAGTGAATATTCGTGCTATATACATTTTTAATTTGCTGAAGGAATGCAACCGATATGCATTGCTAAAACTGCCGAGATACGTTCCCAATATTTTTTTTATTCCGTTTTTATTTAAATGAATTTGTTGGATTGCCACCTAAAAAAATAGAGCAAAACTACTAATAGGATAGTTTATGAATTCTATTTTCAAAATTAATAATTATATTGTATGAGAAGATAAGATGACAATTTATCTTCAGTTTTGTATGCATTTGCAAATAGGCTGTTCAGACTAAGATTTTACTTGCCAGAAAGCTGATACTGTGTGCGGCTAATCAAAACAACCCTAATTTCTGTTGTAAAGTTGCAGAAAGTTACATCATTTTCAAGATGGAAACAATAACTATCAGTGGAAGGAAGTTCAGACACTATGCTTTTATTGTGAAAAATCAGGAGTTATTTCCATGCACAGTCCATTTTCCGCACTTTGTTTCTTAGTGACATCACGCGAAACAATGTTCAATAAACTTATTACAAAAAGATAACTTGTATTATTTCGTGAACAATCGGTCGCACGAAGAAAGTAAACATACCATCGTGATCACCGTCGTTTTCTATCTTGACGTATAATAATTGATTTAAATCATCAATTTAATTACAATCTATGAAACAAAGGAGTAACAGTTCACGTCTATTGAACTTTAGCGTGAAAAACGCCTCTGCCGTTTATAATCAACACATTTTCATTTTAAACTTGACTTTTTTCACACAAAAAATACATTGACCCAATGATAAACATCTCAGCATTCCACAGTTAAAATTTGATTAATTTCCGAACATTGATAACGCCTCAAATACAATGCTAACATCACCTGAAAATGTCCGCGTTTTCTGATTGGATTTGTGCGAGATTATTCAACTGTCATATTGTTTTGCAGTGTACAGACTGTACATTGCATCTCCTGGGCCAGTATTTATTTGTGACATTGTAGATACCACTTTCGGGAGATCTTATTTTAATGAACGAATATGGTTCGTACATTAGATGGTTTTGTCCAATGAAAGATGAAATCACACTACTATTTTAACATTTGTGTTTGCTTCTATATGCACCAATTACATTATAAACTCAACGGCTTGCAAATGTCTTGTGCATTATTTTACTGACTCTATTTCATGTTTTTAAGAATATATTTTAAATTATCAAGATTGAGACAAGAAATTATCTAAAAGAATTATTCTGATACTTGTTTAAACAAAACTTAAATGGGGTCATTCAGTTGATTTATTTGAGGGATACACGACACTTTCATTGCGAGGGTTTGTTTCAACTTACAATCGAACGTTTTAATTGGGCGAGGAAGAACCAACTGTTGTCTGATCAGTAAACAGCACGAGATATGCGAGCTAGACAGCGAATATCCGTTCCGTTACTCACTAATATACTCGCCAACTACCGTAGAAGAAAGGGCCTACCTTTAGAATCCCTCACCAAATTTACCTCGCGTGAATAGATTGTTTCTTTCATTCGTGCAGAAGCCATTTCTCATCGAAGCGACAGTTGTTAAATGAAAGATTGTGTATATTATGTGATGAATGTGAAATTGAAAATGAGAATCATTTTCTACTTGTGTGTCCCTATTACAATGACTTGAGAAATATTCTTTTTACTTCATGTAACAACATTATAGGCTCCTTTACTACATTAGATAACCTCCAGAAACTAATCTGGTTAATGAACACTGAAGAAATACAATATGGACTAGCCCGATGCTTACAACAAATGTATCACAAACGACGATTAGCAGTGTAATATTGTGGGTTATTATCTTAGTATATATGTAATAGTAAGGTGCTAACGTGTGGATGCGTGCGTATATGTGTGTAGTGTATATGTATCATCCCAACTGCGGATCCGCCCCATCTTAAGATGGGACGCGTCCCAACTTGGGATTCCAAGTTGGGACGACCCATCTTAAGATGGGACGGGGCATACTTAAACATGTTAATAATATTCATATTTAAAAATGAATTGTGTCAGTAAAACTTTTTTTTAGATAATTTAGTTCTATTCTTTTCACACCTACGAAGAAAATTTGATTTGATGTTCATTTACTTCACTTTCTGACTCGATTTCATCTGTTATCGAGTACGAACGATTCGACACTACTCAAACAATTATTTAAAGTCATATTTGATTACTGATTGAATCACATTTGTTAAGCGACATAACAAAATCAGATCAATATATAGATTTATATTTAGATAATATTTTTCAGCATTTTTCAAACGACAAATACACGCGTAGATCGAACAGCCGTAAACAGAGAGAAACCAAACGGCTCCACATTTCACAGAGACATATTTGTATCTTAGTTTCTTTACAAAAATGTGGTATAAACTGTTAACAATCAAAGCTATGAAGTTATTCTAATACAGATCCAAGTTTTACAACACTATTGATAAATTGCGTTTTTAAAAATATATATTTAAAAAACGTACCTGATACAAAGAAATGAATAATCCATGCAAAAACCTTCTATAAGCAGAAATTAAGGTACTCTCCATCGTTACAATCCAGCACTGAATAGACTGAATATGTTAATGTGACAGCTTGGCATGACAGAGGCAATGATTGGGCACCAATTTGCCCACCGTAGGTATTGTTAGGCTAAAACAACATATGGAGACACCATCAGCCAATGCTGTTTTAACAATTTATTATCATGTTTACCTATTTGGCGACTTGGAAATTAAAAGTTCCTATTACCAAAGTCTGGTTCCCAAACAATTTAGATATTTTCCAGTAGTGCCAACATAGGGCTTGAATATTCCCTAGTAAATCATATAAATATACTGAAAACTTTCTTAACGGCGACAAACCTTTTTCACAGAGTGTTAACGAATTCCTAATAATATCTATTTATCATTTCGTAAATGATACCAACCTATTTTTAAAGCTCTTTCCTAAACATTTTACCAAATCTAAGGTAGACAAAGTTTAATATAAATTTTAGTTTTGTAAGAATAATTGCAAATGTATATTTCCATCAATATCCTTGTTTTATGTTTGTTTCAGGAAAAGAATTTATATAGGCATTTCTTGCCTTGCTCATCCTTTTTCCTTTTTGCATATATATTCTGAATTCTGTGTAACACATGTTTTATGGAAATAAAATACTGTTTAAATCATAGTATTATACTTACTAACCATTATATGTTTACAGATATTGCATATTCTCATACAATGAAATATGATAATATTTTACAACAAGCAATGACAATTTCAATATCAAATTTGTATAAGAAATGACAGCTTCTATATCAAATTTGTATAAGCAATAACAATATGAATCATTTAGTCCTCTGAAGACATGATAAGAAGCATATTTAAGATAACAAAACGATCAGTTAAGTACACTTTCAGCTGTAAAACAACAATAATACACTGAAATGTATTTCTTCCCTCTCACCTACTCATCTTATGTGACTCAGTTGATTAACTTATTAGCAGTAACAACACACAACAATTATCTCAATTCAACGCTTCTAACAAGCCTAGATAGACGCTTGTACATATAAAAACAACCTTTTCAAACTGATCGAAATCACATGTTACCTCGGGTTAAGTAGAAGAAATATTTTTCTCAACTCTGTACCCTGGTTTGTGTCAAAAGGTCTTGTGAAGGTAAACAAAGTTTCTTAATGAACTCAAAGTCAACAAACTCCGTTAATAATCTTCTTTTATTGATAGGAAATGAGGGGAAATATTGTATTTCTGAATTAGCATGAAGAACTTGCCTTTGCAATATTGAATATCTTTACCGAATTGTGTTTCAACTGTACATCGTTTTGGTTTGACATAACTTTGTGTTGTATGTTTGATGGTTTCAAAATATTATTTTTATTGACGCGGCATTAATATAAGCTTCCAGCTTGCTTGCAAATCTATTTTCTTTTTTTGAAATGAACAAAATATGTTTAAACCATAACCTTCTTTTGTAAATCTTGGAGGTGAGGTGAGTTGGGGATTAACGCCGCTTTCAAGATTATTTCACTTATATCGCGGCTGCTAGTATTAGTGCAGGGAGAAAGCCCGCAACACCATTGTGGCTATGCATTGCGGTGAGTAAATCTTGGAAACTAAGTTCTAAATTTTTAAAAATTATATTAAAAAGCCTGTTTTTTCTCCATAAATAATCAATGGATGATGTTAGATTTCATTTTGGTTTCTTTACATGATTAACTTTCTGTTTATGAAAAATACTTTCATCGAATAACAACACAATAAACATAAACATTTGATCACGTCTGCTTCCTATCAATGATATTGCCGATAGGGGCCAATGCCTTGATAAATATGAATGATAATCATTGGCTAAAACAACAAACGATCGGCGTGTACCTTATTGTTACAAGCATGCTCATGTACAATTGGTACCCATTCTTGTCACTAATTGGAAGGTGACACACAGGTATTAGTGTCATAACCGAACCGGATGTTTACCAAGATCCCTTCTTTCGGATTATTTCACTTATCGAATTATTTCACTTATCAAGATGGGACGTCCCAACTTGGAATTCCAAGTTGGGATGATACATATACATGTATGTACATACTAATCCACTAATGTACTAACATATGTGTGCGTGTATGTATGTCGTATAGGCTTGTACTAATGCACTAATGTACTAACATATGGGTGCGTGTATGTATGTCGTATAGGCTTGTACTAATGCACTAATGTACTAATATATGGGTATGTCCGTATATGTATGTAATGTATACATGTATGTACTAATTCACTAATGCACTAACGTGTGGGTGTATGAATGTATGTACTGTACGCTTGTGCTAACATACTAATGTACTAATGTGTGTGCATGTATGTATGCATTGTAAGTATGTAATGTAGGTATTAATGTATTTATGAGGTGTGCTGACCTGAATGTTTTGTACGTGTGTATGTCGGTCTGTATGTATCTGTATTTGCAGATATGTATGTATGCATGTTTGACATTGTTTGCATGTATGTAACAATGTGAATGAGTCTGTATGTATGTGTAATGTGTATGGAAGTATGTTAATGAGTGGGGGTGTGGAGGTTAGATGATATAGTGTCACTGAATGCAGAGATCTAGGTGTATATATGTATGATATGTGGTGCTCGGGCATGCGTGAATGAACATGTGAATTTAATGTAAACAATCATTTTATCTATATTTTATTGCTTTTTTATTTGTGCCATATAAGGTGTCAAATTGGTCTCTTGAGGCCTGGTGTTTGTAATTCACCATGTTTTAATATGTGTATAAATGTAACACATGACACTGTAATAAACTATATTATTATTATTATTATTATGTAAGACTTGACGCCATTTACGTTTTACATTACTTTTGCAAGGTTGTGGGTTTTAGACGGGGGGGGTTGTGTCCAGAATTAAAAAAACATCTTTCTTAAGGAATTGAAAGAGGGGCTGAAACATTATAATAAAGTTTTATTAAATGAAAAAAAAGGTCCAGAATTTGAGCAAGATGCTTATATAATTCGACATGAATTCTCTGCCTCATTCATTCACCAAAAACAAACCTGAGTTATGTTAGACTAAGAGTTTATAGGGGATTCGTAATATTACCTCATGAATATTTATGAGGTATCAGAAACCAAGTGCACGTACTCGAAAACGAGGGTAAGGCCGCTTCGAAACCCGGAAGTAACGTTCCAACAGCATTGTCAAGTCAGTATCCTTTCGAAATAATGCTTTGTTTGTAAAACATTTCGCTAAATTCAACTGCAGAAAGACCATGATCGGATAAGCTTCTACATGTAACTTGCAGATAGAATTCTTTCAACCGATATTCGGGGGTATTCCCATGCTGGGTTTACCGTCATTTTGCACTGTCCGTTGAAATATTTCAATGTTTAACAAAATATGGATATGAAATACTCACAATAATTTTCACATTTCCGAAAAAAATTAAGAAGTATTTTCATTAAACACACTCGTTTACAGCTGGAAAATGATACAGATTTAGCGATCTCTACGTAAAACCTTCAGCCGTTTCAACGAGCCCACTTACGTTACTTTTTGGGTCATTCAGTACAGGCCTCAATGTAAACAAACCAGAATTTCAATTCAGGGGACTAAAATAGAGATACAAACAAGACCAAATATGAAATATTACTATTCCTTTGAATATAATTAAAATACATAATTTTGTTAGTTTCTAATGATAACTTTTAATTAAGCTAAAAAATAAATAAAATTTTCTAGCTTTAATAACTCCCAAAGTCCTCTACTTTTTGGGCCTAATATAATTATTTATAAAACAAGCTACATAAAAGCAGTAGCCGAATATTTTTAATACAAAATATTAGCTTTCCTTTTTATGATAAATACATAAGATGTATACAGCAATGAAATCACATAATTAGTTTAAACATATTAATGTTAATCACTCAATAAAATAATCACTGTGATATTATTCTGAATTTAAGAGATTCAAATACTTATTACAGGGTCATATGAGGGTATTCATTGAATGAATGTACAAATAATTAATTGTCCAAATTGAATACGAAATTCCTATTACATGTAGGCGCCTATTATAGTTTTTATAAAATGCTGATTAGCTAAATGTATCAACATTAGTAGGAAAATGAGGGACTTCTTTTTAAGGTATAGGAAATGAATAGATTAAAGAAATTAAGCCATTGATTTTAGGAATAATATTTACATTTTAATTATCTAAATTATATTTTAATATGACAGAAATTTATCATTATGACTAAAAAGACAGGACAATTTGGAAGTCTTGATACATATTTCACTCCATGTACATATTGTCAGTGAAAAAGCTGAAAGTAAGTTATGAAAACTGACAGTCAATCATAATGAATTAGGATTTATTGAATTCATGACTTCAGTAATTTTGATATTAGACACTTTATATACGTGTGTTTATCTTCAAGGCACACTATACAATCTCTCAGCTAATTTCAAGTTATTTGTAGCATCCACCTTATGTCTACATGAATTGCCAGTAATAAATGTGGGATTTCTACCTAAAAGTACTGAAATTAATCCCTCCCTTCACATTATTGGTGTCATAAATACCCAGTCACCACCTTATATACAACAATAAATATAATAGAATTTTAATTTTTTAAAAATATTCTCATGATTATATTTTCCTATTCAATATGATTATAATAAAAATGAATTCTAGCCTATATATTAAATTCATTTTGTGAATTATAAATTAATAATTTCTGAAAAATTTTGCTAGAAATATATTCTTAAAAATACACCTATGTATATAAATATATCACTCTTCTTCCTATCAGTTGTTGTCTTTGAGAAGTTCGGTAAATATACGTTTTGGTTTCTTCATTATATTGATACTGCAGTCCTGTACCAATTTTTGTAAACATACCGGTCCCACTACTTGATTCTTCATTGTTTTGTTTTAACAGTTTTGTGATCCTTGAGTTAAAAGTCCTGAAATTTCGGGTAAAAATAATTTTTATGAAAATTTATTTATGCATAACAATTAAGAGAAATTGGCACTGTCATTATTAAAAATGCACTCGTGCCTATACGGACCAAATGCGAATGCAAACTCACGTAATATATCTTCGAATTTACCACGAATACAACTATCAAAAACAAAGTTTTGAGGCTATCCCTGGATGAATTTCCCTTCATTTTGCCGTTTTGTTATCATTCGACATGTTTTCATGTCTTTTAATTCATGCTTATACACTTGTGTAATAGCCGAAGGAAATTCAAATTACACAGCGAATCGTACTATCAAAATGCAGCCAGTACTCTATCCAGGAAGTAGGAAGCGGCCTTAGCCTCGGTTTGGATTTGAGGAGGTCATAGGTCGTATGCATGCATAAATATTGAGAATCCCCTATACAAGCATTTAATATATATTGTTATGAGTATGTGATTGTTCATAAGTTTAACATTGTATAACATTGTTGTATTGTTTAGTGGGTCACACTTGCACATGTTTTGATAGTCCAAGCTGGCAGCATCTAGAATCATCTATTCTAGAATGTTCTATCCATTTCTTGTTTGCTTGAGTATTCTAGAATGTTCTGTATCATTTCTTGATTGCTTGAGTTGGATACTTCTGATTTGAGTTTGTCGTGGAACTTTAAAGAACATTCTGGAAGGAATCTAACCTATATATAGGCCGGCATTAGAACTCTTACTCATCTTGCTTCTTACAATCTACTTTGCGATCATCTGCCGTGCCACTTTTTTTTATACCTTTACAAGCCGGATTAATCTATATCTCCTATCAAGACCCACTGACTGTTTTCTACACTCATCAACTGTGTGATTCTTACAAGGACTGGTGAATATTTATTTAGCTAATTAGTGTGACTCATTTGATATATAGAGATTATTACCCGAGGAAGTGTGTCATATTACTTTTACGAAATGAGTGCGAATTTTTGTATTGCCCGAGCGAGAGCGAGGGTTATACACAAGTTCGCACGAGTGTCGTAAAAGTCATATGACACACTTCCGAGGGTTATAATTTCTTTATTACCGATTCTTTTTCATTTCAAACACACGGAAAGCGGCCTGCTTTCTTTGCAGCGGACCGCTTCAGTGACGTCACGAACAATGGTTTGATGACGTCACAGTCGTAACTCGCGCTGAAACAATCGTTGCTAGGCAAAAGTGATATGTGCGCATGTGCTCATATTGAAAATATGTCATCGCTTATGATTAACCGTATGGGTAATAATGTATTATAGCTTGTATTAGCTTGATATTGTAATCATAAACACTTTGTTTATTATATTTGATTGATTAAATTGTAATTAATATACAATTGTCTTGTTATATTTGGCTGGTTTGACTGGAGACAATTTCCTATTTCAAATTCATTCATAACAAAATAAAGGCATTTGCTTCTGCTCGCTGCTGCTATATTTTTATACAACATAGATGCATATTTGATTCTAAATAGACTCATACAGTTAAAACAGCTAGTCAAATTATTAATATTTGAATGAGAACATTAATCTTTCTCAATGATGCAAATGTATGGAACCTTCACACTTTAGCAGGTATCTTGATTTGTGCAGATTATTATTAAGACAGATGCAGTATAGGAATTTATGACGGAGGTACCTCTGTTGGGTAGAATGGGTCCTTCCATGGTTTTATCAATTTATGAATTCATTGTTTCAAGTTTTCAGTGGAATGATGTGGGCAAGACATATGCATTTTGATGGAATTTTAAACTAGTGCAATCTCTTAAGCTCTTTTAATAACTGTTGAAAGAGGGGATATATGAGTGAGCGGTGCTCACCTATTTTGTTATTTAAAGATAAAAGGACATTGTGATTCGAAGTGTTAAAATGAATAAAAAATTAGTCTTTGAAAGTGAAGTTAAAATGCATTCATTCAACTTCGAAAGATAAAATTTACTCTATGTTAAACATATCTATATGTATTATAAGCAATGGTATTCAAAACCTATTTTGATATGCAGTTGACGTTCTAAGATGCTTGCTGTAAAAACAATTCTAATAAAACTGATTTTGAGAACACTATATAGACCATTATCAGACATCTTGTTAAACCCATCAATGAAAGGTTAAATTTGTTTCTTTTCAACATTCTTTTAAGTGTTACTTTAAAGACGTTTCTCCTCTGAAAATATCAAAGAACAAATTTTGAATGTAGAACTGAACATAAATCTTCAAAAGACCAATTTCAAGAAATTTCGTAGATATGATTTGGGGGAGGGCATGAAAAAAGAATACGCTTAAATGGGGAGGGCCCTGAAGAAAATGACGAAGTGGGAAGGGCCACTTTCCAACCCTGCCCACCCCCCCTGTTATAAATGACCGGTCCCTTTTTTCGCACTAGGCTATAACATCGTTACTTGTGGTTGGTATTCAAGTGGTTGGTATCAATGCCCAGGGATCGTCACAGTCATAACTTCAAGAAATATTGTTACTTATGTGTCAGTAGGGAAAGGTTCTCTTGGATTTTGACATCGAATCGCGTTTTCTCCAGCGTGTGATTGACGGTTTGTTTACCCTTGTATACATCTCGACGATTTCATTTCATCCTTGGAACCCGTCTTGGACATACATTTAACAGAGGTTAGACTATAGGTTGATTTCGGTCATCTTGTGTAAGAATTCGGTGATTCGGTGTTTGATTTGCGATTACACATTCTGATATATACATCTTTCTGATTAAATGCATTTATGTCAAGGGTAAGGGTTGTAATGTGATGTAGTAATGTAAGCCGAACCTCTTTTTGACTAGTGAATATCCGCCCCGGGATGTAAATTTCGGGTCCACTCCAAGTTGTCACAAGTCCCCAAAGAAAGAGGTATGTTAGATCTGATAATAAAATTAACGTCAAGGTAGGTTCCAGTGATGATTACCAATATACCTATAAGTATTTTAACATCTTAAATGCATTTAGTAGCATACATTTACCGTGAAAGTCAATGAAAACATCGACACATGGGCTAGGTCTTTCACAATTTCCTGTGAATCATTTCATGTTTTGTTAAAAAATAACTATGTTCATTCAAAGACATGATACACAAACAAATGCCTTACTTATAAAATGACATTTAGTCGTTAAAACGTTCATGTAACCAATATTTGAAGCATCAAAAACATAACGTAGACAAAAACATCACCGTTTCTGACATGAGATTTTCCCCAAGTTACTCCTTTCTTTTTTTGTCACATAAAGTAGAATTGACTAATCAGGTTCCTTTTTCATTCTCCTTGACAATTGATTAAATATTTCATAATATATGATAGCAAAATGAGAAAATTATTAAGAATTTAAAAATTTCAATTATTAATTTTCTACATATCAATTATCAATTCAACATCTTAAAGTAGCTTACATTAATATCGAAAATTAAAATACAATGAGCATATATCTAGAATTTATTTATGGAGAGTTTCCATGTCATTTGTTGTATGACCAGAGATTATAAATTTCCCATACTGTTCCATGATGATATGAAAATAACATAAGCTTGGTGTGGATATTTTAATTTCAGTAAAGTCAAAACAAATATCCAGTAACCCAGATCATTTCAGCTTTTCAGATATTGATTACATGAACCTGCAATCAGATAGGTAATCATCGAAAAAAATACGATTAGGGACAGCTTCAATCAAGAAGGTCTGGATCGGGATGTTTTTAGATATTCATATTCGTCCGTGTGAAGTCTATAACACGATAAAAGATAGAAAATCATGATTTACATCTTTTATTACATAATAAGCAATGAAATACTGGGATTTATCAGTGAAATAAACCTTGTATGTGGTCACAGTAGCGATATAATATATTGTCACTGCTGGTGAACTTTCCAAGGC
The DNA here is from genome assembly GCA_921293015.1 of Phorcus lineatus. NCBI lineage: Eukaryota > Metazoa > Mollusca > Gastropoda > Trochida > Trochidae > Phorcus > Phorcus lineatus. The sequence goes on from OV121093.1 coordinate 45,439,525, forward strand.
CTCATTGTACCCGGACTTCTTTTAGGGTTAAGAAATGTTTGTCGACATCATAAACACTAAAATCAACAAAATTATGCTGAAATTATACAATAAATAGAATATTTTATTAAGTTTGTCAAATACAATGTTTATCTCATCTCTGGTGGGGTTGAAGTTGATATTTTCACTCGTGGCTGCGCCACTCGTGAAAATATCAGCTTCAACCCCACCACTCGATGAGATAAACATTGTATTTGACAAACTTAATTAAATATCCTCTATTTATTAGATTTCATCTTAGAATGATACAGTAAGATCACTCTGAATTTAATTTACGAGCCGAGGTGACCACTGACAAAATCATTTTGATTTTAACCTATCTGTTCAGTCATATACATTTCGGAAAGTGAACTGTGTACGGTCTGTTGGAAGCAACCTTAATTTCTGTTCTATACTTGCCGAAGGTTATATAATTTTCAACATTGGAACAATATCTATCAGTGGATAAACCTTTAGTCACTATGCTTTTATTATGAACAATAAGAAGGAATAATCGTACACAGTCCATTTTCCGTACTTTGTTTGCCAGTGACGTCAAGTGGAACGTTATTCAACAATATGATTACAACAAGATAAAATGCATTAGTTCATGAACAATCAGTCACATGAAGGATGAAAACATACCATCGTGGTCGCTTTCATTTTCTCTCTTGAAAAGTACCAATTGACTTGAACTAAACTTGAACTAAAAACAATCAATGATATAACGGAAAAACAATTCAGTTAAACTTCAGCGTATAACAATCAGTGAACAGTGTTAAACAACTCAGCATTCTTCCGTTAAAGTTTCATTAATATCTAAATATTCAGTACGCCTCAGTGACCTTTTTGTGCAATGTTGACCTATATCTTGTGCTTGCACAAAATATAACCGGCATTGAGTGAGCGCATAGCGTCAACTGCTGGGCAATCAGAGAGTTAACCCACAACAATGCTTTTTTAAATGTATGTTGTATGTGCTATGTCAACAATCATCGGTCAACAAATACATAAGTATAGACATATAAAAAAGGAAAAATGTTAAATTCAATTAGTCTACTTACCTCCCTTTCATCAGTGGTGACACAGCAGGAGACAAGAGCTTCACAGAACTCCCTACTCCGACAAAGTCTGTGTTTGAATACAGAGTAATCTCCCCTGAGTATCTCTTCTCGGAACCTCTCAGCTAGAACCTTCAGTACAGCAGGGATTGGCTGCACTAAGATGTAACATGGAGATCTACTCCTGTCTTCTTCATCAGATGTTGAGATGATCATCTTCTGTCGTATTACAGAGAGAGTTGCATACTGAACACAGTACAGAGGGTCAATGTCATTTATGACATTCAGTACACTCTCATACACAGAGGGATGAGCAAACTGACAGGTTCCGTTCCTCCAAATAGTGATATAGCTGCCTTCTTGTTCCTTCTCTACTTGAAGGAGTTTCTGTCTTATGTCTTCATCCTTTACATTGTAAACATCAAACTTTCCATCATTCTTTATCATCAGCTGGAACAAGTCCTTACAGTTGTCTTTGTACAGAACCTTTGTGGTCATGTCCAGAAACTTCAGGGGAGATTCAAAGAATTCTTCAATATCCACGACATATCCATTTGACCTTAGCTTTGAATACATCTTGCAACAGTGCGGGAAACCATGAGCCATGTCTTTATTGGAAACTTTCTTCTTGAGTTCAAGATTAACAGTCACATTTTCATGCTGCAGATGGTAATCAAGGATCTTCAGTCGTTCGTCCGTCACTTTCCTCACACTCAAGTCAACAACACATTTTGTGTCAAACATCTCTTCAGTAAATCGTCCAAGATAAATCTTAGATTCATTCACAACGTTCTTCCTGCTTATGAAGATGATATGATTTTTTTGCTGATCATTTTCATTGAAGCTTAATAATTTTCTTATAACATCTAACCAGCTTTTTATCAGGTGTTGATCGGCAAGAAATGCACCGAATCTATCATCAAACATGATGACTCTGTCTCCTTCCATCTTTTCTATTTGATCATACTCTTCGGGTTTGTATACTGTAAAAACGTTGACTTTCTTCTGCAGGTACTCCTTCAACACCAAATAGCCGAGTGTTGTCTTGCCGTCCCCAGCATTCCCTGTTATAGTGACCCATCGCTCAACAGCCTTCAGTTTGTCTAGAACATCGTCCACAGCAGACACTCGAATCATCCCAGTTGTGATTGACTCTATTTCCTCTCTGGTTCTAGCTAAAATATTAGAATAAAACATTTACATGCTAGTAAGTAATGGACAATTTTAAAACATTCTTGTGTTCAATATCTTGATCAATATTGAATATTATTTGATAAAATCTCCTTCTTCCATTTAATATTATATCTAAATCATGTTGTTATCTAATTAGGTTGAATTGAATTGCATTAAACATCCAAACTTGCTGTCTGAGATGAAAGTTTTACTCACCCTTCAGATGCTGTACTTCCTCAGGGAGCTGCTGAGGAGCATCCTCTGTAAAACCAACAAAGTGACACAAGACTGGGTGAGTAATTGGATCAATCTTGCCAAAACAGCACAGTTCTTAAAGTTTGAAATCAATTTTACTTTTTTGTTTGATTCAAGGTTTTTGTGGGAATTTGTCAAAAAAGACTTATCAAAACGAAACTTATAGCTACATTTGTACATATTATTTAATGACAGTCTCAAGAACTTATTCTTCAATATTCAAGCTATTCCAACCAGACTTGTAACAGTTGTCGAACATGATCTCTCATGTGTATTTTGATGCTTAGACCTAAATAAAAACTTTTAGTTTGCGACTTGCATAAAACATGATTAAGTATTGACTTGCCAGGGAAACCTTATGTCTCTAGCTTATCTCACAAACTATGCAAACCATCTTCAACTTATCTATCAACCCAGTGGCTCACTGCTTCATTGACCAGAGCAAAAGGTAAAGTTACAGTGTTACAGTAGAAAGTATTGTGTTGTATTATGTATTGCTGGTGCAGTACAGGTATGAAATATGGTCATTTGAAAGTTCATGAACATGGCTGTTTGATTACATTCAGCTTTTTATATAGCCCTGAACAGGGCAAATAGACTCCAACAAGCTAAACCACTCTAAACATGATTTCTGCACTAAGATTATAACCTACTGCAGGCCCTTCTTATAGGCCAATCAGAAGACTGCTTGTAAAATGAACTTTGGATGTCAACAACAAAGGTAGCGGCAGTGATCCGTCGCGTTTGAAGCTATACATTACTTCTTTCTTATCGAAGACAATTGGAAATAATAGTTTCAAGTGTAATTGCAGGAAAATGTATAAGTTGTAAAGTAACTAAAGTAAATATGAAATGATTGTACCGCAATGCTTGTCTGTCTTATCATTATTTCAAATTTTAAATATTAGAAATAAATCCGAACAAAATCATCGCGAAGTGTTCATGTCAAACTGCGTTAAGTTGTTAGCTATGGCATGTGTAATGGGGGCCACAGTTTTGTGTTATGTAAGAAAATAAAATGATGTTATTTACTCTAATTTTGAATACAGAGAGATGAGTATTGGTGTAAACTTGATAACAACTGGGTTTTACTTGAGAAATGGCAACACGGCAGTAAATGCATCGTTCAGTAAAATATATATTGACTGCTGCACATACATAATGGGGAATTTTATCATTCAAGTTACTTTGTTTGTGACAAGCTCTCAGTTTTTCGAAGGAATTTACCACTGCACAAAAGTATTTCTCTAGCAGAGAATCTAATCCTCTGTTGTAAAACATTATATGAATAATCCTGTTTTAAGCAAACAAGATGATAAAGAACATACTTTTTTATTCATTTAGTTTATTGACAGGAGAACCTAAGTCTCATTTTTAAAATATAATAAATGATAAAATAACTAACTAAGAATAACTAAGAAACATAATCAGCATGAAAATTAGTTTTACAGAAATTAGATTTCTTACAAAGGCGAGGAAAGCATTACTTTTGGATTCTGTCCGATGGGATTTTATTGTTAAGATTTTAGATTCTTGTTGTGTTCAGTAAATACCTGCAAATAATTCAGCAGACTAAAGTATGATATCAACTTTTTGCTTGTCGTTTCGCTATTGTAAGGTCTTTAAGGCTGGGCGTACGTTTCGAATATAAACGGCGATTTCACTGGCTGAAGGTTAGCAACTAGTAAGGGGGGTAACTCGTGATGACGATGGATGTCGCTGCTTGTACATAGGTTTTGTTACCGATGAGGGCAAGGTAGAAAATGGATAGAGTTTATCTCGATACATTTTCATCTTGCCGTTGGAAAATGTGCTAACAACCTATGCACGTTTTACATATAATAAAGGATAATGCCTGGACAATGATTTATATTACTCTTTCATTTGTTCAGAAATATGTCCTGAATCAAGGTCTCAAAGTTTTGAAATTATGATATCTTAATTAATAAATTACCTTGTAAAAACCCACACACAAAACTCTAAAATAAAAGTCATCAGACGTTGACATATCCAACCAGTCCCCAATAATTCGTAACAAATATTTGTGTAATCATAAAACAAAAATATCGAATAAAACCATTGAGGAGGGATTAAGCATTGTTTAGTTCATTTCCAGAAATTAAGCTATCCATGTAGAGAGTCTAAATTCTACTTGTTTCCATGGAGACTGTAAAACAATAATTTCTGAAAAATATCAAAATGCAAATTTTAAGTACGATATTATAAATGGTTTTTAAGCTCTGCAACAAAACAAAATCAGATGGACAGGGCGACAACTTTATCCCACGGTATTACTGTTACGAGTGTGTGATTGTTTATAAGTTTAACATTGTATAACATTGTTGTATTGTCTAGTGGGTCACACTTGCACTTGTTTTGAGAGTCTTAGCTGGCAGTGTCTAGAATAATCTATTGTAGAATGTTCTATCTATTTCTTGAGTTCTTGAGTTGGACACTTCTGATTCGAGTTTGTCGTGGAACTTTAATGAGTGAGTGAGGTGAGTTGGTATTTAACGCCGCCTTCAAGATTATTTCACTTATATCGCGGCTGCTAGTATTATTGCAGGGAGAAAGCCCGCAACACCATTGTGGCTATGAATTGCGGTGAAACCTGCGAGCATCGGCTGGAACTAGCGAACCATGGGGGGTACTGCGCTGAAACTCAGTGTGGCATTGCACCCAAACATGACTGGGTGTAGAACAGTTCTCTACTGTAGACAAAGTTACAGAGCCCCTGGCGGATTCGAACCACAGACCTCTTTATCCGAAGCCGAACGTGCTAACAACTGTGCTATCCCGCCCCCTCATGGAACTTTAAAGAACATTCTGGAAGGTATCTTACATATATATTTAGGCTGGCATTAGAGCTCTTACTAATCTTGCTTATTACAATCAACTTTTCGATCATCTGCCGTGCCACTGTTTTTTGATACCTTTAAAAGGCGGATTCATCTATCTCCTATCAAGACCCACTGACTGTTTTCTACCTTCATCAACTGTGTGATTCATAAGGACTGGTGAATATATTTATTTAGCTTATTAGTGTGACTCATTTGATATTGTATTATAGCTTGTATTGGCTTGATATTGTAACCTTAAACACTTTGTTTATTATTTGATTGATTAAATTGTAATTGATATACAATTGTCTTGTTATATTTTGCTGGTTTGACTGGGGACATTTTCCTATTCCAAATTCATTCGTAACATTACATACTGGTGGGATAACAGGGTAAATGTATCATTGCACTGTTTGTTTGAGACACATTCTTTATGGTATTAAAGGAAAGCAAGGGTATTTTCATGGATGAACATTGTACTTTTAAGACTATTCCTCATCTACCTATCTTCTAGGGTTGTAATTATTAATATTAATATTAGTATTTGACGATTAATACCATGGATACAAATCTACAAGTATCAACACACAGGACGACTGTAAAGAAGAATTCCCACCTCTATGAAGTTCTGCTGGGACGGATTCGTCAGACAACAGCTGGGGAATCTCTGGATCTGTGAAAGAGGAATATGTTTTAGTCACAAACCTAATCATCTTGAAGATGTGTAAAATACATAGCTCAATTGATGTTAAAAACGGCCTAACCTTAGTTAATATACCATTATTTCATTCATTTCTCAAAATAAAAATATGCCCTGCCTTATCAAGAGATGTCATTTGATAAATAGCACTTACTTAGAGGATTGACATTTGAAGATATAAGTTTATTGAACCTTATTTACAATCCAAATAACTCACCTTTCATGGGGTTAGCTTCGATTGACAGATCAGGAATCTGCTGAACACTGTCTGTGGCTGAAAAAGATTTTAATGATCATAAACACGTTTCAGAGATTAGTGGAGTAATACTTCAAAATAAAATGAAATAAAACCAATTGAAATACTCATTACATGAAATAACTCAAACCCTGAAAATTTAACACGAACACTTTTAAGAAATAGATTATGGCAAAAACCTGTCACATAAATGTATATATGTATGTGATTGGACGTATCTCTCTGACTGACAGAGTACATAATTAACAGAGGCCAAGTGAACAACATGTATGGACCTTTCCTATCTCTATCGTAGATTCATTGTTCAAGCAGAAGAAACTGTTAATTTGAAAATATGAATTTATCGATACACCGTTTTTGTTTATAGAAAGAAATATCAGTTTTGAAAATGGTGAACCGTATTAGTTACCTTTCTTGTATGCCAGGAGAGGCTCAACGACATCAGTACCGTTCGTGCCTGTAACAATATCATATATATATATAAACATGGAATTTGTTTCGTCATCCTCAGGTAGTGTCAGTGCTAGTGCTCGTGAAATCATTTCACTTTATATACATGAAACGTTTCTTGTTATCCCAATATCTTGATGTAGTTTCACTTTAGCCCTAATTGCTCTGATTCTCATTGTCTGCGTTGAGATTATAGACATTTTGAAGTTTATCTGCTCTTATGGACCATCAACTGTAACAATTGACTCGTCTACACATACTTACCCTTCTCAACATGTTCTTTCTGGAGCTTGTTGGATCTGTAAAAAGGTATTTCCTGTTAGCCAATCACATACTTCTCACACAGTGTCAATGATTCTATTACGTCATCATCATCGTCGTAGACATCACTGTGCCACACAAACCTCATAACACTACGAACTTAAAAATCGCTTCAATGGGCTCATGACATGGCAAAACGTCAATTCTTTTTTTTCACAAAATAATCAATAAAATAACATTACATGTCCTAAAATTAGTTCAGTGATATGCCCCTGTAAACGCTTCAAATCACAATTTGTTTCAGTGTCTGCAGGAGACAATTACGTATCACAACACAAATTAACTTTTGGGTACGCCAGTCACGGTACATTATATTCAGATCAAAACTCACAACTTAAATGATTATGAAACAATATGCACTAAAATGTTAATGTTCGTCAAACCTGAGTACCTTTCTTTGAAAAAAACACCAGTGACAATTAATATCATATTTGATCCCGACAACATACTCTGTGTCACTTCATGAAATGTTTAAAACCTTTTCCATCCTTTGTAGCAAAAGTACCGACACGCTTGTGAAAGTAAGCACCACCTGAGTTTTCAGGATATTTCATAACCAAACATATTTACATGTTCATTGAGATTCAACATTACCTTCGAGATCGACGTCTCCTCCATATTACAGCAGCAGTCACCATCCCAGCGACAAGGCTGAAACATATTATCGTGAAATTCAAGTAGGAGAAATTCAGGATTATTTAAAAGATAACACGATTGTCAACAACTTTACCTAATTTTTTTGCAACATTCCTTCTCATGACATGTAGCACTAGCTCATAACCCGGGGAGGCCCTGCTTAGATTCTTGGCCTCGTCATACACGAAGACATTAAATATTGTAGATGTCGCATCTTGCATGGCGCTCAGCAATATCTGAATTGAACATGGTTTGAACTGAGAACGCATTTCCAACATCACTTTGTAACTAGGACAACAAAACGTCAGTGTTATTCTCATTAGTTGTAGAAGAAACCAAATTAACTGCTCGACGAAGGCGTTTGAGATAAACTTTGGCCTCTGCAAATGATAACGCCCTGAAAACAGAGTTAGAGTTAAAGCTAAAACTGATGCAATTTATTATTTTGTGTAGAATGACACCATAGTCACTGTAGCGACAATAAGGCTTGATCGAGGAAATGATAGCAGTCTCAAAATTTTAAGTAACTCATATTGATGATATTAGACCATCTTTATCAATATTACCAATCAAGACACTTACAATGCATAAGATGTTCAAGATGATATTATTGTCCAATTTAAGGAAGAAAAAACTAGACAATGCTTGCAGATGATTTAATGTCTTTATAGCAATATTTTGGGTGTTTTGTTTCGAAATGAAATTACAAAGCAAGGTGACTTGGATGCTTGGTTATCGTTACTGTGATTGGTTTCATGATGATGAAGAGAACGGTTACGTTGGTTTCGAGAGCAACGTTCAGACAATGCAGTATTTTAGATTAACATCCAATTCACTCTCGTATTTAAAAAAATCCATTTGAGCAATTTAGCTAATATTTACCTATAAATGATGTTAACAGACATTAAGCGATCTAGTTACCGGAGTTCAGATGCTATGATTGAATTAAATGTATAAAAAGTACACTGTCCAACTCTAAAGAACACTATTTGGAAAAAAATCGAATGTCCCTTTCATTGTTGATTCATTCATTAACGTGAACACAAAAACATCAATTGCTGTATAAAACACACAACTCACCAGACTAAAGTAATCGGTACAGCAATGGCCACGGCCGTGTGTGAACCTTAAACCAAAGAAATATGGCATATTAAAAACTTTAAAAAACTGACTGAAAATCGACTGTCTTCTGAGGAATGAAAGATATTTGTTCTCTACCGCGAACCAATTATAATCCATCCTGGAGGTTTCTCTTCACACGGTCTGAGGGCGGGGCAGCGCAGTGGTTAATGCCTTTAAAGATCGAGTGAAATGCCCTATGGTCGATTTCGGAATTCGCTAAAAGGGATTACAATTTGACGTGGACTAAACTTTAAATTTCTGAAATCGGCCGCTAAACAACGTAAATACGGCTTTGTAATTAAATTTGCTAATTACGACCGGCGAGCAGAACCTGAAAGGCCCTGTGGTCACTGAAGCGTGAATCTTTCGTGACGTGCTAGTTGGCATATCATCATTCGCTCGTTATGTAAAACAACACTAGCCGATAATAAATCTCGCAGTTAAACAGTCGGTTATACCTACTAAACGTTATCCAAACAACTCAAACCTTAAAGGAATCTATTGTTTAATTCACTGTCTGGAAGTTTCTATTTTTGCAAGCGCAAGACCCTGATTAAATACGATGCTGTGTGCACTTTCCTACGGAATGTTTTTAAAAGTCACGACCCTGCGCAATGTTGTCAAAGTTATAAGATTGTCCTAACGCGTAAAATCCCGGAAGTATTTCTTACATGAACTATGCTCACTTATTGGACATTATATTGAGGTATGCACCGGCATCCTTATTCTCATAAAAATATAACCTTTATCAAGTATTAACGCATAATGTCCTCCAGCGATTCAGAAAGTGAGATATCATTATCTATGGAATGTGTCTAATCATGTTCATAATCGCTAATTTCAATTGACGGGGCCGATACTATTCCTTACTTATATGAGCCAAATGACAGTTCGATGGCACAGAAACAGAAGAGTATGCCGGTTTTAAGTTTCCTATACTTGGATGAATAGAAGAAAAAAACCAAAGACACTTGACTGTTTTTATGTATATTGCGCAGATAGTGGCAACAAACAACAAGTAAATGTATATACATTCCCATAATTTTACAAATAAATCTGTACAATTGAACTTACTGTTTTTGTTATCATACATTATTGTTGATATCGTCTTAAGAATAGCTAAGTGGAAGTCAAATCCTATCACATTTGTAGGTCATACATCATAAATGTACATCCAAAGATAATTTCCTGGGTCCCGTTGCACAAAACTCTAAGGTAACCTTAAGTCACTAAAGTTAAGTTGTTCATCAATTACGACGTCTGCCAAATGTTTTCACATCGATCAGACTGGTTTAACTAGTTTGTTTGTTTTTATGACACACAGGTGGCCGTTATGTAATCCTATCGCATTCAATTTCAATTCTTGATTTAAGGGTCTCTAATTATACCTTTTGAATTTTAACGCCTTGGACTCGCCAAGCGGAATATATGTCCTGTCATAATGGCGTAACTCTTGGCATTCGACTGGTACTTAGTTTATTGTCACGGCGTCCAGTCATTTTGAACCAATGAACTTGTAGAATAAATATTCAACCAATAAATTAAGAGAAGGAGATTTGGCTCATGCACTTCTACGGACGATGACACACATTTAAAAAAGTACATCGTGAATAACGGGTACCAACATTCTTTAGGATTACATAGGATGTTTCTAACGCTTGCGCCAGGTATGTTTTCATGTCATTTATTGATGATATAGTAGTCGAATTAAAGCGTATATTTTCTAATTTTTTGGCTCTATTGATTCATATAAGTAAAGCGAATACATATACTAATTTGTAATAATCAAATTCATGCGTTACTTCTCCTCTTTAACTTCGGAGGTCCGTGGTTCGAATCCCTCCAGCGGCTGTGCAACTTTGTCTGTAGAAGAGAACTGTTCTACAGACAGTAAGGTTTTGGTGCAATGCTACACTAAATTTCAGTGCTTCATTTATTTCATAGACCTGATGGGATGCACCTCTCTAATTCACAAACATTACATTCCTTACTTGAGGTCATTTTAGGCTGCTTAAGGGGCCACAGTGTGTGTCAAACTTTGTAAATGGTGTTATTTAAACGAAAAATAGTCGTCGTCCATGGAAATCAACATATTGATGCTGATCAGTTCAGCATAGGGATGATAAAGAAGTTTAAGTTGTTATTCAGCCAATGACTCAAACGTAATATTCGAATGCTATTGCCAGCAAAAATAAAAGGAAATATTGGTTGGTAACGTTTATTAAATTATGTAACTAATATTCGTGTGAAATGAATGTACAATTCGACTTATTAACATCCGTCTTGCCGTTTTTGTATCACCATTGAAAACAAGAATATATCCTAATTTTTGCATTTTAGAGATAAAGATATAAATTCAGAAAGGATATTTGAACATAACACAGATGCAACTATAGTTTTACTCTTACTTAAGCCATATACATAAATCGAAACATACTCTGTGTCACTTTAAGGAAATTTATAAATATGAGTGTCCATCCTACAGAGATGATATTTATAAATGTTTGCGTCCTACACCATATACGTTATAGTTACATACCGTGTTGAAGGTGTGCATGAATTTGAACACCTAGGCACGTGAAAATTGCCTACGCGTTTCAATTCATGCACGCCGACAACGAGGTTGGTAACTGACATACCATTCAACCATTGAAATCAGTTTCAAACAGCAACAAAAACATCCAGAGACATATATTAAACACACGCTAAAATAACAGAGGTGCTTTTGTTGATATCATTGGTATGTTATTCTTTATCTGATTATCGAATACCTAACCAGTTAGTTATTCATTATTTAAAAACTGCAAATTAGTTATTCATGTTTTGAATATCGAATAAATAACCCTAACCCCAACCGTAAAAACTTGCTAGCTTCAGCCTGCATGAACCCCAGAGAAGATGACGAAGTTATCGCTTTGGAAGAAGGTGTTATTTTGAATGTTTGTTTACTAATAGAAGATTCGATAACAAAAGTGGGATTACAATATGTTAAAGTCAGTTAACTTGAAATTTAATGGAATGGCTACATAATCCTTCTTTACATAAAACTGATTTACTACGATGTTTTAAGGGAAATGGCGTCTCTCTATTAATTTTGATATCCTCAAATCTATAAAGGAATGGAAATAGAGAATCTCACCCAAGTGTATTCTGAAGTATATCAACACGAGTATGTAAAAATTTCAAATAGCCGAGGCTTGCCGAGGATAATTTTACTTTTATCAACGAATGATATATTTGATATCAGAAGACACGAGGGTGAGATCTCTATTTCCATTCCTTTATAGATTTGAGGATATCAAAATTAATAGAGAGACGCCATTTCCCTTAAAACATCGTAGTAAATCAGTTTTATGTAAAGAAGGATTATGTTTCAAGTTAACTGACTTTAACATATTGGAGTTAACTGACTTTAACATATTGGAATCCCCTCACACTTTTGTTATCGAATCTTGTGAAGATTGGTACTTTGTCGGTATTTAGCTTAATGTATCAACATTTTACAATCATCTTAGTTTACAATTTTCTAAAAAGATTGTCCTGTCTAAAGGTGAAGAAGGTTTAGTCTTGAAAGTTCATGATGCAATAAAAGTAGCTGCCTTCAAAATTGAAAAGTTGTTCTTAGCACATTTACTGATTTCGGAATTTATCTTCATTTTACAAATCTCCTACCAAAACATTGATTTCAAGAATATGTTTGAAGCAAGTTCGTGGAATAGAAATTAAACTATGCGATTTGCAGAGGTTTCTATGGTTAAGATGAAGCAATCTCACCTTCATTGGTGTAATTTTCACACATATCTAAGTGTGTTTTATAGCCACTGATGCATCCAGATGTACAAACCCCGCCATGTTGGTTACAGACCCCGCCCTCACAGAATGAGTTACAGGTGTAGTTACAAGTCAGTCCGTGATATCCAGACACACATCCATCAGAACACTCTCCTGTTTCCCTGCTACATGTTCTATGCAGGCAGTGTTCATTACAGGTGTAGTTACAAATCAGTCCGTGAAATCCAGACACACATCCATTAGAACACTCTCCTGTTGCTCTGTTACATCCACGTTCAGGGTTGTCACAGCCAGGGAAACATGGACGTTCACACAAGTCCCCTTGGAAACCAGCGGAACATGTTTCTGAAAAGGAAGACGAAAAACAATCTGTAACTTCTCATAAGCTTTGCATCTTACATACACAAGTATAATGCAACTTTTAACTTAGGATACGATCCTTTGATTCCTCAAAACGTTTTCTGATAACTCTATCTCTCATCTAATTTTCATGATATATAATTTGACATCATATTAAAACATAACAACAAAATATCATAACAAAAATTTTGTAAAATGATAAAACTATTAACGTCATATGATCAGATAAATTGTGCAAAATTTATCAAGTTACCTCTTAAAGGTCGATCTGAAGTTAAATGTCTGTATATTGCCAAGTAAACTGTATCATCATTATTGTTTTTGTACATGGTTTAATGGCCTTCAAACTGTGAATAAACTTATTCTTTTCACATAACTTTTCACAACTATACCCCTCTAAAAAGTTAAGATAGATTTACAAAATTAGAAAAGAATCGGCTAGCTATCTGTGCACTACATTCCTCCCAATAAGCTAGAAGACCAAACTCATTAAAATGAATTATAACATTGCTGCACTGCGTTAAGCAGATTATACATATCACAAGGCCCTTTTACTCAAGCTGTTAAGTTCACCTTTGACCTCTTAATCCCATTGGCTAAACCCATATAACTTCAAGCAATAACAACGCGCGTTTCTCAGCGGCCATATAATCATTTGAGGTTGAAACTCTCATAAGCTTTCCATTGTTCAAAGGAAAAGATGAAGTAAATTGGATATGTCCCTCAGTTATTCAATAACTATCCGACAGCATCTCAGACTTTGACGGAACAAGGGCAAATCTCTTTACCATATGTACATGACTGAAATATAATTACCAAAAAACCCTTCTTAGTATTTTGTCTGTTTTGGTGTTTTCCTTTTATAAACATGTATATGGTTATTTCTTTTATCAAATTTAGAGAGTGTTCAACGAATATTACAAACTTAAAGCCGAACCGTTTATTCAACGTGTCCGTTTCAAGAATTAGCATTTTGGATTTGCTCTACTACAGTATTACGTTATGGTGTGCAAATATAGCTTTACGAAAGACAGCTACATAGCTTACTATTTGACTTTTCACCAACAAACGGAACCAGGGTAAATATAACGCACTGTACAAAACATTCATTCGTATACGTAGGCAGTTCGACATTCGGAAAACAGTCGGAAATGTTCGTTTCCCCGAGTGCTGAAAAGCATTGACGTTCAAGCGAATTTAAATCAAATCACAGGCAAAAATTTGAAAAGAATCGGAAAAATAGCCTTTTCCGGAACCAAGCGGTCAAATTATTGATCTTTGGAAATTAATAAGTACACAAAATATATATCTGATATTAAGAAATTGACAAAATAATTTGAAATTTGCAGTGCATTCAGGTTTCAGCTATTGCTCGCAGGTTTCATTGCAACACATAACCACATTAGTTTTGAGGGCCCTCTCCCTGCAATATTAGCAGCCGTGATGAAAGTGATATACTCTTAAAAGCGGCGTTAAACCCCAAAACACCTTACACTTGTAGAAATACTAAGTTCCTAACACTTGTATTACCTTTTGTCCGACAAATGTCACATCCAGGCAAACAATCGTCGAGTAGGGTTGCTGCTCTAGTAAAACAAGCTGTACACTCCTGCTCACACTCGTCCCCGTAGTATCCTCGTCTGCATATGATGCACTGTCCAGTTTCTCTGTCACATCTGCTGTATCTGGGGTTGCAAATCTCGCTACAGTTACTTCCATAATAACGTTCAGGACAGAGAGTCACATTGCAGGAACCACACTGTCTGTCACAGGTCACACAGTCTCCTGGACACTTTACTTCACACTTAATGTCACAGTAGCCTGGTTCACACCCATCTGTGCAGGTGATTGTACCTGAAACTATGTGTACATGACATCTTTTGTTCAAACACCTTGTCGGACACGCTTCATCACAATATTCACCGACATACCCAGGTACACACCCGATGATGCACTCTCCATTGTCATAGCATCGTTCTTCTAGACATGTTGAACACAGTCCGGACACCTGTGAGTGACTGGCCAGCAGAATAAGACAACCTGTAAAACACATACATACTCAAGGAAAATTAAGCACACAAACGTTTCTTCATAAAGCGGAAGACAATGTGTTTTTGAAGTAACTTTATGATATGCAATATATAAAATAATGAAAATGTAGCAAGTTTAGAATGAAAATTGCGTTCAGATAACGTTTCGCTTCTTTAGATTATTTTCATTTAGAAGATATGATATTTTTTGATAAAAAAAACATGTTCTGTTTTACTGAGAAATGTTGATATTGGTTGTTGTAACGTACATGGTTCCATGCCTTCAATCAAACTTTAATAGTAGTTGTTTTACAGCAGTATGAACCCTATAGCAGCAGTATGAATCCCAATAGTAGTTGTTTTACAGCAGTATGAACCCTATAGCAGCAGTATGAATCCCAATAGTAGTTGTTTTACAGCAGTATGAACCTTAACAGTAACAAACTCTTTTCAGAAAATAATTGCAACCGGTTTCTTCCTTAAGCTCAGGGTAAAAGATAAGCATTTGATGTGTTAAAGTCAACTTGGTATCACAAATCTGGCATTTGACATCTGAAGACTAATGGCTATCACCTTGTTTTGGCAAAATATCTATTTTGTTGAACAGTCGGTACCATTAGAACTTTAGTCCAAAAATATGCTTCAAAGACATTAGTAATTATATCAACTTTTTATGTCATACTGATCAATTTAGTCAATTTATCGAAACGTTCTAATAGAATCACATTTTAATTTTGATTATAGGGGTGTTTTTTTCAAAATGTAAAGTTCATCTCAAAAATTACCATTTTATATTTCAATATTCCCACTGGGTGAATTTTTCAATGACACCTTTGTTAGTGTCCAAAAGTATACTTTGACTGCTTCTATTCAAACAAACTTAATAAATTAGGGAATTTAGGAAATATTTTATAGTAAAAAATCAATAAATTGTTTCTGTCGAGATGCGGATTTTAAATAATGTTTTTAGTTAATACTGAACAGGATCTCTGCCTTCCCTGTGTTAATTTTCACGAAGCTCCGGGCTTTGGTAAACTGGAAATAGGTGGGGAGTTGTCAGTGCCTCTTAATGAAGCGTCTCTAAATCCCTTTTAGTCGGGTTGGAGCGTAGGTGAGTTGAAACCAACGTAAAGCGTTCGGGGGTCTATCTGTCGGAGGTAAGTTTTGGAACTGGGTTTTGATGAATCATCATTGTCGGGACGGTCTGGACAAGTAGTTATTGTCTGAAATAACGTGATTTAGTTGTGAAAGAGGCTTTGTGAGTATCTTGGTGACGGATAAGTGTTGGAAAAATTTAGCAGTGAGTCGTGAACAAGTCATATCTGAATACGGATGAGGGTTAAGTTTTCCGGGCGATTTTTTCGGGGGTAGGTCTGAGGTCTGTCGTCGGAGTTCCTTCTCAGTGTGGCGTATGTAAGCAGTGTATATGTCAGGCAAGTTTTAAAGGAGTCCTCCTAGAAATATCAAATGTCACATTTGATCTTCAAAGTAGTAGCCAAACGACAAGAATCGGAAAGAAATGTGCATCCTATTGGAAGTCGTAGCTCAGTGAAATAGGGATGTTATCAACATCAATATATGTTTGCATTTCTTGACATGTCACAGAGTGAAATAAAGGCATTCCTACTGGCTTTGACCAGTGGGGGATCTCTTTGGCTGAATCGGTAGAGTGTAGAACTCTCACCCGGAGATCTCGGGTTCGAATCCTGCAGGAGGTCATCTCACAATCAATTCTGTTACATTTGGCGGCCAACGTTTGGCGCGGAACAACTCCCTAGTGCCCACTACACCTGAGAATGCCGAACTAAGGTGCTTAATAAATCCAAATGGCTGGACTCGAGATCGAG
The DNA here is from genome assembly GCA_921293015.1 of Phorcus lineatus. Classification (NCBI taxonomy): domain Eukaryota; kingdom Metazoa; phylum Mollusca; class Gastropoda; order Trochida; family Trochidae; genus Phorcus; species Phorcus lineatus. Next base: position 45,456,386 of record OV121093.1, read on the forward strand.
TCATTTTGTTGAAGGGGTGTGTGTGGCAGGGTGAAATAAAAGCATTCCTACTGGCTTTGGCCAGAGGGATATCTCTTGGGCTGAATCGGTAGAGTGTAGGACTTTGAACCCCAAGTCCTGGGTGATCTCACAATTACTTCTATTACAGACAAGTACAACCCCATTACATATCTAACCTAATTTGTGATTGACAGAACGAAATCAACGGTTATGAAATGATTGTGAATTTTCAATTATTAATCACCGTTTTACTTTGATTACAAATTTAAAAGCTCTTCCGTCATTGTGTATTATCAACTGTCGATAAGAGATCTGTTGATATTATCGAAATATACACTAAGAAAATATACGTACACAACAATTTTAGATAAATTAAGGTACAATTGGATTATATGCTGTCTGTACCAACATGTGTATTTGTAATGCGAATAGCAAGGCCGAAGCACCTGAAAAAACTTTCATTAGTAAAACCTAATCGGCTGGATATAATAAAGAATTGGTGACACTGGATTGATAACAATATTACATTGTAACCAAAACTCATATCATATATCTCATATAAAAAAACTAGCTTATTATCTGTAAACAAATATATTAATATATTTTATGAAATACACGAATATAAAAGATGTTCATATTTTGATATGTTTTATGAAATACACGAATATTAAAGAAGTTCATATTTTGATATGTTTTATGAAATACACGAATATAAAAGAAGTTCATATTTTGATATGTTTTATGAAATACACGAATATAAAAGAAGTTCATATTTTGATATGTTTTTTCATACATAAAACTAAGGTCATGCGTACCTACTGAATATATGAAATAAAGTTCATGCTTACCAAATAAATAGCCGGCATGCATCATCAGACTTCCATGTACTGGTGATCTGAAACAAAACAAGCTATATTGCAGAACAATCATAACAAATGTTTTTTGATAGTATCGGTGTTGTCAGAACTGCTCCATATTGTACTTTTAATACAGAGAGGTTTCATATGGTAATCTATCTTGTTGTTATTAGTAGCACATATTTGATACAAAGAGGTTTCATATGGTAGTCTAGATTGTTGTTGTTAGTAGCACACATTTGATACAGAGAGGTTTCATATGGTAGTCTAGATTGTTGTTGTTAGTGGCACACATTTGATACAGAGAGGTTTCATATGGTAGTCTCTGTTGTTATTAGTAGCACACATTTGATACAGAGAGGTTTCATGTGTTGGTGTCTCTGTTGTTATTAGTAGCACACATTTGATACAGAGAGGTTTCATATGGTAGTCTCTGTTGTTATTAGTAGCACACATTTCATACAGAGCGGTTTCATATGGTAGTCTCTGTTTTATCAGTAGCACACATTTGATACAGAGAGGTTTCATATGGTAGTCTCTGTTGTTATTAGTAGCACACATTTGATACAGAGAGGTTTCATATCGTAGTCTCTGTTTTATTAGTAGCACACATTTGATACAGAGTGGTTTCATATGGTAGTCTCTGTTGTTGTTGTTAGTAGCACACATTTGATACAGAGAAGATCCATATGGTAGTCTCTGTTGTTGTTGTTAGTAGTACACATTTCATACAGAGAGGTTTCATATTGTAGTCTCTGTTGTTATTAGTAGCATTAATTTGATACAGAGAGGTTTCATATGGTAGTCTCTGTTGTTGTTGATAGTAGCACACATTTGATACAGATAGGTGGCATATGGTAGTTTCTGTTGTTGTTGTTAGTAGCACACATTTGATACAGAGAAGTTTCATATGGTAGTCTCTGTTGTTGTTAGTAGAACACATTTGATACAGAGAGGTTTGATATTGTAGTCTCTGTTTTATTAGTAGCACACATTTGATACAAAGAGGTTTCATATGGTAGTCTAGCTTGTTGTTGTTAGTGGCACACATTTGATACAGAGAGGTTTCATATGTTGGTGTCTCTGTTTTATTAGTAGCACATATTTGATACAGAGAGGTTTCATATGGTAGTCTAGATTGTTGTTGTTAGTAGAACACATTTGATACAGAGAGGTTTCATATGGTAGTCTTTGTTGTTGTTGTTAGTAGAACACATTTGATACAGAGTGGTTTCATATTGTTGTCTCTGTTGTTGTTATTAGTAGCACACATTTGATACAGAGAGGTTTCATATTGTAGTCTAGCTTGTTGTTATTGGTAGCACACATTTGATACAGAGAGGTTTCATATGGTAGTCTAGCTTGTTGTTATTAGTAGCACACATTGGATACAGCGAGGTTTCATATGGTAATCTCTGTTGTTGTTGTTATTGGTAGCACACATTTGATACAGAGAGGTTTCATATGGTAGTCTAGCTTGTTGTTATTAGTAGCACACATTGGATACAGAGACGTTTCATATAGTAGTCTAGCTTGTTGTTGTTAGTGGCACATATTTGATACAGAGAGGTTTCATATGGTTGTCTCTGTTGTTGTTGTTGTTAGTAGCACACATTTGATACAGAGAGGTTTCATATAGTAGTCTAGACTGTTGTTGTTAGTAGCACACATTTGATACAGAGAGGTTCCATATGGTAGTCTCTGTTGTTGTAAGTAGCACACATTTGATACAGAGAGCTTCCATATGGTAGTCTCTGTTGTTATTAGTAGCACACATTTGATACAGAGAGGTTGCATATGGTAGTCTCTGTTGTTGTTAGTAGCACACATTTGATACAGAGAGGCTTCATATGGTATTCTCTGTTGTTTTTAGTGGCACACATTTGGTAGTTTCATAACTAGTCATAACAAGGAAATGGTAATTAGAAAACAATATCTCACAGTCTTCAACTACAGTCAGCGGGATGAGGCGTACATATGAAATCGTGCTCCTGGTTATCTCGATGGTCTCTGGTATGTATTTTTACTTATGTTATATATATACAAATTTTTGTATCGTGAGGAGTTTCACTCCTAGTTATCCGGGTGCTCTCTGGTATGATTTTCTACTATCAGAACTTACTTATAAACGTGTTATTGTATTTAACACTTTAGAAAGTTATAACCTTACCAAACTGGTCTCATCTTGATTTCCCATAGTATTCGTATCTCAGATGCAACTAGTTTATATTCATTATGTTTTTACTTCATAAACACTATTTACAACAAAGCCACTTAAACTTTCTGAAGTTCATATCTTGTTGGTATATTTAAAAATGCTTTATCTTATTCCGAACAAAGTAACGTTGCCTGTCATGAACATTGCAGCTTCCCTCAAGGTGTTAGTTCTTTTCAAGACCATTGATCCTGAATGCATAGGGAGTTTTCATTTCGCCAAGTTGTTCCCAAAGATAGATCCTTAAATACATATCAACACATATTTACAACAGGTAATCATGTTTCCAATTCTATATCAATTTATTTCAATCCGACAATTTCCTCAGAGTATATATCTTGCAACGCTTAGTAGTAAGGGAGTTATATGATTTCTGTCACTTTTCTTGAGGTGAGAAAGTGACATTTTTACTCGTGGCTCCCTGCTCACTCCAGAGAATGAGACAGAAATTATATCAAATTCCACTGAGCAATTGTTGGAACAATGTCGGTTGTAGCTTCTGATAGAGATCTCTTATTTATCATGAGAAGGCCTACCTTTAGAATACAATAATTATTCTATATCTAATCAGGTTATTTTTTTTCATTTAACGTACTTTCAAGAAAGGGCATTGCAAAAAGCGTTTTATACGTACCCTAACTTGTTAACAAATACTTCCATTGATGGGCGTGACTGAATATAACTGACGTTATGAAATTAGGTTTAAGGTATGTCCAACGAATCAGATTGACACAAAGCAAGTGCTATTTATGTGTGTTACAATGAACACGTAATCCCTTTGAAGCAAATATATATGATAGAAACCTCTTATGACGTGGAAATAAGAGTTATGACGTCAGATGAAGTCATTGTATTGTTGATGTATTCCAACAAATCCAGTAAAGCAAATCTCAATATTATCGATATGGGCGAGGATACATACTTTCCATATGCGTATATGTGCTCTTTAGAGATTGCTCTTTGACTGGTCAGTTACGAAGAGAATGAAATGCGATGGCAGGTGTGACTTTCTTCACGTTTCATTGATAAATAAAATGTGTCGAACTCAATGATTCAAAGAAAAGCGTAGATCACTGAACATTCTTATGCTGTATTACAAGTTTAAAGTGACACAGAGTTTGTTTTATGAGTGTTCATGTGGGTTCAAAACCACGAATAATCAATTATCAGTGATGTATAATATTTTAAAAAGTTCACTTTTGAAAGATGTCTTACATGCATTAGGACAAAACAAAAAGGAAATAGTGTTGAAACTGAATCTGCTCTCTCCATATGGAGAAATGATAATATAGAAGTTAATGAACATTAAACAAAAATAATGTGTCAAGCGCGGGTATTTTCTTCATCAATGATATTGTGAAAGATGATGGCAAGTTTCTAAATCAAGAAAAGAGGATTCACATCTACCAATGTAAATTAAAAATTCTCGAATATGACTTTTTCAATCAAGAAGGGCATACTTAAAGTAACACAGAGTATGTTTCATTATTTTTTATTTGGCTTAAATAGAACCACAATATGAAGTGACCTGAGTTAAGTTCAAATCGCCTATTCAAAGCTGCATCTTTATGTCTTAAATGGCAAAATCATTTTCTTTTTTTTTCGATTGTACATTAAAACGGCCACAGATATTTTAAGAAGTCGAAAGTCAGCATCCCATTCACACATATATGACACACTAAGCAATACCAACCTCTGTTTCTCGTTGTGTCTGCTATAACTGAGTTTCCAACAATACGTTTGAGTCATTATCGCGCACTTTTGTCCGGCTCTTGATAAATAATCTCAACTTTCCCCTGTTTATTGTCACTATGTTTAACTGATAAGTATTGGGATATTGATTTTAAAAAACAATCACTACATACATTGACATATTTGACAACAACAACACTATCTGCGTCCCTTTAAAAAACGAAATGTCCCTACAAACAGGACACTAAACACCCCATTCATTCCATATCTAAGACATTGTTACTATGAGAAAAGGGTGCAGAGGCTTCTACGATTTATTGCATCAAAAACAAAGTCACAATATTGACTGTAAATTCAAACGGAAATGGAATAACGTCTGAAATACTCAATCAATGAATTGAATTGAAAATTAACCACAGTTGAGCAGTTAAAAAAAATTGTTATTAATAACTCTATTTGTCTCAACTATGAAAAAAAGTTTATGTATTGTTGTTGACTCATTTTCTTCCTCAAAAGTTGGGATGTCAACGCATACAATACAGATCAGCTGGTCGATGTCACTATAGCAGTAGTACACTACCATATCTCTAAATGACAAGGTTTTTCAGTCATTATTGGTATTTTTAATACCTTTGGGTATTATGTAGAAAACCCAATTCGGCACAAGTGCCTACGAGAAATATACAAGGCCAAGGCTCGTGACTGAGAATATTATTTCAAATTAAAACTATTTAAAGTATGAACATTTTTTCCAATCAATTTGCTTTCACCTTGTAAACACAGGAGACAAAACACGAATTCCTTTAGAAGAGATTAATATCACTTAAATGCAGGATACCTATTCTGAAAGTTTTTTATCGGATAGTTGTTACAGCTATGTGTGTATCAACATGTTGTACAATTATTTCGGGTAAACTTTAATTGTGAATTGATACCTTGTGAATTGGGCAAATCAAGCAATCAGAATGAAGGATAAAAAACTTACATGGAAGAATATGCAATAAAGTATAGTTATTGGATGACGTCACCAAACGATGCCCCAACAGCAAAAACGTTATGACGTCACCAGGTATGACCCTAGTGGAGGTATTTGAATTCACGGCCAAATTCTATTAACGTCTGTTTTTTTATGAAGAAACTTTTACACAAGTTACAATTGACGTGCCATCAAAGTATACAGTTATCTTCAACCATTATGTCTATTGCTATGACGTAAAGCTTTCCCTGAATTATTTATAGCGTCAAACCACCCAAAATGTTAGCATAACCATACTTTGTTGCAAAACACTTGATGGTCGAGGCTTCTCTATTCTTTATTAAATACTTCAGTTTCAGGGCCCTGTCCAGAGAACTGTGGAGAGATTCAGAACCCGTCTCTTCCTAAGTGTAACCCAGACACAGGAGCCTGCTCTCGAGGGTGTAAAGTTGGTTACTATGGAAGCACGTGCAACATGTTCTGCGACCTCAACTGTCAGCCGGGGACCTGCCAGCAGCGAGATGGTTCCTGTACATGTGAACCAGGACATACCTTCAACGCTGGGACTTGTGTTCTCCATGAAGGTAAGTCAACAAGTGGTAAAAAAAATATTTTAAGTTTGTCAAGATTTATACAATCCAGCGTACACACTTCATACGCTGCAAGCAAAGCTCGATATGACAAGTTTGCCACGCGATGATATGACCCGGCTTAGAATTCGGCAACGAAACGTTGACAATTTTTTGTCTGTAAATACATTAGATTTAAACTGTAGAATAATGCCTAAACAACCAAAACGTAAAAGTCAAAGACTGAAATTTGGCAAAATGTAATTCACGCCAGCAGACAGTTCATCACTCACATCAATGTTTGTGAGCAATTTTCAGATCTCTAGCTCTCAGCCATCAAAATACCCTTGCCCTTCCTGTAGTCGTATGATGGTTTATCAGTATATAACATATAGAAAACGATACTAGTAGTTTGCACATTTTTAGATAACCATAGAGCGGAATCGACAGATTTCGATAAGTGGGGTCACCAAACTTGTAAAACGGACTGAAAGATGAAAATTATTGCAGACGCCAACTGAAAGATTGGTGTAAAAAGTTTTTTTTTTAAGCACATTGTTTTGAGAATAGATAAAAATAATATTTCACTAATGCAATGTTTAGGCGGAATCTATGTGTATCAATAAACAATAAAGATCTAATGTTTCATGCCCAAATTACTTTTCCAATATTATCTAAATACACAATCATATAATTGACAACTTGAGAATACGATGATAAGGCATATGAATGATTTTTAACCAGTATTTTACACATCCTATCAGTAGGTTGAGATAGAGGGGGCATCTAACACACTCTTTATATACCATGGTCCGACTCGCAAAAACCGTTTACATGATAAAACATGAACTTTTTAAACAAAATAAAACGATAAATCCCCCATATCTCTGATCCCTACAACAATAGTGGTTGTATTTGGGCATCAAAAAGTTTAAAAAAACAGATCTGGTGTTATCATTCCATTTTGTAAATTATCGATATCAATTTCAAAAGAGATGTTTTAGCTCGCAGGGCAAGATCATAAACATTTTTCTTCATACTAAAAGTCTCATAAAGTGAACACCAATATATGTGTAACCATCTACTGTTTTAACAAGTTGATGTTTATAACTCTTTGAGTTTCTTTTACAAAGGTAATTTATGAAATTTTCAATATTTAAAAACAGTAGTTAACAAACTTGGCTAAGGTGTATATGCCAAATACTATTGAAATATCAGTCGGTATGACAACTGTTGTTCCCAAAAGACTTTTAATCGGGCATTAGCGGGTCTTGTCAATAATCTGTAAACCCCCCATCTCTCTCAGTGCATTGTTCGATCCATCGCTCCATGCTGTTGATGAGAATGTCTATGTATTCTTGAAGTAGGTCCGTCCAGGTTTCATTGATAAGTCTCTACCAGTCATTGATGTTTTTGGGTTCAAGTTTTTCTACATTTGCTATCATTATCCTCCAAATATTTTCCATCGAATTAAGATAAGGTGATACCGTTGGAAATAATTTTAAAGTCACGTGATTTGCTCTCAACCATTCTCGGGTGTACTGTGACTTGTGAAGGAGGGAGACATTCTATCGGAATCTATTTGGGATGCCACTTTGTGAGATGTTTGATATTTTCACGTATCAAATCACAGTACTTCCTAGAATCATTATCGTGCAGGGAGGAACGTCGTCCCAATCCAGGTTTGGGCTTTACTCCTACACCAGCTTAATTATTTGAAAAAACGATACACCTGTGTAGTTGTGTGATACCTACAAGTTTACGAATTGATCTGATGCTCTATTCATACAATGCCAGGAGACGATGTTACTGATCTTGTTCTGACATACTCTTCTTCCGCATCGTCTGCTATCAACGAGGTCACATTACCACGCTATTGGCGTAGCCAAGGGAGATAACAACATAGCAACTCAGTGAAATTGCACGTGTAAAACCACACCACTTTCACCAGTGGGTATCATTGAATGCTGACTATAACAATTAAAACATCGTTCTACCTGCCTATCTAAAAATACGTTGGCTTTTTGTTTAGTCAACCTGTCACATTTTGATAACCGCCTAATGTACAATGGCAAACACTATGCTCAAAACCGTGTCATTGATTGTGGGCTGGTGATTCAGTCATGATATTACAGTTATGAACCGGACTCAACTTGTGGCTGTCCAGGATGACAAAACTGCTTTCCCCCTCTGTCAACGTTACGGTCTCAGCAGGACAATCCTATGCAGCAGAATGACTTGTCATGGCCGGCAAATTCACCTGATTTCTTCCCCATCGAGCACATATGAAGGATAACGTCGCCAGGCTCACCATACAGTAAGGTTGCATAGGTTGACATCAGCAATCATCGCGATTTTAGATACAAATTCCTCAAGTCTTCCTGACAACTCCGATTGGGTCGATGAGGTGTTGTAGTAACGAAAGGATGGTCATCCCCGATACCCAGGCTGCAAAATTCATCTTTGACCCCTTGTGTGGCCGTTGATCTCTATAATGCTATTAAACGCAACAGGTACATTGTTTGTCTACCCATACATATACGTAGTGTAATATTTCGACTAAATCGACTAATCGACTAAATGAAATCCTAGAAGGATCATGCATATTTCTTGACCTAGGATATATTTTCATAAGTCATTGAAATCGGATAGTATGTTGTTACTTGTATCCATAATTAAATAACTTCATGACTGAGTATTATTTATAGATAAACTGTTCTTTTTCACCAGGTGTGAGCTGCAAATCCAATGACCATTGTCTGAACAACACATGCCTATTTGCGGAGAGACAAGATTGTTTCAAAGGTTGCATACCTGGATGGTTCGGCAAGATTTGTCAGCAACGCTGCTCTCCTCATTGTAACTGTGACGAAGTGACCGGGGTCTGTAAAACCTGTATCCCAGGATGGTATGGAGTTGATTGTGGATCTGACTGTAGTCCGGGCTGTGTGAACAAAGACTGTCATAGGAACGGGACTTGTGTTCATGGCTGCACAACTGGAACATATGGACATCAGTGCGACCTGAAGTGCTCCCAACTTTGTGTGTCTGGGTGTGATCAGCTGTCTGGAGAGTGTGTCCAGTGTGTAGCAGGTCGATATGGTTCGATCTGTCAGTCCGAGTGCAGTGCTGGGTGTGCAGGGTGTGACAAGAACGGAACCTGTTACGCCTGCAACAATGGATTCTTTGGACCTCGTTGTCAGGAACCTTGCACTAAATGTAAAGACGGCGTCTGTCATGAGAAGACAGGAGAATGTACAATAGGATGTGAGAGCGGCTTCTACGGATCCTTCTGCAACCTGACGTGTGAGAACTGTACAGGTGGAGACTGTGACAGGGCCACGGGAGATTGTAGGCATAAAGGTACTGTATTACATCTGCATATCTTCAAGTTCATGTCATTGTCACATTGTTGCAAATCATATATTCTAAATATATGGATGCAACGCAAATATTCATTACTTATATGTATATTTAATCTAATGTATACAGTCACGTGGAATTTATTCTGACGTTATGTGAAGTAACAGCTGCAGCCATGTACAGTAGACGGTTGATAGCAATGAACTATTACTAATCTACACCTCCTCTTTAATCCAATAATAATGCTGCGCTTGTTTGCGCCAAGTTTGCACTTTTGAGGGCCTTTCTTGTTTTAGATCATCCTTGCTGTCACTACAAGAATTAAATTGCAAAGCGACTGTTTTATTCATTTTAATTTTATGAATTATCATTTTAAAATCTCCCTTTGTTAAACCAACTTGTTGCTTATTAATACTTTGCAAGTTGGTAGGTAAATTAGGATGTGATATTGACGTATGTGTTGCCTTTTGCAAAATACTTTGTTAGTTATAGAACTTTTGAAACAGTCTGTGGCATTAACTGCAGATTTTGTAGTTTTGAAGAGCCCATATTAACGGACGAAAAGGTATCTACCAGGCAAACCCACAGCTATATATCCTTTTTGGCCCTCCCTTCAATATAGTCTAATCATATTGCATTAGTTCATTGGATTGTTTCGGTAACGATTAGAGGCGCTGCCCAAATGTTTTCCACAATAGAGTTTATTTTCTTAATGATTCCACAAAACAATGTTCCAATTATTAGCAACTAAAAAATACGCCTTCGGCCACGAGCTTTTGAAAAACACTGGAGGGCTGCTCTAAATCTTGGTTAAATACTTCAGTTTCAGGGTCCTGTTCAGAGAACTGTGAGGTGATTGAGAACCGGTCTCTTCCTAAGTGTGACCCAGACACTGGAGTCTGCTTTCGAGGGTGTAAAGCTGGTTACTATGGAAACACATGCAACATGTCCTGTGATAGCAACTGTCATCTGGGGATATGCCAGCAGCGAGATGGTTCCTGTACCTGTCAACGAGGATACACCTTCAACGATGGATCTTGTGATTTCAATGAAGGTAAGTCAACAAGGGGTAACAAATCATTTCAATTCATTCGTCAAGATGTCTACATAGGCTCTATTTCATAGTTATCCCGGTGTAACAGTCTCAAACGACTCTTAAATTCATTTGTCCCGTTTGACTCAGGATGCTAGGAACATGTAAGGACTGTAAAGGTGGAAACTGTGACAGAGCCACGGCAGTCATCAATGTTACATCCGTTTATCATGTAGTTGAGAATGCTCAGGTCATTGATATCTTTTTTAATGAAAACGTCAAATGTAAATAGAATACACGTCATGTAGACGAAAACTTAAAGATAATGATTATTAAAATCACTCAAACAAATGCATGAAATTATTTCCAGGAAATTCGTACATAATTGGAGGAGGCGCATTATTCCTTGTCTTTGTGCTTGCTGCATTAACGGCCTGCTGCTTGAAACGGTCAGTATCCAATACAAAAACAATAATAAACATTAACAAAGAACATTAATCTTCTTTTTGAAAATTTCTTTAGTTTTAATAACGGAGAGATAGATTGTTCACTTTCAGAATATCTACAATGTACATTAATTAGGAGATAAACATACTGTGTTTGGAAATCAGAGGCATATAACGGAATCATAATAGCGCTAAATTTAATTTAAAGTCGAACGCGAAGCGTGAGGCTTTAAATGGATGATTTAGAGCTATTATAATTCCGTTATATCCCTCTGATTTCCAAACACAGTATGTTTATCTCCATTCTACCATAACAACGTTTTAGAATAACGTTTCTTGTAGCAAGCCTCGGGCATTACCGAAAATTTCCAAATGCTTTAAAGGGAGCTCACTCTATTCAGACGACGCTAGTATTTCGCGACCAGCGTCAGGGTTCGGAATAATGTCTGCAATATTTTCAATTTTGAAGTCTCACTTTTGTTTTGAATAAAGTTGTGAGGTGAGTGCAATTTATATTTTGATGATATTTGTGTGTAGTATTTTGCCCGTTTCTGTTTCAAACCATCACTAGCGCTAACGCCGTGTTGAGTGCTTGCCTTCGTGTCAGGGTTTCGCCGTGTTTGACCGCGTTACGCATTTGCAAACTTTTATTAAATTGGATTTTTATGTATGTGTTAATCTCAATATTGTTATCTTTTGTAAAAATGTGCGTCACCCAAGTATTTAGAGAATACTGTTACCAGGCAACTAGTGAATCCTTGCGCGTTAGACGAAGTAAACAGAAGACTGTATAACCAGATTATACGCCCTCTGATTTTTCACAGCAGCCAATCAGAATTGAGTATTTTGCACAGTTATGGTAGAATCTGCATTTCATTGTATAATAATAACTTGACAACTGATTGATAACTAATTTTGTTTCACAATCAGAATGCGAGACATAGTGAAAGATGGTGTGGACACGATTGGTCAGAACACAGTAGTGCAGTTTCTACCAGGCCATGGTACTCCGCTGAGGTCTATTGAACTAGGCAACACCAACGCTTCTGGAACTAACCCTGATGAGACGTACAACCACCTCGGTGCTTTCAGACCACCAGAGGCCACCTTCTCACTAACTAATGATGATTTGGAAACAGCATCCGGCTACTGCGCCGTGCTGCCCTTGTTCAGTGATCTATCTTGTCAGCATCTGGATGAGAGCGTTGATGGAAGTGGCAGAGGAAGCGATGGAGGGACTGAATGTGGAAGTGATGGAGGGAGCGATGCAGTGACTGAATATAGAAGTGATGAAGGAAGTGATACTGGAAGGAATATGATCTCTCTCTCTGATAAAGAGGCAGGTGGAATGATGGCGGAAGAAGCTACAGCAGTTGTTGAAAATTGTCTTGTTCTAAAACCATTTCAGGTAGTGGCATCACCATCTGATAAGGAGGACATTACCCTAGAAACAATCAATATAACACCCATACGTCCTGGCGGAGAGAACCTTACACCAGAACCTATCCAGATACTGGATATACGTCCTGACAGAGAGAACCTTACACCAGAACCTATCCAGATAGTGGATATATGTCCTGACAGAGGGAAACGTACACAGGAACCTATCCAGATAGTGGATATACGTCCTGACAGAGAGAAACATACACGAGAACCTATCCAAATTGTGGATATACGTCCTGACAGAGAGAAACGTACACAAGAACCTATACAGATAGTGGATATACGTCCTGACAGAGAGAAATGTACAGCAGAACCTATCCAGATAGTGGATAAACGTCCTGACGGGAGGAAACGTACACCAGAACCTGTCCAGATAGTGGATATACGTCCTGACAGAGAGAAACGTACACAAGAACCTGTCCAGATAGTGAATATACGTCCTGACAGAGAGAAACATACACAAGAACCTGTCCAGACAGTGGACATATGTCCTGACCAAGAGAAACGTACAGCAGAACCTATCCAGATAGTGGATATAGTTCACGATACTGAGAAACGTACTCAAGAGCCATTAGTGGATAAGGAGAGTGTTTTGGTGTGACCATTTAGGATCGAGAGAAATCCACAGGCACGGTAGAGGGATTTGCTAGTCTAGATGGGGCTGTACGGCAGACTGAGAGAGATGATCTTTATACAATCAATGACTCCCAATCTGCTCTCGGTGGAGATTTCGTCAACAATGAAGCCTTGATACAGCAATCAGACCATTAATTATTTCGACAAATTTCTAAGCATATGTCGAAGTTAAATATCGGAAACAGTTTGAATATTTATGTACATACAAGATATTGTTTATGTTTTTATGTTGTTGTTGTTTTTAAATATTAGTTTATGTTTTTATTCATGTCACATACTTTTTCACCCTTTCACTAACGTTGCTTTGTAACTTCACTATGTCATTGGTTGATATTGTATGGTGGTTTACAGGTTTCCTAAAGCTTTGAACTTTGCTTGTGAGTTAGTAATCACTTATGTTACCTTCCTTTCTTTACATTTGAATGACTTTGTAAATATAAACAACAGATGTTATCATAAAGAAGTTGCATGATCCATGGTAAAGTTCTGATTTGTTTCATCCCATCATAATAATTTCTCTCATTGCTTAGTGTTAGATGTTTTTGTTGAACACTTCATGATTCTATAATATAATAATACTTGTCACATCGTCTGGATCATTTTATTTCTATTTTTATTTTTATTTTTGAATTAAGATATACATTGTATGTTTCAAGGATTCTAAATGATCATCATTGTGGACTTTATGCTCAATATTATCAAGTTTTTTCCCACTTAGATAGTTGAATTCTGATAAAGTGTACCACAGTGCAGTATGCCATAAAACGTGAGCAAAGGTTTATCATCAGAAAGCAGGGTTTTTTTCAAATAGAAAATATTGATGTAGGTTATTGTTCTCTTTAAAACCGTCAATATTTCATTAAGGTTTGTTTTAAACTTTTTTCCAATCAATTTGAGAGAGAGGTATAACAGAATAAAAGCGAACAACAGAAAATACATCTCTTTCTTCTCAAGTCAATACATGACTAATACGATTACTGTGTTTATATATTATATTTTTTATTCCAGTTCAGAAGGATTTGATTTGATAGTGGAGCAAGTTTTCATTTGAAATTGATATATTTCTAACCCTACAGTTACTAATGACAGTATAAGTATTTAGCAATGATGATAAGTATTCCAGGTACCTTGACGGTCGATCGTTGAATAATGAAAACAAACAGTTGATTTACAATTGTGTCCGACAGTAACAAGACATTTGTTAAAGTTAATGTCATCCAGATGTAGCGATACTATGATAACTGATATAGCGGCTGGTACCCCAAAAGCGATTGATACACATAAAATAAAAACTAGGATTCAAATTATTTTGTGGTTCAGAGACAATGTTTCATAATCAAAAGACACTGTTCAATGATCAGTTTGATAATGCAAATTCATCTTCCGACTTCAAATGATTAAAAAATGGCCTCCAATGTTTTTGCCCTTAAACTACATTGGTTTGAGTACTGAGTAGTTTTAACCCTCTAAAGATAATACTTATGGTTTTATCTCATGTTTATTGGGGAACTTATGAAGGAAATTGTGCTACTGGCCCAGCATTTGAACACGGGTGGGATATTTTTGTACTGATTTCTGTCAGCTACTATTTGCCTAATGACACTTTGTGATGACAGTAAGAAGAGAATCTGTTGAAGGATATTGGGACTGATCTATCTTTTAAGAATATCAACTTTTTTAAACAAATATTTATGGCTATGCCACGTTTCAAAATGCAGAAACATAAGATTCAGGTCAAACAAAATAAACGTATCTGACAAAATTCAAATAGTAATACATGTAATACACAAAAGAAAGCAGTCAGCAATGCTGGGTTTATAATATGTTTTCAGACAAGTGGGGTTCAGTGCAGTCCTGGGTTGGTGGGGGCGTGGCTGTCCTCATCCTCATCATCATCATTGCAGTTGGGATCTACGTGTCCCGTCGCTTGAAACGGTAAGTGTTTGGCAAAGTTTTCACTCATAGCTATAACCATAAGTGGTTATACACATCAATAAAATAAAAGAATTGTGAAACCTGACTATGTCTATTTTGATTAAGTCAATTTAGTAGGGTAAGTTAGTAGTGTATATGCACAGTTGTGACATTTTCCTATAAAGGGAATCACATCTTTCAGAAGATCGTGTTTTTATGTTAAACGCTAAAAAAATGAAAACATAGTCCTGGTAAATGTAATTTAATGTGTCCTTCTGGCTCTAATTCTTTTCAAGATAACTGCCACTAATATCCTGAAGCAAAACACCTGAGTTCGCTGAAGACTCGACAGAAAAAGCAAAGTTTCCTTCTAAATCAGAGATTGATGGGGTAGAATTATATCCCATACGTGTCACAAATCCTTTCGAAACAAAAGCCAAAAATTCCTAAGGAACAAAAGAATCTGAAATCTCACTCTCAAAAGCAACACTCTCCCCAGAACCATCAGAAAAGCCATAGGTGTGATAGACACAAAAGCATTAGGGGAACCTCATGACCAAAAGCAGTTTCATCACCTTTTGAACCTGCATACCCTGCAGTTTTACCCGGGGAAAAACCTTTATGGTAAAAAAACTTAGATTTATCCCGAGACCAAAAAGAACTCTTGTGAGTCAAAAAGTAATCATCTGCCAACAGCTGCATCATGTAAAACATCAACCTTCTGCTCATCCAAATAAGTCTTAACGTCAGAACTAACACACTGTTTAAAATCCTCCATCATAACAAACAGCCTCAAACAAGCATAATCTGAAACCTCTTTAGAACCACACCATCTACCAAGCAGACAGACAGACAGACCAACAAATTTATTCGGTAACGAGGCCATAGGACCATACTACATGGCAAATGCAAATATTATTATCATTCATGCATTAATTTAAGTTTCTGTTTTCATCTATCAAACAAAGCCTCCTTATCTCTAGCAAACTTTACAATATCGCATTGTCCCTTTTATGAGCATTCCTGAATTTCTGACGATAAGCTTCGAGTACTAACTCATAAGCTTTCAGAAAGGTCTTTTTAACAAAATCATTATTTGAGCTTTGCTCAATGGAATGGACCGAATATGCATTCTTTATCCTTTAACACAGTTTGCAATGACAAAGTCCATGACTCGTTTGACCACTTGAGGTATTCAACAACATTTTCAAAATGTAAAAAATATTTTTCTACTTCTTTTTCAACGAAAGGTGGGACCAGTCTGGCGTGCCTTGTAATGTCAATAAGGAAGGGATTGAGGGAGGAGATGAAACTCTAAGCTTTTTAATTCAATTTCTCTTTCTTTTTCTTTTTCCTGAATTTCTCTTTCTCTTTCTCTTTCCTGAATTTTCTTTCTTTAGCCTTTTCCTTAAATTCCAATCTTTTTATTTCAATTTCCTTTTGAATTTCGAGTTTCTTTAATTCAAAATTATCCGAATGTTCCTCTTCAGAATTCTGATTTTCCTCGTACCTGGTTTAGCAATTATCTTCCAAACTTAAGTCTTATTTATTTTTTTAAGTCTCAAATGCCAAATGAATTTGATCCTGGACGAGCCCCCAGGAAAATATAAAAATACAATTGTACATTAATTTCAATCATCCATTTTAATCCATCAAATAATAAACAAAGGGTTTACACTTACAATATCAAGCTAATACAAGTTATGATACAATATCAAATTAGTCACACTAATTAGCTAACTAAATATATTCACCAGTCCTTATTAATAACACAGTTGATGAATGTAGGAAACAGTCAGTGGGTCTTAAAATGAGATAGATGAATCCAGCTTGTAATGGTATCGAAAAACAGTGGCACGGCAGATGATCGCAAAGTTGATTGATGAATAAGAGTTCTAATGCCGGCCTTATATAAAGGTTAGATACTTTCAAGAATGTTCCCGAAAGTTCGAATCCCGCCAGTGGCTCGAAAACTTTATCTGCAGTAGAGAACTGTTCTAAACGCAGTCAGGTTTGGGTGCAATGCTACACTGAGTTTCAGCGCAGTACCACCCAAGGTTCGCTAGTTCCAGCTGGTGCTCACAGGTTTCACTGTAATGCATAACCATATTGGTGTTGCGGCATTTCTCCCTGCAATAAATCTAGCAGCTGCAATATAAGTGAAATACTCTTGAAAGCAGCGTTGAACCCTTTTTCACCTCATCTCTAAAGTTCGACCAACTCCATTCATTAGTATCCAACTCAAGCAATCATGAAATACAAAGAACATTCTAGTACATAATACATTTTTCTAGACACTGTAGAACATTAAAAAATAGCTGATTCTATACAGTGCCAGCTATCAAAACAAGTGCAAGTGTGACCAACTATACAATACAATATTGTTTTACCATGTGTAACTTATGAACAATCACATACTCGTAACATTACAATTTGCTCTCTACAATTTTTGTCTTGTATTATCATGTTTTATTATTAATTTTGACTTTTTAGTATAATATACTTCAAGATCTGTTACCATAATAGTATGCTGCAAGTGTAACATTTTATTTTTTTCAGAAAGTTAAGTCATGCCAATCACTATCACTTGTGACGCATATTTCTAATCATTATTTAACAATACGAACACTTCTTATTATAATTTGCTTACAAAAAACAAAAATCATCTTACAATATACAATATACATGCCTAAAATACCATTGGCTGAAATTTAAAACGTTGTAGTAGGTTACAATGGTGTGGAGTCAGGAATTATTTGTATGTATACATGAAGATGCATGTTGAAAAAAAATGACCCAAAAATGTGCTGTCTTGTGACGCTTGCAAAACAATAAACAATAAATAAATCAAATCTAGTGGTAGTTTGAAAAGGTGTTATTTAACCAGAAGACTAAAATGACTATGCATATTTTGTTCAACTGGAGACAGACAAACCACATAATAGCAAAAGGAATCATCATTGAAGAAAATTCACATGTAATGTTTCTGAACAATATCCATATCAAGCCACTACATTTCCAAAATGGTCTTCTTGAAACAATAAAAAAAACCAGGACTCTATGGTTGAGAAATGAGCTGTGTAAGGAGTTTATTGGTCTCACCACAGTTGAGAGCTCTTCAGATGACAGACTTAGATGTTTAGACTTAGATGTTTAGACGTGAAGACAAGTGTCAAGATGTTAATGAGTCAAGCAAATATAGGAATTCCCTTGCTCTTAGTTTGAAATTGAAATAGATGATTTAATATATGCAGCGACCGTCACAAAACAACCAATCAAAAGCTGGTCTAGGTATTTTGGTTAGATACAGAAACTCTTTGCCACTTATTTTTAACTATGAAAATCAATTTAGTTTTTAGTGAATTTAAAGAAACAATAACTATAAGGAATAACTTTAAAGACCAAAAACTTACGATTCACTTTCTAAAAACCCTTTTCCTCTTTATTTGGTTTAACCATGTCATAAGCATATTTGGCCTTTATATCTATTTTTTTCTTGTATGCCACATTTGAGATAGCAAGTGTGTAACTACATTTTCCCTGCAGGATTCAGGGCGTTGTCTACAACATTGAGAAGAGGAGGGGAGGTCCTGCCTATGCTGAACAAAATGTGCGACCAGATGCTCCTCAAGGATACTTTGAACTTGAAGAACAGGTAACATTAACAGCTCGTAGGGCTTGCCCACGTGTTCCAATCAGACAAACCAGCTATATCGAACCCCGACATAGTGGCAACTTTGGAAACTTTCAGTTGCAGGCGGCTGGAGTGTCTGATCAACAGAACGACGAGCCACAGGGGGCAGCTGCTCCACCTTCAGACAGACTTCTACAAAATGTCCAACGACGCTCTGATGAGTGGTCCGAGAGACCAGATAGTTATGTTTCACCTCATTATTGTGAGGTGAACGAAGAAGGGATGGCCACACCTCCACAACCTACTCAAGGAGCTCAAGCGCCAACTTCTGTGGTGAAAACAAACCTCTTCTCTGTAGCAGTAGATGTACATGCAACTCGAGGGGATATCTGGATTCCGCCTATTGCGGAATGTTTCGGACATACTGGAACTGAGGACTCGTCACCTGACTTACAACCATTAGTTGAAAACTATGATCATCTCAATAGAGAGGGCATATCAGGTATCGGTGAAGCTCGTGCGTCCAGTAACACTCAAGATGATGAGGAAGATAGAACTAGCCAGGTAAGCTCTGGTCAAATAAGTACAGCAAGACCTGACAGCTATATCGAACCTCGACACAGTGGTTGCATAGTCCCATCCTCGCAACCAATGCTATTTCCTGGGGTGTCTGATCAACAGGAAGACGAGCCACAAGCTGCAGTTGCTCCACCATCAGATGATGCCATTATGGCCTATGTTCCACAATCTGCTCGAGGAGCTGAAGCAACAGCGCATGAAGCAAACAGCTCCTCACTGTCTGTTATAGCTGATGTACATAACCAGGACTCTATGGTTGAGAAATGAGCTGTGTAAGGAGTTTATTGGTCTCACCACAGTTGAGAGCTCTTCAGATGACAGACTTAGATGTTTAGACTTAGATGTTTAGACGTGAAGACAAGTGTCAAGATGTTAATGAGTCAAGCAAATATAGGAATTCCCTTGCTCTTAGTTTGAAATTGAAATAGATGATTTAATATATGCAGCGACCGTCACAAAACAACCAATCAAAAGCTGGTCTAGGTATTTTGGTTAGATACAGAAACTCTTTGCCACTTATTTTTAACTATGAAAATCAATTTAGTTTTTAGTGAATTTAAAGAAACAATAACTATAAGGAATAACTTTAAAGACCAAAAACTTACGATTCACTTTCTAAAAACCCTTTTCCTCTTTATTTGGTTTAACCATGTCATAAGCATATTTGGCCTTTATATCTATTTTTTTCTTGTATGCCACATTTGAGATAGCAAGTGTGTAACTACATTTTCCCTGCAGGATTCAGGGCGTTGTCTACAACATTGAGAAGAGGAGGGGAGGTCCTGCCTATGCTGAACAAAATGTGCGACCAGATGCTCCTCAAGGATACTTTGAACTTGAAGAACAGGTAACATTAACAGCTCGTAGGGCTTGCCCACGTGTTCCAATCAGACAAACCAGCTATATCGAACCCCGACATAGTGGCAACTTTGGAAACTTTCAGTTGCAGGCGGCTGGAGTGTCTGATCAACAGAACGACGAGCCACAGGGGGCAGCTGCTCCACCTTCAGACAGACTTCTACAAAATGTCCAACGACGCTCTGATGAGTGGTCCGAGAGACCAGATAGTTATGTTTCACCTCATTATTGTGAGGTGAACGAAGAAGGGATGGCCACACCTCCACAACCTACTCAAGGAGCTCAAGCGCCAACTTCTGTGGTGAAAACAAACCTCTTCTCTGTAGCAGTAGATGTACATGCAACTCGAGGGGATATCTGGATTCCGCCTATTGCGGAATGTTTCGGACATACTGGAACTGAGGACTCGTCACCTGACTTACAACCATTAGTTGAAAACTATGATCATCTCAATAGAGAGGGCATATCAGGTATCGGTGAAGCTCGTGCGTCCAGTAACACTCAAGATGATGAGGAAGATAGAACTAGCCAGGTAAGCTCTGGTCAAATAAGTACAGCAAGACCTGACAGCTATATCGAACCTCGACACAGTGGTTGCATAGTCCCATCCTCGCAACCAATGCTATTTCCTGGGGTGTCTGATCAACAGGAAGACGAGCCACAAGCTGCAGTTGCTCCACCATCAGATGATGCCATTATGGCCTATGTTCCACAATCTGCTCGAGGAGCTGAAGCAACAGCGCATGAAGCAAACAGCTCCTCACTGTCTGTTATAGCTGATGTACATACCAATAGAGAAGCCATCAGCATTCCCCTCATGGCGGAATGTTTTGGGCCTACTGAGACTGAGGACTCGTCACCTGGCGAAAAATTCCCAGCAATCAGTTGCAAACTATAACAATGTATTTAGAGACCACTACATGGAGCATTAAATACTGCTTCAAAGGATTACTTTACATTTCGCTGAGAGTGAAATACTTCACCTGATGTGACGGCGTTAAAGCCATTTAATAACAGCCACAATAAAGGAGTGAAGCCTCACAACGTATTTTTGTTTTCTTCTCTTAGCCTCTTTCTGTATTATAGTTTTCAGAGTCCTGGGTCAACATATAATGTATTACTACGCGATCCTTAACAGTTGTCACAGGTGCCACGGCATAAGGCCGTTGTCTTTATGATGTCATAATAAAAATAAGCCTTGCCATAAGACCTAATGAAACCCTAATCATACAGTTTTGTTTACCATTCACGATTATGAAAGTGACTCCAGGAAATTAAGTACATGCTAAAATTTCGTTTACAAATTCGTCGAGCGATTCGATGATATCTTACCTATTTTGAGTTGATCACGGGAACTTAACCATAGAAAACAGATCTAAAGTAATAAACCTCAGTTTTAAATGACATTTTGTTTAAATTCAGATGAATTGCCCAACGCAAAGAGATATTCTATAAGCTAAATATTCAGATAATAAGACATGTTTGTACCTCAATATTGACAATCTAAAATGTTTGTCAGGTTTTATATGGTAAAGTTTTATCCATATCATTTGAAGATTCAAATACTATCTGTGTGCTCATATTGTCATGGTATATTTGTGGCCATACCATTTGCTATCATTTTGTCTGATTGTCATATTTCTGAATTGTTTTGTAAAAGATGCCTTCCTAAAAAACAGATAGACATTACGTTTTTCTCTTGATGTATTTTGATAAGTAATTTGTTTTGAAATTAACAAAACATGGGTCAATGCAAATTCAAGATCCTGATTCAAGCAGCTTACTTTTGTCACAAATCAATGGTCTGGTAATCTATCGGTTGTGTTTATGCATGAATGGTATTTTTCATTTTCAGTTGAAAGTTTTTCTGAGATAAGAATTCTTTTTAGAGGCATGGCTTGAACTTCATGACCTATAAATAATACGCTGTGTAAATATTGGTTGGAGGTGATAGAAATTGCATGGCTGTGTGATCACTGTATAAATGAACAAATGTTTTAAAATCACTCATATTTACACTAATCACTAATATTTTGGTGAATATTTATAATCATGAATCATGCAAACTGTTCATTAGATAAGGATTTTAGTGCACTTTCAGTGTTTAATTCCTTCTTATCGTTCTAATGATTGCTGATGATTTATTTTCACTTCTTTTTTCCACCTTATGTATTCACAAAAAGTAACGGAAATTGATCAGTCATGAAGGCTTCCTTGTAATATTTCGTGATATGTTTGCAATCCATTATGCAAGACGGAAATAATTCAGATGTACATGCTTCAGGAATATAGAACACCACTTGGCCATCACGTTTCCAATATAAATTGTTCGACTATATCTTCCACCTTCTGAAATTTTTTTCGATGTTGCAATGGACACTTGACCTGAAGATGAAACAGTGAACTTTGCTATACATACCAACCGAGTTGAGAGGTGTGCATGAATTGGAACACCTATGCACCTTGTGCCTTGCTGGTATAATTCATGCACGCCGACAACGAGGTTGGTAACTGACTTAACATTCAACCATGAAAATCAATTTCAAACAGCGACAAAATCATTTAAAACATATATTGAACATACTTTTAAAATAATAGAAGTACTTTTCTTGATACCATTGGTATGATATAATGGCGATTCCGGGTAAATAAGCGGTGTCTAAATACGGTAGGTGACAGAGTCCTGAGGAAATCGCGCGCACGTGCAGAAATATACATGCAAAATAACAAAAAGTATAACCATTGTCAAAATCATCAGAGTAACCAAAGAAAAAACTAAATCTCAAAATTTGAATTATAGATGTAGACATTTAAGATTTACAAAATTAACCAAGTATAACTCAATCCTATCACTTAAAAATATCTTTGGGTCATTAAAGTATCGTCTATTTGTCAGCTTGTTTGCTGGTTTAGTGGTGAGCTCTCTGAACATATCTCATGAGGTTACGAGTTCCATCCCCGGTTTCGACAATATCATATGTATATTCTCTTATTCTAAAGTACAAGTTATTTTACGAATCATCTTCACTTTAAGAAACAACTAATTCAAATTTGTAATTTGTTTACAGGTGAGTAAGTTAGTTGAACACATACATTAAACTTACCACCTGAGCACGAGCCATGGTTGGTCAACTTAGTTACCGACCTTAAGAGAACAATAGAGTTGAATGGTAAGTTTCTAATACGTTCATTCTAAAAAAGAAAGTGGACACGGACGATGATAATAGAGTTGGAAAACTTCACGATATAACGTATTTTCTTTGATCCAGGCACAATGATGCACTTTTCTTATGGTATAAAACTATTTTCTTTTTACCCCAAAAGGTTTTACTTTTAGTCATTAGGTCAAACCTACTCACCAAGATGTATATTGTATAGTCTGATTTGAATTTTTATTTGCACTTCTTCAGATTTTTTTCAGTAACAATATTTTCAAGGAAATCTGCAGTAGGCTACGTCACCGCTCACAAGCTTAACACATGCATTCGATGTGCTGTTCAAAGTGACGTCCATAGTCACTTGTGAAAGAAACTAGTAACAAGAACTTGAAACTATGATCGTTTGTTAAACAACTTTTTTCTTAAGCTGGACGAAATTCTTAAACATAAATGTTGATTTTGAAAGGTGAAATAATGAAGACTTAAATTTTCAATAAACAGTCATCTGTTCATTTAATTATCCCGGAATACCTTAAACCTATTTGAGGTCGAACTAGTTTTTTCTTAGCATATTCAACAAAAACTTAATAACAAAATTTCATTCAAACCATTTTATTCGGATATCGATTGAGAAATGATTCAAGAATAATGTCAATAGCTTAAATTAGATCTTTATTTCAAATGTCCTCAATAGAATAATGAAAGACGGCCGTGACAACTCAGTTTTTATCTTCTGATTGCCTTAGATGAGTTACTAAAATTACGTTCACATTACATTATTGTCAAGTTTTCAGTCAAAATCGCCACTTTTAACCTTAGATTGTAATTCATCAGGACAGACTATATAATAGTTTTTAGCAATAGTCAGTACTTTTGGATAAAATGACACGATTCATTACGTTTTGCATATGCGGCTTCAGCAACTCACAGAATAGTTTTCTTCAATATAGTTTTCTTCAATATAGTTTTCTTCAACATAGTTTTCTTCAACAGTTTTCTTCATACAAATACATTAATGTGTTACTTATCTCTCAATATTATTAACCACATGCTCATATTCACTACTTCTACGACTGTTAATAAGATCAATATCGGTACATAAAGAATTGAAATACTGACACGTCATTCACTAGCCAGAGAATGATTAATTTGAATATGAATATTCATTTATGATAATAGCAACTACAAAATGACAGGGGAAAGATTAGATTTACGTTAATCAAAGACTATTCACGTTCTTGTGACTCCGAGATTTTCAAAATGGCGTATGTAGTTCACCCGATTAACAACCAGATATGATTCAGATACTCGATCCTCATTGTGCAATAGATCTCAACACGCGATTGTTGTCTCAGTGCTGACAACCGAGTCCAGGTTGTTATAGTATTAAGTTACAGGTACAAACATTTATGAACTGTTTTGATGCACAAAATTACCTTAACACTATTTTTTAAAATTATTGCCATACTTTAACATTACTCTCTGGCAAACTAAGAACATATAAACCTGTGAGCCCTGTGAATCTTTTAGATTAGATGAAAGGCTGCAAAGAATAACTTGATAAAACCTTGATTCACATGTACCGATGTTGCTAACAGTCAAGTGATCACTAATAACTCATAAAAAGACCAAGTGAACAAGTTTGTAACGTTTTTGAAGAAAATAGTTTTATTTATTTACTCTTTCTTATTCATAGTAGGTGGCATAGATAGATACTGATACTGAAGGCTCAAGCCGGAGTCACTGTAAAAAGTGGAAAGAAAAGCCTCTGATACAGTAGGTTTGAATCCTCACTTCCGGTGGCGCTGCCAGCATGAGTTGAACTCAGTTGAAATAACTTACAAAAATGTCCGCTAAGAAAACAAATAAGGGTAAGCAGAACACTGAGACCCCTCTTACATCTCTATCTTCTTATGTCGAAGCATTCAGACCAGAGCCCGAACATGTCAAGGCAAAGTCAGGCTTCTGCTTAATTTTATCACAAATCTATGGACTGTCTATCGTCTGTGTCAGTGTCAGTGCCTCTTCGGTAAGAAACATGTTTAGAGGCACTGCCTGAACCTATAAGCTAGAATGCAATGCGATGTTTGCATTGTCTACTACGCGATACGAGTGCATCGATACGAAACATGTTTAGACAATATACCAGGATAGTTATATCGTAAGGGTCCACGATACATCGATGTGTCGGCATAAGACACAATATATCCCGATACTGTTAACATAATTTGTTTCAAACAAATAACGAAAAAGGTTAAAAGGTTTGTCTACTATTTCAGAAATAACAGTGACAAGAACAGAAACAGAAAGAGAAATTATATGACATTTCTGATATTTTATATGTAATTTCACATTTTCTCTAAATTTGTGATGTCCCTTCATGTAATATGATATCTATGACAAGTTGGTATCTAAGAAATAACATAACTGTTCTATGTCCTATCTATACAGTTCTATAGTTCTTTCATAACCTGTACATAATCGGGATACGTATTGTATCGCAACCACTGTATCGTGATGATAATCGTCTCGCAGGTTCCTTGGCAATAATTCCATGATATATCGTCTCGCCTAATAAAAATAGAATAGGGATATATCGTCTCGCCAATAAGGCCAGGATACACAGGTCTACAGGTAACGGAAGTTGCATTACAGTGTGATTATTATCTAAATGAACAAATGGTTTAAAATCCCCGGAGTTATTTTTGGAGAATGTTTCGAACGTTGTCAATTATACATAAAATAGGATTTTAGTCTATTTTCAGGTTTTCTTTCCTTTTTTATGTTTTAAAGATTGTCTGTGATATCATCGGACCTTAATTTTCACTTCTATTTTCCATGTCATGTAGCAAAATAACAAAATAACGGAAATTGATCAACCACGAAGGCTTTTCTATAGTATTTCGTGATGTGACTGCAACCCGAAATGAGAGCCGGAATTATTTGATATCTTCACATGCAATCCTTGCAATAAGTGCAAGTGCAAGTGAATGATTTGCTTATGGCAAACGTGTAAGATTAGTCTATTTCTCTATCTTTATCTGTTTAAAGCCGACAACTACCACTAACTGGTACCTGCAGTACACGGTAACGAGGTAATCAATATCTCTACATGCATGTAGTACACGGTTACGAGGTAATCATTATTTCTACATGCATGTAGTATATGGTAACGAGGTTATCATTGTCTCTACATGCATGTAGTACACGGTAACGAGGTTATCATTGTCTCTACATGCATGTAGTACACGGTAACGAGGTTATCAATATCTCTTCATGCATGTTGTACAAGGTAACGAGGTTATCATTGTCTCTACATGCATGTAGTATATGGTTACGAGGTAATCATTATTTCTACATCCATGTAGTACACGGTAACGAGGTTATCATTGTCTCTACATGCATGTAGTATATGGTAACGAGGTTATCATTGTCTCTACATGCATGTAGTACACGGTAACGAGGTTATCATTGTCTCTACATGCATGTAGTACACGGTAACGAGGTTATCAATATCTCTTCATGCATGTTGTACAAGGTAACGAGGTTATCATTGTCTCTACATGCATGTAGTATATGGTAACGAGGTTATCATTGTCTCTACATGCATGTAGTACACGGTAACATGGTTATCATTGTCTCTACATGCATGTAGTACATGGTAACGAGGTAATCAATATCTCTACATACCTGCAGTACACGGTAACGAGGTAATCATTATCTCTACATGCATGTAGTACACGGGAACGAGGTTATCATTATCTCTACATGCATGTAGTACACGGTAACGAGGTTATCAATATCTCTACATGCATGTAGTACACGGTAACGAGGTAATCATTATCTCTACATGCATGTAGTACACGGTTAGGAGATATATATATATATATATCTGCAGGCCTTCAGTACATGGTAACACGGTAATCAGTAAATATCTTCAGGCCTACAGTACACGGTAACACGGTAATCAATATATATATATGCAGGCCTTCAGTACACGGTAACACGGTAATCAATATATATCTGCAGGCCTACAGCACACGGTAACACGGTAATCAGTAAATATCTGCAGGCCTACAGTACACGGTAACACGGTAATCAATATATATATATGCAGGCCTTCAGTACACGGTAACACGGTAATCAATATATATATATGCAGGCCTTCAGTACACGGTAACACGGTAATCAATATATATCTGCAGGCCTTCAGTACACGGTAACACGGTAATCAATATATATCTGCAGGCCTTCAGTACACGGTAACACGGTAATCAATATATATCTGCAGGCCTACAGTACACGGTAACACGGTAATCAATATATATATGCAGGCCTTCAGTACACGGTAACACGGTAATCAATATATATCTGCAGGCCTACAGTACACGGTAACACGGTAATCAATATATATATGCAGGCCTTCAGTACACGTTAACACGGTAATCAATATATATATGCAGGCCTTCAGTACACGGTAACACGGTAAGCAATATATATCTGCAGGCCTACAGTACACGGTAACACGGTAATCAATATATATCTGCAGGCCTACAGTACACGGTAACACGGTAATCAATATATATATGCAGGCCTTCAGTACACGGTAACACGGTAATCAATATATATCTGCAGGCCTACAGTACACGGTAACACCGTAATCAATATATATATGCAGGCCTTCAGGACACGGTAACACGGTAATCAATATATATCTGCAGGCTTACAGTACACGGTAACGAAGTAATCATTATATCTACATCCATGTAGTGCATGGTAACGAGGTAATCATTATCTCTACATGCATGTATTACCTGGTGACGAGGTAATCATTATCTCTACATGCATGTATTACCTGGTAATGTGGTTAACGAGTGGAGCAAGAGGATATTAATCGTTTATTTGTCACGTTGGTTGTTTTTGGTTTTCATCTTCCTGTTGAGAAATTAAAACCGAATGCAAGTATCACCGACAAGGTCGCCATGCGGCGTTGCAGTTTCAACTCAATCCGATAAATCTACCGTGTTCGAGTTGTAACCTGTTCGATTTTGAAACCTCAACTTCATACTTCCTTGCTTGTCCTTGACTGAGTCAATGAGTTTTGTAGCTTTATCACAGCAACTCTATGATTATTAATGTCTGCAGTTTCATAACCGTAATAGATCAGATATAAGAAACTTTAAGATTTAAATAGAACTTCCATAATCATGTAGTTCAGGAAAATACGAAATATCACTGTTATTTTGATTTTTTTTATTGAAACGTTTACTTGACCCGTGATACACAAACATGATTTGTACAAATCAATTGCTAATTCTTCTTATAATGGTATCTGTAAATTCTTTCAGGGTATTATTGTGGGAAGACAAATCATGTGTAAGAAAGAAGTATATTTCAGATGCCAATATTATTTCATGATCAGAATTAGGATATCTGGGAACAATAAAAGAGAAATTGATAAGAACAAATATCAAAGATTATGACTGGAATCGAGAGCACCAGTTGTAAGCGAACTATAGGAGAATGTCCTGCCTGAACGCAAGCAGTGACAATTCTGGAAATAGAATGGAGACAATAGAGATTACTTATTTACAACACGTTACAGCTGCTTGATCGTTACACGCGACAATAACGATTGTCGGATTCAATAAATATACTCCATTTGTAAATCTAACAGAAACTTCTGTATCAGGCTCAGAAAGTTCCAAAAAGTTTATATCATTTGAACATAAAATATCTTTGCAACTGTATATGACAGAAATATCACTTAGTAGTATTTTTTGTCAGAATGCAGTTGATAATAGATGATATATCAAACAAACGATTTGACTTATCAAATGACGTATCAGCCAATCCTGTATTTAAAAATGTTGTCAGGAAACAATACGCGTACATCGACATTTAAGATAAATTCTTAATCATACCCTCTTTTGAAAGTTCAAATAAATGTGAAATGTTTAGCTAGGATTTATTTCTTGACTTCGCTTGTACAAATCTGAACGAAATGGATTTAATGTACTGATAGAAATGGACCCTTCACCCCTCCAGTTCAAATTATACAATCAGTAAATTCAGATGTACATGTTTCAGAAACACCTCTAAATGTTTATAGATTCTGGTATCTTTACTGTCAAAAGACATAGGTCGTGATTTGACGTGAAATAGATGACGTGCGTATATTAGATAGACGTTTTGTTGGTTTGGATGAATATTAATCTTGTTTGAGGTTCAACAAGTTTTATTTTAGTTTTTCCGACGATAACCCAAACCATTTAATTGATATATTGGTTCAGAATGATTCCAGAATAAAGTCAATTGTTTAGGAATTATATCTTTCTTTCCACATGTCCTCAATAGAATCATCAAAGAGACCCTTCATGGAAACTCGGATGTTATCTTCTTACTGCTTTAGATAAGTTTCTATAATTGACAATAATTCATTGTCGAGTTTTCGATCAAGATCACCACTGTATATCTATAGATTGGTATTCATCAAAACCGATTAGCTTGAAAATAATAATTTTTAGCTGCAGTCAGTACATTCGGATAAAATGACACCATTCATTATGCTTTGTATATGTGGCCAAAACAACTTTCGCACGGTTTCTCTTCAACATCGGTTGTAATCAATGTGTTTGGTAAAGGTATGTTACAATTTCATACTGCTTCGACACTTCTTCTATCATTAATATTGGTATTACACAGAATCAAAATCCCAACAAATCATCCACTAGCTCGAGGATATGTGCTTTGAACATGTATATTCAAATATAACAATTGCAACTACAAAAAGACAGAGGAAAGGTTTGATTTACCTTAGTCAAAGATTATTCAAGTTCTTCTGATTCCAGATTTTCAAAATGGCGTGTGTCCTCCACGAAATAACGACAAGGTACGCGCAGGTAACGACTAGGTATGGTTCAGGTACATGCAGGCCTCATTGCACATTAAATCTCCGACACGCGATTGTTGTGTCACTGCTGGTACAGAGTCTCAGTTGTTATCGTATTAAGTTACAGGTAACCCTAAAAGGACTACGCCATGTTTTTAAAATATTTGTGGAATTAAAATAAAATGTACATTTTAAATTTAAATTTACTTAAATAATATTATATCAGAGCTCGAAGGGGTGCAGAGTCTTCCTTGTTAAAACGTTGATTCATATATATTAATGTTAACAATAAAAGTGTGCACCAAGAATTTTTTTAAAAAGGATTAAGCGACTATTATTGTTACGTTTGTGTTTAGTTATTTACTCCTTATTCTATATAGATGACATTTCAAATCCTTAAAACTAATATCACAAGACAATATGTACGTAATTGGTACTTGGTTAAGTGCATTACTTAATTAGAGAAAAAGAGAGGTAAAAATCACACAAATTACAGTGAATTATAGCAAAGTTTCAACCTAGCCGAGAGAGCATTTATCCGAACACGAACACGTTTAGAGGAGGCTTTTTTATCAAATGTAGTGTACATTGGCGTAGCTACCTATACGCAAAGCACTCAATTGAATACACTTTTTTTCTCCGAATTTCATAGAGAAAAAAAATTAAAAAACATGAAAAAACAAATAAATAAAGTCTATTTAAATCTTCTTCAGTATGTTTGGTTGAAAATAGAAGCTCAACATTGATTCAAAAAGCGTAATTATTGTAATTGCTACAATACGGCAACTCTCACGTGGTTAGCATTTTATCAAATCAGCGCTGTGGAATGACGAAATGTCCATATCTGGCAGGTTCTTCTAGGTAAGCATATGTTTTTCTGAAAGTTTAGTTTCTTTTCCCGAGGAAAGACCATAAAGAAATGCAAGATACATGTACACGCAGTCTTAACAGCATACTCACACGATTGACGTATTGGATTTCGTCCTTGTGCAAGTGTCCCTAATAACCTCAGTCGTCTTTGCAAGACACTATCCATGTGGTTGGAGTCACATTTGTCAAAATCTTAGTAATGGTGTCATTTTAAAGTGATTTACCGAGTGTTAAAGTATCATTTAACAAAAGGAAGAAATGGTCGCGTTTTTTCTTTAAATGGACAAGTTCGTGCGTCAAATGACAAATAGTTATACGTTATTTAGAACCTTATCTGAAGCAAACAGAAGAATACTTAGGTCAAAATATTGAGAGAGAGAGAGAGAGAGAGAGAGAGAGAGAGCATATGTTGGGGAAGAAACAACTGATAACATAGAGACATAGACAGAGAGCGAGTGAGAGGGGACGTAGCCAGGGAGTAATGAGGAAGGAAGAAAGATAAATAAAGTGTGGTGAAAAACCAATTATACGAGAGCTATAAAATAGAGGGATAGAGGTAGTTCATGTACTGAAGGCCATGAACAAAATTTCCAAATAAAAATATCTTAAGCAGTAAGAAATATACTTTGAAACAGGCAATATTAGGCATGAACGCCTGTTTAACCATTCCTAAATGTAATAAGTGTATGATGAAATTCTTTTTCTTGTCTATTGACACCGTTTACATCACCGTTTGGACAAAATGATATTAAAAATGTCAAAGTAAGATATCAAGATTTGAGAATCTTGCATCTGAAGAATATTTTCCTATTGTTTTTAAACCTAAACATCTATTATAAATGTCTTTGAAATAACCTTAAATTATGTTCTTACCTAATGTTCATCATACTTCATGACTTGACTAATAATAATATAGATGCAGACAATGAAATTGTGTGACGTAAGTCAGTGAGGTTGGTAGCTGTCTAGTTCAAAATAGGTCTTTGGAATCCGTTTGACTTTAGAAGAAGATATTTCTAACAAAACACAATATCATATAGAATCATAGCAACATGAAAATGTGTTCATCATCTGTAAATAACATGTAAAATAATTCGATCTATCTTGTTTATCATGTATGCAATATCATTGTATTGCATTGTTCATATTTAAAATCATATGCGATGTGCAACTTGAAAAGAGCCCGGTGTAATCTGAGCCAGAGTCATGACAACACAGCGTGTATATGAATAAGGGTCTGCCAGGCTTCACTGCCTCTCTGTGCACTGCTTTGGAATGATCGGCTCCAGTTACATTTCTACACACCTTGGCAATTCTGTCCACATTACGTAGATGTGTAAACGGGTGGAGATACACTCCTTTAAATAGTCTTGAATAGTGTAATATGATAAGATATATATCGTCAGACTTAAGAATGGTTAACTCTATTAGGACTATGAGATATAGCGGAATGCAATAAAATAGCAATGTTCAAAGCAAACTGTTGAATGATAAAAGTTTCATGCTTTACGTGTAAATATTGACATTTTTCACATTACCATTCCATTTCTCATTATCAGTTGTTCTTGGGCATAAACATGCAAACATCTCTAAATACAAATTGAATTGAATGAAAGTGTACTTCTAATTCTGATAGGTCTTTATCGATATCCTTCAATTAAACCTTAAAAAATAATTTTTAAATATGTTGTTGACTTTTGGGTGTTTTTTATGGATATTAACAGTCTAAATGCATATACCCTCATATTCATTATGACAGGTTTTGATCCATTTCTCTTTTTTTGAAAGATGAGAAAACGTACACTTCAGGCAAAAAGAAACGCCTAGTTCATTTCTAATAAGATTTCATAGAAACTTTGAACAACACGTTAGGAGTATTTAAGCATGAATATCACACCATTTCTGCACTATACTGCCAAGTTTCAGAACTTCAACTGCTGTTACTAAAGAATGTGGTTGTTTAAATGAGACAAGAGTAAGTTGTCCAGTATTCGATCAATGTTTAAATATAGAAATTTCATTGGAACAGATTTACAAACAAATGTGAGTTCAATAACGGGTGTGGCCACCGCGAACAGCAATACAGGCTTGCACTCGTCGACTGATAACTGGAAGTAGCGGTCTTCATTGGGTGTGGTCACGAGCGGACGTTCACTTCTTGGTCGATCTGATCTCACCAGTGTCACGAACCCGTCTCACCAGTCTAGTAATGGTTGATGTGTGGCAATTAAAGGTTCTGACCACGTGGTCCTGAGTCGCACCCTTCTGCAGCATCACAACTGCTCGCTCACACTCCACCTGCGACAATCTTGTCATGTTCGTTTTGGTAATTCACATCAGAAAGGTCGACTGAGACAGCTCATTCTCCTCTAATATTTGAATATTGCACGTGCAACGCAATTTGCCAATTTCAAAGTTATTGACGCAGGTTGCGTTTTATAAATGATTCAATAAGTAGACATACCAATTATTGTTTCAGCATAACTTTGAAACCACCATATAATAATTTTTGGAAATTATTAATTTTTTTATATAAAGATATCGTGTAGGCGTTTCTTTTGGACGGCAGTGTATATCTTTGTGACATTGTTATAACTTTGTTTGATACAAAAGAAATTGGACGAACTAAAAACATTCTGACCAAAAGGGCATGTGTCATGGTAACCATTTACAATACTTTTCTGTAGTGTTTAAGACGTAACGGTACATTTTCAACATTTAAAGTCATTTAAAGTACAGCCTACAATTTAAAAACACTGTGCGACAACTTATGAAATCTGATCCATATTCATGACGATCCAGCGTGTGCATGAAGAAGGGTCCTTCACGTTTCACTTAATATCTGTGTTGCTCTGAAAAGCTGTTCTCTAGTTACCTTTCTTTGTAAAGACAAATCTTGACATGGCTTTGTACACAGACGGAGAAGCATTCCTCATAAAAACACTGAAGGACTGAAGGTGAACAGTTGTATATTATTTGATAGCCATGATCGTCTAAACTGTTTGTTGTTATTTAGATTATGTTCTTACAATATAAATCATGATGCAATTTGTATGTAATATTTTAAAAAATTGCGAAACTAAGAACCTTCAAATTCACAAATTTAACAAAAATTTCAAATTCAAAATATAGTTACAAAATGAAAATATCTGATAGCATTATCTGTTAAGAACCCTATAAAAGACAAAGAACAAATTGAATCCGGAGATGTTTGACTGATCATGAACTACTAAAAAATGGTTACTCAGTATGCAAAACATAAGGTGTTTCAAGTGTGAAACTCAGTGAAAGAAGGACAAGAGGGTTAAACTAAAAGGGACATATTGAAGGATTACATTTACAGTTGAAAGAAGGACAAGAGGGATAACTAAAAGTGACACATTGAAGGATTACAATTACAGTTGCATCAATACAGACCAATGTCCATTTAAAATTTTTTGCTTTACCTATCACCGATATTAAATAGCTTATTAAAGTCAATGTTTTTTTCTCAAGGAAGGACTTGATTCCGAAACGAGATAATATTTTTCTAAAATATGTTATTGTATTCAATTACCTATAAACTTCTAAACAAGATACCATGTCGCAGTTATCTATAAGCTAACCGTATAAGATAGCTCTTTATGAAGAAATCTATGAGTTGCTAGAATTCCATATTAGTGGAATATTAGATTATTACCTGACACACTTAAACGATTCGATTGTGATTCCTATCATAGAAACCTGACAAACTTAAACGATGTTGCAGAGTATTTCCTTTGGATGTTTTCATTTCATTTTCATAGTTTAATTTCATATAGCAAGTCCAGCATTAATATGCATCCCTCTTCCTAAATCTAATTTATATGAAGTTTTCGTTTGTTAATATATCTGTAAAATTTAAAATACCTCTTTTTTCATTGCAACTAGGACACAAATGTAGCTCACATGCGTGAAAAAGGTCAGAAATAATATAGAAGATGAAAATATGAAGAATCAGTTCGTGATCACACTGGTGTGGGGGACAGGAGGAAGCTTGACTCTGCTTTACACACTGGAGCTGGTAGTCTTGCTTCATAGTTTGTACTGACAGTTGAGCCATTACATTACACGACCTCCACTACTTTACAACTACTGAACTACACCGACACTCCGGGTAACTTTACATGACTTTAATTTATGTGTAATGTGCTTTCACATTAGTTTTATCTTTATG
The DNA here is from genome assembly GCA_921293015.1 of Phorcus lineatus. Taxonomy (NCBI): domain Eukaryota; kingdom Metazoa; phylum Mollusca; class Gastropoda; order Trochida; family Trochidae; genus Phorcus; species Phorcus lineatus. The sequence continues at coordinate 45,491,716 of OV121093.1, forward strand.
ATTAACCTGCTCAAAATAAAGACTTGTTGCAGTCAGTATTTCAAATGTGAAAGATTATCGTTTTTCTTCTGCATGTTCATCTAAAAGGTATAAACAATAATACCTGAAAATCGTCACATACCGTCTGATTAATGTAACCAAAAGGTTCATTTCATAGACATATTGTTTGGTTTTTACATACAGCTGCCGAACAAAATTTTGTTACATTTTTCATAATTTCCTTTATGAATTATTAAGGCAATTCTCGCATTGACCAAAAGAGGCATGAGGTAAACATTTGAAATTAACATATTACAATTTAAACATATACATTGAAAAAAATCTTAATAATGCTTAAAGGTATGATATTTAATACGGGGTTTTTTTGGATCCCCAAATTTGGAGTCCATGCAATAATACTCCTAATTTGGATATCTATATCGCGTTTCTTCAAGTCACAAACACATGCTCAAAGCGCTACAAACATCATTACCCTGAAGGACTGTACTTTCAAAGGTGCTACTTTGCGCTAAACCTAATCATGTACGGTTATCTTACTACATTATTGCCAGATTGTTCGGTCGAGAAAATCAGTAGCTTCTGTGTCTAACTATGCAAAGTGTTCAGTTGTATTATCTGATTAATAATGAAAGTAATACAGATTTCCGAAATGATCAGCTTGAAACGGTGTGAAAACAAATGACTGCTAATACATTAACGCTCATACCTAATTGGACAATAGCCAATTTAGGGATGAACGGACGATGCCAGGACAATACATCCTTCTACGCATTCATGGGACAAACAAGGATTTTATCATCCAAACTCCCCGTATACAGACGATATCCCGGGTGGGAGATCAAGTGATAGCTGCTTTTTCTAAGACGACTGAGGTTATTAGTGACTTGCAAAAGGGAGAAATCTAATACACCAATCGTGTTAAGGCTCTTAAGACTGTGCGTACATGTATTTCTTTATCATCTTTCCTCGGGAAAAGATTCTAAACTTTTAGAAAATATTCCTTACCGAGAAAAACACGCCAAATAAGGACATTTCTTGATTCTACAGCATTGATTTGCTAAACTGCCAACCACGTGAGGGTTGCCTTATTGTAATTATTACAAAAATGTCGTTTATTGTATCCATGTTCAGCTTCACACAATAAAAGTTTTGAGTTGGTTTTTTATTGTTGTTTTTCATGTTTTGATATATTTCTTTCCTTTCTGAAAGTTTAAGACACAAAATTTACACAAATTGAGAACATTGCGTACTACGCCCAATGTATTCAAGTGTACTAAAAGACGGGATAACAACAAGTCTAGGTAGAAACTTGTGTTGCTTGATCATCCGGAAATCTCATTGTGAATTTTTCTGACAGTGTCCATTGTCAATTGTCAATTGTCCAGTGGCCCATTAACAATGATCACTGATGTCACACTCAACATTTAATCTTGATTTCTCAGTAAAGTGGTGAAAGTTAGCACTTTTTTATCCACCATAAATGTAATATCTAGCATGTTGCAGATGATAAATAGTATGACATGAAGCATTTCCTAAGGACCTTATTGGTCGAGATGTTTCATGTGGCTGAATCCTTAACGATAAATTGAAACCAACCTGTGACAGATGTTTGTTGTTACGTAAGGAGGTATGAGTATGAGTAAATAGCGCTAGGTTTTCAGTCTAGTAACATGACTCTTTACATGATTTCTATCTATGTTCACTCTGGTTTTATATAACCTGTATTTACATGATTTCTATCTATATTCACTCTGGTTTTATATAAGTAAAACAAGGAGCATGTGTCCTGGTAACGTTGATATAAAGCATGTTTGAAAACCAATCACTTCTTAAATAGACACTCCGTGATTTACATTGCTTACATGTTAGGATGATTATCATTTTAAACACCGTCCATATTCTTCCAAAGAGGCCAAATAGAGCACAATAATCAGTTTACAGTAGTAATTTAGTAAATAAGTAGTAATATACCTTTCAAAAACTAACAACAAATTGAAGCTTCTACCTGTTTAAATAAGTTTCAAAATTACGTTTGACTTACTGACTTTACAACTTGATAATGTTCCTCTGCTGAACCGATAAGCATCAAAATCATACTTTCCAGTATCGGTCAGTACTTCTTGATATACACCATTGATAAAGTTCGGTACATGTGTCTCCAACAACTCAACTCAAAAAAAGATGATGAGAAATTCCATCAGCAGTCATGACATGATTGTAAATGTTACACTGTCCTCCTGGATGGATAGTCAAACGAATGATTGGTAAAAAAAAAGCGGATGTACTGCACAGCTCCACAGCTCGTAATTCCAAATTCTCTCTTTCATATCAAATTACACCCCTGCAACGTGAAAATGTTGAAAGCTGGATATTTGGGCAATCTACAATCAAGATATATGATATTCAGAATAATTTGGGCTATCCTCCAATGCATATAATCTGGATTGCCTTAGATAGGTTTTCAAACAGGTCTGTTCAAACATCTTTAAACGAGATAAATAAATATGTACATATTCATTTGAATTTGTATATCAATTAAAAATATATGTTTTCCCAACCTTTCTATGTAATACCTCTTTCTTTAGTGACATGTCACGTAAAACTGAGAAAAAAATAGACAAAATTAATAAATCTGACAGTGTGATTTCACCTGACCAGACATAAAGCTAGACATACAGTGTGTCCTGAATACACACGTCAATTGTACCTGAGTACATACACGCTCTTAACATTCTGGACACAATTTAGGAGATATTGATGTCTTACCAGTGTGTCAATGAATCAGAGATCACATTTCAGGCCTACCAAAGTAACAGAGCAAGTAACACAAAGGGAACCAGTAACCTGAAAACAAAGACATAACGATTCAGTCGATGAGGAATTAATGGAAATGTTGACAAGCCAATTTTTCAAAATAAGTTCAAAGTAAAGTAACAGAACACATAACCCAAAGAAGACATAACCAATCAGTCGATGAGGGATTAATTGATGAGTTGAAAAGCCCTTAATCCAAAAAAACATATGCTGTGAATATAATCGAATCATTGTTTATACCTTGTCATATATTATACTGAAATATCATTGTAGCCAACTTCGAAGAAGTCCTATTTCCTGTGTCCCACAAATCTTATAACCAGTTAAGTGTGATTTAAGATAACAACAACTATGCTGAAGTACCACAAAGACCATTTCGCTAAGCCCATTAGCTTACTGCTGGAATACATGCTAATTGGTCTGGATGTGTTGAGAACCCAGAGAGCCAGGGTGATCAGTGAGCAAGGTTTGTGGGAAATGTCCAGTCACCTGGGTTGGTGAAGAAAAAGGTAAGCAATTACCCCCTCTAAGAATAATACTTCCTTTTAAAATGAAGGACAAAGCTTTAAAATTCTGAAATTGTGTGTAGGCAAGTTTCTTAAGTAGCAAGTTATAATCGAAAGTTCTGTGGTAGTTATTGGTTATAATTAAATCAAATGATGAAACACTGATAAGCTATATAAAGAGCTTCTAGTATATTTCATTTTGTCTTCAGTTTGTCTTCTCTTGAATCTAGATAATACTTCATTACAAGCTGGTCAATACCAACAAATAATAACCAGTCGGCTTATAAAGGGTGTCGTTATGAAATAACAGTATACAATACATAGAGAACAGGTGATATGCATAAAAACCAAGTGGTTCTTAATCTTAAGCGTTGCTGATTATTACATCAGTGTCTTACAGTAGAAGTTTTCAACATCAAATAACTTTGACACAGCTCTTCCATCTCCTAAAATAGCTTATTGAAGTGTCTAATAAGGTGAAGGTCAGGCCAGCTTGAGAAATGAGAACATGTAACAACAACGTCACTCTTCTTGAAGATAAATTATCACATAATATATTGTTCATATGTCTAAGCACTTTATTTCTTAAAGTGATCAGATCCATTCATTATGTTCTAATGAGTCGAGCTGAATTGGTTTTTCTGAGTGAGAAAGAACTTTTAAACAATAAGCAGTAAAACATTATATCTCAGTTGGACAAAATGCTTGAACTCTAGTTATGATTATAACATTGAGTATAAGATGACTTTTTTTGTATTTCCACTCACCAACGTAGTATAGTATTTTACCATGTGAGAGCAATTGTTTACATTCCATATATGAAATATTTTCACGTATTTTCAGCAGTCTGCTTCGATGTTTACATTGTCAATTCCAAGTGCTTTCTAACGAAAATCACTATGTTTGGCTTCAAGTTGAAGCTTTACTGAGTACATGTGCCCATGTAAGCTCTAAACAAGTTATTTGGACACGAGAATAATTCGGAAACAAGTGGAATGAACAGTCAAAAAGGTATATCATAAGCTACAGGCTTCTTAAGTACAAGGCAATGCTCTTAAACAGGAGAATCTGGATTTTGGACAAATGGATATTTCGATTCTATCAGCGACATTTCATCACTTCACACACAATAACGTATTGCAGCCAACAGAACAAACGTAATCCTAAACTGATGAAAATCATAGCACAAGATCATAAGCGTACTTGTCAATGACCCACTATTGGTATGTCAAAGAACGAACAAGCGCCATGCTATGTGGACACGACTGAATACTCCTGACGTCTCAGGAAATAAGAATGTTGACGCAGCACATACAGGGAACGAGAAGAACAGGTTTACAGTTGTATGCATATATCGGCGACTGTTGATAGCGCTGGTCATCTTGAAGAGTTTGGTAAACATTCAGAGGTGTGAGGTTCCTAAAAATATCAGTCAGTGCGTAAGGGAAGTTCAATGAGCTATCAACTATACTTGGTCGAAAGTGCGCTGAAGTCAAAAGATAGCCTAACTATTTTCTACAACTCCGTCACACTTGTTCCGTTGACAAACCTATCAGAAAAGCATAGATTTAGACATCAACAGTTTCCTGCTGTTTTCAGTTGTGTTGCATTGTCGTAAATGAAAGTAAAATTTCAGTTCGCATGCTGAATTGCATATTACGAGAGGTTGTTGGATTCTTTGCCAGTTTGAAGGAAGATTTCAACCTTTCTACAAGACCCATTCGATTCAGATGAGAAACAGATTGAGTCGAATAAAGAGTCTGAAGGGACTTAACTCATTAAAGGTTGAATCAATCTGCCTGCAAATATTGTGAAATTCTTGATCACAGTAATAGGACATTTAAATGTTTTACTCACATTTGGAAATCAATTAATCATCTAAGAAGAACGCATTCATAGTTTTGAATCCTAAACATGGTAAAAAGCTTGTTTTTTACTGTTGTCTTAAGAAACTGAAAGTGGACATTTTTCATGGATGTCAGTCAGAGCTGTTGATTTTAAAAGTTTGAAGTCGTATTTTGGAATATTTTGTATATAGATGTAAGCCTATAATTGAATACTTAACTTGATGTATGTACATATTTGATTTACTCATTGAGTAAACATTTTGATAACAATGAATTCTGAATGTTACATGCTTATGTCCTTATTGAAGATTCCCTAAAATTCGAATCTTTATTCTTTAAAAAAGTTAAGAGGACATTTGAAATTAGGCAGTTGGCTTAAAGGGGCACATAGTATGTTGTTGGAGTCAAATATTTCAAACTTAATAAATGGTGTAATTATTTCAAGAAATATTGCTTGTTTCAGAAAATCGGAAGCTAATTGCTTATCAGCTCAGTATATTGGCAATAAACGGGTTAGAGTCGTGATTTGTGATCGAAAACCGGACAGTGGCGCGGTACCTTTGTAGACGTTAATTGGACAAAAAATGTCGAATTTTATTACTTTTATAGGACCGTTTCTCGATTTTCATTAAAAACAAGATAGTGTCAAAGTTTGGACAATAAGGAGATAAGGTGCGAATTTAGAGAGGCGACTTTAACTACACCCAGGTCATAAGGTATGTGGCTCTTACTAAAGCCACATTAGAAATCATGAATCATACGCCCATTGCTTCAATACTGGCATTCCCTCCGAGTGTTGTTTTATTCAAAAAGTTTAGAATTATTATATTGAATGTTGTGATTTACTAAATGTGATTTCAAATTCGCAATGATAAGAAAAACAAGTTCTCCTGTCAACAAGCATGCACTTGCTGAAGCGTCAGTAAAATGCTTACATATGTTGATCATGGAATAGCATGGTAAAGAACTCTCCTTAGTATGATAGAGATAATGTAAATCCAATAAAGACATGTGTTACTCTAACACAACTTTGTTGTTCATATTTTCCTGAGCATATACGGGTCGGAATATCAAATGTATAATCACGTTTGAGATAATGCAATACACAAGGTTGAAGAAAACACAGCCTGACCAGGCCTGGTTTAGTGATACGCAACTTAAAGCTATGAATTAGGATCGATTTTCGACAATCAGCACTTTGTTATAATGCAGTACAAAAAGAGCAAAACAAATGAAGAATTTGTTCAAATAAATTGCATGTTAAGTTTTGATGGAAAAGCAGGAATTTCACTGTAACAAAATGACTTTACAATGTTTCAACGTTTTACTTTTACGAAAGGTATCTTTTAAAGGCCGCAGAGTATAATGTTTGAGTCAAATATGTAAAACTTAAAAAATGGTGTCATTTGATCGAAAAAACTGGTTGTTTCTGAGGATTGCCATCTTAGTGGTCATACGTTAAGTATAGTAACAAGAAACAGGTTATACTCGAGATGTGTGATCTAAAACGGTCAGTGGCTCGCGCCAGCGATTCAAGCATAATTCTAAAAAATGTATTTACTTTAGACACGGCGACAAATATAGTTTTTAGTGCTCATTTAACTGATAAACATGTAAATGGAACTCCGAATATCAATTTCTTTACGTAAATGCGACAGTTTCCATTACAATTGAAAAACAAAATATCCTAATGTTGAAATTTAAGAGATAGAGATGTAACTTTAGACAGCGATTTGAACTTCACTCAGGTCATATAATATTTTGGCTCTTGTTTAAGCCATATAAATATACTCTATGCCACTTTAACAGGCATCAACCAATATTGTTTCACTTTGTTCTTTTAGACGGGATAAATTTTTGTATTGATTATAATCAAACACAACAGTTTTGTTTGATATCTACGTGCACGTAATTTGATGAGCATATATCTGTCATTGTAAAACTATAATCACGTTATTGGAAACTTTTCAACTATTTTATGCAGATTCTATTATCTGATACTATGAACTTCTATTAAAAAAATAATTGAATACTATCAGAAATTGCAGACATATGAGAATCTGTTTTTTTACACCGCCATTTATTGATTTTTACCACCATATCGTTCATCATATATGGTGACACATTTTCAATGTGAGCACATGTGAACACATCACTTTTCCCTAGCAACGATTATTTCAGCGCGAGATACCGCAATTCGTTGTCTTTGACGTCATAGAAGCAAGCCGTAATCTGAATTTTATTTAAGAAAAGTGTTGGACAGTTAGGATACAATGATATTAGTTGCGTTAGTAAAATTTCATTCATTGTTATCTAACACCAGCAAATTTATATCTTTATACCTGACGGCGGTGAATTTGCAAGTGTTGAATTACATGAAATAACATTTTAAAGACGTAACGATTAATATTTTAAATGACATATATCAATAGAAACGGATATCTCCTCGAAATGCGTTTGCACAACACTCTCCGTAAACCGGTTACTGCTAAAATTAACTTTAACAGAGGCCTGATACTAACTTTAGTAACATTTACTTACTTTCAGAACGACGAGGCAGATTGCTTTCTTTATCTGCGTAAAATTATTAATGCATAAATAGTTGGAGTTAGCCCAATATTGATCTAAGTGTACGTTATGGAAATATTCAATACATTTTCACCATGCATCTTGATTTTCCTTCAATATATTTAGAAAACACAAAATAGTTCTTAAGGGTTATTTACAATATACCAATAAGCACATTGTAGGATTTGGAAACTCTTTTGTTGGAAATTCAAACGGCTGAATGCATCTTCAAATAAACCCTCTGTGTGTTGTTGGAGTCATATACATCATGCGTTATCAATGGTGGCATTGAATCGAGAAGTACTGTCTTTTGTCGAACAGTATCCTTTAAAAGTTAATAGGTTCAGTAAACATAATCATAAAGCCTGAACAATGTAATACTGATGACGCGTCGAGAAATTATATAACTAGTATTAATCGAAACTTGAGGTTATGCACGTATATTTAGCTGCTGCTCAATTTCCATTTAAAACTATTAATTGTCATATTTTAGTCGATTAAAGATAAATATGCGAGATATTTCTAACATGTAAGTAGAGTAAGTAGAAATTGGTGCAAAAGTACAAGGTGTGTCCCACGAGTGGTTATCCTCAAGTGGAAATCTATAGAAATGCAGCTGTTTTATTTTACTCATACTCATCATAATATCTTTCAACCTACAGGAGCTTGATTCTGTTATATCTAAGTTATATCTATCACGATCCCCATTTTGTGTTACCTTTGTCTTCCTGCTTGTGGGTTATGGACTGAATGACATTGAGGTCAAAGACAGCTTTACCCATTTGATCACATACAAACTGAAAACTGTTTGACAAGTTTAAAACAGTAAAATATTTAGTATGTATCAGAATGCAAGTGTGAGTGTAAGCATCAGTGACTAGACTGCATATTGTAGAAAAATAGAGCCTTGGCTCCGCAGCTCAATAGTCTTTGCTATCTGAGTTTGCCTACACCAAACATAACACCACTAACTCGCTGCCATCAAGAAAGACTCCCGTCAGACCCATATTTGTTATGCAATTGATACATCTTAGTCTTAATTTAACAATTATCGTATTCTGGACATTTCAGACTCCCAGAATCACTGGTTCATGAAAATAACAAAGGTTCAAAGTCTGAACATTTGAGCTTCCTACACCCAATGGTTTTGGTGAATTAAGTTACAGGTTTTAGAAGTATTGCTTGTTACACACGTATTTTAAGGGTCATTATCAAGTTAACAACTTTTAGTTTCAAGATAACAAAATAACATTTTATAATTTGAGCTTGCTACGTCCAGTTGTTTCAGAGAAGGAGTCTGTAAAGGCTTTAATCTTCAAAATACTTCTCCTCGGTTCATGGTACCTCCCCTAATTGCGACGTTGAAAGTACAGTGGTTATGGAGGAAAATGTGAAATGTTTACAGACCAACAGTTTGGTGATAAAGGTCCAGACGAGTTATTTAGCACGTGCAGGTCTTTATTTTGGAGAAGAAAACAAAACACAATTTACTACAATTTGTAATGTTGTCGACATTTTCAGCCTACCATTCAAACTTTAACAGCTCAATACAGGAACATATAGTTAACACTGTGGCAATTGAGAACAATATGAACATTGACTTAGTTGAGTTTTGAGAATATGAATTGAGTTTTAACAGTACTGAGTTAATTCAACGTTTCAATGTGATTGATCAAACGCACTGTTCATGCACACGTTCACGTAGAAAGCCAAAATGGTACATTCAGTTTCAATGGTCAAACACGCTGTGTAGCATATAAAATATATATATATATATATATATGAAAAGTTGAATTGGTTCAAACGCAAGGTCACATATAGATTGAATATAACATACTTCACATAGTCGTTTGAAGAATCATTTTAATCCGATACTAGTATTTCGTCAATAGTATTGACTCATCAGGGATGAAACGATATAATCGTTAACATCGCATTACAAGCGTTTTTATAACAAAATATACGTACACTGTACAAGTAGAAAGATGTTTATTTACAAATAAACAGCGGTATCTGCTATCGTTATTGTGTTGTCTGTGTAAGGTTACCCTATTTCTTAGGCGTTCAGTTTTACCAATATAGGATTTTTTACACTTAGGGCACATTATTGCATAAATGACATTTTTTGAATTGCAATCAAAGTTAGATTTTATTTAAAATGTTTTGCCATTGTCAAATGTGAAAGACGAGCCTTCTAATAAATGGGGACATGTGCCACATCTTTTATTTGAACATTTGGAAACTGAAGGTCTTTCTACTTGTGCAAATGGTGATTTCAAGATATTTCCTTTCTATAAATTATTTCATAAATCTAACATGGGCAGTGTCTCAAATGCACTTTTACGACTTGAAGAGTCCTTCATTGACACCTATAGACCCTCACTAAATAAACAATGAGATGATTACCCTTAAATCACTGACATATACCTCCAACTACAATTGAGCTATTTAAAAGCAAAAGGGATTATGTCACATTAACATATCGTTTCATCCCCGATGAGTCAATAATATTGACGAAATACTAGTATCGGATTAAGTGAGTGAGTGAGTGAGTTGGGGTTTAACGTGCTTTGAACAATATTTCAGTTATTAAACATGACAAGCACCCAAAAGAGAGTGGACAGATAAGGGAGAAAGGGATCGAAAGGTTAAGGGAAAAGACGGAAAGAAAGGCATAGTGAGAGATAGACGACAGGTTTTAGAAGGACTCAAATTTAGTCTGGCTTCTACCCGTCGACCTGTCCAGCTTGGGTGTTCATGCTCCTGTATCGGATTAAAATGATTCTTCAAACGACTATGTGAAGTATGTTATATTTAATATATGACCAACACAAAGTGTTCCCAATCAAGTATACACCTTTATGATACAAAATTTAGTTCCATTGATTATACAAATGTGTTCCCGTGAATACACAGTTGGTAACAAACATTCATGGTGCTACTTCAGAACAATTGTTGAAATCCGGGTGATACAAAATGCTGTCCTTTTTTACCAATCTTTATTCCTGCTCCAGACCTCATTGATAAACCAATCAAGGAATACCTCAGAACAATGTTCATGTATATTTTGAATGACACAGGCAAAGTCGCCCATACGAAATAAAACAAGTTGTAAAATAGTCTTCATTGCTGATACATCATTCACCGTCATTAAAAAAAATGTTTATGTACACAAGGTGCATTTACAAACATTGATAATATTCAGATTAATCTGTTCATGTACAAATAGACTAGAACGTAAATATAAACAAAATGAAAGTTACAAACAGTATAGAGTGGGTTCTACCGGCTTTTGGGTTGGTTTCTTTCGCGGAGGAAAGTTTAACTGTCGTTTCACTTTTTTACAACTCATGAGACATAATAAATGTATTGATAGAATATCTTCAAATTGATAAATAGTTAAATCCTTAGACTGGTCGAAAATACCTGGTAATGTCGTAGACAATCTTTCCACGATCGAGTAACAATATTGCTTCCTTTCAATGTGTGTGCACTTCTCTTTGTCAAAGTGGGAAATATAAATCAACCACAATATAAACACTAAGTCTTGTATCATGTTTCAAGTGAATTTTGTTATGTTATTTGTAAGTAAGTAGTATTTAAATAAGTTACAAAAACAAAAACCTCTCTTAAACGAAATCACAATCTGCATGGTTGTTCAAATATATTAATCATTTATATATGTAATCAGTAAAATACTTGATACGTTATTTATATAAAAAATCCCATAACATTGCAATAACAGACTACCTTTGTGACTTAAAGTTACTTTATTGTTCTTGCAAAGTTACCCAGGCCAATAGCAGCATTTTTTTATGACTAAATGTTACAAAAAACATGGCTCAACAATACCTGATCAAGAGTCTTACAGGTTACCTTCTTAGTCATCTTTGTCACCCAATAACTCGAATAATAGATGTCTGTGTTAGTTATCAACTCAAATTCTATTTGAGTCAAGTAATATAAAACATAAATATTGACATAAAAGATGGAGGTCGGCAAATTTGGATTTCCGAACATAACAACGTACAATTACCCCGCAAGGCGCGATTGGCGACAGTCCAAATCACTGACTAATATGAGTCTTGCTGCAGGGTGTCAAACTCCGTGGTTTGGACGCAACCTTCATAAGGCATGATGGGACCAGCAAGGTCTACCGCAGTAGGCTAGAGGCTTGGCACATGGAATTTGAGGGGATGTTGCAAGGCTTAAATTAGGTACTGATTGAGATCGGCTCGAGTTGTGGCATACGAGGGAAGTTCAACTAAGAACAAAATAAAGAAATATGTACATATATTTTGCATAAACGAAATCACTTGAAATTAGAGAATAGACCTCTCTTAATAAAACAGAAAATATATAGAAAATTTGAAAAGAAAAAGAAGGATTGTATATTTTGTAATCGGTCGGGAAAATTCTGGCGTTAGGAAATAAGTTTATATATATGACTTTCTATATGTTTTTAAATGTACCGGATGAATAATTATTTTGCAATCGGTCGGACATATTCTTATTCTAAAAACATGAGTAGTTTAAATCTTAGATATTTGTAAAATGTAAAAAAATGCAAATAATTTGTTTTCGGCTCTTCACCTCTCCTTATCGGATAGAAGTCTTTAGCAAAATTATGAAAAGAATCGGAAAAATAATTTTTTCTGAACTAGTTGACTTAAATATGGACGTGCGGACAGAATGTTTGGTGTTATTATAATACCCGCAGAGGTTGGACGGAGGTAACATCAATGGTCATGACATCAGCCAATCGAAAATTGAAATCTTTTGAATTTATTGAAATGTTTGTTTCAATATATTTTACATAAATCTATTCCACACCTTAACGGGCAGGTTTCTTAAATTCCGACTGACCTTCTAGAAACTTGATAATGTCCACTGTGTAAAAACGATGATGAATACGACTTGAACTTATTATTGATTTGTGTTAAGACTACATGACAATTATAGAAACGAATATGTTACACAGAATTATTGTGAAGGCCCATCAATATAAACCTTATCTATTTCATAATTAACAATGTGAGTATGTGTCACTTAAATAAGGTTTCATATAGGGCTTGTTAGTAGAGAAATGATAAAGTTGATAAGAGCGTTAAATCGGTGATAATCAAATGACGATAGTGACTTTTTACATTCACAAAGTATTCTTCCGTATTATATGAAATTAAAGAACATGAATCACGCCATGATTGAAGGAAACAATACTCTCATGGAGGAGGAAGAAAGAATGAAATAATTTGAAACCTAATTGAACTATCAATGAATACAGTGAGGTTTTTCACATGACCATAACTGACCATGTTATCGTAGATATATCATTTATCTATGTTTTATGTTTGTGGTGTGAACCAAAGAGTTATGATAAGAAATGTTCTGAATTTTGACTTAGTAAATTCTGGTTTTACTTTTAAGATTCTCACATTTATAACAACAACATCAGTCCTGCTGGTTAAAGATTTACAAATCAATACCATTATTTCTGTAAAAATCAACTGTACCATGGGCCACACAGCCATACATGCTGAACAAATATGCATGTCCGTCTGTCTTCTCAAGACTTTCTTCAGGGGTTAATAATAAAATATTTGCATAAATCATAATTCAAGAATCATATCTTAAAGACGTGCTTAAAAGTGCAAAGCCTGGAAAAAATATGTGAAAACTGAAAGGGGCAGTGCAAGTTTTTCCAATTTTCCCTGATCATTTTTATCTTCAGTGGGTCAAAATTCTCTTTACAGAGTTGATAGTGTTTGTTAGGTTATATAACTAGTATTCATGTAAATTGAACGTGTTATTTCCGCATCTGTGTATTTATAAGGCTGTTTTTAAATTTTCATGGAAAAACAATATTTGTCATATATTTGTCTTTTGGAGAGGAAAAGTTAAGATGTTTTGAATTTATACCATAACATATGACACTTAGGTTCGTATCTAAACAAAATAATATGTTATGAAAATCAAGGACTGGCTCTTTAAGAAATATGATCTAATTTACGTTTCAAACAAAAATGAGCCACGCAACACTGTTTCGACCGGAAGATGCATTTGAAAGTGCGTTGCCATAGCAAATGAGCAATTGACAGTCATTGCCGTGAATGAAACCGCAGTAAAAAAGGGATTGTAAATAAAACAAAAATATCGGATATTTAGCAACAATATTCGCGTCAAAGACTTCTTTCATTTCCCGATTGTATCTCAAAAACATATCTGAACTTTGCCTAAACGCTCAGGACTTAAATCTCTTTCTTTTTCTGAATTTGACTTACAAAATCGGTCCGTGGTGATAAACAAGGAAGTAAAGGAAATCCAAGTACTCAAATAACAGTGTGTAACGGATTATGGGTTCGTTGTTAGCTACGGCAAGTTTTAGAGGTTGGTATAATTAAAAAGTAGAATAAGGTACTTTGTCATCGATCAAAAATTCAGATTTTGATGTTAGAATATTGGTGAATGATTTTCCAACAAAACTGTGTAGTTGGATACGCATTATTTGAAAAAGACCTTGATAGGCATGCAAACCTGATGAAGCATCTTTCAAAGAAAAAACACCTTCAACCCGACAATATTCACAAAAAGGTGTTTAAACTTTGAATCAACAAATATCAGATCATGTATTCCAACGGAAAAATAATCCCTGCATTTAAATTTGTTGACTCAAGGGTTGACAATATTTTGTACTAATCATATTCTACAAACCGGGAGACTATGTTGTGAGGATAATCAAAAACATGAACGCCCAAAATTATTTTTTTTACCCCTACAGACTTTAAATGTCGATATAAAACATTCATTTGGGGAGAGTTTTAAGATAGGAGAAATTATTCTACGTACATTATCTTAAACCTCTACCACTTTTGTTGTTTCGTTTGAGTCATCACGGATGTGTAAGTTGAGCAATTGAAGTAAACATTAATCATTCAGTGTAAATTACTTATTCAAGATAAATTTAGGAAACATGACTCAGTAAATTGAACTTGAGATCTTAAAGGGACACACAGGACTATGTTGTTGGAACAAAATATGTCAAAAGATAAATTTAGGAAACATGACTCAGTAAATTGAACTTGAGATCTTAAAGGGACACACCGGACTATGTTGTTGGAACAAAATATGTCAAACTTTACAACTTATCGAGAAGCAGCGTCTCATTGCCGATTAGTTCGGTATGGATACTATACATGTTTAGGTTGTCATTTATGAAAGAAAACCGGTCAATAGTGTGCGCCAATGACTCGAACATAATTCTTGAAACTAATTAACAGCAGATACAGGGAGAAACATATGTTGAATAGAGTGTTTAGAAGATCAATTGACAATTAATGTAAATGAGATGGAATTGTTTTTACTAATTAACATTTACATGGCGGTTTTCTATCATCATTGTAAAAAAGATGACATCCTTATTTTGCTATTTAGAGATGAAGAAGCAAGTTTCGGGACAATATCTTATTTGAACTCAAAGACAGAAGGTATTTTGGCTCTTTTTTCAGCCAAATAAACATGTAGTAAACATACTCTGTGTTTCTACTTATAATCTAATCACACAGTTGATGCATCTCCGTAACACTAATCAGAAATTTTGCAAGGTTATTTCAAATTTAAATTTACTAAACATTCCAGACCTCTGCAAGAAGGTTTATCTACTGAAGTCATATTTCCTAACATTCAAGGTTTATACTAACACTATTCATTCTGCAATACAAGTATTACCGTCACCAACAAAAGGTAACGTATCATCTTTATATTTGGGATCACACAATCTTTAATAGTATAAAAGATAGGCCTGATAGACGCGTTGGTTCGTACTGTCAGTGCTGTCTGTGTGGGTTGGAATCCAGCAAGATGTGCGTTTTATCCCAATATCATAATGTAAAAAATGTTTAATAACTTAATAGCATGTATTTCTTAAGTAAAGATGTCATGCACAGTGAACTTGAGCATTGCTTATTTCAAAAAGACTTCTAGATTCCGCAATCTTACCAACTTTTAAACCGAACCAACGAAACTCTCCATTCATATCGAAGATGTTTACTTACAAATATCTTATATCTTCGGCCAGTTGAAAAGTCAAAATATATTCGCCTATGAGTCAGTTAGGGGCCGTTAGGAGAAATTTAAACTTCATTATAAGAAAAATTCGTTGTTGCTACGTTTTCAGATCTAGATGACTCAAATACCATTCTTGACTTAAATGTGGTCAGAAGCCTCAATTATGTCAATTAAGTTTCTCCTTTCTCTTTTGAGAATAACTTTTTAAGCTAATTTATTCATTATGAGCACGTTGCTCACGACTTTTAGTTTGGATTGCCATGCTGTTAAGCCACATAGCGGAATCTAAAGAATTAAAAATAGATAAATTCATCTGTCCCTAAAATATACTTTTATCTAAACCTTTTTATTTATAATGCATATAAATCATCTTTTCCAATTTTATATCAACTGACGCCAGAAATTATTTCCTTTCAAAGCATACCCGTTCCATTATATCTGCCTATATCTGTTCTATTGGGTTATATTCGTATAAATTTGATTCAATATATACATAGATTTGTTTAATTTTTAACTTTTTCATTTGATTTTTTAAAAGATGGCGATAACTCATTTATTTAAATCTGCAGTTGAAATCTAGAAACAGTCAAACTAGAAATGCACAAAGGAGGTTGGATCGAAAAGCACGTGTAGACGAAACTTTGAACTTAATATGACAGAATGGGCAAAACTATGCATAAACTATAAATAGACAGCTCACTACTGACCAGTCCCAGAGAGAAAGATTATTTATGAAAGGGCGCCCTTCGGACTACCCTCAAGAGCGGAAATACAAAGATCTGCAAAACACTACGAAAAGCTGCCTTGAACTCACTATCATTGTCTCAAGTTTCGTTCGAATACAATGACGTCAATAGCACGAGCAGATATGACGTCACAATGCTTTTTGAACACGGTAAAGTGAGCGGGAAACTTTGGCGTACGTTTATGAACACTGATTTGTCGGATCTCTTAGATTTGTAATTTTTAAGGTATTTCGATCAAAACTACATTTGAGTTAAAAAAACACCATTCAAATTAGGAACAGGTACGTCAGATAATCATCGTACGAAACAAAAATAATTTCTTATCTAATTCTAAAAACATAAGCTCTCGCTTTCAGTCACTCGACAGATTTAGTAACCTGTTGTTAAACATATGTTAAAATTTTGAAACATTCTCTGATAATTTATACTGTAATGATAAAAATTTCTCATTAATGTTGCGAGGATAATTCCAAGTTATACATGAGTATATTAAATAATAATTCAGACGGGCCAATTCGATGTTTTAAAATAAGCAGATCTAAATATATAAATTGTCTTATAAATTATGAAAATGGGATCTTGTTTTCCTTGAAATATAATGATAAATACAGTGACAATATTTTCAAACAGATATTTCACACTCTGTTACAAATTGTTTCGTTCTTTGTGGAGAGAGTTATTAGCGGTGTAACTTAGGTAAACAATGCAACTACTATACATACAAACTACTATCATCTTATATTATGAAATATTGTAAATGGCATTTTACAATTCATCTCTGATAATCTAAAGGTCATTGTTGATAATTGCATGTCAAACTTTTCAAGAAATTCGTCACGGTGTTCTTTGAAAAGTAGATTTTTAGCCGAGTCGGCCACTTTCATATTACAAGATCTTAAATGACTCAAAATGTAAAACAATGTTTAACAGTATGCAAATGTGGTCTTGTTTTTCATATTATGTTATAACAAATATATTTATAACACTTTGAAACAGATATTGGACAAATTTTTAACAAATCGTTAGTTTGTTACAGAGAGGAGAATGTCGCCTTTTATGGCCGCTTCACTCAACAAGTTCACGGACAGACATTCTCAGTGATTAGAATTGAGATTTTATTTGTTTAATTTAATTTAAAAGTGTAAAAATGTATATTTGTTCTTCATATCTAGTCAAAAGAAAGACATTGAGAGTATTTTCAAGCAAATATCTCTTACTGTTTTACAAATTTGTTCACTCAACATTCTAGCTAACAGGTTGGGTTTTCCCCAAGATTAAAAACAGACAGATGTGATAAACAGGATAAATAAAGATAAATATAACTTGCTAATTCGTCTAACTTAAAACTTTATTCTTATTTACAAATATACAAAATATACAAACAATATCAACTAACTTTGTTCAGTCTGACAAGGCCTGCTGAATGAGATGTATTTTCCTGTCAGTGACGCAGATCTCGCGGCCACTGACCAGTCTCATTCTTGTATCACACCAGTCGTTGTATGGATAAACGTTAAACATGGGGAAAACCTCTTCTTTCATCTGCAGATCTACTTTACACAAGAGTTGCCCCCTCTCCACGTCTATGAAGCCCACCCTCCCCCTCCCCACATCCAGCACCAGCCCGAAGGTGAGGGTGAACTCTACACTAGGTGTGGGGAGAGACAGAGAGACACACCCACCAACCTGATGTCTCTCCCTGTCCTCCTGATCTCTCCTCAACACCTGGATACAGAGACGGTCGGGGTGATGGCGACAGAAGTCCGTCACGGACACACAGACGGAGTCGGGGAGATAAGAAACACATTCCTCCTCGTCCATGTCGCTCCTCCCCAGTTTTAACCCCATCTCCAGCAGTTCGGTTAACAAGTCTCTCCTCCTCCGTGTCAGTGTGGAGCTGGTCTCCCAGTAGGAGGGGGGAGTAGTGAGAGGGGAGGGGGAGGGAGGGACGGGGACGGGACTGCTACAAGTCCCATAGAACCACGAGAACTGACCCGGACTGTTTCTGTCTCCACTTCGCTCCAAGTTTGTCAGGACTCGACCGAAGTCTTCAACTTGTAGCAACTCGTTTACTCTCTCTGAGTTGAGAATCATCGCCAGGCCTGAAATATACAAGTTTATTGTTATTAAACATATACAAATGACATCTTAAAATGTTTATTTTTGTATTTCAAACATTTTGATGTAAGAATAATTGGTAATTGTCAAGATTTTTTAAAACTTTGTTTAACCGCTCGAACTGACAAATTTTTTAACATATTTGGAGCTTAGTGTATACTTTATTAGCAAAATATATTATTAAAACATATACAATTGGTATCTTAAAATGTTTATTTTTATATTCCAAACATTTTGGTGATAAAAAAATTCATAATTGCTTAAAAAAATCAAAAATTTGTTTAACCGCTCAAACCAAGAACATGACTGACATTTTTCTTGAGCTGATTATCATGAAAATAAACAATTATTGTTATTAAAACATAAACAAATGGCATCTTGAAATGATTATTTCAATGTTTGGAATAATTCTGAAAGAAAAATATCGATCTTTGTAACAAAAAATATAAACTTTGTTTCACTCGGCAATACACAATAAATCTACAGTTGATTTTACCGACAGCCGGTTTTCTAACTTGATCAGTTTTCTTTGAGCGCAGGACAAATTGTTGTTATCAAAACTTATACAAATGGCATCTTAAACTGTTTATTTAACTATTTCAAATACTTTTAAGAAAAAATATTTGATAATTGCGAAAATAAATTAAAACTTTGTTTGGCGCTCAAACTGAAGGATAATTGAACTGCTTTCTCAGAGTCCAGAGTCGCGGTCTGTAAAAAACAGCAATCATTGTTGAAATTTGTTGTCTCAATATGTACAAATGGTACCTTAAAATGTTTATTTCACTATTTCAAATATTTCAATGAAGCAATATTTAATTTCCGGATTTCTTTTTAAAATGTTTGTTTACCGCTTAAACTGATATATTAGCTATTTTTCGAAAGGTTATTGTCCTGTAATAAACACGTCTTGCTATCCAAACATAAACAACTTAAAATGTTCATTTCACCATTATATATTATAAACATCACTGGGGCAAAAAATCTAAACTTTGTTTCATTATCTAATTTGCAATTGGCTTGATATTGCTGACAGCTTTTTAAAAAATGAATTCTGACGTTTTCGTTATATAAAAGTTATCTCTGCATATTTATTATATTAATAATGATATCTTAGAATTTATATCTTACTATTTCAAATAGTTTTAAGATACAAAATATGAAAGTTGTTACACTTATTTACAACTTTTTCTGACCATTTTCTGACTATCCTGTAAATTAAACTTACTAAACGTATTTAATACTATTTGTAAATATTTATTTCATCATTTAGAATATTTTGAATAAAACCATATGCAACAAATTTGCCACTAAAACTGAATAATAATCAAGCTATTTTCTCAGATTATATAGAGTAGCAATTTCTAATATCTTTGTTTTCAAATTAATCATCAACGATATCTTAGAGCTTTTAAGGCAATATTTTCTCTAAGTAGATACAAATGACTCTGTAACAATTGCAGTTGATTTGCCGACACTGCGGCTTTCCAAAATAGACCAGTTTTCATAAAACATTAAAGCAATTGTTTGTGACAAATGACAAACAATACTTCTAGTAATGATATTCTGCTGAATTATTCTCAACTATTTTTTACATGGATACCTAGGAGCATTTGAGGTTATTCCAGTGCAATTGTAATCATCAAATCAATCAAACAATCAATATAAGTGAATGCCCCTTAAACAAGTATAAAATTGTGGATTTCCGAGAGACGAACTTTAAGGACACGCCAGCTATTATCTGGAGCTGAAAAAATGTGTCACAGTACCCATGACCACTTATATTGTAGGTAGTTCATCTACATTCTTCAAATAGGAATTGTTTCAAAATATTACAGATCAATTATATTTTTCAACAAAATGTTCTTATCTTTTGGCTTCTTACTTTTTTATAAAAAAGTGTAATTATTTACATACGCTATGTGGGAATTGTATGAAAATATTGCAGATAAAAAACATATTTTCTAACAAAATGTGTATTTATTTTGGCCTATTATATCATTGAAAGGTGTATTTTTGTGCGGGGTATAAGAAGTTGGTTTACATTGCCTACCAGAATCACTTCGTCACTGTCCGATGCCTCTTTTAATTTCAAGAGACAATATTTCTTTTTGTTTTCAACCTATGTGACAGGTGATAGAAACATGATGACACAAGGGGTGTATACGAAATACAAGCGAGCTATCATCAGCGAGTGAGAGATAGCAAGCCAGCTGTTTTATCCAATGGGTAATATTTTGCCACATGCGACCTTTCATCTGACATCGGTTTTCTTCGCGATTATCGGCTTTTAGATTAGCCTGAAGAAATAGCCAAGAGACAAACTACCCTAATTTCCTTAAAGTGAAACAGAGCATGTTTCAAAATTCTTTATTTGCCATGTGCCCTTCTTAAAGTTCAAATCATGTCGAAAAAAATGATTTTCAGCTCTTTAAAGCCAAACTTATTATGTTTAGTTGTTTTCATAATCATCAACGAACGGCAATATAAATGTAATAATGTTGAAATTCAATGTCTCATTTGCTTGTATAACACTTATGTGATATGCTTCACTAAACCACATCATATTTGTCGTTGTGTCTGATTTATACGTTTGACATTGGCGCGCGCCACTGTCCGGTTTTCAATCGCAAAACACAACTCGAAGCTGTTAATTCTCACTATACTGAACTAATAAGCCTTAAATTGTAGTTTTCAGATACAACAAGTTGTTTTCGAGATAACAGCACCATTTTTAAAGTTTGATATATTTGATCCAAACAACATACTCTTTGCCACTTTAATGGCGCTTTATTCGAACTTGTAAATAGTTGTAAATAGTTGCGCTGGTTTTGGTAACTTAATCACTCGGCTCCTCTGTACTTGAAAGAACTACTCTCCGAGTGTCGCATCAACTGCTACCAAACTAGGCGGTCTGCCTTCTCAGTTGCTGCCTTGTTCTGAATGCGCTGCAAATGTGAGATTGGGCCACACCCGGAAATAAGAGAATTGCAAAAGTCAAGCCTGGATGTGACATAAGAGTGGACAAGATTTTTGCAGGAATCATTGTCAATGTACTTATCCAAACAGGCATCATGTATCTTTGTTTTAATAAATTGATCAATTACCGACTTATCTTTCAATAGCTGTCAATTTATAGATAAGTTGATAAAGAGTGAAATGTTTGTTTGCAGTGTTCATATTATTGTAAACACGTCAAAATTCATATTTTCATATTATATCGATTAAAAATTATTTCGTATATAGCATATTTTTTTTAACTTTACCACATCTGAAAAATGCAAACGCCTGTTCATTCAGCCGATATCACCTTAGTCAACGGTCAGAGATTTCGTCATTTTATATATTCGGCCTTTCAATCTCTTATTAGCTGCTAAGGTCCCCTTGTCCAACATCCAGCATGTGGCATGCAAAACAAGTTGCATAGCAATAGATTGGGTGTAACGTAATAAATATCTGCTTACAGTGACACACAGTATGTTTCATTAAGCTTGTATGTGACTTAAATGGAGCCAGAATATTATATGAACTTTGTTAAGTTTAAACCCTTTATCTAAAGTTACATCTTTATCTCTTAAATGCCAAATTAAAAAAAGTTCTTGTGTTTGATTGTAACTTAAAAACGATCATATAAATGTAAAGAATTCGACGTACAACGTCCTATTTCGAGTATATTAGTTACACGACCTATTAAACAATACTATCTATATTTCTCGTTAGGTTTTTTATAAATAAGTTTCCAAAATTACATTCGAGTCATTGTCCGGTTTTCGATCATAAAACTCACCCTTTTCCCTGTTTGTTGCAATCATGCTAACTGATAAGCACTGATATGTTAATTTTTAAAATAACAGCCACTATTTTTGTCGAAGAAATAACACAATTTATGAATTTGACACATTTGACACCAAGAACTCTGTGCAACTTTAAATACGTAGAGTGGTTCTCGGTTAAGACAAAACTTGCTATCGGACCTGCCTGTGCACCTTTCCTGTAGCCAACTCTGCCATTGTACACCCTATCCTCGACACAGTTTGGACTTAAGTCTCCACGACAGGGTCTTCGGGATGGACTCTATTGTGTCGGGGATAAATATTGTACCATGTACCATCACGCTAAATAAAATAAACAAATGATCGACCACAAACAACAGTCTCCAGTCTTTTCTAAATTCATCTTCCTTTGTCTCAGAGGTTGCATGTCCAAAATATCAACAATTCTGGTCGTTCCATCTTTTTGGTTTATTGAAGGGAGAGTAGCAGGTTTTATTTCAAGTAATCAAGGTGATCTCAAGAAAACGAACATAAATGTTTTCAATTGGGTGACAATTAGAAGTTGCGTTTGTAAAATTTCCGGAATTCATTGTTATTCAACACCCGCAAATTTAGTGAAAACCGACGGCGTTTTCAAACGCAACTATTTGACCGTTAGTTATTAGGAGTTTAAGAGCGAACTCTGTTTTTGCCTCCTTATTTTTGTGTGGAAAGGACTTTGCGACTATTCTATTTCTGTAAGAGGTGAGTTAAGGTCTCACCAAATGTGATTTCCCGGCATAATTTACATTACAAACATCGTACAGATAATATCAAATTGTGGCATTCGATACAGCGAGATCTTATAAAATACTTGTTAAATTTGAGGCCGAAATCAGCAACTATAAAATTCATAGAAAGATATATCGTAAAACCGTAAGAAAAAAAGTTTTAAACTAGCTTTGACCTTAGACCTTAATGTTCCATGACAAATCAAGTAATCAGATTTCTGAACCATAATCACTTCATCAATCAATTTTCTTTAAACTTGTTCGTTTTACCCTCTAGATGCAGGTTATGATCAGTTCGATTTTTGTTATTTCAAATAGTTGGGAAAGAGGTAAGTGTCTGTTAAAGAGCCAGTCTGTGATTTTCATATTATTTTGCTTTGATACGAACCTAAATGTCAGATGTTATGATATAAATTCAAAACATCTTAACTTTTCCCTCCTAATGACAAATATATGACAAATACTGTTTTTCGTTGAAAATCTAAAAACAGCCTTATAAATACACTGAGGCGGAGATCACACGTTCAATTTACATGGATACTAGTTATATAACCTAACAAACACTATCAACTCCAAACTGCCCTCCTGGCGGCTTTAGATAAGTTTCCAAAATTACGTTTGGCTGTTTGACGCGCGCCTCTGTCCGGTTTTCGATCATAATTGCGACTTTCTACCTTCGCATTGTCACTGTACAAATCCAATTAGCTTTAAATGATTCTTTTTGGTAACAGTCGATACTTCACGATCAAATTAATGGGGTTTTTTGGTCGCCTGTCGTCACTGAGCGGCGTCATTTCCGTTGATCTCTGGCTATACATGCCTGAGTGTGCAACAATGTTGAAATATCCAAAGGTCGTCGGCCCTCTCCTTCAAGATAACTGAATAATAAATAAAGTATTAACCTGTCTGCAATACAATTGTCAAGTATAATAATTAAGTGAACTGACCTGTGTCTGACTGTCAGTGTCATACTAATGCGATAATGATCGGTTTAGCAGTTTCATACATTGACCAGTTTTGTATGGAATAAGAAATTTTTGATTGACGGAAGAGATAAATACAGTAAAATGATTTAGTAAATGATATTTAAGGATTAGGCTAAAGTTGTGCATCCATAATATCATTGTCTTCCCCATTCAAAATTTGTGTATTTCAAAAGGCGCCAACTTCATGGGCTGATAACCCAAAAACATAAAGAAAAATTTAAGGAAAACACTCTGTCGTGATAAAATGCTCCTCCACCCCATCCCATATCTTCCTTTTGAAATACACA
This sequence comes from Phorcus lineatus, assembly GCA_921293015.1. Classification (NCBI taxonomy): domain Eukaryota; kingdom Metazoa; phylum Mollusca; class Gastropoda; order Trochida; family Trochidae; genus Phorcus; species Phorcus lineatus. The sequence goes on from OV121093.1 coordinate 45,516,195, forward strand.
CAGGACAGATGTATAGAAGTATCAGATTGCTCTTTGTGGCAAGATTCCTTCAAATTGGAGATATGGTCAAAATCTGTGACATGACCAAATGCAGGTATATACGCATGTGTACGTGTGAAAAGGCGGCCAAGCCCGATCAGACCATATATTATTGCACGGCGCCGTGCTTTATTTGTGATAGGTTTGGGGAAATCTTATGAGGAATGGGGAGCATCCGGAAGTGTGAAATGAATTTCTATTTTGTGATAAAAATATGTTTCACCGCAGTTGATTAATTAAGATATACTAGAAAACTATATAGTATAATTAAAAATGTTTTTTTTTCTTTTTTAAAAGACATGGTTATCCATTTAAGATTGTTTTTTGTTCTCATACAATTATAAGAGGGAGACAAAGTTTATAATGTAGCATGACCTATTTTCCGAACAGCTCATCAATAAGCGATTCAGCGACACTGCCAGGCTAAGACAATAAAGTGCCGGTAGAGGGGGGCCTCTTTATCGGATACAGTTTCATTCTAATGACTTGCTCCCCTTTTTGTTGATATATTGCTTTAAAACTTACCCCAACTGTTATCTTTGTGACAAAGAATTCATAAATGTATAAACTTGATAATAAAACATCTTTGAAACATGTATTCAGATCATCAATGCCGATTACTGTCCTTCGTGACTGTTAACTGTTAAATGTTAACTGCATTCAGAAAATAATGGCATGAAGAATACATTAAATGATTAAATATAAATGTCATTGAATCATGTTCTGGATTTTGAATTTGTTAGTATCAAAATTCCTTTTCAAAAGTAAATTTCTATTAATCGTATGATGTGTATACAAATCTGATGTCGGCCTAGGCATTATATTTATCTTAGACTAATATTCAGTCTCTGAAATATAATGCTCTAAAACGATTTGTAAAAATGGCTCTGGCGCCGTGTTGATGCTTCGCATCAAGGTTTTCTTGTCTACATAAGAAGGAAGGAAATGTTCCTGTAGTAGGCGATGCACTTGATTCGGTTGTGGTCTTTCTACAAATCATTTTCAAAGAATCTATCACACTGAGCGACCTTTTCAGCGTGTGTTTCCCTCCCATCTAAACTGGCCATAAAAAGCTGAATCTTGTCATTGTCACTTGTCACTATATATATATCATTTGGTTTTAATTATGATCGTCTCTTTGGTAAAAATTTAAATTTTATTGTTAATAACTAAATAGCAGGTTTAATTGAGTGCAGTCTCTTTATACCTACATATAGTTGTGTAATGATGTAGTATTATCATTAGTATCGATGTTTGTATCGCTACCACACACACTCTAGACAATATATCACCTATAGGATATTTATATCGCGAGGGTCCAAGATACATTGTTGTAACGCCATAAAGAACTATATATATATATATCGATACTAAAAACATTATTTGTCTAAAAAAAATAACTATTTAAGCCGGCAAACTTTTTATTCTACTTAATGTGATAAGACAAAGAACAGATTTACAACATTGCTGACTTTCTATCTCAAACAATCATATGGCAGCTTCTTTTGCAATTCTCCCATGATATATCAGCTCGTCTCGCCTAATAAAACTGGAGTCGGATGTATCGTCTGGGCAGTAAGCCCACAATACTCAGGTCTACCTACACTGCACATAGGTCTACCTAAATGATACACAGGTCTACCTAGATGTGAACATGTCTACCTAAATGATACACAGGTCTACCTAAATGTGAACATGTCTGCCTACATGATACACAGGTCTACCTACATGATACACATGTCTACCTACATGATACACAGGTCTACCTACATGATACACAGGTCTACCTACATAATACACAGCTCTGCCTACATGATACACAGGTCTACCTGCATGATACACAGGTCCATCTTCATGATACACAGGTCTACCTACATGATACACATGTCATGTACAGCTCACGAATTCCACAGGAGGTGGTAGAAAAACTACCAGGGCTAAAATTTGAAAACAGTGTTCGCGGTAGGTTTTTGTACAATGCGTGCAAAAATGAATTAATAAATTTACAATTCATATATTTCGCGTTTTTGTTAATGTAGTTTTGTTTCAATACAAAATACAAGTAAAGCTAATAAATTGTCATCAAAGTTTAACCTACCATATTTTAATACACGGTTCAGTTTTGATAATAAAACACATCCAGCCACATGCCTGTGTAAGTAAATAGCTGCCGTTCCGAACTTCGTAATATTATACAGCATGAGACTTGATAATAATCACTTGTAAACATCGCTCTGATTGGATAAAACGAACTACTTCCGGGGAATTCCATCGATATAGTAACCAATGACGTACTACATGTCACTTTTATTAGTTATTCAATAAACGATTTCCCTAAACGATAAAGACGATGACTGACGTCACAGACCATCATGCTGAGGAGTGCTTAAATTTACTGAATCAATATAGAATCAACTGCCGATTTTATCATATTAAGATAAACTAAACGACTGTTAAAAAAATAAATGTTGAGTTTTATGAGCAGTTACAATTAAAGGTTTTTTAAGATTGTGTCAGCATGTACTTTACATTATTCGTATGATCGATACTAATCTATTGCACTTATCTTGAGACAGAGTGTCAATGAATTATCATATCATAAATTAATCATGATGATGTTATGTATAATGTAGTAATAATATTCAGTTGAAAAAACTGCCTAATTAAACCAAAATAATTTAAATTGCAGTATCAATTATGAATTCCATAGACTATCGGTGAATTATTATAATTAAATCAATACTTGTTATGTAAATATGTTTTTAATTTCTGACGAATATTTAGAAAATTAAAATGTATTTATTAATTAAAAACGTAAGATTAGTAACTGAATAGTGTTTTAATTAATTCAAATTAAAACCTTTGCATAACATTTTACAGTATATACAGCCTGGATACACATTACAGAATCTTTTTGAAAGTTACTTAAGTCTTTTAACATTGCAACTTCAACTAAAACTCGAAAACGAGAAATCAAAAATTAACTTCAAAATCTTTCTACCTCAAGTTACACGTCAAGCAGTTGTATGACCTAAGAACATTCTGAATAGACAAGTAGTTGTGTAAATGTTCTCATCAAAGATTTAAGGAATTTTGTTACAGCCTTCTCTTTTTGGAAGCATCAAACTTTCTCAGAGCATTATCAAAGTCAAACTTTTCATAACTGTCTGGTCCTTCCATGGAGATCATCATGAGCCGCTGTGCGTGATCTTCTGTTAGCTTGTTTCGATGTTTGTCCTTGAACGAAAGTCTGCCGGGACTATGGCGGCCAACTTACTAAATTCTGGAAAGATCATGTCATATTCAGTTATCAAAAGTCGACATGCTTTCGACATGGAGGTAGAACCAGATGCGCGTAAGGTCACCTTGACTTGCCCAAATTCAGCTTTCAGTTTGTCAGCGTCCAAGATTTGTGTAAAGTTATCACCCACTAGTTCAACCATTAGTTCTCGGACACCATGTTGACGAATAGTGTCATCTGCAGGGTAGTGACCAGGGTTCAGCACCAAGTCAAGCCCAGTGAGAACATTAAGCTGATCAACAGGAAAACGCGCTTCCAATGTTGAAATAAGATTTCTCAGATATCCTTCTCGGACAGTTGTGTGAGCATTTTGGTCAACATATTTTGGACACTGACCCTTGTACTTTCCGTCGTTGTTGATGCTTTCTCGGATATCACGCCCAGTCTCCCCAACATTGTCAATCAGAGAGTAGAGTTCAGTGGAGGTGGATTCTATCATTGGCTGGATTGTAGAAAAAATAACATCATCTTTTTGAAACGTGAGGGACAGTCTGTCCATGATGGGCAGTGCATCTTTAAGGAAACAGGTCATGGCTATGAAGCTGTATCTGCTGACAGCTTTTTGGAGTCCATTAGCTGTCGCGTTGCCGTTGACAGAATCCTCCTCCAACTGCATACAAAGTGCTGGCCAATTTTGGTGAATGGCTTTATTCAAGGAAAGCCACCGTGTGGAGCAGGGTTGTTTAAGACTGACAAGATCATCATCATCATCGTTTAAAACTTTATTAAGTTCTCTGAGTCGTCCATATCGGGCTGCCGAATATTCAAAATAGTTGTAAATGGTATTGACTGTGCGTTTGTACGCACTGACATTTGTAAAATTTTTGGCTGAATCACTTGCTGCCAGTGCTACTCTGTGTGCACAGCAGTGCACATGCACAAGAAAAGGGTTCAGCCTTTTAAGCTTAACCCCCACACCGTTGAGACGGCCTGTCATGACTGACGCTCCGTCGGAACCCAACCCTACTACTTTGCTGAAATCAATGCCTTTTGAGGTAAACACATGAAGCAGAGCTTTTGTGATGGTCTCAGCATCTCCAGACTTCACAGTGGTGTTCGTAATGAACACAGATTTAGGCTTTCCGTCCACCAAAATACGCAAATAAACAATCAACTTTTTATCGATTGTGACATTCACAGTTTCATCTATGACAACGCCCACAAATGGGCTGTTATTTACATCATTCAAAAGTTTTTCTGTAAGTGTGTCGGCAATTGCTTTCTGTAGGTCGTTTACACTTTCATGATGTGTGTAGTATTTTCCGCCCTGAAGCGCAGGAACGCCATTAATTTCTTGTAATTTCATTAGAAATGAAAACTTTCTCTCTGGCATTTCTTCCTTTGCCATACCATAGACAGTGCGTAACATTACTATCTTGGAGGACGAATCCTGTTCAGCCTTTTTTTCGACATGTTTTTGTAATGTTTTTGATAACGTTTGTGAACTTATAGCAAGTCTATGATCGGCCAATACACTATGTCTGACAAGAGCATTTCGCTGGTATGTACGACACCCCTTTGTGAAAGTGTTGGTCATGCCAGCCTTTTCACATGCCCTACAGAACATAAGAATCATGCCATCACTGCTTGACGCTTGTCTAAGCCATAGGAACTCACTCTCCCATTTGCGTAAATAATGACAGTCAGGTGAGCCATTTTGACTTGATGTGCAGATTCACTGCAATCAGCATCAGATGTCACTGTGAGGGTGTTTGCACTCGAGTGTGCGTCAGTGTCACTATTACTATAATTAGGCGACACAAACCCTAACAAACTCGACTGTTTAGTCTGTATTGACATATATAATCTTGTGTGTGGTGTGTCAGTGTCACGATGCATATTCCAACTGCAAAGCAGACAACGTTTAACCCTCTTGATGCCCGGCAGTTGACGCTATGCACTCGTTCAATGCCGCTAACATTTTGCGCTAATACAAGATATAGGTTAACGTTGTACAAAAAAGGTCACTGAGGCGTTAACAATGTTCGGAAATTAATGAAATTCTAACTGTAGAATGCTGAGATGTTGACCGTTAGGTCAATGTATTTTTTGTGTGAAAAATTTCAAATTTTAAATGAAAATACATTGATTATAAACGGCAGAGGCGTTTTTCACGCTAAACTTCAATCGACGTGATCTGTTACTCCGCTGTTTCATAGACTGTAATTAAATCATTGTTTTTAAAAATGAAAAACAATTATTATTTTTCAAGAGAGAAAACGACAGTGATCACGGTGGTATGTTTACTTCCTTCATGCGACCTATTGTTCACGAAATAATGTCAGTTATCTTTTTGTAATCATTTTGTTGAACATTGTTTCGCGTGACGTCACTAACAAACAAAGTGCGGAAAATAGATTGTGCATGGAAATTCCTCCTAGTTTTTCACAATAAAATCATAGTGACTGAACTTACATCCGCTGATAGTTATTGTATCTATCTTGAAAATGATATAACTTTCGGCAGCTTTGCAACAGAAATTAAGGTTGCTTTCAATAGCCCGCACACACTTATCAGTTTCCGGTAAGTAAAATCTGAATCTGAACAGCCTATTTGCAAATGCATTAAAAGACTGCAGATAAATTGTTATCTTATCATCTCATACAATGTATAATTACGAATTATGAAAATAGAATTCATAAACTATCCTACTGAATAATTTTGCTTTATTTCAAAAGGCGACAATCCAACAAAATCCTTTAGACGAAAACGGAATACAAAAATACCGGGAACGAATCTCTGCAGTTTTAGCACTGCGTTTCGGTTGCATTCCTTCAGCAAATAAAAAAGTATTTAGCGTGAATATTCACTCTTGAAAACTGTTTAAATTATGGAAAACATTTAGAGAGTTTATCCTTCAATGAAATAGTGATCCATCAAGTGATTCAAGCGTTCATTTGCCGATGTGTATTTGTATATGTGAACTCACAGGTCAAAACCGAAATTAAGAATATGTCCATGGTCAACTCGGCTCGTAAAACTATATCGTTCAAAAAAATTGACGCTCGTCAGCAATGCTGATATAATATTAGCCACGCCCATTTCCCCAAAAAGTTGTCTCCACTTAGACTGTTTGTCAACAAAGCTTCAAAGCTACATGAGCGTGTTTTGAAGACTGTGGGATTGATTTATGAATGATAATCTTGAAACACACTTCATTTATTTTTATCGCTTATTTTCTGTTTCTTAAGTATTCATTTTTAATTTATCTTCTACTATTAGTCCTTATTACAATTAATAAAAATATCAACAACCAAAATAGAATAAATTAATCTTAAAAATAATTTCATCAGAGAATCAATGTTTTGTCTTGTGCCCTAGAAGATGATATAGAACATTAATGCAGTTGATAAATTGAAAATGCACAGTTTATACAATAGAAAATGTAAGTCAACCTACATACATGTAGATAAACAAAGAAATTCTATATCAATTATCTCTGAATACATCAAGCACTTTTTGAAGGTTGAGGCCACCCCAGAACACAGAATTATTTATATCATCGATATATATATATATATAGAGAGAGAGATAAAATCATCTATATTGCATGCAAATAATTTTTTAATCATTCTTCATATTTTCATAAAACAGGTTGAAAAATCACTATTCATCAAACAATTGATGTGGATACTCTCGATCAAATAAATTCAAGAAATATGTTCAGTGCTTTTAAAATTTCAGTAAGATGTTGAATTGATAATTGATATGTAGAGAATCAGTAATTCAAATTGGAAATTCTTTTTTTTTCTGCTCTTGCATTGACATGGTAGATAATCTAATAATTAATTTTGCACTATTTATTTTTTATTATGATATTCCTGCCACAAGACAATGTCGACATGTCGAATGTCAGTCGTTTGAATATGATAATATCAACTAAATCTTATGTGCCACAGTCGCTGCCAGTAGGTCACATATTTTAAAAATTATTTCCAAACAACAAGGGATTCCCCGAACAAGCCAGCGGTAACTATCGCGAGGGACTCCGGAAATGACGATAGAATATATATATACGTCACGTCTCGCCTCCCGTGGCTCGTGCTGTTTACCAGACGACAGGTGGTTGTTCCGCGCCCAAATAAAACGTTCGATTGGAAGATGAAACAAACCCTCGTAATCATAATCTTTTATATCCCTCAAATAAAAAAACTGAATAAGTTCTGGTTAATAGGTATCCTAATAACATATGCTTGAAAAATTGTTCTCATTTTCTTCAATTGATTTTTATTGGTAAATATATTCTTGTTATATTACAAAAAGTCAGTAAAAAAATGCACTAGCCATTTTCAAGCCATATTGGGTTTTACTATGTAATTGGTACATATCGAAGCAAACAAAAATGTTCAAATGGTATTGTGGTTTACTCTCTTATTGCACAATAACCATCAGATGTCCGTATCACGTTCGTTCATTGAAATAAGATCTCCCGAAAGTGGCATCTACGGTGTCAAAGCCATTTAAGAAATGAATTTCATCATATGGTTGTCCACACGGTTATAACCTGTTTGAAACTTGTAAGATAAACTTGTATAACCGGCAAGCTTGCGACGCCGGTTATACAAAAGTTTATCTTACAAGTTTCAAACAGGTTATAACCGTGTGGACAACCATATGATGAAATTCATTTCTTATAAATTCAAACGTTGTATTTAAAGCGAAAATGCATTCGAAATGCAATTCTATAGCTGCTTGTCGCACTAACCTACGTACCGGTTACACCAAGACGGATCTCTACCCGTATTCAGACGCATAAACAAAATAGTTCCAAAGACTCGGTAAAAATGACACTTTTTTATTCTACAAATAATACATTTTGTGTATAAAAAAACTAACAATGATTATATTTTTGGAAAAAAGTGGAAAATTTAAAGTTTAATTTAAATAGATCAAAGTTAACAAATAACACTCACGTATTTATACTGTCCAGAATCTAGGTGACAGTACAGCGTGTTTTGGCTATCAGCTGTCAGCTGTCACTTTAGAAAATAGTTCCGGCACGATATCGTATAACCTGCATTTACTGAAGGTTATTTTGTATAACCCTCAACTTTGGGTTCATTGAAATGTATACCGATCACATGACCATGTCTGATCCAATCAGAATGCAGCATATCGTTTACATCACAAAGTCTGAATTTATATTGTAAACAAAACTGGCCCGGGAGATGCAATGTTGTCTGCAAAACGAAACGGCCGTTTAACAATCACGTACGAATCAAATCGGAAATCGAAGACATTACCATAAAGAAAAATCAAAATGCTATCCTACGATAGTATTTTCAGGTAATGTTATTAATGTGTTCGCCCTAAACGGGCTCTCAAAGTCAAATCGCGAATCGTGTTACAAAGTGTTTTGCTCCGGTCAGATTTGACTGTGACACAGGCTTGTGTCGAATCGTTTTGCCATAGGCTGCACCCGTTTGAAATATGACATTTGACACAATATAAATGACCTGTAGATCTCAAATCAAGTACCTAAAATAAGTCAGTCATTTGTTTTGACGAAGCAAAATGAGAATATATCGGAATTTCCAACTAATCATTAGGCATTCTGTACTCGCTAGCGAGGTAAACCAGGCCATTTTGTTTTGTTTTTATAATGTGTTAGCAATGACCCTTGCTTTCTTGACAAAAAGTTTTGGCAAGGTGTGAACATCTTATTACTATGGCATATGGACATTCCTGTTTACTATTAATTTCTGTACATCTATTTCATGTTGTATTTGGAAATTATATTTTAAGTGAATAGCTTAATGCAAATTAAGAATAATATTTATTTTACTATTGTCAAATAATGGTGGACATTATTCACAACTGAAACTTCTACTTGTTTATGACCGTTCTTAATTTTTCTAAAAGCTTTGCTCATTATCATAATGTGATTTTTAAACAAGACACACTTTAGATTTTGTAAGTAAATTTGGAAGTAAATTTGGAATTTAGTGTTACACTGTTGTTTCCTCGGTATGCATGCGAGTATGTACACATGCCTTGTAGAGAATTAACCCCAAATTTGACGGCCGAGGACCATATGTGGCCTCGACAAGGTTTTTGCCGAAACCTTGATTTCTCGATTAAAATAAGGTTTTATAACTGAAAAAAGGTTTAAAATTGAAGCTGTGTTTACAGGGATTCAGAGAATATGGTTATCAAGTAGAATTTGTAAAGATGTCTTTTCACATGCGTTGTAGAGAATTAACCCCTATTGGCCATGGCCAAGGACCATATGTGGCCTAGACAGGGTTTTTTGTGTGAAAACCTTGATTTCTCTGTTAATAAAAGGTTCTATAGTACAATTTGCTAATCAAAATAAAGCTATGCCTACAGGGATTCAAGTTGAGTTGATAAAGATATCTTTCTACATGCATTGTAGAAAATTAACCCCAGTGGCCGTGGCCGAGGACCATATATATGTCTTGGTGAATGTTTTGTGTGTAAACCTTAATTTCTCTGTTAAAATCTTATCATATGATACAAAAGTGGTATCAAATTGAAGCTATGTTCCATGGTTCTCGAACAAAATGGTTGTTAACTTGTATTAGTGCATATTTTTTTATAATTCTTGGGTTGAGGGTTGGTCATAGCTGGGGACCATATATGGTCCCATGGCATTGAAGGGGGTTTGGGGGGAGGGGACCTTATATGGTCCCCGGGCACTCTAAGGGTTAAATGCTTGAATACTTAGGCACTATCATTGACTGTAAGCTTAACTGGAATGACAATATTGATTACGTGTTCAAAAAAGGCCAGCAAAGATTGTATTTCTTACGTCGTTTAAACTCTTTTGGAATAGATTGTTCTCTTTTGGAATTGTTTTACAAAACTTTTATACAAAGTATTTTAACTTTTAACCTCCTATGTTGGTTTGGTAACCTGTCTGTTCAAAACAAAACTAAACTGAACAAAATTATTAACACAGCACGCAAAATCATTGGCATAAACTCATTTTCACCTATCGGCCAACTTTACGAGCAGCAAATTGTCAAAAAAGTAAAAATGATCATAGATGACAGCTCTCATGTTCTCCATAACGATTTTGAATTTCTCCCGTCAGGACGTCGTCTGCGTACGCCGATAGCTAGAACAAACAGGTTCCGTCATTCTTTTGTCCCAGCCGGTGTCAAGTTTTTTAACAATAGTTAATTATTGTTTATCTTTTTACCTTAAAAATGAAAACCTCACCACACTACCAACACCTAGTATTTTATCACTACATTGAGCCTAAATTACTTTATTGTCTTTACTTACATGTATTCATTTATCTATTTATTTATCTATTTATTTTAGATTCCTAGCACTCGTTACATTGTGTTGTATTGTGATCAAATGTCTTGTTTGCTTGTTTTTTTTACGATGTAACCAAAATTTCCTTCGGGATAATAAAGTCTTATCTTATCTTATCTTATCTTATCTTATCCAATCAAAGCTCCCGTTACAATGACGCAATTCAAAGCGCCATCTGCCTACATTCTATTTTTAGCAATGGGATTTCCAGCTTTCGATTTATTTTTGTCAGGACATCGTAATCAGAAAATCAGCTTAGTATATAATTATATATGCCTGCTTTACAATATATTTTGTGTGTTAAAATGATTTTTATGCGTGAAAAACGCAGGTTTATGTGTTAACGCGAACACTGCTGAAAAGGGACAAGAGAACTAAGGTAAGCTTCATTGCCATTTCCATTCTGTTGCTATCTTAATTTTCTTTTCTGTAAAAAAAACATTTGAAGTTATTGGGTTCATAGGGCTAAATTTATTTGGAGAAAAGTGTATGTTAATAATATGAAAATCCTGTTAAATATTAAAAAACAAAATGCATGTTGCAAGATGTGCCTACAGTGAGGTTTTATTAAAGCAGTGCTTTCCCTATTATTTTCATAGGAAATGAAGAAATGTGACAGTACAGAAATTTCATGAAACAATTGACACACAATATTTCATCTTTCAAACACTGTTTGTATAGATTTTAAAGAATGCAGGGAGTTAACTTAAATTATGAATTCACTAGACATAACCCTTCATTCCTTGTGATATTTTAAACAAGTTATAAAATATCCTCTTACCAAAACAGTAATGAAATAGAAATCATGTGGTGCCAGTAGACGTATCACAATATATGATCAATTAAAATTTTTTACGTTTTATTGATCTGGAATTTGATTATTTAGTTTTATTTTGGATTGAATGCATTGGACTGGATCATTTAGCTATTAGGACAGAGGTTGTATATGACATAATGGAGCAGCTTACTTTGAGGGGAGAAAAGGAAATATATCATCTAAACAACAAATTATACTTTTGATTTATTTGATACAAATGGATTGTATTGGATTAGATTGTTAAGCACTGAGGCTTATATTAAACTCAGAGAAATTGGGGAAGATAAGAATTTCAAATAAACATTTATTTATTCTGTAACTACCTAACTATACAGTTGTATTATCTTTCACATGATGATCCACTTTGAGATAAATGAAGAACACCTAATGGTTTATTTGTTTTATACCCGATTATCTCCCTTTAATCATCAGTTTAAATGTTATTTATCTAATGTCATTTGCATGGTATGTATGGTTTATGGTAATATTTATCCCTAAAAGTAAAAACCTGAAATAAAAACATCAAACTTCTTTATTGTTTATTTGTTTAAATATGGATGATGTGCATTTTGATTCTTCACAAAAAATGCTTGGTAATAAGTCTTTAATTAAAAATAATTAAAATATCAAACCTTAATTTCGAAGATTGAACCCTGAAAGTGACAAAATAATCTTTTTATTAAAAAGAATTATAACAAATGTTGAATCATTTGAATCATAATTTTTTGATAATTTTTAAGTTTTGCAAGCAGTAAAGGGCTGTGCATTTGGTGCAGGTAGGGGGTTGTTGGAAGCAGTAAAGAGTTAAACAATTATTTCAGTAAATTTTTGCAAAAGAACTTCTTGAAATGTCAACTTTATATCATGCAAATTAAATTCATGTATAAGTTTCTTTCTTAATATTTCACATTCTTTCGATAGAGAGAATGTAACAATTCAGACAAATTTTAAACCTTTAAACAATTGACAAGGCGTCTCGTGTAAGAATAAGAAGTCTTTCACAAGTTTTCATCTTTCTAGGTCGTTTTCACCTGAGGAAGAAGATGAAAATAGCTTTTATAGGGCAAAGCTCCTGTGATCCTTAAAAGTAGTCACTGGATTACAAATCTATAAATTTGAATCCCCATCAGCTTAGGAGTCTGTATACGTGGTTTTAACTTTTTTGGCCATTAGATTCTGGAGAGATGAAAATGGGTTATTACTATACTGTTAACAGGATCACCAAATCTATAAATCTGAATTCCCATCAGCTAAGGAGTCTGTATATGTGGTTTTAACTTTCTAGGCCTTTAGATTCTGGAGAGATGAAAATGGGTTATTACTATACTGTTAACAGGGCCACCAAATCCATAAATCTGAATCCTGATCAGCTAAGGAGATTGTGCACAAAGTTTCAGCTTTCTAGGTCTTAATTTTGTTTCTGGAAAAGAAGATGATAATAGGTTTTAGGGCAAGATCCTGTGGCGCTTTTTAGGGACCCTTATATATTACAATGGTTCTGAAAAAGAAAATGACATAGTTAAAAGGTTACGGACGGACAGATGGAAGCCAGAAGCCACACCAAGCAATAATCCAATCTGGCATTTCAGGCCAGGTGGGTAAAAAGTTAGCCTGACCCTCGCTCAGGGGAGGAGGCCTAATTACTTTTTGATAATGCCCATGGGTCATGTTTCATCTAACTTTAACTGACACAAACAGCTAAAAGAGTTTTAATAAATCATTAAAAGATATATGGTCTCCGTCAATAATAGTAGTAGTAAATAATCTTAATTATGTTTATCATAATTTCTGTTCAAACATAGCATGTCAATGTGTTTCTGAATTGTACCCTCTGTATTTGTAACGGACACTGAAATCATATCAATCTACCTCAACTATAAACATGATTGCTTTTGATAAAATTCAAACAGTTAAAAATAACAATCATAATACCAATCCTATTTAAGTGTTTAACCGTTATTTTGACTAACGCTATTACAACAAATTAGACTGTATTCCTATGGATATTAAGATTTCTAGAGTTTGTTTCGCACCTCTATCTAAATAAAACAATCTGTGCAAACAAAAATCACATCACATGTGAAAAAAACAAGAAAGGCTCATCAGTTTAAACAAATCTTAAGTTTAAACAATTAAAAACACAAGTAATATTTATGTTGTACTCTGAACTGACAGAAATTAGACCACAGCTTATTATAATGTTAAATACATTACCAATACAAAGTCACTTTGAGACAATAAATATAGTTTCTCTCTGCATTTTTGCAAATTGAAGAATTTGATAACCGTTTTCAACTAAATGTTTAAGACATATTTTTTTAAATCACAATGCATCTTCCTACGGCAAGGTGAAAACGTATCGGGATAGACTCTCCATGGAAGCAGGAAGCGTTAGAAATCTTTTTATTTTGGCTTTTTGTTATGAAGATTATTATAATGTAAATTGCAACTGTTTTAAAAAACAGTACGCATTAGTTATAACATCTTTCCCTGCATGGCCAATAATTACACCAGTCTTTTAAAATCACTGGCTTGTCTAAACCTTGCTGCCAACAAGTTAAAATTGTGTTTTAAATGAAGCTCCCTCTTTGGCAAAAAGTTGCAATTCTCATTGGACTCAAAATCTATGGCAGCAGCCTGGACAACAAGTAAAGAGAAGTACGGGAATAGCGGCAATGTTTATCTTATGTAGTCTTACACAGAAAAAATCTATGCATGGAAGATGTAGTTATAAAAATAACACAAGCCGTGTTAACCGATAACTTAATGCATGTTTTAACAAATCTAAAAGTTTCATCCTAAAAGAGCATCCTCAAATTAGAACTACAAGCCCGAACAAGATCTATAGACAATTAGTGAAAAACACAAAATTACATGATTATATGTCCAGAGTAAAAACAACCTAGATTCTGAATATACAGATCTACAGCTTCTTAACTCTTTCATTGTCAGAGGAATAACTGGATTTTGTTCTTTGAGATATCTATTTCTTTAACACTTATTTTCTGAAATTTATCATAACATAATGTTATAGAAGAACCTTAAATAAAGTTTCAGCCATTGAAACCACTGTCGTCTAGTGGTATGATGATCGACCTATGGCGTAGAGGTATAGAGTTATGTAGTGAGGTTGAAAATAAGTTAGATTATGGGTTTGTAGGAAATATTCAGTATGTTTAGAATAAGGTTTGAATAGAGAGATAATATTTGAAAGTAGCAAATGTGTAGACAAAAGAATTAATCGAGCAGGTGATGAAGTTTAGCACAATGCGTGTCAGGGAGTTATCAATTAGGAGAAACACAAGTAAGAAATGAGTTCTTGTCGAGGGTTGTGACATATTGGAAGTATTGTCATTGGAATTAATGGACACACCTTCATTTAGTAATTTCATATGTCAAATACGACTAGGTAAGAAGTGATGAGAGATAAAAAAAAACATTAGTGTGACATGAATAACTGAGCATTTGCTAAAGTGTATTAACCAATTAGAGAGAGAGTAATTCGTGATGTCACGGAGGTCAAGGCGCAAAGTTATCGAGGTCATAGGTCAGAGAGCACTTCTTCAGTCGGGTCAAGCAGAGGCTAATATGCAGATGGGTAAAGTATTTTAGGAGTAGAGAAAGTATAGGGGTAACAATAGTTTAGTAAAGTAGATGTAAGAGTAGAAATTGTATGTTCATGTAAAATGCCTTTACTTTTTTTATAATCAAATGATGAAAAACCTTCGTTCGTATTCATTCACTGCCGTGTACTCGGTAAGGAGGGGACGTTTCAAGATGGCGATCAAAACAGTACAACAAAGATAGGTTTAAATGGTTAAATTTTACTGTGAATAGTCAGGAGATGAATAAGCAATATATTGGTGCAGGCTTGGTTGCACAAACTTCAAGACAGCGTAATTGCCATATAAAGTTGAAGTTTATTGCACTTATATTTTCGAAGCAGGGATGACTACTCTAAAAGTGTATTTTCCTATCCTTAAGGAGATTGAATATTATAGATATTTTCACACACTGTTGCTATCGTTCGTAATAAAGATGTCTGTTCAACCAAAAGTGAATTGCTTGAGTAATTAATCAGCTTTTGCCAAACTAAAAAATCAACAAGGCAGCGGAGGGAATTCGGTTTTAAATCGGAGGAGGGGAGCCAGAAATAAAGGTAGCGAGGGGACCGTTTTGGATGGCGAGTGGACATAAAAGGGTATGGAGGGAATTCAATTTCAGAAAAATTTTCTGTAGATGAGACAAAACTGCTGATGTTACAGTTTTGAACTCGACCACCCATTTCAAACCTAAACTGACAAACTGAATGTTTAGACCCCCAAACTGGCAAAGTTGTTATTTTCACAAAAGACTATCATTCAGTAAAATTTAACGATTTAAACCTCGACAATTAGGAGAAATGACCAATGGCATCAGACACCTATCTTTGTTGTACTGTTTTTGTCGCCATCTTGGAACACTCCCTCCTTACCGAGTACACGACAGTGTTATTTAGAAGTGTAACCTCTCGCAAGCTCATAAGCGAGTCCCCAACATCAAACCAGTAATTGTGACAATAGGAACTTTTTGAGTCCAAGCTGACATATCATCAAAGCAATTGCAATTTGAAATTTGAGTTATTTTCAGTAACATTGGTGGAGGTTTAAAGTGATAGTAAAACATTTCCTACATTATTTTAGACCTGATTCAAGCAACACTTTATTGAAAAAAGATATTGGAACATTGTGTAGATTGTGAAGATATCTTTGACCCATCCAACTGTAACATCCAAAATACAAGCAACTGTCATCATCATTTACCAGCAGCTTACGACACAATCAATCCATTGACTAAAATATAAGAAATATACTAACTACTGTGGCTGTTGAAGATGATGTTTATCAAAGGTATCCTAGTTAATTACTATATTTACCAAGCACAACAATCCAGTTGTCTCCAAGTTTCAACCTACACACCACGAGGTCAGCAGCAGATCTGGCTATCACCCCGTCTGTCCAGGGTAGACTGTCATCTGGACAATACAGAAAGGTACAAAATATCGTTAAGTTAAAGTTTAACATAGAATTGGTTCTAAGAGACTTTCAAAAAGTAATATATGGAATTTACTCAAAATAATTTAAGGTATCTTGACTATTTCAACCTGAAAATAAATATAACTCTCTGTTTGTACACAATAATCTGTATGTTATATGATGTCTTGCACTATCCAGTTAGTGACAAAGTGTTTACTACATTACCTAAAGTTTGTTTGAAGAATGTCTAGTATACTGTTCACAGTTTGGTCTACACACTTTTGGGACTCACTTTGATTTCATCCTTATAAATTTTTCAATTCTTTTTCAAAAGAGATATTTTATCCATTCAAATATTTAGGAAACCGCAAGTTTTCTTCATATTCATTTTAAAACTAAAAAATGTTTAAGAGTTAACATATAATGGGCTCTGTAGCTCATCAGACATTGCACTGTTTGATATTAAAGAGGAACGATGTTACATAATCCAGGTGAAATACTACATAAAAATAATTGCCAGTGTCAGTGATGTCTAGATGACTGATATCTGAATATACTATACATATTATATATACTGAAAATCTGAAATTGACTGAATTAAAAAATCGTCGTACATTAAGCACCATGAAATAATAGTAATACAATACATTAAAACAATAGGGCTGATGAAGCTTAACGTAAAACTGATATGGTTTGAAGCAGACATAAAAGGTAAACAATGAAAGTATGATATTCCAGGGATTGGGAAAGGTAGGGGCCATGGGCCATTTTGCACATTGGGTGAAAAAATGGCCCGTTATAATTAGAAATCATACTATTGCCATGAAGCGGAATGGCCCATTCTCAATTCCAAAATGTGACTGAAAACTCTAAGAATGGCCCAATGCCAAAGACATCTTTCCAAATCCCCGATATTATTACACATGAACTCAATCTAAACCTGCATCAACAAGAGCATCAGTGAGCTCAGCTCACTCATATATTCCTGCTTCCTTTAGTGGTCAAATAACCTTCAGATAGAAATATTGTACTAGGCTTCAAAATAATTCAAATGAAGAATAATAATAATAACAATAAATGAGTTTGTGACAGAAAAACCAGGCAATTTGCATAAATTATGCAAATAAGGGACCTACGCATACAAAAGGACCCATCTATCTCTTACAACTGCATACCGAAAGTTTGTTCACTTACCACTGAATCGTAGTGCAAATATCATCATGTAATTTGGGTTTTGTTTCAACGTCAAGAGAATAACTTCAGCAAGGCTGACAATGGATCACCCACTGTTCATGTGTGGAATAGCCACTCTTGAACACATTTTTTCATTGTCTGGTCATTCGTGCAAAAATTCGAATTTTGGCATATTGATTTAGACAGATGGGGTCACATTTTCAAAATTTTGATTTCGTTAAATGTCGAATAAAATGATTGAAACCAACATAATCACATTGACTTTGTGCGAAAGAATAAACGTGACTAATGTTTAAATAAGTTTTTATAACTTTATAAGTTTAAAACTACGACACCTCAAAGGCATCTCAAATAACATGATATTTGCACTAGTATATTCAGGTATGTGAACAAACTTTTGGCATGCAGAGCAAATATAACAAGTTTCTTTACATTACAGCATAAAGTGCCTGAGTTATGAGAGGAAACAAATTTGACAGAAAACCAAAAAATCATACTATTTAAGGACAGAAACAAACAATCAGCAAACTTACACATCAGAGCGATTAAATTGAGTTTCATTCCAACAAATAGTCTTTGAGTAATGACCGAAACAAAATTTGACGGAAAACTACGTAAAGAATTGCATAAAGTATGTGAATTAGTAACTTAAATGAAAAGAATTAGTCTATGAGGGGTAAGTAAAATATAGTTTGATTGAAAAAATAAGAAGATTTGCAAATATAATGCATAATTTGGACTAAAAATGCAAAAGGCCCGTCTACAGATCAAAGTGATGACTTGTGTCAAATATAGTTACATTCAAACAATTGGTCTTTCAGTTTCTGAGCGGAAAGTGTGACGGAGGGATAAACATACAGTCAAATGGACGGACTAGCCGTTACATACCCTACAAATCCTTCATTAAGTTGGAGTTTAAAGATAATCTCACTCTCTTAGTTCAATCTTTTATCAACGAGTGTTGATTTATTTGGAATCAGAAGACACCAGGGTGAGATTCTATTTGTCATTCCTAAGTCATTTTTTATTTTTATTAAGTGGCAAATGTTAATGTCTGAACACTGCACTACTCTAAGACTCTCAGTGTGGCTGGTGGATATTGCCCTGATTTTCATATTGCAATATATTGCAATAATTTGAGAGATATTGCAATACATATTGCGATATATTGACTGAAATGATTCTGCCTAAATATGTACAGCTCACAGTGTAAAACATTGTTTTGTTGTTGAATTTGTTACCAAAAAGCTGTTAAGGTTGCTCCGTGAAAGGAGGCCTAATATATCTAGAATTGAAACCATATCGCGATAACCGTATTGCATGGTTCTGGACCGGTATAAACCGGTAAACCAATAATATTGCACAGCCCTAGCATTGGTGATGTCATACCACTGTGACGACGTCATGACGTAGTAGCATTTTGATGTCATTATTGATGATGTAAGACAATTGTGATGTCATGAACTTGACTGTAAAAGGGAATTAAACTGTTCAAAATCTACTGTCAAAGCGATAATTCTCCCGTGGAACACAGTTTTGGATGATAAGTTACATACAATAACAGAAGGAAAGAAAGAATGGAAAAATGATTAATTATGAGTGGATAAGTGCATAAAAAACTCAAATCTATCCATTTCACAACAAAGGCTTTGTTAGACGAAACAAAGCAGAAGAGTGGAAGCATACAACTTGTGACAGATTTAGGTTAAATTACACTTACAACCTGATAGATCGTTTTACGTTGATACTCTATGGTGGTGTGTTTATCCTTTATGCTATTAGCAAACAAGAGAGAGTGGCCACTCTGCATGAGAGAAATAGCGTCCATTTAAATACAAAGGGCAGTAACTCTAAAGTTAAATTACACTAAGAGGCCCTAAATGGGATGTGGAGGCCACACAGGGTTATACGCATCACATGACACTATATTTGAAGAAAGCTGAATTTATCACATTATCATAATCATTCTTTATATCGAAATATAAAATAGACAACAAATCCTTATAATAAAAGCAAAAGTTTCTATGTCATAAAGTTTTGAGTAGTGCTCCTGAAACAAAACAAAGTTGTAAAATGTGGCCCTTTGGGTAAAAATCAAAAAAAAATTGTCACCTTGGAGTTTTGATTTCTGACTCAGATTGCTCGGACAGAAAGTTTATTAATTCCCCGTATATTCTTGATAAACAACATTCATATCGCAAGTTGGGGCAGATAAGGATTACAAGTTCAGAGCTCCAGATAAGCCTTTGCCTGTGTGGGTGTTAAACCCATATTTTAAGAAACTAATTGGGTATCTAAATTTTCAAGTGGAAATCCACCACTTTTCCAAATTCCGGGTATTTTTCTTTAATGTTAAAAGTTTACATATACTTTTTAAATCATCAGACAAGCTTTCTGCACTGATTCAGATTGTCACTATCAAAATATGAATTGAGCAGAACACACATGTGAAATAGTATATTGTTCAACAGTCAGTTTTATAAAATAGCCGACAATTGACAATTGACTTGTATTACTGGTGTTTGATTTTCTTTCATAGCTTTCAAATATATCCACCTGAAGAAGGGTAAAGAAATCAGACACGTTGTGTGAAATAAATAAAGAAGATAATTACCAAAAACACATTGTCTTATAACAGACAACATAGGCATGCATTTTAGCATGCATCTAAATTTTCTTTTCTTTTTACCAAAATAAGTTTTTATGAATCAGATCATTATCAATCAGATATCATTAGCACAATAGTCATAGAAGAAACAGTGTCCATTCCAGGACTGGAAAACAAGGGGGGATTAGTCGCCCCATGGTGAAAAAAAGAGGGGGGGTTTTCAAAAAGTAGGGGGGGAGGGGGTAGTTAATGAGTTGCTTTTGAAAACTGGAAAAATTCAGTATCTGTAACTTCATCAGATTGTATGTACGAGTTTACAAGGTATCGGTTTGTAACTAGTGAACAAACGTTGATCGATTCATGTCAGCGCTTCACCTACACAAATAATTACATGTTTCAGGCGAGGTTGAAAACAGTACATTCATGCAAACATTTATCGGAAATCACAGAAAATATTTTGTTAAAAGAAATCACGCTACCGAGTCTTCAATAATAAATTCGGTCCCGTAAATATGATCAACAAAATAAGAACCAAAACAAAATATCACTGACGATAGCATTGAAGAGAACAGTATTGATAGAACCACATTATTATAACATATTTTCAAATGAAACCTACGGTCCTACCTTCATTTGTTAAGAATTAAAATTTGAAAGGTTAGATCAAAACACGAGAAATAAAAAGTACAGCGATTTGGCAGATGTTTGTATCAAGCATTATGATTGGGTTAGATTACGTGATCTTGACAGGAGGACCAATCACAGATGGTGTTTCATTCTATTGCTATCGGTAACTACTCGTCGTGAGATATGAATGGGCCGTAACAACCTATTTTAACATCACACTAATACTCTGCGTAAAAATAAAATAAAGCTTTTATGCAGGGATTATATTTATAAAATACGAGTCAAAATAAATCGCGCACTGACTTTTTTTATGAGGGGCGATTTGAGTTTTATTAGCGTGAATCGTGCAATTGCGCGTCCTAGATTGGACACTGGAAACATGTGTTGTAATAGCAAAGGTGAGGCAGGAAATCAAGCTGTTGACCTAATTCAATAAACTAGGTGCCTTGACATACATTTGACCTCATAGCCGCAGCAAATAAGCGAAGTGAGCGAACTCCGAACTCTGATCGAACTCCTCGCAGTCCTTTCAAAACCATGTTTGTAAACAACACAACGTGGTCGAAAAACGTTTATGATTTTTAGACGTGTCCACCTTACCACAAGCAACTGGAGCTGTTTTTTTGGAAATTAGTCACACATAGTAATAAGAGAGGCTTTTGTAGGAGTTTAAATTTTTATGTCTGAATCGGCAAAAGAAAAAACGATTCTCCAACTCCAAGTGCTTCGAATCACTTCTCTCCGCTGCTGGCAGTGCTGGGAATAATTAATGGACCGCTGCCTTCAATTTGCCAAGCCTCCATCAGGTAAGTTTCGACGTATACGATGTTTTCACTGATAATTATATTTTTTTCTTTAATTGCCATCAATCTATCGTTTTAACATCAATTTATCATTTTACTTTAGTGATTGTTTAAACATCTTTAAAATGTTATTTATAAATCTAATTACTTTGCCTATATTCCATAAACAAAAACAACAATAAGACAGGCTTAAGTGATTATTGATTTTAGATGAAAGTGCCATGTTTTTAACATATGACAATAATACCAACTTTATCGATTAGGTATGCATGCCTTTTGAAAATTTGAAGGTGCTATATCTGTACGTATATGATTATAAAATATATATGTGAAACTAGAATAGGTAAATGATTAGTTAAATTAAGTTTGAAACCATTTTAACAAAAGTCTAAGTTATGATTTGGATTTTAGATTTCAGATGAAGGCATGTTAGAGACATAAACAGTAAGTATTTGATTGAGAATTTATGTCATTTTAATGATCTGGTTATCAATTTGAAATAACACCATCAAATGTATTTACCAGCACTTCTATTTCTAAGCTGCTCAATATTTGATTTTTATTCAAGACTGTTAGAATACCTGAATTATTCCCATTTTGTAATATCATATTTATACATGTAGATAATTTAAAGATTGAGCCTTCCGTATTACACTTACAAACTGATGATGACAGCTGGTTAATAGCCTTCTGGCTTTTTGTAATAAATATCAAATATATGATCATGTACAAATCTATTCATTTGGGTAAAAGTTTCTAAAGAGAGTAGCAGAGCAAGTATGGTTTTAATTTGACAAGCACAAATACATGATGTAGCCTAGAATAGAAGTGTTTTTTCAAAAAGGATTCTCTCTTTGCAGGCATGTGTCTCAATACAGGAGGAGAGAGTGGAGACACTTTTCCATCATTATTTGAAAGTTCCAGGTAAGCACAACAGCCAAAATTTAAAGATTTGAATCATTGCATGATCTACTTTTTTTTAAATTTTCTGTTAATGTATTTCAGCAGATAATGTAGAGTTTTAGATAAGAGCCACTGAGACATGATCCATTTGAAATATGTTTCTCAAGGTAATGTTTTAGATACATTACTTCACCATGAGTGAGAAAAGGGAAGACAATTGTCACAACAGGTTTAATGGGAGGAGAGATAGTGGAAGGGCCTAACCATGGGGGGAAATAAGGAGATAAGGAGGGGGCTTTGGGGTTATTGGTTAGGTACCATGTCTCAAGCTGTTGTTAATGCTGTATGAAACTTTTTTGGTGAAAAATGTCACTTTGTTTCTAGAGTTTGATTGAGCAATTCTGTAAAAGAGGCAAAATAAATCCAACTTAAATTTAAAACCTATTTATTTTAGCTATCTTAAAAGCAAAATGTTGTAATTATAAATGTTAATACAACACACCTTTACCAATGTAGATTATGATTAACCAAATATTAAGTTCCATGATTGTTTGAATTATGAGAGCAACCACTTTGACTATACTTTGTTATTTAAAATGTTAGTTTGTAACATTAAATACAATTAATATTGCAGTACTTGAGGAGCTATAATGACAATGGAACAATCTTTTTTTGCCTCATATTTAATTTGGTTCCAATTTATATTTTTCAGTTACAAGATTCGATATCAAGAGGGGACAGTTTAATCTGGAGAATATCCTTGCTGCATACATGGAACAGAATCTCTAATACATGGACACTCTTGAAAATTTTCTGCTATTGTAATTGACCATTTTCCAGTTTCGCGAAACGAGTCGGTTTAGAGTGACGTCCCTTTGAAAAGTCACGTGACCGCGGGCAAGCTGTCCAAGCTTACGTTCAGTTGAACGTTGTTTTGGTCTACTTTTCACGCTCGCTTAGACCTTATCTTATCTTATTCCCTCGAACTGTAGAAGGTCAAAAATGATTGAAAACAGTATAAGCTAACATGAAAAATCAATGAAGGCGAATATGTTCGTAATAATTATTAAATGGTTAACTGTTATTTAGAGTGGTACTGACATGAGACATGGTACATGTCACATTTTTAATTAAACTACTGGTGCAAAAAACATTCAATAATATTTTTTAGAAGACATGGTGTGGTTTTGTGTTAAACTTTCAACAATCAGACCAATATTAAAACGTGTATAAGGATAAAGCAAACGATCCGACCAGAATAAAAATTCGGCTTCTCTACATTTTAAAACTTATAGGCTGAAAATAAAATAAATTAAATAATTAAATAATAATAATATTTTCTTACGTTACAGATGTTTTTTCAAGCTTTCATTTAATTTTCTTCAAGTAATTAAATCATTTGAACGAGCTTTAATTATTTTACAAACACGTTTGATCTGGATAGAAAATATCAACTTATTCGACGTATCAAGCGCATTGAAAGCTTATAGAGAAGAGACGGCCCTTTATAACAATCGCTTACAATGCAATGCTATGAGAAAAATAATTCTGGATTTTTATAAAAGAACAGATTCTGCAATCTGCAAAGAATATTCAAAGCGATTGTAGATTTTGCGTGCACGGTAATGAAAGAAATATACTGGCCATATTCACAAAAGCAGTAATGTACTCCCCTTGACGATCATAAAAGTAAGAAAAAAGTAAGACTCATAGGCCCAAATTAATGAAAGAGGTTTAAAGAGTCACTCCGTGAGTTTCAAAACATATTATTTAACTTTGATACGAACCTAAATGTCATATGTAGTGATACAAAATCAAAACATTTTAACTTTTCATATCTAAAAGACATAGATATGGCAAATACTGGTTTTCCACGAAAATCTAAAACAGCCTTATAATTGCACAGAGGTGTAGATATCACGTCAAATATAAATGGATACTATTTATATAACCTAACAAACTCTATCAACTCCTAGCTGCCATCCTGGCTGTTTTAGATAAGTTTCGAGAATTACGTTTGACTATTTGACGCGCGCCACTGTCCGGTTTTCGATCATAATTGCGACGTTCTACCTTCATAATGACACTGTAAAAAACCAATAAGCTTTGAAATGTCTCTTTTTGGTGACAGTCGATACTTCGCGATCAAATGGCACTATGGATTAAGTTTGGCATATATGACTCCAACAACTCACGGAGTGGCTCTTTGACATTGTCAAGGTTTAACACTTTTCTTCATTTCATTACTATATTCTGCATCCGACTAATCAAAAACAAACTGCATTCTACTTAGTTCGGACATCGATTGACGCAGTTGAGATTAAAGATTAAAGTTGGAAATAATCACTTTCATGATTTATTTTAATTATTTTAACACGCTTTACGTTTTACCACGGAGTTGAGCATACGGATAAACTAGCTTTAATCGCCCACTCCACTTTAAACGCCGAACGTTACCTAGTGGTGATGATGAACCTGTCGCAGTTTAAACTTGCTTCAAAAAAATAAAAAATGTGAAACTCAGTCTACATGCAAAGAATTAAATTTGAGTTTTATAGAAAAAAAACTTGCTTCACTAATAGCAAATCTGGTTTCGTGCATGAGTTAGACCTGTTATAGGCATCATCGTGGTCTTAATTATATAACCTGTTGATAAAATGTAAATGTTTGCAAATGTAAAGCTTTTGCAATATTTCAGCCATTAGTGCCGTCAGTAAGAAGACCTTCATTTCTACACCAATCTGGAAAGTTAATCCGTTTGTGAAACAGTTGACCGACGGACATAATTATAATCATAGTAATAAACATTCACCCTTACATCACAATAAATATTAACTTATATGTTGAAATGATAATGATTAATTATAATATCATATGGTTTGCGAATGACGACAGTTCGCCGCAAGTGTTGATATGATGTGGAGTATGTCATGACGAGGTTTGCTTCGCTACAATATCAAAGTATGGATAAATAATGGCCAGTTGCAATTTTAAAAGAATAATCACAATCTCAAAGTCTGGAGAATAAGTTTTCAGTATTATTCATAACACTCGGACCAACGGCCAACGGTATACTCATATTGTAATACAGACGAGTCCATTCTCCGCAACAACTGCCAATGTGTGAAGAAATGGAATATTTACTTAAATCCATGGTTTGTCAAACCGATTGCACAATTAATGATTTTTATAATATTAGTGAAATAAATAATTGATGTTAGTCATATGAATATCAACGTAAACAATATGCAACGTGTATTTCTACTTTAAATATTTGATGGTTTAATTTTCTTTTTGTGTGTCGGATGATTTGAAATTAATCAATCTTCTTACAAATAACAAAAATATGTATGATAAATATTCCCCGCTGCAATGTAGGGCTATCCATGCTAAATGAATGTTATAAAACTAACGAGTCATGGCCATGCTAATCTGTTTCTCAAAATGCGCAATGAATGTATTTTTCGGATAATTTATATATAAATCGTCAAGGAATGTTATGAACGTCTTCAATCGTTGGAAATAATTTAACGCATTTAGATAATTTAAACCCAATCGGAATGAAAGTAACCATGTAATATTTAAAAGCAGTTTCCCCGTTCATCATTTCTTAAATTTGTTTTTGGCAAAGAATTATCAAGTAGGCCTACACATGATCCCACCTCGGTATTATATCCCTATAGTAGGCCTACGTAGGGTTAGGCGCTATCACAATAAATGGCTTATTTGATTTTTAATTGTGAGAGAAAGAATTGAAATATACAAATTAATGGTTAAACAAGATTAAATACTAGTTTATCCTTTTGAACTACGATTTTCTTATGCTATAAAGCCAACTTCTTAACACCCGTAAGTAGGCTCCCATGCTTCTCACCATTGACGCTAAGCGTGACGTTGCCCGCGGTCAAGGGCAGATAACTCTAAACGTCAAAACTGGAAAATGGTCAATTCAATAAAATCTTCAAATAAAATAAATAAATTGACTATCAATGAATTTATTTGTGAGGATTCTTGAATATGTTTTTCTATATTACAGACATACAAGTGAGTCCCCAATTAAGAAAACAATACATTTACTTTCATCACTTATATCCAATTATATTGATTGTATTGAATTTAATTGATTCTTATTATTTGATATGTGATCATTATAGGTGCCATTAGCCTTCAAAGAACTCAACCTGTGTTTTGAGGAGTGTAAAGTTAGTTATTTCATGTGTTTAATACATGGATTTCTAGCCACCTATGGATAACACCTCCCTTTTCAAAGTTTTAGTTTAATACCATTAACCATGAGTAATTGTTAACACTTTGCATAACTTAGATGATCAGTAGGTTGTTTATCTAGAATTAGGAGTTGCTTGCAAATTTGCCTTTGAGATTCAAACCTCTTTACAAATTCTTTTAATTTTTGAATATTTATTTTCCAATTATAAAACATAACTGAGTTTAAAAACTATATGCTTTAATTAAGAAGGATAGCGAAATCTATCAAGTTAATGTAGGTAACAGGTTATTATTTTATATGCCATCACTTTTTGGAGAAAAAGATCAAAACAATATTTTTAGGTAAACCGAATAAAAGTTGTTTATATTCTTTAATAAAACATGAAAAATCATACTAATAAGTATATTGTTCTACATCAGTTATAAAAAAACCATTGTCAATCAAATCAAAGGTTATATGTTGCGATTTTCAAACGACACGTTTGAAATTTTGACATTTGAATAGTTTTTTTGACAGTTGAATAATTACATATTTCTGGAACATTTAAAAAAATTATAATTTGACCAATAGTTATAAAGAACGAGTTTATTTAATACTTTGGGCTCATTCAAACACGCAGGACTGCAGAAGGGAATTTAATAGAAAATACTCAATGTTAATTTCTACCAATTCTTATAATTTGTAAATTTGCTGCGGCTACGGGGTCAAATGAATGTCAAGGCCACTGTTATGACTGTCAAGGCAAAGCAGATGATTTTTGATAAAATGTCTGCTAGCACTCGTAGAAATAATAATTAGGTGCTGTTCTCATATTGTGAACATGTAGTTCGATGTCGCCGATCGAATCGAGTTCTACATTGGTGTTGTCAACATTGCTTGAATCAATAAACGATGTTAAACGGTGAGTTTTTGCTGTTTTTCGTGAGTGGGGATTTTGGCTTGAAAATCTGGCGGTAGCAATTTTCGGGGCATCGTTGCATGTAACTTTTGAAATAATAACCCGATTTTGACAATCCATAGCTCGTTTTGTAGGGAAATCATTTAGCTTTCAAATCGTAGTGAACAATTTGTTCAGAAAAATTATTTTGGATGCGAAAACTGACTTTGTTCGAGCATGGGGTGGTTTGGTCGTTACATCCATTTTTCTATATAGTAGTAGGGTAGGGTCTATGGGTATATATGTATTTCTAAAGCTAGTTCTAAGCGATACACGCCCCTGTGTGTCAATATATAATCTAGAATATACTCCCCAAGGTTGAAATTGATTGCTCCAACCAATGAAGGTGACTGAAGCATGGATTTACCATTATAAATGTCGTAAAGTTAGACAGACAATAATAAACTCAATAAAAGTACGACTGTCTTGATAAAGTATGTAATTACGGGAAAGACTGATAGGACTGACTCGTGACTCGTCTATTTTATATTAAATCAAATGTTTTCAGCTGGATACATAATGGTTCTTTATATAAAATGACATTGATCATTCTTGAAAATTGTATGACATACCAGAGAGGATAAGATTGAATGGTGAAAGAAACAGGATATAGTCAGCATGTACGACGTCTGCAACACCTTGCGTAACCGACCAATACCGTAAGCCACATGAAATTTGTTAAACATATTTTTTTTATAATAAAGATATTATTAAAACTTAATCTCAGTTAAGAACCGTCAGTGTTTGAAAATTTTACTGTTCAACACAAAAGTTCAAGGCATGATTTTGTTAACGGACCAGCGTATTCACGGAGCACTGAAGTCGGCAGAGCAGCTTTTGACAAGGCAACACTTTCTTTAGATTGGAATATTTAGTATGTAATAAGTTTTAACAATGTGTTCAAAATTAAGATTTCACTTTATTATTTCGATTGGCGTTATTGTTCATTAAGCATCATAATTTTGCTGTATCGAGCATATACGCACTGGGATTTTTTTTGTTCGGGTAAAGGTATATTTTGAATGATTTTCATTACGCAGACAATATTTTTTTTCTTGTGTATTTAGACATTTATTTTGGGTATTTTACGCTAAAAAACGCAGCTTATCTGGAGCTCTGCAAGTTGAAACACTGTCGCATGCATGTCCGAGCAAGCGATGACAAAATCAACCAATTTCAATCCAACTATTTTTTAAAACTAAAAGTCAACTTGAATCAACATTATTTATATAAATACATAGATTTTGATAAATTATTTTGAAATTTGAGCATTAAGATTAAGATAAGACTGAATACAAATTGTTGAAATCATAAGTAAAACAGTGTTATGAATAGTTCATTGACAACAAAACAATCTAATGAAGATGCAAACACCGTTATCAAACTGAAAATGATCTGAAGTAATGACATATAAACAACTTAGTAGAAAATAACACAATGCAGAATTTTACCTTGGCCAGTGAGGTAGTCCAAGGGTGTGTATCCATGGTCGTTTTGTTTCTTCCAGTCTGTTTCACTGAGCTGCTCCAGCTGCTGGTGTAACACTTCAGCATTGATTCCTCGCCTCCTACACAGGAAAAGGAGTGGAGTGTTTCCATACATGTCGGCCTTATCTCCCTGATTGATCAATGTCAGAATACTTTTTAAAGGAAGTGATCCCTGGCAAAGAACATGAAGCGGTGTTATTCCATTGTCATCTTGCTTGTTGATGTCTCCCTTTGCTTTGCTGACAATACGACGGACTACATCATGTTCAAGCTTTCCATTTTCACAAAGATAATGAAATGGTGTAGTTCCATGTTCATCACCTTTATTGAAGTCACCTTTCCCTTCCTTGATCACTAGATCTACAGTGTCCAGTTGAAGACCTGCGTTTGCACAGAGATAGTGCAGTGGGGTGCTCTTATGTTGTTCACACTTGTTTAGATCTCCTTTACCTTGGGTGATAATCCACTGAATCTCTTCTGTAGTAAATGTACAAGATTTGAGAAGATAATGGAGAGGTGTCTTCCCAAAGTTATCGGAAATATTAATGTCCCCACTTCCTTCAGTTATGATCAGTCGCATGGCATTGATGACCACATCCTGTAGCTTATCATCACAATGTCCATCAGCAGCAGCATAGTTCCCTACCTGACAGAGATAGTGAAGAGGTGTCTGTCCATACTGATCTACAATATTCACATCCCCCCTTCCTTCAGATATAATCAGTCGTAAAGTGTCCAAGTCTACAGGAAAATGTTTATCATCATCATCATCATCATCTTCATCTGCATAAGCACCAACATCAGCACCAGTAGAAATCCTGAGCTGACAGAGATGGTGAAGAGGTGTTCTCCCACTCATATCCTGAATGTCCACATCAGCGCCAGCCTTCACTAAAGTGTGTACAGCAGCCATGCGTCTATTCTGCAGAGCTGTCCACAACATGGTTTCTCCATCATATCCGGGTTGGTTGATGAATTGCTTTGAACCATTCTGGAAAAATAAAGATTAATGCAACATCTTGAATATGCTCTTACATCAAATCTTTTATCAAATAATTTGATATGTACTACTTGTCAAAATTCACTTTTAAGATGAACTCGTAAGATGTTAAATTGACGGAAATACAGTAGTAAGCAAAGAGCACAATGTGTCAGAAAAAAGAACTGTATAACCAGTGTGTCCACTGTATGATATGACAGAGTTCCGGCGGTGTACCGAAATGATGTTAAAGGGGAACAACAACCCTAGCCTTTCAGACCTAATTGACCAGCAGTTACGTAATTGCCATTGCCGGGAAAGAGGTCACATGACACGGTCATTGTGACAGGGGAATCCCCTTTGCGATCGTTGATTGGCTGATTCATTTTCGTTCCTCTGTTTATAAACAATGTTGTGTGACACAATGCCTGTTTTCATCATATTTATCTTACTCATCTTATTTTTTTTATATCCCCAACCCCCTCATTTTTCTATTCTAAATTCTTACCTATTTTTTACCATTTATAACTTTATCTGCCCTGGCTATGTTACTTAATTCTAAATTTATCCCTAAATGTGTATTGCCTTTTGGCGATAATTATTGAAAATAAGTAAATATCATAATTTTGGCATTTAGGTGATGAAAATGTAATTATTTCGACATGACTTGAACTTTACGCAGAACACATGATATATTGGTTACTAATTAAGCGACATAAACAATTTTGAAACATTCTCTGGGTCACTTAAAAATTGTCTCACTAGTTATGAATAAATATTTCAATCCTTGTATTTCAGTAAGGTGCCTTACGCCCACGTACAATCATATACATATAAACAGAATTAGAGTGGATGTGAATTGACAATATTTATTCAAGCTCGCCAACTGAAAACATGGGAGTAGAGCGAGATTACAGTGACTGTTTAGACCAGACTTTCCAAGTTCTATATAACTTTCTTGAAGTGTTATAAACAACGTATGTGATCGATCTCTTACATAATATCCGGCGTAAATGGCGCGAGTAGGGATATCGCGCAAGTAGGTTGCTGCGCAATAAAAACACCGCTGAGTAGAGGGCGCGCTGATTGAGATTTATGACTCCCGCGGGGCCTCGCTAATTAAACACTGGAAGTTAAATATTAGAGTTGCAGACCCCCTTTAAGCTCATTTTGGAAATTGCCTGTTTTACAAATTTGTAATTTTGCTGTACAAGAAAATATTTTTGTTAAACTGGATAAGGAAAGTCAATAATTGTTGTTCTTATGAAAAACATAACATAGGTCTTTTGTTTTTTTTAACTTATGACATTTTAAATTCAAGTAAGAAACCTTCATATGAAATCATTACTAAATCAGTGTGCACCTTTAAACTCACAACATTATGAGCATATCAAGTAAATTCAAGATTTATCAGGACAATTTCCTACTGGTCAGCGATTATTTGTAATCTAAAATCACTTATTTTTACATAACCAATATAACGTTTTAAAAATGAATAGAAAATTATACATCCTTATCATTTCTACTGAACAAATGAACCCTTCATTACAAATGCAAAAAGTAGCTGACATGGTCAAATCATATAACCCGCATATAAAACAGTGGTTTTAGCTTTATATATTTTTAAAAGAAATTAGGACTTTTCTATGACTGTATTCTAATTAACAATTCCTAAATAGTATTTTGCTGAATAATATGTCATTTGCAATGTTGGACAGTATTAAAGAAAAAACTGTTCTATCAAAAACAAAATAAACATTTTTTTTTGACAAACTCAAAGGAAATACAGGGAGGTATTGACTTAAAACCAATGGGCAAACTGTGTAAACCACCGTGACGGATTTACGCCGAGTTTGCACAGCAGTTTTCAGGTTTATACCTAAATGAACTTAACCCTTAGAGTGCCCGGGGACCATATAAGGTCCCCTCCCCCCCATATATGGTCCCCAGCTATGACCCCATCCGCAACCCAAGAATTAAAAATAGATCTCCACTTATACAAGTTGACAACCATTTTGTTCGAGAACCATGGAACATAGCTTCAATTTGAAACCACTTTTGTATCATATGATAAGATTTTAACAGAGATTTTAACGGAGATTTTAAAATTCACCAGGACAAATATGGTCCTCGGCCATGGCCACTGGGGTTAATTCTCTACAATGCATATAGATAGATATCTTTACCAACTCCACTTGACAACAATATCTAAAGAATCCCTGTATGTATAGCTCATATGGTCTTTGGCCATGACCAATGGGGGTTAATTCTCTACAACGCATGTGAAAAAAAATCTTTACCAATTCTACTTGACAACCATATTCTCAGAATCCCTGTAAACATAGCTTCATTATAAAACTTGTTTTCTGTTATAAAACCTTATATTAATTGAGAAATCAAGGTTTTGGCAAAAACCTTGTCAAGGCCACATATGGTCCTTAGCCATCGCCATTGGGGGTTAATTCTCTACATGGCATGTGTACATAATCACATGCATATCAGGAAAAAAACAATGTAACAATAAATTCCAACTTTACTAACAAAATCTAAAGTGTATCTAGTTTAGAAATCACATTATGATTATGAAAAAAGCTTTTAGAAAACCAAGAATGGTGATAAACAAGTATGAGTTTCAATTGTGAATAATGTCAACCATTCTTTGGATATATATAGGAAAATAAATATCATTCATAACCTGCATTAATCTATTCCCTTTAAATCTAACTTCAAAATATAACATGAAATATATGTACAGAAATTAATATTAAACAGGAATATCCATATGCCATAGTAATATCATGTTCACACCTTCCCAAAACTATTTGTCAAAAAAGCAAGGGTCATTGCAAACACATTATAAAAACTTAACAAAATGGCCCGGTTTACCTCGGTAGCGAGGAGAGCATGCCTAATGATCGGTTGAAAATTTCGATACATTCTCATTTTCTTTCGCCAAAATGACTGACAAATTTTCTGTCCTTGATTTGGGATCTACAGGTCATTAATATTGTGTCAACTGTCGTAATTTAAAAGGATGCAGCCTATGACAAAACGATTCGACACAAGCAATTTAACACGATTCGCGATTTAAACTTTGCTGGCCCGTTGCGAACATATTACTAACATTACCTGAAAATACTATCGTAGGAAAACATCTTGTTGTTTCTTTATGTTTATGTCCTCGATATCTGATTTGATTCGTACGGAATTCTTAAACGGTCGTTTTGTTTTGCATACTACATTGCATCTCCCGGGTCAGTTTTGTTGACAATATGGTGTGACATTGTAGATACCACTTTCGGGAGATCTTATTTCAATGAACGAATGTGGTACGGACATCTGATGGTTATTGTGCAATAAGAGAGTAAACCACAATACCATTTTAACTTTTTTGTTTACTTCGATATGTAGTAATTACATGGTAAAATCCAATGCCTTGAAAATGGCTTGTGCATTATTTTACTGACTTTTTGTACGATATCAAGAATATATTTTAAAATGTTTACCTATAAAAATCAGTTCAAGAATATGAGAACAATTTGTCAAGCATATGTTAGTAAGATACCTATTTAACCAAAACTTATTAAGTTTTTTTATTTGAGGGATACACAAGACTATGATCACGAAGGTTTGTTTCAACTTCCAATCGAACGTTTTATTTGGGCGGGGAACAATCACCTGTCATCTGGTAAACAGTAGGAGCCACGCGAGGCTAGACGTAACGTTAGCCTGTTCCACGTCCCATCATGCTTAGCGGCATCCGCACGCTCGCAGTGTATTCCACGTCCCATCATGCTTAGCGGCATCCGCACGCTCGCAGTGTATATGTATACACTGCGAGCGTGCGGATGCCGCTAAGCATGATGGGACGTGGAACAGGCTAGACGTAACGTATATTCTGTCGTCATTTCCGGAGTCCCTCGCGATATTTACCGCTAGCTAGTTCGGGATATCCCTTGTTTGAGAAATCCAACAAAATGTAAACAAATGTGACCAACTGGCAGCGACTGTGGCAAATAAGAACTACCGTATTTCCTCGAATAGAGGCCGGGGTTATGGCCGTTTTAAGTAAATACATTGAAATGCAGTGAGTAAATATATTGAATGTATTTATTTGAGACTTTGAGAGTACCATATCAATTGTTTAATGAAAACTGATGAAACATTTTTCAACCTATTCCTTGATAATGAAAATGAAGAATAATTCCAAATTTATATGATAGTGATATTTTTTATTCATATATGGGTCATTTTCAAAATTCGTGCGAATTTCTGTCCAACATTTTGTACTTGACATTATCATTTAATTTGAAGACAATTTTCTAATTTTATGTTTTTTCCTGATAGGTTATAGATATGTTTTTTTGAAAAATGCTTTAAACTTGATAAACATAATTATATTTTTTAAATATTGACAATTTTTCACTTTGAGTACGTCTAAAAATGGCCGTCACAAGCTGAAAAAGTGAAGTTTGACAATGATTCCAACAAGGATAAAATTATTATATTTTTAAAAGTTTTACATATTATGAATCTACCCTTTTTTGTCTTTCTCTTGAATAAACATTAAAAAATATCATTGCATGGTTTGATTGAAAAAAAGTAAGGGAAATGTGTGTCACAAGGTTTGATTCCTTCCTGTTACTTTGTATCAATAACCCTAATAAAATAATAGCTGCTCCCTGATTTGAAAGTGAGGCTGGTGCCATTATCAAGGCATTTCCTGTTCTTCAACATGGGGGACATGTGCTCAAGCTCAACTGTTTTTATGGTTTAACTTTCTGATCTACAATGTGCAGTTGGTGAGTAGTACTTTTTTATTTTTCTCTCCTGTTACTGGTCAAGAAATGAGTTTCGGTGCCAATGGAAAATGTGTAACTTTGTAGAAATCAGGTGCCCTATTGTATCTCTCAGTCAGCCCCTTTTTCCAAAAAATTGGGGATCATTAATTGTATCCAAAAAAAATTAAAGTGATTAATTTTCTCTCCTGTTACTTTCTTTCCTGTTATCTTATATTTGGTAACAGGAAAGACAGTTTTTGTAACAGGATAGAATATGGATCATAAATGATTTAACAAGTACTTATTTAACCAGTATATATGGCAACACAAGTAATGGAAATCTCCATATTGTTTGTTTTTTATACAGTGTTTAATTTATTATTA
Source organism: Phorcus lineatus (assembly GCA_921293015.1). NCBI lineage: Eukaryota > Metazoa > Mollusca > Gastropoda > Trochida > Trochidae > Phorcus > Phorcus lineatus. The sequence goes on from OV121093.1 coordinate 45,551,585, forward strand.
TTTGAAAAAACTGTGAATAACACTGACTTCATTTTTCTACAAAAAAGGTAACAGGAAAGAAAGTTTTGGTAACAGGATAGAATATGGATGAAATATGATTTAACAAGTATTTACTAAACCAGTATATATGGCAACACAAGTAATGAAAATATCCATATTGTTTGTTTTTTATACAGTGTTTTATTTATTATTATTTTCAAAAACTGTTTACAACACTGCCCTCATATTTCTACAAAAAAGGTAACAGGATAGAAAGTTTTGGTAACAGTATAGAATTTTATGTTGATATGATAAGATTTGTACTTATCGCACCAAAATAAATTTACATCACAGATGATAGTGAGTATCCCCGTAGTCAACCGTTTTGTTGTATTTGATGTATTTTCAAATAAATATCTTAATGCATTTCTGCCCTCATCTTTCTGCACAGATGGGTAACAGGAAAGAAACACTGAGAGCAACAGGGCATATATTTTTTTCATTTGAAATTTTTTCCCCGTAAATTTCCAAACAAATTGGACTGACAGTTAGATTATATACTTCAAGTCAGTACATAGAACAGAGTTATGTCTTTTTGTATCAATAGTGTCTCTTACAAGATTTTAAAAATCACTATCATTGTATGGTAACAGGTTAGAATTTAAAGGGTAACAAGAAAGAAAATTGTATCATCACCTCAATAAGTGTGTATGATTCGGCATGTTGTTGATATAAATTTGTTAATAATAAGTATCAATAGATCAATGCATTTTACATTTTGAAAATTAGTAACAGGTGCATTTTAAAGCCAAATAACCAAATATTTTTCATTTTCAACAGGAATCATGCCTCTATCAAAAGCAGAGAAACAAAGACGATAGAGAGCAAAAAGAGATGCTGACACACGAAGAAGGCAAGCCTATCATCAAAGTACAAGAACAGATATGAGAAATAATTATTGGGTACCCAATCATTTTGTTTGTGTACTGCCAGTTAGTCTGATGTGTGTGAGCTAGGTGTTGGAAAGAAGAGTGAGTTTTGTGTTGGAGAAAAGCTTCGTGTTGCAGGGAGGTGTGAGCTTGGTTTTGGGGAGGGAGATAAGGGTGAGGTTGGTGGGAGAAGGGTGAGGTTGGTGGGGGAGAGAAGGGTGAGGTTGATGGGGGAGAGAAGTGTGAGCTTGGTTTTGGAGAGGGAGATAAGGGTGAGGTTGGTGGGAGAAGGGTGAGGAAGTTGGGGGAGAGAAGGGTGTAGTTGAAGGGGGAGAGAAGGGTGAGGTTGATGGGGGAGAGAAGGGTGAGGTTGGTGGGGGGAGAGAAGGGTGAGGTTGGTGGGGGAGAGAAGGTTGAGGTTGATGGGGGAGAGAAGGGTGAGGTTGGTGGGGGAGAGAAGGGTGAGGTTGGTGGGGGAGAGAAGGTTGAGGTTGGTGGGGGAGAGAATGGTGAGGGTGGTGGGGGGAGAGAAGGGTGAGGTTGGTTGGAGAGAGAAGGGTGAGGTTGATGGGGTTGATGGGGGAGAGAAGGGTGAGGTTGATAGGGGAGAGAAGTCACTACAGAAATGACTTGGTTTCCGGATCACTGAAACCACCATGAAACGACATGGAAACCAGTATTTCCACTTGGTATCCAGATAGGTTTCTATAGTTTCATGTTGGTTTCCATGAAAACTGAAACCTACTTTTGCCCCAGATCCGGATGGTATCCATCACCGTTCTTTACACACTCCTCCAAGTAGGATCCACTTGGTTTCCGTGATTGAAATTTCATGTTGGTTTCCATGAAAACTGAAACCTACTTTTGCCCCAGATCCGGATGGTATCCATCACCGTTCTTTACACACTCCTCCAAGTAGGATCCACTTGGTTTCCGTGATTGAAGTTTCATGTTGGTTTCCATGAAACTGAAACCTACTTTTGCCCCAGATCCGGATGGTATCCATCACCGTTCTTTACACACTCCTCCAAGTAGGATCCACTTGGTTTCCATGATTTTAGTTTACTGTAGATTTCCACTTGGTTTCCTTGTTTAGTCAGTTTATTGTATGTTTCAACCTGGTTTCCATATTCAGGTTTATTGTAAGTTTCAACTTGGTTTCCGTGTTTTGTTAGTTTAACGTAGGTTTCAAACTGGTTTCCATATCCTTATATATTGTAGGTTTCAACTTGGTTTCCGTGTTTTGTAAGTTTATCGTAGGTTTCAAATTAGTTTCCATGTAGTGTTTATTGTGTGTTATGTAGGTTGTACAATGAACAAACACATTAATTACCATAAAATATTTATTGCAATAAAGACAAAAAACATTCATGGAAAGTTAAAATACCTACAAGGTAAAATGTAAGCGTGAATTTATGGTGGTTCACAGTGTATGCCGATCTTTTAAAAAGCATTCCTCCTATAAAAACATTTTATAGAAAATATTACCAATCCATTCACTATCAACGTTTATTCAAACACACAATTTCGAAGAATGAATTCATCTTTAAACGAGTAGTAAGAAAACGTAAGTTTACAAATTAATCCCTTTTAATGAAATCTCCAATCTTCATTGAAATAATTATTCTATGACAGCTATGAATATAAATATATGATGGTTTAGAAATGCCTTTAGTTATTCATTGCAAAATTAACAATCTACAAAAGTGCAAAATATACACAATTCACCCTGTTCACTTTTCAGATGTTTTGGATTGGTCTTTATTCTGAAACAGAAAACAATTGTATAGATATTTAAAATATTCATATGATTACATGAAGATGAGACACTTTCAATCGTCCACAGTTACTTCTTTTCGCAAGCATACATATCAATTAGGGAGAGTAGTTAACAATCAATCCGTATGCTTACTTAACAATTGAATGTACTTACGGCCTTGCAACCCTCCTTGTTGCTTCAGTGAACACCTCAGATAAGCAAATTGAATTGAAAATGAAATTTATATATCTCTTATTTTGAATTTCGATAAAAATCAGTAATTTCATTTTCAAGTTATACTAAATATGTTGGATTTATCACCATAACAACGAATACCATTAAGACATATAAAATGATAAAAATGAAGTAAAAATCTTTTGAAAAGCCGTCATAAAATTATAATTTGTAGATAACAAAAGAACTTACTGTATGTTTAATTGAATAAACTATGTTTAAACCACAACAATTATTTCTCAGAGCAGTCTTCAATTGCCCAACTTGCAACCCAGTGCATAGTGTAATATCAGTAAAACTTACAATAGTAACACTTATTGGTAAATAGAGAGCAACTCACATTAAATAAGCATTGCTGTGAGGCACTGCATGTATCTTGATGGTTCACACTAAAATTAACATCAGCAATATAAGTCGAGCAGTTTTAAAAACCAATTCAATTGTTTCATTTTCATTTATCCAAATAATATTCTTTTGCATAAGTTATATTTAAAAAAATATCTTATTTTACAATATTCTTATAAGTTGAATAAAGGAAAACCATTGAGTTTGTGACTTGCACATTAAATAGTATCCAAAGAAAAACACAAAAATTTAGTTGAAATCGAAAGTTGACTCATGGTATAACAACTGTTACTGTTCCCACCTTCTTGAAATTCTACTATTACACAGAAAACCTACATACTTTCAATGAAAACAAATAGATATAGTAGAAATTGACGGAAATATGAAATCCCAAAATAAATTCTTGTTCTAAGTCAAAAGCAATTGATGTCAAGTACTCCCATATCAAAACACATGCAGTTACAGTAGATTAAACAAATCAATCAATTTAGACAACCAATTGCCTTGGTTGCATTACCTATTGAATTTTCCCATCTAAACAGTTAAGTAATATACTGCGTGATTATTCAAGAATTAGGTCAGCATGCTGACTGTGATGTTACCTGTTGCATAATCCACTTCATTTGTCTCAGCTCACGGCTGTCATGGTTCAGTGCACCCTTGTGTAAACAATGTATCTTCGGCTGAAAATTGTTAAATGAAGGGAACTAAGTGAATCATCTACTTACAGGTCAACATAATACATACAAACCTGATGACAATGCAAATTTAACATTCTTATAAACACACGAATCCATAAAGCTTGTCAGTTAAAAACACTCATTTCGACTGAGTGTGAAGCCAACATTTAAGAATGATTTTATTCAGTTCTCTCACGGAAGTTTAAAAAACAGTTTATAAGAGCAATGTAAGTGAGTTTGATGCAGTTAAGGGGTACTTACTTTGGTATCCTTTACTGTAGAGCTGCCTCTGAACTTATTACTCAGCTGAGAATTATCTACAGTCGTTTATGTTGATGGCGGCCATGTTTGTCTCCTTCATTAGTGACTGACCTGTGTCCGGTAAGGCCAGGTGTCAAGCAGGAAGTGTTATGCAATCAGCCAGTTCAATTACAGAGGTTCTGATTGGTAGATTTTGTCTAGCCTCTTAAGGAGTGAAGCGAAATGTATTTAATGTTGTAGAGATACGATGAAGGTGATGATTTACTAACAGAAGAGTATTTGATTCAAATTAAAAATATTTCTTCACTATATGGATATATTACTTCATGATGACAAGTGGTAATGTGTAAAGTGTCTCTGCATTGAATTTTTTTTTATTCTTGGCGATTTCTCTGTAGAATAGATACTTTGTCCATTTGCCTAAAATGCAAGTTTCAAATTTTCATCAACATCAAATGTGATATTTTAAATCATAGTAGTTTGGTTTCATTACAAACACAATACCCTGAATTATTAATATGTGGGGGAGATATTATCTTGGTATACCCTTTCTCAGTTTTAAATTTTTACTGTAAATACAATTTTTGACATGGTAACAGGATGGAAAAAACATTTTGGAGCTGATTTTTAAAATGATAATTTTTTGCCAAAAAAGTGTCATTAAGGTTGCATTTTTCTGTATTGGTATTTTTGACAATCATTGTTATTAATGAGCAAATAAAAGTTGTGTTTCAATTATGATGGCTTTGTCATTTTTGTACCTCTGAAATTCACACTTATTTTGAAAATGACTCATATATTCATATTGAAATAATTATAATTCCCGCTTCTGGAGTGACATCAACCTTCAAAAAGTATTTGTTATATTCCGAGATTATTTTTGAATTTCTCTGTTTACCTATGTGTAGGTTGACTTAAATTAATTGTTCATTGTATAAACCTTGCATTTTAAATGTTCGCGTAGCCTAATCGTCATCTTCTTCTAGGTCTCAAGACAAAATAATAAGATGAAAGTATTTTTAAGAATAAATTAATTCTATTTTTGTTGTTATTTTCATTACTTGTAATAAGGACAAATACTAGAAGATAAAAAGTATACAAAATGAAGAGTTGATGTTGAGTTGAAGACAACTGCATAACCGCGAATCCCGCCATAATTTTAGCGCGAAATACATCGTGAAAGTTTCGCGAGTGGGCGAGTTAATACGATTTGGGACAGGCGTCAATCACGTTGGCCTGGTTGGGGAAGCTTGATATTTTAATATTCACATTCGTCCGTGTGAAGCAGGAACTCTATATCCACATGATAGCAAAAATAAATCACATCTAAAATTAGTTTTCTTCTTGAAAAGATAGTTTAAGATCATTCCGAATTTGATTTACGAGCCCAGGTGACCACAGACATTTTCCTAATTTTCATTTTGACCTGTGTTCTGTCAAACTACTCGGCTAATGAACGCTCTCGTTTGATAGATAACTATTTAATTCAATAATATACTCTTTAAATGTTTTCCATAATTTAAACTGTGTTCATGAGTGTATATTCACGCTTTATACATTTTTAATTTGCTCAAGGAATGCAACCGATATGCATTGCTAAAACTGCCGGGATACGTTCCCGATATTTTTTTATTCCATTTTTTATTCCGTTTTTGTCTATATTATTTTGTTGGATTGTCACCTACAAAAAAGTGCACAACTTTTCAATATATTAGTTTATGAATTCATAATTCATAATTATATTGTATGAGATGATGAGACGACATCAGTTTTGAATGCATTTGCAAATAGGCTGTTCAGACTAAGATTTTACTTGCCAGAAAACTGATACTGTGGGCGGGCTAATCAAAACAACCTTAATTTCTGTTGTAAAGTTACATCATTTTCAAGATGGAAACAATAACTATCAGTGGAAGGAAGTTCAGTCACTATGCTTTTATTGTGAAAAATCAGAAGGTATTTCGATGTACAGTCCATTTTCCGCACTTTTTTTGTTAGTTACGTCACGTCACGCGAAACAGTGTTCAATAAACTTATTACAAAAAGATAACTTGCAAGCAAGCTCGGTCGATATTGTTTTACTCAGGTCAATAAAAACCGATGTCAATCTCTACAAGAGTCTATAATTGTATATTATTACCCATATGATTAATCATAAGCCGTGACATATTTTCAATATGAGCACATGTGCAAATATTTCTTTTGCCTAGGAACGATTGTTTCAGAGCGAGTTACCGTATTACCTCGTCTGTGACGTCATAAAACCATTGTTCGTCACGGTAGCGGGCCGCCGGAAAGGAAGCAGGCTGCATTCCGTGTGTTTAAAATGAAATAGAATCGAAATAGAAATGAAATAGAATCACTCTCGCTCGGGAAATACAAAAATTCACACTCATTTCGTAAAAGTCATATGACACACTTCCTCGGGTGATAATCTCTATATATTTCGTGAACAATCGGTTGCACGAAGAACGTAAACATACCATCGTGATCACCGTCGTTTTCTCTCTTGACGTGTAATAATTGATTTACATTTTTTCGAACAACAAGTTAATTACAGTCTATGAAACAACGGAGTAACAGTTCACGTCTATTGAACTTTACCGTGAAAAACGCCTCTGCCGTTTATAATCAAAGCATTTTCATTTTAAACTTGACTTTTTTCACACAAAAATACATTGACCGAATGATAAACATCTCAGCATTCCACAGTTAAAATTTCATTAATTTCCGAACATTGATAACGCCTCAAATACAATGCTAACATCATCTGAAAATGTCCGCGTTTTCTGATTGGATTTGTGCGAGATTATTCAACTGTCATATTGTTTTGCAGTGTATATTGCATCTCCTGGGCCAGTATTTATTTACAATATGGCTGTGACATTGTAGATATCACTTTCAGGAGATCTTATTTTAATGAAGGAATATGGTTCGTACATCAGATGGTTTTGTCCAATGAAAGATGAAATCACACTACTATTTTAACATTTGTGTTTGCTTCCATATGCACCAATTACATTGTATACTCAACGGCTTGCAAATGTCGTGTGCATTATATTACTGACTCTATTTCATGTTTTTAAGAATATATTTTAAATCAAAAATAAGTTATTCTGATACTTGTTTAAACAAAACTTAAATGTGGTCGTTCAGTTGATTTATTTGAGGGATACACGACACTGTGATTGCGAGGGTTTGTTTCAACTTACAATCGAACGTATTAATTGGGCAAGCTAGCTCCAGACAGGGAGTATCCATTCCGTTACTCACTAATATACTCGCCAACTACCCTTTAGGGCCTACCTTTAGAATCCCTCACCAAATTTACCTCTCGTGAATAGATTGTTTCTTTCATTCGTGCAGAAGCCATTTCTCATCGAAGCGACAGTTGTTAGACTTGACGCCATTTACGTTTTACATGACTTTTGCAAGGTTGTGGGTTTTAGAAATTTTAGCCCTCGCAGTACCAATAGATGATCTTTGGGACCGGTCATTTATTACAGGGGGGGGGGGGGGAGGGGTCCAGAGGAGGTTCAGAAAAAAATATTTAGCTACCAGGGGAGGGTCATGAAAAAAGTACGAAAGGTTGGGGAGGATCATTTTAAAATATACAGTTAAATGACCATCTTTCTTTAAGGAATTAAAAGAGGGGCTGAAACATTATAATAAAGTCTTTTTATATAAAAAAAAAAGATCCAGAATTTGAGCAAGACTGGATTTTCCATGTAAATAACGATGCTTACATAAATCAGCATGAATTCTCTGCCTCATTCATTGTTCTTTATACTTAAAGAACCAAAAACAAACCTAAGTTCTGTTAGACTGAGAGTTTATATAAGCATTTCTTACCCAAGTGGGCACAAATATGCCTGGGTATTAAAGTTTTCATAATGGTCACGGGAATTACAGTTTTTCTAAAAATAACCCGAGATCTGATTGGCTGACACAACTACTTTCTAATTATTCCTTCAGCGAGCGTAGCATACTCGTGTCAACCCGACTTCAAAACATTAAACAACGTTTTCATTTCGTATGGATTTACATGAAAAGTAGTGTTCATAAGTGGTTTGTTTTACTATTTCCTTCACATTAAATTGTCTTACTCAGTATATTATCCATAAACATGTTAGGAATTGCTGGGACTACATTTGGTTACGCGAAAGAAGACCATAACATACTCGTCGTTTGTCGCGCATGAATATGACCGAGTTAACTTGCATCTTGCCTTCGCGAAAGTATTTTACAAAAGTACCTAAAATAATCATAAATATGACTTGGGTAAGAAAAAGAATAACCAACTCGAAGCTCGGAATTACGGTTTATCTGTCCCTCGCTAAAGCTCGGAAATTATGACAATAATCCACTCAGGACAGATAAACCGCAATTCCTCGCAACTTGTTGCTTATTATTATATTCTTACCCAAGCGGGAACCAAGCGAGTATTAAAGTCTCATAATGGTCACAGGATTTACAGTTTTTTCTAAAAATAACTCGAGATCTGATTGGCTGACAGAACTATTTCTATTCATTCATTCAGTGATCATCGTCTATAACTGTCTCAGTGGCTCAGCACCGAAATACCTTGTCGACCTTCCTCAGGCATATACACCATCAAGAAGCCTTCGCTCAAATTCACAACATCTACTGGTCGTACCCAATGTCAAATCAGTGAACTATGGCCATCGATCGTTCTCTTTCTCTGCTGCAACAGAATGGAATAGTCTTCCAATTGATCTGAAAACTTCACCCTCACTCTCTGTCTAGACTAAATCTAGACTAAAAACTCATCTCTTCAAATCTATCTTCTCAAAATGAACTTTGTGCGCTTCGAGCATGCATTGCGCATGGAGTTAATGCGCGATACAAGTGGCCTATTATTATCATTATTATTATTATTATTATCATTATTATTATTATTATTATTCGAGCGTACCCTTGTCACAGAGACTTCAAAAGAAATATTGTTTTTAATTTGGTTTTTGGTTATGGTTTGTTTTACTATTTTGTTCATCTAGGATTGTCTTGCTTAATGTATGATCCACAAACATGTAGTTAATTGTAGAGACTACATTGAACTGCGCCATGACATAATCTTTGTTTGTCGCGCATGAATACAAAGACCGAGTACAAGTAAACTCGCATTCACGAAGGTATTTTCCAAAAGTACCATAAATATTCTTAGATTTGACTTGGGTAAGAAAAAGAATAACCAACTCGAAGATCGGATTTACGGTGTATCTGTCCATCGTGAATTATTGTTATTAATTCCTTGCTAAAGCTCGGAATTTATAACTATAATCCACTCAGGACAGATACACCGTAAATCCGATCGGAATTTATAACAATAATCCACTCAGGACAGATACACCGTAAATCCGATCTTCGAGTAGGTTATTCTTTTTCTTAACCAAGTTGCCATGATGTTCAAGAGTGAAAAAATATTGTAAAAATATGTAACATCTACAAATAGAGTAAAAACGAAATGAAATCATCATGGTCCAAACACTGACAGTTGACATTTTCTCATTATCTGAATAATATATTTGGAATGGATTATTTACTACGCTGCAAGAAGAGTCATATAATGGCATCGTCTCTACTCCGTGCTGCGACCATAGTGACGGGAGTGGCAAACAACTAATTTCTTCTGTGTGATTTAAACAGTATTTAATTTCCATGAAACATGTAATACACAACAACCAGAATATATATATATATATATATATATATATATATATATTCAAAAAGGAAAAAGGATTAGCAGGCGGGATTTACTAACAACAATAAGTGGACTTGCTTTGCGTAGTATATTTTCAATATGATGCTGCCATTTTCCATCTTCATTTTCCATTTTCATCTGTGTAAACATGCTTCTATACCCCCGTATATATGACGTAAAGTCGACCTATGCGCCCTTCACAATCTGTGAATAGACTCTAATACCCTTTCAGTTTGATAAATAGCCAGCTATGAGCCCTTCACAACCTGAGAATCGACTCCTCTACCCTCTCAGTTTCATATATAGGCGAGCTATGAGACATTCACAATCTCAGAATGGACTCCTATACCCTCTCAGTTTAGATATCGATTAACTGTGAGCCCTTCACAATCTGGGAATCAACCCCTATACTCCCTCAGTTTGACATTAAGACGAGCTAGGAGCACTTCACAATCTGAGAAACGATCCCTATACTCCGTTAGTTTGACATATAGGCGAGTTGTGAGCCCTTCACAATCTGAGAATCGATCCCTATACCCTCTCAGTTTAAATAAAGGTGAGCTGTGAGCCCTTCACAATCTGGGAATCGACCCCTATACCCCCTCAGTTTGACATAAAGACGAGCTATGAGCCCTTCCCAACCTGAGAATCGACTCCTCTACCCTCTCAGTTTCATATATAGGCGAGCTATGAGCCATTCACAATCTCAGAATGGACTCCTATACCCTCTCAGTTTGACATAAAGACGAGCTATGAGCCCTTCACAATCTAGAAATCGGCCCCTATACTCCCTCAGTTTGACATAAAGACGAGCTAGGAGCCCTTCACAATCTGAGAATCGATCCCTATACCCTCTCAGTTTAAATAAAGGTGAGCTGTGAGCCCTTCACAATCTGGGAATCGACCCCTATACCCCCTCAGTTTGACATAAAGACGAGCTATGAGCCCTTCACAATCTGAGAAACGATCCCTATACTCCGTTAGTTTGACATATAGGCGAGATGAGGGCCCTTCACAATCTAGGAATCGGCCCCTATACTCCCTCAGTTTGACATAAAGACGAGCTATGAGCCCTTCACAATCTGAGAATCGATCCCTAAAAAAAAAATTAGAACTTAGTTTCCAAGATTTACTCACCGCAATGCATAGCCACAATGGTGTTGCGGGCTTTCTCCCTGCACTAATACAAGCAGCCGAGATATAAGTGAAATAATCTTGAAGGCGGCGTTAATCCCCAACTCACCTCACTTCCAAGATTTACAAAAGAAGATTATGGTTTTAACATATTTTGTTCATTTCAAAAAAAAGAAAATAGATTTGCAAGCAAGCTGGAAGCTTTTATTAATGCCGCGTCAATAAAAATAATATTTTGAAACCATCAAACATACATCACAAAGTTATGTCAAACCAATACGATGTACAGTTGCAACACAATTCGGTTAAGATATTCAATATTGCAAAGGCAATTTCTTCGTGCTAATTCAGAAATACAATATTTCACCTCATTTCCTATCAAAACTAAAAGAAGATTATTCTTTATCTTTATTCATTTGTAGTGGAGGCCATAGGCCCAGTCTACATTTCAGTAGTCACAGAGCGATACATGTGTGCATTAGATATAGATAGTTACAGGTAATGAACAATAATTAAGTTAATAAGCATGATAAACATTTGTCAATATATTATTGACGTAACAATGAATCTCTATGAGTCATAGCATGGTAGATAAATATTGATAGGTTTTGGACAACATCGTGATTTTCAGTTGACATTAGCATGTTAAATTTAGGAATAGTTGGATTTGAATAAAAAGAAGATTATTAACGGAGTTTGTTGACTTTGAGTTCATTAAGAAACTTTGTTTACCATCACAAGACCTGTTGACACAAACCAGGGTACAGAGTTGAGATAAATATTTCTTCTACTTAACCCGAGGTAACATGTGATTTCGATCAATATGAAAAGGTTGTTGTTATATGTACAAGCGTCTATCTAGGCTTGTTAGAAGCGTTGAATTGAGATATTTGTTGTGTGTTGTTACTGCTAATAAGTTAATCAACTGAGTCACATAAGATGAGTAGGTGAGAGGGAAGAAATACATTTCAGTGTATTATTGTTGTTTTACAGCTGAAAGTCTACTTAACTAATCGTTTTGTTATCTAAAATATGCTTCTTAACATGTCGTCAGAGGACTAAATGATTCATATTGTTTTTGCTTATACAAATTTGATATACAAGCTGTCATTTCTTATACAAATTTGATATTGAAATTGTCATTGCTTGTTGTAAAATATTATCATATTTCATTGTATGAGAATATGCAATATCTGTAAACATATAATGGTTAGTAAGTATATTACTATGATTTAAACAGTAGTTTATTTCCATAAAACATGTGTTATACAGAATTCAGAATATATATACAAAAAGGAAAAAGGACGAGCAAGGCAGGAAATGCCTATATAAATTCTTTTCCTGAAACAAACATAAAACAAGGACATTGATGGAAATATACATTTTCAATTATTCTTACAAAACTAAAATTTATATTAAACTTTGTCTACCTTAGATTTGGTACAAATTTTAGGAAAGAGCTTTAAAAATCGGTTGATATCATTTACGAAATGATAAACAGATATCATTAGGATTTCGTTAACACTCTGTGAAAAAGGTTTGTCGCCGTTAAGAAAGTTTTCAGTATAATGATATGATTAACTAGGGAATATTCAAGCCCTATGTCGGCACTACTGGAAAATATCTAAATTGTTTGGGAACCAGACTTTGGTAATAGGAACTTTTAATTTCCAAGTCGCCAAGTAGGTAAACAAGATAATAAATTGTTAAAACAGCATTGGCTGATGGTGTCTCCATATGTTGTTTCAGCCTAACACTACCTACGGTGGGCAAATTGGTGCCCAAATCATTCGTCCTCTGTCATGCCAAGCTGTCACATTAACACATTCAGTGTATTCAGTGCTGGATTTTAACGATGGAGAGTACCTTAATTTCTGCTTATAGAAGGTTTTTGCATGGATTATTCGTTTCTTTGTATCAGGTACGTTTTTTAAATATACATTTTTAAAAAAGCAATTTATCACTAGTGTTGTAAAACTTGGTTCTGTATTAGAATAACTTCATTTCTTTGTTTGTTAAAAGTTTATACCACCTTTTTGTAAAGAAACTAAGAAACAAATATGTCTCTGTGAAATTCGGAGCCGTTTGGTTTCTCTCTGTTTACAGCTGTTCGATCTACGCATGTATTGGTCGTATGAAAAATGCTGAAAACTATTATCTAAATATAAATCTATATATTGATCTGATTTTGTTACGTCGCTTAACAAATGTGATTCAATCAGTAATCAAATGGGACTTTGAATAATTGTTTGAGAAGTGTTGAATCGTTCGTACTCGATAACAGATGAAATCGAGTCAGAAAGTGAAGTAAATGAACATCAAATCAAATTTTCTTCGTAGGTGTGAAAAGAATAGAACTAAATAATCTAAAAAAAAGTTTTACTGACACAATTCGTTTTTGAATATAAATATTATTAACATGTTTAAGTATGCCCCGTCCCATCTTAAGATGGGTCGTCCCAACTTGGAATCCCAAGTTGGGACGCGTCCCATCTTAAGATGGGGCGGATCCGCAGTTGGGATGATACACCTATACTCCGTTAGTTTGACATATAGGCGAGTTGTGAGCCCTTCACAATCTGAGAATTGACCCCTATGCTACCTCAGTTTGACATAAAGCCGATCTGTGGGCCCTTCACAAACTGAGAATCGATCTCGATACTCCGTCAGTTTGACATATAGGCGAGTTGTGAACCCTTCACAGTCTAGGAATCGGCCCCTATACTCCCTCAGTTTGACATAAAGACGAGCTAGGAGCCCTTCACAATCTGAGAAACGATCCCTATACTGCGTCAGTTTGACATATAGGCGAGTTGTGAGCCCTTCACAATCTGAGAATTGACCCTTATGCTACCTCAGTTTGACATAAAGTCAACCCTTACATCCCCTAAGTTTGATATAAAAACGAGCTGAATGTCCTTCACAATCTGGGAATCGGCCACATACCCCCTCATTTTGAGAAAGAGACAAGCTGATTGCTCATCCCAATCTAGGAATCGATCCTTATACTTGCTAAATAGAAAAACCTTAATAAGCTAAATAATTTCCATTCCATAATGATGAAAATACTACTAAAACACACATTCCCAGATTGTGATCATTCCCAGATTGTTCAGGTCGCACAATCTGCAGATTGTTTAAACAATCTAGGAATTCCTAGATTGTGAGCAAACAATCTGCAGATTGTGATATACCCCAGATTGTTCGTAACAGGATCATGTGTAAGCCTACTTGATCATTCTTTGCCAAAAACAAATTTAAGAAATGATGAACGGGGAAACTGCTTTTAAATATTACATGGTTACTTTCATTCCGACTGGGTTTAAATTATCTAATTGCGTTAAATTATTTCCAACGATTGAAGACGTTCATAAAATTCCTTGTCGATTTATAAAAATTATCCGAAAAATGCATTCATGGCGCATTTTTAGAAACATATTAGCATGGCCATGACTCGTTAGTTTTATAACATTCATTTAGTATGGATAGCCCTACATTGCAGCGGGGAATATTTATCTTTTTATATTTATTCATTTGTAAGAAGATTGTTTAATGTCAAATCATCCGACACACAAAAAGAAAATTAAACCATCAAATATACTATCCCAAAAAAGTTACGCGTAGGTGATTTTTCATAATTGAAATCGAAATATTTCTATTAGTATTATTTGTATTGTCCAAAAAATTAATGATATTGATGATACTGACAAGTTGCTTTCGTTTTCTTTTCCAAAAATGGATCTTGCATGGAAATGTTGACTTTGGTGAACATTTAAAGGGTAAATTAAAAACGTTTCGCCACAACGCAACTCGTGCAATTACGCACGTGAAACTTTTGTGGAAAATGCATGCAGTGTGTGGCTATAAAAAGGGATACCGCATTCGGATTTGCCACTTGTATGGAGATTGATTTTAAGACAATCCACATTGCCACGTCTTGACGCTGCAACAAGAAACATCACCATCGCAAGACTTCAAGCTGGAGAGTCCCAATCTTCGGTGGCAAGACGTCTCCATGTTAGCAAGAGCACCATTTCAAGACTTTTCGCTAGGTTCGTCCAGACCGTCACGACAAATGACCGTCCTCGTTCAGGCAGGCCACATGTCACCACACCAGCTCAAGATCGCTACATCCGGGGCATCCATTTGCGTTATCGCACAACTACTGCCTAGAGTACTGCAGGCAACATACCAAAACTGAGAAGAATTTCAAGCCAGACTGTACGGAGCAGGTTGAGGGACTGAGATTGAGAGCCAGGAGACCCTACGTTGGCAACGTTCTACGTCGTCAACACCGTGTTAATCAACTTCGTTGGTGTAACACAGTGAGTGTTTGGAATCTTCTCAACTAGCGCCGAGTTTGGTTCGGTGATGAATCCAGGTTCCTATTGCGGAGGCGAGATGGCAGAAACCATATGTTTACTGACGTCGAAACGTACGTTTTGCCGCTTTCTGTGTTCTTGAGGTGGACAGATTTGGTGGAGGTAGTGTTATGATGTGGGCGGCGGTATCGTACACTGGTCGCACCAATTTAATCCACGTTCATGGACATTTGACGGCCGTACGCTACAGAGACAACATCCTGCAGCCAGACCTTCTGCCCGTTATTGACTTCCACCGTGAACTGTTCCAGCAGGACAACGCCAGGCCACATACTGGACGGGTCACTAGGGATTTTCTCTCCAGAAACAATACTAATACGTTCCAATGGCCGTCTCGTTACCACGATTTGAACCCAGTTGAGCATCTTTGGGATGAACTTGATAGACGTCTTCGTCAGAGTCAATAACAGCCACAAACTCAACAAGAACTGGCTCTATTTGGACAGCAAGAGTGGCAGACGATTGTAAAACAAACCATATAGCGTCTAATCCAGTCGATGCCAAGGCGGGTGAGAACTGTCATCAACGCACAAGATAGCCACAACAGTTACTGACTTTCAGCGGACGTCTGTGAAATATTGTGAAAGCCATATGTCAGATTATTACGTAATTTTGTTAATTGATATCACCTTAAATCTGATGTAAAAATTCACACTTTTAACTTCATTCCCCTTGAATTCATACGCGTTTGAAAATACGACAATTTCTCTTAACAAATCTGGCAATGCGTTTCTTTTTTTAGATAGTATATTTAAAGTAGAAATACACGTTGATATTCATATGACTAACATCAATTATTGATTTAACTAATTTTATCAAAATCATTAATAGTGCAATCGGTCTGACAAAACATGGATTTAAGTAAATATTCCATTTTTTCACACATTGGCAGTTATTGCGGAGAATGGACTCGTCTTTATTACAATATGAGTATACCGTTGACCGTTGGTCCGAGTGTTAAGAATAATACTGAAAACTTATTCTCCAGAATTTGAGATTGTGATTATTCTTTCAAAATTGCAACCGGCCATTATTTTTATCCATACTTTGATATTGTAGCGAAGCAAACCTCGTCATGACATACTCCACTTCATATCAACACTTGCGGCGAACTGTCGTCATTCGCAAACCATATGATATTATAATTAATCATTATCATTTTAACATATAAGTAATATTTATTGTGATGTCAGGGTTAATGTTTATTATTATGATTATAATTATGTTCGTCGGTCAACTGTTTCACAAACGGATTATCTTTCCAGATTGGTGTAGAAATGAAGGTCTCCTTACTGACGGCATTAATGGCTGAAATATTGCAAAAGCTTTACATTTGCAAACATTTACATTTTATCAACAGGTTATATAATTAAGACCACGATGATGCCTATAACAGGTCTAACTCATGCACGAAACCAGATTTGCTATTAGTGAAGCAAGTTTTTTTCTATAAAACTCAGGTTTAATTCTTTGCATGTAGACCGAGTCTCACATTTTTTACATTTTTGAAGCAAGTTTAAACTGCGACAGGTTCATCCTCACCACTAGGTAACGTTCGGCGTTTAAAGTGAAGTGGGCGATTAAAGCTATTTTATCCGTATGCTAAACTCCGTGGTAAAACTATTTCTCTATTTAAAGAAACAAAACTGACATTGAAACAGATCCAAATTCTGCATTAAACCACGATAATGTAAACATGCTAGCAGGTAGAATTACCATTGATCGACATAAAGCGTGTTAAAATAATTAAAATAAATCATGAAAGTGATTATTTCCAACTTTAATCTCTAATCTCAACTGCGTCAATCGATGTCCGAATTAAGTAGAATGCAGTTTGTTTTTGATTCGTCGGATGTAGAATATAGTAATGAAATGAAGAAAAGTGTTAAACCTTGACAATGTTAAAGAGCCACTCCGTGAGTTGTTGGAGTCATATATGCCAAACCTAATCCATAGTGCCATTTGATCGCGAAGTATCGACTGTCACCAAAAAGAGACATTTCAAAGCTTATTGGTTTTTTACAGTGTCAATATGAAGGTAGAACGTCGCAATTATGATCGAAAACCTGTGCAATTATAATGCTGTTTTAGATTTTCATGGGAAACCAGTATTTGTTATATCTATGTCTTTTGGATATGAAAAGTTAAAATGTTTTGATTTTATATCACCACATATGACATTTAGGTTCGTATCAAAGTTAAATGATATGTTATGAAACTCACGTAGTGACTCTTTAAACCTCTTTCACTAATTCGGGCCTATGAGTCTTACTTTTTTCTTACTCGTCAAGGGGAGTACATTACTGCTTTTGTGAATATGGCCAGTATATTTCTTTCATTACCGTGCACGCAAAATCTACAATCGCTTTGAATATTCTTTGCAGATTGCGGAATCTGTTCTTTTGTAAAAATCCAGAATTTTCTTTCTCGTAGCATTGCATTGTAAGCGATTGTTATAAAAGGCCGAATCTTTTCCTTAAGCTTTCAATTCGCTTGATACTTTGAATGAGTTGATATTTTCTATCCAGATCAAACGTGTTTGTAAAATAATTAAAGCTCGTTCAAATGATTTAATTACTTGAAAAAACTTAAATGAAAGCTTGAAAAAAACATCTGTAACGTAAGAAAATATTATTATTATTTGATTATTTAATTTATTTTAATTTCAGCCTATAAGTTTAAAAATGTGGAGAAGCCGAATTTTTATTTTGGTCGGATCGTTTGCTTTATCCTTATACACGTTTTTATATTGGTCTGATTATTGAAAGCTTAACACAAAACCACACCATGTCTTCTAAAAAATATTATTGAATGTTTTTTGCACCAGTAGTTTAATTAAAAATGTGACATGTACCATGTCTCATGTCAGTACCACTCTAAATAAAAGTTAACCATTTAATAATTATTACGAACATATTCGCCTTCATTGATTTTTTCATGTTAGCTTATACGGTTTTCAATCATTTTTGACCTTCTACAGTTCGAGGGGATGAAAGATAAGGTCTAAGCGAGCGTGAAAAGTAGACCAAAACAACGTTCAAATGAACGTAAGCTTGGACAGCTTCCCCGCGGTCACGTGATTTTTCAAAGGGACGTCACTCTAAACCGACTCGTTTCGCGAAACTGGAAAATGGTCAATTGCTTGAATTTTTGTCAAAAGTGGTTATTTTACGAATGCTTCGCGTTAACACTGTTTATTGTCATAACAATTTAATACTTTTGAATGACTGGTCCTTGGGGGAAGGGGGTTACAAGAGAATACGTTCATATCCAAAAGATATAGTAATATTGCAGGTAATCATTTATGTCTTATTTTATAAGTAATAATTGAGAAATTGCTGTGGCAGGCGGTTTGATTTGTTCGTAACTTTTAATTGTTAATATTCCTCGTTTTATAATCATGTCCTTCTTTTTGGGACAATACTAAGTAAGTCTATGTTACTCTAACAGTGTTGGTTGTCTTATCCAATTCCTTTGATCTTATTGGTTTTTTTCAAATCATGCCATGTCAATTTCACGTGCATGCCACATCAGCACTTGTCACAGATCACTCGACGGATACATGGCAGACTATCTGATGTTTAATGTTAATTATAAACAATTACCTATCTATATATTTATCAATTTTAGTGGATTAATTTGGATCTTTTCTATGTTAAGTTATGTCTATAGAATACATACATTTTTTACCATTATTTCATCTTTTATAGTTTGATGACCAAGTCGCCATCTTGTTGAACCACTTTCGATATCATTATATTGAAACAAGGCAAATTTATTCACGTTAGTGTATCATTAAATTCTTTTGCATTAATTTCATGTTTAAATTATTACTATGCGATTGCAAAAGAAGAAAATTATAAAGAATTTAAAATTTCAATTATTAATTTTCTACATATCAATTCAACATCTTAAAGTAGCTTACATTAATATCGAAAAGTAAAATATAATGAGCGTATATCTAGAATTTATTTATGGAGAGTATCCATGTAAATTGTTGTATGACTAGAGATTATAAAATGTCCATACTGTTCCATGATGATATGAAGAATAATCATAAGGACCGTCCAAGGTGAAGTGTTTGAAGATGAAATACAGTGTTTGAAAACCAACATCACAATTGGAAAGAACAGTCCAATAATAGCCTTGGACCCGTTCATCGATGACATATAGTATTTAAACTCTTCACGAGTTAATATTCACGTTATAGCTAAGTATATCATATCAATTGGTTCCAGTAATGAAGCTTAACCGCATTGCTAAAACTGCCAAGAACATTATCGATATTTTCCCTTCGATTTTGTCATAATAATAAAAATTAGGGTATTTATATAGCGCACATATCCACACCCAATGCATGCTCAAGGCGCTCCCTGCATTATTACCCTGGTCTAACCCAAGCTGCCGGTTACAGCGCTTAAAGGTCATCTCCAACACAATCTACACCAAGGAACTAATTGGTACTGCTGGGTGAACAGAGGCACATTTTGAATAAAGTCTCTTGCCTAAGGAGACACCACAAGCTTCTAAAATCGTACCTTAGTGTGGGGCAGGGAATAACCCTTAAACTCTCAGTTAATACAGCAGTGATCAGGTAACCCACCCATCCGGCGAGTCACGCCAGATGTTGCTGAACTTCACTGAGAGCGGTCAACTGAGCTACGCACAGGACCACATGCCAACAATATGCTGAACAATATTAATTAAAATTATTACAAAATGATAACTATTATCTTGTGAACAATAAGTCTTATGAACACTGTTTGATAATTCATAATTATTCAGTTTATGAAAGTATTAGACAATAATCTTTCTGCAGTTTTGTATGCAATTGCAAATAGGCTGATTAAACTAAGATTTTACTAACCGGAAACTGATACTGTGTACGGGCTGTTAAACGCAATCTTAAGCTCTGTTCTATAGTAGCCGAAGGTTTAATCATTTTCAACATATGACCAATATCTATCAGTGGATAAACGTTTAGTCACTATGCTTTTATCATGAACAATTAGGAGATATTTCCGCGCACGGACATTTCCGTACTAATTTTATCAGTGATTTCACGTTGAATTATATTCAACAATATCATTACTAACAGATACAATGTTCATTTCATGAACAATAGGTCGCATGAAGAAAGTAAACATACCATCGTGGTCGCTGTCATTTTCTCTCTTTAAAAGTACCATTTGCCTTTTTAAGAATAACAATTTATAACAATCAATGAAATAACGGAATAAAATTCAGTTGAATTTTAGCGTATAATACCACCCAACATTCAGTGAAAATTGTTAAACAACTCAGCATTCTTCCGTTAAAGTTTCATCAATATCTGAATATTCAGTGAACAGTGTTAAACAACTCATCATTCTTCCATTAAAGTTTCATCAATAACTTCCGTTAAAGTTTCATTAACTCATTAACGCCGAGAGCCGCGTATATGCGTCAAAATAATGAGATCCTCACAGCGAGAGCCGCATATAAGTGTCGGTTAATTAGCAGTTTCTCACAGCGAGAGACGCCTATGTGCGTAAATAGAAAGCATCTCTTATTCAGCGAGAGACGCCTATGTGCGTCCGTCGTATAGTATAACAATGAACTTATTTTAAAATCAGTTTAGCATCCATAAGTGTAGATAACAGTTTCGTAAATAAGATGCTATCCTCAGGAAAGCAATAAGAAATGAAAATCGTTGCTCTTTGTGCAAAAATATGCTACTTTTTGTAAGTGAAAAGCATTCCGCATATGTGGGTCTTGGAAGGGAAAAATAAACACTTTGATAAAAAGGTTTATTAAATCAAATGAAACGAGTGTAGTCTTTGTGAAGTTACCGATTTTGAAACATTGTCAGATACATTTTATTTGTTAAACGCATTGAATTCATATATCTAAGACGAAACGAGAGGAAGCGTTATTATAAACACTTATGTACATATGTTCATAAATCATTTGATAAGAATTTGAGGCTATTGAAAGTTACACTTTGATTTTAACTTTACTTCTTGAATGCATCAATGTCCTGTAACAATAATAGTTTTAGTATGCACGTGGTTTTTTTTAACTTCTACAATATCCTTCATAGATCCACGACCCTGTCTGCCATTGAATGGATACATGCACATGTTAAATTATTAGAGTTGACAACGGACCAACAGAATAAATCACTTGTTCAATATTAATAATCATTACATTCGTTAATGTTACGTGCTTTCTCTTAAATCGGGATATCATCTCTATAAATCCTTAATTATAATTCAGATAGTTGAAATACCGACACACCGTATCTACTCAACATGATGTCTAGATATGCAGTATTTGTATTTACAACGTATGTGAAAATACTATTCGAGCATGTTTATGAATTGAAATCAGAAAAACCGCAAAATATCAACTCAAAGGTGAAATATCACATGTTATATTCCTGTAAAGTATCAATATCCAGCACCTGCATCTATCTGCACGAAACTATAAAACAATCAACATTTTATGGCACAAGGCTAGACAGTGTCCGGTCAACTATGACCCTCAAAGGCTCCCGCGAAGAGACGGGTTCTTTGAGCTAATTGGTCTCGCGACAGCGAGGAATTTCTGTGGTCAGTGGCCCAGGCGTTGAGCCGTGAAGCTGTCTCGGCGTTAATGAGTTAATATCTGAATATTCAGTGAACAGTGTTAAACAACTCGGCATTCTTCCGTTAAAGTTTCATCAATATCTGAATATTCAGTGAACAGTGTTAAACAACTCAGCATTCTTCCATTAAAGTTTCATCAATATCTGAATATTCAGTGAACAGTGTTAAACAACTCAGCATTCTTCAGTTAAAGTTTCATCAATATCTGAATATTCAGTGAACAGTGTTAAACAACTCATCATTCTTCCATTAAAGTTTCATCAATATCTGAATATTCAGCGAACAGTGTTAAACAACTCAGCAGTCTTCCGTTAAAGTTTCATCAATATCTGAATATTCAGTGAACAGTGTTAAACAACTCGGCATTCTTCCATTAAAGTTTCATCAATATCTGAATATTCAGTGAACAGTGTTAAACAACTCAGCATTCTTCCATTAAAGTTTCATCAATATCTGAATATTCAGTGAACAGTGTTAAACAACTCAGCATTCTTCAGTTAAAGTTTCATCAATATCTGAATATTCAGTGAACAGTGTTAAACAACTCAGCATTCTTCCATTAAAGTTTCATCAATATCTGAATATTCAGCGAACAGTGTTAAACAACTCAGCATTCTTCCGTTAAAGTTTCATTAATATCTGAATATTCAGTGAACAGTGTTAAACAACTCGGCATTCTTCCGTTAAAGTTTCATCAATATCTGAATATTCAGTGAACAGTGTTAAACAACTCAGCATTCTTCCATTAAAGTTTCATCAATATCTGAATATTCAGTGAACAGTGTTAAACAACTCAGCATTCTTCAGTTAAAGTTTCATCAATATCTGAATATTCAGTGAACAGTGTTAAACAACTCGGCATTCTTCCGTTAAAGTTTCATTAATATCTGAATATTGAGAACGCCTCAGTGACCGTTTTGTGCAATGTTGACCTATATCTTGTGTTTGCACAAAATATAACCGGCATTGAGTGAGCGTATAGTGTCAACTGCTGGGCAATCAGAGGGTTAACCCACAACAATGCTTTTTTATATTTATGTTGTATGTGCTACGTCAACAATCATCGGTCAACAAATACATAAGTATAGATATATAAAAAAGGAAAAATGTTAAATTCAATTAGTCTACTTACCTCCTTTTCATCTGTGGTGATACAGCAGGAGACAAGAGGTTCACAGAACTCCCTACTCCGACAAAGTCTGTGTTTGAATACAGAGTAATCTCCCCTGAGTATCTCTTCTCGGAACCTCTCAGCTAGAACCTTCAGTACAGCAGGGATTGGCTTCACTAAGATGTAACATGCAGATCTACTCCTGTCTTCTTCATCAGATGTTGAGATGATCATCTTCTGTCGTATAACAGAGAGAGATGCATACTGAACACAGTACAGAGGGTCAGTGTCATTGATGACATTCAGTACACTCTCATACACAGAGGGATGAGCAAACTGACAGGTTCCGTTCCTCCAAATAGTGATATAGCTGCCTTCTTGCTCCTTCTCTACCTGAAGAAGTTTCTGTCTTGTGTCTTCATCCTTTACATTGTAAACATCAAACTCTCCATCATTATTTATCATCAGCTGGAACAAGTCCTTACAGTTGTCTTTGTACAGAACTTTTGTGGTCATATCCAGAAACTTCAAGGGAGATTCAAAGAATTCTTCAATATCCACGACATATCCATTTGACCTTAGCTTTGAAAACATCTTGCAACAGTGCGGGAAACCATGAGCCATGTCTTTATTGGAAACTATATTCCTGAGTTCAAGATTTACAGTCACATGTTCATGCTGCAGATGGTAATCAAGGATCTTCAGTCGTTCTTCTGTCACTTTTCTTACACTCAGGTCAACAACAAATTTTGGGTCAAACATCTTATCAGTATATTGTCCAAGATAAATCTTAGATTCATTCACAACGTTCTTTCTGCTTATGAAGATGACATGATTAATTTGTTGATCATTTTCATTGAAGCTTAAGAACTTTCTTATAACATCTAACCAGCACTTTATCACATGTTGATCGGCAAGAAATGCACCGAATCTATCATCAAACATGATAACTCTTTCTCCTTTCACCTTTTCTATCTGATCATACTCTTCAGGTTTGTATACTGTGAAGACGTTGACATTCTTCTGCAGGAACTCCTTCAACACCAGATAGCCGAGTGTCGTCTTGCCGTCCCCAGCGTTCCCTGTTATAGTGACCCATCGCTGACCTGCCTTCAGTTTGTCTAGAACAACCTCCACAGCAGACACTCGAATCATCCCAGTTGTGATAAACTCTATTTCTTCCCTCGTTCTAGCTACAATGAATAAATAAATCATTAACATGCTAGTAAGTAATGGACAATATCAAATCATTCTTGTCATTAAAGATAATTAAGATAATAAAGATAATTAATCATCCCAGCTGTGATAAACTCTATTTCCATCCTTGTTCTAGCTATAATAATGGAATAAATCATTTACAAGCAAGTAGGTAATGGACAATGTTAAATAAATCTTGTTTAGATATTTATCTGCAGATAAAACTTTAGAATATCTTTTGATAAACGCTTTCATGATATACTTTATTAATCAGCTCAGATTATTATATCTTATTCCATTTCATATCAACATAAATTGAATGGATTTGAAATATACATCAGAATGTTAAACTTACTTTTAAGATGCTGTACTTCCTCAGGGAGCTGATGAGGAGCAATCTCTGTAAAACCAAAACAAGGCTGAGTTAGTAATTGATTCAATCTTGTAAGATGTTGCAAGCACTAGTGAATATAATAAAACAGTACTTTCATGAGTTTGATCAGGCTCAGAAATAACTGACTTTTTTACGTGTCCATTTTTAATCCGACATGGATGTATGTTGAGTCCAATGTTATTTTCATTTTGCATGCATGAGCTTTCTACAGAGGTCACTAACTAAGGTAAACATGGTGTCAAATTGTTTCAAGAATGAAATATTGATGTTGTGATTTCCGGATGATGTCATACTTGTTTCAAATAGCAGTAATGGACTACATTGTCAGTTAGACAGTATGAAATCATGCGCTGATAACTTGGGCGTAAGTGTAAAGCTTGATGAATCAAGGGTCTTGTTTATTAGACGAGGTTTAAATTAAGGATGCCTTTAAAAAGCATGGTTTTAGCATTTTCATAAAACTTAAAAAAACTGTAATTGATTTAGCATTGCGCGGCAAGAAAGCTTTAATGGTATAAATAACAAACCTACGTTAATTAGGTTCAGTTCCTTGAGAAGTAATTCCGATAGCCAAATACATCCATTATACCCCTTTAGGGGAAATCATATTTTGGTTGTCAGAAGATATGATAGTTTTGCAAATATGCGACCTTGATAACATTAAACTAATCAGTTTTGGTAGGATTTAAGCATAATGAGAGACGCTGGCAAAAAAATTAACCACATTTTGTCTTTATGTCCTGCCTTCGCAGCTATTCATAAAAACATATTTGCTTATTTGCCCTCATACATTAGGCCTTAATCTAAATACTTGCTAAAATACTATAAATTATATAGTGGTTAAAAACAACTGTTGATCTCTCAAACAGAGAGTCCAGGTCACCAGGTCACTGTTCTCATCTGTGGTCAATATACATAGTGCTGAAGATTTACACTTAACAATTGTAACCTAAACTTTATGTCGGTAATGAACCTATCTCTGTGGGTCATGCTATAAGGGTCATGGGGTAATCTGCAGTAATATCAGATAAATGATGTGTCAGTTTGTAAAGGGTCACAATTGAGTCATTAGAGAAGTGATCAAATTTTTCACTTGAATGGACGCACTCCTAACTTTGATGAATAAAGGGCAGATGACAACTTTTGAAAACGGAACATGCCCAATCGCATAACATATTCAAACACTGGCATGGCAACTACATATGTGGTCAAAATTCTGTGTGAACTTCTCCAATTTTTTGTTGACCTCATTCAGTCATTGATGATTATAGAAATCGGCAAGAGAAAGCTATGATTTTGGAAAATTTACGTATATATATCTGTCCCTAGTTTAGCCATGTTTTCAATAAAAGTAGATATTTGTTTCCCATTTGACAAACCTATTACACATGATTAAACATGGACTCGTCACACTGATCCTAAAACTTGTCACTCTACGATGAACATCAGCATTTTACTCCATGAAGACCAGAGCAGAAGAAAGAGTTAGAACAGCGTAAGAAGTAAAACGTATTGTGTAATATTGTTTTGCTGAGTAGGCATAAAATAGAGGTCATTTCAAAGTTCATGAACATTGTTTTTTATTGCATTCAGCATCATATCGTAGTCCTCTACAGTGTAAATAGCTATCTAACCATTTGCCAAAGTGTTTTGGTTTAAATTTTAATGCACCCTCAGAAGAGCAAAAACAAGGACATCATTTACTCGACTCCTTCTAACAAGATACTTTCTTATTTGGAGATTCCTACCATTAATTGATTCTGCAGAATATTTAAAAGTTAAAAAGGGTGTAAGGAATATTTATATTAGTTCATGTGTTGTAATTGTGAATTTAATTTGACAAGTTCTTTGATCAAAGGAAAATCAATGAACTGGAAAGGAATGCCTGCACAGGAAATCCCTTCATACATGGTCGATACATTGGGTGATAACTCCCTTGCATTGTCCATAGTTGTTGGGTATTTCTTTAAGTCGGTATACGCATTACTGACATATATGAGCAACTCTGCACGAGGGACGCCAAGAATGTGTAGTGTTGACAAGAAACAAAAAGAGTCTGGACATTTCAAAGAAATATTTTTGTCTTTCATAGTCTCGAATCAAGGGAGACAATGATAATTTCGTGAAACGATTAGTGACCACTGATATGACGTGGGTACATTAAATTTACCCTGAAACCAAAACAAAAGTAAACTGTGGAAGACTGCAAATTCCCGACCAAGAAAAAGGTCAAGCAAGTTCAATCTGCATATTTTGGGAAAGCAGGGTTATCGTCATTATAGATTACATATATGAGGGCCAAACTACCAACGGGGCATATTATGCCACGGAATTAAGGCAATTAAGGGCATCCATCGAGGCCAAACGCCGGGGGAAGCTCAGTGCAGGAGTGCTGCTCCTTCACAACAGTGCTTCTATCTGCTCAGCACATGTTGCTGTCACTACCGCGACCGAATGTTGCTTTGAAATTTTTCCACATTCCACCCTACTCCCCAGATTTGACACCGTCAGACGTATTCCTCTTCCCCAGTTTTAAGAGTTATTTATGTAAAGTGTTTTTGCTATTAGCAAAAGCCTCATAGCTGCCGTGGAGAGATTTCTTGATACCCAGGATGCAGCGTTTACAAGAATGAGACAGTTAAGCTGGAACATCGCCGGTCAAAAATGTATAGATGTCAGTGGAAAAATAAAATGAAACAAGTGATAATTTGATATTGTTTTCTTTGTCGTTATACAAACTCCTTGACTAAACCTCAAATGCTTTGCTTTATACAGAAGCATCACTTGTGAAATGGTAACTAAAAATAAAGGAGTTACATGTGAAGATAAAAGTTTGTAAATAAAGGAATAATATCTAAAGATAAATGTTGGTTGAATTCTATGTGTATTAATTAAACGTTTTTGAGGTTACCTTGGATTGACCGAACAGGGATCAGCTGAACAATTTCTGTGTCTGAAAAAAAAATCATCATTAAAATACGTCCCAGTCATCAATCGGTGGAGTAATACTGCATTGCAAAGGAATCAATAATAACTTTTTGATTGTGTTTTACATTTGAAAGAATAATCATATGAACTTACTAATACCCTCTCCAAAACACAATGAATTAAACAATAAGAAGAGAAGCACATTTGCGATATAAAATATGGCAATAATCTGTTGTCATGTGAATTTAAACCTTGATCTAATTGGACACATGTCTCTCACTGGCAGACTACAGTAAAAGTCGAGGCATAGTGGACTTGTTTTGTGCATTTCATTTTTCTATTATGAATATTCTGAAACATTTTCATTATTTGGGCAAGAAAATAACTGGTTAATTTGATAGGATAAATTCATTGATACACTTTTTATGTTTGTACAAAGCAATTTCAGCTTTAAAATGGTTAACCCTATCAGTCTTGCTGAGTTACCTTTTCTTTACTTCAGGAGAGGCTCAACTGCATTAGTGTACTTGCTTGTACATATATCCTATATAATCATGGAATTTGTTTGTTCTATTTCATTGTCAGACCTTTATTTCATTATATCTTTGCATTTTATTCATAAATGGTGCTTGGCATTCCTATTTCTTGGTGGATTGCCCTGATTATCATTGTGTGCATGTTTGGTAATAAACTTTTCCAATGAAAGATTAACTATATTCTTAAAGCAAAACCAGGTTAGAGCAAGGTTTGCAAAAGGTTATCTAATTCTCTGTTACCACTGACTCGTCAACAAATACCTACCGTTCTCAGCATTTTCTGTCTGGGGTCTGTTGGGTCTGGAAGAAGATTAATAGTATTGACCTATTATAACTTTCAAATAATTAAACAACCTATTTTTTGAAAACATTTGAAGATAAATGAGCTTGTCACTATCAATTACAAGATAACCTTTAAAGCTTGGATTATCTTATAAAAGAAACCAAAAAACACTGTATGTAATGAATTTTGAAATTATTCAAATATTTAAATGTGAGAATCTGTGATCGATCAGCAATGTTTAAAACTGGCCAGTGTCCGTATCTATAATACTAGCGACATATAACAAAGAATATATGGGATCAAATTTCGGAAACTAAGTTTAGGGGTTTGGGGAGAACATTCTTAATGGACACTTTTATACTTTGATACTCTAGATGGTTCGTAATTTCGAAAATCTTTTCCCACGCTCTGTAGAAAGAAAAAAGGTAGTTTTTGTGTAAGATTAAATTCTTCAGAGGATTACATGTTCATGAAGATTACCTTCCCGATCGACATCTTCTCAGGATAATAGCAGCAGTCACCATCCCAGCAGCAAGGCTAAAACACATTACGATTAAACTCATAGCAAGTCGTGGTTCGATTCCCGGCTGTTATTATTAGTACACCAAATATGAATGGAATTTGTTACACACAGTCTACTCTTTAATATTCATTGTCACAAAATTACATATCCGAAATGATATAACGTCACTGTCAAGTCATAAAATAACCAAAAAAACGCAGATATGAAAAAGATAACGATTTATTAATAAACATAAATCATTTAAATTTCAACAAGCATCAAAGTAACGGCATTTAATTTCCCCCAATAGACAAGGAAAGAGACAAGGGGTCAATATTGAAAATTACACATATATGGAGTTAAAAGACAAGTGCACAGAAACTCTCATTAGTCACAGGAATCACGGAGTCTGTCATCAGTATTGAGTGAAACCAGCTTGGGCATCAATGCAGGAACGTACACGCCTTCTCATTGAAGTCGTCAGGATAACATCAGAAGGGATCCAGTTGCATATGTTTAAAAGTGTTATGAGTATGTGATTGTTCATGTTTAGTTGGTCACACTTACACTTGTTTTGATAGCCTTAGCTGGCAGTATTTAGAATAATCTATTCTAGAGTGTTCTTTCTATTTATTCATTGCTTCACTTGGATATTTCTGATAGGAGTTTGTCGTGGAACTTCAAAGAACATTCTAGAATATATCTAACCTCTAAAAAGGCTGGCATTAGGACTCTTACTCATCTTGCTTCTTACAATCAACTTTGCGATCATCTGCCGTGCCACTGTTTTTAGATACCTTTATAAGTCGGGTTCATGTTTCTCCCATCAAAACCTACTGACTGCTTTCTACATTCATCAACTGTGTGATTCATGAGGACTGATGTATATATTTATTTAGCTAATTAGTGTGACTCTTTGATTATTGTTTGATTGATTAAATTGTAAGTATTATACAATTATCTTATTATATTCAGCTGGTTAGACTGGGCACATCATCCTATTCCAAATTCATTCGTAACAAAATTGGGGGCTCGTCCAGGGCAGAATTCATTTGGCATTTGAGACTTTAAATAAAAATATATTTGTTTTGAAAGTTAATTGTTAAACCAGCAAAATGCACTACATAAATGACTTGGTTCCTGGAAACCACAAGGAAAGTGGGTAATTTGGGTATCCAGTTGGTATCCATTCACTGAAACTAAGTAACTTGGTTTCCAGCTACAATCCATTTTGGATTCTTTGATTTGTTTATATCCATATATGGAAACCAACATGAAACTGTGGTTATAAGTATCCAGTTCGTATCCATTTCTGGAAGGTGAAAATGATGATTTCATCGAATGGAAACTAACATGAAACCATAGCGTGAAGTTTCATGTTGGTTTCCAATCTTGTTTTGATCTAAAATAACAGATTGACAATCTATTTAGCTTTATCATGAGCATTTTTGTTTGAGTAGTCTAGCATCCACTTGGTATCCATCCACTGAAACTGAGTAACTTGGTTTCCTACTGGAATCAATTTGGTATTCAGGTTTTGTATATTTCCGGAATGGAAACCAACTAGAAACAATGGTTGCGAGTATCTATACTATTATAGTGTGGCTGTAAGATTAACCCTTACAAAACATCTACAAAGTTGTAATACTTCTGCTACGTCTTGGCAATGTTTAAACTTTGAGTCAAATCCTGTTTAAGGAGCAAAAGAGTTTTCCATCATCTTATGATCGTTAACAAATTATTAACATCAACGTACAAGATTTGATAGGCAAGATAGAAACAGTGCATCAAAGTTTACATAAGAACACTCATTTCATCGATATGTTGAATTTAATAGAATAGATGTTATCCTTTACTGTGTTATGAATCAATGGTAACGTCGTAATAAGAAATTTAAATTTCATATTCAGTCACAAAAATATTTAAGTGAATGTTGATGACATGAACAGTAATCGGCTATATTAAGGAAGAGATGTGAAGTGAAAAAATATCAACTGTCCACCACGGTAAATAGTCTTGAATGTTGATTGTTACCTTTAAAGCTAAATCCCTTTATCGGTCAATAAGTTGTAAACATATGTGGTTGTTTGTTTAGTAAAGGACACCAGTTACTCAGCATAGAGATATATAATCTCTATGATCAGCTTGCAAACAAATGATTAGATACATGTATGGACTGTTGAAAATGGCTGAATTAGTAACATGTGCAGCTTTTGAGTTAGCGTTAATATCTGATCTCATAATCAAGGAAGAAACAATGTTTCTTAAGGCACCCCTGAAAATGATCCGATTTCTTAAGCACAGTTGCATTGAATATTTCTTGTCTAATGAAATTGGCTTTGAAACGTGAATGCGTACATATTTGCCGAATAATATCTTTGATAGGTTGCCTTTAAGTGTTGGTCGTTAGAAATATAGAAAGATAGGTATAATTGGCATGCGCTATAGCTTTTAAGTTTCCCAATAGATCTTTTATTCTATAGTGTAAACACGGATTGT
Source organism: Phorcus lineatus (assembly GCA_921293015.1). Taxonomy (NCBI): domain Eukaryota; kingdom Metazoa; phylum Mollusca; class Gastropoda; order Trochida; family Trochidae; genus Phorcus; species Phorcus lineatus. The sequence goes on from OV121093.1 coordinate 45,583,089, forward strand.
GTCGGATTCTCTATCACAAGATTCCGAGCTGATGGCCTCTTTATTTCTTTTGAATCATCAGATAACTTTTTCAAACATCTACGTATTTCATTTGGAAACAGATGAAATATTAACTGAAGATGACAAATAACTTTTGTAAAGAATTAACTTAAGGAAACTAATAATTCAAAATTGCTCTACCTGGGCTTAATATTTGCAACAGCATCCATTTAGATAGAAACAACAATAAAATTATGAATATCTTGTATTTGATACATAATTTCCTTACTCATTCAAAAATATGTTCATGGAATACTATATTATTTTCTGAAAAACCTAAGAAGAATAAGTTTTTTTATCACAACCATTTGACATAACCTTTTCAAATACTCTTCTGTTAGTAAATCATCACCTTCATAGTATCTCAAAACATTTCGCTTTACTTCTTAAGAGGCTGGACAAAATCTACCAAGCAGTACCTCTGTAATTGAACTGGCTGATTGCATAACACTTCCTGCTTGACACCTGGCCTTACCGGACACGGGTCAGTTACTAATGAGACGAAGGAGACAAACATGGCCGCCATCAACATAAACGACTGTAGATAATCAGCTGAGTAATTAAGTTCGTAGGCAGTTCTTCAGTAGAGGATACCAAAGTAAGTACCCCTTTACTTCATCAAACTCACTTACATTGCTCTTATAAACTGTTTTTTAAACTTCCGTGAGAGAGCTGAATAAAATCATTCTTAAATGTTGGCTTCACACCCAGTCGAAATGAGTGTTTTTAATTGACAAGCTTTATGGATTGGTGTGTTTATAAGAATGTTAAATTTTCATTGCCATCAGGTTTGTATGTATTATGCTGACCTGTATATAGATGAGTCACTCTTTATTTAACAATTTTCAGCCGAAGATACGACAATGTTTACACAGGGGTGCACTGAACCATGAGAGCCGTGAGCTGAGACAAAGGAAGTGGATTATGCAACAGGTAACGTCACAGTCAGCATGCTGACCTAATTCTTGAATAATAAAGCAGTATACTACTTAACTGTTTAGATTGGAAAATTCAATGGGTAATGCAGCCAAGGCAATTGGTGATCTAAATCGATTGCTTTGTTTAATCTACTGTAACTGCACGTGTTTTGATATGGGAGTACTTGCCATCAATTGCTTTTGACTTAGAATAAGAATTTATTTTGGGATGTCATATTTCCGTCGATTTCTACTACATATTTTTGTTTTCATTGAAATTAATGTAGGTTTTCTGTCTAATAGTAGAATTTTAACAAGATGGGAAAAGTAACATTTGCTATACCATGATTCAACTATACTTTCGATTTCAACTTTATGTTTGTGTTTTTCTTTGGATATTATTTAATGTGCAAGCCTCAAACTTAATGGTTTTCCTTTAATCAACTTATAAGAATATTGTAAAATGAGATATTTTTAAGTATATTATTTTGCTAGATAAAAATGAAAAAATTGGTTTTTAAAACTCTGCTTGACTTATGTCAACTTTTAGAAGATTAACTATGTTGCTGATGTTAATTTTAGGCGTGAACCATGCAGGTACATACAGCGCTCACAGTAATGCTTATTCAATGTGAGTTGCTCTCTATTTACCAATTAGTATTACTATTGTAAGTTTTACTGATATTACTCTTTGTACTGGGTTTCAAGTTGGGCAATTGAAGACGTTGCCTGCTGTGAGAAATAATTGTTGTGGTTTAAACATAGTTTATTCAATTTAAACATACAGTAAGTTCCTTACATACAATATTTGGTCCTTTTTTTTCAATACTCAAAACAATGGATAATGTATGAACCTGAAATAACTGTTAAACCTATATACCGATTCTAATGTCATCAAATCTTTTGTTATCTACAAATTATAATTTTATGACGGCTTTGTAACAGATTATTACTTCATTTTTATTATTTTACATGTCTTATTGGTTTTTGTTGTTGTGGTGATGAATCCAACATATTTCAGTATAACTTGAAAATGACATTGCTGATTTTTATCGAAATTCAAAATAAGAGATATATCAATTTTATTTTCAATTCAATTTGCTTATCTGAGGTGTTCACTGAAGCAACAAGGAGGGTTGCAAGTCCGAAAGTACATTCAATTGTTAAATAAGCATACAGATTGATTGTTGACTTCCGACCGAGTTAATCCATTTAGCAATTGTGTGTTGTTAGTTACTTTCCCCAATTGAAATGTATGCTTGCCAAAAGAAGTAACTGTGGAAGACTGAATGTTCCTCAAATTCATGTACTCATATGAATATTTTAAGTATCCATACAATTGTTTTCTGTTTCAGAATAAAGACCAATCCAAAACATCTGAAAAGTGAACAGGTTGAATAGTGTATATTTTGCACTTTTGAATATTTCCCGCTTACATTTTACCTTGTAGGTATTTTAACCTTTCATGAATGTTTTTGTCTTTATTGCAATAAATCTTTTAAGGTAATTAATGTGTTTGTTCATTGTACAACATAAATAACACACAATAAACGCTACATGGAAACTAATTTGAAACCTACGATAAACTTACAAAACACATAAACCAAGTTGAAACCTACAATATATAACGATATGGAAAACAGTTTGAAACCTACGATAAACTAACAAAACACGGAAACCAAGTTGAAACCTACAATAAACCTGAATATGGAAACCAGGTTGAAACATCCAATAAACTGACTAAACAAGGAAACCAAGTGGAAATCTACAGTAAACTAAAATCACGGAAACCAAGTGGATCCTACTTGGAGGAGTGTGTAAAGAACGGTGATGGATACCATCCGGATCTGGGGCAAAAGTAAGTTTCAGTTTCATGGAAACAAACATGAAACTTCAATCACGGAAACCAAGTGGATCCTAACTGGAGGAGTGTGTAAAGAACCGTGATGGATACCATCCGGATCTGGGGCAAAAGTAACTTTCAGTTTTCATGGAAACCAACATGAAACTTCAATCACGGAAACCAAGTGGATCCTACTTGGAAGAGTGTGTAAAGAACGGTGATGGATACCATCCGGATCTGGGGCAAAAGTAGGTTTCAGTTTTCATGGAAACCAACATGAAACTATAGAAACCTATCTGGATACCAAGTGGAAATACTGGTTTCAATGTCGTTTCATGGTGGTTTCAGTGATCCGGAAACCAAGTCATTTCTGTAGTGGAAACAGTTGGTTTTTCAAACTCTGCTTGACTTATGTCAACTTTTAGAAGATGAACTATGTTGCTTATGTTTACTTTAGTGTGAACCATCAACATACACACAGTGCCTGACAGTAATGTTTATTCAATGTTTATACCAATCAGTATTACTATTGTAAGTTTTACTGATATTACTCTATTCACTGGGTTGCAAGTAGGGCAATTGAAGACATTGCCTGCTGTGAGAAATAATTGTTGTGGTTTAAACATAGTTTATTCAATTAAACATACAGTAAGTTATTTAAATTCTTCGTAACAGATTATTACTTAATTTTTATCATTTTATATGTCTTATTAGTTTTTGTTCTTATGGTGATAAACCCACCATATTTTCGTATAACTTGAAAATTAAATTGCTGATTTTTATCGAAATTCAAAATAAGAAATAATATCAATTTCATTTTCAATTCAATTTGTTTATCTGAGATGTTCACTGAAGCAACAAGAAGGGTTGCAAGGCCGTAAGTACATCCAATTCAATCCATATAGCAATTGTGTGTTGTTAACTACTTTCCCTAATTGATATACATGTATGCTTGCGAAAAATAGTAACTGTCGAAGATTGAATGTGTCTCAAGTTCATGTACTCATATGAATATTTTAAGTATCTATACAATTGTTTTCTGTTTCAGAATAAAGACCAATCCAAAACATCTGAAAACTGAACAGGGTGAATTGGGTATATTTTGCACTTTTGTAGATTAATTTTGCAATGAATAGCTAAAGGCATTTCTCAACCATCATATGCATATATTTATATTCATAGCTGTCATAAAATAAATATTTCAATGAAGATTGGAGATTTAATAAAACGTGATTGTAAATTTACGTTTTCCTACAACTCGTTTAAAGATGAATTCATTCTTCGAAATTGTGCTTTTGAATAAATGTTGAAAATGAATTGATTAGTAGTAATATTTTCTATAAAATGTTTTTATAAGAGGAATGCTTTTTAAAAGATCGGCATACACTGTCAACCACCATAAATTCACATTACATTTTACCTTGTAGGTATTTTAACTTTCCATGAATGTTTTTTTGTCTTTATTGCAATAATTATTTTATGGTAATGAATGTGCTTGTTCATTGTACAACATAAATACTACACAATAAACACGACATGGAAACCAAGTTGAAACTAAGGACCTTGGAATCCAAGTTGAAACCTACAATAAACATAGATATGGAAACCAGTCTTAAACCTACGATAAACTTACAAAACACGGAAACCAAGTTGAAACCTACAATATATAAATGATATGGAAACCAATTTGAAACCTACGATAAACTAACAAAACACGGAAAACAAGTTGAAACCTACAATAAACCTGAATATGGAAACCAGGTTGAAACATACAATAAACTGACTAAACATGGGAGCCAAGTGGATCCTAATTGGAGGAGTGTGTAAAGAACGGTAATGGATACCATCCGGATCTGGGGCAAAAATTACTTTCAGTTTCATGGAAACCAACATGGAACTTCAATCACGGAAACCAAGTGGATCCTACTTGGAGGAGTTTGTAAAGAACGGTGATGGATACCATCCGGATCTGGGGCAAAAGTAACTTTCAGTTTCATGGAAACCAACATGGAACTTCAATCACGGAAACCAAGTGGATCCTACTTGGAGGAGTGTGTAAAGAACGGTGATGGATACCATCCGGATCTGGGGCAAAAGTAGGTTTCAGTTTTCATGGAAACCAACATGGAACTTCAATCACGGAAACCAAGTGGATCCTACTTGGAGGAGTGTGTAAAGAACGGTGATGGATACCATCCGGATCTGGGGCAAAAGTAACTTTCAGTTTCATGGAAACCAACATGGAACTTCAATCACGGAAACCAAGTGGATCCTACTTGGAGGAGTTTGTAAAGAACGGTGATGGATACCATCCGGATCTGGGGCAAAAGTAGGTTTTAGTTTTCATGGAAACCAACATGGAACTTCAATCACGGAAACTAAGTCCCCGTCCCCTACCCATGATGCAGTCGGTGCCATGCTAAAATCAGAATTCCTTTCGATTTCAAAGTTTTATGATCTTGAGGCTAAACCAGCTATGAGGATATTCCAAATTCTGAAAATTGTGTTAAATCATTTCATTGGTGAGGGAGGTTTTTGCCTTGATGTTGACATGGTTAATGAGGAACATTCAGACAATTTTGAATTAAAAAGAAGCTAATGAAATCGAATTAAAAATATTGGAAATTGAGAAAGAAATTGAACTTAAAAAGCTTGGAGCTTCATCTCCTCCCTCAACCCTGCCTCTTTTAACATTACAAGGCACGTCAGACTGGTCCTACCTTTCAATGAAAAAGAAGTAGAAAAATAGTTTCTAAATTTTGAAAAGGTTGCTGAACCTCAAGTGGCCAGTCATGGACTATGCTATTGCAAACTGTGTTAAAGGGTAAAGCTCAGGATGCATTTTCGGCCCTTTCGATTGAGCAAAACTCAAATTATGATTTTGTCATAATGACCCTTCTGAAAGCTTATGAGTTAGTGCCCGAATCTTATCGTCAGAAATTGTGGAACGCTCATAAAAGGGACAATTATACTTTTGTAGTGTTTTCTAGAGATAAGGAGACTTTGTTTGATACATGGTGTGGTTCTAAAGAGGTTCCAGATTATGCTAATTTGAGGCAGTTGGTTTTGATGGAGGGTTTTAAGCAGTGTGTAAATTCTGACCTTAAGACTTATTTTGATGAGCAGAAGGTTGATATTTTACGTGAGGCAGGGGTGTTGGCAGATGATAATTTTTTGACTCACAAGAGTTCTTTTCGGTCTCCGGGTAACTCTAAGTTTTCTCACCATAAAGGTTTTTCCCCTAGTAAGACTTCTGGGTATGCAGGTTCTAAAGGTGATAAGACAAGTTCAAATTCTCCTGACAAGCCATCACATTTTCAGTCTAAGCCTAAGACTTCCAGTGATTCTGATCCTGTTTGTGCTTAATGTAAGAGGCCAGGTCATTTGATTTCTGCATGTCCCAAACTCAAGTTGAAGAATCAGTCCACAGGTTCCCCTAATGCTTTTGTGTCTATCACACCTAAGCCTTTCTTTTCTGGTGGTTCTGAGGAGAGTGTTGATTAATATACTAGGATTATGGGAGATAATTCTACCCCAATGCCCGTTATTATTTTGAGGGATAATGGAGCTCTTCAATCTCTGATTTTGAAAGATATTTAGCCTTTTTCTGTCGAGTTTTCAGCTAACTCAGATGTTTTGCTTCAGGGTAAAAGTGGCAGTTCCCTTGCTCCTCTTCATTTTGTAAATTTGACTTCTGATTTGATTTCTGGTGAGGTGAAGGTTGGTAATCTCGACTCTCTCCAAGTTCCAGGTGTTGATTTGTTGATCGGTAATGATCTTATGGGTGGAAAAGTTGGTGCTGATCCAATCGTCACTGTTTGTCTGGAGAGATCATTTGGTAGAGAAAGGTTGGAGAAAGATTTTCTGTTTATTTTTCCTTCTTGTGCAGTGATTCATTCAATATCAAAGGACATTTCTTTCAAGACTGCTTTGCGGGATGATTTCATTAATGATTTGTCGGATACATTTATGGACCATTCTTTCTAACAGGTAGAGGCTTTGAAGGGAGGTAACTTTTCAGGTCTTCTTGTTGAGTCTGATAGTTTGTCTGGTGATGATCACATTCTGTCCAGAAAGCAGCTTATTAGTTTCAGGGTGAATATGTTGAGGTGCAGAAGTTAGCTTGTAAGTCTGTTTCTTTTGAGGAGGCTAGTAAGGTTCCAGTTTGTTATTACTTCTAGGATGGTGTTTTGATGAAAAAATATTGGTCGCCGGAAATTCCTGCGGAGGATGAATGGAAATTACATCACCAAATCGTAGTTCAAAAATTATATGAATGTCCAGTGGCAGGTCATTTTGGTGTAAACAACACTTGTGAGAAAATGTTGGCACATTTCTTTGGCCAAGTTTGAGAAAAGATGTGTCTGAATTTTGCAAAACCAATCATGCATGCCAAATTGTTGGAAATCCAAATAAGAAAATGCCTCCTGCTCCTTTAAAACCTATACCGGCTTTTGAATAACCTTTCAGTAGAGTTATAATTGATTGTGTTGGTCCACTACCTAAGACTAGGTCTGGTAATCAGTATCTTCTCACTATAATGTGTGCTTCTACCAGGTTTCCCGAGGCCATCCCAATTCGTATGAGTGTTGCTCCTGTTATTATCAAGGCTTCAATCAAGTTTTTCACCTTAGTTGGGTTGCCAAAGGTTGTTCAGTCTAATCAAGGTTCAAATTTTATGTCTAATGTATCTCAGCAGGCAATGCACCAGTTAAGAATTACACAGGTTAAGACAGGGCTTATCGTCAAGAGTCGCAGGGAGCTTCAGGGAAGTTTCATCAGACTTTGATGAATATGATCGAGACTTAATTTTTACTACTTATTCCTGGCCAACCAGTGAGAGCTATATATCAGGGTCCATACCTTATTGACAAAAAGGTTAGCGACACAGATTACATTGTCCTGACTCCTGGCCGTGGTAAACACAAACCTTTATGCCATGTAGACATGATAAAGAAAGATCATGATAGGGAACAACCAAAACAGGTTACATGTATCGCTACACTCTCCCCAGTTTCTGAAAGTACTGTCAATGATGATGTACATGTTGATGACATTGTTAGCAATGTGAAGTTTGATGATCCTTGTGATAACGTGTCACCCACACTTAGCAGTTCTGATGTGTTAGTTCACTATAATCAAATGGGGCTGAGTTTAGTATGTACTTTCATTTATTACTCGCTGAATTTTATCAAATAATTAACTTGAAAATCGCCGATAATACCATTCCTGACCAAACATTTCCGGGGTATCCTTCTGACATCATGTTTAAAAAACTATTACTTCTATGCCTAGATTAATTTTCAAAGCAATTCAGACTTTCAAGGTCCCCTGCAATTTGGTTGTCGAAAAAAACATGGTTCAGTTGTGGCTGCGTTTATGCTTAATATTTGTGTAACATACTATGTTAAGCGCACAAATCTATACTTTTTTTTGGATAACGAAAAAGCTTTTGACCGTATTTGGCAGGTTGGCAATGTTGGCGTAATGGGCAAAATGTTGAATCTACGTTACCACAGTTACACTTGCAATATCAACTTTGTTATGTATGACGGTAATTGTTCCGATAAGTTTGAAAGTAAAACAAGGTGTAGGACAGTGTAGAGTCCTATCTTCTTGGTTCTTCCTTACTTGCATAAATGATTATAAACTGACTTAAGATTTGGTAGCAGTGACTTATGTGTTTACAGTATTCATGTACCATCAGTTTTGCTAGCAGATGAAAACACGCTTTTGAGTACCACCCCAAAATGGCGTTTAACATACAATTTATCCCAAAGTAATGTTTTAGTATTTCGGAAAGGGAAACAATCATGCCAGGAGCTTCCATTCTCCTTTTGTCTTGATAACTCATCAGTAAAATATGTATAATTCATTCATGTTGTTTTACTGATGTGGTGAGTGTCAGCTAAGTATCTTATTTTGTCAAGAACAGCCTCAATGTTTTCACCTGTGGTGACATCAGATGGACCACCAGGACGGGGCTCGTCTTTAGTGCTTACTCTACCCTGTTTAGATGTAATGGTGCAATATGAAGGATGTAACATAGGTGTTTTGAAACGTATGTTATAAACTGCTAATCCCATCTCCAAGTAGTCCCTAAGAAATAATCCATAAGCTGTTGTCAAGTGACATTGTGTTGACAACTGAGTCTGTTCAGTATGTAAGACCCAGGTTTGTATTAATAAAGAAGTTTGTTCTCAGTCATCGACCTGGAGAGAGAGTTGAGTCTCAGCCACGGGACTGAGGAGTTGATTCCCAGCCAGCACCTGGCCATGGGCTGGTGACAGCCACGACCAGCCCATGTGAGAACGGCGCGTTGGGCGTCCTGAGGGTGCCCAGGAGAAGCGGGCGAGAAAGGTCGACGGCCAGATTGGCACAAAGTACTTAGAAGAAATAAACCCATGAAAATCCACATGCATCTCGTCTTCTTGTTGAATCTTACGAAGTGTGTGACTGGTGATTGTGCTTCAAGGAGCAGAGTCACCTAATGTTTGTAACATATTCCAATGAATTTCCTTTGGAGTGTATTTGTTTAAACTCAGATATTTGATAACAGACCTACATTCACTTTTCTCCATTTCGGTAAAATATGTGAGGTACCTTTGAACGGCAGGCTATTATATTCAATTGAAGAGTATGCGTGAGTGTCATGCCATTTACATGCCAGTGTCAATGAATATTCGTCATGCACGCACAGTATGGTTGCGTTTCAGGCATGTGTTCATATTCAAGCCGGATACTTTGGGGTCAACCCTCGTATTTTGTACCCAAGTATTGTGCTTGCCGTTTTCAATGTTTTGTCCACAGAATATGCATGTGATTATCTCTGTCTCATGACAATGGTCAGGTATATTGATAATTGTAAACTGTTATTTTACAAAATATCTTACAAAACGTGGATTCGTATGCTTCAATTTTCATTTATGCACCAACACACGCACTTTAGCAATAATATACTATGTACAGTACGAAAGTATGATCTGGTTAGAAATGTAGAACATTATGTAGAAACCGGTATCTTTCTATTAAAGACAATGTGGCGAAAATAGGATGAAAGTCCATCTTCTTCTTTGAATAAACCCAGTTGAAAATGAGAGTCTCCATAAGAGAAGATACATCTAAATACAAACACTAAGCATTTATAGACTGTAAAAGCTAACGGATAATAATAATAATAATAATAATAATAATAATAATAATAATAATAATAATAATAATAATAATCTGTTCATTTATGTAGTGCCAAACTCCACATCATGTATGCTCATAGCGCTGACAATAAACGAGAAATACAAAAGAGTCATTTGATATACTTTTTTTGTAGAGATGAGTTTTAAGGTGGCTTTTAAAGTTTTCGGGGGTTGGGGAATGCTTTAATTCATCAGAGAGAGAGAATTCCATTGAAATGATACTGTGTTAGGAAATGTTTGATCTTTCCAATATTGCGGAGATGGAAGATACATTTCCTACAAGGATCTTCATGGAGAGGTCACTGGAGGAGGACACCAAAATGTTTTTATACTTGAGGAAGGTTGACTAATATATTTTCCAACTGTAAACTGATCATGTTGTCATTTTCTAAACATTTTGCTTGGGCCAACAATCATTCTCTCTGTCTTTTGCTGATGTTTTTTTGTGAAGCATCCGTGATCCAACTAACTAGAACTTCATTCAGAAAGAAATTAATTCATGCATTCTTTCATGCTTAACGATAGTGACGTCATTTGACACAATGTTTGATAGCATTGTAGATTTATCTAACGGCGGTATCTTCAACAGACGTGTAATAAATATATCATTGCTTGAATAACATGCACAACTCACCAAACTAGGGTAATCGGTACAGCAATGGCCACAGCAGTGTAGTTACCTAAAACAAAGAAATTAAAAACATAGAACGGACACTTTAACCCATAGACATGTACACTCTTCTGAAATGGCTTAAAAATACCTGTGAAGCTAGTATAAACCAAGTAAAGAAGTTGTTATATTTCTATCATTATCAGAAATCTAACATCTGGAATTCTTCTCAGAGAAGCTAGTATGAATCATTGCTCTCTCTTGAATTGAATAAGTGATTTCACAACTTAGAAACAACTTTACGTCACAGATTCAAAGTTAAAATAAACAAGTTCACAGAAACGGATAAGCAACAGAAGCTAATCAAACAGTAGATTAACAAGCCGTGGGGATATCAATTTAGAATAAGTGCTTTACCGTTTAAGTCTTTTTGACACACATTAATAGAACTTAATGTGGGGGAAGGGGAATTAAAAAAAAATAATCTTGGCTGTCATCACTTCGAATTGTCCCGCTCTAATGTCTCTTTGTCCTAGTGATATAGCCATATCTGAAGATGGCAAGTGTTATTATGTTACACTGGGTATTTAGACAGTATTAGGTAAAATAGGTTAAGTTGTTTTTCGGACAAAATGGCGTCTACAACGGTGCACGTCGCGCAGTGACTAAACAACCCCTTTGATTGGTCGGAAAATATTTTGATTCACAGGTGGCGATAAGTTTATTCTAGGTGACACCTTTATTTATAAGTTTCTTACCAAATAATGTTTCCAAGAGTATCACTTTCTTTAACAAATATAGTCTTTTACAGTTACGAAAAAGTGATTTGACAATGTGCATGGCTGAAAACAGGACCAAGTGGACCATCTATGTAAGCAGGCACGTATTCGACTGAGTGGAAATAAAGTTACCTGATTCCGTAAAGATTATGCGGTTGAAATGAAGCGTTCTTACCTTCATTGTCGTATTTTTCACACATATCAAAGTTTGTTTTGTAGCCGCTGATGCATCCAGATGTACAGATCCCGTCATGTTGGTTACAGACCCCGCCCTGACAGAATGAGTTACACGTTTTGTTACATGTCAGTCCATGATATCCAGACACACACCCATCAGAACATTCTCCTGTTGCTCTGTTACATATCCCAAATAGACAGAATCCGCTACACTTGTAGTTACAAGTCAGTCCATGACATCCAGACACACACCCATCAAAACATTCTCCTGTTGCTCTGTTACATCCACGTTCGAGGTTATCACAGCCAGGAGAACATGGACGTTCACATAACTCTCCATGGAAACCAGCTGGACAGGTTTCTAAAAAGGAAGATGTAAAACAATCTGCAACCTCTCATAAGATTTGCATAACAGAATATAAAGCTGTGGAAATAGATGAATAAAATGACCTAATCATTTACGTCGTAGCAATTGTACTTATTGTGAGTTTGGTTTTCTGAAATACAGAACTAAGGTTTCAAAATATTTAACTTTTGAAAACCTAGCTGCTCTGTTACTTAAGACAACAATGAAATTAACATGTTGACTTTCAGACACACAAAATAAAATTTCATCGTTTCAAATCAAACAAATTTGAAAAATGAGGACGTTATATTAGTTTCTATGTATACTCTTAAAGTTACAGTCCATTATTTGTGAAATAGTATGACAGATTCCTTATATCTCAAAAATATGTCATTGGAATCTGATCGAACCAATCACTTGTATTTCACTGCGTATTGGATCCGAAAACACAGATGAATATTTCACTCAAATCAATCAGCAACGAGGTAAGAGTGTCTTCAGCACGAATTTATATTTCGAAGAGCCTCGGTTTTGAAAGTGAAAGGTTAGGGACAACAGTGATAGGTTTTCTGATTTCAGTGAGACTGATTCCAAATAAAACAAATTAAAACAATGAGCGTGTCTCACAACCAACCCCGACCATGTATCCCTGACCAATTTTGAAACTTCCTTAATGATTCAAGCAAAGTAGGTAATGCTTTCTGATATATCAGTTTTTAAAAAAATTCAAAACACAGTCAAAAACCCTGGAATTTACCAAAACTACAATGTCACTTGTTATATCCAACTGAAACTCATAATATAGAAAATTTTGGCCTTTACAAATACATGACGTACAAGAAATAAAGAAAAATTAAAAACACTGCTTCACATTTTTGCACTTAGAGGTTAGGATACATGTATAGAATTTGAAAAGATTCGGTTGAAAATGCTTTTAGCAATCTGTCAGACAAATTCTATCCTTAGGAAATGACAAGTTTCCAATCACCGAAAGCTTTAAAGTATTGAAATAATAATAAGAAATTGTGCACTGCAGCCCTTTGGCGAAACCGCATTTTAGCTGGTTTTGCTAGAAAGCAAGGGAAGTAACTCCTTTGGTTCACACTGAAGCTAGGCCTTTTGGTTTCGTATTCTAACTGAATAAATGAATTTGTACAAACTTAAAATCATAAAGTGTACAACATCTTTCGGCAAGTAATAAAGAATGGCCTTTTTATTTTTCTGGTGACTTCATACACAAATACAGCAAAATACAGCAAATATGAGAATGAGGGGCCGTACATTTTCAAGGTATGATGATATATTTTGCAAGAACAGTAATGAATTATTACACATTAAGGCAATTTGAGATACTATTTAATTTTTATCAAAATGAACTAAATGGGAACTGCTTTTTAAGATGATAGATGTATACACACGTTGCCGAAAGAAAGACAGTGCCATTTCATGAATAATAATGAGCCGTCTCATTGGTTGTAGTTGTGGTCAGGTCAAAGATCACAGCTGATTATCATTTGTATTCACAATTTCATTGGTTGAAGTACATAATTGTAACATGTCAGGTCAAAGAGAAAAAATATTAGCATAATCTTACGTCGTCAAAACATTAACAATAAAATGGACTTCAGCAAGACATTGTGGCAGAAATGACAATGTGTAATGTTGATGGGGAAAATAACGATATGAAATATATTACTTCTTTTTTCCATCTAAGGTGATTTCAGGAATTTCACATAGGTGTTAAAATTCACAGTTTGATATATTAATTTGAATATTTGAATTGATAATCCTGAACAGTTCAATGTTTTATCTCATGAAATGAATGTAAAAGTGGCTTCTGAAAGTAAGACAAATTACTAATTTGAAGGGAAGATAATTAATATTAAAAATGATATATTTTTGTATTCATCTAAAGAGATTTCAGTAATGTTCATTGTTGTTAAAATATTTCATATATTCGATATAACAATTTGAATGTTGATATTACAAATCCTGAATAGTTCACATCTTTTATATGATGTAATATATTGAAAAGTGCCGTTCGAAAGTACAAAAAATTATATCTTCGAAGCGAAAATAATTAAAAGTAAAAATGATATAATTCTGAATCCATGTAAAATGATTTCAGTAATGTTAGTATTTGTTAACATATTTCACAGTTTGATATAACAACTTTATTGTTTGAGTTTATAATCAGTTCCAATCTTATATAAGGAAATTGGTTGAAAAAGTACCTTGTGGCAGTAAGAATACTGAATTTTTATGAAAAATAATTGATATGAATAATTTAATATATTTATTTTTCCATCTGACGTGGTTTTCGTTATTTCAATTTTTGTTTCACACTTTGATATTACAATGTGCATTTTTTTTAATGTTGGACCAATGTCTTAAACTCATGTATGAAAAATATCAAGTGGTCCCGTCCATCATTTCTGATCCAACAGTAAATGTTGGATCATTTTCTTGGACTACTATAGGGAAAATGTCGAGCGGTCCAACATTTTTGAAAGCAGAAAAAACGCATGTCTAGACAAAAGAAGGGTCTAGACAAATACCTCACCTAAACATACATTCATGAAAGAGTAAAATCCACATATTTTGGGCCACAAGAGCCGTTACATACTAGGCAAGGCGCCCATGGTCCCAGATACGGGAAATGTTGTCATAGCTCTGCATGAGGGGAACGAGACCAGAGTTATTTCCCTTCCTCTCTCGCGAAGCAGCTATAAAGCGATTTCGTCGCCCTTTTGATAAATAGATATCATTTGCATCGGTAAAATAGTCTCTTTGTAATCGGTATATTGAGCTAAGGAAAAAAATGGATTTGCACCCCTCCTCAAAGGATAGATGGCATGTTATTACTTTGAAAAGTACCAGATAAATAGTTTGATGTAATCGCTCGGATTGAAGGACAGCCTGAATCGTTGGTATTAGTGTAAACCCTCAACACCTATTGGGGTCATTACAATGACGAGAGAATATACTTCTGTCAGCGCTTATTGATGTAGAAATGCTAAATCATTACACAGGGTTATGCTTGCTTATTTCATAGCACGATACACTTTATCAGTGAAAATTCAAATGAGTTTACATAGACAATAGAGGTCAGCAAACTTATATTTTGAAATAAATAACTAGTAGAGAGACTCATTTCTCAGCAGTGGTATTACCTTTTGTCTGACAAATGTCACAACCAGACAAACAATCGTCGAGTAGGTTTGCTGCTCTAGTAAAACAAGCTGTACACTTCTGATCACACTCGTCCCCAAAGTATCCTCGTCTGCATATGATGCACTGTCCAGTTTCTCTGTCACATCTGCTGTATCTGGGGTTGCAAATCTCGCTACAGTTACTTCCATAATGACGTTCAGGACAGTGAGTCACATTACAGGAATCACATTGTCTGTCACACGTCACACAGTCTCCTGGACAGGGTTCTGTACACTTAATATCACAGTAGCCTGGTTCACATCCATCTGTGCAGGTGACAGTTCCGTAGTTAATGTCTAAGTGACATCTCTTGTTCAAGCATCGAGACGGACATTCCTCGTCACAGTATTCACCGACATACCCAGGCACACAGCCGATGATGCACTCTCCATTGTCATAACAGCGTTCTTCAAGACATGTTGAACACAGTCCGAACACCAGCCAGAGATTGGCGAGCAGAATAAGACTACCTGCAAAACGCATACATGTATATGTATCATCCCAACTGCGGATCCGCTCCAAGTTGGGACGCGATCTCAAGTTGGGATGATACATATATACTCACTGACAACAAATTATGCACACTCACTTTCATTTACAAGAAAATGTTAGACACATGACAGCGTGTCATGTTAGTAACTTTAAGATATGATAGAATGAAAATGTAACAGATTAAGAAAGAAAACTTATCTCAGATAATGTTTCCCTTCTTTTGGATATTTGATGCTAAGTTATACTTCGACATGTCAGTATTTGTTAATGTAATATGTATGATATATTTCGTTCAAGCCGACAGATCACAACTGAGATATGTGCTAAAAGAAGCAAAATAGGTTTTTGAATATTTTGAATAGGCCAGGCTACATTCGTTCTTATTAACGGGAAATTCCAGAAATTCCATTAGAGTCGTTTTAAGTCTTGATAGAGTCCTAGATGCTTGTATGTTCATATCATTTAGTCGTCTCGATTCGTCTTGAAATCTAGGCAGGTTTAACTAGACGTATCAAATTGTGGTAGTTGTGTGTGAGTTGGTTAAATATGGATCTTCATCTGGACTGTATTGCCTTAAGATGCTACCCAGCAGGCATAAGACGTCTTATAGAAGTCTAAATATCGTCTAATCTGTGTTAACATTGTCAACAGTTCATTCTTCTTGTTCTTGTATTCTAATATATCCTCTTCTTTCTTATTCTTGTATTCTATGGTTATATCTCCCTATTCTATTCTTGTATTCTAATATATCCTCTTCTAATATTACATCTTCCTATTCTATTCTTGTGTTCTAAAATCTTCTTTCTTATTCTTGTATTCAAATATTACATCTTCCTATTATATTCTTGTGTTCTCATGTTATATCTTCTTGGTAAGGATTACAGATTGACTGAAACATTAACAAACTTTGTGTAAGTTAAGTGCCTTATGCAAATATTAAGTCAATATTTCTAAACAAAGTTATCCAAATTAGTAAACAAAAGATACCTAACTCTGGCAAAATAAACATGTGAAGTTCGAAATCTCTTCACCCAGAACATTTCATATTTTTTTTCTTATAAATTTGTACTTACATTTGAGTGTTATATATAATCTGATGCAAATATTTTTTTTACCTACAAAATTTATTGTAATATTCATATTAAGTGACAGAAATCTCTCAATGTTTAATTCCTAATTTTGGAAAATTTTGTTTATATACAATAAGCAAAGATAACATCTTTCAAACTGAAATATCAAAGCATTATGATAAAATTGTATGAAAGTGCAGGTCTACCTTTAGACGTCTAAAACGTCTATCCATTGTCTAGGCTTAGATGTCTAAATGTGTATGTTTCGACGTCTTGTCGATTTAGAGCCAATTTAGACGTCTAATAGACGTGGTTTAAACATATTTTATAACATAAAATGGGATCGGCAAACAAACCATATGGCTTATGTTAATGCCTCTCCCATACAATGCAAAAACTGTTGAAATAACACGGCATGCAATCTTGATATAAAAGTTCGACAAAACAATCATTAGTATGTAACATAAACAATTATGTGGCCGTTCATTCATCATTATGAAAATATTTTAAGAGTTTAACTGTTATTAAATCGTTTTGAAGAAGGAATAAAGTAATGAACAAACTCTAGTATTTTTGGTTTATTTCTCTCCCTTTATATGCGTTCCCAAAAAGTACACTTCTTGAATAAAAGACGTCAGACGTCTTGTGCCTGCTGGGTATGTTCGGCCGGCAGGAGCTCATGACTCGCTCATTTAAATATTATTCATATATTCAAATGTTTAAAATGATGCATGTTGTAAGTGTTGTAATGGTTTTAGATATGTTTGTCATTACCTCTTTATGAAAAGAGGAATATAATCATAACTTAGAAAATGTTGTTATCAAACAAGCTAACAATGTATACTTATTGTACGTACGCAAATACCATTCTAAAAAAAGTTATGTTTATGTTTATTATGTTTTTTATATTTAAAGGCGCTCTCACTTCTTGTTCATACCCCTGACTCTCTTGTTGAACAACGTTAGAAGCTAAAAGTGAAGCCTTGACTTTGCAGGAATGAATTGAGATGCTTCAACTTATCAGGAGCTAAGTTGGTCAACAAAGTAATCGTTGGTTTTCTGAATATGCTTTCCGTTTTAGTTGATTGACAGAACAAGCATACCATGTAAACAACTTTCTGTAGTGAAACCTAATCGGATTGAACATGAAAACTTTTATTGACACTGGATTGATAAT
This sequence comes from Phorcus lineatus, assembly GCA_921293015.1. NCBI lineage: Eukaryota > Metazoa > Mollusca > Gastropoda > Trochida > Trochidae > Phorcus > Phorcus lineatus. The sequence goes on from OV121093.1 coordinate 45,600,945, forward strand.
CATTTTACCTTGCAACCAAAAACTCACGTCTAGATACATTTTATAACAGAGGTTATCCTTTACCTAAAATCTGTTTATGTTTTATCAAATATCCATTGTCTTGTCGCTTTACCTGGAATGCGGATTATTCCGTTCCATCCATTTAGTTGAGTTTTTGTATGCACCTGACCGGAAGTTATTAAAACGAGCATGGTTCAAAACGAAACTGTTTTGTGGTGCTTGCTAGATAATTCTGAATCAGTGAATATGTTGGCCAAAGTACTGATTAACACCCATGTTTCAAACTAAGTTCATGCGTACCAATGAAATAGCCAGCATGCATCATCTTCAGACTTTCGGGTACTGGTGATCTGAAATTCAAACAAAGTATACTGCATGAACGATGATAAATTTATCACATGTTCTACACACACACACAGATATATATATATATATATATATATATAACACATTTGATTCAGAGTGGTTTCATAACTATTCATGACTAGGAAGTGATATAAATTGGTCTCTAACTGCAGTCAGCTCGATGAGGTTTTTAAGTGGAATATTGCTCCAGCTTATCTGGGTGGTCTCTGGTATGTATTTCTACTTTCATACCTTATTTATTCATAATAACACTTTTGACAATCTAGATTATTAAAACCCTAACAGGCTGGTCTCGTATTGATCTCCCATTACATATTATTCATATATCATTATTGCAAGCAAAGTAACAATAAAGGATTTTACAAAATTCTATCAAAGTGTTTTCTGTTCAATAATCCACAAGCCAAGCCCGAAACATACATCTCTCACTGCGACCTTCATGATAGCAAGACGGTCACATAGTTGTGACAGATGCGACCGTTTCAACTTTCCAAAGTCAAAGTCCACCAAACAATAGCTAAAATTCAGTCACCTCAACTATCTTATGTTCATATCTTATTTTCTATCATTCATTTCATTGCAAACAAGTTAACAAACGAAGAACGATTTCGATATTTAACACTGACCAACATAAATCTAAGTATCGAATTTATCATTATGAGGACCGTTATTTCATCTTTTAAAGTTGGCTTGATAAATCACTTTGGCCCAAATCAGCGTGTGATCAGTGTCAATTTTACTCTTTGAGTTCGTACATTAACACTTACTTTTATATCAACTCCCATGGTACTTTACGGAAATAACGATTAACGAAAATAAATTCAAATGCAAGCGACGCGGAGATTTTTTAAGTTTGATTATAAGATCACTTAACCTCGAGTGTTCGTTCCATGTTGGCAACATTCGACGTGAGGCGGAACATCGTGAAAGGAGTGAGTAAGTGTGCTAGTGTCGGACACTGTTTTCACTATTTAAATCTCCAGCTAAATGGGTTGTTTTATCCATTATTTCACTTTATTGACTGACGTGATTTAAAAAAGATGTCTTCATCACTGGTAAAGTCACCTGAACACATGAAGGTATAGCAAGCATCCTTGGTTTACCAAACATAAAATGTAAGTACTGATATTTAAAAAGGTGCTTTTCAGTTTTATATAGATAGCAATGACCGCAACATCCCTTTGAAGAATAAAGATGACGTAGTAATAACTGTTAGAACGTCAGAAGCGCTCGCGAAATGACGTCTTTGTATTGTTGCCGTTGTCGACGAAATCCGGGTTGCGGAAAGCATAACATTACATTTGGAATACCCGTGTAATTTTTTTTCGATCCTCATATTCGTTTTCTTGAAGTAAATAACGTGTGACGAAACAGTTATTCAAATGCGCTTATTGATGCAATAGCGTTTAGGATTATATCTCGTTTATGGTCTTTATCTGTCTCAAGCATGAAAAGCATGTAATTGTTTTTAAAATTGTCAGTTTTATGGCGTTTTCTAACAGAACTTTAATGCATAGCGTTGTTTGTATATTTACTTACTGAGAAGATTCGTTTTTCACGGGAATGAATACAGATCAGATGATCGATGTCACTTACCACAGCAGTACTACGATCTCTAAATGACAATGCTTTTCTCATTCCATATTGGCAATATATTGAATAGCCAACGCAGCACGAGTGATTACGGGAAATATTCACTGGTATTTATAATGTTCAGTCAGTCCTCAAGGTTCGTGACTTAATTCAACTCGTGCATATTTCCTGCAATAACTCATACCAAGTTGGATAGTCTTATAGTTACGGCTGATTGATCACACAAACATCTTATTTTATGGAAAGTTTGACATTTCTTATCAAACAGTTTACTCTCTCCTTGTAAATACACGAATTAATTCCTTCTTAATTATTATTATCTATCTATTATTCTATCGTAAATATATCAATCTCACTTTAAAGCAGAATACCGACTCTGAAGTTACCTTTTTGTCTTGTAAAATCATTTCGAGTAAACAGATCAACTTCAAATGTGAATTGACGCCTTGTGAATTGAGCAAATAAACCAATCAGAATCGAGTATCAAGTGATTTCATGTTACAACCCAGCAAACATGACCCTTCTTGGTCAATACTTGCACTGTACTGGTTGATAAAGGCATCCAGTACTAGCCCGATTCAGACATCCAGTACTGGCCCTGTACCAACAAGTGTCCCAACAGCATATGGCTTAGTACTGGTACTTGACAAATATTTGGCCAGTAGAAAGTAACTACCGGATAAGTGTAATTTCATTTACTGACCTAGTACAGGTTAGCCCATACGCTTCTTGGAGTGGGCTGCCTCAGTATTACGCCAGCTCTAGAACAATGCCATTCCAGTACTGGCCCTATTTAGTTTGACTTTTACAGTTCAGTAATTTGATACATCGAAACCGTAGAATTTTATATGAACGTATTCTCAGAAATCAAGGTGGATCAAGATAATATTATTGTTTTTACGCTGTGCCTTGTTATATTGTCAATTGAACTATCTATAAAGTAAGAATATATATATAGAAAGCGACATTTCCCTCACGTTTGTGGCTGATGTCGGCAAACTGTTCAGAGGATATACTTTTGAACTGTCTCTTTGTTAGACCAACAAATTGGTTGTTCAAATTTTGCAAGTTAGTAGATAAACTACATTGCAATATTGACGAATGTGTTTTGCCTTTTGCCTTTTGCCTTTTGCAGAATACTCTGTTAGTTATAAAACTTTTGGAACAGTCTGAGGTATTAATTTGACTACTTATTTTGGAGTTCTGATGACTCAAAATAATCGGACGCAAAGGTTATGACTAAACAAACACACAGCCTTCTATCCTTTGTGGTCCTCCAGTCTCTATATTAGCATTGTTTCAGTAAAAAGATAAGGCGCCCCCATAGTTTATTCACAATAAACATTGGTTTCTTAATGACATTACAAATCATTCGTCCAAAGACGTCAACAACAATAACGATATGACGTCACCAGTTATTGTGATTTATTTCATTTACATTTGTTCTGGTTAAAACATTATTTACACGAGTTACAATTGACATGCTTGAAAATAGATAGAGTAGCCTTTACCATAAATATGTTTCGTAATGAAGTATAATTTGCAATTCTCAAATTATTATTAGAGACAAATAACTCAGTATTTGGCCTTGTGTTTTAATTGTACTTTTTTAGCAAAACACAGGATTTCGAGGGTTACTCTAATTCTTGATCAAATAATTCAGTTTCAGGGCCCTGTCCAGAGAACTGTGAGGTGATTCAGAACCCGTCTCTTCTGACGTGTAATACAGACACCGGAGCCTGCTTTCGAGGGTGTAAAGCTGGTTACCATGGAAGAACATGCAACATGAGCTGTGATACCAACTGTCAATTGGGGACATGCCAGCAGCGAGATGGTTCCTGTTCCTGTGAGCCAGGATACACCTTCAACGCTGGGTCTTGTGATTTTCAAAAAGGTTAGTTAACAATTAAGTGGTAAAAAATAATTTCACTTTATCGTCAAGGTTTTTACGTAGGCTCTAGTCGATAGGTATCCAGTGTAAACGTCTCAAACGAGAGTTGAATGGTATTAGCCTCATTTGACTCAAGAGCTATTTGGGCCTAGCCTCATGTTGACTCTACATTGATATGTCACCATGGGACGCCGGCTTCGAAAGGACTTCATTAAGCCTAAAATGACTCTATCAAATCGATCTGTAAAATCAAGTCCTCTTGGTATATTACTTTTAACCACTGTGGATTAAATCAGTCTTCAAACACTCAAGAGTTAAAAGAGGCTAGTCCCAAAATACGAAGGGAAGTCAATTTCTTTATTGAAGTGAGTATAGATACACCCCTGAAGACATTTTCGTTGATGTCATTATTGAGATAGGCCATCTTACGACAGTTGACAGACATAAACAACTGGTGTTTGACTTACAGTCTGTTGTACACAGGTACTCTCCTGAAATCATGGAGAGTTATAAAACTGCTCATCGTGCGGATATCATGTATCTCACGAAAGCAAGGAGGGATGAATGCGACCGTATTACATAAATGTATGACAAATGAGTAGGGTAAAAAAGTCCCTCGATATTCTACTGTTGCAAATGTCAACTGAGTTTAAGCGAGGCCGCAACTCCTTCGACAATGACACATGCTGAGGACGGCCTGTTGAAGGATTAATGATTACATGGTTACACTGGTCCAGGGCTCAAACATGTCGTTAAATAAGGTAGACGAGATGTTTGCAGAGTTTCGCACTTCTCATGGAACCGTTTGCACCATAATTCATGAGCACTTCCACAAGGTGTCTGCAGGAATGGTGCCAGGAAAGTTTAATGCGCAAGATCGACACCAGAGAGTTGAATCCAGTCCTGAGCTTCATTCACAAATAATATCAAGTAGGCCATGAAATATTAGAAAACTGCATAAATTTGTTTGATATAAAAAAGAGCACATAATTTTCAGATATAAAAAAGAACAATTTGCTCCAAAGCTTATCAGCCTTTGTAGTGTTTCTGTTCAAGACCAAGATGAAATCCATAAGGTAAATTATATATTACCAAATATTCCAGTGTCATTAGACAAGATCGATGACTTAACACAAAAGTGGAGGAAAGTCAATAAAACCGCAACATATTCCTTTAATCATGATACAAATTAGAAAACAGATTATCTTTTTAAATATCAGTACAGGAGTAACTATATTTTGATTCATTTATACACCCTTATACATGTATGTTTGCTCTTTCAAATTCTCCCTGTAAGAACTAAATACATTTAAAACACCTTAAACAGGATTTAAATCTGCAAAAAACATCCTCCCAATCTTTCTTCCTCAATCTTCCTACTTAACACTCATCCATCCCAAATTAACATCAACCAAAACCCTACAAATTTATTAAGCATATATTAGCACTAGTAGACCGCATATCACAGAATCGGTTCTTATAAAGATGGCAAACCTCAACGTTATTACTGAAAATGTATTCAAAGTTCACCATCTATCGAACCGGGGGCAGGATAGCAAAGTGATTAGCGTGTTCGGTTTTCGATCAAGGGTCCATGATTCGAATCCCGCCAGGGGCTCGGCATCTTTTTCGGCAGTAGAGAACTGTTCAACACCCAGTCAGGTTTGGTTACAATGCTACACTGAATTTCGGCGGTAACACCAATGGTTCGCTAGTTCCAGCCGATGCTCGCAGGTTTTACTGCAATGCATAGCCTCAATGATGTTTCGGGCTTTCTCCCTGAAATAATACTACTTGCCACGATTAAAGTGAAATACCCTCAAAAGTGGCGTTAAACCCGAGGTCACCTCACCTCTTTAGAACCATAAGTTTTACAACTTTAATCCATGCACGACCCTTCAGCGACGATTCTAGAGATGACAGCATCAAAATTTGCAATAACACTTCTCAAGTCTTCTTGACATGTCAGATAGGGTCGTTGAGATTTCGGCGAAACACAAATGAAGGTCATTCCCGATAATTGAGTTGCAAATGCCATCTTTGACTCCTTGTGTGATCGTTGATCTGTATAATTGTCTACAATAAGAGCTACTGACATATATGAAACAAATAATGCGGTTTTTCATCGTGTTATATTTGAAATCAACTGAACAAAACCGTCGAATGTTTCAACGCACAATATCTACCTAGTTGATATTTTTTAAGTCAATGAAATTAGGTTCTCACTTGTATCCGTACTTGTATCTTGTCCAAATTGACTAAATATTTATTAGAGCTATATCCTTCTATTGTCATTAGGTGTGAGCTGCGAATCAAATGATCATTGTCTTAACAACACATGCCGATATCCTGGTAGACCGGATTGTTTGGAAGGTTGTAAACCCGGATGGTTCGGCAAGTTTTGTCAGCAGCGTTGCTCTCCTCATTGTAACTGTGACGAAGTGACCGGGGACTGCAACACCTGTATCCCGGGATGGTATGGAGCAGATTGTAGATCTGACTGTAGTCCGGGTTGTGTGAATAAGAACTGTCACAGGAATGGAACTTGTGTCTATGGCTGCATAACTGGAACATATGGAGATCAATGCGACCTGAAGTGCTCCAAACTCTGTGTGTCCGGATGTGATCAGCTGTCAGGAGACTGTGTCCAGTGTGAAGCAGGTCGGTATGGTCAAACATGTCAGTTCAGTTGCAGTGCTGGATGTGCAGGGGCCAACAGTGACTGTAATCGAGACGGAATATGTACTAATGGATGTCTGCAGGATTACTTTGGAGAGAAATGTGAGTCCAAATGTTCACAGCAATGTGTTGTTGATTCATGTGATATGAATGGAACATGTAGCACCTGCAACAATGGATTCTTTGGAACTCGGTGTAACGGAATTTGTCCTAACTGCAAAGACGACGTCTGTAATCAGATGACAGGAAAATGCATCAAGGGATGTGAGAGCGGCTTCTATGGATCCTTCTGTAACCTGACTTGTGAGGACTGTACAGGTGGAGACTGTAACAGGGCCACTGGGGAATGCAGGCATAAAGGTATTGTATTGCATCTGTTTATCTTGAAGTTTAATAAGTCATTGTCACGTTATTGCAAGTCATAGATTTAATATATATTCAAGTAAGGCAAATACTTCATCACATATATGTGTGTTCTATCTAATGTATGCAGTCACATGGAATTTAACCTGACCTGATGTGAAGTTACATCTGCTGACACGTGCACTAGGCGGCTGACTGCAATGGACAGGCAACGTGCATGTTCTTTCAATACACTGGCCTGTCTTATTCTATGTCTTTTGTTGTATTCTGATGAGGGTAAAGGTGTGACGAAGCTATATGTATTTGGTTCAGGACGTTAAAGCAAAGCAAAGCAACGTTTCAAAAACTTGATTGACATTACTAAAACATATTTTCACCATGATCAGTGCTAGTTTAGTATGACATACGACGCTTTGGAGCAAATTTAGAACTTCAATGTTTGCCTTCCAAAAAGAGGCACTGACTTTAAAACATGCATAGGTTGCCAACAAGATTATATGTAAATACTCAGGTCAGAATATAAGTATCTGATGATATTAAAGAAGTTGTACATGTCACACTCAAACGTTAGTAAGCAGTGATGCATCAGATGTCGTCTATGATTTAAATTCAGACGACCAGGGACACCAGTGGAGTTCAGTGCAGTCCTGGGTCGGTGGGGGCGTGGCTGTCGTCATCCTCATCATCATTGCAGTATATGTGTCCCATCGCTTGAAACGGTAAGTAATAAAGGTGAGCTATCACTCAAACCTATAACCATAAAAGGTTCTAAAAAAATAAAAAATAAAATAAATTGTTGTAAAATTGTGCTAGCTGAATATGTAATCATGAAAACGCATGCCACAGACAGTTATTTCGTTGGTGTTTAATCACTCTAAAATGAAATAATCTATCAAAGCTAAAATTTTCTTTTCTTTTGTAGAAATAAATTATTAAAATTCAAAAGTAAATCTTTAACTTGTAAAATGCGTTTTGTCATTACGATTTGGGTTACAAAATACGAGATAAACAATGTATTCTTGAGGTTTTTTTTATGAAGGAGCAGAAAATGCATTGTTAGTGGCCTTTTAAATAAATAATTTATGTACTTAAGGTTACATAGAAACTATTATTTTCCTACAAAACAAAGATAATAATACGTAACCATAATTATACTACCTTTCTTTATCCTTGACTTGTTTGATTTGTAATGTTTTTACAGCACATTGTTGATAAAAATTGGCAAACTCTTAAAGGTTATGAAACTCAAACTTTAAAAGTTGGAGGTGTGCACGAACAATTTCATAGCAACGTAAATATCTTGTGGCTCATTCCTAAACTAAAAATAAAGAATTCCCCATATATCAGGTTGATACTGAATTGAACAAAACAAACTATGAAATGAAGCGTCACCAAGCAACAATTATAAGCTGGTCGAGAAATTTAATTCGTTCATATAGTTATAGTAAATAAGATTTAGGAAACACTAGTTTTTAGAAGTAACCTTATGGATCATTACTTTTAGATTTAAGCCATTTCCTTCTTTATCTGATTTTTTGATGCCATATCAAAAGCCGATTTGGTTGTTGTTGTTTTTTATGCCACAAGTGATATAACATTTATGTAACCATGTTTTTCCTGCAGGATTCAGGGCGTTGTCTACGACACTGTGAAGTGGAGGAGAGGTCCTCCCTCTGCTGAACAAAATGTCCAACCGGTTCTTGCTGAAGGACACTTTGAACTCGAAGAACAGGTAACAATACCTCCTGAAAGGGTATGCCAATTTTTTCCGATCAGACAAACAAGCTACATTGAATCTCGACACAGTGGCAACTTTGGAAACCTTCAACCACAACATCAATTGCAAGTTGCTGGAGTGCCTCATCAACAGGAAGACGAGTCACAGGGGGCAGCTGCTCCACCTTCAGTGAGACTGCTACAGAAGTTCAAACGACGCTCTAATGAGTGGAACGAGAGACCAGATAGTTATGTTTCACCTCATTATTGTGAGGTGAACGAAGAGGGGATGGCCACAACTCAACAACCTGCCCAAGGAGCTCAAGCATCAACTTCTGTGGTGAAAACAAACCTCTTCTCTGTAGCAGCTGATGTACATGCAACTCGAGGGGATATTAGGATTCCGCCTATTGCTGAATGTTTCGGGCCTATTGGAACTGAGGACTCGTCACCTGACGTACAACCATTAGTTGAAAACTATGATCATCTCAATAGAGAGTGCATTCCAAGAATCAATGGAGCCCCTGTTTCCAGTTATACTCAAGATGATGACAAAGTTAGAACTAACCTTGCAAGCTCTGGTCAAATAAGCGGGGCAAGACCTGACGACTATATCGAACCTCAACACAGTGGTAACATAGTTCCATCTCAACAACAAATGTTATCTCCTGGGGCGTCTGATCAACAGGAAGACGAACCACAAACAGCAGTTGCTCCACCCTCAGACAGATTGCTACATGATGCCCTGACAGCCAAAGGTCCACAACCCGCTGAAGGCGCTGAAGCACCAGCTCATGAAGCAAACAGCTCCTCATTGTCTGTTATAGCTGATGTACAGACCGATAGAGGAGACATCAGCATTTCTCTCATTGCAGAATGTTTTGAACATACTGAGACTGAAGACTCGTCACCTGACGATGATTCCAAACCATATGTTGAAAACTATGATCCTCTATTTAGAGACCACTACATGGAGGATTAAATGCTGCTTACAAGGATAACTCTACATTTCACTGACGTTGAAATACTTCAAGTGACGCAATGCAATTATAACCTTTTTCCTGACCCATAATAATGGCCACATGGGTACAGCCTCATAAAGTTATTATAGTTTACAGAGTCATCTAAAAATGGTTTACAATGTGATCCCTAGCAGTGTCACAGGGGCAGCGGCATAACACCTGTTCTATAAAAGCCTTTAGAGTTGTTGGCCAATAACGATTAGGAAATACGAAATAGTGACTCAAGGACATTAGTGTCAGGACATGCTTATATTTCGTTTACATATTCATCGAGCGATTTGAGATCATGTACCTATTTTGAGTTCCTCATCTCTTAAAGCCATTAATAACAGATCCAATGGTCCAAATTGTTTTGAAAATTTCAACGTTTACATTTCTTGAATGATATTTACTTTAAAACAAGATGAAATGCTCAACGAACAGCTCAAGTTTGAAAATAATGAGACATGTTTGTACCTCAATATTGACAAGCAAGATTGTTGGTGCCAGTTTCAAAAGGCCAAGTATTATTCATTTCATTTGACTATTTGAATACTCTAAGTTGGTACATATCGACTCGGTAGTTTTGTAATTGTTTTCATTTTGTCGCTTTGTCATTTTGTAACCATTATTTTTTTAAAGCTGAGTTCCTGAAAAAAAATTAAAAATTGTGTTTTTTCTATTGATGTATTTGTTAAAGTTAAAAAGTTATGAAATGTAGAAATCCAATCAGTCAACGATATTATCGACATATATGGCCGTTTTGGACATTAATTACTTATACATACTCATAACGTATCTTAACTGTAAAGATGCTTCTGAAGACATGCTGTAACTCTGATTCACTACTTATATTTTACTTTTCTTTTGTTACACAGTTTCTACGTTGTTAAAGATATATATTATAGAGCTAATTGAACGATACTATATGTTACTTTCTAGTGACCGTAGCTTAGTCTAACACTAAGTGTATATATGCTGCTTATGTTTGAAATCACGCGAATATTTTTAAACTGCAAGTAAATTATGTTAATGGCTTATGTTTATGACGGGTAGAAAGTGTTGTCGAAAAATGTTAAGAATGACTTACAAGACCCATTCTCTCTCACTATAGTACTTAAACATGCGGTAACATTAATTGTTATTCTGTGCAAATTCCGATATATCTTCCCACTATAGTTTAGGTGAGCTTACAAACAGTTCCTTCTATTGACTACTAGTGTTACAATTAAAAAATCAACAAAACCCAAGTAGTTCTTAATCGTGATAAGACAATAAAGGTAGTATTAAAATTAAATATCCAACCATTTATCTACAGCTGCATGCGAAGAGTTCACTTGCCTATCGTAACGGGAATGTACCGAATTCAAAACATTTCTCTCTCTCTCTGTCTCTCTCTCTGTCTCTCTCTCTGTCTCTCTCTCTGTCTCTCTCTCTGTCTCTCTCTCTCTCTCTCTCTCTCTCTCTCTCTCTCTCTCTCTCTCTCTCAACTCACCAAACAATAGCGCTCTCTCTTTACTTCCCTTGTATACAATAAAGGAGTGTAGTGTTTTCTAAACCTCAGATTCGCCCTTTCTTCGATTATTCTGCATGAATTTCTTCTCATACAATAATGCAATACGCTGACAAATTGACACACATTTCAGCAACAGAGAAGACAGCTGATTACGGGTTAAAGCAGTATTATATATATAAATATCTTAGTCAGATATACGTTTGATGATATCAGAGTATCATTAGAATTACATTAATTCAGTTAACACAGTTTCAATGATACAAAGTGTAATAATTCATTAAGCAAGAATTTCAGTTCCTCTGTCATATAGTATACAAATGAATTATATAGTATATTAACTGCTTTAATGTCACACTAAAGCATTTCGATCATTTGCTGTAGCTTTGCTTTAAAAAATGGGAACACATATTTCTTAAAAGAGGTCATAAACACTTGTTTAACACAAAGTAGGCGAAATCCTCATAGTGTTATTCATTTGAGTTCTTTCTTACAAAACATAAATTAGTTACAACACTTGATTATCCATTTATCTTATGTAAATTAATAAATGCTGCGTATATTCGCGTCTATTATTACATAGAATTATTACATAGGACATCAATTAACATGTTTGAAATTCCATTTCACATCCCTATCTCTCTTTTTACCAAGGCACGTTTTTGAAGTTGTATGCTGAATATGTATTTAGTAATGTGTTTTGTCTAAGAGTTTGATAGTGATGGAAAAACTATCCTTAGATCAAACAGGATCTATAATGTTAAATCTCTGATCACAAATGTACATGAACCACCTAAACTAGTCCTGAATGTTTTCTCTATAAAGGCAAACTCTAACAGGTCCTGTTCACAGACATGAAATGATTTGTGAAAGTTGTAAGTGTTAGAAAATTAGTTGATCAATTAATTTCAATTAGTATCAAATAAAGTATGACAGATATCTAACAACGCGGCTGATAGTTATAGTTCTGTGTATACAGGCAACCTCTGACCGGCTCTGATCACTCAATGAATCGAGATATCAAAGCTGTAAAAATGTATTCAACTTGCTTTCACCAGTGATCTTATGTGATAATGTTTTTTTGAAAATGAAAGATTATTCTTTGAAAAGTTACCTGTCAACAAAGCAGGCACGAAATTTGATGGAGAGAACACTTTGTATGACTTGGACACTTATTTAATATCCTCTATATACATTTATGGCAGTTGTAATCACGTGACATATTTTAAATGCATATTTTCATACAGTTTACAATCAATATTAAACTACGCATATGGTTTAGATCAAACGGACTGGATCAAATCCATGCTTGTGTCAAAAATATAAAAAACATATCTGAAACTAGTCCTTTATAATATTTCCTTGTGAATGTAGACTCTGACTGGTCCTGATCAAACACCTGATATATGTACATCTACCCAGCTGTATGTGTTACAACATTCATTAATCAGTTGATAATGTGTCACATGAAGTATGACACATATCCCACTACACACACAACAGTTACTGCCAGTGCAGGGAGGCTAGAGGCAACCTCTGACCCGCTCTGCCCCTTCTTTGTAACAATAGATCAATAGAAGCTGTATCATATCATCATACTTTCTCTCATCAGTCGATTTGTGCGAATTTTAATTTTTGAAATAGGTATTCTATGAAATGTTTGCCTGAAAGAATATTTGCAAGTGTCTGTAATAAATTAGACACTTTCGTGGTAAAAACAAATATTGTCGCGGGTTCGGGCCTCAAGTGTTGGCCGATTAGACAAAATGAAAATCCGCGAGGTTAGATATCTTATTACTGCCGTTAAAATATGATGTGATCAACATTAGAATGTTTGATGGCTAGAGGTGTAGAAGCCCTTGATTGTGCTGGGAGCCAAATACAAGTGAAAAGTACAACTCTAAATAAGACGGCTAAGGAACAGCCTTTTCATTGATAGAAGGATGTCAGCGACATCTCTTGAAGAATAACTAATTATGTAAAATGTATTACTGAACACTGCTTTAAGTAATCCAGAATCACGTCTACCAGTTTGGTATCAGAACAGTCAGGACTCAAACTTTTGCTTTGTTGATATTTTTAAAAATAACTAAATTGTGCTCAACGAAGATGAATGTGTAATGTATGCGAATTAGATGATAGAATTTGTATTTGTGATTAGATGAACATTCTTGAATTCAGGTTCTAAATAATTAAGGTTTAAATTAATTGAACCGAGGATCACGTGACTTCAATATTGTAAAAGACTACATATAGTCTGACCCTCGCTTATCCGTGACTACCATCATTTTTATTTTTATTTTTGTAGTTTATGTGAAGGAAACGGCGGGGGGAAGGGACAGTCTTTCACAAAACATACTAAATTTAGAAAATGCCTCTGAGTTACAGACAGTACCCTCTGACTTCTGACCTCATTAATGAAATCAGCTGATGGTGCACATGTACGTGGTAAAAACTATATATTCCCCAGAAATTTGATGCACTTTGCACACTGACTGGTCTCTGACAAACAACAATAGAAGTGAATAGGTCGAAACATCACCTGATCAATGGATTGAGTTTGTATGAACTTGAACTTGTGTAAAAAATGGGAATATTTCATTTGTTGTTTGATTTCAAACCTGCTAAATCTAATTCTTTTGGAAATTTGCAATAATTTACATTCTCTGAAAAACAATCACGTCATTTGCAAAAGGAAAATTTAAAATCTCCTGTCAGTCATTCGATCAATGTGATTAAAAATCAAATTTTATATCTATTGGTGAAATAATAATTCTAATGACTGACAACAAATCGGCACTCACTTATCATGATGGTAACATGGCCAGGGATAGTTTGTATAGCGCATTTGTTTGGCAGAGGAGTCAATCAAATCTCATTATAATAAATATTTCACCGTTCGAATGTTAAGTATGAAAAAAAGTGTGCCCAAATTAATATATTATGTTTTGGAGATTATTTCTTACAGATTTCTTAATATGACTGTGCGCAAAATGTTTTATTTAGAAAGCATTGTGATTCAATATAATTATTTGAACTATTTCATGTGTAAATGTGAATATTTCATAACTGCTGTGACAGTGGGTTTCAATGATAAATGCTGACTTTGTACAAGGAAATAGTTCCCTGTTCGAATGATACTAAACTTTTTGAAATATAGTGTGAATGTTTGTTATCGATACTTTTAATAATTTAAAACAATTTCTAACCCCTTTAAAACATTATATCTCAAAAGAAAGCAAATATTTTGTCGTTTTGTTATTCCTTAAAGAAGAGGTTATATGGACAATTAATTTGAAAACTATTATATACCTTATCTAATTTAATGTCATATTCCCACGGCAAGGTGAAAACGTATCGAGATTTTCTACCTTTGTCGGTAGCAAAACCTGTGAAACGAAGCAGCGTCACCTATCGTGATCACGAGTTACCCCCTTGCTTGCTGTTAATCAAAACACTCATTCACCTCTCACGCATTCGGTTGATGACACTGATATTGATTTTTTAAAATTTCTAAATCATTATCATCGTGTTAACATTCATTTAAATAACATTACAAATAACATTGTTTGTGATTAGCTGTCTAAGACTATTTGAAAAATAGAAATCTGTGGTGTGTTCATTTATACACTGTTCGCGGAGTGTTTCCTTCTTGCAACATTTTCACATCGCAGGAAGTTCTGTGCTACTGTTTTCTGTGTCTAAATTAAAAGGAAGTCAAATCACGCACAAACCGATCATTTGACCTACGAATCGTTCGTTATTTACACAGAATATCAGGTACAAATGTTGATATCAAATTTGGGGAATTGAGTTCTTTATGACTCTTGTTGATTTCATTGACGTAATTGTTGTGAATATCATGAATAATAATATGTAAACACCTATTTATGGAAAAAAATGTCTTGTTCTTGTTTTGGCAGATTGAATTCAAGTGTCTTGTATGATTTCGAATTACTTAACTTATCAAAGAGCGGATTTGCGATACACTTCACTAGGAGTATTAGTACAGACTAAACTTACCTAGACACTTCATGCTAACGTCTGTATAGATCTACACCAGTACGGGTTGTACCTCTGAGTCACGTGACAACCCAGTAGAAATGCATATCTTTATTTTTCTTAGGACATCCTGTAGCTCTGACTCAAACAATCGTCTTCAAGAATTTTAACTAGCCTGCAAAGATAAAGATACAAACCCACTTAAACATAACTCATTCGTCAAGCTTAGAGACGTCACTTCCTTAGAATGAAAAGGTGTTTTTTTTCAAGATATATACCACTATGAATGGGGGACTCTTCATACAAATTTTAAGGTTTCCATTTGCCTCAGTCTTTTACTAAGCTATATGTTAAAAAGAGTTAAAATGCCAAATTCAATTTTTAAAAACCCCACTTATTCTGCTTTTAGTTTTCTTCTGAATCTTTCAGGTTTGTTATTTATGAACTTCTTTCACCACATTTTACCTTATATGACACGGCCAAGTCGTGTAACATTAATGAGAGCCAAGTGATGAGTTGACTTCTTTTGAAATAACTTTGTGTTGGTTCTACAATGGCAAGAAACCAATATTCACTTTCAATCCTCCTGTCACACTTGCTTAGTGAAAGCTTTAGTGCTTGTCAATAAAAGATTCCTGCTCTGCCCTAAACAGCTATTCATACACGAATGGAAATATTTATTCACAGTATGATATCACCTGTCTAAATCGTCGTTGGAAACTATAACATCAGTGATGATTACATGGCACTGACGTTTGTAAATTTTACTTGAACAGGCTTTCATAGGTGTTTTTAGTAGGTTTTTATTGATTTTTTAAAATTTATTACAACCACTGTTTTTATCAAACGTTGGAATGTCACCGACTAGGAAGTAAATTTTTAACCTTTAATACAACCTGTTTGCATGCATGTTAAGAAAAATGTGTTCACATCCTTTACATGCAGTCCAAACTACTACTACATACTTTTCATTTAATCTGGCTTCCATCTGAAATCCTATGTGTTCATTCCCCAAATATTTATCAATGTTACCTCTTATTATCCTGCTGTTATCATATAAGCCCCTTTACTCAATAATTCATTTTTTATAATTGGTAAAAAACTGTTTTATTCTATAAATGTCCCCATGTATTCCATTCATGCTTGAAACGGATACACAAATCTATTGCAAAACGTCGAACTAGTAGAATAAAGAAAATGGCATCAACAATTACTCTCCCTATGATAATCAATCTTCTGTGCGGCCATTACTTAACATAAAATTCATGTTCACATGCTCTTTCACCAACCCTACAAGACAAGACAAGCTAGCCAGACATGATATGTGACCCTTATTGAACACTTGCGTTGGGAACAGGTTCGACAACTCTTCAATGCTCAAACTCACACTGTTAGGTTTCTATCGGAACATTATGCAACGATAGCACTTATTCAAAGGCAAGCATTCCTGTTGGCGAACTGGTTTCTATTGACATGGTAATAGTAAAATAAACCTTCTCAACAACATACAAATCTAATGGAACATTAATTCTTCTTTCTATTGATATATTTACGTCATCCAAACTGGTTTTTCTCTCATTAAATTTTTATTTTAAAAAATTGATTAACATTGTAATAATGTGTAAATTGTGTACCAAATTGTGTTTTCCACTATAGACATTTATTATTTAATATTAAACATTAAGTCAATAGAAACGATCAAATAAAAAATACAAGAACGATCACAACACATGATGTTATTAATGAAATTAGAAGCAGATATTTTAAGATGTTTTGTTTCTAATATTTTAAGGAAAGGTGCAATTATTCTATTCCAGTTGATATTAGCAGATTTTCTACAGCTAAATATCGATAGCTCGTTCACTTAAAAGTGTATCTTAATGCAAATATCATGTAACTTGCATTCAGTTTAGAGGTCATTTGAATAGCTTCAGATGAACTGACAAAGGAACGCCCATTGTCCATGTTTAAAATAATCATGTTTATCTGATCAGTGACCATCCTGTATGTGGTACAGACATTAGATTATGGGCTTTATAAATGATACAGAAGGAGAGGTATTTCTGAAATTCAGATTTTCTTAAATATTGACCATAATATTCAATATCGACTGTTTTAGAAGTAATAAAGACAGTTCCTTGACTAAGTGCACTATATGACAAATGTTCAAAGCTGTTGATCACTTATCAAAGAGTTTGAAGAGAAAAATAGAAAATAACTTGATATAAAATAACATTAAAAGGGTAATCTTTTAAAAATATATCTACGTAGTGAATTTAGTTGACTTAAGCATCAGTTCTCACCTAACTACAATTCTCACCTAACTACAGTCCTCACCTAACTACAGTTCTCACCTAACTACAATTCTCACCTAACTACAGTTCTCACCTAACTACAGTCCTCACCTAACTACAATTCTCACCTAACTACAATTCTCACCTAACTACAATTCTCACCTAGCTACACTTCTCACCTAACTACACTTCTCACCTAACTACAATTCTCACCTAACTACAATTCTCAAATGGCAAATGTAAGAATACAGACTACTGTTGCTATTTGAAGTTGCTACGTTTTATTCAGTGATCGTACCAATAAGTTTATAGTGATGTGAGCTGTTAGCCGAGAAGAGCCTGACATGATGGGACACACGGACTTCTTGTTGTAGCATCATTAATGTAGGAAATCGCTTAACGTGATTTTAAATGCATTTCGCTCCTCTATCTGTCAGGTAAAGGATATTTCAAATGCAATAACTTTAAGACACGTTTATAGTTGTGTGTGCATTTTGTATTTTGTAGTGGTTAAACGATAACTCACTCACTCACTGTAATGCTTAATATAGACGTAAATCTGCGTATTTCGTTAGATCAAATCGCCTAGATACCGTTGTATAACAAATATAGACGAATGACAGAATCAAGTCCTGAATAAAATGAGCATTTTGATAAAGGCAAACTCTGATCGGTCCTTATGACAATCATGAAATGATTAATCAAAGCTGTGTTAACATTCACTGATCAGTTGATTGTGGATCAAAGGAAGTGTGACAACTCAGCTCGCCACCTGTGTCCTGTGTAGGCAACCTCTGACCGGCTCTGATCACTCAATGATTCGAGATATCAAAGCTTTTATAATGTTTTAATATTTCTCCCATCACGACATTTTAATGTGTATTTTCGTGTCAAATGGAATAATTTTTCTTTGAAAAAATTGCGTGTGATATCATTGGAAAATTTCTAGTGGCAGCAATCTATATCTAGATACTTCTTCTGTCATCTGATCTATTTTAGCCACTGTCACTGTTAGATAACGTGAGCATTGATAAAGGGATGAAATAACTGGATCCAAAAAATGTCCATCGATTTCTATCATTTATCGGTGCAATTATGGAAAAATACAATATCATATTCAAAGTATCAATCACAGAATTATCACAGCAATCTGTAAGTAAGAGTTTAGGTATTGCTTGTGATGAGTAGGAAAGAAATGATGTAATTATATTTAATGTGGTAAAAAACTTCTATCCAGGTTACATCACTGAAATTATTCAGTCTACATGTATGAAATAGAAAATCAACACTAGGTACTACAAACGGATACAAATAAGTAAACTTGTAGTCGTTGATGCACCATCATCAAGGGAACTTTAAAACATTGCATGTGTGTATTGCTACACAATGATTAATAACAACATCCTACAAGTCTCATATCATACCGCCTGTAAACAAAATATCTAGACCTCATAATACCGCCAATAAATAATATCTAGACCTTATCATACCGTCTGTAAACAATATCTAGACCATATCATATCGCAAGTAAACAATATCTAGACCATATCATACCGCCTAAAATAATATCTAGACCATTGGGAGATTGTGTCAAAGTGCAATGAAACAAATTGTTTTCTTTCTAATTTCATTAGCAAATGATATACAAAAGAATTCTATATATTCATATACTTATATAAGAACAATCAAGCAAGCCGGATCATTAAACCATTACTGCATTATTCTTGAAACCATTGCAGCTCTGCACACATATAGCATTTTCTACTATATCGCTATTCATGGCAGGCTAAGACAGAAAATACCTCAAAGTTGGAAACAGTACCCTCTGGCCTCTGACTTTTGACTTGTATTTCACTTATTGAATAAGCTAATCATATCCACGTGAGTAATTGAGACCAAATAGTTCCCTTGTTGTTTGCACTCTATACATTGTTGTTGGACATGAAACAAAAATATCAAAAAGTTTAATTTGTCAAACGTTCCCACATTGATGGACTGAATTTATATATACTAACACAGATATGTAAATATTTGACATGTTGATGATTTTGAAGATCCCAAATTGCTCATTTTTTTCATTCGACGTTTGAGCTAGTGTACGTCGTCTTTCGTTAACTGGGAGAATAACCCCTAATAAACACGTAGTTTAAAAAGAAAAATATTAAAATTTTCATATCAGTTATCACCATCAAAATGAGGTATTGTATTTTTCTGAATTACAGCTTTCAAGGTGGAATAATGTGATGCACTATCTATTACTGTAAACAATAAAAACTCTCTTATTAGATATTATTCACTCTATCTGGATGATAACTATAATAATAATAAAATTATTTATCAGTTCAGAACTGAATAGTATGTATCAAATATTTGAACAATATAGTATAATAGAAAAAAATTGACAGATATTGATCACAACGATACAATAGTTAAAGTCAAATTTCATTATCAAGAAAAATATGTCCAAATCATACAAACTTTTTGGAAAGAAAACTGCGTAAGTTGCATATAGTTTCTTAAATAGTTTAACATCTCTATTTTTGACATAACATTAACAAAAAATATTGATGGGGATTATCTTTGTATATGTATTCTTTAGATACTTTATCTTTAGTGTATTTCATGATGGAAAATGTTTCATTTAGGAAGGTTTGAATTTTCATTCTACTGAATAGTTCTATCAGTTGATATCAGTAGTGAAAGCTGTCATTGTGACAGTCGGTTTCAATGTCCTTGTATAAATTGATCCTGATGTTTCCTGGGATCAATCCCAGGTCATGATGACCTACCTCTAGTGCTGAGAGACAGAGATAACCGGAATATCTGTTATTGGGTTCTGTAGAAATGTTTAATTCCTACTCAGTAAAGACAGAGTTGTTTAATAAATGAAGGATGGGGGTACCCCCTTTAGTATAATATTTCAAAATGTCTATGGAATGAGTTCTTCTGTACTTGGAAGCATACTTTAGTGAAATCAACCCAACGAGATGCGCTTGTAAAATCTCAGAAAGCCTCCTGCGACCGATTCTGTAGATTTCACTGTAGTTATTACTAATCAATTGCTTGGTATCAATTACAGTAAATACTAGCTTTCAGCTGCTTTGGTTGCTAACTGTTCCTGTTGTTTTACAGTACAACAGTCATTATGTTTTTCTGTTAGAACAGACCATGGTCTGACACTATTCTCCAGAACTGTGTGCATGGTCAGGCCGTAATTCTCATAATTGTAAAGATATACTCATCACAGGCATTCTTAAATGTGTGCTTTTTTCTCTATGCTGATGATGTCGCTTATTTCTCTATGCTGATGATGTCGCTTACTTCTCTATGCTGATGATGTCGCTTATTTCTCTATGCTGATGATGTCGCTTACTTCTCTATGCTGATGATGTCGCTTACTTCTCTATGCTGATGATGTCGCTTACTTCTCTATGCTGATGATGTCTCTTACTTCTCTATGCTGATGATGTCGCTTACTTCTCTATGCTGATGATGTCTCTTACTTCTCTATGCTGATGATGTCGCTTACTTCTCTATGCTGATGATGTCGCTTACTTCTCTATGCTGATGATGTCGCGTACTTCTCTATGCTGATGATGTCGCTTATTTCTGTATGCTGATGATGTCGCTTACTTCTCTATGCTGATGATGTTGCTTACTTCTCTATGCTGATGATGTCGCTTACTTCTCTATGCTGATGATGTCGCTTACTTCTCTATGCTGATGATGTCGCTTACATCTCTATGCTGATGATGTCGCTTACATCTCTATGCTGATGATGTCGCTTACTTCTCTATGCTGATGATGTCCCTAACTTCTCTATGCTGATGATGTAGCTTACTTCTCTATGCTGATGATGTCCCTAACTTCTCTATGCTGATGATGTCACTTACTTCTCTATGCTGATGATGTCGCTTACTTCTCTATGCTGATGATGTCGCTTACTTCTCTTACTGATGATGTCGCTTACTTCTCTATGCTGATGATGTCGCATACTTGTCTATGCTGATGATGTCGCTTACTTCTCTATGCTGATGATGTCGCTTACTTCTCTATGCTGATGATGTCGCTTACTTCTCTATGCTGATGATGTCGCTTACTTCTCTTACTGATGATGTCGATTACTTCTCTATGCTGATGATGTCCCTAACTTCTCTATGCTGATGATGTCCCTAACTTCTCTATGCTGATGATGTCGCTTACATCTCTATGCTGATGGTGTCCCTAACTTCTCTATGCTGATGATGTCGCTTACTTCTCTATGCTGATGATGTCGCGAATGCGGTAGACAAGGTTTGTTTACTGATTTACAGACTACCCTTCACATGTGACTGTTTACCAATTACTACTGCAATGAGTATAGTCGACAGCTTGGTATTATCCATTCTTACATATGCAACGTTGCTGTTGGAATACGAGTGTGTACTGTAAATTGAACGAGTACAAGCGAAATTCATAAAACGTAATCTGTATCTGCCTGTTACAACCAGTAATGATGCAGTTCTTGGTGAAAACGAGAGAGCTTTGTGAATCATAACAGACGAACAGCGCAAATGATGTGTGAACAATCTTAATAGATCCTTTGATTTTGAAGTCAAACAAATGATCTTGCAGTTCGGATGCGGCTTGGATTATTTAAGATGTTGGACATATAGACGTTCACATTTCATTTCATGGCAGAGTTCAAAAAAAGAGTCTAGAGTATACAAATATCTTACTCCAAACTCGCAGCTTATTCATCGTTCAAACCTTGCTGCATACAGAATTCATATTTAACAGAAACCAGCTCTCCACCACTGAAGCAAGCATTAACAAGATTTAGATGTGTGTGACACAAACTAATGATAGAAACTGGGGCAACTAACGGGTATAGATGTCGAGAGCCGCTTTTGCTTCGATTCAACAGCTATCTTGTTGAAAATGAATATATTTTCATACTTGTCTCTTGTGTTTTCTCCACTTTAAGGAAACAATCAACTTATTATAAATACAACAATAACCCATCTTTTGAATCTTTATTTCATCCTTTGACCTCAAATCATGAACTTCCCTATGTAAATTTCTATGTATATTTCAAAACATATATATATTTCATTTTATGAAATCGTACGAATCACTTCATTCGTAATTGCATTTTGAAATGGTATGTACCGTTTGCCTGTTGTCCTGAAAACATGGATAAAAACGTCTAACTTCTTCTGACCGATCATTCATATTAGTCAGGTTTATTAGACACTTTGTGTTATCTAGTGGGCATACTCTTCACAGGAAACTCCAATTAGCATGAATCAATTTGTGTTCATTTACAAAGGAATCTTTTATTATACAAAGTGAGTCGAAGTTTGAAAATCATCCAAACCCATTGAGCTACCATACTAGAACCAAGGAAGTTTGACATAGAATGAATATTACACGATGTAGCTAAATGTCGTTTCATTGATCAAATGCTATTCATAAGATATTTCAATTTGTAATGTAGACTTAAAAAACTTAAACTTTAGATACACAATACACAATATGCAATACGCAATACACTTAATAAAATAATGAACATAGAAAACCAAATTTACATTTTCTACAATTTTGTTTCACTAATCTTAGCTAGCAAGATGATTGTGTACTAAACACAATTGTGAAGAATAATACGTATATGTATAATGTTATTATTTCACTGTTTGCCTCTTTTCCTTTTCAAGTTTGTGTCCTTTAAAATCTGTATCACGCTCATATCCTTCCTGACACAAAATGACATTTAGAAAGATGATACACTTCAAGTTACATGGACCACTGACTTGTTAAATAGATACCTTTTCTTATCTCAAGTACACACAATGTCAAATCATGTCACTCTTACATTTATGCAAATTGAATCTGTAATGCTCTTGTTTAAAGAAAGTATGAAAATGGGAGTATTTGTTTTAGCAAAATATTCTAGATGGATTAGTAGCAAATTAAACTTACATAGACACTTCATGCCAACATCTGTAGATCTTCACCAGTACGTGTTGTGGCTCTGAGTCAAGTGACAATCCAGTAGGATGAACTCAGTGACGAGTGATCGTCTTCAGGAATCTGGGTAAACATCTGAAGATCTTCACCAGTACGTGTTGTGGCTCTGAGTCACGTGACAATCCAGTAGGATGAACTCAGTGACGAGTGATCGTCTTCAGGAATCTGGGTAACATCTGAAGATCTTCACCAGTACGTGTTGTGGCTCTGAGTCACGTGACAATCAAGTAGGACGAACTCTGTGACGAGTGATCGTCTTCAGGAATCTGGGTAAACATCTGAAGATCTTCACCAGTACGTGTTGTGGCTCTTGGTCACGTGACAATCCAGTAGGACGAACTCTGTGACGAGTGATCGTCTTCAGGAATATGGGTAAACATCTGAAGATCTTCTGAGGGCATTGTTTAGATCTGACTCAAATCATCATGATTCCTCACTGACCTGCAATTATACAAATAAACACTCACTAATACAGAACTCTCTCGTCATGCTCTCTTTCTAAGGAAGATATGTCCCCCACACCCTTGATCGGATTTACAAGTGCATTACTTCAATACTTAACATGTAGGTATTTTCATCAAAGCAATTATAGCATTCCGTATGTTCATCTAATATGAAAATTCTTCGAGGACTCCTTTAAGCTACTGTAAAAAGAAGTTACAGATGAATAGAAGTCTGGTATAGAATGAGCAATAAAGTTTGCTTACTCGGAGTACATTAATTTATGAAATGATAAAAATGAACATTGTAAAATGTCGCCTTTTTGTTATTGAAATCATACATTGAGCTACCTTTAAATATTTAAGACACATTACCAAAAGGATTTTACAAGAGCAGGTAAATGACATCAGTTGAACTTAACTAGATAAAAATGCTAAAACTTAGCATAAATCAACTCAATGGTTATGTAAAGCCTAATAGGTTAAAACTTACCCTAACTCTTCATCCAAACATCTTTTAAAGATTTTATCAGATAATTTGTTTAAGCTATTAGTAAAATGACACGACCAGCTAGGGTAACATAAATGAGAGCCGAGTGACGGGAAGTGTTCTTTTGAGATATGTTTATGCGGGTTCTACAATGAGGGGTCAAACTATTCTCTTTCAATACCCCTGTCACACTGGTTTAGTGAAAGCTTTTACATTCTTGTCTCCTTTGTGATTCTCAATAAAAGATTTCTACTCTGCAGTAAACACCTCTTGAAACACAAATGGAGATATTTATTCAATCAATTCTCACCTGCAATATCTTATACGGGAATGAATATATCCATGATGATGATTAATAATATCTGATAATCTAGGGAGTTTGTGTTTACAAATATTCTACAACTTATTTCTCATTGTCCTTTGGAGTTGGTTGTGGCATTCAAGAAAGCCTTTCTCATAGTTCTTAAGTAATGACGATTTCTTTTAACTACTATGCGTGTTATGGTATTATCATGTAGATAAAGAAACTTTAAAATAAAACTGTTCTCACCATTTTTCAGATTGGCCCATTCAGTTTAAGATAGAGTACGTCTAAAGTTTGCGTCATAGAAATTACATTATTGCGAAAGATTGCATAAACATATTATAAACCTGGCACTTCAATTACTGTTAGACATTCCTGACATTCTGTGGTTTTCGTGTTAGATTCATAAATTGTAATCAATGACATATGTTAAAGTAAATTTGAAAAAACGGAATGAAATGGTATGAAATAGTAGAAAATGCTGCTATGATTTAAGATTGAGCTTTCATGGATGTGAATTGATCTTGATGACACACTGGAGTCTCAATCCAATCATAGTACTCATTTGCTCTTAAAACTTCAAGGTATTCATTGCCATTGCAAAGGCAAGGTGATATCATAACAATTTACGTTTACTGCACCGCATTCGTATTTTGTTACAGTGATTTATACCCCTGAGTTCACAGCAAGGGGCTCAGGGGTTTTAGAAAGAAACATTGTTTGGGTTCGAGAGTTGAGCTTAAAATAAAAAAGGATGTACATGACAGTGTTTCTTCGATTGTAATGTTTTTGATAATGTCTTGACGTCAGCGAGTGCGTTGTTCATATGAGAAAGCCACTACATGACTGCCTCAAGTGGTTGTATACAAATAGTGTAAAATCAGTTGCTATCATGAAGTTCTAGAACTTCGTTCCCTCTTCATCGTTATTCACTTTTGTCTGATATCAATCTGTCACAGTTAGGTCACAACGACCTATCGCATTACAAATGTATTGCCTTGAATGTATTCGACTGGGGCGTTTATGTTCAATTCTTAAGCCTGCCTTTCATGACATTTGCTCTCTATCTCACTATTGAAATTATTCAATGTATTTTTCAACTGTTATTCTATACGATCTCAGTTTCATATTCACCTCTTGCAAACCAAGTCGTATGAGTCAGATTATTATGACTATTTCACGTGAGTCATGGCGACCACTATTACTGCATGGGAAGAGCTGGAATTGATAAAGCATGCAGTCCGAAGTAATATTGATAAAACAAACGGTCAAGAAATCATGGAACATTAAGCTGTATGATACACTAAGCTTGCAACAAACATACATCAAGCTGATGGTTGTTGTGTTGATGCGTAGTTATTTCAAGTTTGAAATGATATCAAAGTTTCAAATCGTCCTTCTGACCTCTGATGCTCTGAGGGTGTCCAAAAGTGCATTTCTCAAAAGAGTTTGTGCTGATTGAT
This sequence comes from Phorcus lineatus, assembly GCA_921293015.1. NCBI lineage: Eukaryota > Metazoa > Mollusca > Gastropoda > Trochida > Trochidae > Phorcus > Phorcus lineatus. Next base: position 45,627,069 of record OV121093.1, read on the forward strand.
CTCCTCTTTTATTGATATGCGTGTTCATCAACTTTAGCCTTAGGTAATCAGTGAATCACTCAAGGTTTTCTTATTGTTTTTGCCACTTCTATCAATTTGATTTCCAGTGACACACATATGAGAAATCTTCAGGAAACAAAAAGTATTTATGTAAACTTTAAAGTTGTTTAGGTTTACTAAAATGACTAAAGCACATGATAAGCAAGTAAATCAGATTTAAATCATTGTTTTTGAAAACTTTTTTTCGTTTTAATATTTGACGTTACTATTTAAGACATAGAGAATACTAAACGTCGGCCAGTTTAATAACATTTACATTTTCAAGGGCAGATTATTGGGTGTATTGCACGTGTGTTATAGCGATCTTTATTACCTTATTGTGAGAGCTTGCAATGAGAAAAGGTAAAGGATGAAAAATCATTGAATGCTTATTACTCATAATCACTACCTTACTTACTTACTTACTTACTTACTTGCTGCTGATAAGTTCCCTTATGATGCAGAGTTAATACAGGTTTGAAAATATTTCAAACGGTTTTTCTGA